>JAQISU010000043.1:2145000-3515000 GCA_029339505.1 Unio delphinus
AATTTAGAATATACTAATTACGAATTCGACAGCGTTTAAATATGGTATATATGCATTATATCATAGACAGCCGCACAATATTGTCTGTATGTACAACGGTTTAGACAACCTCAAAATGTTTTAAATGTTCTATGGATGTATTACGGTTTTGACATACTGCAAATGTTGTACGTAAGGCTGCAACTGTGTCTTTGTGTCTAATTTCAATGGGCAATTCGTTCCACGTCGCCGGGCCCTGGTATGCAAACGAACGTTGTCCATATGACTTTGTTTTCACCTTGGGAACAATGAGTATACGATTATCAGAAGAAGAGCGTAAGGATCTAGCTGGTGTATACACATGGGTGAGGCTGGATTGGTATGTTGGACTGGAGTCTGTCATTGAAATAAAGCACAGAGAACACATTTTGTGTTTGATTCTGTATCGAATTGATAGCCAGTGTAGGGTATAGAGCAGTGGTGAGGTGTGCTCTCATCGAGGTACTCTAAAGATGATCCGTGCAGCTGTGTTTTGAACTTTTTGAAGTTTCTGGAGTAAATATTGTGACGAACCAGACAGAATTGAGTTACAATAGTCCAGTCTTGAAAGTACTAATGAACACACAAGTGTTTTAGTGGCATCAACATAAATATATTTACGAATGGAACTGATGCGTCTCAATTCAAAATATGCAGCCCTGCAGATGTACATGACATGTTGGTGCAATGTGAGAGTACTGTCTAGAGTAACACCTAGATTCCGTATCGACTGTGAGAATTTAATGTTGGTGTTGCTGATATTTATTGTCTGAGGTAAAGGAAGTGGATGAGAACGTCTTTGTATTGTGATCAGAATAGCCTCAGTTTTATCATCATTCATCTGCGATTTGAGTAACGATTTGCCAAGTGTTATAGTTTCATGGCTACTGTATAAAAAAGTTGTATTTGGTGCCTCCTATTATAGTAAACCTAAAGTAAACGTTAATAAAGCAAAGACACATGTTTGTTATGCCATATTCTACCTTTGAGCAAACCTTGATTTCCTTTATTTAATGTTGCTACAAACGTCGAGCATCAGCAACGTTTTAAGCGTTTTTTTTTTTTGAGGAGGAATTAGCAAAATGAAAACGTTAATGAAAATGTATTCTTAGTAGATGATAGTACTATTGACAGGAGGATCGAGTGTTGGTCGGGACATTTTCGAAAACAATGTGCATAATTCTTGATAGATTTATTTCAACGCATTCGAAATGATGTCTACTTTAGTGTAGACATTTTAGACAGAAAGCATTCTACAATTTTGCATGTGAATGATTCAGGTGTACAACAAACTACCTTTCGTGAGATGTTTATTTTAGAATATAGATGACTGAACATGATCATACATTATAATTACTAAAATTGAAGTGTCAAATCCCATGAGGTCCATACTTATTTTTCGGATATTTCAGCCCGGGGTATTTTGTTACATGTACTTACGCTGTGTACCCCCACCGATATATATTTGCACGTTTTAAAGAGGATATTGGAGATAAGCCGTGTCTTTTGATATTATTAACATTACATTTAATGTCAACGTTAGTACGAAAATTTGCACCAGAAGACCAAATATATTGTTGGGTGAGATATATTATTCTAACATATTATTTCAATTTTCAAAGTTATGCGGACTGATCTATAGCGTTAGAGGTAAAGAGAGTCCGCTTCGAATGCGGAAAATTGCGGATTCGAACCCCATCCGAGTCATACCAAAGACTAATGAAAATGGTTCTAGCAGCTGCCTCACATGGCGTACAACCATAAGAGGTTAAGAATGGTCTGCCTGTTATCAGGATAAGGTGACCTGGTGGGACATGATGCTACATGTCCGGGGCATGATGACTCGGTGCTCGAATCACTATAAAATGTGGCAAAGCAGACATTGTAGGGATATGACTGAATGATTGGTAAAGTTACGTTACAAATCTAAAACACACACACATATACACAAACACACACACTCACAGACCCACACATACACTCAAAATTGAGCCATATTTGATCAACTAAATACCAGACTGAAACAGCAGAAGTTATTTTTAAACTTAACACTGTCAGTATTCAGAAGTTAGCAGAAGTTAGCACGAAAACTAGTTATCTTAAAAATGTCATAGTGGCTAAAACCGGCTTTACTGGATCGCGTGTATATATTAACCTAGGGCTTTACTGCGCATGTAAAATGTATGTCAACAACATGGACGCAACCAGAAAACCCAATTGAACAGATAGACGAAAACAAAACATGCTTACCATTTAAAAAGTTGCAATGCTACCAGAACATTCTGTTCAACATAAAACTAATATTTGGACATACATAACACCACCCCATTGTTTTCCTTATTCGCGATATATCGGCCTATTCTGCGTATGACTTTATGCGTCAGGCTATGGAACTGAAATGCGTTACTTTTTAAAAGACTCTTTCTGTATCCACATCAGCCGATGAACTAGGTCAGGTCAATAGCTGGGTTTACCAATTTGAACGTAACAATGCCACTAATGGCAAGATATATTAAGCAAACTAAACCAGATTTGTAAAAGAATTTGTAAAAGTTTAACATTTTATAAAGTTATGTTGAAGAGAGATAATAATGCATATCACGTGTTTACAAGGTCTCACTGAAGTGAAAAATGAAAAGAATTTATAAACATACCATTGATAATCAGTTCGAACGGCAAGTTGACTATTTATCTCTTTTCAGGTATAATAAGCAAGTTTATATCTAAAAAGGGGGCCATGGTGGTCATTTGAGATGATTTGATTCCTTCATATTATTGCTTTTGTTTCTACATCAATCGTTGACCATTATAATTCATATTTCCATATGCATTATGCATTTAGAATAGAATATGAAATATATTTGTACTGTTACGTATATTTGATATAAGTCATTTATATTTATTTTTATTTTTGTTTATTTGTTAGATTTAAATTTGGCATTTTAAGTTTTAAGATTCGTTCATTGAAGGGGGGTGACCTGTACTTTTACATAGTAAACACCAGGTATTGACTTCATTTTCTGACCTTGCTTCAGAGTGTAAACAAGCTTTTAAATGATTGGTTGATTCCAAGGACAAAATGGAGAAAAGAATAAACATCTTTCTAATTTTAGTTGGGTCATATGCTATTTACGTGCATTCTTGAACGTAGCTTTGTTCTGATAGTTTCTAGAATATCACGTGACCCCTTTTTGAGTAAAAAACATAGATATAAGCCATGTTTTAGGAGAGAGGTATTCAGTAGTCAGTCTGGGCTTTGGAACATAATCATGTGTGTGTTATTGTGTGAGTGTAAATTATTCGTTTGGGATCAAGAGGAATGTATTGTGTTATTTCTCTAGAAATTATTTGTGCTCATTTTGGATTATTATTATAAAACAAGAACTGACTAAATCAAGTGACATCGTCGTCCATATTGGATTACATCGTCAAGATTCGAAATGGGAACTATTAGGACATTTTATTATCAGGACTCGTGCAATTCCACTTGTGGATTATATTGTGAATATTCTTTATGGATTAATTTTTGGACTTAATTCTCTTAAACCGTAAGTTTATTTATTTCTTTTATGAAGATATTTGTACTTAATAAATTGTTTGTTAAATTTAACAAGCTTGTTATTTTCACTTCTGTCTATGTTTCTGCTTATTCGAGCCTAAGCACGTAACAGTACGCGCTATGAATATCACTTTCCTTGTTTAAAAAGGACAATCATTTTCTCTTGTACAAATTGGTTTGTCAATCAAAACCGACCATATGGTCCAGTGTTTCTAGAAATGACGTATCGTTGCGTGGAAGTATATGACGCACAGCAAAATAGTCGGACATTGTATATATATATATAATATAATATATATATATATATATATATATATATATATATATATATATATATATATATATATATATATATATATATATATTTAGACATATATATATATATATATATATATATATATATATATATATATATATATATGATAAACTTTTATTAAAAAAGAATAGACTGATGATAATTTCATTGTTATTTCTCCATGGTGAGGATGTGAGTAAATGCTGCCATTATTTCATATGTATATTTAACACATATTGGTATGTGCACGTTCATTTTGTTTGTCTCTACTGTATGGGCTATTGTGATTTTGTTATATACCAGTTTGCTGTACATATACAAATCCTGAAACATTTCAAACCTCATAAAAACACAAGCAATAACTAATATTGTTGCTCATGTGAACCTGTGGCGGTGATGATGATTATAAAGTCTTAAGATTTTTTTCCAGCTAGTTTTGTCCGAGGAATATATAAATGAGATGATGAATGAAGACAGAAAATGAAAGACTTGGTATAATTTTATCACTTAAAGTCCCTGTTATTTTCGCATCATTGCCTTAAAAGTAACTTGACTATATGCCAGTTGTTAAGAATATATTATGTCTGATCTTCATCTATGTTCAGGGGAACAAATTATTAATCTGAGTGTATGAAATGTTAACTTGATGGAACACAGTATTATTTTGAGAGAACTAAATGCTAACTTGAGGGAACTAAATAATAACTTGTGCGAACAAAATGGCAATTTGAAAAAAAAAATGGTTATTTTGAAGGAACGAAATTTTAATTTGAGGGAACGAATTATTATCATGAGAGAACAAAATAGTAATGCAGGGAACGAAATATTAATTTTAGGGAACGAATTAATATTTTTAGTTAACGTCAAGCTAACTTGAGGGAACAAATTATTAGTTTAAGGGAACGATTAAAACAATGAGGAAACAACATAATGACTTGTGCGAACGAATTGGCAATGTACGGGAACGAATTATTATTTTGAAGGAACAAAATATTAATTTGAGGGAACGAAATAATTGTGTACCTCGTGTCTTCTAGAAAATCTAGAGTCTGCATAACTTATGTTTGTAATCAGAATATAATATTTTTCTTCATTTTTTTTGTCTTTTCTTTGTTTCTCATAAGTATTAAAAATTACATGAAAATACATCAACGATAATTTTTTGCAATTCTAACAGTCAGGCTTACGTATGTTTAGAATATGTGTATTTACTTACTTGCAAGCATATTTTTTTAACTCATAATACTTTTATCGAAGATTTCATTTTTCGTATAGCAAATGCCATATTTGGTCGATGTATACTACTGAAATTCGTGAGCTAAAAAAATACCATTGTGAACCACAAACTAGTCTATTTAAAAAAAATAATTTAAATGATTTGTTTACATAACTGTATGGCAGCAATGAATCCAAACAAACAGAGCAAAACTACATATCTCTAACGGCTTGTTACGGAAATGAATATATTACGTGTATGCCATCGAGTAAGTACATCATCCATAACGGGTAATAATAAATCACTTGTGCTGACCGCCAAGCTCATCAAATACTGAATTACATTTGAACCTATTTATAAAAGGGAACCGTCAATATTCATTGATAAATTAAAAGGTACTATTGATTGCCATAATAATAAGACTAGTCAAATGAAGAAGTGACAATTGCGCAACTCAATGTATATATTAACATTATTGTTTTCAAAATATATGATAAAAACTAGCTACAGTATTCTATCAGCGTTCCATTTATGCAAGTATTTGAGAATGTATACAGGTTTAAGGCCTGGATATAAGTGTATTCATTTATCATTGATAGAATATTAGCATGCGACAAATCACTTGTTAGACCGTCGTTCACGTTAACTACAATTTCCGTTTTGGATACCAACCAAAGCTAGCCAACCTTTTTCAACAGCTAATATATAACATAGATTAAATAGAGTATTAAGGTATCGGAGAAACTGGCTACAGGAAAGCCAAACAAATTTACTCTAATATAACATGTTTAATTGTATAAGAATGTTCGCAAATTAAAGATATCTGCTGATTTATCTTGCTTCAGTATGTTATGTGTGGTTGTATCATTACAATGTTAATAAGGCAACATTAAAAGTGTCTGGACCCGTGTATAAACTAACCACTTCATTAACCACACTCAAAATCATTTACACAGTTCCCGATTATGTAAAAGTGTACATGCAGTAAATTAGATGAATCCCTTTGCATAAATAGAAATCGTTGTTTTAGAAAACACAACTGTTTAATCAGCAACGATTCTTCTATATTGTTTCAATTTCAATCATATAACGTTATGGAATTTAAGAGAAAAAAGTGACAATTTCTTCATCCTTTCGTAGAGAAAGAGTTACATATTGAGAAACAATACAAGTACTTTACTGTTTATTAAAATAATCCTAGTACCAAAATATTAATACAATAGTTGGTGTATATTCACACAGATTATTGACAACGTAATATAACGAAATCGAAACCTTCCACTTTAAAATGACTTTCCATTAAATCAAAGTACGCGGGTTCAATCTTCTCATATCACATAACGTATGTAACAGTTAATATTGTACGTCACACATACTATTGGCCAATCAAAAGAATTAGTAAAGCCGCGCTTATATATTAAAAAGATATAATATTGGTGATATCATCGTTAAATAGATATGCCTGTGTAACATAGGGCTGTCAACGGGTACCCGGGAACTCGACCGTAGCGAGAAACCTGGGCATTTCAAATGAATGACGAGTACCCGTTCAGAAAATTACGTTATCGACAACACTATCAAAATATCATATATCATCAGCAGCACACTGGTCTGAGTAGTCCGAGTCTCCTCCAACCCTTGATACCCCATTTCTGATATTTGGACATTCATGTTGGAGCGTAGGGTCAGAGTGCATTTCCTATCAAAAAGTTAGAATTCGCCGACACCATTCGATATCGGCATGGGTAGCAGCTTACATGCCGGCCCAGCAAACTTAAAGATTTTGCATCGATATATTCCAGCATGAAATCGATAGGAATATGATTTATTTTCTCCAAAATCGTTAGCATAGCATTTGCTTTTAATCTGATGACAGACGAGACGAAAGTACATCATTTCTGAAATTTGTCTCGGATCTGGCTATTTGCATTCCTAGTCACGTGACAACACAAATCTCGCAGCCTAATTCATACAGTCACGTGATATCGACAATAAGCAAATTTGCAAAAATTGTTGTACATATAATTTGGACATATTATATAGTAGCCAGATAAATAAATATAGTCTGTTCTCTCCTCACTAAGCCATACAGATGCTATAAATATAATTCGAATGAAAGTAGAACAATGTTTGCTAAAAATAGAACATGTTACTGTAGGAAAGTACAAGTCCACGTAGAAGCGTACTCGTATGTTGTAGTTACAGTACGTTACAGTACGTAAGGTGGTCGTTTCTACAATACGGTATATGGGATTAATGGAATGTTAATATAAACGAGATTTTTGGAAGGTGGATATACTGAAAAAGGGTAATCCATATAGGTTTACGCGTAACGCATAACTTAGGGGAAACAAATTGATGCTCAAGGGTTGTACATGTATTTCATTGTCTAACGAGTACCCGGGTACCCGTTAAACGGCGCAACGGGTATCCGGGTAAGTTTTCCGTGGTTTTTGACTGCCCAGGCTGTGTGTCCGTGTGTACATATATACCTGCATTAGATTCAGAAACGTTATTGACCTAATTAATATGCAACGTCATGTCAAAGCTCATCAGTAATGTTGCCAAAAACGTTTTTATCAAATTTAAGAACGCTGTATGACGGACTACTAAGGCTATCGTTGGAATGGAAGGGTAATATTGTCGTTATCCTGTTAATGTCAGTGGTATCGATATCTCATTTACCGATTTGACTAGAAAGAAGGCTCCGACGAATGTAACTCCAGCATACGTTTGGCAACTTCCTATGCAAATCTTAAAATACATGATGTCGTCATAGTTAGTAGCTACATTACCAGACGTGAAAAAGGAATATGACGTACGTACTGATACGTGTGACAGAGGTTTAAGGGGCGTGCATTTACGAGCCTATGAGTGATCATTATTTTTTTTCCTTTAGTAAGAGCGCGTCAACTGCAGAACGCAATTATTCGGTCTCTGATAACAAATGCTTGTGAATTATGTTGGGGATATCTAACGACAAAATTGAATGAACAAATGTTTATTTCGGAAAGTGAACACTCAGTTGTTTCGCTCAGACAGGGTTAACAAATGGAAGGATAATAGGACTTTCTGCAGCAAGATCAGCAGGTGAGATACATCAAGGGTAGCTTGACTCTAGGGATGCATTGTTAATGTAATCCTGATGAATGAACACTAAAGGGTCCACCGGAATATGTTCAGAAATAACTCGGATTACATGTCCAGAGATTCGGAGAGTATAGTTCCAACATGTAACATTTTAATAGAGGGACTATGTAATGTTAATAAATTTTATAGAGATATTTACTTAGTGTATTCTGAAAGGGTCACATCAATAGTTAAACATTAAGTATGACGTATAGGCTAGACTCGCTATAATTTATAAATTGCTGGCTGCAAGCGAAGTAATACATGATTTGAAGTTTAATTATAATTCGCTCGGCTAAGGGTTAAAGCCGGATAAAATTGCAATGTTAATGCAAAGTCAATTATGCTTGCATAATAACTGGAACATGAAATTAGTTCATGTGACGTCTATATGTAGAGCCGGTGCAAGGCATTTTGGTGCCCTAGGCGAGATCAGTTATATGGCGCCCCCTTCCCACTCATGCTCTCCACACCCGCCCATCATGAAATAAACACCTTAGCCCAGCGCCCTTGGCAATTGCCTAGTTCGCGTAGTGGACGCGCCGGCCCTGTCTATATGACTACAACAAGCGTTACTTCACATGAATATGCCATCAAGATTTAATAATTATGCAAGAAACAACGCAATGCAAAACTTACTATAATCGTCAAAGATGAATGTTGGCTAGACTTGATAATTTGTATTACTTGGTAACACTCTTTAAAAAATGTCCCGTCAAAAATGTATGAATTCATGTATAATCATGTCTGATAAACTATTTCCCCAGTAAAATATGTATCTTATAAAATACTTACCGAATCATTATACGAAAACTATTGCGTATGTAATGTATATTTAATTTAATCGTGTTTTCGTTAGTTTGAAATGTTTGTTATTCCAGTACATGATATTGTAATGAAACAGTATTTACTGGATATGATATTGTCCATACTCTTTCTAATGTTTGATGTAAACAATTACTAATATAAACATTATAAATAGTTGTTGAGATTGTTCCAAAAACCAATGATAGGTTTGGTAACCAGTTTGTTAAATGTGATTTTGTTTATGTTAGCAGAAATATTTTACATTGTGTCGTTCGTTTAGCAAAGTCCATGTCAGGTAAACCAATATATGTTGACGATTCTGTGTTTGTCAACAAGGTTTCCAAAGGCACATTTTGATAAATATTGGAACTAACTAAACAATACTAAAAGCTGTGAGAACGTTTCTTCACTCAATTTGGCCTACCTAAATTTGTACAATCTGATCAAGGGTTAAAGTATGTCAGAAATTGTCCAGCAAGTTATTTACGAATTAGGCATCCATCAGTTCAAATCAAAAGTGAAATTACTGTTCGACGGAACTGCAATGGAGATAATGTTTTAATCTGGTAATATACTTGTGTATGACAGTCTCACTAATGCATGTTTTACAATTAATGAATTCAAAAGTGATTTTTGCCGTGCTTTTGTAAAATAGCTCAGACATATCATGGGAGATGGACTAGTTAAGCCGATATATTCTTAGGTCAAGGACATCGCTTAATAATACATATCTGTAAATAAAACGCAACTGATGAGATGCGTGGATATGGCTGGATGTTATTTTAAATTTTATTCCAATTTTTACGTAATTACCCAACCAATGGCACATGTATTGAGCAATACAACCGAGTTTCATTGGACTTACAAATGTCAGAAGTCTTTTGATAAGTTAAACACCATACATATGAATGCACCAGTTCGTACAGTTCCAGATTACAGTCAATCATTTAAAATGTAGATGCAAGTGATGTTGGGGTTTACGCAGTATTAATTCAAGCAGATACAAATTGTGTTGGTCATTCAGTTTGCTATGTTTGTAAGAAATTAATTACGCACCAGAGATATTATTCCACAATCGAGAAGTAATGTTTGGCTTTGATATTGCCATTACAACATTTTGAAGTCTACATTAATTCAGTTTCTTCTCCGATTTTCTATGTATGGTGATCATTATACTGACATCAGCCACATCAAGAGAAACGAACATTTAATAGCAGAAACACTTTCATGTGTATATTAATATAATATTTTCATGCATACTTTGTATCTTGGATAAGATGTATTCAAATATATTTTGATAAACCACGTATATAATATACATATGGTTTAAACAAAGATTCACTATATATGTTGTTGTTTTTTCTTGTATGGGGGAGTGGTATGCATATTCAATATAATTTCAGGTCTGTTAGTTTTAATATTTTTAAAATTGCATTACATGATATTGTTATGTATCATTGATTAATGAATCTGATATTATCCAGAATGTTACCATATATATGTTTCCGATGTAAACAACAAATAAAATAGAAGCATTTCATCCAGCTAGTTCTAAAATCAGTGACAGTTTAGCTAAGCAACTTTATTAATTGGTTTATTCTTATCAGAATTAAATAAAACATGAAGTATAGTCAAGGTCACAACTGGACCAAGTGATATAAAACACGTGTCAATTGGATACAAACTTTTGTTTCTTCCAGAAGAACGAACTTTTACCTTATCCAAGCATCTCTGTTTCGTCATATTCGTATAATTGACGTTATGATCAGTATTTGTCTCAGCGTTGCGTTAACATCTAATATGTGAAGTTGTATTATGTTGTGACCAGTTTGAATTCAAGCGATTATTTTCTCTTGAAACACATTAGTGCATTGATATAAATATTGGACAATGATGCTCATTTAAATGTATACGGAATACAAAACTGGAATAATACATCGCAAATCTAGCTTTCCCTGGTACTAAATTTAAGTAATGGAAACTAAATGTTAATCTGAAAAACTTATGTGTCAGTCTGGCGGAGTGATATCCCCTTATGCATACGAATTAGCTATTGGTTACGAAGATAATTCTTACCACATCAACTGAATTTATGATCACTTTGGATGTAACTGCGAGAAGGTTGGGCTGTTGTACATGTATTATGATCGAGCAAGTATTATCGCAGAAACATATTTTACTAGTCAAACAATTTGTTTCTTTTTTAATTACGTACGTTAGTCAAAAATATTCCCTAGGAAAATAGGTTAAAGGTTGAAGGAGGTATATTTCCTTACCCCAGGTATATCACCTCCTGTTCCTTAAGGTATGTAGGACAGCTTCTAGTTAATCCGAAGGGTTGGGTCTTTATATTTCGGTGTGTATCTTTTAAAGTGCAAATCAAGCGGAAGTCATGAATCCTTATCTGTAAAGGCTTTTAATAGATCTGAATGAGTGACCTGTTGCGTTGCTGATATATATCCTAGCATATAAAATTGGGCCCTTTGAGTTGACAGACGTGGGAGACAAAATCAAGCAAATATGGACTTAAATCTCCGTACCACATCCTGAACGATGCTGGTTAGCGATGAGTTATGATATGATGCTAAATTGGTGGCAATTGTTCGAACGTCGTTTGCCGATGAGCAAAATAATTTCGGTTGTTTCTCAGTATGCAGAGCGCATAATTGCTTTCTCCAAGACTAGATTGTATGTTCTGATAATTTTTCTTTTCCTTGTCTGAGAAGTAGAAAGAGGCATGATGAAAGCCAAGAGTTGGTCTTGAAGGCTGCCTTCAGTTAACTTGTCCAGATTAGACACATGTTTCACGAGAAAGGTCATCCGTGGAAGGGGAAACGGTTCAGGGCGATTAAAGATAATGCGTTCATGAGTAATTAGGATGTGGCTGATAGGGCATGTGCTTTGCGAATTCTCTGCTTTCTTCCATTAACGCTATGAGGAAGAAGGTCTTGTAAGAAAAAGATTGTCATATAGTTATCTTATCCAACCAGATTCATACCCCATATAAGTTACTATTTGGGCAAATACTAACGCTTTTGTATAAACAGAGTTGGCGAGAAGGTCGGTATAGTCCTTGATTTATCTGATATTTTTTTTCACATAATGATCAAACGTGTCAGCAATCATGTGATACCTGAGGTATAGATAACTGTAGAGGCGGGAAATCGTTGTTTGCACAGGATTGGGTGAAACTGTGACATGTGCCGTCATTCGCTTTGAGTGTAGAGTTTCTTTGCGTTTGATCGATTCTCTTCACAACTGGTTGTGAGAATTGTTTATGTCAGAGAAGCTGTTTCATACGTTCCAGATGTGCAGGTTCGAGTGCTCAGTATAAGGATGAAATAACGGATTTGGTGGTTATTCGTGTAGGTATAGGAAAGGCCGAATGTAAGACGGGGTCTCCGATGTAACATGAGAATGGTGATGATGAGATAATATAACAGGTTGATTTCATTGCCTTCTATATTGCTTGTTTAATCAGAGGTGTTGAAGGGTCAGACTTAATGAGAGCTCCCTTGCTATGAAGATATATCTGCCACGGGTGAAAGTCCTTCACACTTGGCGTACTCTTCAGAAGTATTGTTATGAATATATCTTTCCTGGGAAGAACATGCAGATACATGAGCTCTGTTACGTGTTATTCATAGCGTGGGGTGAGTAGGAAATAACTCTGGTTACGAAAACGTTCTCAACGGAGGCTTTGAAGGCCATCAGATAGCGTAGAACATATGAAAGTACTGGATAACATGTATGATCCTCTTGGTTGTGCGAGCTGATGATAATGCACATTTTAACTCATATTACTTAACTGGCGAAGAGTGAGAGGACGATCGTTGTTTAAACTCTTAAGTACCCCCTAAATTAGAAAACGTGATTTCAAGACAGGCGCTGCGTAAAGAACGAATAGAAAATGCGAAGTGACATTATGCTGAGGCGTGACGTATCGGCGTATGAGTGTCATAAAGTGTCTGATTATTAAACCGGTCACGACAAATATCTGCAAACGTCGCGCTTGACATTTTGGTAACTGGAATTTTATTGCTTTAGCCCGTTATAGTTATGTTCGGCGCTTCGTGATTTGCAGTACATTAACTAGGCGGGTCCCAACGGGAACATGCCATCCGCGTGCAGAGGATATCACTAAGATCATCAATTGGGACAGGTTATTACATGTTTGTTTCATGTATCCTGGCCTAATGATTGTAATAAACTATTTATCGATGTTCCGTAAGAGGAATCAAGTCGGACCCCGATGAGCAAAGGTAGAGGGAGTTCAAAAAAATTGGAGTTTTGTGGAGGTGACGTAGGTGGTAGAGTTTGTGGCTGAAGGGTTAGTTGAATTATCTCCCTTATCCCCATAAATATTCACACAGAGGAAATATTCTGCATGTAGACTCTTGGTAGCGTCTTCATTCTGAGCAGCAGGGAGGGTGAACAGACCAAGTTTTCAAGCAAAAATAAGGCTTCTACGGAAACCGAAAATATCTAACAAAATGCAGGGAGGGTGAACAGACCAACTTTTACAGGCGTCGATTTAGTAAACTGAGGCTTTCTCGAAAATGCTTAATATAAGCCTCCATTCATCAAAATAAAATTAAAAAAAAAAACGACGCCATTTTTGTTGTCACCATCCCCTTTGCTGCTACGATGCTTGGAAAATTCGTGGAGTTTTCGGGTAAAAAAAAAAAGACGCCATTTAGTTGACATTCACCTCCTCGGCTGCTAATGCGCTAACTAAATATTTGATCAAGTCCTTAAGATTTCACAAATAAACTTATTTGTAAAACCTCACCTCGTAAATCAATCAGATTATTAGATTGGTCAGTGAGTTTGAAATTAATTCTCGTTAACAAATTATTATGACATCGCATATAGACTAGATTAGTTGGGTCTTCAATAATTAGAAATCCTGGAGGAGCTGTTGGTGCAAATGAGTATAAAATATATCCTTGCTGAGCTTGATTTGATTGTTCGAGATTTATTTGATAATTTCCTTCGATAACATCACATACTAAATTGAGCGCAATCACCGTTGAAATATTCACATTGTTCGGAGCAATATGTCTACCGCCGCCTTCTGGATCATTATTAAATTTCAGAATATTTGCTGTAGGATTCTTCGATTTTTTCCAATTATCGTGGATTCTTTTGAACCCAATATTAATAGCATCGTCAAGTTGTTTCTTTAGTTTATCCGGATTATATCCAGGGATTTTAAAATCTTTAATCTCCGTTTTATTAATCTTATATAGATCCGCAAACTTATCATGTAAGATTTCTTCATTTAATACTTCTTGAATAATTTTCGAGTGAAATATTTTCATATCGTCGATGATTTTATTACCCGTTTCTACGACGTTGATAAATTCATCCTTGGTGAGAGAGCCGGATTTAATAGATATTAGTAGTAGTGAAAAATCGTTATTCATTGCTGTGAAATTTCCGTTAATGAGAGGAACATAAATTTCTTTATTCAAGAATTTATTAGGAGCATAATCTTGATAACTTTTGACTTCATTGACGGGTTTTATTTTGTTGGTGATATAATCGGATTTCTTAGGTTCGGGTGGAAAATCCTTCGAATTTTCTCGCGAGTTATCCGGTGGTAATTCAGGCCATCCTAACACTGATCTTATAGAACTCTGATAAATATCTACAACGTATCCTTCTGTATTTATCTCGATAGCAGATGATAGTGTTGGTTCATGAACTGTTATAGCGATTTTTGATTCTTTTCCAGTGAGAGATTTTATTCTTCGTTGAAATTCAGCATTGATCTGTTCGATTTGATATGACCCAGTTGGTATAGAAACAACCTGCCAATCTGGTGTTCCGTCTTCACGATTCTTGTTTGCAAATACCAAGGAATTATTCGGTTGTTGACCACCAAATGCTACCGATCTAATATTAGGCCAGCTATGATACACTCGTAGTTTTGCTAGTGCGATCTCGCTCACGGGAACAGGAATTGGAAAATTAACACTAAATTCGGGACGTGTTGAGGTTATTGATATCGTGCTTGTTTTCACTGGTGTTGTATTTGTTACTATTTGTTGAAGTAGTTCTTGCGACGACATTATTATTATTATTCTGCTCTAATTTCAGCATTGTTGATTTATACAATTGAGCCATAGTAGAAAATTCGCTATCTGATATTGTTGTGTCATCCAACGACGATGATATCAACGAGGATAATTGCGAGTAACCGGCAGATGCAATATGATATTTAATTAAATAATCATGTAGTTTACTCTGGCTACACGATGATAGTTTTTTTGTGATCCCAGTTAATATACCAGCAATTGTAGCCACTGCGGAAATAGCGATTGGAACTACGACCGGAGCAATCATTGTAACCGAAGATAGTATTATTCCAGCAGCAGTGATTACTCCTGACACCGAGTACACGGTGATATCAACTGTGGTTATTCTTCGTTTGTATTTTTTGATTTTTATTTGATATTCTTCACAGAGAGAACTGAGTTTAGTTTGAAACTCTCTGACTTGATCATAGCGATACTGATTCGATGATGGAGTCATTTTATTTTAAAAGCGTTAGCATTTTCAATTACAAATTACTTTGTAATTTTGAATCGTGAAAGAATTTTTAAATTAATTTAATTGTTTACTTAAATCCGCTACGAATTCTACGTACCACGTTACTGAAACCTTGACTAGATTTTTATCTGTATTCGTTATCGTGAATTGTTCGGTTGTATTCTTGTCGATTATCGTTGATATTGTATTATTGACTCCAGATGAACTACTTGATGATATATTGAATTGAGTCGGTGATACTATTGTTAATCGATAAATACCCTTGACTGCTGCGGTTATGTTTAAAATGTTATCTGTAGGTGTCCACGTATATGATCCGTGTTGAATCGTGTATACTACGTTGATGATAGATTTATCATGAGGAATTTTTACTTTTTCAACAACGTTTATCATTCTCTTTGCATCACCCTCTATTGCGATGTTGAATGTTTTAAGTTCATCGATGGATTTTTTAATATCGGGAAGTGTTATTTCAATTTTATCAAATGGGCTCCCAATAAACTTATCCATGAGGTTTTTACGAAACGTCATAAATAGTTTCGTGTGTTTTTCATATTCGGATTGAAGAGTTGCTAGTTCTAACATAGAATCTTTTATTACGGTGAGTTTTGGTTCAGTCACTGGTGGATTTCCAAAAAATTCTAGCAGGGGTTTATCAATTTTGTCAACTATATTTCTTTGTAATGCAGTAAACTGGTCAAATACAATTATATGATCATCATACTTATCATTAAGCGATTTTAATGAATTCACCGTGTTATCGTATGTTGTTAATTTATCCGTAATTGTTGAAACAAGTACACCTGGTTTGAGTTTACCCTCATCAGAAAATAACGCGATAGTATCCTCTGCTGCGTCTCGTTGTTTAACCAAAATATCATTAAGAGAGATATTACTACTTTTCAATTTACCCTGACGATCTTGAAATACAACTATTTCACCAGGATCAACATTTGCTAGGTTTAATATTTCGGATATTTCATCTTCGATTAATTTTTTAATATCCTTGTTATCAACGGTTTCAACTCCACTATCAGGTTTCTTCAGCGATGATAAAGGTCGTCCCCAAATATCAATCATTATTATAGAAATCTTTTTATTATTCAAATCCTATGGATTTCTAATCCGAGAAACGCTAGCGTTTCTACCGCTAGTATACTCATTTACTACTATATGAGGTGGTTTCGAAAATCTTTTGGATATAGCATCAAGTACGTTTAATACTTCATTACCACATATTGGTGGATCAAGCATTGTTTGTGTTGGTAACGTAGAATACCAAGTCCTCATTGGAAGGGTTTTAATATAACGCATAAATTCTTTCGGCGGCGCTAATCCATATGAGTCAAAATAAATAATCCCACGTGGATCAATTGCGTAACAAACCCAGTGAGTTCCAGGTCCGGAGCTGTTATCTAAATTAATAATACCGGTTTCAACATCATTTGGTTGTGCCGGTAACTGATCTCTCATAAAAACCCCTCTGAAATTTTTTATTTTTAATTTTTTAGCGGTATCAATTAAATCAAAATTGGACATAGGAACTATATCGTTCCTGGAATTCGAAGACCCTTTCCGCTGTACCATGAACTCGGGGTTCCTGGTAGTCTTAGACCCTTTCCTTTTTTTTTATACCCCTTTCCAGTTGCCTTTTTCAACGCCATTCCTGCCGCGGTACCAATAGCTCCTAATGCTGCTGCCTTCGCTACCGCTGGGGCTGCTGCGGCAATCAACCCTGGAATCAACCCTAACAACGGGAATATACCACCAGTCTTTTCCATATTACGGATCGCACTTGTAGAAAGAGTAACCTGAACTCCCTTTTTTTCTTTCAGCGCTTTATTAAAATGATTAGTTTGAGTTTTCGTCAGCGATAGTTTATTTCCTCCGCCATTCATTTGATTAGGTTTCAGCGTTATTGTGGTTCCACATTGCTTAGCTGATTTGGATTGTAATTTTTTTATTTGACCAGGTGTCAACGTAACATTGATATTACTATACGACATTATACAAAATAGATTGATTCTAAATCGCGAGTCATTTTTAAAGAATTTTGGATTAAGAAAATCTTACAGATTTTCCACTGGTGCATCTACTAGTCTCATTCGTCCACCAACACCTTCGAGTATCATTGATTTATCACTAAGAATGACAGCAACCGCTCTATAATTATCAATAGCACCAGCACCAACAGGACGGGTTACACGAGCTCGGAAGTGTATATCAACTACGGACTGTTTCATCAAGTCAAGATGTTCCAACGAAAAGTAATAAATCGGATACAGACCTTTAAAATCCAATTGTGATATTTGTAGACCAGTATCTACATTTTGATCACGTCCCATAAATGATAGCAATCGATGATAAACTCGTGCAATATGGTTTTGACCGTAATTAAGTTGTATATCCTCTGATGGTTCTTGTTGTCCGTTTATTTTTAGTGAAACTTCATTACATCCGATTTGATCAAATATCATATGGGAACGTTCTTGATTATCCAATCGCGTTCTATTCTGTAGCGCAATAAAAATATGCCGTGGAGCTGAAACACCCTGTCGTGCTGCCAAATGCCATGTAAATGTACCATCAATATTAGAATCCATGGTATCTGTGGACGTTGTCAACCAGCTTAATAATCTCTTTCCCCCTTGATCCATAAATGATAGCAACCGCGGTTCTACTGACAATGATGGAGTCAACACTGGCATCCATAATGTTAGTTTTGATAAATTTACTCTACCAGCGGCAACGCCAGCAGCGCGCCAGATTGCATTATTATCAGTACCCTTTCTCACTAGTGCTACAGTATGCTTTACTCCATAAATAACTTTTCTGACGTTTCTACAAAATCCAAATATGTGATGGAGCGGAATCGCACATGAAAACCGTCGACGCTCTCCCTGCAATGTTCCTTTTCGTGTTGCAAACCCTAAATTGAAATTATTATTAACGCTTCCGAGAATATCAAAGGCAGCAGCTGGTCTGTCTCTATGTTCAGGGGTATCAAGTTGTGGATCAACTGCAGTAGCTCTTGGAGTATGTATTTTAATATACGGAATGTGCTCAGCGTGATCAGTGATATCCTTAGAGAACATCATAGATGGACCAGCCGATCTAGTATAATCATCAGAATATCTCGCTAACCCGATTATTCCCGTAGCAACATCAACTTCACGTTCAATAGATTCGATTTCTTTTCCATCAATGAGATATCTTGCGCTTTCAAATAAAGCCATGATGCCATTGTTAACAAAACCAACTCGGATAGTTGGGTCATCTGCATATGGTGTTTCATCATGCTGTAAAAGTTCACCTTCAACTTCAATAAAGGCTTCAGCGGGTAAAAAGTATTTACTGGTATCATGAACCTGGAGTTCAATTCTTCCACGAAGATCAGGTTGTACTGCGTGATAAGCAAAAAATTGATAATCACGTACAGAAGTATCTTTAAGTACTGGGGCTTCCATGTCAAATGCAACATCAGGGTTTTGTTTGAACATTTTTATTATATATCCGATGGTCTAAATCAAAAATTCTGAAAGAATTCTGAAGGAATTTTGAATTGAAAACCCCAGGAATTCATTTAGAGAAAATCGATTTTCATGAAATTTTGTCGACGGATTAGCTAAAAAACAATACAAAATCAATAAAAAAAACATCGAAAATTCGATGACAACAACATATTTTAGCCTCACAGGATAAAAAATCTGATCAAAATCGATTTTCTCTAAATGAATTCCTTGGGTTTTCATCCTCGATTTTCATGAAATTTTGTCGATGAATTGCATAAAAACACTAGAAAAATGAGTAAAAACACTAGAAAAATGAGTAAAAAAAGTAAAAAATCTAACAAAATTAGCAAATTATAAATATTTTATAATATAAAAATAAATATTTAGTTGGGTGTATTTTAATAATGATGATGAAAATCTCTGATAATGAAGATAACGTAAGTAGAATCACAAGTGTTTCTGATACAAGTGATTCTGATACAAATATTTCTACAATAACCATAACAACTGAGCATCCTATTCAAATAAATAGAATCACAAGTGATTCTGACACAAATATTAGAAACACTAGTGTTTCTACAATAACTATCATAATTGGAAATCCTGTTCAAATAAATATTTCTAACGTTTCCGGCGAATCTTCTTAAAACCACTTCCCGAAAGCCCACTTCCTGCTATCATATTTGCTGTTATATTATCCTGGGCGTTAGTCATTAACGACTGTAGTTTTTTATCCACGGCGTTATTTATTATTTTACTAACCTGTGTAGGCATTACTGCAGTAGATGGCAGTGAAGTCATTCTAGAAATGCTAGCGTTAGAAACACTAGTGTTTCTGGGGTTTGAAAAATTTCGTCGAAAATCACTTCTTGATTTCACTAGCGCTGTTAGTTTATCCCGAGCGGCTGAAAATGCCTTACTAGCAAGATCACCAACAGTGTTAATACCCTTATCTCGGATAACATCAATTGCTTTCATTGCTGCCTGTTTTGCAAATGGAGCCACTTTTGGAGCCATTCTTGAAAATAATCCCATTATAGTATTACCGAGACCATCTCCATAGTATACTCGGTATTTTGGTAATCGTGAGTTTACCACGTAGACGTTAGTTGGTTTATCATGGTTGTAGTGTATGATCATTCTTCTATATACAAAAACACTAGTGTTTTTCCAAATGCTAGTGTTTCCAATTATCTAATCGCTATGATAACCATGAGAATTTTCGGCTAACTCTTCAATGAAATCTCTATATGTTGCAATATCCATGATACCACCTTGAAATAATCTCCTACAGATATCAGCTGCTTCATTGATTATTTCTGGTGAGTTATTTCCAGCTCGTTTTCCTCCTACAAGTATTTCTAATCGTGATATATCACCGAGAATATTACCAGGGCAAGAAATACTTATATTTCCACTCGAAGAGTTTCCAACACTAGAATTTCCAACACTAGAGTTTCCAACACTAGAGTGAAAATCCATAGGTGAATATCCCTTTCCGGTTTTTTTCTTAGTTTTTTCTTCTCTTTTTCTTTGTTGTTCTTGTTGCTTTTCTTCTTCTTCTTGTTGTTGTTGTATGTCATAATCTTCAATTCCTCTCATAAACATTTTATACTCTAGTTTTTCCTTTTTTAAACGATCAATACTTTGATTCACTTTAAACAACCAATCAACCCAGTCAGGTCGTGATATTTTACTCTTTTTATACTCCTCCTTCAAAAAACGTTCTCTTGAATAATAGCTTTGGACAGCAAAATCACCAAAGGCGATATAATCTTTGTGTTTCATTAATTGAAATTGTTTTATTTGTTCTATACCCTCCGGAGTGAATTTGTCTATAAAGGAAACACCACGAGAAGTGGAAACTGCGCCTTCTTGTTCTTCTTCTTCATGTTCTTCTTCTTCTTGTTCTTGCTGTCGTTGTAGTTCTTCTCGTTCTTGCTGTCGTTGTAGTTCCATCTCCCCTGCGATTTCACCTGGAAGTATTTGTACAGCTTGTTTCGTTTGTTTAGTTCGTTTTGCTATTTTCTCCAACACAGGGAGAAGAGGCTTCTCTGTTCTAGGACCTTCTTTAGGGACATCTCCGTATATCGCCCGTTCAGTTGCTGTTTTCACATCTGTAGTTGCCTTGACAACCGGTTTGAAGAGTTGTTCTGTATCCTCTGTGAAGTCGGTGGCCATTGATTGCCGTTGTTGAAGTTTTTCACGGATTCTATCACGAAGGGGTAATATTTTCTTAAGAGCTTCAAGTCTTTCTTTAGTGTTCCGTGTAGTTAATGATTGTCCTATCATTATTAAAAGAGTATCACTAATTTTCAAATGCAAAGCATTTCATTGCAAATCATTTCATTGCAAATCATTTCGAAAGAAATCACTAACTAAAAAATGTAAATCATTTTAATACTTCCCCCTTACACATAATTTTACTTCCTCATACCGTACTGGTTATACAAACAAAGGAGGCTCTCTACGCGTGGGGCTCATCACCTTCAGAGTTTTCCATTAACATTTTTAATTGTCTCACTTTACAATTAATAAGTCTCTTTTGTTCATATTCTAATCCTAATTGCTTACGTACACGTTCAACGATGCTACATAATGGTACGAAGACATTAACATCTTCAGTATTTACTAAACTCTCACGTATAAGCTTTTGTATATTTTTGATTAAAAAATATTTCTTAGATAGAACATATTTTCCTGTCTGTTCTGCAAATTGTATATCCTCGAAATTGGTCATAATTTGATCACAATCCAAACCTGAACATAATTTTACATTTTCATCCTTAAGTTTATTGATTTCAATAATAATCAATTTGAGATTTTCAATATTCATATATATATAAAAATATATTTGTTTAAATGCAAAGTATTTCAAATACAAAGTATGAAAATTCTTTAGAATTAAAAATACAAAGTATTTCAAAATGAATTCTGGATACACTAAGGTGTTGATCATCTTAGTATACCCAGAAGCTTAATGCGATTATAGGTGATTATGATTATATATAATGAATGACGACGGCACATTTACCGTTTTAAACCCCCTTGGTGTTTTATACATCAAGCAGCGCGCTCAACGGTTAACCGACAAACACATAACAATAGATTATAGGTGAACAATGAATTGATTTCAATGACAATGACGACGGTACAACAATAGATTATAGGTGAACAATGGAATGAATTGATTTCAATGACAATGACGACGGTACAACAATAGATTATAGGTGAACAATGAATTGATTTCAATGACAATGGATGACGCGGGCTATTCTACATTCAAGTGTAAACAAAACCGCAAAATCGAAACTTTGGTTTTGAATGTCAATAATAACGTTCATACCACGTGTGACGGTGTGGTTTTGTTTACACTTGAATTTCGGCTAATGCCCAATTATAATAAAGACGAATTTGTATATATACACTCATTACGACGAGGTGATATAAAATAGGTGTAGTGATTGTAATTATTTGTTTGTTTATTAGCGATCACTGACAACGTTGAAAACACATATAATACTTGAAACAGACATTAAAAAAAATGTTTAAATACGACGTGTTTATAAAACAGTTCTTGAAATTCGAAGAATTTTAGACTTGAAAAAGACAAAATTGATTATGTTTTGTTCAGATTTATTTAATTATAACAGCCAATGAAAAATCGAAGATTTTCCGTGTTTAAGATCCGTAACTCTGTCATTGGTGGAAATCCTATGGATTTCACACGCGTTATACCTAACGGAGTTATCTCCTATGTGAAATTGCAAAATTGAAGATTTTCAATGGAAATTCTTTCACAATTTCACGAAGCAATTTCCAATGCAAATTATACATAAACAAACTGAATTTTGTTTTTAAAACGCTTTGAAAAAGCGGTCTTATAAATTCCTTCTGCTACTTTTTGTACCGAGGAGGTGTGAATATCGAAATACTTACCAGCTTCTGACATTGATTGAAATACCATCTCCGTGTCAGTATTAAACGATCTTACAGGTCTAGCAATTTTCGAGTATTTCCCAGTTCTTCCTCGTTTTGTGTTTTCACATTGAGAAATAACTTGAAGGTTGTTCAATTTGTTATTCTTGGGATTAGAATCAATATGATCAATAACAAAACCATCCTTGATTAATCCATTATACACTTCATAAACGAAACGGTGATTGAGATACATTTTTCCTCCAGCTTTAAATATCAAATAACCCATACCATTATCCCGCCCAACAGATTTCCTATTTTTACAATGTCTAACAACACCATCACGAGAAGCTTCGTAGTTTTCAATAACAGAATGTCTTTGAAATTCTTGGTTCATTTATATATAATATATCTATTTGTCTAATTCGTTAATTGGCTGAATTATAACATTAACAAATCTTTTTATATAGTCATCCGTAGTTTTTATGATTTTGCCGTCATTGACGTCGTCAGGATTTTTGATTCTTCGCTTGTCATAATAACGTTTTAACTCTCTATAACGCTTACCCCCGCAATTAATACATAACTGCGACTTGCCTCTTACACCTACCCCACAATGCAAGCATGGTAGAGGTCCCTCCGAACCGTTTCTCACACTCTGCATATGATACCCACAGAATTCATTTCTACATGATTTGTTACACGGAGTCTTTGATCCAATCATAAGCCATTTGCAATGATTCATTATATAAAAATTTTCTATTTAAATACTTGTTTTAATTATTAATATGAAAGGATTCAAGAGATTATCGAAAATTAAGCCTTGGAAAAATGTTAGATTTAATCTCGATAGAATCTCTGATATACCTAAAAGTCTAGTAGATGATAAATCACTATTGAGTAAAATCAGCGACTGTTTTAATGAGTTTAAGCGTGATGGAGCATCTCATACGTGGTCGACATTTCGAATTATTGATGAAGATGTCAATGTACCTGTAATTGATGCTACTATGAATGATATAAGAGCAGCTGAGATACTTTCACACCTTGGCGGGAAATCTCTACTGAAGTATTTTTTTAGAATAAAATTCATTATCGAAGAGGAAGGTGAATGGATTATCAGAGATAAATTTGACCCAATCCTTAAGGATAAAAAAACTGTTATTGTGAGTAGAGATTCCAAACCAGGAATTCTAACTGGAATTGACAAACCATACTATGAGAAATCTTACCCTGTAACAGCAGTTGTGTATGGGTTATATCCAATAAATAATAATCCAAGTATTGCAAAACTAGCTCCAATGTTTTCATCATCAGTGGCTTTGCCACTTAATTGTGTAGCAACACGGTTAATAGAACACTTCAAAAATGCATCCCGGGGAAACAAATTAACTGATCTACGAAGAAAAAAAATAACCGAATGGGAATTGACAGTGAAACAGCGCGGGGCAACGATTTCTGATATAGCTAAATTAGAAGCATTATTAAAATTTCCAATATCGGTAGCGACAATAACCGGAGAAGTATTATACGAACCGAAATATCAATCGCGAGGAGCTCCAATTGAAATTATTGATCATAACAAACACGCGTGGACACCCGCGGTAAATATATTTCCACGAGAAAGAACTGTTCGATATATCCCTAAAGAATTTTCTAGGGATGATTTCTATGAAGAGAAATTATTTGATGCTATTCACGCGTTAACCAAAGACGACCCTGTGTCAGTATGGTTACTCAGGAGTAATGAGGATCCGGAAATAGGATTTGATCAGTTTGTAAAACCAAATGGTGAATTATATCGAACTGAAGAATTAGATACTAGAATGAGAAAAATCGCTAATGAGTATTTAGAAAATTCTAAAGAATTTTCAGAGGGAAACACTAGCATTTCTACAGAAAAACTACTGACGGATAGCTTCACAATTCCATCAGTGGTAGCTCACTTCGCACGAGAAAAGAATTCATGGCGTCCAACACGAAGTGATTTTCTGGAGGACGTGAAGTTGAGTTGCGTCGAATTTGGTCATGGAGGATTGTGGAATACGAAATACTCACGTGATGGTACGATTTCAATTGATATATCCGCGTGTTATCCTGGAAGTTTTCTCGGATATGGAGAATGCTCTGAGTACTTCAAACGATTTGGACATCCCACACATGAAATGACTCGTGTTGCGATTAATGGTCCATTGCCTGATTTTGATTTAACCGGGTTCGCTCGTGTGATATCATTCAAATTAGCTACAGGGTTACATCCGTGTAGTTATCTTTGGCTTGGTAGACATATGTATGAAAAAGCGTGGATGCCAATTGTGCTATTGCGGTATATGATCGATTGTGGTATGCTAATATCGTTAATTGTCAGTGAAGCGATTATTTGTTATAACGCTCAGAAAGATGTTTGGTTACCAAAACCCGATCTCGAAAAAATAATTAACGAACAACGAAAACAATTGGGAGATTGTGAAACACTTATGGATTGGTCTAAGAAATTATTCGAAGGTAGTAATAGAGAGGCTAAAGATCTCGGACGAAAAATAATCGGTAAATTCACTCAAGGTGGAAGATTTGATAATGCAAAATACTCTTCGAGATTAATCATAGACGATGAAGAATACAATTTCATAATATCTGATTTAATAAAAAAAGGGAAATTTGTAACCCGTAAGAACGCTTTTCTATCAGGGGAATTAGATGAGGAAGCTTACAAATCTGCGAGCGGAACTAATAATGTTTGGGTAGATGATGTCCTTCGAAATGGTAAGAAACTAGGTACGGTTGTTACCTACTGTGATGGAAAAAGTTGTCAGTACACACATTTGAGAAGTTCTATGCTAGCCTATTCTTGTATTAATCTATTCTCGATGATAAATAGATTTCCTAATACCGCGGTTAGAGTAGCTACTGATTCGATGTATATCCATGAAAAATACAAATCAGATGTAGCTAAATTCACAGATCCTAAGGAAGCGTGGGGAAATTGGAGGTTTAAAAAAGAAACACTACATGAATATTGTAAATCCGCAGACGTTGCTATGGATGATAAATACTTGAAAAGTAACCATAATATCTCAGAGATTAAATCAGAATTTTCTACTGCACCGCCCGTATCCGATCCGATTTGTAGATACAAGACAGTTTATTTAAACGGCTGTGGTGGATCAGGAAAGACAACTCGTGCAATCGAATTATTTCGTAATAGAAACACAAGTGTTTCTAACATGATTGTGTTAACACCAACTCACAGACTCGCCAGAGAGATGATAGCGCGGGGGGTAAAAGCCTGTACTTATCACAGCTTCTTTCGATGGAAAGGCGATACATGGACTCCTGATCGAATGGGCGATAAATTCATTCCTGATGTAATAATCTGGGATGAAATATGCACGGTATCGTTAACAGTATTACAGATATTTCTTGAATGGTTGTTATTGAAAAATACAAAAGTCGTCATGTGCGGGGATCACGGCCAACCGCAGCCATTTGTTGGTGGATCTCCACATGAATGGTTAAAAGGATTTGTAGATTATTATGAAGAGATTAATACCGACCATAGATCACTTGATGAACAATTACGAGAATTCAAAACGCTAATTAGATTACAACCGGATAAAATCCAATGTGAAATAGCGCGTGAAATAATTTCAGAAACTCCCATGAATGATTTTTGGGAAATGTGGAAGCCAAATGATTTAATAATCGCGAGTAGAAAAATAGTCAGAGACGCACTTCAGATGAAGTTGTTTGCGCTACATAAAGAAAAATTTGCAACGCTTCCAGTACCACTCTGTTATAGACCTAAGGATACACGAAAGCAGAATATCGACGTTGACATTCCTGGACAACAACAAAAGCAGAATTTAGTATTAAATGATATTGTGCTGGTTGATATCAGCGTCGTTAAAGATGCATTAGGTGCTGATAAATCCCCATGGACGTTAGGTTATGCAGCAACAATACACTCTTCACAGGGATTGACTATATCCGATACAACTCTTTGGATAGTAGATAATCATATTGAGTGGTCAAATTTAGTTTATCTCGCAGTATCCAGAGTACGGCGAATAAACCAACTTCGAAGAATTGTTGTTGACGATGAAATCATTGGTAACGATATTATCACTGGTGATTTTATCACTGGTGATATAATCAGAAAAAAACTCTCTGGCTATAAACAACAGGATAAAAAAAATAAAAGAGAATTTGACATTGATGCTGAATTAATTAAGACACTAAAGCAACAACAAAATAATCACTGCGCGAGTTGCAATTGTATAATGCGTTGGCAGTATTCGGATAAAGATCCTCGCCAATTCACCGTAGATAGAAAAGATAACAATCTCGGTCATGTCAGAAACAATGTGAGGTTGACTTGTCTTGAGTGCAACAGACGCCGGGGTGACAACACCTTAGGTGCTAGTTAAGACCACGCGGTGGTAATTGAGTATCCTCGGGAATCACTTGTAATTGTTCGCGTGTAAATCCTCGCTGAGGAGCAGTTGAATCCAGTCTATAGATTGGAGGTCTACCAGTTGATCGTGTTATGCCGGATATCCTATGCGTAGTGACACTCCAAATAGGATCGGTAGCTCTTTTTTTACCACCCTCAAGCTCTCCTGGTTCGTATAAGTACCTTACAATGACATTACTACCAAGAATTGGTTCTTTTTGTGAAATTCCTTGGATTTCCATTTTGATAGACGCCTTCTTAATAGCGTTGACAGGTTTCATATTAATTGTTCTAGTAATCTCATTATTGATTGCGGTAATCACAGCTGGTAATCTCTTGACCCATTCACGGGATCGTTTATCCTGGATGAATTCTTTTGCGTATTGATATCCGAATAACCGCTCAGCAAGGGTTTTATTAAACCGTTCAACAATTGCCTGATCGCGATGTAGCGCAGTGTGTCCTCGTCTGATGGCGACATTATGATGTTTCATCGTAGATGTAACAACACCTTGAAATTCCTTGCCAGGATCAACTTGTAACAGATTTGGCCAGCGCAGAGGACCTCGTCGATAAATCCTCTCAAATGCAGAAGCTACTTCAGTAGATGATTTTGTTTTTAACGGTTCTGCTTCTTTGTATCGACTTGCAATATCAACTAACGTTAACGCGTATTTGTAACCGTTGTCATGCGGCAGAAATAGTATATCAGCTTGATGAACTTCATTAGGTGTTGTAACATCAAAATGCGAATAGTTAATTTGTTTAGGCGCTGGTAGATAAATTTGCCATATTGCTTGTTTAGATAACCAGTTTGCCGCTGTAGTTTTTTTCACCTTTGATGCGCTAGCGAGTTTATTAATTGCTGCGTAACCTCTCCAGTATCCTCTCGGAGAATAATAAATAGATTCCATATTAAAATGCTAGCATTTTCAATTACCAGCACCTAACATCAATTTACCCTTCATAGCAGATTTTACCAACCACGAAGCCAATTTTTCTTTGAAGGATTTATCAGGAATAGCATTTAACGCATGAATTAATTTTACATCTGCGAGATGTCTATGTTGAAGATTGCTGCTTTTATAAGCGACATCATGAGCATGACACGCCTTATCAATAGCGTTTATTGGATACTCGCCGGGTCGGGGCTGATTTTGATCATCAAGTCTGATATCTAATCGTGTCCCCGGTCCACAGTAGCTATATCCTGGAAGGTGCTTTTCTCCTGGATACTTTGCCCACGGTGTTCCTGGGAGTTTTGTCAATTTGGCTGCAATATCACCTCCTCGTTTTTTTTTAAAGGTTTCGTGGAAGTAAATCTAAATTTTTTCGTACTACATTGTACGCATTTACCAGAAAGCGCTGATCGATTATTTTTCGTTGTAATCGTCGTCAAGTCATTTGTGCCAGTACGTGTCCTACACTTCACACAATATAGATCCATAATTTATATATAACAGTTATGAATGTAATTGATTATTCAGCTACTCGACAACGAAAACCTATTAAACATCATGCAATGTTACCAGATTCTATTCGCGCGATTATCATCGGACCATCTGGAAGTGGCAAAACACAATTGCTACTTAATTTGATAACGAGATGGATGAAGTGGGATAAATTGTACATGATTGCTCCGAGTGTAGACGATCAACGATGTTATGAAGTGCTAAAGGATTTTAATGATGCCGCGCGAGAAATTAACGGTGATGATATCATTGAGTTTATAACCGATATCGAAGAGGCACCTAGTATTGATGATATTGATGGAAGTATTAACAATTTAGTCGTATATGATGATGTTATGTTGGAAAGACAAACAAATCCTGCTAGAATATTTTCCCGAGGCAGACATAAAAACATAGATGTGATATATGTTACTCAAAAATACGCACAGATTCCAAGTATAATAAGAGAAAATTGCAATTTAGTATGCGTATTTAACGGTACTGGAAAATACACATTACAAAATATTTTTAATTACTGGTGTGACGGTGATATGGATTTTAATAAATTTAAAAATTTCTTTAGTATGGCTAGAACCGCCCCATACGGATTTATAACGATAAATTTAGCAGACTCTCGGACAAGATATCGTATCGGACTTGATCAAATATTTAGTTAGCGCATTAGCAGCCGAGGAGGTGAACGTCAACTAAATGGCGTCTTTTTTTTTTTACCCGAAAACTCCACGAATTTTCCAAGCATCGTAGCAGCAAAGGGGATGGTGACAACAAAAATGGCGTCGTTTTTTTTTTTAATTTTATTTTGATGAATGGAGGCTTATATTAAGCATTTTCGAGAAAGCCTCAGTTTACTAAATCGACGCCTGTAAAAGTTGGTCTGTTCACCCTCCCTGCATTTTGTTAGATATTTTCGGTTTCCGTAGAAGCCTTATTTTTGCTTGAAAACTTGGTCTGTTCACCCTCCCTGCTGCTTTCTGAGCTGTGGGTTTTTTTGCGTTTTGACCATATATATATATATATATATATTCTTTTAAACTAATTAGAACACAACGATCAAATCTGTAGGCGTACACAGGTCTTTATAAAACAAAATCCGTACAGAGTTAAATCAGAGAAAAGTTTTCCCAGAAGGTAATAGCAGAAGATCTCAATGCGATGTTACCTGTGGGAATGGTAACTGAGGGTTGAAAGACTACGGATACCATGATAATGAAAACCACCTGTACGTACCAAAAATCACATAATTATTCATGTATAAGGAGTTTTGTCAAAGTATAAATAATGCAACATGAGCCTAAGTTATGATGTCACGTAGGAATGAAGTGCTCCTTAAACTTGGCTCAAGGCTTGCCAATACATCAGCAGGACGCGACCCGAAAGGACATGGATAGAGTCTGAATTGTACCTGTCCGACAAGAGCGGAGGAAATACATACATGTACACGACTGTCTACATTACACACACAAAACCGTCACATGCACGTTAACTGAGGCAACGTTATATAGAAATAGGTGCGACAATATATACTATGAGACATTAGGCCAATAGATTTAAAAACATTGCGGTTAGCACCTGGATGCTATGAATGCCTAGGAATATAAACTCATAGATATGTACCAGTTCATTATGGAATTACAAATATATAACGGCTGATATAAGCGCTATAGACTGGCACTAATACAATACTGATAGCCAGAACTGAATGTGAAATTGATTAGGTTCCTTATGCAACTACCTAAATGTGTGATGAATATAAAGTGTTGTCATACTCTAAAGGCAAAATCTTGTCGTGATAGAAACAAAAAAAGTTGAAAATATAGATAGAGTCTACTTTACTTTCTATAGAAAATCTCCTTCAATTTGTATTTCTGTTCACTCAACGTATATTCCGGCTTTTGCTAGGTCTTTCATAACGAGCATATGCTTTTTGCCATGAGCGAAAGTAGTAATGGATATAATTTTGGTTTTGCCGCCAAGTCTTATAACTAAATTGAGGTACCTCTGCCTTCCTGACACATATCTCAGAAGGCAACCGTTAGCTCTATTTAGCTAATAGTGATATATGGGAGAGCTGGGTTATATACGTAGCAGTGAGTTTCATAGGGAATTACGATTAGGTAAAGTATTTGAAGTATATACAGATCAAACTTGTAATATTAATGCCGACACCAATACAGCAAGACCTACACATATGCCTTATAGCAAAAAAACATTGACAAGCTGACAATAACATGCAATGCAGTAAAGCAATAACGCAATTTATGACATACCAGATTTGCTCATAATATAATTTATCCATGTTTGAATGATGATAAGAACTACACTTACTTTGTAATTTTTATTAAGGCCTTTGCATTAAAAATGCACTAAAATCTTATAATATTAAAGCATACTACTGTTTGCTGAAAATATATAACCTGGTTAAATAAAGTATTTTATTTATCTAACATAAACTGAAATTAAAGTAATTTACTGGGCTACATATAGCATTAATATATAAAAATGGCTACATGTTATTAAATGAAATCCTTGATATAACACTTATCATTGTAACATACTTTCAGATATATGATGGTTATATACATTAAACGGACACTAAAATAATTATGTGAAAAGGTCTCCTCTAGATCAAAGATGTCTTTGAAACATTACATCACTGCGAAATAGCATAACCACATATGTAAATTGTGACGGTATTCATCCAGAAATAAAATTAAATAAGATTCAAAATGTAGAAATCACTATATATAATGGGACTTTTACTTGACAAAACACATTTCCTTATAAACAACACATAAACTACAATGTAGTTTCTCATGGACATATATTGCATTAATTGGATTAAGTTTGTTATCATTAACAATTATATGTTCTAGTATAATGTGAATCAATTTCAAACCGATTAATATTTTATATCATGCTTCATGGAATTAAATATATATACAATACTGTAATTACTGTAATTGTATACTGTTTAAAATTTGATACCTTGTAATCAAATGTATATGTATTTGTCTTTTACAAGTGTTCCAACAATTTAATTCAAAGTATGTTTTGAGCAATTGGGTAAAAAAATATTTGTTGAGTAACCAATACTGAACTTAGTTTGGAATATATTTTTTTCATATTAAAAGGCATAATTATCTTACGTTTTGAGGTCCTTACATTAAGAAACGTACCACATGTGATAATACCACAATAATAAGTCCCATTAAGATGGTCATACACCTTGAAATCTACAACTAATAATGCAAATGCTCAAGGTATCGAGGATGAAGATGAGGTTTGCTTATTGTTGGATGTTCTCTTTGATATGTAATTAGTTATGTAGAATGATAATCCAGGCACAATTTATATTATTTGCATGCTATAAAACAATTAAAGACAATCATATTGACTGGAATTCCCTTTTATCACTAAATTAGCAAATGGTTCAGTCTGGATCATGTCACTTGGTTAGTGAACTACTTTCCACCATAATGTGAGGTGCAAATAATCTTTTTTCTAACAATATTGTAGCATTGGGTATGTTCAATATTAAAATTTTGTTTTACCTTAATTTTATAAATTATTTCTTTTTTCAATTATTAACTGCTGCAAAGTCTCAGCTAAAAGCATATTATAAAACCACAAATAAGTCTCTATATAATTATTATTGTAGGTCTAGAAGGTGAGATACTGTGGTGTTGTTTATGTTTTGCACAAAGGTGTACACGGCAATATCCATCAATTAGTGTCAAAACAATTTAAAGACTGTACTATTATATTATTTGATTTATTGTAAAGTTTACATTAAGATCATAAGATCAGTTATTCTTGCAATGTCTTACAGTTACAAATAGATGCCTATGCGTGCATTTTATAGCTAATTACGGTCATGCAAATTAAAGACTGTCTACAGAAATTTTTCGAGACATATTTGGATAATTTATTCAATAAAATGGCAGATTGTGTCTTGACCTGATGTCTACAACTATCTCACCGATTCACATGCACTGTAGTTTTATGAAAAGGAAGTTTGTGAAGTAATTGTACACCATTTAGTTTAACCTAATTTTCTTTAAATATTTTCCGTTAGATTATTATAAGGTAAATAAAGTTTGGTAAAGTAAAATACTGGATGTTGTATGGAAATCATAAATATTGAACTTTTGTTTTGCATTTCATCTTTGATAGCACCATAACTTAAGAAATGTCATTGTAATGATATCCTTTTGAGGTACATGTAAGAGTAAACTTGTTTTAAAAATATGTCGAATGACCTTAACCATTATATTCATTTCAGATATCACCAATCAGTATGATACAACCTGTTGCACACTGTCACTGAATGTGCCTGTGTATTACAGACACTCTGCTGCACCATGTCTCAATGTGTGTACCCTGTCTCATTACACCAATAATGGAATCATGTAATACCATTAATACATTTAAAACAACTTGTTTTTCAGATTCAATACATTATGGGTTGAACGTCTGTTCAAATTATGTAAGATTAAATTTGTCAGCAATCAACATCATGTATTTACAGGAAATGCAAAAAAAAATTATTTTAAGTTCACTTTGCCAAGCATTAATAATGTGCAGAATATACATGCATATGTATATTAAATAAACAATAATGAAAAAATCCAGTGCCTCAGATTAGCACAGATATCTAGCTTACACAGAAAGTAAAAATACATTGTCAAATTGTAATATTATGTGAGAAATGGAAAACAGGAAATGAAACATAAAGTGGGCACAAAGGTTGAAGTAATCTTTCCACAATATGAGATATTACTGATATTTAATATCTGTCTGTTAATATATATCATGACAATATTTTCATATCTTTACTACACACACCAGGCTGTGAATATTACAAACTCCTATTTGTCATTATTTCATCATGTATCAGGGTATAGAAGATTCACATAAACTTATGCAGACTTATCAGTGTATCACATTTGTTATGTCTTGTCCTTTTCTTAAGCGAGCTGTATAACATTAACCCTCTCAAAGAAATCTGATTGTAACAATAGTGCTCCTTCCAAACATTTTTGGTCGACACAAATCTGTCTAGATATCTAGAGAGCCTTATAGCATGGCAGGTCTTCGAAATAACAATAGACTATGCTTCAACAATCAATGATTTAATTGTAATGGTAATAATATCACTGTGTTATGAAAAAGTTATGAAATCATTCAGTTTCAACTGTCTGCAATTACGTGCATTGTGGTTAGTGATCACAGATCATAGATTTGATGTGATGGTACAATGCTATTATGAAATAATAACTTCATTAGCTTCCCATGGGTTGCGGGTTTTTACGAGAGTTCTAATGGGTTCTTTTTTTTTCGGATACACTGGCAACCTTGTATAGCCTATTATACAATGAGAAATGGCATTAAACCCCAAGCAACTTCAACTAAGAACAAACATGGGCCTGATTTTTTAGTAATTGTTGTAAATGTCCAAGGATGTTCCAAGTTAGTGTAGACCCTGACCTGCTAGTACATTTTGAATAATCAGATATAGAGCTGTATCCTTCACATATAGAATATTCTATGAATGTGCAGATACCGGATGTTTGAAACTTACTTTAAAAAAGAATCTTGAATAACAAGGACAAATGTCATAATGTGATGATTTAAATTACCTAAATCATCAGACGAAGTGGCAAAAGTGTCAGATGGTAATTCAGTTCAACAGAAACATAAAATGTTTGGTGATTGAACATTAAGAGACAACTGCAGTTGTCTGCAGATAAATGTTGATGTCTACTCCTGTTAGATAATTGTGAAGTTGAATCATTTATATTAGGAATCAATCTTCTTCAAAAGGTATTTTTTTTCAATGCATTTAAGCGTCAGTTAAAACCGATATGAAACAATTAAAACAAAATGGGTAATTAAGAATAGGAGCTAAACGTGCATTAAAAATGTCTGTGAACATCACGTCATTAGTCTAATGGATAGTTAAGCATATATTTACATTTTAAGGCTAATTCTAGCCAATACTTAGAAAACTGGATTGCAAAACTAGGAACTTTCATGCAACTGGTAGAGTAAGATTTTTCTTGAACACCAACTATTTTGTATCGAAAATAAACTATCTGTAGAAGGTATGATTGTTTTATGTTTCTAGTTAATATGCAAACCTAGTAATATTTTCTTGTCATAAATACATTATAAGAGCAAGAGAAAATATAAAGAACAGTGAATCATCGAAATACACATGTAAAAACGGCACAGATTTATCATATAGCAGTATGTTTATTCAACTACAAAAGTTTTATTCCTGACTTTTGTCTATGAGGCCAATTGTATGTATTGGGGTTACAGTGGACATGCACTGAGCCTCATATGCAAGCACTCCACAATAGTTATCGTAATCTACATAGCCAGCTATGTTTTAGGAGCTACCATGGTAGATGTGAGGACCCATGAATGCCGCATCAAATGCAGAATTCTGATAATCTTGTGAACGTTCACTGGAGCCTTTCTTTGACTTTCTCTGTTTCTTGGCCGTGGTTATGTCCGATGCCTTGCTTGAACTGACTGAGGAACTTCCTCTGTTCAATTCCTGCAGGAAATTAAATTATTGCATAATGTATTCACGATTAGAAACTATTGATTAATGTAAACATAGTAGGGTTAATGTACATTACAAAACCAGTTCTAGTATCTTACTTATAAAAGACACCTCTAACAATTTCAGAATTTCTTATCTCCATTTAGTTAGCTTGCAGTATCTACCCTTTAGGAAAAGAACAGATAAGCCTAGAATGTCAATTATTGACAGGTTTCATTGTACACATTACACCATTAGACTAAACACTGATTGTTGCAAGATATATGGGATAGTGCAACATAGGTGTTCATTCATTTAAATCCTTTATTCATAAGGAAAACAACCACTATGTTTTAAGAACCTGACTTTTGCTAGTAACATGTTTCTATGATAATCAATATCCAATCATAATATTTTAGGAGAATTTGTACTACCTTCCACATCCAAACCTCTCAGACTGAAATGTTTTAGCTAAAAGGCTTAGAGTAATATGCCCAAATAAGTGGCAATTAGATAAACTGGAAAACAGACTCCTTATGTCAAGTTCTGAAACTGTTCTCTCCCTCAGATCCAATGGATGTCGTGACGCCACATCTTTCTGGTGATGTTAATTGACATGGAAAAATGTAACCTTTTACACCATGTTAAAATATCGTTCATATTTAATTGAAACTTTCAGGTTGAAAAATTTCTTATCAATAAAGAACAGTGTACAGTGGGACTCGTCTATAACGCTCCCCGCTATAACGCGAATTCAGATATAACACGACCGTGACGTGGCTCCCGAAAATTCTTATATTCATTCGCACATGAAAAAATATTTATGGGTTTAAAGTTTATTATTATGGGAAGAGATCGCGGATGATGTTGAATTTAATACGATCGTGGTGTGGTCCTTGCAATTTCGATTATATGTATGTGTATTTTTCTTTTTTTTTTTACGAGAAAAAAGTGTAAAACGTTTTTTATCATTTTGAAAAATAGTACTAATATGAATTCGAATCTAATACGATCGTGGCGTAGCTTCCAAAATGTAACAATTTCACCAGTTTTGTGAAGTGTTATGCCTATATAAATATTATCGGAAATGTTACTGATCCATGAGTAAAGCTTGTAAGTCGTTTTTGTGATTGTCTTCAATTAATTCTATATAAAATAATTGCAAAACAAACAATAACCGACATGTGTTTTTATCTTTTCTTCACTGCATACATATGTCGCAAACTATGATTTTATTTTCCTTATTGGCGGCAAAATATACCATCTGGTGACTTTTTTTATTATCGACATTGTTGGCTGTTTAAACTTGTATATACAACCATTGGCTTGGAGTGGAGAAAGGGCCCCATTAAAAGGTAACTGCAAACTTTATATAAAATGAATTGAAATTTTATCTATTGTTACATAAACAATTTCTTTGTCTATACTGACAAACCATCTTAACAGTGTATAGTTACATCATAATCCGCTTATGCTGATATCAAACGTCAAACATGAGTACTGAATGTTTTGAGATATTTTGTTGTTGTTGTTGTTGACATTTCTGGTAGCGGAGATCTACCGGACTAAGCATTGTCTCGTAATCTAACTTTGTTGGGTTTTCGGCCGCTCGCTAGTAATTAATATATATTTACTTTGACTGATATTTTTATGTGGATGGTAGGTAAAATTCTCTTCTTTCCATTCAGAATTAAATCCTTCAGAACACCGACATTTTTAAAAATAATCCATGTCATCAGACCAGAGCACATGCGTCTTTATCATATGTTGACCCTTTGTTAAATTTCTGACGCATGAGTGCAAGACAGCATCACTCCGTTACCACAAATGTAACAAAAAATAATTTCAAAAAAAACATCTTGTTGTCTATTCAGTAGGCAGGATAAACTGTAACCACAATCTACCAAACGACGGCCACTACATTTTTAAAAATGCACCCAGATAAAATAGTTTGCTGAAATTTGAAAGGAAACAGATTACCTTTGAAGCACCGATTGTTATGAAAAGGTACTCAACAAATGGAAAAAAAATTCGTCTCAGTCATGCAATACAATTATTTAATGTTGCCGCCACAATAAGAAATGGGCATTTGTTTGGTTCTCCAGAGCTATCCTTTAGCGGTAACTTTAATAACGCATGAACCCGTCATCAAAGGAAACTGACTACAATCTTTCAATAAAAACCAAGAGCTTTCATTCAAAGTTAGTCAGTATCAAACTTAAATAAAAGTGACGGAATCTGATGGTTTTTTTTCAACGTGACATGAACATGTTAACCGTGCCGTGAAAGTTTCGTTTCTGTTTGGAAAAAGTTTATGCTTACGAATGCTACCAACGGCTGCTTAAAACGCAAAGTAACTATTATCGACTTGGGACGTACTGAAAAGTATATGTGCTTTGTCGTGTATTACGTGAATGTGCTATGTTTTCCACTGAATTCCGACCAATATGACCTGTGACAAAATTATTAAATATTTTAAAGCTGTGTGTGTGTATGTTCGAAGGAATCACTTGTATTGTGGTTTCAACATATATGATTAGGTTCGACGGCGAGTAAACGGTGTTGATACTCTTATTCATGCTATACATTAGACATGTATATATAAACAGTATTCACGTATATGTACCGATTCGTGGTTCTCTAAATAAAGTAAACTATTTATGTCTTCAGTAAAGGTGAAGTTCTCGTTTAATATGCATCAATTTAAGATTGTAACTTTGCCGATGAAGCTCGTATTTTACCGCCCGCATTTATTACCTCCCCGCTCCGCACTTTGTTGGAGCACTTGCATCATTTTCTTCACCTAATTAACCTGGTTCCTTATAACACAGTTCGGTCTATATCACGGTCGATTTCCTTGGCTCCCGACTACCGCGTTATAGCGGGGTCCCACTGTATTTAGATCTAGATTCGACGGCATAGGGAATTAGAGCAAGATGACAGTTTCTCTCACATGCAATGTTTAAGGTGACTTCTAACTTTATGAGCTTGTATGCAATGCAAATCCATTCATGTGGGTTTGTTCCAATATGCAGAACAGATATCCTATATGTTTCAGGAAATGATAATGATCATTCTAATTCATTGTTCCCCTTATGTTGTAAGGAGAAATGAGGAGTGATCTCCCTCAATGCAGGCAACACCTTGGTCTTCCTGAAATACCATATAAGAGCTCTCCCTTAGGTCCTGTAGATAACGATGCTGATGCATGTATCTTCTTTAGAACCCAATGTGTTTGGGAATTGTCTACATATGTCGTTTTAAGTAATCAACTATACAGGACTTTTGGATTTCGGATTGGTGAGAATAAAGGTCGGAATGTCTGTATTTTATATTGTCAGCAAAAAGTCCATCATAAGTCTGTCATAGTTCTTTCTTGTAGGACAATGATTATGACAATATATTAGCCAGCACTGGATGTGCAGATCTTAAACATTATTTGTCATTGAGAAAACCATTTTAAAAAAACCGAAACAAGAATACAATTGTCTGGTAGCATGGTTCCTCTCTTACATTTGATAAAAGGCACCACAGTAGAATTGTCAACAGAATGAGAAATACATTTTCATGTAGACTTTATAGCCACCAAAAAATGTTTTTCAAAATGGTATTTGTCTTAAGAATGCTGATATGTAAGAAATGATCCAAGAGGCCACACTTCCTTGGCATCCGGAAATGTTTATTCTTAAACATTATTTGTCATTGAGAACACCATTTCAGAAACACCGAAACAAGAAATACAATTGTCTGGTAGCATGGTTCCTCTCTTACATTTGAGATAAGGCACCACAGTAGAATTGTCAACAGAATGAGAAATAGATTCTCATGTAGACTCTATAGCCACCAATACAAATCTTTCAAAATGGTATTTGTCTTAAGAATGCTGATATGTAAGAAATGATCCAAGAGGCCACACTTCCATGGCATCCCGGAATGGTAGGAAACTTGCTTCCCCAATCATGTTTGTTCGCGTTCAGAGTGAATATGATGCCAGTGTCTACATCAAAGAGGGATCCCATACGCGAGTCCAGAGTGGTTTACCAGCTTTTGACATGCAAGTCTACACTGTTTGTGTCCACAATGGATAGCATTAATGCCCCTTTTTGTGTCATTGCAAACGCAAGGGTTTAAATGATTAGATAGAATGCACTTCCTTGGAAACTAAAATCATATGTGCTGTATTTTAGCTGGGACAACTGTCAGCAAAGACGTAGAAGTTGCGCCGATCATGAAAAATGTCCCTTGGAAGCCACTTGTTTGGTCCACATATCATGGTTAATCTTCTCCGATTGGCAATAAAATATTGGAGCCTTCTTCTCCCTGCCAGGATTTGTAAGGGAGTAGGGGCGGTTGACATGATTGCATGTTGTTTGAAATAAAGAGGGTCTGGTAGAAAGCTCACGAAAACGATTAATATTCCTTTGGCTTCGACTTGGTTTAAGACAACTGTGGTTTTTGATGATTGTAACTTCTAGAAGACTCTATCTAAATGGTATGTGCTCTAATGACTTCCCAGTGACATTTTGTTGATTTCCATGCAAATTACTCCACTGTTGATGACACTGTGAGGGATAGAAGAACAGCACCCTTGCGGACCTGTTGCTAATGTCAAATGATAATTAAAGAGAAGAGTATATGATGAAGGCTACAAGCAAACCTTGGCCTATGGTTGTCTTGAAGAAAAGGGGACATCCAGAGCACTGTGTCTTATTCCTCTTATTATATGTTTATAACTGTTGAACAGGGTCAGTATTGTTTATTCTACTGATTAAGGCTGCACAAAGCAATATCAGTCAAGCATTATGTGATTGCAGATCTTGGTTTATGTAGCCTGCAGATAGATCTGACCTCAAAGCAAGTATATTTGGCACTTAAGAACCACCATAAATATATAAAAGAGACATTTACTAAATTCTTCTCATTCATAGTTATGAGAAATAATAATCATATATCAAAACAATAAATATGTGTATCCGAGGCAGTGATATATATTGGTTTTTTCTACATAAATGGCTGTGCAGGTAAATGACAATGTTTTGTTGAGGAGCATTCTTGTATTTTGCTAGAATAACAAGTATGTTGAACAAATATAGTACCTAATGTTCTACTGTATAACTGATTGCAATTATAGTGAAAATAGCAAATTGATCTTATTAAGCCATCATACATGATGAACATGTCATGAAGGTATGAGTTGAAAATCCATTTACCTTGACATAATATGTAACCTTCCCACTCCATAAAATTGATGTTTATGATCATACTGTCTTATACATGCCTTGCCTTCTCTGCTAGATTTACTGGAATATATCATGCTATTATAAACATTGGATTGTCTGATTTTGGAATTACTAACTTGAACATCACCATCTGGTGGTGACTGGCATTTAAAATATACGTCATATTTTGAAACTCGCTTTGAGTGTGCATGTTCCAATTTGTTCTAATTTGTACTCTGTGTTTATCTTGATGAAAAGAGCTATTTATCAAGTGAACTACTCACTCCTTCCTTTGATGAAGTTTGATCATGATTATATTTACTACTTTTGTTTTATATTGGGTCATTCGAGTAAAATCCAGCCTTTGACATAACTTTGTCATAGATCTTTGATGACCTCTGCGAAAGTCTTTGGTACTCAGCACCATCTGCAGATGTTCTGAGATTATTATCTAACTTTGGTTCCAATCTGTCTGGCAGTCGCCTGATTTAGAACTTTGTCTAGAGGCATATATATAGTCATAATATTTACTCTGTTGATTCAGATAAAAATGTTTAAAATAAAAAAATAGAAAGAGATAATTTTGATAAATCTGACAAGGATCATTTATTGTTACATGTAGATTAAATAAAATACCTAAGTTAGGGGTCCAGAACCTTTCTTGGCCAAGGGCCAGATTGGATTTTAAAAGACAACACAAGGGCTGTGAAAACTATTTCTAAGAGCACTCGAGGGCCGCAAACACTAATCTTTTGAATATAATTTCTTTTCATGGGTCAGATTTATGTGTTGTTTTAATTTGTCCTAAGGTTCAGACAAAACACGTTCATGGGCACCACTGTACTAACTGAATGGTAATATAACAGTTTTTTTTATTATAAATTACTTTTTTTAAAACTGACTTCTAGTAATACTCAAAGGCTGATGGCATTATTTTCTTTCAAAAATGTTCATGATAAAATAACAAATTTGATACAATTCTGTTTCAAAGGTTTTGAGAAAAAGGTGTTCATAGTTTATATTATTATTAATTGGAGTGATCATCCTATTAAGCAAATTTTTGAAGCCTTTTCATACCAGAATATTTTGTATCTAATTCAGTCACAATTAGTCTTGGGTTTTTAATATAGCAGTTGATGGAATATGCAATATGGTTGCAGAGCTCTAGTATACACTAAATTTGCTTTGCAAGCAACCAGTGTAACGTATGTATTGTATAGTGAAAAGCCACTGTATTTCATGTACCTTAAATTCACATACCTCTCTAAAACTTGTATAGTCTCCAGTATATATATCAACACTGGAACAAACATTTGATGTCAGCATTACTGTTGTGGTAACGTCTATATGTTCAAGGTCTCTCTTGACCTCTGAATCATAAATATTTGATACTTTCCTATCTTCCATGCTAATATTATGACCACACATCTTGTCTTGAACACTGGTACTGAACTCTGCATATTCATTATTTGGTTCACCATCTTTGGTATATGTTTCTACCTGCTGTTGCATCTGTAGATCTGACCCCAGGAAAGAATTATTGGTTGTAGCTACAAAGAGATATTGTTAGTTTGTTTTCACAATTTAATTTATTTGTTTTGTTCATCAACGTTAAGCATTGCATATGTAATAGTTTACATAATGTGTCAAAAAACATATTGATTTGCAATCTAGGTACATACACTACTCAAAATGTACATTTTCAGAAATACTTTTCATGCAAGATTACAAGTTTTCAAATACTTGTTCTTATGTAATATAGAAACAGTTTGCAAATCCTTTTTAGGTAGCCTGGAAACTGCAAACAGCTACTAAATAACTTTTCAATTATTATCCTCAAGAGAGCAAAGGCTTTCAAAATAGTTGATAAAGGAAATTTCTCTAGAACAAATTTTCCAATACAAAGATTCATTTCCGTTTTAACCACAATCACCTGACCTTTGAACTTTAGTGATTGTCAGAGGGTATGCCAGCAGATATGATACCAGTGCAAGTCCGTGATGCCTTCTAGATGCAAACTCATACAGTTGCCAGTTGTGAGAGTTTGTCTTATAGTCAAAACTATGGTCTTATCATAGGCTAATAAAGCGACTTCAGACTAACTCTTCCCATGCTGGACAGAGCAACAAATGGCCAACAAAGTGAATCCTTTAGTGGATGCATTGTTTGAAATAAGCATGGACATTTTCATCACTTTAAGTCTCATTCTTTGAGGACACACTTGATTTACATGAACATTGATATCAGACCATGCTGATGGACTACTAAAGGTTGATGAGGTCAGACTTTCTCTTATTGACTAAGAGATTGAGAACGACAGAAGGCTAACACATGGCGTTATATCATATAATTAGTCTGCTGCTTGAAGTGTGTTGTAGGTTACTTACACACCGTATTAAAGCCATTTGAGAGCTAGCGTGAAATCATATCTTTTTTTGCACATACATACTCATTTCATAGCCTCAATAATGGCAGATGTTATTTCCATTATTGCATATATTCCATTCTATTGCAAACTCAAGAGTGTAACAGATCTGATAGAATACACTATTGTTGAGGACCAACTAATCAACACTGCATTGTAGCTGAGGGAAGTATGGCCAAATGTTTAGGAGGTCCCCGGAAAAAGTTACCGAAGTCAGAGGAAACATATGCTGGTGAATCTTCTGAATTGAGCCATGAAAGATTGGAATCATTTTCCTACCTTAATATGTGCTAATGGTAGGATGATGGAATTATATGCAGAAAGCTGATAAATGGATGGTTTTGTTGAATGCTGGTGAGAATGATTAACCTCCATCTGACTGTTCCACTTAATCAACTGGATCAAATATTTGAGAATAGATGAGGAAGGTTGCAATTATACCTTTGGCCATTATAGGTCCATCCATAAGGTTTGGTAGAGAGCAATGTATCTTTTTCATAGTAGTAATTATGTTATAATATGTTGTGCAACCAGCTTCTTACAATAAGATTAAGGTTAGAATGATGTAAGTTTTGGTCCAAAAAGGAGGTTTGTCATAAAACACATGACTGATCGCATCCTCAGGATATTAAAAATCAACTCGTGGTTATCCAAATGGAAGACAGAGAAGGCATTGTTCATAAAAGATATTCGGAGAAACTTGAAGCTAATTATTGACAATGAAATAAGTCCTAATGTTTCAGTAAGTGTTCAGACTGTTGAAACAATTGAAAATAGAATATTCCTTAAATAATTTTCACCTGATGTCCAAGCTGTTCAAGTGGAAGGTGTAACTAAGGCTGGTTAGTCTGCTAGGCCGGATTTCTGAGGTAGTATCATTCTCCAAACGTTTTATGATTTGGTAATGTACATGACGAAGAACTGAGGCTTCTAGAAAAACACGATTTTCAAGCAAATATTTTTTTTTCGTCAGTTCGGCGATCTGAGGCTTCCTCGAAAATGCTAAATAGAAGCGTCTATTCGACAAAATAAATTGTAAAAAGAAATATGCCAGCGTCGATGTCATTCACACACCCTGCTGCTATGGGTTAACAATTTTTTTACGATGAAAATCAGTGAACAGACTAATTTGTAAGACCTCGCCTTGTAGATCAATTAGATTATATGACTGGTCAGTGAGTTTAAAGTTAATTCTCGTTAGCGAATCATTATGACATCGCATATAGACTGGATTAACCGGAGACTCAATTATTAGAAATCCTGGAGGAGTTGTTGGTGCAAATGAATATAGAATATATCCCTGCTGAGCTTGATTTAATCGCTCGAGATTTATTTGATAGCTTCCTTCGATAACATCACATACTAAATTTAATGCTATCACCGAGGATATATTTACGTTGAACGGATCAATATGCCTACCACTACCATCTGGGTCATTATTATATTTGAGGATGGTTGTTTGTTGTTCTGTTAATTTTTTCCATGCGTAATGGATTTTTTGAAACCTTCATCGATGGCATCATTGAGAGATTTTTCCAGTTCTGGGATATTATATCCATGTAGTTTGAATGTGGGAATATCTTCTATGCGTATATTATACTTTACTGCAAACTCTGTTCTCGTTTTAGGATTATCGTCACCTAATACCTCTTGAATAATTTTTAAATTATATATTTCTATGTCATCGATGATTTTATTACATGTTTCTACAACGCTGATAAATTCAGCTCGAGTGAGAGTGCCGGATTTAAGAGATATTAACAACAGCGAAAAAAAATTATTCATCGCTGTGAAATTTTCAGTGATTTTATCCTGTCGGGTTGTGAATCTATGAAAGCGATTTTCTATTATTCCAGTGAAAAAATTAAACTTGGTGTATTCGTTATAACTTTTAACTGGATTTTCAGATTTTATTCTGTTGGTGACATAATCAGATTTTTGTGGTTCGGGTATTTGATAAGCTGTCCGAGGTGGTATTTCAGGCCACCCTAGTACTGTTCTGATAGAACTCTGATAGATATCTACGACATAACTTGGCGAGTTTATCTCGATGGCAGATGATAGTGTCGGCTCGTGGACCATTATAGCGATTTTTGATTCTGCTCCAGTAATAGATTTTATTCTACGCTGAAATTCAGCATTGATTTGTTCAATTTGGTATGACCCAGATGGTATCGAAACAACGTTCCAGTCTGGGGTCCCGTCTTCGCGATTCTTATTCGCAAATACCAAGGAATTATTCGGTTGTTGACCACCAAATGCTACCGACCTAATATTAGGCCAACTATGTTACATTCGTAGTTTTGCTAGCGCTATCTCCTTCACGGGAATCGGAATCGGGAAATTCACACTGAATTCAGGATTGGTTGAGGTTATTGATATGATGCTGGTCTTCATCGGCGTGGTATTCTCCGTTATTTGTTGAATTGGTTCGGTATTTTTTTACTATTCGCTGAAGTAATTCCTGCGGTGTTGTCATTGTTATTATACTCACGTTGTATTTCTAATTTTGATATCGCGGAATCATAAATACTTACCATCACTGAGAATTCACTATCGGATATAAATGTATCATCGAGCGACGATGATATCAACGAGGATAATTGCGAGTACGTGGTTGATACAACATGAAATTTGATTACGTAGTCGTGTAGTTTACGTTGGTTACACGATGATAGTTTTTTTGTTATCCCGGTTAATATACCCGCGACGGTAGCCACTGCAGAAATGCAAATGACCGGAGCAATCGCTGTAACCGATGCGAGTATTATTCCTGCTCCGGTGATTACACCACTTACTGAGTACACGGTAACATCAATCGCGTTGATTCTTCGTTGGGAATTTTTTTATTTTTGTTTGATACTGCTCAGTGAGTGTTTTGAGTTTCATTGAAATTTCTCTGACTTGATCATAGCGATATTGAGATACTGAAGGTATCGTTGATGACAACATTTTATTTCCAAATCAATTTACGATTTCAATTGAAACAGTTATCGGTTTAATTGTTTACTTAAATCCGCAACGAATTCCACATACCATTATACTGAAACCCTAGCTAGATTATTATCAGTGGATGCTATCGTGAATTGTTCAATTGTATCCTTGTCGATGATCGTTGATATCGTATTATTGACCCCAGATGAACAAGACGATGATATATTAAATTGAGTCGGTGTTACTAGTGTTAATCGATAAATGCCCTTGACGGCTGCAGTGATATCTAATTTGTTGTTTGTGGGTGTCCACGCAAATGATCTGTGTTGAATCGTGTATACTACGTTGTTGGTTTTCTCATGAGGAATTTTTGTTTTTTCAATGATTGTTATCATCCTCGTTGCATCACTTTTGATTGCCTCGATGAATTTTTTCGTCTCATCGATGGATTTTTTAATATCAGGAAATTTTATGTCAATTTTATCCAGCGTGGTTGCAAAAAATTTCTTGATAAAGTTTTTCGTCTCATCAATGGATTTTTTAATATAAGGAAGTTTTATGTAAATTTTATCCAGCGTGGTTGCAAAACCTTTCTCGATGAAGTTTTTCGTCTCATCGATGGATTTTTTAATATCAGGAAGTTTTATGTCAATTATATCCGGCGTGGTTGCATAAAATTTCTCTATGATATTTTTACGAAATGATGTAAACTTATCAACGTGATCTGCATATTTGGATTGAAGTGTTGCTAGTTCCAACATAGAATCTTTTATCGTTGTGAGCTTCGGTGTGGTCACCGGTGGTTTTCCAAGGAAATCTAATAGTGTCTTGTTAATATCGTTAATAGTGATAATTGGTTCCAATATAGTTAAAACATGTACACCCGGTTTGAGTTTACGCTGATCGGAGAACAACGCGATACTGTTTTCGGTTGCATTTCGTTGTTTAACTAAAATATCATCCATGGAAACATTACTAGATTTCAATTTACCCTGATCGGAAAACAGCGCAATAGTGCCTTCGGTTGCGTCTCGTTGTTTAACTAAAATATCATTTAGGGATACATTACTAGTTTTCAATTTACCCTGACGATCTTGAAATACAACTATTTCATTGGGATCAATACTTGCTAAGTTCAACGTCTTAGCTATTTCATCTTCGATTTTTTTTTATATCACCGGTTGCAGATGTTTATGTGGTTGGTTTCTTCAGCGCTGATAGAGGTCTTCCCCAAATATCAATCATGCTATTGTAAAACTCTTTCTCTCTCTAAAATATTTGATTTGAAATCTTTGATTTTCAGCGACTATTCGTGTATTCATTTACGACGACATGAGGTGGTTTTCCCCTTGGGTTACCCAAGGAGTTAGAAATAGCGTCAAGGACATTAAATACTTCGTTGCCGCATATTGGTGGATCATTCAGTCGTTGTGTTGGTAGCGTGAAATACCAACAAGGAATTTTTAAATCAAGGATATAACGCATAAATTCCTTCGGCGGCGCTAATCCATATGAATCAAAATAGAAACGTGGATCAATCGCGTATGCAACCCAGTGAGTTTCGGGTCCGGTGCTGTTATCGAGATTAATGATACCGGTTTAAACGCTGTTTGGATACGCCGGCAACTGATCTTTCATAAACACACCTCTGAAGTTTTTTATGGCCAATGTTTTAGCAGCAACGAGTAAATCAAAATTGGACATGGGAACCAAAGGTTCGTCAACTAGTAAACCGTTCCTGGTAGTCTTAGATCCTTTCCGCTGTACCATGAATACGGGGTTCCTGGTAGTCTTAGACCCTTTCTCTTCTTTATTTTATACTTGGATCCGCGAACGGATCCACCAGTTGCTTTCTTTAGTGCCATTCCTGCCGCGTAACCAATGGCTCCTAACGCCACCGCTTTAGCCACTGCTATGGCAGTCGCGGCAATCAACGCTGGAATCACAGCTAACAACGGGAATATACCGCCTGTTTTATCTTGTTCCTGATCGCTTTCGCAGAGAGAGTGATCTGAACGCCCTTTTTATCTTTGAAAGCATAATTAAAGTGTTTTACTTGACGAGTCGTCAGTGACAATTTATTCGCCCCGCCAGTCATCTGATTGGGTTTCAGCGTTATCGTGGTTCCACATTTTTTAGCTGATTCCGATTGCAATTTCTTGAGTTGACCGGAAGTTAACGTGACATTGATATTACTATACGACATTCTACAAACACAGATTGATTCTAATGGGAAATCCTTTTACGATTTTCAATTACATATTTTCTATTGGTGCATCTATCACTCTCATTTGTCCACCAACACCTTCAAGTAGCATTGATTTGTCGCTGAGAATGACAGCAACCGCTCTATATTTAAGGATAGCACCACGAAGTACATTAGCTCTAAAATGTATATCAACGATGGACTGTCTTGTTAAATCAAGATGTTCCAATGAAAAGTTATAGATTGGATAAAGGTACTAAAATCATGTTGTGATATTTGTAGACCGGTATCAACATTTTGATCGCGTCCCATATATGACAACAGGCGATGTTACACGCGTGCAATATGGTTTTGACCGTAATTAAGTTGTATATCCTCGGATGGTCCTTGCTGGCCGTTTATTCTCAGCGAGACGTCAATAACACATAATAGATCAAATATCATATGGCTGAAGCGTTGATCGCCAACTCTCGTCATATCCTGTAACGCAATAAATATATGACACGAATCTGAAACACCTTGTCGCGCTGCCAGGTTCCATGTGAACATACCGTTAACAGTTGATTGTACAATATCCGTTGTTGTTGTTAGCCAACTTAGTAATGAGTTTCCTCCTTGATCCATAAATGATAGTAATCGTCCTTCTGTGGTGATTGATTGAGTCAGCACTGGCATCCAGAGTGATAGTTTTGTTAAAATGACTCTAACGGCATCAGCATTTGGATTTGCAGCGACTGCTGGAACCCTCCAAATCGCATCATTATCAGTACTTTTTCGCACGAGTACTACTGTATGCTTTGCTCCATAGATAACTCTTCGGACATTTCTGCAGAATCCGAATATATGATGCAGTGGAATCGCGCATGAAAATGATCTACGCGCTCCTTGCAACATTGACATGCGTGTTGCAGCTCCTAGATTGAAATTATTATTAGTACTTATAATATTGTCCTCGACAGCAGCAGCAGCACCAGCACGATCAATTGGTTGTCTTACAATAAAGTAATTTCTCTCATTGGTATTATTATTATCCTTTATAAACATCATATAAGGGCCTGCCGATCTTGTATAATCATCGGAATATCTCGCTAACCCAATTATTGTTGTAGCCACATCAACATCACGTTCTTTTGACTCAATTTCTTTTCCATCAATGAGATATCTTGCACTCTCAAATAACGCCATGATACCATTATTGACAAATTCAACTTGAGCGTCAAGTGGATATGGTGCTGGTACAGCAGGGGTATCAGCAGCTGTTACGAGTTCTCCTTCTACTTCGATAAACGCTTCACAAGGCAAAAAGTATTTACATGTATCATGAACTTGAAGTTCGATTCTTGATCTAATATCAGATTGCACTGCTTGATAAGAATAAAATTGATAATCACGTACAGAATCATCCTTGAGCACTGGGGCGTCCATATCAAACGCTGGATCAGGTGACCTTTCGAACATTTTATTATATATCCATTGATCTAAATCGTAAAATCCTATGAATTTTCATCGTCGACGACGACTTTGCCGTTTTTGTGGTTTTAAGCCGCTCCCCGCTATCATATTTGCGATGTTGCTTTGGTCGTTGGTGTATGACAGAGTCACCATCGACGCTAATTTCTGATCTACTGCATTATCTATTTTTTTACTATCCCGCGCAGTCATATTCGCTGTAGATGGCAATGGTCCCGGTTTCTTTCGCCGTCGAACTAGCGCTGTTAGTTTATCCTTCGCGGCCAAAAATGCTTTTCCGGCAAGATCTCCAACAGCGCTAATACCCTTATCACAAATAACATCAATGGCTTTTATCGATAATTGTTTTGATAGCGACGCCACTTTTGGAGCTATTCTTGCAAACAACCCTGCAATTGTATCACTGAGACCATTACCATAGTACGCGTTATAAACTGGAAATCGTTAGTTTACTACGTAGACGCTGGTTGGTTTATCATGGTTGTAGTGTATGCTCATCTTATTTAAATTATATTTATCTAATGCAATGAATTCGTTATCAGATTAGTCACTATGATAACCATCCGTAGGATTTTCAACCAACTCATCAATGAAATCTCGATATAGACCAATATCCATAACACCGCCTTGAAATAACAGCATGCAGATATCAGCTGCTTCATTAATTACTTCCGGTGAGTTATTTCCAGCTCGTTTTCCTCCGATGAGAACTTCTAATTGTGATATATCATCAAGAACATTTCCAGGACAATGAATAAGATCACTACCTGATAACCCACTGGAAAATCCCTCCCCGGTTGCACCCTGTGCATCATCATCATATTGTAAATGCCCGAAATAATTATTATCATTCCATTGAGGATCTTTTTGTGTTTTTCGTCTTGGTGTTGGTGTTTGACGCTTTCTTTCTTGTTGTCGTTCTTGTTTTCTATAATAATCAAATTCTTTTTTGTAGGTTCTATACTCCTTAAACCTTTTATCTAAACCCCCAGTATTTATTTCATACAACGCATTTGCCGAGTCATTGGGTGATATTGGATCGTCTTTATATTCGGCCGCTAACCCCCCCACCCCCCTGAATTATAGCTGTCAATAGCAAAACCGCTTAAATCGTGATCACTCTGTTTGTTTTTTAGTGTTTTAGCAGTTTCTGTAAATTTATCCACTAAAGAAACACTAGTTTTTTTTGGACTAGGACGAAGGGGGTTTTTATTTAACAACGCTGATTTTTTTTCAGTTTCTGTAGCTATTTTTTTAAGTATAGGAAGTACAGGAGCTTCCTTTCTTGATCCTTCTTCAGGTATATCTCCGTATATAGCTCGCTCAGTGGCTGATATTACCCTTTTCGCTGCTGTGGTTATTGGTTTAAATAAATCTTCAGTTCCGGCTGAAAAGTCAGTCTGAAGACTCTGTCTGGCTTGAAGTTTTCCCGTACGGAATCGCGTACGGGAATATATTTTTTGATAGCTGATAGTCTTTTACGAGCCAATCTAGTTGTTAATGCTTCGTTTACCATTTTTAAAACAGCAAAGCAATTTCCAATTAATATACGATCGATCATTTGTCCAGAAACGTCGATAGGATTTCACAGTTGTTATTGACCATGTAGAAAGTGTTTTTCAATGGAAATTTTTACTCGGCCGAGGGAGGTTTTTCCATTTGACTGATCAGCGTTCTTATATTTCTAATTTTTGAATTGACGTCTCGTTTTAATTCATATTGTTGCCCCAAATGTTTTCTAATCCTTTCTACAACAGTGAATAACGGGACAAACTTACTGACGTCGTTACAGAATACAAGAGATTCACGAATAGAATTCTGGATTCTTTTAATGAAGGCGTATCTTTTCGGTAACACGTATTTATTTTTTATTGCGCTGTATTCGATATCTTCAAAATCGAAAGTAATTTGATCACAGTTTAAACCATCTGATAATTGAAATCCTAGACTTTTCAATTTTGAAATTTCATTTATAATTTCATTAATATCCTTAGAATTCATATTATACATAATACAAATATATTTCTAATACAGAAAAAAAGAGCAACCTATGCTGAGCGGTTATAAATGTGACAATCCCCACCTTCCAAAGGGAACAGTTAACTAATTTACTATATGTGATTTCTAAGAATTACACTATATGTGATTTCTAAGAATTACAGTATATATGATTTCTAAGAATTACAGATTATATGATTTCTAAGAATTACACTATATGTGATTTCTAAGAATTACACTACATATGATTTCTAAGAATTACACTACATATGATTTCTAAGAATTACACTACATATGATTTCTAAGAATTACACTATATATGATTTCTAAGAATTACACTATATATGATTTCTAAGAATTACACTATATGTGATTTCTGAGAATTTCAATATATATGATTTCTGAGAATTTCACTATATGTAATTTCTGAGAAGTACAGTATATATGATTTCTGAGAATTACAGTATATATGATTTCTGAGAATTATAGTATATATGATTTCTAGGAATTATAGTATATGTGATTTCTAAGAATTATAAGTGATTTCTAAGAATTATATGTGATTTCTAAGCATTTCACTATATGTGATTTCTGAGAATTACAGTAATTGTAATTTCTAAGAGTTTCACTATGTGTGATATTTCTAAGAATTACAGTATATGTGATTTCTAAGAATTTCACTATGTGTGATATTTCTAAGAATTTCACTATATGTGATTTCTAAGAATTACATTATATGATTTCTAAGAATTACATTATATATGATTTCTAAGAATTACATTATATATGATTTCTAAGAATTACATTATATATGATTTCTAAGAATTACAGTATATATGATTTCTAAGAATTACAGTATATATGATTTCTAAGAATTACATTATATATGATTTCTAAGAATTACAGTATATATGATTTCTAAGAATTACAGTATATATGATTTCTAAGAATTACAGTATATATGATTTCTAAGAATTACAGTATATATGATTTCTAAGAATTACAGTATATCTGATTTTTAAGAATTATAATATATATGTTTTCTAAGAATTATAGTATATGTATACAAATACAATGAATGACGTTTGTGGCGTGGTATTATATAACAGCACAGGACAATTAATAAATCTATATAACCTTCATGTACTTATTGACAACATCGAAAAAGAACTAAATACTTGGAAACAAAGCAAAAAAAAAAGAATACAACTGTTGTTTGTTTGATTTGTTTTCTTACAAATAAGATTATAATCATGAGAGTTAAAAATCAATAATGGAGTAAAATCGGAAAAACCCATTGAGATATATAACTCTTTCATAAGCCATTATATACCCGTGCGAGTTGTCTCCGCTGGTGTTATATATATATAGTGCAAAACATGAATCAGACATACGAAAACTGAATTTTTTGTCCAGTTTTTTGGGAAATCGCAGATCCATAGATTCCCTCTGCTACTTTTCGTACTGAGGCTCTACAAATATTAAAATATCTACCGGCTTCATAAATTGATTGAAATATTATTTCTTCATTAGTTGCCGTATTAAAAGATTTTATAGATCTAGCATTGTTCGAGTTTTTCCCAGTCCTTCCTCGTTTTAAATTTTTACTTTGTGTAACAGCTTGTAGATTTGATCAAGAATTATTCTTAGGATCGGAATAAATATGATCGATAACAAAACCATCATTGATCAATCCATGGAAACATTCATATACTATTCTGTGATTGTGATATTTCTTGTTCCCAGCACCAAACTTCAAATACCCTAGATTATTCACAACACCGACTTATTTCTTCAGCCTACGGTTTCTGACAATACCATCACGAGACGCAGCATAGTTTGCAATCACTGGGTGTGGTCTGAATTCTTGTTTCATTTATATACTATTATTGTTTGTCTAATTCATTCTTTGGTCGAATTATTACATTTGGAAATCTTCCGATGTAGTCTTGAGGAGTTCTTATTATTTTGACACTGTCAGAGTCAGAGTCATTGATGGAGTTTTTGATGGAGTTTTTAACGGAATCATTGATTATCTTATCATAATAACGTTTCAACTCTCTGTACCTCTTACCACCACAACCGAGACATAATTGTGACATTCCTCTCACACCGACCCCACATCGTAAGCAGGGTAACGGGCCAAGGCTTCCACGACGAACACTTTGCATATGATACCCACAAAATTCTTTTCTGCATGAGTTGTTACACACGGTTACTGATCCAATCATAAGCCATTTGCAATGATTCATTATATAATAAATTCTCTATTTAAATACTTGTCTTAATTATAGCATGAAGGAGTTCGAGAGATTATCGAAAATTGCGCCTTGGAAAAATGCTAAATTCAAACTCGATAGAGTCTATGATACAACAAAGAGTAAAATTCGTGATAGAACCATGATAAGTAAAATCAGAGATTGTTTTAATGAATTCAAGCGTGATGGAGCATCTCATTGTTGGTACAAAATTTCGAATCGATGGTGAAATTGATGCTACCATGAACGCTAAAAACGCAGCAGTGATAATCTCACATCTTACGCGGAAAAAGTATTTTGTTTAGAGTGAAATTCATTATCCGTTCAGACACTGAAGATTGGATTATCAGGGATAAATTTGAACCCATTTTGAAGGATAAAAGAACTGTTACTGTGAGTCGAGATTCCAAACAAAGAATTCTGACTAGAATTGACAAACCATACTACGAGAGATCTTATCCAGTAACAGCAGTTGTGTACGGGATATATCCATTAAATGACAAACATGATATTGTAAAACTAGCACCAATGAAATATTCTTCGTCGTTGAATTGTGTGGCAGAACGAATAATAGAACATTTCACAAATGCATCCCGGGTAAATAAATTGACTGATCTAAGACGCAAAAAAATAACTGAATGGGGGCTAACGGTGAAACAGTATGGGGCAACAATTCAGAATATAGCTAAATTAGAAACATCATTAAGATTTCCAATATCAGTAACGACAATAACCGGAGAAGTATTACACGAACCGAAATATCAATCAAAAGGAGCGCCAATACAAATTATTGATCATAACGAACACGCGTGGTCACCTGCAGTAACAATATTTCCGCGAACACGAACTGTAAAATATATATCCGAACTTGAAGAGTGTTTTTCCGAGCAGAAATTATTTGATGCTATTTACCAGTTGAGTAAAAAAGATCCTGTGTCGGTGTGTCTATTTCACAATGCTGCAGACGATGAATGTAGATTCGATCAGTTTGTAAGACCCAATAGAGAATTGTACCGTACTGAAGCGCTGCACAATAAAATGAAAAAACTTGCTAGTGAGTTTTTCTCAGAGAATTCTCTGGGGGAGGAAATCGAAGATTTCAACGACGAACAATTACTAACAAACTGTTTTACACTTCCATCAGTTGCCGCTCACTTCGCGAGAAAGAAAAACGCGTGGAAGCCAACGCGAAGTGAGTTTCTATCAGATGTCAGATTGAGCTGTCTCGATGGCGGATTATGGAATACAAAATACACCTCTGAAGCCATTATTTCCGTTTTCGGGTACTGAGAATGCGCTGAGTACTTTAAACGATTTGGACACCCCACACATGAAATGGCTCGTGTTGCGATTAATAGTCCGCTGCCACAATTTGATTTAACCGGATTCGCTCGTGTAGTATCACTTGAATTAGCTACAAGACTTCATCCGTGTAGTTATTTTTGGATTGGTAGACACATGTCTGAAAAACACTGGATGCCAATAGTGCTATTGAGATATATGATTGATTGTGGTATGCTGATATCGTTAATTGTCAGTGAAGCGATTATATCCTATCGAGCACAGAAATCAGTCTGGTTACCACAACCCGATCTAGATAAAATAATTAGCGAACAACGAAAACAGTTTCCTGACCTTGACGAAGAATATATCGTGAAATCGTCCAAACAGTTATTTGAAATCAGAAACAAAGAAGCAAAAGATCTCGGACGAAGGATAATTGGTAAATTTACTCAAGGTGGCAAATACGACAATGCAAGATATTCTTCACGGTTGATTATATACAACGCTGAATACGATTTTGTAATCGCGGATGTAACGAACAAAGGCATATACGTGGATCGTAAAGTCGCATTTCTGTCAGATGGAACCAAATTGGGTACAATTGTTACTTATAACGATGGATAAAAATCCGCAGTACACACATTTGAGAGCTTCTGTGCTCGCTTATGCTTCCATAAATTTGTTTTCGATGATAAATAGATTTCCTGACACCGCAGTTAGAGTCGCCACTGATTCATTTTACATAAACGTGAAACATCGAGAAGCAGTGGCTGAATTCATAAATTCTGACGAGAGTTGGGGATCATGGAGAATTAAGCGGGAAATGATGCATGACTATTCCAAATCAGCAGATGTTACGATTGAAGATAAATATTTAAAAAGCAATCAGTGTTCAGAACTATCTAATGCACCGCAGATATCTGATCCAATATGTAGATATAAAACAGTTTATTTAAACGGCTGTGGTGGATCAGGAAAGACGACTCGTGCGATTGAATTATTTCGTGGGAAGTCAAACATGATTGTGCTAACACCAACTCACAGACTTGCAGGAGAGATGATACAGCGAGGAGTTCAGGCGTGTACCTATCATAGTTTCTTTCGATGGAAAGGTGATGAATGGAATCCTGAACGATTGGGTGAGAAAACTGTTCCCGGCGTCGTAATTTGAGATGAGATATGCACGGTTTCATTAGATGTGTTACAAAAATGTCTTGATTGGTCATTGCACGCGAACACAAAAGTCGTCATGTGTGGCGATCACGGCCAGCCACGGCCATTTGTCGGTTTATCGCCACATAATTGGCTGAAGAATCATGTAGACTATTACGAAGAAATTAATACCGACCACAGAGCACTTGATCAGCAATTACGAGAATTCAAACAACTAATCAGATTACAACCAGATAGAATTCAATGCGAAATAGCGTGTGAAATAATTTCGGAAACGCCGCTAAAAGATTTCTGGGAAACGTGGAGACCAAACGATCTGATAATCGCAAGTAGAAAAATAGTCAGAGATACACTTCAGATGAAGTTATTTGAAACTCATAAAGAAAAATTTGCAACACGTCCAGTACCCCTTTGTTATAGACCCAAGGATACACGGCGGCAAAATATCGAAGTTGATTTTCCAGGCCTGACAGAGTCAGGGCGTGACAAGCAGAATTTAGTGTTAAATGATATTGTGTTGGTTGATATCAGCGTCGTCGAAGATGCATTAGTCGCTAATAATTCCCCGTGGACGCTAGATTACGCAGCGACAATACATTCTTCACAGGGATTGACTATATCAGATACAATTCTTTGGATGGTGGATAATCGCATCGAATGGTCGAATTTAGTTTTATCTCGCAGCATCCAGAGTACGAAGAATAAATCAACTTCGAAGAGTTGTCCTTGATGACTTCGTCATTGACGACGATGTTAATAACACTCTTGTAAACGATGACTCTGTCAAGGACATAATCAGAATAAAACTATCCGGATATAAGCAACAGGATAAAAAAAATAAACGAGAATTTGATATTGATGCCGAATTAATAATTACGCTGAAACAACAACAGAATAATCTCTGCGCGAGTTGCAATTGTGTAACGAGTTGGTGTTGGTCGGATAAAGATTCTCGCTAATTTACCGTGGATAAAAAAATAGCAGCGTAGGTCATACAAGAGATAATGTGATGCTGACTTGTCTTGAGTGCAACAGACGCCGGGGTGACGCCACAATGCCTCTGGCATCGGGTGCTAGTTAAGACCACGCGGCGGTAATTGAGTATCATCGGGTATCACTTGCAGTTGTTGTCGAGTATATCCTAACTGAGGGGCAGTTGAATCCAGTCTATAGATTGCTCGTCTACCCGTAGATCGTGTTATGCCGGATATTTTATGCGTGGTTACACTCCAAATAGGATCAGTAGCTCTTTTTCTGCCACCTTCGAGCTCTCCTGGTTCGTATAAATACCTAACAGTGACATTGCCGAGTATTGGTTGGGAAACGCTAGCGTTTCTAGAAAAATATTTTTGTGGATTGTTAGGTATAGACGCTTTCTTAATTGCGTCGATAGGTTTCATGTTGATTATTCTAGTAATCTCGTTGTTCAATGTGGTAATCACAGCTGGTAATCTCTTGACCCATTCACGAGATCGTTTATGTTGAATGAATTCCTTTGCGTATTGGTATCCAAATAACCGCTCAGCAATTGTCCGATTAAATCGTTCAACAATTGCCTGATCGCGATGTAACGCAGTATGTCCTCGTCGTAACGCGGTATTATGATTTTTCATCGCTGATAGAACCGCACCCTGAAATTCATTGCCAGGATCAACTTTTAATAGATTAGACCAGCGCAGAGGACTCCTTCGATAAATCCTTTCAAATGCAGAAGCCACTTCAGTTGCTGATTTTGTTTTTAGCGGCTCTGCTTGTTTGTATCGACTCGCAACATCAACTACAGTTAACGCGTATTTGTAACCACGTTCATGAGGCAAAAATAATATATCAGCCTGATGAACTTCATTAGGAACGGTCACATCAAAATGCGAGTAGTTAATTCTTTTAGGCGGTGGTAGATAAATTTGCCATATCGCCTGTTTAGATAACCAGTTAGCCGCAGTTGTTTTTTTCACCTTAGCAGCGCTAGCGAGTTTATTGATTGCTGCTTTACCCCTCCAGTATCCTCTCGGAGAATAATAAATAGATTCCATGTTGTTATTAATTACCGGCACCTAACATCAACTTGGTTTTCATTGCCAATTTTACTAACCATGAAGCCAATTTTTCTTTGAAGGATATATCAGTGATAGAATTCAACGCATGAATTAATTTCACATCTGCGAGATGTCTATGTTGTAGATTACTGCTTTTATAAGCAACATCATGAGCATGACACGCCTTATCAATAGCGTGTATTGGTTCTTCACCACGTCGAGGCTGATTTTGATCATCGAGTCTGATATTGAGTCTAGTCCCGGGTACGAAATAACTATATCCTGGAAGGTGTTTTTCTCCTGGATACTTTGCCCGTGGTGTTCCCGGGAGTTTACTTAGCTTAGCTGCGATATCACCTCCTCGTTTTTTTTAAGTTTCATTGGTTTTACCAAGGGAAACAAATCTAAATTTTGTGCACTACATTGTAACACACTTACCAGAAAGTGCTGATCGGTTATTGCTAGTTGTAATCGTCGTCAAGTCATCTGTGCCAGTACGCGTCCTACATTTCACACAATATAGATCCATAATTTATATATAATAACATGAATATAATTGATTATTCAGCTACCCGACGACGGGAACCTATTAAACACCATGCGATGTTGCCGAATTCAATTAGAATGATTATAGTTGGGACCATCTGGAAGCGGCAAGACACAAACGCTACTTAATTTAATAACGAGATGGATGAAATGGGAGAAGTTGTATTTAGTCGCCCCGATTGTAGACGATCAACGATGTTACAATGTATTAAAAGATTTTAACGACAGCGCGGTAGAATAATCTGGCGAGGGTATTATTGAATTTATAACCGATATCGAAGAAGCACCGAGGATTGATTCCATTGATGGAAACATTAACAATTTAGTCGTATATGATGATGTGATGTAAGACAATCAAAAGAATCCTGCTAGGAAATTTTCCCGAGGCAGACATAAAAACACTGATGTGATATATGTCACTCAACGATACACACAAATACCAAAAGTGATCAGATATAACTGCAATTTGTTATGTGTATTTAACGGAGTTGACACACATACTCTTAGAAATATTTGGCAAATTTGGTGCTGCGGTGATATGGATCATAATCAATTTAGAAATTTCTTCAGTCAGGCTCAGTCAACCCCACATGGATTTGCAACGATAAATTTATCAGCCCCGAGGACGCGATATCGTATCGGACTTGATAAAATATTCGGTTGAAATCATAATGATTTTCATCGTAAAAAAATTGTTAACCCATAGCAGCAGGGTGTGTGAATGACATCGACGGTGGCATATTTTTTTAAAAAATTTCTTTTGCCTAATAGACGCTTCTATTTAGCATTTTCGAGGAAGCCTCAGATCGCCGAACTGACGAAAACAAATATTTGCTTGAAAATCGTGTTTTTCTAGGAAGCCTCAGATTGATGAATAGACTGTTTAAATTTAAATTTGCCTAAAAGATGTCCGATTCATACACCCTGCTGCTTATATATATATATATATATATATATATATATATATATATATATATATATATATATATATATATAACATCCAAAACAGACCATATTACAAAAAGACCATAAAGTACAAGGGTGTATAATATATTCATATAAATCTCTTTTAAATATAATGTAACTTACTTTCTTGATAGGATGCATTATTCTTTTGACTTGTATCAAAGGAATTCAATTGCTGCAATTTAAATAGTATGCAGGTTTTATTATGTGTCACTATTTTCATAAATGTTTTTTTGATAGTACGGATCTGAGTAAACACAACAAGCAATACTAAATGTATAGTCATATCTCGTAAATATATATATGCATAGGATTTATGAATCAGTTCATAAAATGGGTCATGCATTATGCTTAGAATGTTTGTACAAAACAAACCTAAAATAAAACCCACATATATGTGTACATGGAATACAATTCTTTTTATAAAGCTATGAATGTCTCACAAATTGCATTAGATCCTTCTTACTACAAACATAAGCAGAATAACTTCTATTTGAAAATAAAGTTATGAATGCACGTTAGATACATGTCAGTATTCATTCTTTCATGACCCAGATTTTAATACATGGCTACATGGCAGGGAGCTCAACATTTTATATTTAGTATCTCAGGGTCTAAATTCTTGATGCCATAGACTGACTCCAGACAAAATCAACATGTCCAAGTCTAACTTGGTTTGACGCCTGAGAGTCATTTATGAAGATTCTCGAGTTTGACAAACAACTTATGGAGCTATTTGAAACATACATAAAATCACACAAACCATTCCATACCCATCCTAAAGATGATATCAAGGTCCAAAAATGAGTTCGCACAATATGCATCCATAACACTAGCACTGCCTATAAGAATTCCTCACATCTAAAACTAATACATGCTACAGTGGATATCATTAAGACAGAAGACAATTCAAAAGTTTGATGATGTAATGAAGACTTCAGAAAAAAATACAAAGAAAAGTTAATTGAAACTGGGAACATAGTCACTAATGTTCATTTGTAGTTTAGGTTTGATATTAGATTATTTGTGTGTGTTCCTTAAATTAACAAGAATATCTAATAAGATAACTGATACAATTGTGAATACTGTTGTCTTGCTTTGGCATTGTACACTCAGCTTGCAATCCTCATATAAACAATATCCAATATCAAACATGAATGATATTGAAAGTGATCAAACACACAGGATATTGCATAGTTTGAGTATAATGATAAGACATGTATTATAAATTATTATGTAATACAAATTATAGCTTTGACAGGTAATACAACTGGCCTCTAACATAGGATTGTGTTTTTCAAACATGGTTTACATCCTTGGAAAAGAGGACTTCTTCTTAATTACATTTTACATACATTGTGAAGGTTGTAAAAAAGGAACATCTAGTAGACTTACATTTGGTTTGGGGCTGGATGAAGAACTCTTCAGAATCGTTGAATTGGATATCTGGCTTCGCTTTCTTGTAGCATTAATTTGCTTTATGGCTTTTCTTAGCTTTATGAAAAAGATGAGGCTATTTGTACAATAATACTAAGAATAATGTGGACTTAGTACAGCAACTAATCTTAAGAAGACTAAAGACAGTACAATACTGATATCATAATATATTATGATATATAAAACATACAATAACAAGATTACAACCACAAACATCATGAAGTTACAAAACAAAATGAAGATGTAAGGTTTATTTGGCTGTCATGGATTAGTTGGATTCTATTGATCACATGGAAGTTTTTCTTTGTAGTAAACAAATCAGGTACATGAAGAATTCAGTTGAAAATGTGACCATGTTTATAGGAGGGTTGTACAATTCAATGTTTGTGGTAATAATGAGCACATAATCTAGATATTTTGATGAATATGAACTTTCAAAACATTCTGAGTGAAAACAGAATTCACCATGATAATTAGGGTGACACCTATACAAATTCCATGCAGTATGAAGCCACAAAGCTGCTCCAAAAACAGAGCTTTAGTCAGCTTGTTTATAAAATCACAGTGAAAGTTATATATAAGTATATATCCATAAAGGACACCAAGAAGACAATACAATTATATCTTTTATATACATATCCAACGTTTCCTGCAACTGACCAATACAAGGTTAAATTACTGTGATCTGGGTGAATTCTGCACTGTTGTTTAATTTTTAGCAACACTTTCAATACATGGTATGAAATATGATACCAAGGAAATGGGTGCTAAGCTCCTTCCCAAAGACATACAAAGGCAACTAACCTTGGCAGGTAAAGAATAAGTGAATCTTGGATAACATGCCTTACACTCCAGCAACAGAGCTGATGTGGTTTCAGAATGATGTAAGCATATTTGTTCAATCATTGGCAACAGTTCAGTAAAATATGGTCAGGCCTTTCATGCAAGTTTGATCGTCAAAGATCTTGGTGATAAAAATGTGTATAAAATACCAAAAGATGTGAATGCTAGTTTTAAATAATCATTAGGATATATAAAGTCTGCTATGTAGGATGCCTATTCTACTTCAATCTAGGAAAATATATATTCGAAATTAAACAGTCCTCTATGTAAAAAAAATACATTTTGGCAATGAAACCATTTTATTTCTTTCAGAGTGACATTTGTCCCTTGGCCATTGGATCCTCATATTAACAGGTTTCTTCATTAGTGTAAGAGCAAGCCTACATATGGTTTGGAACAGGTGTGTAATGCAGGACCATTGTTGTTTTATTGGAACAATTTGCCTTCTTTTAGAGACCCTGATTGTTGACTTTGTGACTCAGCCTCGATATTTGTCTTTCTTACCCCCCAAGTACAAGAAATCCACAAGGTTTAGTTGAAAAAGCTTTTGTCTCTGTTCAGCAATGATTCTCTTCTAAGTTTCAGTAAGTGTCTTTGCCTGTTTCACTCCAAAATTAACATGATTCATCCATGCACCATTTGAAACTCTCCACAAACTATGGTATACATTTTTGAGAGGATCCAATGTTATTGTGTGGAAACCATTCCCTTTCATAGGTCACAAAACACTAGACATTTCACCTTTTTATCCTGAAAATTGACAGATTCTTCATAACCTCAAGTTGAAATATCTGCAAAGTTTGGTAAGTTTTGATGGTGGACGACTACAATAATCATTTAGATCAACATAGAGAAAACATCATGATATTATATGCTCACTCTCACAGGCATACAAAAGCCAAAAGTGCTCATCACCAATTTTATCCAAATACTTGCTTCGGTCAGTTTACACAAAATGAAAAAGCAAGAGATTTCTACATTATCAATATATGTATGCTCCACTCCTGAGCAGTGTTCTTTAAATATATTTAGTTCGTGAAATTAAACAAATTACAAATATGAACACATATGCAAATACATACATATATATAGTCTATGAAATCAACAATATTCCAAATTTTATATGCTTAAAAACAGCAAAAATATATTATTATTTGCAATATGTAATGGAAAGATGGTACTGCCGTTTATCAAAGGGTCTGTGTCTAGAATAAAACTGAACTATACAAGATCATGTCCATCAACCATAAGGCTGATTCTAATGACAATATCAGATATAAATGTATTTAATAAACACATCAGCTTCACATACAAACAGGTTAGATGCATACGATTCATTATATCTCATTTTGATTTTGAACTTACATGACGATTGAAGTAACAATGGAACAAGAAAATGAAAAGACCCTGCAAATGAAAAGAAAAACATGTTAAGATGATAATACTACACACAAATAAGTGTATACAAGAATTTGTTTCACAAACATACCATTTTCAGATTCAGTGTTTGAGGCAGTACTATTTAATTCAACCTTCAAAGCAGAACAGAATCACAAGACAAATTATAAAAATATTATTTATGCAACATTGCATATATGTTTTAATTATCTTATTTACTTTGGAAAAAGTCTAATATTTAGATATATCATATTTACAAATAAGTAACAATTTTCAACAATATCTTTACACGTATCGACTGAATTTGTTGCAGTCAATCGTTTGTGAAACCCACAAGTTAGATTTATTCCATATTAATACAATGTTTGGTGTAAGAAATACAACATATTATATTACCACATGAGTAAATATTACTTTACAAAAAATTACATCCCGGTAAGTATATGTTTTTATTGTACACTTATTAAGCATTTGGAAAATAACTATCTAACATTGGATACCTGCAAAGAGTTTATTATTGCAAACAAATATTGAAAGACAACCAGATCTTCATTGACTGACAATATTCCAAACACCCATGTGATTCCTGTGATTGGTAAAAGAACACAAAGACTTCGAACAGCGGTTCTAGGAAAATAAAATAAAAGCATATCAATATAATGCAAACACAACACATTGTTTTGTGATGATTCATAGATATTTTAAAATAGAATCAATATACTTTAGTATTAATCAGATCAACCTGATCTCCAAATACATATAAGTGCTATAGAAACATCTGGCTACAATCGAGTTGAAAAGGTACCAGACAATAATCAGTCAATCTCTTGACAAGCTCGTTTCTTTATTCACAGAACATTTTGTACAGTAGCCAAATAACTTAGACAGACAAATACATTTGACCGTGATATAGTTGCCAAAGAAGTAAAATCAGATTTTGTATCTGGAATATCATTGAAAATTCATTCAATAGTCCTTGTAATATGACATTTTTGGACAATTTGTGATTTAGTTCTTTTTATAGTGGCAACTGATATTTTAGAATTTAAAAAGCATTTGAAAACTTGCTCTCTTTAATTATTCTTTTATAAAACCATAGCAGTGCAGCACCTTGATAAAATGACACATATTTGAGCTGGTGTTTGATATGGCTTACACATTGTGCTGTTTCCTGCAATTTGGAGGCAAAAAAATATTTCTCAAAATAGATTTATAAATAATTAATCAGTTAACCACAGCCTGGAGCCACTTTATTATAATTGCACTATTTGAAGCACCATGGTTTAGGTTATGACTCTTTTTGCAAGAAATGGTCATTTCATCATGAACATTTCTGATACCTGGTTGCAAAAGATTAAACTAAATAAGACAATACACTCTTAAAACTATACTTTCAGGTACTTCATTACAATATGCAGGACAAGCCTGATACCAGCTGTCTGTCATATCCATCCAACCCAATAAGACCATTTCATTTGGACAATCCAGTTCAGTTCAACAGAGTAGTTAGCAGACAATTACCATTAGGAGTAGCAATGTACAGCATAATTCACTTGTGTGTATGAACACAACTGCTTTAATGTTTGGAATTTTACCCATTCTGTAATTTTTAATCTAACGGTCAAATTGTCCTTAAATGTTTAATACAAATATTTACCTGGAAAATAGTCCTTTCTGAGCTCCAACACTACCATATCCTATACCACCGGTAAAAGTGGACAACTTACTTTACTCTAACTTTTGGATAAAAATACACATGTTGTTTTCAAGGCAAAATTTCATAAAAGACCTTCAGTCTTCAACATCTCTCCTCGCCAACCAACACCCTCTATATATCACCCAAACTCAGGACTGAACAATTTACTAATCACATCAGTACTATGAAATAGCACATGACAATAAGTAAACGCAAACATGTTGAACCAAGTTGTTCTCAAGGGTTATTCACAACAAAATTCCTTCAGTCATTAACATCTCCCCACCTATATATTCTACCCACCAAATTAGTCGAAATAAAATCCCCAAGTAATTTTAGCATGATACATTATTTTGTTTCACATACAATAATCAGGGCTTGCTTCTCTATTAATTATGATATCCACTTATGAAATAAGATGGATGGTTTCTTTGTCAACAATGGCATACCACCTGTCAGGGCTTGCTTCTCTATTAATGATATATCCACCCTTGACAGTTAGCAGGGATGATTTCTATTCAGTGATAGCATACCACCTGTCCAAGTATCAGGGCATGCTTGTCTGTTAATGATGATATAGCACTTGACCAATTATTAGAGCTGGTTTCGCTGTTAATAATGATATAACTCTAAACCAATTATCAAGAGCTGGGCTCTATACATGATGGTATTCTACTTGAACAATCATTAGTGGTCTAGGTCATGTTAGAGAAGACCATTTTATCTCTTTTAAAACGCAAACAGTTTTGTATGTTACTTTGCAAAGCAGATATAGCTTCTGCATTTAGTATTAATCCATTTCTCTCCTTTACTATACCATACTTTTGACTTTACATTAGCAATACTTTTTTGCCAATACTTGCCAGTGCAATATACAATACTGTTTTAATACTAATGTATGCCAATCATCAGACATGACAAATGCCTGCCAATGAAATCTGTAACTGCCAAATATTTGAAACTTTCAGTACAGCTGTTCAGTGGATAGCTAGTGATAGACTGGTCATTCTAAATTTGGTCCATGTCCTTGACCCTGGAAAATTGCTTTAATTGTTGCCAGAAAGGAATTGACTGATGTTAAAAACACATCTCCATGTGGTTTTATATAAGCTTTTGCATAAACACAATTTAATAGTAAATTAACCTACCCATAATATAATGAGAGTACATATATTTGATAAAAACAAGATCTTACTTAGCCTTAACCAAATCAGACTTGTTCATCATGGCAGAGGAGCTAAACATCCGTTGAAACACCACCAGTATAATGATGACATTGAGCTGGAAATTAAAACAATAAAGAAAGCTGTAATGAACGACATGGTGATAAAACATAGGTGTTAGCTATGTCAGATTTAGATCTACATGTGATTTACCAACGGCATAACTAATTAAGGAAATATTAAATTACTAAAAGATAAATGTAGTTATAAAACAAAAATGCTGGCACATTTGGGGTCCAAGCTATAGGCTTAAATCATAAATATAAAAAAATGTACAGACCCTGATCTACAATGATATTAATTTTATGAGAGCAGACCTGGATTCATGATTTTCATAAAATGGTTTTGATAATCAATAAGCTTTTACAGTGAAATAATCTGCCTTGACTTAAGATGAGAACTTATGTACAAATTAGAATCTACAAATAGAAACACATAATTATAAATAATCAATAATTTCAGCTGTATTATAATATATTTGTTTCAAATGCATCTTCTTTCCAACTGATTTTATCTATCCAGGTAAATTTGAATTGCATTGCCCAAAGTAATAATAACTAGAACAATAATAATACTAATAATTTAATCATAGATGTTCTCCGATTTAATCAATGACTAATTTCCCAGTGTGGCCCTGTTATGAATAGTATAACAATCTGCATCATACAAAAGATAATAATAAGTACTATTCATTTTAGAATGTTTTTTCATCAAAGATAAACTAAATTATATTATAAGACATTGGTAATATGTATATATTCATTTTGTCTCTTCATAAATGCTGTATTTTTTCTGCAGATTTTATATGCAATGGAAGATTGTTCCTCAGAACAGTAGACAGTGTTTATAGCTTTTCTTAAATTGCTCTTCTCTTTGTTTTTGACAGATGTTGTGATGTTGATTTCCTCTAGTAATATGATAAATAAAAAATGAATAAACCCATCTGAAGACTGTCTGTTGAAGCTTTTCTTTTAGATGTTTACATACAAAAACTGTTGTGCATAAATCAATCCGATTAAAAATTATATACCATTTTATTTCTTAAACAATGCTTTTGATGAATTAGTAATAATAACTTCTAAACTAATGTCTGCTGCCCTTTAGTAAAGTTCATAAATCCTGTCAATCTTAGATTTGGCACATCAGCCCACTACAACTCAACAATAATCCCTTTTTTAAACATATATGAATTGTAGTATATAATGAGGATTTATGTAGGTACATATTTCTTGATTTTTCTAAGTATGTCGTTTTTTGGATGTCAGTGTTTTTCAACGTTTGTCAATATGGCCATCCTATTGTAAATTATGATCTACCTACAAGCTTATGATATTTGACCTTTTTAACTGATTATTTTTAACATAAGAGGTAATTCAAGGTTCTCCTACTTGTGTTTTTTTTGGTCCCAAAAATCGTACATTGTGCTCTAGTATCATTTATTACCTTTTTTCATTATGTTCAGCTTGGAACTCTAATACAATCCAAGTTAAATTTAGTTTGGATAACATCAATATCTGAGCTTTATCCATACATGTTTGCATCATCTGCGAACACATCTGTATTGGTGGATTATTTAGTTAATGGAATATCGTTTACACACGTAATGAGAAGAGGACCTTAAACAGAGCCTTGAATGCTCCCTAAATATGTATGCTTAATCTGTGAGCTAATATTGCCAATTGTTACTTGCGGAGACCTTTAGATTTGGTTTGATATAAACCATTTTAAACAAGAAATATAAAACTTGTAACAGTTTAATGTTCATAACATAATTTCAACTAGATCAAATATGTTCTTGAAGTCAAGAAATGGCATTTGCCATGCAAATAGTGTGTATTGGTCCAACAGTCTTTATCAAGTGCAAGCTGAACAGTAAAATAAATGAATATGCTACAAAAAATCTGACACCAATTGCTAAATGACAAAGAAATGCATCCAAAAGCAAACATAAGTATATACAAATTATACATTCATCTTGGCTTTTTTGTCAATCTTTTAACTGATAAATTTATCATACTTTGGCAATTTAATATATAGTAATAAATTTAAATTAACATATCTGATTAAAAAACCACATGTTTGATGCTATTGGAGTCCAGTTTTAATGACTTGAATCCTTGTTATCTTACCAATATAACTAATGCTGCTGGACCAGCAAAAGCCCATATTAGACCATCCTGTATTGATAGCCAACAGCTGAAATATAAGAGAAAGTGACTAATGTGTAAAACAGTGTGCAAATAATAAATAATTATCAAACACCTGCACAGCCTGTGTTCATAATGATAACTACTGAGAGAAGTAATCTGCTAAACAGACTTTCTTTTTCGGAAAACAGTATTAATTTTATGATATCATTTCGAAAATATCCCTTATTACAATAACTTTGTATATGAGTGTTTGTTAAAAAAAAACAACATCTTTAACTGTACGCCGGATACATTTGGTTTTCGGTACCAATAAAATATGATGTGCAATAGTGACAAAGTACTTTGTCTCATAGATTTCAATATAAAAATACTGGTGAGAAAAACAGATAAAAATGCACACTAATCCATATAGTTGTAACTTTCTTTGAATTGCCTGAACATTACTCAAAAATAAAAATCTTAAAATAGTAAAATACTACAAAATTTCACAAGAAGTCATATAAATAGTTTAGTATTGTTTTGCTTTTGATAATCAACTCAGGAGTGTCGTCACTGCAGTTAATATAGGTAAATAGATACATGGATATATGTTATGTTCTGACAATCACATGGATATCAAAGTGATCACAATATGAGTGTATGTCAAGGCTGGCTTGGCACACATGTATATTCCAAGTTTTATTAAAATGTATTCATAAAGAAAGCTTGTAAAGTAAAAATAAAGCCACGGATAACATATGAATGATTGTGAACAAGGGACCAATAACATAATTCCGTTAAACGTGTAGCTAATGAACTACAAAAATAGTGATGCTACGTGACTAATCCTAAAAGTACACTTACAATTTCTTATTTCCATATCCCTCTAACTTTGTCACACCCAGAGATACAGCAACTATAAAAGCTGGTAAAACTGAAAATAGCAATTAATGTGGACATAACTCACAAATATGGCTCATCATGGATATAATATTTGTCCTCAGTACAAATGATATGCACATAAAACTTATTGCAATTTTATTATCTTTGTCCTGGCATATTCGACATAACAAGAAGAAGTGGACTGACGTTTTACTGATCAGGATTTCATAACTCAAGATAAAAACATTTATAAACTTTCATTACTGTGTCTTGAAACCGTATCTTATAGTCTTCAGTGATAACATGATAACCAGGACAGTTGTTATGCAGCAATATTTTATGTACATATTTTGAATTAAAGCAGATACAGGTTTGTAAAGAATGTTCTGACTTAACTGGACAAAGATATTAAATGCATACTTAAGGAAGAAAAACAACGACCAGCAGTCAATAGTTTCATGTAGGATTAATGATACATTATAATAGATCTTCAAGTTAAAACCTTTTGTCAGTATAACTGTCCATTCAGGCAAATTAGTGTTAACAAGATTCTAAATTTTATGTGTCTAAAAACAATTTTTATTTGAGATCAAAAAGGCCATGGGAAGTAGAACTAGTAACATGTGAATTTATTGCAAATTGTATTTTATGAATAGCTGTAAGGCATATATTGTGACAGTAAATATAATCAACTTCAGCGCAGAATAAACCCCATTTGCACCTCGTTTGAGTGTTTCATATCACGGAAACAATTTAATTCAGGAATATTGCAGTGCACAAAATTATGATAGATACAGTTGATTTTCAAAAGCTTTAACTATAGTATTTCCATGAGTTTAACTCAATTACATTTACATGTTATGTAGTAATATGTTAACATGCAATATGTAATATAAAGATAATTTGTAATTAAAGCAGATACTGGTTTGCAAAGAATGTCTGACTTGACTGGAACAAGATATAAAATGCCTACTTAAGGACAGAAAATCAATGTCTAATATGACTCCAGGCAAAATTTGCACCAGCACATTAACTATATCATTACACTCTCACAGCTGCATTGTGTAATATGACTGAATATTTTAGTTACATTAGTCACTTTTAAGTACACACTAAATGTTATATAATGCATGCAACGACCTTTCTTATGTCTTTGCTGTTTTCCAGAAAGTCAAAATGCATCTATCATTATGCAGGATAATATTGGTAGTACACAACACTTTTCAACAATCTTATTTATTCACAATTCAGGCATAACAAGTGTGAAACACAGGTTATATCAGATAATGTTGTATTGTTAATATTTGCAAACTCAGCAAATTGGGGGGTTGTTAATACTGGGTAGCAACATCACCAATGACTGGACCGGTGTATATGTCTGTCAGGCAAGTACCATACTACAAGAGTTTAGTCTCAGGCAAATGCCAACAAGATTTAATAATAACACCTTCTTTTAAATGAATGTTTCCCTCTTAGCCATGCAATTGTTAGAATCAAGTACATAATTCACTTGTTGCGTGTGCTTTTTCTGAGCTGTGTACATAAATAATTTGAAGAAAATATCTTTTAGCAAAGTACAGGTAAGTCAAAGATTCTGATGATTCTTTTATCTAGGATCTGATGTGTTCAATAATGCAGACATGCATAGTACACAAAATGAATAATCAACACCAGTTCAATAATCAATTGGTCTGGACAACGTTGCAAAATATAAAAAACTGTACATTAACCACTTTTCCATAATTAATTTGCAACATATTTAGGAATAATAAAATTGGAGTTTTCTAAAACAAATTGGATGTTCAGAGGTGATACAAACTGATAATTATCATGGTATTATGTGTTTGTAAAATACAAGACTGTACCAGTTACTATGTGCTACTAGTCTCTGCATGATTTTCACATATACTTGAGCATTGTACAGTCCATTTTAAACTGACACAAGAAACATTAAACACACTATGTAAGGTACAGTTTGAGTTATGTAATAAATTAAATGCTGGTGATAATCTACAGGAAGCTAATGATCATGTACAAACTCATTTTATAACAGATTTGACAGTTTCAGTTTGAGACTGATTCAATTAAAATGTGCCTTAATATATACCTAACATAATTATAATTATGTATATGTTCTGTCATGTAAAATCAGGCACAATGAAACATGTTTAAGTGAGATTTTGAAATTCCGATCCTCTGTGCCATATTGTGGCAATTTTGGTAACAGGGTGAATTTATAAAACAAAAATTTTTACTTTTAAAAAGGCAAAAAATACAAAAATAGCTGTTATTCTGACAAATAGGCAAATGAAAACATAAACGTGATATGAATTAGTCGGGGTCTGCTAAAACATTTAAGCTCAAAATTAACCATGTTATAAGAGAAAATAAGACACTTTTCTACATATAGGAGGGACTTACTTAGAAAACAAAGTTAGGATTCGTACATCTGATAAAGTACATACTATGTAATTCTTCAATATATTATCTAGTAATTAATAATTTAATATATTTATGATCACAACATTTACAAATAATACCCATCACATTATACATACTTGTCATGAGCCTTACAAAATATACAATAAACAAATTTGATCATAACAAATAATTTAGCATAATGACTTGTCTTGAAGTAGTGGCTGGAATATTGGTTAACGATCTGCATTATTGTTTGGTTTTACCATCAATATGTTATAATACTAACAGTATAATCAATTAATTCAGCTTCCACAAATCACTTTGATTTGTTCATGGAGTCTTGATTGCAAGAGCATTATTCATGTTTTTGTATTCATCCATGTTAGATTTAACTACAATATGATTTCATGCTCGGATAATAAACATTTAGTAATGTTCAACCATTTTCTAATGTATGAGGAAATCATTTGAGCACAAATGTTCAAAATCTTGCACAAATATTCATGCACACATATGTAGTCAGCAAATTGTTTATTATCATTATTCATGCATGATCAATTACTACACACATACAAATTGTTTTACAAATATTCTAAATGGAGTTTTAAGCATGAAGGAATAATGTCGCTAGAAATGACACAAAATTATCATACCTGAGTACACTGATATGCTGGTAGCTATCATACATCAAAAACAGATGGAATCAACATGTGTGATTATTGTAATATTATTACTATAAATAGTATGTATTGAGAAAAACCTACACCATGCAAGAGGCAGCAACCATCGTACTCGTGATCTTGATTCAAATACATATATCACAGTCACAGCTAGCTCTATCCCATAGGCCAACATTAGGAAAAAAACAGCTAGGTAAAAATAATGGAGAAGGGCTGCCACAGCAATGCAAGCATTCTGAAAGATACAAAGATGGTAAACCTCTACACATTTTCAATCTGTCTATTCTAAATGTCCTAGAAAACAATGAATCTATCTGGGAAATAGGTCATTATCTGATGTGATCAATTTTCTTTCAAATAAATTTCATGAACTGCAATGCTTTTTCAAACTCGACATTACCTAGATGATTATAAAATCAATACCCAGGTAAACAAAACACTGGAAAGTGGGTGTAGGTCCAATTCTCATCGATTCTTTAATGATTAAGTAAAGTTAAGAAGCTAAGTAAAGCTAAAAAATAATGTATATCTCTATGTTATATAGTCAATATTAACAGGAATTAACAGTACTTTCAAATAAATACCTATTACCCATACATGTACTATCACATGTTTTAAATTATAGACTGTTGTGAATTATTTACAATGCTGAATATGTTATTGTACCAACAGTCTTTATTTACCAGCAGTATAAATTTATGACTGACTTAATCCATAATGATGTTGAATCAATGAACAATATTCACGAAATAGTGTCTTAGTCCGAAATGTCAATGAGCACTTTGAACATTCCAATAAATAATTTAAATAAATGATTCCTCTCAAATTATATCTGAACACAACAGTACGTTATTCCAGAGACTGAATTTATAATGGAATATAATAATTTTGTTTACCACAACCTCATAGAAAACCTATGGGGCAATATAATACTGATGATGTTGGTTACAAGTTTCATTCCAGAATATACTAGGCTTATAAATAAGGCTAGTCTTGTAACTCAAATATCAGAAAGCAGCTTATATACAACTTACACCATTATACTATCATGAACATGCAGATCCTTTTCCTGAATGAGAGACAAAAAAAGGCACACAAAATAAAATAAATATAATCAACCTTTCAAAAGTGACAAGAGATTGTTTCTGTCCATACAATGAATAACTTGAAATGCTTTGTGGAAGAAATTGTCAAAATATGCTGCTTTTAGCTTTTATTATAGAGGCATTGTAGAAAAGGTGACAATAATGTAGTAAAGACCTAGGATTTGACCTAGGATCTGAAATATAGACTGCAAAGAAGATCTTGAAATTATTAAACTTTGCCACAGTAAGCAAATTCAATAAATTTCCACCATGCTGGCCTTGTGCCAGAGTAATTTGACTGGGAAGGACATAATGTTCCGTGTCTGCGTCATGATAATCCAGTGCTAGACATCATTAAAAACTACCACACTGCATACACCGTAGTTAATTAATTAATTAATTAATTAATTAATTTTTAATTAATTAATTAATGCAATTAATTAATTAATGCAATTAATTTTAAAGCTACCTTAAAAATCCTAACCACACAAACACCATGTCCAATAAATGAACAAAAATCAATAAATATTTACAGTATTAAAAAATATTTTTACCAACTCATTACGAATGAATAACAATTCAAATAAATAAAAAATCCTATATCGATGTTTCAAATGTGGCACAAATGTGTCTTTAGATTAACCGGAGGTGTCTCATTAAGTGTTGTAATATGTAAGCGAATATTTAACGCTAACAACACCTGGTGGTGGTAAGGTGAGGTAACGGGCAAAATTTGTTGACCCTTTTGTCTATACAAAAAAGAAAAGACAAATTTGCATTGTTAGTATTGCTGCTTTGCAGAATTAACAAGGTATCTCACTGCTTAATTGGGGAATGTACGTAAATGAGAAATCATTACAAACATAACACAGTTTAGATATACTCACCAGAATCATATTTGGCTACATGTGTAAACATAATTCAGTAAAATATCAGTCAGGCTTACCTTGTTTTCTGTTTGATCTGCACCAGCAAGGAATATGACATATGATACTAGAAGGGCCACACACAAATTCATCAAAAGACTGGTTCTATCCGACTTCACATATCTGCAGAAGAATGTACAAAATATTTGTTTTTGATATATATGTCTTATTCATATATTTGATAAACATAATGACATCTTAGACGTGTGAAACAACAGTTGTGCTTCAATTATCATGATTGGAAGTCCTCTATATCTCAACCTCACAGTAATTTAAAGTAAAACATGGCTTTCACACTCCATCATATAAGACTAATTGCAGTGTATTGTACTACCCTCGTTTGCTCAGACATCGCAACATTTTTAATTTGACTCCAGTTTGTTTTACAAGCAGTCTTATGACAAGTTTTAAATTAGAATGTGATTTTCTCAAACAAAAAAGCCCATGTCCTTTTCATTTATTTGTTACTGGGTGAATTTGTTTTTATTTTTAATAGGACCACTTGTGATCCTTAATAATGAGATAATAACATATTTGTGTTAGTATCAAGTAATGTTACAATAAAAAGCTCTTTCTAATTTGGGAATCTCCAAATACAACATTAATAAACAAACAATCATGTACCAATATAAAAGATTTATTGCAAAAAAGAGATACACCTATTAAAATTTATATATTGTTTATAATTTACATAACTGTCAGCTTTACTCTGCTTAAATGCATATGCTGATATGGGGGATGCGTTTTAGACAAATGTTATTTTAAATGTGAAATAAAAAAAATCAAAATAATAAACCTAGGAAAAATGGTCTGATTTGTTTGAATATTTTTTAAATTGTCTTTTGGTTACCTAACATCTACTTTCAATGTAATAATCTATGTACTGAATATGCTATGCAGTCATTGTCAAGGACACTCACCCAAAAATCATGGGCTTCTGCAATGAAAGTTACCTCATTAGTCAGAATATTTTAAAGTACAGGGTAGAACTTCCACATTATTTGTGGTTACTGGAGAGCCCAGAGAATGTGTATTTTAAAATAAATGAATCAATATTTGGTCTGTTTTGTTTGTCCAAATATTTGATTCGTTATATGCTGTATAGTATTTCTTTTAGAAGTGTTTAATTAAAAAACATGAGACTTACAGCTGGAATCCATTATTCTGGTGAATTTAACTCTTTCTAACCAGAATGAGTTGAACATAACACTATAGAAACATATGGTTGTACAAAATTCAAATTGATAAATTTCAACTAATAATGCTGTATATTTGCATGTAAGAAGATTAAATGCTGTTGAAGCCATTATAAAAATTATCACTTTTCTTTTATTGGTTCACTACAGTTGATATATAACATATAAATGGCATCGTTCAAAATAGGTTACACTTGAAACTGGCAACTGTTTCCATAGAAGAAGGCGATGCTAATTTATATTAGTAAGAAACCTGGTATGGTCCACTTCGTCATAATGTGCTTCACATTAGGAAACACATATTGATTTTTCTTTCACTTTTTTCCATCAATTATGTGTAATGTTCAATAGGAATTATAGACAAATCATTGCAATTTCTGGTATTCATAATCAGAAACTTCTATATCTTTATATTATTCTTTTTAGGGAATATTTACAAATAGTCGCCAATATCTTTTATTAATGTACTGTACTGAAACAAAATTGGGTGCAGAGAATGTTTTGAAAGCATTACAAGACAAAGCAAATTTTGATCTCTGGGCCTGTTTAGGTAATGACAGATTCCAAGGCAACCATGTTTATATAGATGTCACCTAGTGTGGATTCTGCAAGTATACCATTTATCCAGCTGAACATTGATTTGACTATGCAAATGTATTTCCTGCTGGCATTTGTATGAGCCATATAGTGTTTGCATCTTAACTAACTGTATACTTCTTAGACCTTTCCAAACATTTGGTAGGAACACGTAAACGCTAACTGCCAATCTATTTATAAGTTATTTATGTATTATTTTTATATGGTTGTGGCTGACTATTGTTTTCCTGCCTGTATTCAATATTTGAACAAAATCAGGGACTTTATGTCATGAATAGATCTATTCTTTATCATGATTGTTTCCTGGGACACCATTAGCTTGAGAATGTTGTATTGAAGATGATGTAACAAATTACATATGTGTATATGTAAGATACATATTTTTTTCTGAAATTTTTATCTAATTAAAATAATGCGCTAATGCATTTAATGTTCAATTGTCATACTGCAATATATGATTCAGATATGGAAGTTATATGCAGACTATGGCTTACGAGCTTTATCTGGCCTACAAAATGGTTTTATCCAGATGCATTTACATATATGGGTAGACTTAAAAGTCACATTCTGCCAAACTCCTGCATGAAGATGCACATGCCTGAATTAACGGCATCAACAATACAATTAATTAAAGACTGACCATTTGAAATAAAACATTACAGCACGATGTCATATAAATATGAAATCAAAAGACAAAATAATTTTTATATTGTCTCAGTGAATTACCAGTTTTATTTTTGTCATTTTATCAATTGATATTTTTATCTAGATGATCTGGAAGACAAAAATAAACTGAAATAGTCAATACACAAATGGTGTCACAGACATGCAGTAAAAATAATAATAATGAGGACTTTGTATGTCGCCTAATCTTTAGAAGCTCTAAGCGCTTTACACCATATATAATAATATGACTACACTACAGAAAAACAAATGACTAAACCAATGAAATTAGAAAACATAAAAACATGCTGAAAACATATAAGATACAAAATATTATGAGGTCTCTAAGTTTGTCTGCAGTCGAAAAAGATGTGTTCTAAGAGCACTCTTAAAAGGGACCATCGTGTCTTTGTGTCTAATTTCAATGGACAATTCGTTTCACATACCTAGGCCCTGGTATGCAAACACATGTGTTTGGTATGTATCATGTGGACATATGTGAAGATTGTGTGTATAATTTAGACATACAAATGGTATGTATCATGTGGACATATGTGAAGATTGTGTGTATTATTTAGACATACAAATGGTTTGTATCATGTGGACATATGTGAAGATTGTGTATATTATTTGGACATACAAAATGGTATGTATTATCTAACCAGAGGGTAAAGATGGTATGTATCATCTGGATATATGTGACGATTGTGTGTATTGTTTTGACATACGAATGGTATGTATCATGTGCACATATGTGAAGATTGTGTATATTATTTGGACATACAAAATGGTATGTATTATCTAAACAGAGGGTAAAGATGGTATGTATCATCTGGATATATGTGAAGATTGTGTGTATCATTTGGACTTACACAATGGTATGTATCATAATAACAAAGGGTAGAGATGGTATGTATCATCTGGATATATGTGAAACTTGTGTCTATCATTTGGACATACAAAATGACATGTATCATCCAAACAGAGGGTAAAGATGGTATGTATCATCTGGATATATGTGAAGATTGTGTGTATTATTTGGACATAAAAATGGTAAGCATCATCTGGACATATGTGAAAATTGAGTATATTATTTGGACATACAAATGGCATGTATCATCCAAACAGAGTGTAAAGATGGTATGTATCATCTGGACATATGTGAAAATTGTGTATATCATTTGGACATAAAAATGGCATGTATCATCCAAACAGAGGGTAAAGATGGTATGTATCATCTGGACATATGTGAAGATTGTGTATATCATTTGGACATACAAAATGGCATGTATCATCTAAACAGAGGTTAAATATAGTATGCATCATTATATATATATATATATATATATATATATATATATATATATATATATATATATATATATATATATATATATATATATATATATATATATATAGGCACATATTGTATGAATCATTAGTAAATAAGGTAAGAATTCTATATATTTTAAGTATGTAAAGAAAAGGTTTATCCTACATTAATCCAAAGTACAATCATCCATTATAGTCAACATCCTTCAAATGTTTTGTTTCATCATGTTCACATATACATTTAACAGCTAAACTATATTCCACCATAACTAGACATAAGGTTTTCATCACCCAGGTTACTGCCTATGAACGCTTATCATACACTATGCATGCTATGAATTGTTTATGTGTATTAAGACATACCATCATGGTTTTATCTGTCATAAACATCAAAATTAACTGAGTTACATTTAGTTCACAAATTATTTGTACATGCTGATCTATGCTGTATAGTCCATACATCCATTCACCTACATAACGTTGTAACATATGCATCAAAATAATGAAAACTAGAATTATTAATACACATGTGAAGATCGTGTTGATATGAAATACATACCTCCAAACAATGAAATGTGCAATCAAAGTCACAGAAAGACAGAATATCGAGATTGCACATCCAATGATTGATATGATGCTAAGAGTCACCTGGTCCTTTTCAGGCTGTCAAAACAAAAATAATCAAAATTCAAATGTCGCTCAAGTTTTAAAAGTAGGTCAAATGGACATATGTTTGATATGGTTAATTTAACTTTCTCTGAGTTTAATATCATACCAGTTACATTCATTGAGGTATAATTACATACCAGATTTCAAGAGTGCCCGTGATATAGTGTCCAAGATATTGTGGTATAATTAGTAATTAACTAAGAATGCAAAAGACACTGAGGCTCAGGCTATTGATTTAGGTTTGGTATGGACGATTTATTCTTCATGAGATACATACATTCCTGAACTAGAGTATGATATACTGTATTGATATAATGACTGAGATGCATGTACACTTGAAATATTGTGAGATACTGTATTTATATAATGACTGAGATGCATGTACACTTGAAATATTGTGAGATACTGTATTTATATAATGACTGAGATGCATCTACACATTAGATAGTGTGAGATATTGTATTGATATAATGACTGAGATGCATGTACATTTTTGAAATAAAGCGTTAGATACTGTATCGATATAATGAATGAGTTGCATGTACACTGAAAATAGTGTCAGATACTGTATTTATATAATGACTGAGAAGCATGAACACTTGAAACAGTGTGAGATACTGTATTGATATAACGCTAGTACCAGGTAATCACACTTGTCACTATGAGTCTAATGCTGTCCATAATTTTTTATCATTTATCATAAACATTTATACTTTTTCAGATCAATACCATTGTGACAATTAATACTTGAAAACGATTACAGCTTGGAAAAAATATCCTTCTTTCCAGACTGCCCACATACTATAAACTGTTGTCATTTATATACAATAAATGTATATGATTACAATATTCTAATACTGGGACATAGCAGACTAGAATAAACAGGCTACTTGATTAATATTGCCATGTATATGTATTACACTTTTATTGTTGTTGCTCTTCTTGGGCTTAATACCACCTTTCAGCACAACATATAATATACATGTGAAAGCTCCAGTTTTAGTTTCACTAGACCATGGGAAGCTACTGACAAGCTCAATCTTACATACAGATGCTGGCCATGCCATGATTTAATCCCTGCATACAAATGTGTGATAATAGTGACCTGTAAAAGAGAGTGCCTTAGACCGTGCTGCCAACCAGGCCCCTGTATTGTGATGAATTGGAAAACAACTTTTCATTGGATGGTTTGGGGATGTCATATCAGTATTATATTGATTATATATATTTTATGTTGAATGCAATTATGAAAAATAACAATATCACAAGAAAGATTACAGAATCTCTGACTGTAATGTAAACTGTACATAGGACATCATTCGGAAAAGTGTCATAATTTCAACTGAACTCCATTCACAAAGGTTTGAATTTTTCACTGTTGGTGCACATTTTCCAATGCTACATGTGTTGAAAAACACAAATTGCACGTCCAAATGAAAGTGTCAATTAGTAATGCTCAACCATTCAAGGACTAAATGAAAGCAACATTAAAAGATATATTTAATTGAATAATCTTAAATCTTAATTTCCAACAACTTACTGTTTTTCCAGGACTCATTAGAACAGCAAAGTTTGTAAGGTGATCACATTGACACACGGTAGTGGAATCATTAGTTGACACAAGCTTGCAGCCTTGGCTTGACCATGCTCCATTCCCACGTCCACTGAAAGAAAATGAATTATTATTTATTATCATACAATTTAAAAACTATAAATTTGTTTAGAATTGTTTTCTGCAGAGAAACTTTAAATACAGATGGAACTAGAGTATAGGAAAGCTCGGGGATTTGAAGCTCGTGGGAGCTCTAGTTCGAGCTCGATACTTTTTTCGAGTTTTTGAGCTTGAGTAGTGATGAATATGATTAATGCTAAGCAAATGTCGATGCAATGTTGAAGTGTTTCCTTGTAGACATGGAATTGTCTGCTTACATTCATTGCAAGCTGCGAAATTATCATTTTCGCGCTTGTTAAAATAAGTCCAAACAACCGATTTCTTATATTTGGGCATCGCTACTGCTTTAAAAATAAAATATAAGTAAAAATTAACAAACAAAGAGCAGATACAATATGAAAAATCGCTTCTAACATGTTTGCGTTTCTTGAACTGTTAACAAATCAGTTTAAAAGAAATCCCTCGGGCGTCAGTTGTGCGCCTACTGCCCATCCGGCACTACTCATCTTCAGGCCAAACGCTTCATAAGGTCACTGGTTCTCTCACTTGCTGAAGTTGAAAAACCCCTTCTCCCCGTCAGCCGCAATCATAATAGTCGGAATTATTATCCAAGGAGCCTCCAGCGATGACCGTTCCAAAGCAACGACTGCCCACTGGTCAACCGACATATGGGGAAGTGTAAGCCATTTGAATCTGTAAGGTCGTTTATTTCCACAGTCAATTTATTATCGCCCAGGTTTATCCAGACCAATAATATAAACAAGCGAAGACTTTTTCAAGGCGTAAGTGTCGAGCTTCGACCTCGAGCTTCGAGCCCTCGAAAATGCTTCAAAACTATCAAACCTCGAGCTCGAGCCTAGGCTCGTCCCAAACTCTAGATGGAACAGATACTGAAGTCAGTATCGAACGACCACTTGTTCATAGCAACATATTCAAATTTCAGTAAATGCTTTATTACAGAACTGTTTTATAACAAGACCCATATTAATTACAAAAGTTCATATAACTTATGTGCTGCAAAGCTGAAACAATCAAATCTCTAAACTTCTCAAATAATAATGTTTTAAATAGGAAATAAACACCACTGACTTAAGGCTTCATGCATGTTAAATGTGTTTGTTCAACACTTGGTCTCACACCATAATTAGACCAATTCAAATATAATAGTTTAGTTGGTCATGTCAATTAAGGTGACCAAGGCCTAACTGAATTAAGCAATTATACATCTTTGTAAAGTTGGCCAATGGTAACCAAATCAATTAAATGTTCATCTCACGAAAGGTGCATAATGCTTAGCCAAATCAATTAAATTTTCATATCATGGACATGTACAACGCTTAGCCAAATCAAATAAATTTTAAAGTCATGGACATATATATTGCTTAGCCAAATCAATTTATTCATCCTGTCAGTGAACGAGACCAATGCTTAACTAAATATCTTGATGATCATTTCGATCAGTGGTTATAGCATTCAAATTGGATACAGGATCAGAAGCTTGTGGGTTCAAATGTTGATTGAGTCATACCATCAATTTATACAAATGGCTCTATCAGCTGCCTCACTACATGCTCAGTGTAAAGAGGTTCGTATTAGAACTTGTTAGTCTGGTATCAGGATTATATATGTGGCATGATGCCGCAAGGCATTTAGACATCACTATAAACTGCCACACTATAGCCGTTGTATTGACATGACTAAACGTTGTTCAAGCTTAGTTAACAATCCAAATCACATACACAGTGAAAGTTGTCAATGTTATTGAGATGAAACAAAAATTATCACGTTACGGAAGGTGCCCAAACAGTCAACCAAATCAATTAATTCTCGCTGTTACTGATGGAGGTTATTGTTCACCTAAACAAAATAAATGCTTATGTAAGTGAAGGTAGCCAATGCTCAACCAACTCAATAAACTGAAACAGATATAGAGAAGAATCTGTCTTGAAAGACCACCTCTAGTGCCACACAAGTATTGTCTCTCAAGACCGGTGGTCTCATAACAGGTAACAAAGCAATATAATCAATACATATGTGCATTAAGAATGTGGTTTCTCAAGACATGTGGTCTCACATTGCAGTGGTATTTAAAACAGATTTTACTGTATTACTCTATGATATCAAAAGCAAAATTGAGCAATGCACATTTGGCTTTTTTTGCTGTCCTTCTACCAAGCAAGTATTTATTTCTCCATGATTTCGATTTTCAAATTATTAAATTACATTCCAACACAGTTGGATCTTGAACATGCTACTACACTCCGACACAGAGCGAACTCCATTATGCTGCTAAGCTACACAACAAGGGGGCATTTAATTACTATACTTCAACCAATAGGCATTCTCAAAAGATGCTACTATTTTAAATCCCTGGAGATCTTGGCTAGGTTATGACAAATAGTATGCTATTGACTTTTTCATTAATATACAGCACATGTGGATCTTGAATATACTACTAAGTAGCAAACCTGGTGTATGCTGAACAATTACCCATGATGAATGTTGCACATGCTGATAACTTAGCTACAATGCCGGGGATCCTGAATTAACAAGTTACAGCCATGGTGATGTTGAACGTGCTATGTCATTAAAGTTGAGTATCCCATGGGGATGTTCAATATGATACTAATCTACAACTTGTGAGCTGTGTAATAGGCTAGTAAACAGCCACTGAATACTGAAAATGTCACAAACCTTAACTCCTTGGGGATGCTCATATGCTACTAAGTAATGACCCAAAGGGATGTTGACTATGGTATTAAACTACAACCCAAAGGAATCTTGATTATATGTCTAGTCTGCAAACCTGGGTGATGATAATAATCTACCAAATATTCAGTCCAGCCTGAAGTTGAGCTATGCTAGTAAACTGCAACCCAAGGAATGTTGAATATGCAACTAAGTTACAACCGAGGCAAATTTTGAATATATTACCAAATTACACTTCAGAAGATTTTGGAATTGCAAATAAACTAAACACTTGTATTTGTAGTTGAATATGCTATCAAACTACTAACATGGCGAATGTTGAATATACTACAAAACTAACACTCAGGGTGTAGAATATGCCACTAGGTTATAACCCAGGGGTATGCTGAATTTCTAAATTACAACCCAGTGAGACATTGAATAGAATACTTAACTACAGTCCATTGGGACATTAAATTGACTACTAATGAAACTAGAATCATGTGGGATGTTGAATATAAGACTAAACTAGAACCCAATGTGACACTGATTAGACTACTAAATTACACCCAGTGGGATATTCAATATGCAACTAAACTAAACCCAGGGGGCCATTGATTAGACCACTAATCTACAACCCAGCAGGATGATAAATAAACTACTAAACTATAACCCCATGTGACATTTATAAGACTACTAAACTACACCCAGTGGGATATTCAATAGATTACTAAACTACACCCAATGGGCCAGTGAATAGACTACTAATATTGAACACTGACGAATGTTTCAACTATTAATTTAAAACTAGAACCCTGTGGGACAATGAATAGATTAACGAATATCTGATGGACATTGAATAATCTAATAAACTAGCACACTGTGGGACATTGAATAGACTACTAAAATACAGTAATGGAGGATGTTAACATATGCATTAATATTTCATTAAGGGCATCAATTACATCTAATTAAAACAAAAGAAGTTATACAGTCAATATCAAGATGGCGCAACTCCAAAGATATGTTTCAATTGAAGGTCATCTCAAAATCGAAGGGCAAAAAAGACATTGAATACAGATGATTATGTCTTGGCAAAAAATGAAAATCTAATCAGTTTTTCCACTTGGTTTTATCAATGCCGTTTAACAGTATAATATTTTCTAAACTTTGATATGGCTTGGCAAATATACTTGTTTTTGTCACATTATATTTCTCTCACTGACAAGACATGCTTTTTTGGTCAAATATAGAATTAGCTTTCAAAGTTTAAATCACTTTTTCATGGTTTATCTTAACAACTATAACAAACAAATACTTACTCTGCATTGAACTTCCAAAAGCTGCATACTGGACTTGAATAAATTGCCTGGAATACAAAAAAATGGTTGCTAACTTACCTACTGTATTGTAAAATTATAATTTATCAATATATTTTCACAAGATTAAATGTGCCTATTTTACACAAATTTACATATTTTGTGGCAGCATTTTGTTAAGTTGTATCTCATTCTCGATCTTATTAATTTAAATCTGTATTCTTTAGACTCTGAATTCTCTAAAATTATTATCATCATTATTAATTCATACAATTTATCAAGCGAGAAACCCCATAAGCTTAACTTTTAGCACCTGATTTGGGTATATAATGTTGAAGATGTGGAAGCTAAGCACCTTCCCCATGTGGTTGAATGGTCTTCGGTGCTTGCCTTTGCAGCAACTGACATTTTGTTCCATGTTCATTTGAGTCTTGGATTTCAGTAATTAAGCAAATTTGTGAGAAGATCCTTAGTAGCTTCCAAGGGGTAAGTATGTTTTCCCAGGATCTTCTTCCACCTGACAACAAGCTTTTGCAATTATATCATTTTACAAAGAAAAGGCGGATATATCAATATAAACATAATACATAATCTTTTTGCTCTAATATTCTGACATTTTCTCAATATATTGATTTAATTTCAAAGGGCTGTGAACATATATACTGCTTGCTGTATACAAGCTACCATGTCTGAAAACTGAAATTGAACTCACACAATTAGAAACAACAAACTATACCCAAGGACAGATTAAGGCAGCCAACATGGGCTGGTTTTGATGGGTATTGAACCAGCATTTCTTGGATTACCATTCCAATGCTCTGCCAACTGAACTAGATTTTCATCAAGTAATCCAATATCTATTGTCTTAATCTCACATTACTAATAATGCTGATTGAAATCTTTCTACTAGATCTTGGGGTACAAATCAGATACAAAAATCAAATGGAGTACAATCAGTTGTTAATATCAGTAACCTTGACCTTCAAGCTATGTTCTAAACAACCAACAAATTATTTTCTTCTTGAAGAAGATCCATTTGTATAAATATTTTCACTGGAATTTGTGGACATGAACTCAGTTCATTTGTAACACATGAAAATATTACATCTGAGTGTATTGACAGTTATTGTAAACCCACCCCCTCCCAACACAAAAGACATATACTGTAATAAGATGAATCACGAATAGTTAATTTTAATAACATTTATTCTTGGGAACTGAAACATATATATGGAGAGGAAAGATTCAACACTGCATTTATGAACAATGTCCTTGACTTTCAACCTACTTCAACCAAAATCTAATACATTGTCTCTTCAGTTAAGTTAAGCAGAAATGAGAAGTGAAAGATTAAAATGAATCTGTACACTAGAATGTAATTGAAAATATGGTGAGGAAAGAAACTGGCTAATTCTTAAAAATTTTAGTTTATTGTTGTGTGTTTAACGTCATTATTCAGCACATAAAAGACTACATGGTGACCTGGAGAAGTACACAAAAATGCCCCGGAATAATCAGTATCTATAATTGGCAAACCTTCAAAACATACCCACATTGGCAAACTCCAAGACTTTATTTCACAAGGAATGAGGTATGAGGGCAGTGATTGATGAAGGCGAGTGCTTCAGGTCACTCAGCCACCTGATGTTCTGCTAACATAAACCTGAAACATCAAGCTAATGATGCTACAATCAATTGGAATCATCACTGACAAATGATGCAAAGTGGCACAATTTCAGTGAAGTATGTGCACTAGCACCTTTATTACTGTGTGGGAATCACATTAATTGGACACAACGCTACCTGCCTCTACAAATAGCAGAACATAAGAAAACCACCCTTCCACAACACTTATTTGCAGACACAAATATTTATGCTGTTTCAGATTGTTATTCACTTACTGAAAAATGTTTAAATGTAAGCTCTAGGGGAGGGGACAGCAAAGGAGGTGGAGGATCAAGTTGCAGGGACAACACAGCTGAATTTATCTCCAGATCATCTTCAGTATTAGGTATGGACCTAAATAGAAAAAATCAGCAATTATCACAATGATTATATCATACTCATTTTGAAAGATTAATCCACTTTTGAAGCTCATGACACTCATTGAAAACAGAATTTAATCTTACTGTTTGTTTTAGTGACTATTGTCAATCTAAATACGTGGTATTATAAGCGTTAATTATTGAATAAATGAAGTTTGATAAACAATATTACAAAGACTGTCTTATTACATTTCATATAATTTTAACTATAATATAACATTCTCGATATTAATTACAACACATATTTAAAACCTAGAATACTCTCTTGGTTTTAAAGTTTCTAATTATATGAAATGTTGAAAAATCATTATGTACATCTATGCAAGAGAAAGAAATACAACCCATATACCATATAAAATGTAATGTTATACCATATATAATCTCTCATCAGTCAAGCCAAACTGCAAACTGTAGAGACTCAAATCTGTTATAATCATATATTGCACGTTTGGTCTGGAGTATATGCAGTTTGTCTGGCACGGATAGCGTAATAAACAAAAAAATCCTAATCTAATAGTGCACTATTTGACAGCAAATCAAGATCTATGTTTTCACCAGTTGGAGGCCTTGTGCTTTCTGTACTAAAAGTTTAAGAATAGTTGATGATTCATGTTTGTATTACTACTTACCCATTGTAAAAGATCTTCTTCAGTAGTATTCCTGATACGTTCTTGAAGTAAACACCAGAATAGGAAGTATAAGTCCCTATTAAATAAACAATAAAGTTGTTAAGAAAAGAACATTTTAAAAATGTGTTACATGCATATATTTTGTCATCAGGAATCAGCTTTCTGCTTCAACTGGTGAGGTTAATTGGACGTAATGTTTGACATAGAGCATTAGTTTACATAACAGTTAGTTGAATACATCAATCTATTCATAAGATGCCACCAAATGGAGAAGCATAAATGAAAGATGGTTCATATCTGCATCTCAAAAGTATTTTAAGATATAGACAGATAAAGCAGAAGCAAAAACAAAACCTACAAACTGGAGTGTGACCCTAAACTTCCAGAAATAAAAAATATTTCAGTAATGCAGACAACAATTTTTGTTAAGGCGTAATGAAACCCTATGTACTACCTTTGACAACATGGAAAACATGTATTAAAAATATTAAAAAGTGATGTCTGATAAAGAATAGGAAATGTTATGTTCTGCTAAAAGTTCATACATTTCACATATACATGTAATGATATTCATGAGCTCAGTTTCAGTACTCCATCCCTCAATACCCGCTGAGATCAATGACATTCTGCTAGATCTTTCAAACTGATGAAATCTAATTAATACGTTTATTTTATTACTGTGCTGATGAGAATCATCACTGTTGATTATATAGTTAATTGTTAAAGGCTTTATGGTTACAACAAAGAAGGGACAAAGTAATTAACACATTGAAAAGAAAACCATGATGTGATCTTAACACTGAATACAAGACACCTCTCCACAATAGGGCATAGAACACACCATCTAGAGATCATACAGAAGCTAGCACACTAAGATTCATCCTGTGATCTCAAGAGGTTTTACTTTTATAGATTGAAAGAAAAATGCAAAGAAATATGTAGAATGTTAAGCCATGTCTTGAAATTTAATGAGAGAACCCTTAATGTGGTATGCACCACATCTGTAAAGAGAGGACCCCTATGTGGTATGCAACACATCTGTAAAGAGAGGACCACTAATGTGGTATGCAACACGCCGTCACAGATAGGACCCCTAATGTGGTATGCAACACGTCGTCAAGGATAGGACCCCTAATGTGGTATGCATCACATCTGTAAAGAGAAGACCCTTAATGTGGTATGCAACACCCCGGGAAGGATAGGACGACTAATGTGGTATGCAACACATCTTTAAGTGATGAATTGTAAGGATATTTTTGGCATCCTCACATACCATCACTTGAAGATGTATTGAGTACCACAACCTAAGTTTCTCTCATTGCCTTTATTGTGTAATCCCAAATACATTTTACATTATAAAACAGGAGTGGCACGGTGATTAAAATATTGACTTGTGACCCTTGACCATAACAATAGGACGTAATGTTATATTTAGCACACTTTAGTGATGATATACCAAGTATACCAAAATTGATCACTTAACCTGAATCAGATTTTAAGCTATAGAAGAAGAGAATAGAAACGAGTATTGGAAAACAATTTATTGATTGGTAAAATTGTCCTTAATGTATAAACCTCATTTTCTAATACTTCTGTATAATTACAACAACAATCAACATCATATGGATTTAAAATTATTAAGCACAAGGGAAAGTGGGAAGGATATCATCAAATATTGAGCTATGACCTTGACCCTGAAGATAGATTTCTCAATGTGTACATACAATAATATATGATGATGATGATTTATAATTATTTCATCCATCACAGTCAATGAATTTAAAATTCTAAAGAAAAATGGAATGCGTATAGCTACATAACTTGCCCTTGAAGATAAGTCCCCAAATTGGTATTCTAATAATGTATGAATATGAAAAGTTTCATCCCTTGATCTTGAATAACATAAAAGTTTTAAATGTATAGAGGAAAGGGAAAAATGTGATGGAAAATGTAAACTTAAATGAGCCTTAACGCTGAGGAGATCATCACATCAGATTCAACATACATGTACCTTCAATACTATAAAAGCATCACATTTCGTCCTGTAATCTCAAATGATTATACAGTAGATAGGAAAGTGTGATGGATTGATGGAATAACCCGTTATCTCTCATGAAAATACATAATAAACTTCATTTATACTAATGTTCTTTTTTTCCGCTAGCAAAAATAATAAAGGGCAACATGGTTCCTATAATGATATATCATCTTAATTATGTTATGCGATCCAATTAATTTCCCAGGAAAGCAAACTTAAATAAGTTCTCATTTTTCATAATTAATTTGATATCTGCGTGAAAAATTACCATTTTTCAAAACATCTTTAGAAAGGACAAATCTAGATTCGTTCTCAATTGTGTTTGGAAATCCGGTTTCAGTTGAGTTTGGAAACTTAATATCACCCATTGGCTTGTATCCTATTTCCACAACTGAAATTGAAAAGAAACTTTATTTTTAAACATAAAAATTATATATAGATATTAAACCTAAATTTTAGAATGCAAGTTTACAATCTTTAGAAATTGTCAGGTATTCAATGCAGAGGTTAAGCTGGAAAATTGTTTTGCTTACAAAGTCCTTCAAATTGTCTTACTTTATATATTTCAAGTGCATGAGAGTCTAAGTTGATGATCTTTGGAATTTAAATCCAACGCTCATGGATTAAGCACCTAACCAGTATGCAGCTCGCTTGCAAGCTGCAATATTTTCTTTGAACATTCTTCAATTTATTCAGCATGATATACTCCATAATGCAATGTAAAAGTATGGAAAGAATGGAACTTTTCTCGAGTAATTGTTTTTCTAAAATATTTGGTATCAAAGAAATTGGTAAGCTTAGATGCTGTATGATTGCAACAAGATATAGCTGCTTCAATAATGACCAACCCTAGGCCATATGGAAAAAATATCAACACATTGCTGACAAGCATCCCTTGTTCAAAGGCATTGTATGACTATTAAGTTACAATGCGTGTCTCATCTTATATGTACGATCAAATGTACACAATTTTTCATCATCGTTGTTATGTTCTTACTACTCTTAATAAAAAATTTCATCAGCATAGAATCTTTGATGATATAGTGGATGTAATTTTTTGTTCTCTTATATAAAACATTACTTACTAAAATATATGTTAACATTTCAATCTGAAACAGGGACAAAATTGTATGAAGATCTAGAATATAAAGTATGATTGTCTTTCTTAGACCAGAACTCATATGTATTTATGCAAATTGTTTTGGACACATTTTGCAATTTGTTAAATGTTATCATATTAGAAGAATAACAATATACATATTGGATAATAAATAGCAGTGTCAGAAAAAATAAGCTGTGTTGAAAGAAAGCTAAATTGGACTTTTCGCTTAATGAACAATACATATAAAATGACAATTTAACCTTGGTTATAATAATGGATATGGGGAGTAATATTGGGTTCAAATTCAAATTTAATAAAACAATATAGAGAAATAAAGCAAATATTACAACTGTTACAATCTGAACCACTGTGCAAAGAAAATTCATTTACAGTGTACAGTCAAACATGTCTTGAGAGACAACTGCTATGTAAGACCACCTGTCTTGAGAGATCAAATTCTCTGTGCACACATGTATTGTTTAATTTATAGCACAGTGACCTGTTATGAGAGACGACCTCTTGAGATACCATACTTTGTTGGCAAATGAAGTGGTCTTTCAAGACAGGCTCTACTGTACTTTATATCTCATATTCAAACAAAGATAAAAAAATTCTTACATAAATTTGTCTTGTTAAATCTTTTCACAGGTTCATCAGTTGTGTTGATTGATTTTGCTTTGATGCTGCTATACTTCTCAACATTCCGAAGTATTATTGATGCCCCTTCTTTGTCCTCATTGATTAGTGCTTGCCAAGATGGGGTGTTTTTAACATCAATTATGTTGCTAGCTATCTCAAGAAAATTCTTGCCACAAAATATATAATGAAAGTTAATATTACTTAATATTACTATAAACTTTTCATAAAGTATGATACAATTCTTAATACTATTAAGACAAGTGATCAAAATCTTGAACTGCTTTTATTTTCAAATTAAAATTAAATTGCACTAATACATTTAAAGTAATAAGAATCCTGGCTAATTCTTCCTGCCATTTATGATGTTATTATGTCTGAAGACCTATAAATATAATACTCAAGAACTAGGGAGGATTAATGGCGCATCCAAATTTTAAGGACATGTTCATTTGTGACAATTATCTTTCAGAATCAATGTATTTCAATATATGATGTTTTTTGACTGTATATGATTCAGTGTGTTAGTGATAAAGCTGAACTATACAATTTTAGACTGGGCAGCAGAGCTTAAAATGTAGGCTACAGACTCAGGTCTTTGAGTACATTATGAGATAATAAAGATGAGGGTTTGTAGAATTTACGTGTTAGTTCAACTATTTAGAAAATAAACAGGGTAACGATGCAAATAATGCAAAAGTAGTATTAATATCATTCATTGAACCTGCTGCTTTAATTATTTATATATTCATGCAAATGGTTCAATTACATTGAGAAGGTTAGTATTCATTTGTATATTAATTACCTTCAAAAAAAATTGCAATTCATAGAATGTTTTGCAATGTACCCAGAGTATAATTATTATTATTAAAATGTATCGATTGTACAGAAAACAGTGTTAAATTGTTTCAACAGCTGATTTTCCATTGTAAAATTGCATAGATTGAGGTCATTATGTGGATATGCTAAATGTAATACACAAGTTAAGCTTTACCCGATAAATGCTATAACCAGGCTCTATCATCGTGCATTCTGCAGCAATGTCATTTTATATGTTGCTTTTGTCACTGTGTATATTAAAGCAGTGAGATTTATGTCAAGGATTCATTCCTGTGCATGTCAGAGCAATGGGAGTTTATATGCTAAGACTATATTAATGTGAATGTCAAAGCTATGGAATTTTATGCAAAAACATCATCCCTGTGGATGCTAAAGCAATATGATTTTATGCAAAAGCTCCATCACTATGTCAAAGCAATTGAATTTTATGCAAACTTTTCATCACTGTGTATGTCAAAGCTATGGAATTATATGCAAAATCTGCATCATTGTATATGTCGAAGCAATGGCATTTTATGCAAAATTTTCATCACTGTATATGTCAAAGTAATAGAACTTTATGCAAAATTTGTATCACTGTGTATGCCAAAGCCATGGAATTTTGTGCAAAAGCTTCGTCACTGTGTATGTCAAAACTATTGAATTGTATGCGTGTCCTTCATCACTGTGTATGTCAAAGCTATGGAATTTTATGCGAAAGCTTCATCATTCTGTATGTAAAATCAAGGCGTTTTATGCAAAATCTTCATAAATGTGTATTTCAAAGCTATGGAATTATATAAAAAAGCTTCATCACTGTGTATGCCAAAGCAATATTCTTAATTGCAAAATGTTCATTACTGTGTATGTCAAAGCAATATAATTGTATGCAAATGCTTCATCACTGTGTATGTTAAAGCTATGGAATTAGATGCAAAAGCTTCATCACTGTGTATGTCAAAGCTATGCACTTATATGAAAAGGTTTCACCCTGCATATACCAAACTAATCAAATTGTGTGCAAAGACTGCGTCACAGTGTATGTTAAAGCACTGAAAATGTAAGCAAAAGTGTCATAACTGTGTATGTTTTAGCAATAAAATTTTGTTCAAAGTCTGCAAGATAACACCACCAGCAACAACTTTAATTGTATTCATGATCTTACTAAAAGCTTTGGTCGCTAAAATTTCATTCATATTAAATATTATAAAATTTCTTAAGATATTCTAATTGAACATATGTAATGTAAATAAGGTATATCAAAGCTAGAATACCTCTACATCAGTATTTGAAATATTTTTAGTGTTGTTAGAAATCTGTATAACATTATCCAGAACAGTGCTGACAACTTGAACCTCTGCTTTCTGCAGTTCCACATTATCTGGGTTAGTTATGCTTGTTAGCTTTACCAGGGAGTCTGGTACTGTGTTTGAAGCCAGCCCATTTTTGATGTTATCAGTCTGAAATAATCAGAAGTTTGTCGTTTATTTATTATAACTACATGCAGTATATATGTAATACAAATAATTTAAAAAGCCCAGAAACATTTTATTTGTATCAATATTCCCATTACCGGTAATACACCTTAATTTGGGTAGGAGTTAAGAGTTTGTAAAGACCTGGATGCTACCTGTTTGTCACCTACCTATCTACCAACCTAACCATCAGTCAACCTACTTATGTAACCATATATATATATATATATATATATATATATATATATATATATATATATATATATATATATATATATATATATTCATACATCCAGTCACCCAACCATTAATACTAGTTGCATCAATATCCCAATCAGATTAACTTAATTCAAGCAGGAATTCAGACTTTAAACGGAAGTGTTCTACCTACCTACTTACCTACCTATCTTAATATTTGCTTATTCTTTCACACATCCAGTGATCTAATTGTCCCTGAATCTTGGAAGCTCAACAGACCTGTTAGGGTTCTCTTATACGAGTAAATATCTAGCTAATTACAAAATCTATTACTTACCCAGAAGTGTCTTCACTAATTAGGTCATATATATGTTTACCCCTGGCATGTTTTTCATTAATATACCGGTGTCGTCAGATCTATAAAGTGTATAGAATTCAATATGGATATTCTTACCTATTACTTATTACCTTTTTGTGACATTGACTGCAGTTCTAGAAATTTGATATACAATGCTATATGGATATTGCTACCTGTGGCAAAGGTTAGGGGTTTGATACCGATACAGGTCAGGCTGGGTTGGTTGTCATGTGTTTCTTGGGAAAAACACATACCTCTTATTGCCTTAACATAAAGCTACCAATAGCTAATTAAAAAGCAGTCAACATTCCTATATATACCTTTGTATACAAAAATATAACAATGTGCCACTAATGCTATGTGAATAATGGTACCACTGTTATATCTTTATATTTGTACCTGTATCAGCAGATTTAGCTGCTCGTATAAAATAATTAACAATATCGCTTTTGTCTACTAAATTGACATATGTGACACTCATCAAATATGTAATTAAAGAATGATGTATATATGATAAAATATGTTTAATATCCAAATTTAATTTCAAATGAAAACTGCTGTTAATAACATTGAATTTGATTACTCTGAAACTTCCATACATTTATCCATACTGTGAGAAACTACCGAGGTACCAGTACAATGAAAGTATCATGATAAAAACTAATAAAGCACAGTAATAGTATACTAGTGAAACCACACACCCCTAAAATATGAATACTGTTACAAAGAGCCAGTGTAATTACTCATACCAGTGTCTTCAATTCTAGTAATGTATTGTTAACGCAGTTATCATAGGAAGGATCTCTCCATACTCCACCTTGTTCGCAGTATCGTACAGCTTCACCTAAAATGTGCAGAAATAATGCTTTCAAAATCTATTTCTCATCTTTACACATACTTAAAAAGTATCGAATATGACTCGTGTAAGTTAAAAATAAGAATGATTTTGTTTAAAGCTTGAGTGCAATTTTAATAACAATATAATATTAAATAAAGCCTTAATTTTTACTGAAAAAAAACTCTTGGTCAAAATAATTGTTTTGTAATCTTAAAAGAAAATTGTAGTACCACGAGCTTTTAGTGATGGGTGTATCACAAATGTCAACAATAACTAGAATTTGCTATACAGAACCTTAAGCTTTTTAATTTGTGGAACATAAAGGAGAAAGATCATTCGGGGGCCATATATATCCCAAATCATTACCTTCAATGATGAATGTCAATTTGCTTTAAAATCTGATAATATTGGATACAGTAATACTTATGAAAGTTACTAGAATAGGCAATGTGTATGTCTATGAGGCAATTTACACACTAAATGTATCAGAATATATTGACTTTTCCTGACCCAAGCTTGGTGCGATGATCTTTTACAGCAAGATTAAAATAGTTAATAAAGAATCACTAAACAAGTCTTAAATCAACATGGAAAGATAATATATTTAAATGTTAGATCTACATATACACCAATAAATCTTTCCCCTAAAGGATTTTCTAAATGATGATGAGTCATTATTGAAAGTTTAAGTTGCTTTGGTCATGTGACACCACTCGAGCATTTGTCGTTTTGTCATTCAACCTTGATACACTTTGGAAGAAATATTTATAATTACCCAGTTTAGTGGATTTTTCATTCAATATATAATGTTACATATTAAACAGTAACATAGAAAGAGTGAAAATAACAAGCTTGTAAAAACTTAATAAACAATTTATTGACTACAAATATTTTCCAGAAAAAAAAAAAACTTACGGTTTTAAGAATCAATTCCGACATTAATCCCAAAATAATTCAAAATATAATCCACTAGTGAAATTGCAAAAGTCCTGGTAATAAAATGTCCAAATATTTCCAAGTTTAAATCTTTTTGAAGCATCCAAGATGGAAGATGATGTCAAGTGAAGAAGTCAGTTCTTGGTAATTAAATTCAATGAGCACAATTAATTTCCAGATAAATAACAAAATAAATCCTCTTGATCGAAACGAATTGAAATAATTTCCAATACAAGGTAATTCAAAATAACTCAAAACGACACACAACTTAATATTCTAACAGCGCAATGTCTACTAAATTGTTTGCTCCAAAACATAATTTATATACCTGTTTTTACGTAAACAATAAAGGGGTCACATGATCTTCTAGAATCTTTCAGAATAAATTTACGTTCAAAAAATCTCGTACACACCGTATGATCCAACTAAGAATAGAAAGATGTTAATAACAAAGCTCCATAATGTCCTTAGAATCAACCAATCATTTTAAAAGCTCTGAAGCTAGGTCAGAAATGAGGTCAACACCTGGTGTTTATTTGCAAAGTACATATCATCCCACTTTTAACAAAAAAAAAATCTCCCAATGAATGAATCTTAAACTTAAAATGTCAAATTTGAATCTGACAAACAAACAATGAATATAAAAATAAACTACCCAAATGAAATACATGCAACAATGATTAGACAAAACAAATGAAATATCTGCAAACAGATATATAGTCTATTTGTATGACCAACACTAGCAGAACTGTTTTAATGAGAAAATATATGAAAGTCATCAAGAGGTGAAATCAGACCGAAACTATCCATCACTTTTACTTCGGTCCAAACGTGACCATGGGATTAATATATGTGTACAACTCAATGATGACTTGGATGAGTAGCAATAGCAAATTTGTGATCCTGGTCAGATGGATGATGGATCTCCAAGTTCATGTCCTACAATATATATAATCAATTATAAGCAGAATAAACTGTAATATAGACCTTAATCGGTTACCACACCATGTAATTTAAGATCTGTGTCTTAGCTATACCTGTTTGAGTGAATGCTTTTATTTGTAGCTGCCATTGTCAGCAAGGCAACTCTGTAAAAGAACCTTTTCCTTTGATAAAGATATTACATATAATACATTTAGTGCATCAAACGGCATCACATGACATCATATCATGTCGTTTAACATCAGTGCAATGCAAAAGTACCCACGTAAACAAGAAAAATGATCAATGTAAGGTTTAACATAATACGTATTTACTTCAAAGTCGAGTTTAATACAAATAGCGCAGACCCAGATTTGCCATCACATAATGTGACAGAAGTGCCTGGATTGAGCAGTATTTTAAGACCTATCAGTAGTGCTTATTGAAAAGTATATGATGGCAGATCAGGGTCTATGTTGTTTGATGGTTGATTTATAAGTGAGTAAAGATGGCATCCTTGAGTAAGAGGAAAATGTGCTGTGTTCGCAAGCCATAACTCTTGAACTTATATTACAATGAATGAAATAGAAATGAACATGACATTACAATTGTACAGTACCTGACATTCCTATTGGGCATGACTTGTTATTATAAGTGCCTTGCAATGTTCTTGACCATTCGGTTCCCCGTTTGTCATTTCCTTTTTGACAGGTCTCATCTGACTGTGAGCTTGGTAATACAACATATATGTTGGCTTGCAGCATGTTTCCTAGCCCTGCAGCATTCTCCCCTCTACATCCATATGTAGTTGTATAATTTATAGTTCTGCATGTTAATATGTTTGTTGTATTACCATTTAAGAATGTTTCCTCTGAAAAATACAAAAAGTATTGTTGGTACTAAGTATATTTTGACAAATGTTTTGTTATGACTATGGAAATACAAATTGGTAATACAACTAATGCATTTATGACTTTAGCACACTAACAGACAAGAATGTAGCAGCAGAGAGGGTGAACAGACCAAAAATGTAGGCGTCAATGAGGCTTCCTTCTTGTTAATATTCAATATAAAGGTCTATTTGACAAATCGAGGTTTCCTAGTAAATATTTAATAGAAAGGGATCGATTTGGTAACTTCGTAGGTTTCTCATGGCAAAAAAGACGCCATATAGTTTGCGTTCACCCTCTCTGCTGCTATACGCTAACCGAATATTTGATCAAGTCCGACACGATAAACCCGAGGGTCTGATAAATTTATCGTCACAAATCCGTCTGGGATTGATTGAGCGCGGCTAAAGAATTTTTTAAATTGGTTATGATCCATATCGCCACCGCACCAAGTTTGCCAAATATTTCTAAGAGTATGAGTATCAACTCCGTTAAATACACATAGCATATTGCAGTTATCTCTTATCACTTTAGGAATTTGCGTGTAACGTTGAGTAACATATATCACATCGGTGTTTTTATGTCTGCCTCTGGAAAATATCCTAGCGGGATTCTTTTGATTATCTAACATGATATCATCATATACGACTAAACTGTTAACACTTCCGTCGATGGAATCAATGCTCGGTGCTTTTTCGATATCGGTTATAAACTCAATAACATCATCGCCGTTAATTTCTAGCGCGGCTTCGTTAAAATCCTTTAACACTTCATAGCATCGTTGATCGTCTACACTTGGGGCTACTAAATACAACATATCCCAATTCATCCATCTCGTTATTAAATTAAGTAACAGTTGTGTCTTGCCGCTTCCAGATGGTCCGATTATAATTGCGCGAATAGAATTGGGCAACATTGCATGGCGTCGTCGCGTAGCTGAATAATCAATTACATTCATGCTGTTATATATAAAATTATGAGTATATTGTGTGAAGTGTAAAACGCGCACTGGCACAGATACCTTGACGACGATTACAACGAAAAATAACCTATCAGCGCTTTCTGGTAAATGCGTACAATGTAGTACGAATAAATTTAAATTTATTTCCACGAAACCTTTAAAAAAGATCGAGGAGGTGATATTGCAGCCAAGTTAGTGAAACTTCAAGGAACACCATGGGCAAAATACCCAGTAGAAAAGCACCTTCCAGGGTATAATTATTGCGGACCGGGAACAAGACTTGATATCAGACTCGATGACCAAAACTAACCCAAACCGGGTGAATATCCAATAAACGCTATTGATAAGGCGTGTCATGCTCATGATGTTGCTTATAAAAGCAGCAATCTTCAACACAGACATCCTGCGGATGTGAAATTGATTCACGCGTTGAATTCTATCACTGATAAATCCTTCAAAGAAAAATTGGCTTCGTGGTTGGTAAAATCAGCCATGAAAGGCAAATTGATGATAGGTGCTGCTAATTAATAATATGGAATCTATTTATTATTCTCCGAGAGGATAGTGAAAGGGTAGCGCTGCAATCAGTAAACTCACTAGTGCCGCTAAAGTGAAAACGGCCACTGCGGCTAATTAGTTATCCAAACAGGCTATATGGCAAATTTATCTACCACCGCCTAAACAAATTAATTACTCGCATTTTGATGTGACTGTCCCTAATGAAGTTCATCAGGCTGATATACTATTTCTGCCGCATGATAATGGTTACAAATACGCGTTAACTATAGTTGATATTGCGAGTCGATACAAACAGGCGGAACCGCTAAAAACAAAGTCAGCCACTGAAGTATCTTCTGCATTTGAAAGGATTTATCGAAGGGGTCCTCTGCGTTGGCCAAATCTAGTACAAGTTGATCCGGGTAAATAGTTTCAGGGTGTGGTTGCATCTATAATGAAACATCATAATGTCACTATCAGACGAGGACATATTGCGCTACATCGCGATCAGGCAATCGTTGAACGATTTAATCGGACGCTTGCAGAACGGTTATTTGGATATCAATACGCGAAAGAATTCATCCAGGATAAACGATCTCGTGAATGGGTCAAGAGATTACCAGCTGTGATTACCGCGCTCAATAACGAAATTACTCGAACAATTAACATGAAACCTATTAACGCGTTTTAGAAAGCGTCTATACCAAAAATAGAAATTCTTCGAATGGAAATCCAAAGGATTTCACAAAAAGATTTCAAAGAACCAATTCTTGGTAGTAATGTCACTGTTAGGTATTTATACGAACCAGGAGAGCTCGAAGGTGGTAAATAAAGAGCTACTGATCCTATCTGGAGCGTCACTACGCATAAGATATCAACTATAACACAATCTACGGATAGACCAGCAATCTATAGACTGGATTTGACCGCACCTCAACGAGGATTTACTCGACAACAACTACAAGTAATACCTGAGGATACTCAATTACCACCGCGTGGTCTTAACTAGCACCCCGGCGCCTGTTGCACTCAAGACATGTCAGCATCACTTTATCGTTGATATGACCAATGCTGTTATTTTTTCTATCCACGGTAAAGTGGCAGGGTCCTTTTCCGACCAACTCCAACTCAATATACAATTGCAGCTCGCGCAGTTATTATTCTGTTGTTGTTTCAATGTCAATATTAATTCAGCATTAATATCAAATTCTCGTTTATTTCTTTTATCCTGTTGTTTATAACCATATAGTTTTTTTCTGATTATATCCTTGACGTTGTCAGCGCTGATAATTAAACTTATTGCATTGTCCGTAGGATTTTCAAGGACAACTCTTCGAAGTTGATGTAGTCTCCTCACTCTAGACGCTGCGAGATAGACTAAATTCGACCATTCGATGCCATTGTCTATAATCCAAATAATTTTATCTGTGATAGTTAATCCCTGTGATGAGTGTATTGTTGCTGCATAACCTAACGTCCATGTTGATTTATTAGCGCGTAATGCATCTTCGACGACACTGATATCAACCAGCACAATATCATTTAATACCAAATTCTGCTTCTCACTCTTCCCAGGAATATCAACTTCAATATTCTGCTTTCGTGTATCCAAGGGTCTATCACACAGCGGCACTGGAAGTGTTTCAAATTTACACTTATGCAATTCAAATAATTTCATCTGAAGTGTGTCTCTGACTATTTTTCTACTTGCTACTATCAAATCATTCGGTTTCCATGTTTCCCAAAAATCATTCATGGGAGTTTCTGAAATTATTTCACGTGCTATTTCACATTGGATTTTATCCGGTTTTAATCTAATTAGCGCTTTGAACTCTCATAATTGTTCATCAAGTGATCTATAATTAGTGGTAATTTCTTCATAATAGTCTACAAACCCCTTTAGCCATTCATGTGGGGATCCACCGACAAATGGTGGTGGTTGACCGTGATCGCCGCACATAACGACCTTTGTGTTTTTGTTTAACAACCATTCAAGAAATGTCTGTAATACTGTCAACGATACCGTGCATATTTCATCCCAGATTATGATTTCAGGAATGAATCGCCCATTTGATCGGGAGTCCACGCATCACCCTTCCATCGAAAGAAGCTGTGATAAGTACAGGCATTTACCCCACGCTGTATCATCTCTCTGGCGAGTCTGTGAGTTGGTGTTAGTACAATCATGGTTGACCGACGAAATAATTCAATTGCACGAGTTGTTTTTCCTGACCCACCACAGCCGTTTAAATAAAGTGTCTTGCATCTACATATCGGATCAGATACCGGTGGTGAATTAGAAAATTCTGATTGAATTTCAGAGAGACTCCGATCACACTTTAAATATTTATCATCCATGGCAACATATGCGGATTCACAATACTCGTGAAGCGTTTCCTTTTTAAATCGCCAACGTCCCCAATTTTCCTTGGGATCAGTGAATGCCTCCACTGCTGATCTGTATTTGTTGTGTATATACATAGAATCAGTAGCTACTCTAATCGCGGTATTAGGAAATCTATTTATCATCGAAAATAGATTAATAGAAGCATAAGCTAGCATAGAACTTCTTAAATGCGTATATTGGGAATTATATCCATCACAGTAAGTAACAACCGTACCCAATTTCTCACCATTGGATAGAAAAGCATCCTTACGAGTTACAAGTTTTCCCTGTTTCGTTAAATCCGCTACAATACAATCGTATTCTGCGTTGTCTATGATCAACCTCGAAGAGTATTTTGCATTGTCATATCTTCCACCTTGAGTGATTTTCCCTATTATTCTTCGTCCGAGATCTTTGGCTTGTTTGTTTTTACCTTCGAATATTTCTTTAGACCATTTCATTATATCTTCATCGCGCCAATTTGGAAAATGCTCTCGGTGATAGTTAATTATACGATCTAGATCGGGTTGTGGTAGCCAAACATCCTTTTGCGCGCGATAGCATATAATAGCTTCGGAAACAATAAGCGATATCAGCATGCTACTATCGATCATATACCGTAATAACACAATTGGCATCCAATGTTTTTCAGACATATGTCTACCAAGCCAAACATAACTACACGGATGTAACCCTGTAGCGAGTTCAAATGATATCACACGAGCGAATCCAGTTAAATCAAAATTAGGCAATGGTCCATTAATCGCAACACGAGTCATTTTATGTGTAGGATGTCCAAATCGTTTAAAATACCCTTAACATTCTCCATACCCGAGAAAACTTGCGGGATAACACGCGGATATATCAATTGAAATCATACCCTTGCGGGAATATTTTGTATTCCACAGCCCTCCATGACCAAATTCGATGCAACTCGATTTAACATCCTCGAGAAAATCACTTCGTGCTTGACGCCATTAATTATTTTCTCGCGCAAAATGAGCTACCATTGATGGATTTGTGAAGCTATCCACGAGTAGTTTTTCATGGAATGAAATCTCTTTTGGATTTTCCGATGAAACTTCATTAGCGACTTTTCTCATTCTAGCATCTAACTTTTCAGTGCGATATAATTCACCATTTGGTCTTACAAATTGATCAAATCCTATTTCGGGATCTTCATCACTTTTAAGTAACCACACTGACACAGCATCATCCTTACATAACTCGTGAATAGCATCGAATAATTTCTCATCATAAAAAACATCCCCGACGAACGACTCAGGGATATATTTCAATATTCGTTCTCGTGGAAATATTGTTACTGCGGCCGTGCACGCGTGTTTGTTATGGTCAAGAATTTCAATTGGAGCTCCTCTCGATTTATATTTCGAGTCGTATAATACTCCCCGGGTTATCGTCGCTACAGATATTGGGAATTTTAATGATGCTTCTAATTTAGCTATATCGGAAACCGTTGCGCCGTGCTCTCTTACTGTCAACTTTATTTTTCTTACGTCGCAGATCAGTTAGTTTATTTTCTCGGGATGCATTTGTCAAGTGTTCCATTACCCGTGTTGCTACACAATTCAACGTCGATGATAATTTCATAGGAGCTAGCTTTGCAATATCGGGTTTATCATTTAACGGATATATCCCATAAACAACTGCTGTTACAGGATAAGATCTCTCGTATTATGGTTTGTCTATTCCAACCAGAACTCCCGGTCTGGAATCTCAACTCACAATGACAGTGTTTTATCCTTGAGGATTGGTTCAAATTTATCCCTGATAATCCATTCTCCTTCGACTTCGATAATGAATTTTATTTTGAAAAAATACCTCTTCGTGCCAAAATGTGAAATTATCTCAGCTGCTCTTTCGTCGTTCATGGTAGCATCGATGTTGGGTACATTGACATCTTCATAATTAATTCGAAATGTCGACCAACAGTGTACTGCACCATCTCGGTAGAATTCATTAAAACAGTCTCTGATTTTACCCAGTATAGTTCTATCACCGATTAGACGTTTTGGTGTATCAGAGACTCTATCGAGATTGAATTTAGCATTTTTCCAGGGCTTAATTTTCGAAAGGCTCTCGAACTCTTTCATGCTATAGTTAAAACAAGTATTTCAGTAGAAGGATATATTATATAATGAATCATTGCAAATGGCGTATGATTGGATCAAAGACTCCGTGTAACAAGTCATGCAGAAATGAATTCTGTGGGTATCATATGCAAAGTGTAAGAAACGGTTCGAAAGGTCCCATTCCATGCCTCCATTTTGGGGTAGGGGTTAGAGGCAAATCACAGTTGTGTCTTGGTTGTGGTGGTAAGCGGTATAGAGAGTTGAAGCGTTATTATGACAAGAAAAAAATAAAAAATCCGTATTTTGCCAATGACAGGATTATAAAAACTGCTCAAGATTACATAGAAAGATTCCCAATGTTATAATTCAACCAATCAACGAATTAGACAAATAAAAATATTATGTATACAAATGAACCAATAATTTCAACGACATCCTGTTATTGCAAACTATGAAGTCTCTCGTGATGGTGTTGTTCGACACTGCAGATTGAAGAAATCTGTTGGTGCTGTTAATGGTATGGGATTTTTGATGTTTAATTCTGGAGGAAAAATGTATTTCAATCACCGTTTCATCTATGGAGTCTTTTAATGGATTGATCAAAGATGATTTTGTTATTGATCACATTGATTCCGATCCTAGGAATAACAAATTGAACAACCTTCAAGTTGTTACACAACGTGAAAACACAAAACGAGGGGGGGGGGGGCTGGTACTTGTAAATCAATTGGGAAGAGAGCTGTAAAATCAATTATTACTGACAACGAGGAAATAATATTTCCGTCTATGAATGAGGTCGGTAGGTATTTTGATATTTGTATACCCTCGGTACGAAAAGTAGCAGAGGGAATAACCAGGACTGCTTTTTCAAAACGCTTTAATAATAGGATTAAATTTTCATATATCTAACTATAGCATTAGCAGAGATAACTCGCTGGTATATGGCGAGTGACAAATCACTAATGACAGAGTTATCGTTGAAACACTGTTGTTGTTTCGTTGGTAGTTTTTGATTGGTTGTTATAATTGTCATAAATATCAACAGGATATAATTAATTATCTGTTTTGTAGGAAAAAAAATTGAACATGAAGTGTTTACAAACAATTATATTCTTTTTTTAGTGTTTTTTTAATTATTAGCTGTTAATTCAGCGCTGTCAATAATCAGAATTATACACAACTTGAAATAAAATCGCACACTTCCGTATTTAACTCCATCGCATTGAGTAGCTTATATACAACCTTGTCTGTTATATTTTTGGGCTTTAGCTCGAAGTTAAAGTGCAAAATCAAATCACACCGTCACACGTGGTGTGAATGTTATTATTGAATTTCAAAACGGGTTGATTTTGTGGTTTGTTGTTGCACTTGAATGTAGGATAGCCCGTCATCCATTGTCATTTCATTCATTGTACACATACCATTGTCATATATCCATTGCATTGTATATTGTTGTGTCGTCTTTATTCATCCATTGCATTGTAAATACCATAATCTATTGTTGTGCCGTCGTCAACCATTGCATTGTAAATACCATAATCTATTGTTTGTGCCGTCCTTAATTAAGTATACTCGTATTATTGTTTGTATCGTCCATTCGCCAAACGTATCCTCTTGTAGGTCAAACCCGTTATTTGACGAGTTAGACTCTACTCATAGGGGGAATACGCTTCGCGTGTATTATATGTAACCCCTGGGCGCTTTAGATGACCAACACCTAAAGCGTTGCCAAATGGGGTGATGTGTGTACTGTATATAAAACCGCCATATACACTAGATCTTTGGGGTTGAATGTGCCGTCTTACATGTATCAACCGCCATATACACTAGATCTTTGGGGTTGAATGTGCTTTCCTTAATTAAGTATATTTGTATAACCTATATACACCATAACGAAACGGAGTATCGGCATTGTGCTGTCCTTAATTAAATATATTTGTATGCCCTATATACACCATAACGAAACGGAGTATCGGCATTGTGCTGTCCTTAATTAAGTATATTTGTATGCCCTATATACACCAAAACGAAACGGAGTATCGGCATTGTGCTGTCCAAAACAAACGGGTCAAAATCGACCCACAATTTGTTAATTAAAAATATGTATATTCAATAATGAATTCTGAAAATATCGGATGTATTATGAATGAAATAAATAAATTGAAATATCAAAAAATTAAACTATCATCAGGTTTGGATTCTGATCAAATACTGTCCGATTTTGAGGATATATAATTTGCACAAAACAATCGCAAGTATGTACTTTCTAAACAATATTGTTTAGTCAAGCGTATTCAAAACTTTATCCGTGAGAGTTTAGTTTATCATGAAGACGTTAGTGTGTTTCTACCATTATGTACGGTCGTGGAAGCTGTTAGAAAACAATTAGGGGCCGAATATGAACAAAAGAAACTTATTAATTCCAAGGCGAAACAGATAAGGGATCTAATCGAGCAAGCTGAGTCCCACGCGTAGAGAGCCCTATATAATTTGCGTGTACACAGGTAACGCGATGAATGGACCCATTCACACACGCTTAGGTGAGTTTAGTCAAACCAAAACACGGTGAGAAATCTATACTAACAATGACATACCATAAACTATAAACAATTTCAGGGTAGATTTTTGAAATAACTTCCGTGATGACACAGTTCACAGAGTTGGAAAAATAACATAATAATTTTTTTTTAATTGAAATTGCAAGCAATTTAACAATAGTGATACTCTTTCAATATGGTAGGACAATCACTAACCACACGAAATGCGAAAGAGCGGTTGAATGCTATTAATAAACTACTACCACTCCGTGACAGTGTACGTAAAATATTACAAGAACGACAACTCCTCCAGGAAGATTTTTCTGCTGCTACACAGCAACTCTTTAAACCGATTGTCACTGCAACTGAAGGTGTAACATCAGCAATTTCTAAACAAGAAAAAAAACCAAGAAGAGTCCTTTCTCCCTGTGTTAGAAAAAATAGCAAAAAGATCAAAACAAACAAAAAAAAATCATTACAATCACTTCCTGGAGTTATATCAACTAAATTCGAAGAATTTCAAGTACGACAACAACAAGAACAACAAGAACGAGAACTTGAACAGGGTGATATTGATATTTCCCCATCACCTGAACCACTTGAAGAATTTCAGGAGGAGGGTGGCACTCAAGAAGTTTCCACGAAGAGAGGTGTTCCCTTTACAAACAAACTTACCCCTGGGGGTATAGAACAAATAAAACAATTTCAATTAATAAAAACCAACGATTATGCAGCCTTTGGTTATTTTGCTGCTAAAAGCTATCATTCAAGAAAAGTTTTTTGAAAGAAGAATATAGAGATAGTATAATTACACGAGATAACTGGTTTGATTGGTTGTATAAAACGAATCAAAATATTAATCGTTTAGATAAAAAAAGAACTTGGATATAGAGCATTTAGAGGTGGAATTGAGGATTATGATATACAACAACAAAAGGAAAAAGAACAACAGCTAGAACTAAAGGAACAAAAACACCAAGCCAAGAAAAAAAACGATCCAGAGTAAAACTCTGGAGGGGGCAACTGGTATCACTAAAAAGACAGGCAGTGGTTAAGTTGGGAAAAATCCTATGGATTTTAACTCTAGCGTTGGAAACTCTTCGAGTTTCTATCCTGGTAATATTCTTGGTGATATATCACGATTAGAAGTACTCGTATTAGGGAAACGGGCAGGAAATAACTCACCAGAAGTAATTAATGAAGCTGCTGATATCTGTATGCGATTAGTTCAGGGTGGCATTATGGATATTGCAACATATCAAGATTTCATTGAAGAGTTAGTAGACGGTCACCATAGTGATTAATCACCATGACTGAAATGGAAAATCTTCGATTGGAAATTGCTTGGAAAAATCTTCGATTTTTAATTTCACTTTCACGATTAGATAAATAGCAACTGAATAGAGAATGATCATACACTACAATCATGATAAACCAACTAACGTCTACGTGGTAAACTCACGATTACCAAAATACCGAGCATACTATGGAGATGGTCTTGGTGATACCATTGCAGGATTATTTGCAAGAATGGCTCCAAAAGTAGCGCCGCTAGCAAAACAACTATCAATGAAAGCCATTGAAGTTATTCGTGATAAGGGTATTAGCGCTGTTGGTGATCTTGCCGGGAAGGCGTTTTCAGCCCTGAAGGATAAACTAACAGCGTTAGTTCGACGGAGAAAGAAACCACAGTCATCACCGTTACCATCTACTGCGGTTATGCCTGCAAGTGTTAGTAAAATAATAAATAACGCAGTAGATGAAAAACTAGCGTCGATGATGACTAACGCCCAAGATAATATAACAGCAAATATGATAGCGGGAAGTGGCTTAAACAAACGTCAAAGACGTCGATGAAAATTGCTTGCAATTTATAAAAAAAAAAATTATTATAATAAATTTTATTCTGTATTTTTCACTGATTTTCACTGATTTTTGGGTGTTTTTTGATGATTTTTCACGTTAAAATCACATTTTTGTGATTTTTATGGATGATTTCTGAGGGTAAAAGCCCCTGGAATTCATTTAGAGGAAATCAATTTTTCATGTTAAAATTGCCTTGCAATTTCCATTTTTCAAAAAAATCCTACAGATTTCAACGGATTTTTTTTATCAAAAATGACTAAAATTACTAAAAAAGTTGTTGTTTTTTCTATCAGTGAAAACCCCAGGAATTCATTTAGAGAAAATCAACTTTGAAATTGTTTTACAATTTCCATTTTGAAATTACTCTGTTGAAATTGCTTTGCAATTCCCTCCTCATTTAGACCAGCGGATATATAATAAAAATGTTCAAACGGGTACCTGATAAGTGCATTTGATATGAATGCCCCATTACTTAAAGATGATTCCGTACGCGATTATCAATTTTTTGCCTATCACGCAATACAACCTGATCTTCGAGGAAGAATCGAACTTCAAGTTCATGATACCAGTAAATACTTTCTACCATGTGAAGCATTCATTGAAGTAGAAGGTGAACTAGTAACAGATGTTGCACTTAATACACCATACGCAAATGACCAAACTGTACGAGTTGGTTTTGTTAATAATGCTATCATGGCGTTATTTGAAAGTGCAAGATATCTCATTGATGAAAGAGAGATTGAATCTATTGAGGGTGAAGTTGGTATTGCAACAACAAAAATCGGGTTAGCACGATATTCCGATGATTATACAAGATCGGCTGGTCCATCAATGATGTTCGCGAAGGACATCACTGATAGCGCTGATCATATCCAGTATATTAAAATACGAACACCGCATTATACCGCAGCTGATGTTGTAGGCTATCCCGCTACCCCTGAACACAGAGCTAGACCAGGAGCTACCTTTGATATTCTCGGAAGCGCTAATCCCAATTACAACCTAGGATTCGCAACACGCAAAGCAACTTTGCAGGGGGAGCGTCGACAGTTTTCATGTGCTATTCCGTTGCATCATATATTCGGATTTTGTAGAAACGTCAGAAAAGTTATCTATGGAGCGAAACATACTATAGCGTTAGTGCGAAATAATGATGACGATAATGCAATCTGGCGCGGTACTGGCGTTGCCGCCGGTAAAGTCGTTTTATCAAAACTATCACTGTGGATGCCAGTGTTGACTCCGTCGTTGGAAACAGAGCCGCGATTGTTATCATTCATGGATCAAGGAGGAAAGTCATTGTTGAGTTGGTTGTCAACGTCAACAGATACCATGGATTCTAGCGTCGACGGTATACTTACATGGCACTTGGCAGCACGACAGGGTATTTCAGCTCCACGTCACATATTTGTTGCACTACAGGATAGAACGCGATTAAACAATCAAGAACGTTCCCATATGATATTTGATCAATTAGGCGTCACTGATGTATCGCTGAGAATAAATGGACAGCAAGAACCATCCGAGGATATACAACTTAATTATGAAAACAATCATATTGCTCGCGTGTATCATCGGTTGTTGTCGTATATGGGACGCGATCAAAATGTCGATACCGGTCTACAAATATCACAGTTGGATTTTAAAAATCTATATCCGATTTCTTACTTTTCAATGGAACATCTTGACTTGATGAGACAGTCCGTCGTTGATATACACTTCCGAGCTCGTGTACACCCCCCTGGTGGTGTTAATTATAGAGCGGTTGCTGTCATTCTCAGTGATAAATCAATGATACTCGAAGGTGTTGGTGGACGAAGGAGAGTGGTAGATGCGCCAGTGGAAAATCTTTGAGTGATTTTTCCATTAGAATCAATCTGTTTTTGTATAATGTCGTATAGTAATATCAATGTCACGTTGACACCTGGTCAGTTAAAAAAACTACAATCCAAATCAGCTAAGCAATGTGTAACCACAATAAAGCTGAAACCTAATCAAATTTATGGCGGGGCAAATAAACTGTCGCTGACAACTCGTCAAGTGAAACATTTTAATGACGCACTTGTAGCAAAAAAAGGTGTCTAGGTTACTCTTTCTGAGAGCGCGATTAAAAGTATGGAAAAGACCGGTGGTATATTTCCGCTGTTATGATTGATTCCGGGGTTGATTGCATCAGCGGCCCCAGCGGTAGCTAAAGCGGCAGCGTTAGGAGCCGTTGGTACCGCGGCTGGAATGGCACTAAAGAAAGCAACAGGCGTATCCGTTCGCGGATCTAGTAAAAAAAAGGAAAGGGTCTAAGACTACCAGGAACCCCATATTCATGGTGCAGTGGAAAGGGTCTGAGAATCCCCGGAACAGTTTAATAGTTCGGGAATCTTCGATTGAGAAACCTATGGTTGAAACGCTAGAGTTTCCAATGTCTAATTTTGATTTAATTGATGCCGCTAAAAAACCTGCGATTAAAAACTTCAGAGGTGTTTTTATTAAAGATCAGTTACCGGCACTACCTAATGACGTTGAAACCGGTATAATTAATCTAGATAACAGCTCCGGACCTGGAACCCACTGGGTTGCATACGCGATTGATCCACGTGGGATTATTTATTTCGACTCATATGGATTAGCGTCTTCGAAGGAATTTATGCGTTATATAAATAAATTAAAAACTTTTCATGAAATGATGACTTGGTATTCTACGTTGCCAACACAAACGATGATTGACCCACCCATATGTTGCAATGAAATATGAAATGTTCTTGATGCTATTTCACGAGAATCTTTGATTCCTCAATCAAGAAAACCAACTCATGTGGTTGTGAATGAGTATACTAGCAGTCGCTGTAAATCCCGAAACTGAAATCCTTTGGATTTAGAGACAGAGAGAGGATTTTTAAATAACAGGATTGATATTTGGGACGACCTTTATCAGCACAGAAGAAACCCGATACTAGTGGAATTGAAATCAAGGGTGTAAAAAAACTAATTGAAGATGAAATAGCTGAAATGTTGAACTTAGCAAGTGTTTACCCCGGTGAAATAGTTGTATTTCAAGATCGTCAGGGTAAATTGAAAACCAGTAATGTTTCTCTTGATGGTATTTTAGTTAAACGACGAGACTCAACAGAGGATACTATCGCGCTATTTTCCGATCAGGGTAAACTCAAACCAGGTGTAACAATTTAAACAATTACAGATAAAATTTCATCACTCGATAACAATCACGCATCTGTTACAAATTCATTAAAAACATTCAGTGATAAATATGATGAGCATATAATTAAATTTTAATCGTTTTACTGAATTACAAAATGCATCGTAGATAATATTGATACCCCCATAATAGATTTTTTGGGAAATCCACGTGTAACCACACCAAAACTCGCCTCGATAAAAGATTCTATGTTGGAACTAGGAACACTTCAATCCGAATATGAAAAACACGTGAAACAGTTTTCAATGTTTCGTAAAAACATCATTGATAAATTTATTGGAAGCGCATTCGAAAAATTGAAATAACCCTTCCTGATATTAAAAAATCCATCGATGATGTAAAAACATTCAACGCTGCAGTGAAGGACGATGCAGCGAGGATGATAGGTGTCATTGAAAAAGTAAAAATTCCTCATGAGAAAACTAATAATATCGTATACACAATTCAACACGGTTCATTTGCGTGGACTCCTACAAAGAACATTTCACACGTAACCGCATCCGTCAAGGGTATTTATCGATTAACAATTACATCGCCGATACAGTTTAATATATCATCGAGTAGTCCATCTGGAGTTAATAATGTGATATCAACGATCATCGATAAGGATGTATCAGAACAGTTTACGATGGAATCCACTGATAATAGTTTAGTTAAGGTTTCAGTAAAGTGGTACGTGGAATTCGTAGCGGATTTGAGTAAACAATTAAACTGAATTGATATCACAATTGAAAACACTAGCGTTTTTAAAATAAAATGACAACATCGAAATCACGAGTTGATTCAACGATACCTTCGGTATCTCAATATCGCTATGATCAGGTCAGAGAATTTCAAACTAAACTCAGCGCGCTTTCTGAGGAGTATCAAACAAAATAATAAAATACCGACGAAGAATCACCTTCGTTGACGTCACCGTGTACTCGGTGTCCGGAGTAATCACCGCCGCTGGAATAATACTATCTTCGGTTACAATGATTGCTCTGGTCGTAGTTCCAATCGCTATTTCTGCGGTGGCTACAATCGGGGGTATATTAACCGGAGACACAAAAAACTATCATCGTGTAGCAAGCGTAAACTGCATGATTATGTAATTAAATTTCATGTTGCATCCGCCGGTCACTCACAATTATCCTCGATGATTTCCACGTCACTCGATGACACAACAATATCAGATAGCGAGTTTTCATCGATGGCTCAATTGTACAAGTCAACGATGTTGAAATTGGAAATTGAAAACAATAATAAAAATTAATGACAACGTCATCACCGCAAGAACTACTTCAACGAATAGCGGAAAACACAACCCCGACGAGAACAAATATGATATCAATAACTTCAACGCGTCCTGAATTCAGCGTGAATTTTCCTTTCCCAGTCACCGTGAAAGAGATAGCGCTAGCAAAACTACGAATATATCACAGTTGGCCTAATATCAAATCGGTAGCATTCGGTGGTCAACAACCGAATAATTCTTTAGTATTTGCGTGGAAAAATCGTGAAGACGGAACCCCAAACTGGAACGTTGTCTCGTTGCCAACAGGGTCATACCAAATTGAACAAATCAATAACGAATTTCAACGCAGAATAAAATCTATCACCGGAAAAGAATAGAAAATCGCTATAACGGTTCACAAGCCGACGCTATCATCTGCCATTGAGATTAATTCTCCCGGGTATTTTGTAGATATTTATCAGAGTTCTATAAGGTCAGTGTTAGGATGCCCCGAATTACCACCTAGACGAGAAAGTGTTATACCAGATGAACCCGAAAAGTCTGATTATATCACAGATGTAATAAAACCCGAAAATCCAATAAAAAGTTATAAAGATCACAGAACTTCTATAGATTTTTTGGATACCACATTCGAAAAGAGGAGAGTTCCACCGGGGGGGGGGGGAGGGGTTAGAGTGGTATAATCCTCATCATCTTGTTAAAGAACCTAAAATTATTGAAAATTTCACAGCGATGAATAATGATTTTTCATTGCTGTTAATATCCCTTAAATCCGGTCATCTCACCCGAGATGAATTTATCAGCGTCATAGAAACATGTAACAAAATTATTGATGATATGCAAAAATTTAATTTACAAATTATTCAGGATATTCTCGATGATAATTCCCCCATATCGAGAACAGAATTTCAAAATAATATAAAGTCCACGTTGAAGATATTCATTCATTTAAACTACCCGGATATAACGTACCAGAACTAAAGAAACAGCTTAACGACGCCATCAATATTGGGTTCCAAAAAATCCACGACGATTGGAAAACAATATCACTACAACAAATAAATATCCTGACGCACAATAACGACCCGGATGGCAGCGGTAGACATATTACTCCGAACAACGTCAATATATCCTCAGTGAATGCATTGTACAGTTCGTTTTGGAGAGTACAGATCATTATGTAAAAAGTCACAAAATTAGAAAGAAAATGTTTTTTGTTTTGCCTGAGAAATATTTAATTTGTTTTTGTTGTGCACGCTTATAGCGCTGTCTGGAATGAACAGGTGTTTTTTCCAGACAAGCGGCGGAACAAAACATATGTCTCGCCGCCGTAAAGTGCGGGCTGGAAACATCATTATCACGATATGCACGGGCATTTTGCCGTGAATATTACTCTCTACTCTTTAGAATTAAGCAAGATTAAGGTATAATCGAGGCAGTGATAAATTTGATCTAGAGAAGAAAGCACGTATTTTCACGTGGTATCTCTAAAAGCCATAGGGCTGTGTGTTAAATTCATTTTATTTGTTATGTGAAGTTAATTGAGTTTGTATTGTATATAATTATCATTTATTACAACGTATATATGAAACGTTGTGAATTGTGAATTTCTAGTTGTTTTTATATAGTTCAATGTATTAGTATTTTCCAGAAATCATTATTATTACCAGTTTGGTTTTATTGTAGCTTACAAGATTACAAGATAAAAGATTACAAGATTACAAGATTACGAGGTTGTTACGACGTTTCGAGGTTGTCTATATGTATGTACGTACGTATGTACATGAGGTGAAGCCACGACGGTAGACGTAGCTAATACCAGGGTGGTGTGTCTGTCTGTACGTTTATACGTATGACTGACTGTACATGTAGTTGATCCATGAAGGGGTGAGCGGCCGATACAAAAGAGTGAGTCAACCCGAGGAACGTGGTGAAACTAAGCGGTTTATCGGTGGGTGAATCGTGCGACTGTGCAAGGGTCAAGAAGCATATGTTTATTTCAATTGTCATTTAAATTGGTATATTTGTATTTACATAGGATTATTTTGAATCTTAGATGAATTCCAAGAGATTTGTGAATCTTACTGACAGTACAGAACATTTTTAACGTATTTGCAAACTTGAGATTCTTTTGAATCCCAGGCCTTGTCTATACGTGAAACTATTAGACTATGTTAGTGTGTACTATTATTTGAAATTGAGGTTTCCTTAAGCTGTATATCAGCGAGATATATATTAATGGTTTATTTTAAATGTGTGATAGTATAGTGATTGAATCAAGTGCATATTGAGTGTGAGAATCATTGTATTTTTACATCATACATTTTTCTTTACTTATTAAGTTAATACATTTTCATTTTTCACGCATTGTGTTTGAATTATTCATTTAATCCAATACCCACTCGGTTATAATTCTGTTACAGGGAGTACAAGTCACTATGAAGAGTACAGTTTATTATGGAGAGTACAGTTCATTATGGAGAGTACAGTTCATTATGGGGAGTACAGTTCATTATCAAGAATACAGTTCATTATTAAGAACCAAAGTTTGTACAAATCTGAAATTCCTATTTGCACTGAAACGTCTTCTCAAGGATAAGTGCAAATTCTTGCAATGAAATCATCATATCAGTGCTGTATTGATCAATCTGAATGAAAACAGAAATTTGTGTTTTGATATTGATAGTTATTTTTTCACAAAATAAATGTCATTAGTTTCTGAAAAAGTACTCGTGTGATGATGTCAAACAACAATAAAACTTAACTATCTCCACATTCACATCCAAAATTGCAGTGATATAATACACAATAGTTTGTCCAGGTATGTATTTGTTTTGAAATCACTAGGAACAATGTTTATAACGACCTTTCGGAGGTTTATAAAATAAATTGAAAATGAAGTGGTTTATAACGAACATTCAAGAGGTCTCATTAAAAATCTATGTATTTACACTTTTCCCAGATATGTCCCTTTTTTAAGGTCAGAGGTAATTCAATATTTAATGTAAAGACAGAAAACGTTTTGGTTGATGAGTCATAAAAGGGATGCCACATGTAATTATTTTCATCTTCTACTAATCAATGGCATTCCACGTACACATCGGAATTACCACTTTAATATTTAACTATTCCAGATGTTTTAAAAAGACTGAACAAACAATGATTGATGTATACATATATCTAAAGTCAGTAATTACGTAACTGTCATAAATGTAAGATGGGTTAAGTGAGCAGGATACGGTAACTTTGTGTGGCACATAAATTAGGCTGAGAACAATATATACTCATATTTCATTTGCTTTTGTTATATGTTGCACACAAAGCAATCTTGTTAGTGCAAGAAGGATATTTAGAAGAAGAAGATAAAGAAGAGGGAGAAAGAGGATATTATTCAGTGTATTGTGTTTGTTTAACAAATACTTTTTACAAGGTCAGCTGGGATGAAAGACCAGTTTTATGTTCCTATTGGTGGCCAAGTAGTGATAAGTTTGACTGCTCCCTGCCCTAATAAGCAATTTGAATACACTTTGTAACAGCAAGGTATTCGTTTTGTCTTATGATAAACATTATGTCAAAGTCTTTGCAGATTTATCAGTCTAAATGAGCAAGTATTGGCCTTTTCTATTAATTAATCTATATGTAAATTGGTCCCTGCAACAACTACAGGGGTATGTTCCTACTCCGCATCGTGGGTAAAGTCTTTGTATGCATCATCCTGAACAGTATACAGATACTTGCCGACATAGTGTATCCAAAGTCGCAGTGCAGGTTCTGTGCAGAGAGGATCACAATCAACATGATTCTCTCATTCAGGCAACTGCAGGAGACATGCAGATTTAAAACACAAACCTCTCATATCCAAGGCATTCAATCTTGTCAACAGATATGGACTATTCTCAATCTTAGTGAAGATTTGATGCCGTCCAAAGATGCTAAACATGATCCAGTCCTTCTATAATGACATTAAAGGCACAGTGCAATACAATGGCTTAATGTCGGACAATTTAAATCTCTGCAGCAGAGTTAAACATGGTAGTGTCCTATCCTTTACGCTATTTGGCATCTTCTTCACTGTCCTGCTCAAGCATGCCTTTGAGACATCATCATAAGGGATCTACCTGCATATGCAGTCAGATAGCACACTGCTGAAATTGGCATGACTAGCCACTATGAGCAAAGTGCATGAAGCAAGTGTCAGAAACATGTTCTAAGCAGACGATGCTGTCCTTGCTATTCACACATAAACCGACTCAAAGCACCTGATGGACCGCTTTGGTAAAGCGTGTGGTGAGTTTGGGTTGATCATCACCCTAAAGAAAACAAAAGTAATAGCTCAGAATGCGGCCCTTATAAGCATCATCAACAACTTCGAACTTGAGGTAGTCAGTCAGTTCATGTGCCATGGCTCTACCATCACCAAAAACATATTGATAAATGTTGAGCTAAACAAAAGCAAATTGGAAAGGCATCCATATCAGTCTGCAGGTTATCACATATGGTGTGGAACAACAGTAAGCTCACCCTGAACATGGATACATCCATGCACCATGCTTGGGTGCTAAGCACTCTCCGTTATGCCAGTTAAACTTAGACTCTGTAACCTCACAAGAGAAAATCCATAGTGTCTTTTACATGTGATGTATCCGATGCATACTTTTAGTGATCATGTAACAACCAAGAAGGTGCTTGAATGTGCCACGATTGCAGCACTGTCACACCCCTCCTCCACCAATGTTGCATCAGATGGCTGGTCCATTTAAGTCAGATGGATGACATACGGATCCCACAAAGACGTTCTTTATCCAGAACTTGCCTCTGACAAAAGGTCTATCAATCAGCCACATATCTGCTTCAAAAATGTCTACAATCACGACATGAAAGCCCTTGACATTAATATCAACACCTGCGAAGGGCTTGCTCTAGAGAGGTCTAGCTGGCGATATGCTCCGATCACTGGTTTTAATGCAAGCCAGAACAAGCTATGCTTGTTAGTCGATTAAAAGCGATCTTGAAGGAAGAAGAAGCAGCTCCAACACAAACTTGGCTCAACTTTGAAGTGCCAGTCCTGTGTTGGGCTACATAGAGACTACATATGTTGCACAACCATCAAACGGAACATCTCTCATGGGTGCCTTTCCGTCATCTCTCTTGACTAAAATATGTCAACAGCAGTGGTTCCTGAGCATACAGCCCATCAATTAAACACTACTAATTTCAAAAAATTCACATCCTCATGAGGTATTTTACCATTCGGTATGCCTGTTATAAAGGCTTGTAGCAATTTGTAATTATTACTATATTTATCCAGTTTATACTCTTATAATCGAGTAATTTCCATTTGCTTAGTTAAGCAGAAATCCAAAGCACTATAATACAAGTCAAAAATCTGACAACACATATGAAAGAACGCCTGGTCATCTTTCTAGCTACCTCATGATCTATTCAATGCGATAGATGCATGGCTATTGCTTAATAAGTGAGATATCTATGCTCACTTGTGAAATGTAGGATACATATGGAATCACTTTTATCATGTCATTCATCCATTCAACTGTCCTCCCTGCAATGAGTATACATTTCATCCGAATATATCCACAGAGACCAAATGTGCACTGGAAGTACATCTTGAAATGTAGATGTGTCACAAACCAGTATCCGCTTAACAATTACCTACTTATTGGTGCCATAACTACAGTGTGAGTTGATCTACAGATGAATATGTATGTCGCATGAAAAAATAGATCATTATGGCTTGCTTTTAAACAGTGATTAAATGCTAATACTTATTACAGAGATGGGGTATCTTCTGTGTGTATGCATATTACTTGCGTATATATGTACTCTAGATCCCTTGTATAGTTCTGTTATTCCGTTTTGGAAATTTGTTAATGTTTTGTATTATATCTTAATTCATGATCGTTTGAAAACTAGAAACAATAAATTGTATATCGTGCATATATAGTGTTCACTGCACTATAAAACTCATTCAGTACGTATTCAATTTCTCAAACTTCATGTACTTCATGAATCCTTTATAATAGAGTAGCCCATTTGCAATGTTTTATAAAAGAGTGGTACAGCTGTAGGCCCATTGGCCATATGTGTATAATACAGTGGTACAACTGTAGGCCCATTGGCCATATTTTATTCCCATGCTCATACAAAATGTCAGTTTTATTTTTATATATCAATTTCCGTTAGTATAATGCATCATGAACTTTGCATTTTTTTTATTACAATAATAAGTGCTGAATATGTTGGGCCAACCTGCTTCCAAAAATTTAGTTAACTTCATATGTACTATTCAAATGTTTAAGTTTAATACAGTAACTGTTGTATTTGAGTAAACAAATCACAGCACCTTGATATTGTCAGAAACAGTGAGACATGATGGCTGGTTTTGTGGTCAGGAATATCAGATATAAAATTCAGGCAACCAATACAATAATAGTATAATTCAAAATATTCTCATAAATATAGAAATGTTGACTCTCTTAATTTATGTTCAACACCAGTCATGTAAAATAAATTACGGACACTTTCCCAGAATTAATATCTACATTTTCACACTCAATGGCTGAACAATAGACAGACAAACAAACACATACATGCAGGTAGCAAGGTAACTCATAAAAAGGTAGACAGCAATATAAAAGATCCCATTCAAATGCAAACTGAATTGTTAACCTGAAAGCTGGCTTGTAGAATTGATTTTGGTACTGTTCCTGTACCAAACCATCTGAGTTATTGACACATTGTTTTCGACCCGACACGTAATGTTGACGGTGGACCCAGCATCTACGGTCTGTGTCACTGGCTGTATCAATACCACTGGTTGACTTAATACGAAGACAGTCGTATTCATTACTACTGGTGGCAAATAGCAATCCATAACAACACATTCGTAAGTACCTTTAATAAGATGGAAATGACACATAATTAAACTAAACGCAATGATGAACACATACGTACTTGTACCTAACATGCATAAAGTTTATACTCCATGAGAGAGGAAACTTAAGTACGAAAATACTGATACGTCTTCTCACAATATGCATAAAATGAATAGTAAACATATCGTCTGCTAATGACTATTGTATGTATCATGGTTTACAGCAACGCATTTTTAAAAAATCTCCACAACATTCTGTTTCACACAACATACAGATACAGGACAAATTGGCAGTAACTCTAACATAAATTGTAAAGTCAAAAAGATTTTTAAAAATCCACACCTTCGAATGATGATGAAAACAGTAAAAACAGTTGAATCACTTTGCTGAAATGAGCCAGACTAGCAGAGTTCACAAGATTCTGTCCTACATAATTATAATAAATTAGGCTAAAAGTCACATAATCCAATATAAATCGCAGGAGCACGGTGATTTGCTCTTAGATGCACATCATATGGTTAATATGTGCACATTGTTGTTATATCTATAATATTCACTAAGTCGTATGGCAACTAATAGTAAATGTGCTGTGCAAACCTTATGCTGACATTTTTGTTGTCATACCACATGTAATGCTACATGACAAAGTCAATCTAATAAAAAGTGTGTAGAGTGAGTTCTTAATATGAGCATCTTCAGGGGATGAACATAACATTGATGAAGTTTTATAGCGCTCTTGAAACTAATGCAGAAATAGTTTATCCAATAAGATTGCGTCATACTTCTATATGACAAAAGGGCAATAACTCTATCAACTATTACAGGAGCAAAGGGATTTATTGAATGACCCTTCTTCAGGTGATGACTGAATATTCACTAAGCTTCATGGCGATGCATCTAAAAGTGTACTAACGAGATTATGTCATATGCTGCATTAACCTACAGGACAACAGTGCAACAGCCTAAACAAACTACAGGACTTGCCTTGCAATCAAGATTGTCTGCGTCAGAACAAACAGATGAACCTGATAATTACTATATAATGAAACTCTATGGAAACTCTATGGATGTGTTAAAATAATAATAATTTCATTTATCATAAAGTCATGACATTAAGTTTCTGGAATTACTGAATGCTGAGTATTATGTTTCAAAAGTACTCAAAACAATGGAAACTTAATCTTACTTTTCTCGTTGACATCATAGAAAAGTCCATATTTTAAATGTAATACATCGGTGTGAAAAGTAGTGAATTTCATCAAAGTTTAAGACTTAACATTACAAATAAATAGACCCTAGCATAGAATTTACCAATATTGATTAATATGTTAAAAATATGATGTTCTCATGCTTGTTGGAAAACAGATTGACAGAAAGCAGAAACGACTTCATTTAACCACTGCAAAATTGGCTAAAAAATTGATTCAGTACTGTTTATTGGAGATCACAAAAAGAACTTGATTTATGATGTTAACAGGGCATGTCATGTTTTTTAGATAAAAACGTTTAAGTCCATAAAGTTTATAAATGATGGGAAAGATGAAAATAGAATACAACAACAATAAACTTAAACAGATTGTCTTCCAAACCAAAATTTGTATTAATTACATCATATTCAGTTTGATTAATTGTGCCAACAAGTTTTGAAAAAAAGTGCAAGTCCGGAATGTTGAATGAATTGTGTGAAAACATGAGAAACGGCTTGGTATTCAAATCAGGCCATGTTCCTATATTTATAGAAATATGACAGCAAATGTATTTATGTCTCTGTTGAGTATTTTTGCATAATCTCGCTATGCTGCTACTAACATTAAACAGGTGTAACCAAGTCAAGATGTCACATTGCAGCCAGTGAGAAGATACAAGCAGCTGCATTAACATATTAATCTGCCAGGGAATCATGCAGCAACATGTCCAGGTCTATAATGTTACTTGTTTGCTATGCGTTATATACAGTAAATACATTTCTTTTTTCTCACCTGAATCAGAAGATTGTATTTTATTAAATGACACAGTCTTAGATGTTCTTTGTGGTGTTTCGGGGTCGACTGTAATATCTGATATGCTTATCCTAGAGCCAGGTACTGGATTCATGACAGTCCCATTATATTTCCAGGTGATGGTTGGAGTCGCATTTCCAACTAATATTGTCATACAGGTGATATTTACTGACCTGTTATTATACGTATCTCCTGCAATGGTAATATTAATACCATCCAATATGGAGCACCCATCTGAAATGTGCAGAGATTTTGAAAAATGATTTGAATGCAGATCACACTTAGTTTCTGATAATTGTGCAAATATAAATCCAATGAATGGGAAGATGGAAATAACAAAGGAATGATCATGCAGTATAGAATCGTTATTGACAAGAATTAAAACATATCCTTTTTGGATTCAAACATGATTGCAATGGTATGGCATGGAATTGTATCTAAATTTGAATCTGCTTTTTTATATTTTTTGTCAAACTGGGAAGAAGCTTTAAGACTGTTTCATCTGCCATTACCATCTTATCATATTTAATGAGCATGGTTTCTTAAAAGGTCTCAGTTTGTGATAGAAATGAGCTATAAAACACATACCTCCCATGTATGGTATAAAATATGTGGAATCAACACTTAGATTGGGTCCAATGTGTCCTAAAGACACTGACTGCTGAAGTTTAGCTTGAATGGTACTTATATTCCCAGTCTGGTCCACTGACACTTTGGCATCTGCTTTTACACTACCTCTCCTGAATGAAAGAAAATATAATTATGCAGTCTATTATCAACCATCATTAATAGAAATGAGTGTATCAACAAAGGATATGTTTGCTACAGAAAAGACTTTAAAAATCAACTTAGAAAAATAACAATTATGGGGCTATAACTTATCTAAATGATGTAGCATAATTCTGGTAATCCAATTTATTTAGGATATGATCAATATAACCATGCATCACTAAATAGTAAAGTTATATTGTGAAAGGCTTAATTTGAATAATGTAAAATATGGGGTTATAAATCCTGTTTATGTAGATGTTGTAGGTTGTAATTCTTTTTCTCTAGTGCTGATTGGTATAAAGCTGCATGAACATTTGCCAAATACAGTTAAAGAAACAAAAGGATAGTAGGTGAAATGAGACTATAACTCCTGCAAATAACTTTGTACAAAATAGAAATCAAAGGCATTAAGACCGCATTAAATTTAAAGCTGTATGAAAAACATGGTTGGGATCCCAGCTAGTCAAGGTCCCATCAGTATAATGCTATGTTAGATCAATATATTATATTAAATGTTTCTTATAGTAAAATTATGATGTAGAAGACAAAGTTGAATGGAGAGGCAATTAAGAGACCTAACTATTCTAATTCCAAGGTTGAATAACTAAACAAAAAATCACAATCTAATCAATATAAAATGGCATGCACATCCGATTTAAATCTTATTGGTAAAGTTATGAAATGATATATATGGCACAAAGGGCTACAAATCTTCAAACTGATGACACAAAATTTGAACGTTAATGTCGCTCAAAATCATGCGAATTTGTAGTTTCAAACCAAATTTGATTTTAAAATCTAATAACATCAAGTGATGTTATCCAGCTTTGACAGAAATAAATAATCTGGTTGTACTGGCAGATAAACAAAAGATATGAATGCAGCATCTCATTATTATGGGACTCTGCCAACTTTGAAAACCTTAAAGAGCTTGTGCATTCTGGAATTGTACTGGAGCTTGAACATGTTTTTCAGCCATATCACTACAATGTCTGCAGTGTGGAAGTTTATAGTGATGTCTAATTCTTGGGCATCATGCCGCAGACATGCAGCATGATATACCACCCAGTCACAATATTCTTGCACAAAGTCGATCAGTCCTATCACTAACTTCTGAAAGTGAAGCACCAAGCGAGGCAGCTGTTAGTAATATTTGTGTAAGTCTTTTGTATGACTCGGCCTTGGTCCAAACTCGCGACCTCTTGTATCCGAAGTTGACGCTCTAACTACTATACCACCAAATAACATGAGAATTGCCCTAATAAGAAAAGCACAGCATAATATCATATAATTAAGCTGACATTTTTAAGAGATTCATATTAACTATAAGATATTGTGTTCTTTTTCTATTGTCTCAGGTCAAATTATCAATGCACCTATAAAATGATATATGTATCATTAAGATGATTTTTTGTCAATTTTTGAAGTACTTATTTACAAGAATAGCAAAATGATATTTTACATTATTAAGGATTATGGCAATTATAAAGCAGTAAATATATGAAACATTTAAGGATGATTATCAAAAAAGTAATATATGAATAGTAATCCATTAAATGAGTATTTAACAAATTTACAAATTTTAAAGATCATTAACTTCTTTCGGCAAATGCACAAGGGAAGTCAATTTTAATATGGTATAATTAATGAGATCACAATAGTTTTCGATATCAGAAAGCATGCGCTGATGATTTATTGCAGGATATAATTCATTAGTAATCACTAAAGGTCTTGCATATAATTTCACAGACTTTTTCGTTTTATTTCACAATACTAATGATGCAAGGTTGCAACCATGTCATTTTCCATCCATTTTGTCGAAGGTTACAAAGCACTAGCATACACAATTGGCAAACAAATTTACCAAATATATGAAATTATAATGCGATGATCACAGCAAGCTTTGATTTTATAGACATAAACTGCCGTAACATAGCGAAACTATTGTTTTAGTTATTCTGCAAAAAAGGAAAGAGGTGATCCATGAAAATCAGTGTCTATAATGGTGTTTTGTCAGTCCAAACCTCTTGTTTGTTATTTACAAAAAGGTCTAACACAAACCTGAACACTTAAATGTTATCAAAGTCTCAACATGTGTGATACAATCATTATGAATATGCATCTTATTATGCTTACTCAGGTAAGATAATCATATATGACTGAACATGCTTTATCAGGAATACTCATGAATATGCAGGTGATACATATGTCCTATCAGGTAAGACTGTGAAACATTACGATTATGCAGGTAATACCTACATCTGGACATTATTACTCAGGTGAGACAATATTTAGTTTTATAGACCGTATATTTGTCTCCAATGGATATATCTAAAATATATCATTACAACTGGATTGTCAAAGGTGAGAAGTCGAATTCTGACTAAAATGACAAAACGAAGAAACAAATAAACATTGTTATAAATTTCATGAACATTACACACATTATATTTCTTGTCACCTGCTTTCAAGTCTCCGTCTTTCATAACAAAATTGTACAGAATGCTCCTTTTTATACACTTTATTCATACTACCTGAAACTCAACAGACTGGCTCCTGAGTAACCTTGAAAATGTCCAAGAAGCGTATCAAGCTGAAAGGGTAGGAACATATTTGCATTATACTTAATGTTTAAGTCACAAATGAAATAAATCAGTGAAATAGATCGATAACACACAATGTGCATGTATACTGCATTACAGTGTCAGATACAAAGGGAAATTACAAAACTAATAATAATTTGTTGCAACCTAGATTTACATGTACTTTAAACCTTACAATGCAGACATAGACAATGATCTGTTCATGCATAATACACCAACAGATCAATGTCTGTTCTGCTTGTTAGATTGAACACTCCAATGAAATATTAGTATTTTATAAATAAGTCAAATTTTTGTATTGTCTTCCCCTATCCTTAACTCAAAGGGTCTGAACAGTGGGTTTATACCATTTCAATGTATGCTACAGTTTGATAATTAACATAATAATTTATAACTAAAGACAATCGTAAGTTGTTAGTACGTATATATATCAACCCACCAGTTCCACATCCCACTCACACGCTGATGATTTAAAAATAAACACTTTAGTAAAGACTGTAATTTAAATCAGAATGTGAAAACTTGTTGCCTATAGTTACTACTGGCAATAACTTTTATTGAGATCTTTAAATTACATATATTTTTAACATAGATTTTCAAAGAATTTATATAGCAATCCGAATAGTTTTAAAGAGCTACCAGCACAATGTTTGGGTTACATTCCAAACTAAAATGGTGGGCATTGAGTCTATGTTTTAGACATCAGGGTTGGTGTACTTCATTTTGTGGTGACCACATAAACCATCTCTTTTTTTTGAGAGTGGTATCCCTTTGAACAACTATAATGTATTCACAATAATGTTGCTGCCTTTTTACTGTTTTGTTCAGTTTTATTTGCTTATAAATATGAATACCAGATTCAAAGAATATTGGTTGCAGAAATACAGTGTTTCCCTTCTGTGTATGTATCAGAATCATCCCAATATCTCGAATCCTCAATGAACATAAATACTTCTAGGAACCATAAAAGAACAGTGAATATTCTTATTCAGACTGACAATGTTCATTTTCGTTTAACACAAATACAGCATAAGGGATCTATAAATGATAATCAGGTACGAAATTAATAAATGTAATAATGAAATGACTTAGTTGTGTCAGTTGTTATAATTTCTTAATGGTTTTTTTTCTTTTGCAAAATTGATGTGTCTTGGTGGTGAGTGCAACGTGTCATCAGGTTTGTTGAATGCTAGAGATGATAACAATAAGTAATGTCAAGTATTAATAATATACCAATAAGTGCGTGACTTGCTGTGGTAACATGACTGAATTATATATGTCATGTATCTCTAAGTCGACTTTAACTCCAGCAAAACCAACCACCACCATATATGATGATCATAATATTCATTAAATTTACTGAAATCATTTATAAATGTTAAAGTAGTTGCAGTAATAGAATTGATATAGGTTTTAGTCTATGCAATTTGATATGCATCCTAACTCACATGTGTGAGTATAATAAATCAAGCATGATCAGAACATTGTGTAATGGGTGGATGGATGGACCAACTGCTATATTGTTGTTATACACACAAACTGCATAGACCCAGATCTGCTGGCACATAATGAGTCTTTGCATTTTCGATTTGACCTGGCTAATGAGATAATGTGTATAGAAGAGTGTCCAGCAGCTTGTGTAATGGATACAAGAAATAGTGGATACATGGACTGATAAATCGGCAATTATGTGTAAGCAGGACAAATGAAGTGTTAACTTAGAATAATGCAAATGAATGCAAATATACCTTAGAGGCGTTTGTGCATTTCTTTGAATAAATTTAATACTAAGATAATGCACATAATATATTTCATGACTTCGTACAAAACATGCAGTATTCTTCTATCAATAACACAAATTTCAATGTTCTTAAATATTTAGAAATGCACTCTTAATACGACTTTAAATATATTCTAGTATATAGATATACTCAAACAGATTTCAGCAATGTATACATACGGCTTGTAGAAGTTTATCTCTTGTTGTGTTATATAGTACAGTGCTGTAATTTTTCAGATCTTCTGTAAAATTCATTTCTGTCATACGTATGGTGAAAGTTAAGCTTGTTATCACTGGAATGGCTGTAATAGAATTAGAAGGATTTCAATAGCAATATTTATTAAATATAAAACAATATAAATATTTTCTACACTCCTAATACATTGAATTAGTAGTCCTTGTACCATTTCTTAAAGAGTAAATCTCCATGGTAATGGGACATTGATATATGAGTGTTTCAACATTTAAAGCTGTTAAAGGGTCAACGATGAGCGCTCGAAGATCATCTTGTTCACAATCAAGGTTTACTCTAATTGTCTGTGCAGATTCTCCATTTTTCAGAAGTGGAATAATTCAAACATTTGAAGAACTCTTTAACGAACTCATTTGTGGCTGCCGAGCTCAGGTCAAAACCACATCACAAATCATGGTTGGCGAGCAGTTATTGGGTTCTAAATATACGCTGTAGCATCTGCATGGAATGTTCGTGTATCTATATATATTCGTTTATTGTGTTCACGCTGTACATGTGGGGATGGTTAAACCGTTTATCCCAATTCAACATATTAACAGAAACACTTAGGTCAAGTATTTCAAATTTGTTCAGCGTGGCATTATAAACATCCTCGTACTTTGACAGGTATTATTAGTGCCCAACGTTGTTGGTTAACATTCAGGATCTTGGTAGCTGGATAGAATATTATAGTTGCAGAATGAATTAAAATATGTTAAGTTAGGTTTTAATTATTAACTGAAAGTAGCATACACAATCGAAATGGATCCCATAAATGTCAGCAAGCTGTAAGTTTCGAATTTGAGCCATTATAAGTTAATAATAGATTTAGAGGTAACTTTCGAAAATACCTTTCTCAAACAATATATCGCATGGTAAATATCGTCATTGTAAGTAAGGAAGGCTTAAATAAGACACAATTCAATGAAAAAGACTTGCATCATATCATGCCAAAAAGAATAACCCATCTTCCTTTTAGTGGAAAGAAACATACCTCAATGATATTAATTGTATTAATGGTCTTCAACGACCATTAACATTAAAAGGGAGGCTACATATCGGATTTTGTTTTATGACTCACCTCACAGATGCACAAATATGGTATTTAATGTCGAGGCAATTGGGTTTAAATACATTTAATAAACAATGCACTACAGGTGCTGACCTTGACTAGACCTTCTGTAGGACGTAACCGCGTCGGAAACTCAGCGCCAGAGAAGAGATAGTAAACACACAGATGCATTACGTGGGTCTTGAAGCAGTTTTCAAATATCAATTTCATTTGTAGTGCTTTATCTAAGAAATGGTTGCAGATCTTACACATGGATCTTTGTATATTCTGGTGATTCTGGCACTGCGACGTAAGTATAGAATTAAGTGCCGAGAAAACTGGAGTAAAGTGATGTTCGACGAATATAGGATCAGATCCGAACTAACAATATAATAACCTTGAATTGCAATGATAACTTAGTTCCATATCAATGCATATCAAATCAAAAAGCGCCTATTCACCTTAAAGAGCCATAAGTGCTGCATTCGCTAGTTCAAGTTTCGTCCACTATGGAGATTAAAACAATATCTGTTCTACCCATATAAGATGTTGTTGTAGAGTTTAACGCCATTTTTCAGCTCACGATAGGCTATAAGTGGCGGCCAGTATTATGGGTGGAAGAGGAAGCCGGGAAACAACCGGAAAGAACAGCCGACCCACGAAAACGTACTAGCAAGCTTTCTCGCATAACTACATTAGCCGAATCTTTGATTCGAACCCACGCAGACAGAGGTGAGATGGCATTGATCCACTTATAAGGTAATTATCGATTAAGAGATATTCCTCCAAACAACGTTTACTTCTTCAACTTATCAGATTGAAATTATCGTTTTTGTAAGCAAGCAAGCACAAATAAGAAACAAATTAATGGTAAAGAGTATTTTCATGATTACAATAATACAATAACCCTATGTATATTCTGATTGTGGAGACGCATAATCTGGAATAAACAAGTAATATGATGTTAACTTCGCTGCAGTCTTGTGAAGCCAATAATATGATGATGCGTAGCTCCATAAACGTTTATTTTCTCGATTGCGCATACCGGGAAACAAATAGGTTATTAAGTGTCGAGCAATTGGGTTGGACTGATTTGCTTAGAAACAAACTATCGTGACTAAACCAGGCTAAATCAAAGCTATCTTGGTGACACCAAGAGGCTCAGCTACATAGCAGACAACGAACTAACACGAATGCCTTAACGTGTGACTTGAAACAATTCGCAACAAAAACTTCATATTTCGTACTTCTGTACCTAAAAATGGTTCCGCATGTTAAATGTTGATCTAAGCATATGTTACCAACGAGCTCAGAGGAAAAAACATATAACCAAATGGAAAATGAATGTACCTCAAAATTAATGGATATAAAACAGTCAAACAATTCATTGCTTAATTAAATATATTATTATATTGAAACGTTTGAGCATTTATCTTTCAGTGAGATGTGGTTCATTCAATGATATATAAAGTAGAACACATTTTTTCCTGGGGATCATCTCCTTCTAGGTTTCTAAACATAATTTAGTTATTGGCTTGTTTCATAGATTACCACATACACAACTGCTTCCCGTCTTAAGACAATTACTTAGCAGAATAAACAGTCGTGTCTGCAAATCTGTCTTTGTTCTTATATCCCTTCGAATTAATGATTACGTTGAGCATGCAAGATGATGTATGTATGCTAGCTAAATTTCATCAGACATTTAATTAAAACATTGATGAAACACTAAAATTAGATAAACAATGATATACAAGAAATAGCTAAAGTGATACCGGTTTTATTGATAATTTAAACAAAGTTACAACTACACGATGTCATTCATCCTGACATGTTAATTCCGCATTTTAGACCAGCATAGAGTCGTGACGCTAACTAGCAAATATAAAAAAATTAAGCGCAATATTCATGAGAATATTCTTTTCAGCTATCATCAACAGTTCTTTTTCAATTTTCAAAATTAATATCTGAACTATTCCAGTCTATAAATAAACATCTGATCTGACATTACGAGGCTTCACTAGAACGTTTGATATTCTTGCAAACTACAATACATGTGCTACCATATATTGCAATGCTCAGCTAAGGCAGAAAAGGGAGACGAGAAATAAATATTACTTTGCAATTTCAAAATCAAGTGAAGAAATATCTTGGTTTTAATTTTATATGTAGCTGTTCCTGTAGGGGAAACATTATTGCAATTTTTACTGAAGTAAAGCAATTTAAATGTTGTCCTCATTGCACATTTATTATAAAGAGAAATAAAGAATTTCAAACATGTCTAACCTGCTTTGCAATTTCCTCCAAAAGCCCAATAATTGGTCTTACACTGACAGGTGGCATTAGTGCATTCAGCATATTGGTCGCTGCATCCAATATTGGTTGTACAAGATGAATTCAAATCTGTCAAGCAAAGGTTTCTAATATTAACTACTCGTAAGAACTGAACGAATCGATTAAGGCCTCGTCTTTTTCAGCAAGCAGTTAGTGTCTAATTTGACATGAAAACGACACCAAAGTTATTAATAAATGTCAAATATGAATTTTAGTATTGAGATAAAAATTTGGAATCTACAACCTTCATTTCCAAATGAACTTCTACACTCATGCCGCCGGCAAGTAATTGGAGTTCCTGTGCGTAAGCAATGGACGAAAATCAATACTAAAATGTAAGTCCATTTCGTCATGATTAGTGTGATAGCCCCTGTATTCTTCTCTCAGTGGCAAAATATATTGAGGAATAAACATGAACTAAAAGTCTTAATGCTTTATATTTGATTTTGGTCATAATTAATATCATAATTTATAGTTTAGAGTTTTGGTGATCTCCGGGACTTTGAAATAAGTTTAGCATAAGGTACATAGCATAAGGTATATATATAGCATAAGGTACCAATGCCACTGGAGTAAAGTGATGCTCGATGAATATAGTATCTGATCCGAACTAGAAATATGATAACACTGAATCTCAATGAGAGATCAGCTCCATATAAAAGAAAGGTCAAACAAATGTTTAGAAAGGAGGACTTGAAGCAGCTATCTCGACCATCTTTTTCAGTTGCTTAAAGGATATGCCTGAGAAATGATTGCAAACTTTCATCATCAAGGCTATTGTGTTTAAAAAAAAACATTGAGGACAGTATAAATAAATATTTGAATGGTGCAGGTATGTACACTGTCAGATAGTATATATAACAATACAAATAAACAGTGTTATATCAAAGAGACAAGCGTATATGACAATCAGTGAAAAGACATTTAATATCCTCTGTCGTCATTCATTTTATGTTGTTAACGGGAGAGCAAATCCGATCGTGAAGATGATTCGATTTGTATTTAGAAGGCAAGCGTTAGTTATTATCTCTTTTATATATCAACATATTGATACCATTGATAAACATTCTTGCTGTCGTCAATCAAGCTTTTTTCTGTTTGAAATGTTCCAGTTTGAAATTAGTTTTGCTTTTTGCATAAGACATTCATTGGCCATATCAGCAAAATTAACAACTTAGAAAGCAATTCACAAAGTCCCGTAGATGATAATCCGTAAAGGTTATGGCAAAATGAACAGGACCGCGACAGTTGTAGACTGGAGATACAATTATTTTATATTCTATTATAGGATTTCATGGTAATAGCTCAGTAATTTGTGTATGAAAACCGTAGTAACGACATTTCAAACTAGCTACCCACGACACGTAACGCGTCCTTGAGACTTCTTTGTAGATATACATATTATGTTAGATGGAAACAATATATAGTCGGATAACAAAATATAGTGCAAATCATCTGATTCACACTCAATTACTTAAGCCAATGATATCAATATGAATTTTTTTTTATCTGAACAGTTGTGTGAAAACATATTTTGTCCGATCGATTCAACAACTGATTCGAGATTTCAAGGGTGAATTGTGAGTGTTATGTCATTAGGAAAGGAGAAGGAAACTTCGTGTTTGACTACATTAATATATTCAAAAAAACTTGTAAATTCAATACATATTGGATAAAGCTAATGTTTAAAAGAGAACAATCATTCGGAATTCATAAAGATTTTAAATCTGCATGATTTTATTCCGACTGACATATCTTTGCTATCATGAATAAGTAGTATAGCAATCAATTTAATTTACGAATACCCAAAAATACATACAATTATTAAGATCTGACAATTCGTTATATATTCTTTACTACATGAGTGTCGCGTGAGTTCCATTTTGATATCAAGGACTAAAAACTTCCCTTTTCCAGCACATTTAATCAATCTAGATTTATGTCAAGAAATCGCTGAAGTGTCATTCCCGAGGACTAGGTTGAAAATGCTACAATATCTCACAATGCTTAGGTAAGACGTCAATGACGGCAAGAACAATGGATATTTCGGTTATAATTTGAAAATGACAAAACGTCTATCCTTACGCGTGTGGATATAACGTACCCTAGACGGGAATTATTTGTTCCATGACAATATGATAACGATATGGAATTTAAACATGTGTTTGCATCGTCTACATGTGATCAAGTTTTAAACCTAGAATATATTTATTTCAGACGTGATTTACCTGCTTTGCAAATTACTCCAATAACTGTGTAATTGCACTTACATTGACATGTGTAATTAGCGCCCGTGGTAGTTGCTTTACATTCAGCATATTGATCGCTGCAAACACTAGTACGGTTGCAAGATGAATTCAATTCTGCTAAGAAAATAGTTCCGTTATCTTAACTGAACGTCGCATATCAAATTAAAGAGCGCCTATTCACATTAAAGAGCCATACGTCCTGCATTCGATAGGTCAAATTTCGTAAACTCTGGAGATAAACACAAGATCTGTTCTACCCATATAAGATCGTGATGTAGTGTTTAACGCCATTTATCAGCACACGATAGGATATACGTGTCGGTCAGTATTATGGGCGGAGAAAGAACCCGGAATGCAACCGGAAAGAAATCCCGACCCAAGAAAATTTACAGCCAAGCTGTCTCACATAAGTACATTAGCCGAATCTTATATTCGAACCCACGCAGATAGAGGAGAGATGGCAGTGATCGGTAACGGAAAGCGATTTAGATCTCTCGGTCGCTCGCCTCTCCCCACTTATAAGGTAATTATGGATTAAGAGGTATGCTTCCAAACTGCGTATTTTATTCAACTTATCAGATTGAAATTAATGTTACTGTAAGTAAGCAAGGTTACAAAATAGAAACAAGGTAAATGAAGATAGTATCTTCATGATTATAATAATAAAATAAATATATGTTTATTCTGTTTGTAGTGACACATAATTTGGACTAAACAAATAATATGATCTTAACATCGTTGAGGTCTTGTGAAGCCTTTAATATGATAATGTGTAGATCCAAAAATGATTGTTTTCTCGATTGACCATACCGAGAAACAAATAGGTTATTTAGTGTCAAACAATTGGGTTGAACTGCTTTGTTTAGGCACAAACTATCGTGATTAAACCAAGCTAAAACAAAGCTAGCATGCTGAAACCAAGAGGCTCATCTTAATAGCAGACAATCAACTAACACGAATGCATTAACGTGTCATTTTAAACAATTCGCAAACAAACTTCATATTTCTTACTTCTGTACCTAAAAAATGGTTCCACATGTTCCATGTGGATCTCAGCATATTTTAATTACGATCTTACAGAAGAAACAAATGGGGCATACAAGTACTACCGCAAAAGAAATGGATACAAGACAGTCAAACAAGTCATTGTTAAATTAGAGATATTATTATTTTGAAACGTTTGTGCATTTAGCATTCAATGAGATGTGGTTCATTCAATGATGTCTAAAGTAGAACACATTTGTTCCTGGGTATCATCTCCTTCTAGTTTAGTATACATAATTTAGTTATTGGCTTGTTAAATACATTACCACATACACAACTGCTTCCCGTCTTAAGACAATTACTTAGCAGAATAAACAGTCGTGTCTGTAAATATGTCTTTGTTCTTATATCCCATCGAATTAATGACTACGTTGAGCATGCAAGATGAAGTGTGTATGATAGTCAAATGTCGTGATACATTTGATTAAGACATTAATGAAACACTAAAAATCAGGTAAACAATGAAACAAGGGAAGTAGCTAAAGTGGTAACTGCTTTCTTGGAAATTTCAACAAAGTTACAACTACACGATCTCATTCATCCTGAAACGTTAATTCTGCTATTTAGAGCAGAATACAGTCGTGAAGCTAACAAGCAGATATCCAAAAATAAGCACAATATTCATGAGAATATTCTTTTCAGTTATCATCAACAGGCATGTAGGCACAAGTTCTTTTTGAATTTTCAGATTTGATATCTTAACTATTCCAGTATATAAATCAAAATCTGAAATGATATTAAGAGGACTCGTTATAACCATTTGATATTCTTGCAAACTACAATACATGTGTTACCTTATAATGCAATACTCATGTAAGGCAGAAAAGTGAGACAAAATAAATATTACTGTCAAATTTCAAAGTGAGGTAAGAAACTATCTTGGCTTCAACTATATATGTATCTGTTCCTGTAGGGGAAACATTATTTCAATGTTTACAGGAGTAAAGCAATTTAAATGTTGTCCTCATTGTATATTAATTATTAAGAGAAATATCGTATTTCAAAGATGTCTAACCTGCTTTGCAAATTCTTAAAAATCTTAATGATTTATATTTGATTTTGTTCATATTTAATATGATACTTTATAGTTCTATATGGATTTGGTTTGTTTTGTTGATCTCCGGCACTTATACATAAGTTTAAAATAAAGTATCGATGCAACTGGAGTAAAGGGATGTTTGACGAATATAGTATCTGATCCGAACTAGAAATATGATAAAACTGAATCTCAATGAGACATCAGCTCCATATCAATGAAAGGTCAAACACATGTTTAGAAAGGTGGAATTCAAACAGCTATCTCGACTGTCTAAACAGTTGCCTAAAGGATATGCCTGAGAAATGATTGCACACGTTCATGATCAAGCCTATTGTGTTTTAAAAAAGACATTGAAGAGAGAAGGAATAAATATTCGAATGGTGAAGGTATGTACAATGTCAGATAGTGTGGATATAAAACAATACAAATAAACAGTGTTATATCAAAGAGACTAGCGTATATGACAATCAGTGGAACGACATTTCATTTCCTCTGACATTTTTTTATGATGTAAACGGGAGAGCAAATCTGATCGTGAAGATGATTTGATTTGTATTGAGAAGGCAGGCTATAGTTATTAGCTCGTTTATACATCAACATATTGATACCATTGATATACCTTCTTGCCGTCATCAAAAAGGTTCTATTCCTTTTGACATGTTCCAGTTTGAAATTTGTTTCGCTTTTTAAATTAAACATTCATTGGCCATATCAGCAAAATTAACAACTTAGAAAGCAATTCACAAGGTCCCGTGGTTGACAATCGATGGTGGATTCTGTAAAGGTTCTGGTCAAGTGAAAAGGACCGCGACAGTTATAGACTGTAGATACAATTAATTTCGAAATATTATCGGATGTCATGGTAATAGCTGAGGAATGTGTGTATGAACATCGTAGTAACGACATTTCAAAATAGCTAACCACCACGAGCAAAATGTCTTTGACATTTCTTTGCAGATATACATATTATGTTAGAATGAAACAATATATAGGCGGATAACAAAATACAGTGCTGAACATCTGATTCACACTCAATTACTTGAGCCAAATATATCAATATGTAATACTTTTTTATCAGAACAGTCGTGTGCAAACATATTTTGTCCGTTCTATTCAACAACTGATTCGAGTTTACAAGGGTGAAGTGTGAGTGTTATCTACTTAGGATAAGAGAAGGAAACTTCGTGTTTGACTACATTAATATATTCATAAAACTTGAAAATTGAATAAATATTGGAAAAAGCTAATGCTTGAAAGAGAACACTGATTCTGAATTCATAATGATTTTAAATATGCATGATTATATTCCGACTGACATATCTTTGCTATCATGAATAAGTAGTATAGCAATCAATTTAATTTACGAATACCCAGAGATACATAAAATTATTAAGATCTGATAATTCCTTATATATTCTTTACCACATGAGTGTCGCGTGAGTTCCATTTTGATATCAAGGACTAAAAACTTCCCTTTTCGAGCACATTTAATCAATCTAGATTTTTCTCAAGAAATCGCTCAATTATCATTCCCGAGGACTAGGTTGAAAATGCTACAATATCTCACAATGCTTAGGTAAGACGTCAATGACGGCAAGAACAATGGATATTTCGGTTATAATTTGAAAATGACAAAACGTCTATCCTTAAGTCTGTGGATATAACGTACCCTAGACGAGCATTATTTGTTCCATTATAATATGATAAAGATTTGGAATTAAAACGTGTTTGCATCTTCTACATGTGACCTAGTTTTAAACCTAGAATATATTTATTTCAGAAGTGATTTACCTGCTTTGCAAATTCCTCCAATAACTGTGTAATTGCTCTTACATTGACATGTGTTATTAGCGCCCGTTGTAGTTGCTTTACATTCAGCATATTGGTCGCTGCATCCACTAATACTGTTGCACGATGAATTCAAGTCTGTTAAATAAATAGTTCCGTTATCTTAACTGAACGTCGCATATCATATCAAAGAGCGCCTATTCGCTTTAAGGAGCCGTAAGTCCTGCATTAGCTATTCAAGTTTCGTCCACTCTGGAGATAAACACAATATCTGTTCTACTCATATAAGATGGTGTTGTAGAGTTTAAAGCTATTTATCAGCACACGATAGGCTATACTTAGCGGCCAGTATTATGGGCAGAGGACGAACCCTGCAAACAACCTGAAAGAAATACCGACCCACGAAAATTTACTGCCATGCTGTCTCACATAACTACATTAGCCGAATCTTATATTCGATCCCACGGAGATAGAGGTGAGATGGCAATGATCGGTAACGGAAAGCACTTTTGATCTCTCGGTCGCTCGCCTCCCCCCCACTTATAAGGTAATTATCGATTAAGAGGTATACTTCCAAACTACGTTTTTTATTCAAGTTATCAGATTGAAATTATCGTTATTGTAAGTTAGCAAGGTTACAAAATATAAACAAGGTAAATGAAGATTGTATCTTCATGATTATAATAATAAAATAAATCTATGTATATTCTGATTGTGGAGACGCATACTCTGGACTAAACGAATAATATGATCTTAACATCGTTGAGGTCTTGTGAAGCCATTAATATGATATTGTGTAGCTCCAAAATTGTTTGTTTTCTCGATTGTTCATACCGAGAAACAAATAGGTTATTTAGTGTCGAACAATTGGGTTGAACTGCTTTGTTTAGGCACAAACTATCGTGACTAAACCAGGCTAAATCAAAGCTATCTTGGTAAAAACAGGAGGATCAACTTCATAGCAGACAATCAACTAACACGAATGCATTGACGTGTGATTTGAAACAATTCGCAAATAAAATTCATATTTCGTTCTTCTGTACCTAACAAATGGTTCCACATGTTCCATCTGGATATCAGCATATGTTACCAACGATCTTACAGTAGAAACATATAGACAAATGGGGAATATATATACTACCTCAAAAAGAATGGATACAAAACAGTCAAACATGTCATTGTTAAATTAAAGATATTATTAATTTGAAAATTGTGTGCATTTATTATTCTATGAGATGTGTTTCATTCAATGATGTCTAAAGTAGAACACATTTGTTCCTGGGGATCATCTCCTTCTAGTTTAGTTCACATAATTTAGTTATTGGCTTGTTTAATACATTACCACATTTACAAACGCTTCCCTTTCTTAAGACAATTACTTAGTAGAATAGACAGTCGTGTCTACCAAATATGTCTTTGTTCTTCTATCCCATCGAATTAATGACTATATTGGGCATTCAAGATAAAGTGTGTATGATAGCCAAATGTCTTGATACAGTTGATTAAGACATTAATGAAACACTTAAATCAGGTAAACAATGAAACAAGGGAAGTAGCTAAAGTGATAGTTGCTTTGTTGGAATTTTCAACAAAGTTACAACTACATGATCTCATTCATCCTGTCATGTTAATTACGCTTTTTAGAGCAGCATATAGTCGTGACGCTAACTAGCAAATATCCAAAAATAAGCACAATATTCATGACAATATTTTTTTCAGTTATCATCAACAGGCATGTACGCACAATTTATTTTTTAATTTTCAGAATTAAATCTTACCTATTCCAGTATATAAATAAAATCTGATCTGACATTACGAGGACTCACTATAACCATTTGATATTCTTGCAAACTAGAATAGCATCGGAGAGGGGGGGGGGAAACATACCAATTTTTCAAGCAAAGATTTAACACTTTCCAACCAAAGATTTAACAATCTAATATTTTTTCATAGTCTACATAACATGGTTAATTCATGAATCTAATGCTTACAGAGATTGTGAACAGATTAATTTTCAACCAAAGATTTCCCTGTTTATACTAAGCTTTCGCGGTGGAGTACGTGGACAACCAAAGATACCCCTGTTATGAATAAGTTTTGAAGTCTTAAAGACTTTAATGCTAGTAATTTATATGATGAGTTAGCAATATATTTTTTATATAAATGGCAAACGTCGGAGAAGCACAAATAACTAGATTAACTAGAGAACGGTTGGCTGCGATTGAGAAATTTCTCCCGGTGAGAGATTCTTTCAGAGATAATTTGCAAGCTAGACAACAAGCAAAATTAGATTTTAGAGCTGATACTGAAAAATTATTTAAGCCGATAACTACTGAAACTGGAGAATTTGTAACCGCGAAAAAGAATCTCAACGTGCGGTTGCACAACTAAAACATCCAAAAAAAAAACGTGATGAACGAATTCAAGATCTTCGATATAAATTTACTGAGGAGACTTTAGTAACCATCGATAAAAATAATATAATTAATCTAGTAGATTTAGGTGCGTTGGATTATTACACTAAAGAAAATCATCTAAAACCTGGACAAAAAGGTTATATTAAAATGAAGGCGATGTGGCTAAGTCGGTTTATAAAATTAAATATCAACTACCGCAAATTCATAATGATGACCCCACATATCAGGCATATTTAACTGCTGTTGAAAAAAAATATCTCGAATAACAGGAAAAAAGAAGTTTGTTAGTATCTGAACAACAACGATTAAAAACAGAACAAAAAGAACGAGAGAAAGAAGAACGAGAACGATTAAAACAAGAACGAAGACGTATTTTACCAAGTCCACGAGGACGAGGAGGAGGACGAGGACGAGGGCGAGGAACACGAAGATAAGAAGGCCCTCTTGTGGAAGATACTCAACCCCAAGAAGAATTTGCCGGCGTGGGTTATCACGTTGGTATTATAACCTGTTCAAGAAGTATCCTCGATGATATATCACGGTTAGAAGTTCTCATTGGAGCTAAACGAGCTGGAAATAATTCTCCGGAGATAATTAACGTAGTTTCATCGATGAACTTACCGATGATTATTACAGCAATTAATCGCCGCGATTGATCATCGATTAGATATATATAATTTAATAAAATGATAGTACATCGTAGTATGAGCAGAGCAAGACTTGTTTATGTCGTAAATTCACGATTGCCAGTGTACAAGGTGACATATCGAAATAGACTCGGTGATGTTGTCACTGGATTATTTACTCGAGTCGCTCCAAAGCTGTTTCCGATCGGTAAAGAAATAGCGTCAAAAGCTATCGGGGTTCTTGGTGATAAAAATTGGTACAGAAGTTGGTAGTAGGGCTAGTAATCTTGCCATTAATGCGTTTGATGCCGCCAAAGAAAAGCTTATGTCGTTAGCAAGAGGTTTAACTGATGATTATGCTCTTCACCGTGGTGATGCTGCAGGTATTAGAGATGGTAATGTAGAATTAACAAAATTAGCAAAATGGATGCCAATTATGACTCCATCGTTGACTGTTACTATCTGTTATGCATCATGGAGGAAGGTCGTTGCTGAGTTGGTCTAATTTCACAACAGCTACAATAACCAGTAACGTCGTTGGGGCTTTTACTTGGCAACTTGCACTTACTAAAAATGATTCCGCGCCGAGACATGTTTTTGTTGCGCTACAAAATGTGAATCGAACTAAAAAAATAGCGGGAACTGTAAATGATAGTTTACAATTGCGGTCCCATATGATATATAATAAATGTGACGTCAATGAGGTATCATTGCGCATAGGTAATCAGCAAGAACCCGCAGAACAACTTAATCTCGATTATGGTAACAATCAAATAGGACGAGTTTATCATCGGTTGTGGTCTTATATGGGTCGTTATCAAAATGTTGATACTGGACTCCAAATATCACAGTTGGAATTTAAAGAATTGTACCCGATTTATTACTTTTGGTTGCAACATCTTGATCTATCTAAACACTCCACCGGTAAATTTTCAGGCTCGTATCCGTGATCCTCCTCCTGGAGGATTTAGAGCAATTGCTGTTAGTATTAGTGATAAATCTATTAAATCTATGACGCTCGAAGGTGGTGGTGGAAACATGCGAGTTATGGATGCACCAATAGAAAATATGTAGTTGAAAATCTTTTAGATTTTTCACCAAAACTATACAATGGGACAATTAGATGATCACTATCTAAATAAAATAACGTACAATTATGTTAATCTCACTCTGACACCTGGTCAGGTAAAGAAACTTCAATCAAAAAATTATACTACGTTTGGCGCAACGATACCACTTGAAAAAGAGGAGATGGTAGGTGTATCAAATAAATTATCGTTGACGAAAACTCAACTTGATATTTAAATAAAGCATTAAAAGCTAAAACAGATGTTACATTGACTATTGAACAAGCAGCTATCAAAGATATGATTAAAACCGGTGGTATATTCCCCCTGTTAGCTGCAATTCCAGGATTGATTGCATCAGCAGCACCAGCACTGCTTGGAGCGTTAATAACTGGAGAAGCTGGAGCACTTGCTACTAACGTTGTTAATAAAGTATTTGGTAAGGGTCTAAAAAAAAGAGGACAAAGATTAAATTACCGGGAAGTCGATTCACAAGACAGTACAATTAAATACTCCAATGTCTAATTTTGACCTCGATGACACAGAAAAAAATCCCAATAAAACATTTTATAGGTGTATTCATGAAAGATAAATTACCAGCACAACCACAAATACCATAAACTGGTATAATTAATCTCTATGACAACACTGGACCTGGAACTCATTGGGTTTGTTACGCGATACACCCAGCGTCGATTATTTATTTTGACTCATATGGATTACCACCCCCGAACGAAGTTCTGAAATATGTGTCCAGATTTTCCAAAATCCAAATTTGGTATTCAACGTTACCCACGCAGACATTAACAGATCCTCCAATATGCGGACGAGGGGTTCTTAACGCGTTGACTGTTATCTCGACGAGTTCTATATTACCTCACAAATCCATCCATGAGTACACAATGATGAAAAATCCGAAGGATTTTCAAAGATTTTTCAATCAAAGATAAATATCCAATATAACATGGCAGATATTTTTGGGAGATCAGTATTACGTGTTTCCGAAGGGGTTACTATCGGACAAGTTAAAAAAATGATACGGAGAACTATAGCAAACTTAGATGAATTAAAAAAACTACGCGATGAAAATAATGATCATATAACTAAATTTAATCAACTCCAGCAGGATATAATTGATTCCATTGAAACTCCCATAAATAATTTCTTTGGTGTTCCGCGTGCACACCCTGCTTTACATATCGCACAAGTAAAAGCTACCGTCGAAAATTTACAAAAATTACGAGTTGATCTTGATTCTCATATCGGTCAATTTAATAGTTTACGTAAATATTTTAAAAAAACCGATGACGCCATCGACAAATTGTTTGGTAAGGATGTGAAACATGATGACATTAAAACAACTTTTGAAAATATCGCCACGAATCAACAAAAATTCTTTGACGATATAACCGATATTTATAATCGATTATGAGTTGGCGTCGACGATAAATCATTTTCAGATCACGTAGTGATTATCAAAAAATCCTTCGATGACCATAAAACGTTCAACGATGCCATCAAAGGTGATTTTCTAAGAATGATATATCGACTCGATAAAGTAAAAATAGCTTACGAGGCGGACCAAGTTAACAATGACGTGAATGTAGTTCGACAAGGATCGAGTGTTTGGATTAGCGGTGGATTTGGATTAAGTATACAGAAACTAAATGTTAAAGGTATTTATCGATTTACAATACTTTCCGAGCATCAATTTAATATTACCGTTTCCATATTTTCACGGTCAGATAATAAAATAATTACAACTGGACGAGGAGTTAATACAATATCGACACCTGTTGAAGATATTAAAAATGGTATCTCCTATCAGATAACAACAGTTGATGCTACACTGGTTAGATCCCCATTAAGATGGTATTTGGAATTCATATCAGAAATAAATTAAATCCATCATTAGATTTAAATAGAACAATGTCAACATCATCATTGATTTCATCAACGATACCTTTAGTGTTTCAATATTGATATAATACTGTCAGAGAATTTCAAGGTGAACTTGAAGCATTAATTGAACAATATATAAATAAAAAGAAAAAATATGAGCGAAGAATCACCGTCATCGACGTATCCGTGTACTCGGTGTGTGGTGTAATTGCCGGCGCTGGATTAATACTATCATCGGTGACCATGATAGCTCCAGTTGTTGTACCAATTTGTATATCTGCGACAGCAACAATCGCTGGAATATTTGCCGGAATAACAAAAAATATCATCGTGTTCCCAAGCTAAATTACACGACTACACGGTTATACTTGTTGTTGTGTCAAACGCGTACTGGCAATTATCAATTTTGATCTTGACGTCAATTGATGATCAGATAATATCCGATGAAGAATTCTCGAAAATGGTTCGATTGTATGATTCAACGATGTCAAATTTAGAGCATAACAATTACAAGAACAATGTCACAAGAACAGCTTCAACGGATAGCAGAAAATACTACTACTACAAACACAAAGTTGATCTCGCTGGTAACGAAAACACCAGAGTTCAGCGTTGAATTTAACCCTCCGCTTGCAGCATCTGAGATAGCGCTAACGCAATTAAGATGTTTCTACAGCTGGCCAAATGTGCGATCAGAACCGTTTAATGGTAACCTCCCCAACAACAGCTTTACATTTTCGTATAAAAAAGACACCGGCACCGATGAACCAGAATTGCACACAATACACCAACCCACCGGCGCATATGACATCGAAGATATTAATGAAATAATCATAGAATCCATCGAAGCAATCACAGGAAAAAATACTATCGACGTCCCAGACGGACCTGATAAATCTCTCATTGAGATAAAAGGACACGACCCGCTATTGTTGACGGTCATTGAGATAAATTCACCTGACTACGCCGTAGATATATACAACAGCCCAATTAGAACTTTATTGGGGTATCCTAAGTATCCACCAGGGACCGTCGACATAAAAGATTTACCACGTGAGCCACTAAAATCTGACTTTGTCTTGATATACCGTACCATGGATGCGCCAAAAACGCAGAGATACCATCGACGAATTCTTCCCACGGATCCACAACGCATCGTTGAATAGTCTTCCTGCGGTTCACCCGAGATTACCAGAGCCTAAGCAATCCGACTTTTTCACCTATGATTTACCCGTTCCTGAAATACAACTAGATTACTCAGATGGTGGTCTCCTTCACGCGTTAATGACCGCAACAGATTTAACAAAACGTTATCGTGTGATAACAAACGACCAGAGTTCCGAGTATATAACACAAGGCCCTGTAACATGGTGGTTTGAATCACCTACTCGTGGAAGTTTCACCGTAACGTATAATAATCTATCTGCCAGATTCAAGAAACATTAACAAAATTATTTCAAACGCGTTTACAACAGTTACGAGATTTTCTTCAACGTTATCTCAGAAATTCTTCGATTTTCACCGATGTAACAGTTACACGAGACGAAATTATTAAACGCGTTAAGGTGGTAAATCAAATTATCGCCGATATTAATTATCTAATCAAGATATTACTCAATGTGGTAGCTAACGAAACATATTTTCAAAGATTGTTTTCACTCACCGATAAAACTTTACCTGATTGGAAATCAACCGGGTGGGATGTGCCAGAGATGCAGAATTCGTTTACTTATCTAATTAAGGAATTCTTTCCACAGATTCGCACACACTGGTATAAATCGATTCCTCCAGAAGACATTCTACGGTCGAATAATTCACCGTATAAAAACAACAAACACAGATCACCCGGCAACGTTGATATATCGTCGGTGATTGCAGTACACGTTATTTGTGATGCGGTGTTAGGTAGTTATGCAGTTGACATATCAAAATCAGATAACGCCAATCTTGGATACATCCTATACACGTTTTCCACGAAGGTTTCGCCGGGGAGTCTCATTGTGATAAATCCACCTCATTTAATTTTCTTGGAAACCACTTATAGACTCATAACAAGGATGAATTTTAGAATAACCGACCAGAGTTTTTCCTTGATTGATCTTCGAGGGGAACAATTACAAATGACGTTAGATGTGTAATCCTGAAAGGACATTCATCGTAAAAATCCTGTGGATTTTCCATTTTCAAAAGGATTATCAAGTTAGCTTTTCGTTCTAAAAATATTTGAATTTTCAACAAAGCAATTAGAAAATTCTACGGATTTTCAATAAATGTATCAACACGCACGAGTATTCATCTACGAAAAAGATATCCTCGAGAACGCTATCAGAAAAGTATTTTTGGAAAATCAAGATTTGGAACATTTAGAAGATTTTCACATTGAACTAATCATAGATAATCTAGGTAATGAGAAGTTCCTGCTGACACATGAACAACAACAACAACTTCAACGTGATGTTGTAACGCATATAATAATGACACGAGATCAAATAATTCAATACACACATGCTTGTCTTGATGTTACCGCGTTAAGAAAAAATATAAGAAGGGAATACCCTTCAATGAAAAACCCTGAAGGATTTTCAATTATAAAAACTAGCGAATCGTGAATCATCAAAAAAGATTTTATCATTGACGATTTTTCCACCGTTTACGTCATGATCGGAAAATCTTTGATTTTCAATTTGAGATTGCTAAGCGATCTTCGATTCAAGATTTTTTTTTTTTTAGTTAATGCCACTAGTATTTGTTCGTGTAAGGAAATTTTATTTCTTCGCATCATTTCTAACTGAGCGAACTTTTCCCCGTCGAGTGTTATTCTGTCTATTGGTTTCAAATACTATTCAAATATTTTTAAACCTTTTAACGCTTCAATGAATCTTTTATATGCTTTATTTTGTTCTGCTTCAAGTTCTACTTTCTCAATGTATTCTTTGTATCGTTGATGATCTTGTAGCAGTTGAGTATTTTTACTAGTGATTTTTTTATTTATCGCTGTTATGTATTTTTTTAGATGTGCTCCTCGTTCCGTATCGGCGTAACCTGCAATGAATTTCTCATTTGGGTAAAATTCTCTCCAAATTTTATAGACACGTCGAAGTAAAATCCCATATTGTTTCGCTGTATGAATCGGTCTTATTTTTCCTCGTGATTGGATAATATTTCTTTCATCGTGTGCTGTTAACTATTTTGGTTTATTTGGCATATATAATATAATAAAAAAATATTTTTTTTTATTACCTGAATCTTTAATTACCCATATTCGGTAATGATGATTAAAATATCATTGGTAACAAAGACAGGTAACAAAGACAGATAACAAAGACGAAATTTATATTGAAAATCGAAGATTTTTTTGAAATTCATAGCAATTTCAGGTAATCAAGTAATCTACCTTTGTTGAAAAAAATATTATCTGAAAATCCAAAGATTTTCCATAACCAGTCTTTGTTACCGATCATTATTACTGGTCTTTGTTACCTGTCTTTGTTACCAATGATATTTTAATCATTAATACCGAATATGGGTAATTAAAGATTCAGGTAATGAAAATAAATATTTTTGAAAATCTGTAAGATTTTTCATGGAAAATTCAAAGAATTTTCACCTATGGACTTTCCAAATAGGTTTTATCGTATTCATATGCAGCTGTTGAAATAGTTTCTTCGTTATTGAATACTTCTCCGATAGATTTTATTAATCGTTTTAACATTTTAGATACAACGATAAATTCTTTAAACAAATCACCGGATTTCTGTAGTTGATAAATTATCTCATTTCTCTGATGCATTAATGTCTTTGTAACACGATATTCTTAGCAATAAGTTGGATATTTTTTCTCTCTCGCGGATGATAATTGTTGATATTCAGCATCGAGATGTTCCGACGTGAATAATTTATTATCGTGGAACTCACGTACACGGTCAAGTTCGGTTTTTAATTCGTCGATGATTTCGTCTTTGAGACTTGAAGAGTTCATTTCTATATAAAATATTTTTGTTTAATTTTGAAATTCTTTGAATTTGATTTTTTCACCGTATCGCACAACAGCACAACAATTACAAAACTTTATCCGGATTCGCCGATGTTCAAAGAAAGTCTCGCGTGGATGTGTCATAACGCTATCATGTATGTCCATGTACGCGGTTATTCTCGGCCACCATGGGGAACCATCTTCCCAACCGACTTCCTCTATGATATAATTGAACAAAATCAGCACTGTTAATGATTTCTTTAAAGAGATAAATCGCAAGAGGGTCGAGTAAAATATGAAAAAGTGTCATATATTTATAATTGTCCAACACGTGTGTGAAAAACCATTCTTGGTAGATGATATGTGTATTTTCATCGTTGACGTCGTTGACAGTTTCGCATATTTGCTCGAACGACGGTGGTCGGAATCGCAAATGTTTCGCGTCGACGTATAGTTGGTCGGTCATTATATAATATGAAAAAAAATTATTTGTCTAAATTATGATTGAAAATCTTTGATTGAAAAATCCTGAAAGTGAAAGTGGAAAATTCATTGTTGAAAATCCGTAGCATTTTCCATTTTCGTCGTAGAATTTTCCAACGATGATTGAAAATTACGACCACGCGAATGAGACTTTACAGTTGAACTTGTCTGAATATGTTGTTGAAACAATTCCATCAGCGGCACGTCTCACAGATTCAACGTGGATGTTAAAATATTTAGCAGCTGAAGACAACGACGACAAGTCTTCGATTACAATGTTATAAAACGCCGTCACAGGTCTTCGTGTACGGTTTTTACTCTGCCGAGGATTCATATTAAGATTATTTCTTGTGGAGTAACAATCCTTAGGTTGTCAACGAGGTTATCTAGTTCATTTTGATTTATGTGATCGATTACAAAACCGTCGGGGATATCACCGATGAAAATTTCAACGATAAATCTATGAACGCGATAAGATTTATAACATTGATTAATTCTCATAGTAAATTGTACATAACCCCTATTATTAACAATACCAATAGGAAACACCTTTCTTCGTTTATTTCTGATAGTTCCATCTCGAGACGCCTCGTAGTTAACGTAAATCGGATGTGAAACGTATTCGTTGTTCATATTAATTTATACAAGATTTTCTTTGTCTAAATTGTTATCATCGGTTTTTCGATTTATGTAGTCGTAGGGGGATTTTATAACTGTTGCACGGTGATTAATATCCGTGAATGTGTCATAGTATCGTTTAAGCTCTCTATATTTTTTACCACCGCAATGAACACATAGCTGACATTTTCCTCGTACTCCTATACCACACACAATACATGGTTGTGGTCCAAGACTTCCACGTCGAATACTTTGCATGTGATACCCACAAGACTCTATTTTGGATAATTTATTACACGGGGTTGTTGATCCTATCATAATCCATTTACAGTGATTCATTATAATAATAATTGCTTTAATTATTCAAATTATAATTAAAATATTTGCTTTAATTATAATTTTTAATTAGATATTTGCTTTAATTATAGTATGAACAAATTTGAGAGATTTTCAAAAATTAAACCTCCAGCGAGGACTTACTTTAATCTTGATAGAGTTTCAGTGTTATCAATGAGACGAATAAAATATAAAATAATTCTTAAGAAAATTTAAAGATGTATTAATGAATTAATGTATTAATGAAGTTTACCGCGATGGTGCAGATCATACGTGGACAACTTATAGAATCACCTACGAGGATATTAACGTACCAACCGTCGATGCTACCATGGACGATGGAAGAGCGGCGGTGTTATTATCACTTATCGGATCGGGAACGTATCTGATGAGAAAGAAATATATTAAATATAAAAATATAAACAATATATTTAATATATAAAATATTAAATACGAAGAAGAAAAACATGAATGGATCATCAGAGATAATTTAAACCCTGTTATGAGAAATAAGAAAACTGTCATTGTAAGTCGAGATTCTAACCCTGGAGCGTTGACTGGAATTTATAGTCATTACTACGAATAAGGGCTTATCCTGTAACAGTAGTAGTCTATGGATTTTATCAGATAAATGATACCCCCAATATAACAAAATTAGCTCCGATGAGAACATCGTCGGAATCTCTGAAATCCGAAGAATGTTCCAGAGATTCAACGTTGAAGTGTGTGGCACAACGGGTGATGGAACATTTTACAAATGCATACCGGGGGAATAAATTTACAGATCAACGATGTAAAAATATAACCTCATGGGGATTAAGTGTGAAGGAGCACGTGGCAACAATTTACCACGTGGCAACGTTGGAACGATTACTAAAATTCCCAATATCAGTAAAAACACTCACCGGAGAAGTATTATATGACGGCAAATATAAGTCGACAGGAGCTTCAATTGAAATTATAGATCATAACGCGCATGCATGGACGTCTGCGGTGGTAATATTCCCACGAGAACGAATAGTGAAATATGTCCCTGAGGAGTGCACAAAGAATTTCTACGAGGGAAAGTTATTCGATGTTATTCACGCGTTGAATAAGGATGATCCTGTCTCAGTATGGTTATTACGAAGTCTTGATAGTTCGGAAGGAGAATTTGATTAATTTGTAAGACCTAGTGGATAATTATATCGCACTAAATAATTAAACAACATGATGAAGACAATTACTGAACAATTTGTAAAGAATTTCGACGAGAAACTACTCACGAGCAGCTTCACAATTCCATCAGTGGTAGCCCACTTTGCAAGAGAAAAAAATTCATGGCGTGTAACACCAAAAGAATTTATCGCAGATATCAAGTTTAGTTGTGTCGAATATGGCCATGGTGGCTTATGGAACACAAAATATTCCCGCGAGGGTATGATGTCTGTTGATATGTCTGCGTGTTACCCAGGAAGCGTTCTCTGGTATGGAGAATGCTCTAAGTATTTTAAACGATTTGGACATCCCACACATGATATGACTCGTGTTGCGATTAATGGTCCATTGCCTGATTTTGATTTAACCGGATTCGCTCGCGTGATATCATTTGAATTAGCTAGAAGGTTGCATCCGTGTAGTTATGTTTGGATTGGTAGACATATATCTGAAAAAACGTGTATGCCAATAGTACTTTTACGATATATGATTGATAGTAGTATGCTTATATCGTTGATTGTCAGCGAAGCTATTATATGTTATCGAGCTCAGAAAGACGTTTGGCTACGACAACCATATCTAGATGATATAATACCCGAACAACGAAAACAATTTCCTGACCTTGACGAGGAAGAAATTATAAGAGCATCCAAAGATTTATTTAAAGTCAGAGAAAAACAGGCAAAAGATCTTGGACGAAAGATAATCGGTAAATTTACTCAAAGTGGAAGATACTACAACGCAAAATATTCTTCGAGGTTGATCATGGATAACGTCGAATATGATTTTATAATTAAAAATCTAACAGCAAATAATACATTTGTAGATCGTAGAGATGCTTTCTTGTCTGATGGGGATAAATTAGGGACGATTGTTACATACATCGATGGAGAAAATTCCCAATACACACATTTAAGAAGTTCTATGTTAGCTTATACCTCTATTAATTTATTCTCGATGATAAATAGATTTCCTGGATACGCGGTTAGAGTAGCTACTGATTCGATGTACATACACGAGAAATATCTTAAACAAGTAACTGCATTTACAGATCCAGAGGAAGCGTGGGGAAGTTGGAGAATTAAACGAGAAATATTACGTGAGTATTCAGTGTCAGCAGATGTTGAGATGTATGATAAATATTTTATATATAATGGTCTTTCAGAATTATCTAATGCACCACCGGTATCTGATCCAATATGCAGATATAAAACTATTTATTTGAATGGCTATGGTGGGTCAGGAAAGACAACTCGTGTTATTGAATTATTTAAAGATACAAAAAATATGATTGTGTTAACACCAACACATAGACTTGCTAGAGAGATGATACAACGAAATGTATAAACTTGTACTTATCACAGCTTCTTTCGGTGGAAAGGTGATACGTGGACTCCCGAACGAATGGATGAGAAATTTATTCCACAGGTTATAATCTGAGAATGAAGTATGTACAGTATCGTTTAATGTTTTACAAATATTTCTTGAGTGGTTGTCAAACAAAAATACAAAAATTATTATGTGCGGCGATCATGGTCAACCACCACCATTTGTTGGTTTATCCCCACATAATTGGTTGAAATCACACGTAGACTATTACGAAGAAATTAATACCGATCATAGATCACTTGATGAACAACTACGTGAATTAAAAAGCCGAATTAGACTACAACCAAATTATATTCAATGCAATATAACCAGAGACGATGTTGGATGAATTGTTGGAATCATGGAGACCTAGTGATTTAATAATAGCAAGCAGGAAAGCAGAGATAAACTTCAACGAAAGTTAATTAAAATACATTAAAAAAAATTACAACACTTTCAGTACAACCATGTTATAGGCCTTCGGATACACAACGGCAAAACATCGAAGTTGGTATTCCAGGGCGGAGTGAGAAGCAGAATTTAGTATTAAACGATATTGTGCTGGTTGATATCAGCGTCGTCGAGAGTGCAATACGCGCTGATAAATCCCCATGGACGTTAGGTTATGCAGCGCCGATACATTCCTCACAAGGATTAACTATCACAGATACGATCGTTTGCATAGTAGATAATCGCATCGAATGGTCAAATTTAGTTTATCTTGCAGTGTCACGGGTAAGGAAAATAAATCAACTTCGAAGAATTATTGTCAACGATGATGATATAACTAGTTGAGGCCACGCGGTGGTAATTGAGTATCCTCTTGGATCACCTGTAATTGTTGTCGAGTAAATCCTCGTTGAGGAGCAGTTGAATCTAGTCTATAGATTGCTGGTCTACCCGTAAGATCGTGTTATACTAGATATTTGATGTGTAGTAATACACCAAATGGACAAGTATCTCTGTTTTGTACCACCTTCAAGCTCTCCTGGTTCATATAAATACCTTACAGTGACATTGCCAAGAGTTGGTTCTTTGAAATCTTTCTGTGGGATTTTAGGTATATATTTTTTAAAATCGCGTTGTTAGGTTTAATATTAATTATTCGAGTAATCTCATTATTGAGCGAGTTAATTACACCTGATAATATTTTGACCCATTCACGAGATCGTTCATGTTGAACATATTACTTCGCGTATTGATATCCAAATAACCGCTCAGCAAGCGTCCGATTAAATCGTTCAACAATTGCCTGATCGCGATGTAGTGCGATATGTCAGCGTCGTATCGTGGTATTATGATGTTTCATCGTTGAGAAAAATACACTTTGAAATTCCTTACCTGGATCAACCTGTAATAGATTTGGCCAGCGCAAAGGACCTCGTCGATAAATCCTTTCAAATGCAGAAGCTACTTCAGTTGATGATTTTGTCTTCAGCGGCTTTGCTTGTTTGTATCGACTCACAACATCAACTACAGTTAACGCGTATTTGTAACCACCATCATGTGGTATAAATAATATATCAGCTTGATGAACCTCATTAGGGAAAGTCACATCAAAATGCGAGTAGTTTATTTGTTTAGGTGGCGGTAGATACATTTGCCATACTGCCTGTTTGGATAACCAATCAGCTGCAGTAGTATTTTTTACTTTTGCAGCGCTAGCGAATTTACCGATTGCTGCTTTACCCCTCCAGTATCCTTTTGGAGAATAATACATACATTCCATGTTGCTATTAATTACCAGCACCTAACATCAATTTACCTTTCATGGCGGATTTTATTAACCATGAAGCTAATTTTTCTTTGAAAGATTTATCAGTAATAGAATTCAACGCGTGAATTAATTTCACATCTGCGATATAACGCTGTTGTAAATCTTTAATCCGGTATGCTATATCATGTACCCGACACGCCTCATCGACAGAATTTATTGGACTTTCTCCCGGGTTAGGATTATCCTGACTATCAAGTCTGATATCTAATCGTGTTCCCGGTCCACAATAACTATATCCTGGAAGGTGTGTTTCTCCTGGATACTTTGCCCACGGCGCTCCCGGGAGATTAGCTAACTTGGCGGAGGTATCACCATTCGTAGCATTTTTCACAAATCGATATTTTTTTATTCCACACACCTCACATTTACCGGTAACCGCTTCTCGGTTATTTTTCGTGGTAACATTTGTCAGGTCTAACGTTGGTGTACACGCTTTACATTTCTCATAATATAGATCCATAATATATTTATGTTATATTAACAAATGGAAGTGATCGATTTCTCAGCGCTAAAAAAAACCAACAAAAAAAACATCACGCGTTGTTACCAAACTCTATTAGAATGATTATCATCAAGACCATCAAGGAGTGGTAAACTCAATTGTTGCTCACGATGATAATGAAATATATGACATGGGATAAACTATATTTAGTTGCCCTGAGTGTGGATGATCAGCACAGTTATCAAGTGTTAAAAGATTATAATGAAACTGTTTCAGAAGCTTATGGCGCAAAACGTTATTGAGTTTATCACAGATATTGACGAAGTGCCATCCGTGGAAGACTTGGATGTATGTGTTAACAATCTCGTCGTGTACGATGATATAATGTTAGACAAACAAAAGAATCCAGCTAGAATATTTTACCGAGGCTTCACAAAAACTCTTACGTGATAAATGTAACTCAACGCTACACACAGATCCCGAAGGTGATCAGAGATAATTGTAATTTGTTATGTGTATTTAACGGAGTTGATACTCATACGTTACGAAATATTTGGCAAAATTGTTGTTCCGATATGGATTAAAATCGATTTCAAAATTTCTTTAGTGGTGCTCAAGCTACCCTACATGGATTTGTAACGATAAGTATACACTATCTTCAGACACGATACCGCGTCGGATTAGACCGTATTTATGGTTAACCCATTAGCGTTTTGTTGAATAATTTTTCATCCCATTTTTTCGTTGATGACATTAATTTAAAAACTTATTAATTACAGGGGTGTCTTTGTTTGTCCACGTACTCCACCGCGAAAACTTAGTCATAACAGGGTAATCTTTGGTTGAAAATTAGTCTGTTCACACTCTCTGTAAGCATTAGATACATGAATTAACCCTGTTATGTAGACTATGAAGAAAGATTAGATTGTTAAATCTTTGGTTGGAAAATGTTAAATATTTGATTGAAAAAATTGGTCTGTTCACCCCTCCTGCTGATACAATCTATATGTTACCTTAAAATGCAATACCCAGCTAACTAGTATCGGATTTCATGGTAATAGCCCACGATTTTGTGATTGAACATCGTAGTAACGACATTTCAAAATAGATAACCACAACGAACAATGCGTCTTTGACACTTATTTGCAGATATACATTCTATGCTAGAATGAAACAATATATAGGCGGTTAACAAAATACAGTGATGAACATCTGATTCACACTCAATTATTTCAATGTTTACAGGAGTAAAGCAATTTAATTGTTGTCCTCATTGTATATTTATTATTAAGATAAAAAAAGTATTACAAACATGTCTAACCTGCTTTGCAAATTCCTCCAGAAACCGAATAATTGGTCTTACACTGACAGGTGGCATTAATGCCAGACGATGGTGTTTTGCATTCAGCATATTGATCGCTGCATCCAATATTGGTTGTACAAGCTGAATTCAAGTCTGTCAAGCAAAAAAGCGGTTAGTGGCTAATTTGACATGTGTAGCGACACCAAGGTTATTAATATAGATCAGATACGAACTTTAATATTGAGATAATAATTAGAAATGTACAACCTTTATTTCAAAATGAACTTCTTTACTTATGTCGCCGGCCAGTAATTGGAGTTCCTGTGCGTACGCAATGGACGAAAAGCAATATTAAAATATAAATCCATTTCATCATGTTTATTGTAATAGCCCCTGCATTCTTCTCACAGTGGCGAAATATGTTCCGGAATAAAAATGAACTAAATGGTTTAATGCTTTATGTTTGATTTTGTTCATATTTAATATGATACTTTATAGTTCTTTATCGATATGGTTTGTTTTGTTGATCTCCGGCACTTCTACATAAGTTTAGAATGTGGTACCAATGCAACTGGAGTAAAGTGATGTTTGACGAATATAGTATCTGATCCGAACTAGAAATATGATAACACGGAATCTCAATGAGACATCAGCTCCATATCAAGGAAAGGTCAAGCACATGTTTAGAAAAGTGCAATTCAAACAGCTATCTCTACTGTCTGTTTCAGTTGCCTAAAGAATATGGCTGAGAATGATTGCACTCGTTCATCATCAATCCTATTGTGTTTTAAAAAAGACACTGAAGAGAGAAGAAATACATATTCGAATGCTGAAGGTATGTACAATGTCAGATAGTATGGATATAAAACAATACAAATAAACAGTGATATATGAAAGAGACTGGCGTATATGACAATCAGCCTAAAGCCATTTAATTTCCTCTGACGTCATTTATTTTATGATGTAAACGGGAGAGCAAATCTGAGCGTGAAGATGATTTGATTTGTATTGAGAAGGCAGGCTTTAGTTATTAGCTCTTTTATACATCAACATATTGATACCTTTGTTGTACTTTCTTGCCGTCATCAGTAAAATTCTTTTCTTTTTGATATGTTCCAGTTTGAAATTTGTTTCGCTTTTTGCATTAGACATTCATTGGTCATTTCAGTAAAATTAACAACTTAGAAAGTAATTCACAAGATCCCGTGGGTGACAATCGTCGGTGGATTCTGTAAAGGTTCTGGTCAAATGAAAAGGACCGCAACAGTTTTAGACTGGAGATACAATACATTTCGAACTATTATCAGATTTCATGGTAATACATCAGGATTTTGTGATTGAACATCGTAGTAACGACATTTCAAAATAGCTAAAAACCACGAGCAACTCGTCTTTGTCATTTCTTTGCAGATATACATATTAGGTTAGAATGAAACAATATATAGGCGGTTAACAAAATACAGTGCAAATCATCTGATTCACACTCAATTACTTGAGCCAAATATATAACTATGTACTATTTTTTATCTCAACAGTCGTGTGCAAACATAGTTTGTCCGTTCGATTCAACAACTGATTCGAGATTACATGGGTGAATTGTCAGTGTTATGTCATTAGGAAAGGAGAAGGAAAATTCGCGTTTGACTACATTAATATATTCATAAAACTTGAAAATTGAATAAATATTGGAAAAAGCTAATGTTTAAAAGAGAACACTGATTCGGAATTCATAATGATTTTAAATCTGCATGATTTTATTCCGACTGACATATCTTTGCTATCATGAATAACTAGGATAGCAATCAATTTAATTTACGAATACCTAGAAATACATATAATAATTAGTATCTGACAATTCGTTATATATATTCTTTACCACATGAGTGTCGCGTGAGTTCCATTTAGATATCAAGTACTAAAAACTTCCCATTTTCAGCACATTTAATCAGTCTAGATTTATGTCAAGAAAACGCTGAATTGTTTCTCCCGAGGACTAAGTTGAAAATTCTACAATACCTCACAATGCTTAGGTAAGACGTCAATGACATCAAAAACAATGGATATTACGATTAGAATTAAAAAATGACAAAGCGTCTATCCTTTAGTCAGTGGAAATAACGTACCCTAGACTGGAATTATTTGTTCCATGATAATATGATAAAGATATGGAACTTAAACGTCTGTTTGCAACGTCTACATGTGATCTAGTTTTAGACATATAATATATTTATTTCAGACGTGATTTACCTGCTTTGCAAATTCCTCCAATAACTGTGTAATTGCTCTTACATTGACATGTTTTATTAGTACCCGGGGCAGTTGCTTTACATTCAGCATATTGGTCGCTACATCCACTAATACTGTTGCACGATGAATTCAAATCTGTTAAAAACAATAGTTTCGTTATATTAACTGAAAGTTGCATATCAAATCAAAGAGCGCCTATTCACTTTAAAGAGTCATAAGTATTGCATTCGCTAGTTCAGGTTTCCTCCACTCTGGAGATAAACACAATATCTAATATACCCATACAATATGGTGCTGTAATGTTTATCGCCATTTATCAACACACGATAGGCTATACGTGGCGGCCCTGTATTATGGGCGGAGGACGAACCCTGCAAACAACCGAAAAGAAATACCGACCCACGAAACTTTACTGGCAAGCTTTTTCACATAACTACATTAGCCGAATCTTATATTCGAACCCACGCAGATAGAGGTGAGATGGCAATGATCGGTAACGGAAAGCGCTTTAGATCACTCGGTCACTCACCTCCCCCCACTAATAAGGTAATTAAGGATTAACAGGTATTTTTCCAAACTTTTTTTTTTATTCAACTTATCAGATTGAAATTATCGTTATTGTAAGTAAGGAAGGCAACAAAATAGAAACAAGGCAAATAAAGTTAGTATCTTCATGATTAAAATAATAAAATAAATCTATATATATTCTGATTCTGGAGGTGCATAATCGGGACTAAACAAATAATATGATCTTAACATCGTTGAGGTCTTGTGAAACCATTAATATGAAAAGGTGTAGCTCCAAAAATGTTTGTTTTCTCGATTGATCATACCAAGAAACAACGAGTTTATTTAGTTTTGAGCAATTTGGTTGAACTGCTTTGTTTAGGAACGAATTATCGTGACTAAACCATGTTAAATCAAAGCTAGCTTGGTGAAGCCATGAGGCTCAGCTTCATAGCAGGAAATCAACTAACAAGAATGCATTAACGTATGACTTGAAATAATTCGCAAAAAACTTCATATTTCGTACATCTCTACCTAAAAAATGGTCCCACATGTTCCATGTAGGTCTCAGCATATGTTACCAACACGCTTACAGAAGAAACATATATTCACATGGGGAATATATGTACTACCTCAAAATACAAGTCATTGTTAAATTAAATATATTATTTTGAAAAGTTTGTGCATTTTCACTCAATGAGATGTGGTTCACTCAATGATGTCTAAAGTAGAACAGATTTGTTCCTGGGGATCATGTCCTAGATTAGTAAACATAATTTAGTTATTGGCTTGTTTAATACATTACAACATATACAAATGCTTCCCGTCTTAAGACAATTACTTAGCAGAATAGACAGTCGTGTCTACCAAATATGTCTTTGTTCTTATATCCCATCGAATTAATGACCTCGTTGTGCATTCAAGATAAAGTGTGTATGATAGCCAAATGTCATGATTCATTTGATTAAGACATTGATGAAACACTAAAATCAGGTAAACAATGAAATAAGGGAAGTAGCTAAAGTGATAGCTGCTTTGTTGGAAATTTCAACAACGTTACAACTACATGATCTCATTCATCCTGACATGTTAATTCCGCTTTTAAATGCAGCATATAGTCGCGACGCTAACTAGCAAATATCCCAAAAAAAAGCACAATATTCATGACAATATTCTTTTTAGTTATAATCAACAGGCATGTACACACAAGTTCTTTTACAATTTTCAGAATTAATATCTTAACTATTTCAGTATATAAATCAAAATCTGATCTGACATTACGAGGACTCTCTATAACCTTTTGATATTCTTGCAAACTACAATACATGTGTTACCTTATAATGCAATACTCAGCTAAGCCAGAAAAGAGAGACGAAACATAAAAAAAAATTTGCAATTTCAAAATGAGGTCATAAACTATTTTGGCTTCAAGTGTATATGTAGCTGTTCCTGTAGGGGAAACATTATTTCAATGTGTACAGGACTAAAGCAATTTAAATGTTGTCCTCATTGTATATTTATTATTAAGAGAAATAAAGTATTTCAAACATGTCTAACCTGCTTTGCAAATTCCTCCAAAAGCCCAATAATTGGTCTTACACTGACAGGTGGCATTAGTGCCAGACGATGGTGCTTTGCATTCAGCATATTGATCGCTGCATCCAATATTGGTTGTACAAGCTGAATTCAAGTCTGTCAAGCAAAAAAGCGGTTAGTGGCTTATTTCACATGTGTAGCGACAGCAAGGTTATTAAAATAGATTAGATATGAATTTTAATATTGAGAAAATAATTAGGAATGTACAACCTTTATTTCAAAAAGAATTTCTTTACTCATGTCGCCAGGCCAATAACTGGAGTTCCTGTGCGTACGCAATGAACGAAAATTAATATTAAAATATAAATCCATTTCATCATGTTCATTGTGATAGCCCCTGCATTCTTCTCACAGTGGCGAAATATGTTCCGGAATAAACATGAACTAAAAGTCTTAATGCTTTATATTTGATTTTGTTCATATTTAATATGATACTATATAGTTCTATATCGATATGGTTTGTTTTGTTGATCTCCGGCACTTCGACATAAGTTTAAAATATGGTCCCAATGCACCTGGAGTAAAGTGATGTTTGACGAATATAGTATCTGATCCGAACTAGAAATATGATAACACGGAATCGCAATGAGACATCAGCTCCATATCAAGGAAAGGTCAAACACATGTTTAGAAAAGTGCAATTCAAACAGCAATTTCGACTGTCTAAACAGTTGCCTAAAGGATATGCCTGAGAATGATTGCAATCGTTCATCATCAATCCAATTGTGTTTTAAAAAAGACACTGAAGAGAGAATAAATAAATATTCGAATGCTGAAGGTATGTACAATGACAGATAGTATGGATAAAAAAACAATACAAATAAACAGTGTTATATGAAAGAGACTAGCGTATATGACAATCAGTCTAAAGACATTTAATTTCCTCTGACGTCATTTATTTTATGATGTAAACAGGAGAGCAAATCTGAGCGTGAAGATGATTTGATTTGTATTGAGAAGGCAGGCTTTAGTTATTAGCTCTTTTATAAATCAACATATTGATACCTTTGATGAACTTTCTTGCCGTCATCAGTAAAGTTTTTTTCTTTTAGATATGTTCCAGTTTGAAATTTGTTTCGCTTTTTGCATTTGACATTCATTGGCAATTTCAGTAAAATTAACAACTTAGAAAGTAATTCACAAGATCCCGTGGGTGACAATCGATGGTGGATTCTGTAAAGATTCTGGTTAAGTGAAAAGGACCGCAACAGTTTTAGACTGGAGATACAATTAATTTCGAACTATTATCAGATTTCATGGTAATAGATCAGGATTTTGTGATGGAACATCGTAGTAACGACATTTCAAAATAGCTAACCACCACGAGCAACGCGTCTTTGACACTTCTTTGCAGATATACATATTATGTTAAAATGAAACAATATATAGGCGGTTAACAAAATACAGTGCTGAACATCTGATTCACACTCAATTACTTGAGCCAAAGATATAAATATGTACTATTTTTTATCTGAACAGTTGTGTGCAAACATATTTTGTCCATTCAATTCAACAACTGATTCGAGTTTAAAAGGGATAATTGTGAGTGTTTAGTCATTAGGAAAGGAGAAGGAAACTTTGTGTTTGACTATATTCATAAAACTTCAAAATTGAATAAATATTGGAAAAAGCTAATGTTTAAAAGAGAACAGTAATTCGGAATTCATAATGATTTTAAATCTGCATGACTTTATTCCGACTGACATATCTTTGCTATCATGAATAACTAGTACAGGAATCAATTTAATTTACGAATACCTAGAAATACATACATTAATTAAGATCTGACAATTCGTTATATATTCTTTACCACATGAGTGTCGCGTGAGTTCCATATAGATATCAGGTACTAAAAACTTCCCATTTTCAGCACATTTAATCAATCTAGATTTTTCTCAAGAAAACGCAGAATTGTGACTCCCGAGGACTAGGTTGAAAATTCTACAATACCTCACAATGCTTAGGTAAGACGTCAATGACATCAAGAACAATGGATATTTCGATTAAAATTTAAAAATGACAAAACGTTTATCCTTTAGTCAGTGGATATAACGTACCCTAGACGGTAAATGTTTGTTCCATGATAATATGATAAAGATATGGAATTTAAAACTCTGTTTGCAACGTCTACATGCGATCCAGTTTTAAACATATAATATATTTATTTCAGACATGATTTACCTGCTTTGCAAATTCCTCCAATAACTGTGTAATTGCTCTTACATTGACATGTTTTATTAGTTCCTGGGGCAGTTGCTTTACATTCAGCATATTGGTCGCTACATCCACTAATACTGTTGCACGATGAATTCAAATCTGTTAAATAAATAGTTTCGTTATATTAACTGAACGTTGCATATCAAATCAAAGAGCGCTTATTCACTTTAAAGAGTCATAAGTATTGCATTCGCTAGTTCAGGTTTCCTCCACTCTGGAGATAAACACAATATCTGTTGTACCCATAGAAGAAGGTGTTGAAGTGTTTAACGCCATTTATCAGCACACCATAGGCTATACGTGGCGGCCCTGTATTATGGGCAGAGGAAGAACCCTCCAAACAACCGAAAAGAAATACCGACCCACGAATCTTTAATGCAAGCTTTCTCACATAACTACATTAGCTGAATGTTATATTCGAACCCACGCAGATAGAGGAGAGATGGCAATGATCGGTAACGAAAAGCGCTTTATATCATTCGGTCACTCGCCTCCACGCACTAATAATATAATTAAGGATTAAGAGGTATTCTTCCAAACTACGTTTTTTGTTCAACTTATCAGATTGAAATTATCGTAATTGTAAGTGAGGAAGGCAAGAAAATAGAAACAAGGTAAATGAAGTTGGTATATTCATGATTAGTATAATAAAATCAATCTATGTATATTCCGATTGTGTTGGCGCATAATCTGGACTAAACAAAGAATATGATCTTAACATCGTTGAGGTCTTGTGAAGCCATTATTATAATAATGTGTAGCTCCAAAAATGTTTGTTTTTTCGATTGATCATACCGAGAAACAAATAGGTTATTTAGTTTTGAGCCATTGGGTTGAATTGCTTTGTTTAGGAACAAATTATCGGGACTAAACCATGTTAAATCAAAGCTAGCTTGGTGAAGCCATGAGGCTCAGCTTCATAGCGTGAAATCAACTAACACGAATGCATTAACGTATGACTTGAAACAATTCGCAAAAAACTTCATATTTCGTACATCTCTACCTAAAATATGGTCCCACATGTTCCATGTGGATCTCAGCATATGTTACCAACGAGCTTACAGAAGAAACATATAGACAAATGGGGAATATATGTACAACCTCAAAATACAAGTCATTTTTAAATTGAATATATTATTTTGAAAAGTTTGTGCATTTATCACTCAATGAGATGTGGTTCATTCAATGATGTCTAAAGTAGAACACATTTGTTCCTGGGGATCATCTCTTATTTTAGTAAACATAATTTAGTTCTTGGCTTGTTTAATACATTACCACATATACAAATGCTTCCGGTCTTAAGACAATTACTTAGCAGAATAGACAGTCGTGTCTACCAAATATGTCTTTGTTCTTATATCCCTCGAATTAATGACTACGTTGTGCATTCAAGATAAACTGTGTATGATAGCCAAATGTCATGATAGATTTGATAAAGACATTGATGAAACACTAAAATCAGGTAAACAATGAAATAAGGTAAGTAGCTAAAGTGATAGCTGCTTTGTTGGAAATTTTAACAACGTTACAACTACATGATCTCATTCATCCTGACATGTTAATTCCGCTTTTTAGAGCAGCATATAGTCGTGACGCTAACTAGCAAATAGTAAAAAAAAGCACAATATTCATGACAATATTCTTTTCGGTTATCATCAACAGGCATGTACACACAAGTTCTTTTTCAATTTTCAGAATTAATATCTTAACTATTCCAGTATATAAATCAAAATCGGATCTGACATTACGAGGACTCTCTATAACCTTTTGATATTCTTGCAAACTAAAATACATGTGTTATCTTATAATGCAATACTCAGCTAAAGCATAAAAGAGAGTCTAAATATAAATATTACTTTGCAATTTCAAAATGAGGTCATAAACTATCTTGACTTCAAGTGTATATGTAGCTGTCCATGTAGGGGAAACATTATTTCAATGTTTACAGGAGTAAAGCAATTTAAATGTTGTGCTCATTGTTTATTTATTATTAAGAGAAATAAAGTATTTCAAACATGTCTAACCTGCTTTGCAAATTCCTCCAAAAGCCCAATAATTGGTCTTACACTGACAGGTGGCATTAGTGCCAGACGATGGTGCTTTGCATTCAGCATATTGGTCGCTGCATCCAATATTGGTTGTACAAGCTGAATTCAAGTCTGTCAAGCAAAAAAGCGGTCAGTGGCTAATTTGACATGTGTAGCGACAACAAGGTTATTAAAATAGATTAGATATGAATTTTAATATTTAGATAATAATTATTAATGTACAACCTTTATTTCATACAGAATTTCTTTCCTCATGTTGCCGGCCAGTAATTGGAGTTCCTGTGCGTACGCAATGGACGAAAATCAATATTAAAATATAAATCCATTTCATCATGTTCATTGTGATAGCCCCTGCATTCTTCTCACAGTGGCGAAATATGTTCCGGAATAAACATGAACTAAAAGTCTTAATGCTTTATATTTGATTTTGTTCATATTTAATATGATACTTATAGTTCTATATCGATATGGTTTGTTTCGTTGATCTCCTGCACTTCGACATAAGTTTAGAATATGGTACCAATGCAACTGGAGTAAAGTGATGTTTAACGAATATAGTATCTGATCCGAACTAGAAATATGATAACACGGAATCTCAATGATACATCAGCTCCATATCAAGGAAAAATCAAGCACATGTTTAGAAAAGTGGAATTCAAACAGCTATATCGACTGTCTGTTTCAGTTGCCTAAAGGATATGCCTCAGAATGATTGCAATCGTTCATCTTCAAGCCTATAATGTTTTAAAAAAGACACTGAGGAGAGAAATAATAAATATTCGAATGGTGAAGGTATGTACAATGTCAGATACGATGGATCTAAAACAATACAAATAAACAGTGTTATATGAAAGAGACTAGCGTATATGACAATCAGTGGAAAGTCATTTTATTTCCTCTGACGTCATTTATTTTATGATGTAAACGGTAGAGCAAATCTGAGCGTGAAGATGATTAGATTTGTATTGAGAAGGCAGGCTTTAGTTATTAGCTCTTTTTCACATCAACATATTGATACCTTTGATGTACATTCTTGCCGTCATCAGTAAAGTTCTTTTCTTTATGATATGTTCCAGTTTGAAATTTGTTTCGCTTTTTGCATTAGACATTCATTGGCCATATCAGCAAACTTAACAACTTAGAAAGTAATTCACAAGATCCCGTGGGTGACAATCGTCGGTGGATTCTGTAAAGGTTCTGGTCAAATGAAAAGGACCGCAACAGTTTTAGACTGGAGATACAATTAATTTCGAACTATTATCAGATTTCATGGTAATAGATCAGGATTTTGTGATTGAACATCGTAGTAACGACATTTCAAAATAGCTAACCACCACGAGCAACGCGTCTTTGACACTTCTTTGCAGATATACATATTATATTAGAATGAAACAATATATAGGTGGTTAACAAAATACAGTGCTGAACATCTGATTCACACTCAATTACATGAGCCGAAGATATAAATATGTACTATTTGTTATCTGAACAGTCGTGTGCTAACATATTTTGTCCGTTCGATTCAACAACTGATTCGAATTTATAGGGGATAATTGTGAGTGTTTAGTCATTAGGAAAGGAGAAGGAAACTTTGTGTTTGACTATATTCATATAACTTGAAAATTGAATAAATATTGGAAAAAGCTAATGTTTAAAAGAGAACAGTAATTCGGAATTCATAATGATTTTAAATCTGCATGACTTTATTCCGACTGACATATCTTTGCTATCATGAATAACTAGTACAGGAATCAATTTAATTTACGAATACCTAGAAATACATACATTAATTAAGATCTGACAATTCGTTATATATTCTTTACCACATGAGTGTCGCGTGAGTTCCATATAGATATCAGGTACTAAAAACTTCCCATTTTCAGCACATTTAATCAATCTAGATTTTTCTCAAGAAAACGCAGAATTGTGACTCCCGAGGACTAGGTTGAAAATTCTACAATACCTCACAATGCTTAGGTAAGACGTCAATGACATCAAGAACAATGGATATTTCGATTAAAATTTAAAAATGACAAAACGTTTATCCTTTAGTCAGTGGATATAACGTACCCTAGACGGTAAATGTTTGTTCCATGATAATATGATAAAGATATGGAATTTAAAACTCTGTTTGCAACGTCTACATGCGATCCAGTTTTAAACATATAATATATTTATTTCAGACATGATTTACCTGCTTTGCAAATTCCTCCAATAACTGTGTAATTGCTCTTACATTGACATGTTTTATTAGTTCCTGGGGCAGTTGCTTTACATTCAGCATATTGGTCGCTACATCCACTAATACTGTTGCACGATGAATTCAAATCTGTTAAATAAATAGTTTCGTTATATTAACTGAACGTTGCATATCAAATCAAAGAGCGCTTATTCACTTTAAAGAGTCATAAGTATTGCATTCGCTAGTTCAGGTTTCCTCCACTCTGGAGATAAACACAATATCTGTTGTACCCATAGAAGATGGTGTTGAAGTGTTTAACGCCATTTATCAGCACACCATAGGCTATACGTGGCGGCCCTGTATTATGGGCAGAGGAAGAACCCTCCAAACAACCGAAAAGAAATACCGACCCACGAATCTTTACTGCAAGCTTTCTCAGATAACTACATTAGCTGAATGTTATATTCGAACCCACGCAGATAGAGGAGAGATGGCAATGATCGGTAACGAAAAGCGCTTTATATCATTCGGTCACTCGCCTCCACGCACTAATAATATAATTAAGGATTAGGAGGTATTCTTCCAAACTACGTTTTTTGTTCGACTTATCAGATTGAAATTATCGTAATTGTAAGTGAGGAAGGCAACAAAATAGAAACAAGGTAAATGAAGTTGGTATATTCATGATTAGTATAATAAAATCAATCTATGTATATTCCGATTGTGGAGGCGCATAATCTGGACTAAACAAAGAATATGATCTTAACATCGTTGAGGTCTTGTGAAGCCATTATTATAATAATGTGTAGCTCCAAAAATGTTTGTTTTTTCGATTGATCATACCGAGAAACAAATAGGTTATTTAGTTTTGAGCCATTGGGTTGAATTGCTTTGTTTAGGAACAAATTATCGGGACTAAACCATGTTAAATCAAAGCTAGCTTGGTGAAGCCATGAGGCTCAGCTTCATAGCGTGGAATCAACTAACACGAATGCATTAACGTATGACTTGAAACAATTCGCAAAAAACTTCATATTTCGTACATCTCTACCTAAAATATGGTCCCACATGTTCCATGTGGATCTCAGCATATGTTACCAACGAGCTTACAGAAGAAACATATAGACAAATGGGGAATATATGTACAACCTCAAAATACAAGTCATTTTTAAATTGAATATATTATTTTGAAAAGTTTGTGCATTTATCACTCAATGAGATGTGGTTCATTCAATGATGTCTAAAGTAGAACACATTTGTTCCTGGGGATCATCTCTTATTTTAGTAAACATAATTTAGTTCTTGGCTTGTTTAATACATTACCACATATACAAATGCTTCCGGTCTTAAGACAATTACTTAGCAGAATAGACAGTCGTGTCTACCAAATATGTCTTTGTTCTTATATCCCTCGAATTAATGACTACGTTGTGCATTCAAGATAAACTGTGTATGATAGCCAAATGTCATGATAGATTTGATAAAGACATTGATGAAACACTAAAATCAGGTAAACAATGAAATAAGGTAAGTAGCTAAAGTGATAGCTGCTTTGTTGGAAATTTTAACAACGTTACAACTACATGATCTCATTCATCCTGACATGTTAATTCCGCTTTTTAGAGCAGCATATAGTCGTGACGCTAACTAGCAAATAGTAAAAAAAAGCACAATATTCATGACAATATTCTTTTCGGTTATCATCAACAGGCATGTACACACAAGTTCTTTTTCAATTTTCAGAATTAATATCTTAACTATTCCAGTATATAAATCAAAATCGGATCTGACATTACGAGGACTCTCTATAACCTTTTGATATTCTTGCAAACTAAAATACATGTGTTATCTTATAATGCAATACTCAGCTAAAGCATAAAAGAGAGTCTAAATATAAATATTACTTTGCAATTTCAAAATGAGGTCATAAACTATCTTGACTTCAAGTGTATATGTAGCTGTCCATGTAGGGGAAACATTATTTCAATGTTTACAGGAGTAAAGCAATTTAAATGTTGTGCTCATTGTTTATTTATTATTAAGAGAAATAAAGTATTTCAAACATGTCTAACCTGCTTTGCAAATTCCTCCAAAAGCCCAATAATTGGTCTTACACTGACAGGTGGCATTAGTGCCAGACGATGGTGCTTTGCATTCAGCATATTGGTCGCTGCATCCAATATTGGTTGTACAAGCTGAATTCAAGTCTGTCAAGCAAAAAAGCGGTCAGTGGCTAATTTGACATGTGTAGCGACAACAAGGTTATTAAAATAGATTAGATATGAATTTTAATATTTAGATAATAATTATTAATGTACAACCTTTATTTCATACAGAATTTCTTTCCTCATGTTGCCGGCCAGTAATTGGAGTTCCTGTGCGTACGCAATGGACGAAAATCAATATTAAAATATAAATCCATTTCATCATGTTCATTGTGATAGCCCCTGCATTCTTCTCACAGTGGCGAAATATGTTCCGGAATAAACATGAACTAAAAGTCTTAATGCTTTATATTTGATTTTGTTCATATTTAATATGATACTTATAGTTCTATATCGATATGGTTTGTTTCGTTGATCTCCTGCACTTCGACATAAGTTTAGAATATGGTACCAATGCAACTGGAGTAAAGTGATGTTTAACGAATATAGTATCTGATCCGAACTAGAAATATGATAACACGGAATCTCAATGATACATCAGCTCCATATCAAGGAAAAATCAAGCACATGTTTAGAAAAGTGGAATTCAAACAGCTATATCGACTGTCTGTTTCAGTTGCCTAAAGGATATGCCTCAGAATGATTGCAATCGTTCATCATCAAGCCTATAATGTTTTAAAAAAGACACTGAGGAGAGAAATAATAAATATTCGAATGGTGAAGGTATGTACAATGTCAGATACGATGGATCTAAAACAATACAAATAAACAGTGTTATATGAAAGAGACTAGCGTATATGACAATCAGTGGAAAGTCATTTTATTTCCTCTGACGTCATTTATTTTATGATGTAAACGGTAGAGCAAATCTGAGCGTGAAGATGATTAGATTTGTATTGAGAAGGCAGGCTTTAGTTATTAGCTCTTTTTCACATCAACATATTGATACCTTTGATGTACATTCTTGCCGTCATCAGTAAAGTTCTTTTCTTTATGATATGTTCCAGTTTGAAATTTGTTTCGCTTTTTGCATTAGACATTCATTGGCCATATCAGCAAACTTAACAACTTAGAAAGTAATTCACAAGATCCCGTGGGTGACAATCGTCGGTGGATTCTGTAAAGGTTCTGGTCAAATGAAAAGGACCGCAACAGTTTTAGACTGGAGATACAATTAATTTCGAACTATTATCAGATTTCATGGTAATAGATCAGGATTTTGTGATTGAACATCGTAGTAACGACATTTCAAAATAGCTAACCACCACGAGCAACGCGTCTTTGACACTTCTTTGCAGATATACATATTATATTAGAATGAAACAATATATAGGTGGTTAACAAAATACAGTGCTGAACATCTGATTCACACTCAATTACATGAGCCGAAGATATAAATATGTACTATTTGTTATCTGAACAGTCGTGTGCTAACATATTTTGTCCGTTCGATTCAACAACTGATTCGAATTTATAGGGGATAATTGTGAGTGTTTAGTCATTAGGAAAGGAGAAGGAAACTTTGTGTTTGACTATATTCATATAACTTGAAAATTGAATAAATATTGGAAAAAGCTAATGTTTAAAAGAGAACAGTAATTCGGAATTCATAATGATTTTAAATCTGCATGACTTTATTCCGACTGACATATCTTTGCTATCATGAATAACTAGTACAGGAATCAATTTAATTTACGAATACCTAGAAATACATACATTAATTAAGATCTGACAATTCGTTATATATTCTTTACCACATGAGTGTCGCGTGAGTTCCATATAGATATCAGGTACTAAAAACTTCCCATTTTCAGCACATTTAATCAATCTAGATTTTTCTCAAGAAAACGCAGAATTGTGACTCCCGAGGACTAGGTTGAAAATTCTACAATACCTCACAATGCTTAGGTAAGACGTCAATGACATCAAGAACAATGGATATTTCGATTAAAATTTAAAAATGACAAAACGTTTATCCTTTAGTCAGTGGATATAACGTACCCTAGACGGTAAATGTTTGTTCCATGATAATATGATAAAGATATGGAATTTAAAACTCTGTTTGCAACGTCTACATGCGATCCAGTTTTAAACATATAATATATTTATTTCAGACATGATTTACCTGCTTTGCAAATTCCTCCAATAACTGTGTAATTGCTCTTACATTGACATGTTTTATTAGTTCCTGGGGCAGTTGCTTTACATTCAGCATATTGGTCGCTACATCCACTAATACTGTTGCACGATGAATTCAAATCTGTTAAATAAATAGTTTCGTTATATTAACTGAACGTTGCATATCAAATCAAAGAGCGCTTATTCACTTTAAAGAGTCATAAGTATTGCATTCGCTAGTTCAGGTTTCCTCCACTCTGGAGATAAACACAATATCTGTTGTACCCATAGAAGATGGTGTTGAAGTGTTTAACGCCATTTATCAGCACACCATAGGCTATACGTGGCGGCCCTGTATTATGGGCAGAGGAAGAACCCTCCAAACAACCGAAAAGAAATACCGACCCACGAATCTTTACTGCAAGCTTTCTCAGATAACTACATTAGCTGAATGTTATATTCGAACCCACGCAGATAGAGGAGAGATGGCAATGATCGGTAACGAAAAGCGCTTTATATCATTCGGTCACTCGCCTCCACGCACTAATAATATAATTAAGGATTAGGAGGTATTCTTCCAAACTACGTTTTTTGTTCGACTTATCAGATTGAAATTATCGTAATTGTAAGTGAGGAAGGCAACAAAATAGAAACAAGGTAAATGAAGTTGGTATATTCATGATTAGTATAATAAAATCAATCTATGTATATTCCGATTGTGGAGGCGCATAATCTGGACTAAACAAAGAATATGATCTTAACATCGTTGAGGTCTTGTGAAGCCATTATTATAATAATGTGTAGCTCCAAAAATGTTTGTTTTTTCGATTGATCATACCGAGAAACAAATAGGTTATTTAGTTTTGAGCCATTGGGTTGAATTGCTTTGTTTAGGAACAAATTATCGGGACTAAACCATGTTAAATCAAAGCTAGCTTGGTGAAGCCATGAGGCTCAGCTTCATAGCGTGGAATCAACTAACACGAATGCATTAACGTATGACTTGAAACAATTCGCAAAAAACTTCATATTTCGTACATCTCTACCTAAAATATGGTCCCACATGTTCCATGTGGATCTCAGCATATGTTACCAACGAGCTTACAGAAGAAACATATAGACAAATGGGGAATATATGTACAACCTCAAAATACAAGTCATTTTTAAATTGAATATATTATTTTGAAAAGTTTGTGCATTTATCACTCAATGAGATGTGGTTCATTCAATGATGTCTAAAGTAGAACACATTTGTTCCTGGGGATCATCTCTTATTTTAGTAAACATAATTTAGTTCTTGGCTTGTTTAATACATTACCACATATACAAATGCTTCCGGTCTTAAGACAATTACTTAGCAGAATAGACAGTCGTGTCTACCAAATATGTCTTTGTTCTTATATCCCTCGAATTAATGACTACGTTGTGCATTCAAGATAAACTGTGTATGATAGCCAAATGTCATGATAGATTTGATAAAGACATTGATGAAACACTAAAATCAGGTAAACAATGAAATAAGGTAAGTAGCTAAAGTGATAGCTGCTTTGTTGGAAATTTTAACAACGTTACAACTACATGATCTCATTCATCCTGACATGTTAATTCCGCTTTTTAGAGCAGCATATAGTCGTGACGCTAACTAGCAAATAGTAAAAAAAAGCACAATATTCATGACAATATTCTTTTCGGTTATCATCAACAGGCATGTACACACAAGTTCTTTTTCAATTTTCAGAATTAATATCTTAACTATTCCAGTATATAAATCAAAATCGGATCTGACATTACGAGGACTCTCTATAACCTTTTGATATTCTTGCAAACTAAAATACATGTGTTATCTTATAATGCAATACTCAGCTAAAGCATAAAAGAGAGTCTAAATATAAATATTACTTTGCAATTTCAAAATGAGGTCATAAACTATCTTGACTTCAAGTGTATATGTAGCTGTCCATGTAGGGGAAACATTATTTCAATGTTTACAGGAGTAAAGCAATTTAAATGTTGTGCTCATTGTTTATTTATTATTAAGAGAAATAAAGTATTTCAAACATGTCTAACCTGCTTTGCAAATTCCTCCAAAAGCCCAATAATTGGTCTTACACTGACAGGTGGCATTAGTGCCAGACGATGGTGCTTTGCATTCAGCATATTGGTCGCTGCATCCAATATTGGTTGTACAAGCTGAATTCAAGTCTGTCAAGCAAAAAAGCGGTCAGTGGCTAATTTGACATGTGTAGCGACAACAAGGTTATTAAAATAGATTAGATATGAATTTTAATATTTAGATAATAATTATTAATGTACAACCTTTATTTCATACAGAATTTCTTTCCTCATGTTGCCGGCCAGTAATTGGAGTTCCTGTGCGTACGCAATGGACGAAAATCAATATTAAAATATAAATCCATTTCATCATGTTCATTGTGATAGCCCCTGCATTCTTCTCACAGTGGCGAAATATGTTCCGGAATAAACATGAACTAAAAGTCTTAATGCTTTATATTTGATTTTGTTCATATTTAATATGATACTTATAGTTCTATATCGATATGGTTTGTTTCGTTGATCTCCTGCACTTCGACATAAGTTTAGAATATGGTACCAATGCAACTGGAGTAAAGTGATGTTTAACGAATATAGTATCTGATCCGAACTAGAAATATGATAACACGGAATCTCAATGAGACATCAGCTCCATATCAAGGAAAAATCAAGCACATGTTTAGAAAGTGGAATTCAAACAGCTATATCGACTGTTTGTTTCAGTTGCCTAAAGGATATGCCTCAGAATGATTGCAATCGTTCATCATCAAGCCTATAATGTTTTAAAAAAGACACTGAGGAGAGAAATAATAAATATTCGAATGGTGAAGGTATGTACAATGTCAGATACGATGGATCTAAAACAATACAAATAAACAGTGTTATATGAAAGAGACTAGCGTATATGACAATCAGTGGAAAGACATTTTATTTCCTCTGACGTCATTTATTTTATGATGTAAACGGTAGAGCAAATCTAAGCGTGAAGATGATTAGATTTGTATTGAGAAGGCAGGCTTTAGTTATTAGCTCTTTTTCACATCAACATATTGATACCTTTGATGTACATTCTTGCCGTCATCAGTAAAGTTCTTTTCTTTATGATATGTTCCAGTTTGAAATTTGTTTCGCTTTTTGCATTAGACATTCATTGGCCATATCAGCAAACTTAACAACTTAGAAAGTAATTCACAAGATCCCGTGGGTGACAATCGTCGGTGGATTCTGTAAAGGTTCTGGTCAAGTGAAAAGGACCGCAACAGTTTTAGACTGGAGATACAATTAATTTCGAACTATTATCAGATTTCATGGTAATAGATCAGGATTTTGTGATTGAACATGGTAGTAACGACATTTCAAAATAGCTAACCACCACGAGCAACGCGTCTTTGACACTTCTTTGCAGATATACATATTAAATTAGAATGAAACAATATATAGGTGGTTAACAAAATACAGTGCTGAACATCTAATTCACACTCAATTACATGAGCCAAAGATATAAATATGTACTATTTGTTATCTGAACAGTCGTGTGCTAACATATTTTGTCAGTTCGATTCAACAACTGATTCGAGATTACAAGGTGAAGTGTGAGTGTCATGTCATTAGGAAAGGAGAAGGAAACTTTGTGTTTGACTACATTAATATATTCATATAACTTGAAAATTGAATAAACGTTGGAAAAAGCTAATGTTTAAAAGAGAACACTGATTTGGAATTCATAATGATTTTAAATCTGCATGACTTTATTCCGACTTACATATCTTTGCTATCATGAATAACTAGTATAGCAATCAAGTTAAGGTACGAATATCCAGAAATACATACATTACTTAAGATCTGACAATTCGTTATATATTCTTTACCACATGAGTGTCGCGTGAGTTCCATATAGATTTCAAGTACTAAAAACTTCCCATTTTCAGCACATTTAATCAAACTAGATTTATGTCAAGAAATCGCTGAAATGTTATTCCCGAGGACTAGGTTGAAAATTCTACAATACCTCACAATGCTTAGGTAAAACGTCATTTACATCCAGAACAATGGATATTTCGATTAGAATTTAAAAATGACAAAACGTCGATCCTTATGTCAGTGGATATAACATACCCTAGACGGGAATTATATGTTCCATGATAATATGATAGAAATATGGAATTTAAACGTCTGTTTGCAACGTCTACATGTGATCTAGTTTTAAACCTACAATATATTTATTTCAGACGTGATTTACATGCTTTGCAAATTCCTCCAATAACTGTGTAATTGCTCTTACATTGACATGTGTTATTAGTACCCGGGTCAGTTGCTTTACATTCAGCATATTGGTCGCTACATCCACTAATACTGTTGCACGATGAATTCAAATCTGTTAAATAAATAGTTTCGCTATATTAACTGAACGTTGCATATCAAATCAAAGAGCGCCTATTCACTTTAAAGAGCCATAAGTATTGCATTCGCTAGTTCAGGTTTCCTACACTCTGGAGATAAACACAATATCTGTTGTACCCATACATGATGGTGTTGTAGTGTTTAACGCCATTTATCAGCACACGATAGGCTATACGTGGCGGCCCTGTATTATGGGCTGAGTAAAAACCCTGCAAACAACAGAAAAGAAATACCGACCCACGAAACTTTACTGCAAGCTTTCTCACATAACTATATTAGCTGAATCTTATATTCGAACCCACGCAGATAGAAGAGAGATGGCAATGATCGGTAACGGAAAGCGCTTTAGATCATTCGGTCACTCGCCTCCTCCCACTATTAAGGTAATTAAGGATTAAGAGGTATTCTTCCAAACTACGTTTTTGATTCAACTTATCAGATTGAAATTATCGTTATTGTAAGTAAGGAAGGCAACAAAATAGAAACAAGGTAAATGAACTTGGTGTATTCATGATTAGAATAATAAAATAAATCTATGTATATTCCGATTGTGGAGGCGCATAATCTGGACTAAACAAATAATATTATCTTAACATCGTTGAGGTCTTGTGAAGCCATTAATATGATAATGTGTAGCTCCAAAAATGTTTGCTTTTCGATTGCTCATACCGGGAAACAAATAGGTTATTTTGTTTTGAGCAATTGGGTTGAACTGCTTTGTTTAGGAACAAACTATCGTGAATAAACCAGGCTAAATCAAAGTTAGCTTGGTGAAACCAAGAGGCTCAGCTTCATAGCAGACAATCAACTAATACGAATGCATTAACGTGTGACTTTAAACATTTAGCAAGAAAAACTTGATATTTCTGCACCTAGAAAATGGTTGCACATGTTCCAATTACAAGTAAATTTAGAAAATTCTTTAAAACAGAAACTACGTTATTAACTTTGAATTACCAATATAAAATCGCCATTTAAAAATCCCAAGAAAAGAAATGAACAATTCACAATATAATACAAAACAATTATCACAGCATATAAACAACATGAAACCGCGCTTGAAAAACTTCATCAAGATAATAAACGATATTCTATGATCATAAGTAGAATAAAAGAAAAGAAAAAAAGAATCAAAATAAATCACTCGAAATTATGGATATTAAATTAACATCTTTTCAAAGTCGTTGATGAGAATCTTTTGCATTAATTTGTCTTGTAATATTTTAGATATCTCGTCGGTGATATACTTGATAATTCGTGCACATGGAACAAACAACGCCATACTTTTACGATTCGGGCAAATGATTATATTTCGTTCTTCTGTGATAATTTGTTTTATTCTGTATTCGTTTTTTTGAGTTGAATAGGCATATATATGTGTTTCTTTAATTTCTTCATTAATGATATATTTGCTAGTAAATATTTCATGTTGGTTTTTATTAAATTCAGTTGTCAACTCAGCAATATTTTCATCATATATATATATATATATATATATATATATATATATATATATATATATATATATATATATAAATGTGTGTGTGTGTGTGTGTCTGCGAGTGTGTGTGTATATATTTGTTTATATATTCTCATTCAGACAAAAATAAATAATATCGCTTTAAATCCTTTCTAGAAAAACCTTATATATCATCATAGATTGTTGATCTGAGATTTGTATCATTAGTATGAAAAAATCCTCTTGTTTTATATCGACGCGAATATGTCGTGAAGGTTATTTCATCGACAACGCTTTTTATTAATTTAGAATTATTATCAAAATATTTCCCCGCGGAATTCATCTATGGAAATGAAATAATCGTATCGTCGATGAACCCGAGAATTGCTTTAGGGTTTTTAAAAAATTATCCAGATTGTCCGTCACGGGATTTTGACTTGGAGTAATTGCTCGTACATTATTATATGATTATCTAATTGATTTAAATTAATATGATCGATAACAAGAATTGTATCAATGTTACCTTTGAAACACTCATAAATATTTCGGTGATTAAGATAATTTGTATCGTTGATTTTAATCATTATTTAACCCATTGTTACAAATTATCAGATATGGACTGGTTAGACCACCATACATTTCATTATTATAAAGGTGTCGTGTTTTGCGTGCCGTAGTGTTTTTGTAAATGTACCTTTTCTTTGCATCGAGTGAGGCCTTCACTACCTGCGCGGCACGTGCGTTATACATGTCAACGCGCACATCTATATTTACTATGTAGGCATCTTGACTGGGGCAACCACTATGGGAAAGCTCCTTGTGTATTTAGTTGTCGGGGTTGATTGCCATTACATTCATTTAGTTCGAACCAAAGCGATGGGTGAGTTGTACGCTTTATAGTCAACGTTTTTTAAAAACTAATATATAGTTTCGTAAAACATGTTCAATGTTGTATTGTAAGTTTACGTTATTTCATCTTTGTACTTAATTAATCAAGAGTGTATGACTTATTTAATGTGGTAGCGAGAGTTGATACGATTAGGATAATTAACAGGGATATGAACGCATGTTCATACTCCTCTTGATAGGTTATCTGGTCGCTATTATAAATAATTTCAAATACGTATTATATAGTTTTAAAATATCATATCATTCTTACGTCACAGTAGTACAAGATAAATATTTCAGGCGTTTTATATTAATCCATGTGTAACCATCAGATATTTTAATATAGATACATTTAAAGGAGACTATTTGTAAAGTTGTTTATTTTCATATTATCAGCATACTCGGTGTGGATAACTAGGTGAGTGAGTGAATATGGATAAACGGGTGCGGACTGAGTAGGTGTAGTTAGACGCCTCAGCCATTATGATGTTAATCCGCCAGGAAAGTGTCCACGTGTAGGTGCATACAAGTATGGATGGTTGATGAGACCGTGCCGGAAAGCGGATCAAGGACGTACCGAATGTTAAATAAACATTGGATACGCATATGAAGATGTCTTTGTAGTGTTGCATTATAGTGTTTCAATACAAAAACTTCAGAGTAGTGTTTGACTGCATGAGTTTAATACAGTAGTGTTTGACTACACGAGCTTAATACAGTAGTGTTTGTCAACGTGACTTTAATACAGTAGCGTTTGACTACACGAGTTTAGTACAGTAGTGTTTGACTAAATATATGACTGCTTGATTGATTAGTTGAATTTTAACGGCGCACCAGCACTTTTAGGCTATTTAGCGCCATACAGTAGGTTATATGTTTAAAAGTAGAAAGGTTTAATATCGACCAGCGATATAAAGAACCATAATAGTTAAATATAAAATGGTAAGATGTTGGAAACAGGAAAATATGAAGCTTCCCAATCGACGGGAGATGTAAATGGTGTATGTTGATGATAATATGTTGTAAATAAGAGGTGGCATTTGCATTAGATAAAATGCTTTTAGGTGATGTCATACAAGTTATAGTTTAAAATAAAGATTTACTTCCTTCAGGAAATCTAAAATACTACTGATTTGTATAGTATCAAAAAGTTCCTTCATGTCATGTACTTTATGGTATTTATCACGCGTAGGTTGCAGGTCGGAACATTCGGTCAAGCAGCAGAGAGGGTAAACAGACCAACTGTGTAGGCGTCAACGATGCTTCCTTCTCGTAAATATTTAATAGAAAGGTCGATTCGACAAACTGAGGCTTTCTAGTAAATATATAATAGAAAGGTCTATTTCGTAAACTTAGGCTTTCTCGTAAGGGTACATTCGGCAAAACAAAGACGCCAATGTTGTTGCAATTCACCCTCTCTGCTGCTATGGGTTAACAATTCTTCACGATGAAAATCGCTATGATGAAAATTGCTACGATTTCACAAACATACTAATATGTAAAACCTCACCTCGTAGATCAATTAGATTATAGGATTGGTCAGTAAGTTTGAAATTAATTCTCGTTTATGAATTATTATGACATCACATATAAACTGGATTAGTTGGGTCCTCAATAATTAGAAATCCTGGAGGATCTGTTGGTGCAAATATATCCTTGTTGAGCTAGATTTGATCGCTCGAGATTTATTTGATAGCTTCCTTCGATAACATCACATACTAAATTCAATGCAATCACCGAGGATATATTTACGTTTAGCGGCTCGATATGCCTGCCGCCTTCGTCTTGGTCATTATTATATTTGAGAATTGTTGTTTGTGGTTGTGGTGCTGTTTTCTTCCATTATTTTGGAAACCTTCATAGATGGCATCATTGAGAGATTTTTGCAGTTCTGAGATATTATGTCCATGTAATTTGAGCGTGGGAATATCTTCTACGCGTATATTATATACTGTCGCAAACTCCGTTCTTGTTTTAGAATTAATGTCATCTAATATCTCTTGAATAATTTGTGAATGAAATGTTTCCATGTCATTGATGATTTTGTTACATGTTTGTACGACGTTGATAAATTCATCTCGGGTGAGAGTACCGGATTTAAGAGATATTAACAACAGCGAAAAATCATTATTCATCGCTGTGAAATTTTTTGTGATTTTATCCTGTCGAGTTGAGTAATATCTTCGGTTGCGGCCGTCTATCATTCCAGTGAAAAAATTCCACCGGATTATCGGGTTTTATCCTGTCGGTAACATAATCAGATTCTTGTCGTTCAGGATTAACTAGTTCCTGTCGAGGTGGGATTTCAGGCCACCCCAGTATTGTTCTTATAGAACTCTGATAGATCTATACGACATAACCTGGTGAGTTTATTTCAGTCGCGGATGATAGTGTTGGCTCATGAACTGTTATAGCGATTTTCGATTCTGTTCCAGTAATGGATTGTATTCTACGCTGAAATTCAGCATTGATTTGTTCAATTTGGTATGACCCAGATGGCAGCGAAACAACGTTCCAATCTGGAGTTCCATCGGGTTTATTGTTTCTCGCAAAATACCAAGGAATTATTCGGTTGTTGACCGCCAAATGCTACCAAACTAATGTTAGGCCAACTGTGATACACTCGTAGTTTCGCCAACGCGATCTCCTTCACGGGAATCGGAATAGGGAAATTCAAACTGAATTCAGGATTCGTTGATGTTATGGAGATCATGCTGATTTTTACTGGATTTGTGTTCTCCACTATTCGTTGAAGTAGTTGTTGTGGTGTTGTCATTGTTATTATTATTGTCCTGCTCTAATTTCAATATCGAGAAATCATAAATATGTACCATCGCTGAAAACTCACTATCTGATATTAATGTATTATCGAGTGACGATGATATCATTGAGGATAATTGCAAGTATGCGGTTGACACAACATGAAAATTAACTACGTAATCCTGCAGTTTAAGCTGGCAGCATGGTGATAGTTTTTTTATTATCGAAATAATTCCATCGAGTGTTGTCGCAGCGGATATATATATATTGGAACAGCGATCGAAGCAATCGTTGTCACCGAAGATATTATTATACCATCTCCGGCGATTACACAACTCAGAGTACACGGTAACATCAACTGCGGTGATTCTTCGTCGGTATTTTTTTTATTTTTGTTTGATACTCCTCACTGAGTGTCTTGAGTTTAGTTTGAATTCTCTGACCTGATCATAGCGATATTGAGATACCGATGGTACCGTTGATGATGACATTACATTTTCAAATCGTTTACGATTTCAATTTAGTTGTTTACTTAAATCCGCTACGAATTCCACATACCATGTTACTGAAACCCTAGCGAAATTTGTATTAGTGGATGTTATCGTGAACTGCTCAGTTGTATTCGTTGATATCGTATTATCGACCCCAGATGAACTCGACGATGATATATTAAATTGAGTTGGCGTCACAAGTGTAAATCGATAAATACCTTTGACGGCCGCGGTGATATTTAATAAATTAGTGGATGGTGTCCACGCAAATGATCCGTGTTGAATTGTGTATACTACGTTGTTGGTTCTCTCATGAGGAATATTTGTTTTTTTCAAGTATTTTTATCATCTTCGGCATATCATGCTTGATAATATCATTGGTCGTTTTAATATCGGTGTTGATAGTTTATATTTGCCAATTAATCGCGGCTATTTCATCTAGATAATTTTTTATATACGCTAGTTTCATTGTGACCGTCGGTGGAGTTCCAAAAAAATTCTCCAACAATTTAATTTCGAAGTGTGTTTAAATCCTTTTCATTCTTCTCATACTTGTTTTCAAATTGGTCAATTTTATAATCAAGCTCAATTAATCTATCCATGGATTTTTTTATTGATGGTAAATTCGGTGATATTACCGCTGGTTCGCCGAAGAAAGCCATAATTGATTTTAATCCGTCATTGACAGTCTTTATATTGTCTATAGAGATTTTTATTAATGATTAATTCGGTGATGTTGTCGCTGTTTCACCAAAAAATCTTAGTATGAATTTTAACTCATCGTTGAGAGTTTTTAATTTATCTGTATTCGTCGAAACGAGTATACCGGGTTTGAGTTTACCCTGATCGGAAAAAAAACGCAACGGTGTTCTCGGTTACCCCGCTTTGTTTAACTAAAATATCATCCAGAGGAACATTACTAGTTTTCAATTTACCCTGACGATCTTGAAATACAACTATTTCATTAGGATCAACACTTGCTAAGTTCAACGTCTCAACTATTTTCGATTATTTTTTTTTATATCACCGGTTCCAACGCCATCAGGTTCTGGTTTCTTCAGCGCTGATAAAGATCTCCCCGAAATATCAATCATGTTATTCTATATAATCTCTCTCTAAAATCAAATATCTTCGTTCACGACTTCGTCGTTACCAGCGACTGCTAGTATGTTAATTTACGACCCGATGAGGTCGTTTTCCAGATGTTGAAAAAGCGTCAAGGACATTTAATACTTCGTTGCCGCATGTTGGTGGGTCATTCATTTGTTGTGTTGGTAGCGTATAATACCAACGAGGGATGTTTAAGCGGTTTGTATAACTCATAAATTCCTTCGACAGTGCTAACCCATATGAATCGAAATAAACAATCGCACGTGGATCAATTGAGTATGCAACCCAATAAGTACCAGGTCCGCTGCTGTTATCGAGATTAATAATACCGGTTTCGGCGCTGTTTAGTTGTTCCGGCAACTGATCTTTCATAAAGACACCTCTGAAGTTTTTTATCGCGAGCTTTTTTTTATCAGCATCGAGTAAATCAAAATTTGACATTGGTGTTAATAAACCGTTCCTGGGATTATCAGACCCTTTCCGCTGTACCATGAATACGGGGTTTCTGGTAGTCCTAGACCCTTTCCTTTCACTTTTTTATATCCCTTTCCAGTTGCATTCATTAGTACCATCCCTGCTGCGGTACCAACGGCCCCTAACGCTGGCGCTTTAGCTACCGCTGGGGTCGCTGTCGCAATCAACGCTGGTAACGCAGCTAACAATGGAAATATACCGCCGGTTTTTAATTTCATATTGGCAATTGCAGCCGCAGAAAGTTTAATTCGAATTCCTTTTTTAGATGTGTCATTGAAACGTTTTGTTTGATTATGTTCCAACGATAATTTATTTGCCCCGCCGGTCATCTGATTAGGTTTCAACGTAATTGTAGTTCCGAATTTTTCAGTTGCTGATGCTTGTAGTTTAATAAATTGATTTGGAGTTAGCGTAACACTAATAACAACATGTGGCATTATAATTAACATATTGATCTAATTGTTACATATTTTCCACTGGTACATCTATCACTCTCATTCGTCCGCCAACACCTTTGAGTAGCATCGATTTGTCGCTGAAAATGACAGCAACCGCTCTGTAATTATCACCGCCAGGGGGGTTTACACGAGCTCTAAAGTGTATATCAACGACGGACTGTCTTGTTAAATCAAGATGTTCCAATGAAAAGTAATAGATCGGATATAGATTTTTAAAATAATGCTGTGATATTTGCAGACAAGTATCAACATTTTGATCGCATGCCAAGTATGTCATCAACCGATGATACACGCTTGCAGTATACTTGTTTTCGTAATCAAGTTGTATATCCTCAGATGGTTCTTGTTGGCCGTTTATTCTCAGCGAGACTTCACTAACGCCTAATTTATCAAATATCACATGACTACGTGTTTGATTATTTAATCGCGCTCTATCCTGTAGCGTAAGAAATATATGACGTGGAGCTGAAACACCTTGTCGCGCTGCCAGGTGCCATGTAAATGTACCATTAATATAAGAATTTATAGTATCTGTGGACACCGATAACCAACTTATCAACGATTTTCCTCCTTGGTCCATAAATGATAGTATTCGATTCTCCAAGGTAATTGATGGAGTCATTGCAGGCATCCACAGTGATAGTTTTGATACAATAACTTTACCGGCAGCAAGACTAGCTCCATCACCACGCCAGATTGCATCATTATCAGTACCCTTTCGCACGAGTACTACCGTATGTTTTGCTCCGTTGATGACTTTTCGGACATTTCTGCAAAATCCAAATATATGATGCAGTGGAATCGCGCATGAGAATATTCGACGTTCTCCATGTAGCATTGAATTGCGTGTTGCATATCCTAAATTGTAATTGGGATTATGACCTCTAACAATATCAATATTAGCTGGTGCTCCTACTCCTGCTGGTTTAGCTTTGTATTCAGGGATATCGGGTGTGCATCAGTTGCGGTAGCTATCGATGTTAGTAGTTTGATATGGGAGATATGATCAGCGTGATCAGTAATATCATTAATGGACATCTTAGATGGACCTGCCGATCTTGTATAATCGTCAGAATATCTTGCTAACCCTATTATTGTTGTGGCAACATCAACATCATTCTCAATGATTTCAGTTTCTTTTCCATCGATGAGATATCTAGCGCTAGTGAATAACTCCATGATCCCATTATTGACAAAACACACTCGGATCTTTGGGTTATCTGCGTATGGTGTATTAACTATAACATCTGTTACAAGTTCTCCTTCTACTTCGATAAACGGTAAAAAGTATTTACTGGTATCATGAACCTAAAGTTCGATATCTTGATCGAAGATTTGGTTGTATTGCGTGATAGGCATAAAATTGATAATTGCGTACTCAATCATCTTTGCGCACTGGGGCGTCCATATCAAACACTGGATCAGGTTACCGTTTGAACATGTTATTATATATTCACTTTGATTTATCAAAGTCTAAATCATCGACGTCGACGACCCCGCCGTGGTTTTTTTTAAGCCATTTCCCGCTATCATATTTGCGGTTATGTTATCTTGGGCATTAGTCGCCAGCGACGCAAGTTTCTGAGCCACTGCGTTATTCATTACTTTACTAACATTCGCGGGCATTTCCGCTGTAGTTGGTAACAGTAACGACGGAGTCGTCAATTGTGGTTTCCTTCGCCGCCGAACAAGCGCTATTTGTTTATCTTTCGCGGCTGAAAATGCTTTTCCAGCAACATCTCCAACAGGGCTAATACCCTTATCACGAATAACATCAATGGCTTTCATTGATAACTGTTTGGCTAGCGGCGCCACTTTTGGAGCCATTCTTGCAAATAACCCTGCAATGGTATCACCAAGACCATCACCATAGTACGCTCTATAAACTGGAAACCGTGAGTTTACTATATAGACGCTAGTTGGTTTATCAAGGTAGTAGTGTATGATCATCTTATTTAAATTATATTTATCTAATGCGATGACTTTGTTATCAGATTAGTCGCTGTGGTAACCATGATGGTGAAAATCCGTAAGATTTTCCACTAACTCGTCAATGAAATCTAGATATATATCAAAGTTCATGATACCACCTTTAAATAACCGCCTGCAGATATCAGCTACTTCATTAATTTTTTCTGGTGAGTTATTTCCAGCTCGTTTCCCTCCGATGAGTACTTCTAATCGTGCTATATCACCAAGAACATTACCAGGACAACGAACGAGACCACTACCTGATGCCCCACTGGAATCTCTTAATTCCTCCCCGCTACTATAACCAGTTGCACCCTGTGTATCTGTTTTTTTGACTTTGTAAACCCTTAAGAAGTTCTTCAACATTATCTTCGTCTCGATCAGATGGTATATACAATGGTTCATGTGGTAGTTGTTGAAGTTCTTCTTGTTTTTCTCGTCTTCTTGTTTGTCTCTGTGTTGGTGTTTGACGTTTTCGCTCTTGTTGTTCTTCTATTTCTCGTTGTCGCTCTTATATTAGTTCTTTTTTATAATTATTGATTCCCTTTTGAAATTCCTTATACCCCACCTCTTCCTTATTCAAACGATTAATCCCTTTCTTTATTTTATACAAATTATCAACCCAATCATTAGTTTATATTTTATCATCCTTATACTCGTCCTTTAAAAAATCTTTTTATGAATTTTATCTTTAAGCAGCAAAATCACCAAAAGCTTGATAATCCTTTGATTTTAATAATTTAAATTTTTGTATTGCTGTTTTGGCCTCATCGATAAATTTATTTAACAGAGATACATTCGTTTTTTTCGGAGCAGGCGGTGGTTTTGTTAACAATGATGATGTTTTTTCAGTTTCCGTTGCTATTTTTTCAAGTATGGGAAGTACAGGAGCTTCTCTTCTTGATCCTTCTTTGGGGATATCTCCGTATATAGCTCGCTCAGTGACTGATATTACCGCTTTTGTTGGCGTAGTTATCGGCCTAAACAAATCTTCAGTTCCGGCTGAAAAAGTCAGTCTGAAGACTGTCTAGTTTGTAATTTACTTCTGACAGAGTCGCCTATTGGTAAAAATTTTCTAATTGACGATAATCTTTCCCTCGTAAATCTAGTTGTTAATGCTTCGTTTACCATTTTTAAAACAGTAAAGCAATTTCCAATTTGAATCTCGAAGAGATTTTCATCTGCAATGTAGTGATTTTGTCGTCATCAAATGATTTCTACGTTTTAACCCGACTCAGATAGACAAGCAACAAAAAAAACCCAGTCACTAAAATATTTTTTCAGCTAATTTAATTCCTTGTTTATTGATCAAAGCTGGAATTGATTATATACCTCTCCATTGTATTTGCAACATCTGTCCATGCAGTGATGATTTATAGCGAGAATTTTACTAGCACGCTATACATGTCAAATCTTCAGTTATACAACCAGAGGTATCCAGCGGTTTTTTTTTCATTCCCTTGAATTAACGCTCGTATATTTCTAATCTTCGAATTAACCTCCTTTTTCAATTCATAATCCCGGCCCAATTCTTTTCGTATCCCTTCCACGATAGTAAATAACGGGACAAACACACTTACGTTACTACAAAATGAAAGAGAATCGCGAATAGAATTCTGGATTTTTTTTTATCAGCGCATACTTCTTTGGCAGCATATATTTGTTAGTTATAATACCGTATTCTATATCTTGAAAGTAAGACATAATTTGGTCAGGGTTTAAATTATCAGATAATATAATCTCTTGTTTTTCCAATTTTGAAATCTCGGATATAATCCTATTAATTTTTTCAGAATTCATATATGATAATACATATTTGTAATACAATATATATATATATATATATATATATATATATATATATATATATATATATATATATATATATATATATTCAAAAATGAACCCCGTTCGATGTAAGCTGTTTTATCATCTTACTCACGCCAAGGGATATTATGCGATGATATTTACAATGAATGGATATATGAACCCCGTTCGTGGCAAGTTGTTTGACAATCTTACTCACGCCAAGGGATATTATGCGTTTATATGTGATGAACCCCATTTGTGTGCCTCAGGTGCTATTCACATCGAACGCGCCAAGAGGTTACATATACGACAATACATCTCATAGGGTCTAGCCAGGTGTTTTCACATCTAACCAGACCCAGAGTTATCACGAAGCATATTCCCCTAGGAGTGAATCTAACCCGTCAAATAACGGATTAGAATCACAAGAGGATATGTTTAGTGAATGGACAGCACAAACAATGGATCGATATATACAATGAATAAATGGTTGATATATACAATTACAATGAATGATAAGGGACAGCACAAGACAGCACTACATACAACATTAAATGATGGATATATACAATGAATGAATGATAAGGGACAGCACAGGGGACAATACGACATATGACAATGAATGAATGGATGGATATATAAAATAATAATGAATGATGACACTCTTACATTGAAATTGCAACCGCATACCCCCCCAAAAAAAATCACCATGGGTTGAATGAAAAGTCATTCACACCACGGCGTGGTGTGGTTGGTATATACGGTTGCAATTTTAATTTCGGAGGTACCCACCCCCAATTAGAACCATCTGTCGGCACCGTTGGCAATAATGCCTGTTACGGGTTTTGGCACCGTGACTCGTTATGATTGAGCTAACCGTTCTTATATACGGTATATGTTTTTGAATATAATATGTAGGTAAGCTAATGCAATCAATAGCGAACAGGTGTGATGTACAAAATGAATGACGTCAATGGATCGATCACAAGCCACAACTGACTGAATGAACGAATCCATATACCTTTGTGTATGAAACAACACCGAATACTTGAAAGAAAAAAAGAACAATACAATTATTTGTAAACACTACATATTTGATTCGTTTTCTTACAAAATATATTATATTTCCACTGAGAAATAATCTGAAAAACCCAATCAGATCCATAACTCTTTCATAGGCCGTAAACATACCCACACGAGTTATCTCCCTTGGTGTTATATAGAGTAATGCAAAAACATGATTAGAAATACGAAAATTGAATCTTCTGTCCAGTCCTGTTTGAAATAGCTGATCGTGTTGTTCCCTTTGCAACATATCGTACCGAGGCTCTACAAATATCAAAATACCTACCAACCTCACCCATTGATTTGAATACAATTTGTTTGATAGTTGTTGTATTAAAAGATTTTACGGGTCTATTCTCAATTGATTTATAAGTACCAGTTTTCCCAAACCCATTATATTCACTCGACGTAACAGCCCGTAGATTTGATAAAGAATTATCGGTCTTAATACCATATATGTGATTGATAACAAAACCATCTTCGATCAATCCATGAAACACTTGTATGTGATTCTGTGATTCAGGCGTATTTTCCCTTCAGCAGTAAACATCAAATACCCCATATTATTCATAAAACCGACTGGCTTCTTCAGTCTACGGTTTCTGATAATACCATCACTAGATGCCTCATAGGTTGCAATCATAGGGTGAGGTCGGAATTCTTTGTTCATTTATATGCTATACTATTGTTTGTCTAATTCATTGTTTGTTTGGTTGAATTATTACATTACTTGGAAATCTATCAATGTAGTCTTGGGGTGTACTTATGAATTTGTCGTTGACGCTGTCAGGGTTTGAGTCATTGATGGAATTCTTAGTTCGTTTATCATAATAACGCTTCAGCTCTCTGTAATGCTTACCACCACAACCGAGTAATAACTGTGATTTTCCTTGCACCCCTATCCAACGTCTTATACAAGGAGTCGGATCAAGGCTTCCATGCCGAAAGCTTTGCATATGATACCCACAGAACTCTTTTCTACATGATTTGTTACACGGGGTTGCTGATCCAATCATAAGCCATTTGCAATGATTCATTATATAATAAATTCTCTATTTAAATACTTGTTTTAATTATATTATGAAAGAGTTCGAGAGATTATCGAATATTACGCCTTGGAAAAATGTTAAATTCAATCTCGATAGAGTCCCCGTAGCACCAAAGAATCTAATAGGTGATAGAACCATGATAGGTAAAATCCGTGATTGTTGTAGTGAATTCAAACACAATGGAGCATCTCTCTGTTGGTCAACATTTCGAATTGATGGTAACGTTGATGCTACCATGAATGACGAAAGAGCAGCCAAGATAATCTTACATCTTGGGCGAAAAAGGTATTTTTTTACAATAAAATTCATTATCCGTTCAGACACTGGAGATTGGATTATTCGGGATAAATTTGAACCCATCTTGAAGGATAAAATAACTGTCACTGTGAGTATAGATTCAAAACCAGGAATTCTGACTGGAATTGACAAACCATACTGCGATAGATTTTATCCTGTAACAGCAGTTGTTTATGGGATATATCCGTTAAATGATAAACCGAGTATTGAAAAACTAGCACCGATGAAACTCGTCGTTAAATTGTGTAGCAGAACGAATATTAGAAAACTTCACAAATGCATTGCGTGGAAATAAATTGACTGATCTAAGGCGCAAAAAAATAACCGAGTGGGTACTAGCAGTAAAGGAGCACGGGACAACAATTCAAAATGTGGCAGTTTTAGAACGAATACAGGGGAGATATGATACGAGCCATATATAAATCGAGAGGAGCTCCAATCAAAATTATTGATCATAATGAACACGCATGGACATCGCAGTAACAATATTTCCGCGAGGTAGAACAATAAAATATATACCCGCAGAATTCTCCGGAGAAGAGAAACTATTTTATTTTATTCACCAACTGAGTAAAAACGATCCAGTGTCAGTGTGGTTACTTCAGTTTTGAGCACGAGGAGGGTAGATTCGATCAATTTGTAAGACCCAATGGCGAATAATACCGCACTAAGGCCCTTAGTGAGGTGATGAACAAATTAGCTAGTAGTTTCTCGAAAACTTTCGACGACGAACAATTACTAACAAACTGTTTTACAATTCCGTCGGTTGCAGCTCATTTTGCTAGAAAGAGAAACACATGGAAACCAACAACAGCTGAATTTCTCACAGACATCAAATCAAGTTGTCTAGAACTTAACCACGGTGGATTATGGATACAAAATACACCGCTGAAACTATTATTTCAGTTGATATAGTCGCGTGTTATCCGGCGAGTTTTCTCGGGTACGGAGAATGCGCTGAATACTTTAAAAGATTTGGACATCCCACACACGAGATTGCCCTTGTTGCTATAAATGGGCCACTGCCAGATTTTGATTTAACTGGATTCGCTCGTGTGGTATCATTTGAATTGGCAACATGACTTCATCCGTGCTGTTTTATTTGGATTGGTAGACATATATCTGAAAAACACTGGATGTCAATAGTGCTGTTACTGTATATGATTGATTGTAGAATGCTGATATCGTTGATTGTCAGTGAAGCGATTATATCATATCGAGTTCAGACTGAAGTCTGGTTACTACAACCCAATCTAGATAGTATAATCAGCGAACAACGAAAATAGTTTCCCGATCTTAAGGAAGAAAATATCGTGCAATCGTCCAAACCGTTATTTGAAGTTAGAAATAAAGACGCAAAGGATCTCGGTAGAAGAATAATTGGTAAATTTACTCTGGGTGGAAAATACGACAATAAACGACATTCGTCACGGTTGATTTTAGATTGCGTTGAGTACGATTTTATAATCGCGGATTTAACATCTAAGGGTATATACGTCGATCGTAAAGACGCTTTCTTGTCCGATGGAACAAAATTTGGTACAATTGTTACTCAACGCAGACGGAGAAAATCTTCAGTATACACATTTGAGGGCGACTATGCTAGCTTATGCTTCTATCAATTTATTTTAGATGATAAATAGATTTCCTGACACCGCAGATAGAGTAGCCACTGATTCATTTTACATAAACGTGAAACTTCGAGAAACAGTAGCTGAATTCACTAATTCTGACGAGAGCTGGGGATCATGGAGAATTAAGCGGGAAATGATGCATGACTTGTCCAAATCAGCAGATGTTACGATTGAAGATAAATATTTGAAAAGCAATCAGTGTTCAGAACTATCTAATGCACCGCAGATATCTGATCCAATATGTAGATATAAAACAAGCTACCTAAACCGCTGTGGCGGGTCAGGAAAGACGAATCGTACGATTGAATTATTTCGTGGTAAATCAAACATGATTGTACTAACACCAACACACAGACTCGCCAGGGAGATGAAACAACGAGGGGTAAATGCTTGTACTTATCATAGCTTCTTTCGATGGAAAGGTGATGAATGGACTCCTGAAAGAATGGGTGAGAAATCTGTCCCCGGCGTCGTAATTTGGGATGAGATATGCAAGGTGTCATTAGATGTGTTACAAAAATTTCTTGATTGGCTGCTAATAGCGAACACAAAAGTCGTCAACGCGAAACATCGAGAAGCACTGGCTAAATTCACTAATTCTGACGAAAGTTGGGGATCATGGAGAATTAAGCGGGAAATACCTTGTGATTATTCCAAATCAGCAGATGTTACGATTCAAGATAAATATTTGAAAAATAATCAGAACTATCTAATACACCGCAGATATCTGATCCAATATGTAGATCTAAAACAGTTTATTTAAACGGCTGTTCCGGGTCAAGAAAGATGACTGGTGCGATTGAGTTATTTCGTGGGAAATCAAATATGATTGTACTAACACCGACCCACAGACTTGCAAGAGAGATGAAAGCTCGAGGGGTGAATGCCTGTACTTATCATAGTTTCTTTCGATGGAAAGGTGACGAATGGACTCCTGATCGAATGGGTGAAAAATATATTCCTGAAGTCATTATTTGGGATGAGATATGCACGGTGTCGTTAGATGTATTACAATAGTTTCTCGAGTGGTTATTGCTAGCGAATACAAAAGTAATAATGTGCGGCGATCATGGCAAACCACCACCATTTATCGGTTTATCCCCACATGATTGGCTGAAGAATTATGTAGACTATTATGAAGAAATTAACACCGATCATAGAGCGCTTAATGAACAATTACGCGAGTTCAAAAAACTAATCAGATTACAACCTGATAGAATTCAATGTGAGATAGCGCGCGAAATAATTTCAGAAACACCATTAAAATATTTCTGGGAATCGTGGAGACCAAACGATTTGATAGTGGCGAGTAGAAAGATAGTCAGAGACACACTTCAGATGAAGTTATTTGAATTGCATAAAGAAACATTTGCAACACTTCCAGTACCGTTGTGTTATAGGCCTTCGGATACACGAAAACAGAATATTGAAGTTGATATTCCAGGACAGCGTGAAAAGCAGAATTCGTGTTAAATGATATTGTTTTGGTTGATATCAGCGTCGTCGAAGATGCATTACGCGCTGATAAATCCCCATGGAGGGTAGGCTACGGAGCGACGATACATTCTTCACAGGGATTGACTATATCAGATACAATTGTTTGAATGGTGGATAATCACATTGAGTGGTCTAATTTAATTTATTTCGCAGTATCCAGAATACGAAGAATAAATAAACTTCGAAGAGTTGTTTTAGATGATAATGACACTACAATACGTGATATACGCGATGATATAATCAGATAAAAACTTTCTGGTTATAGAGAGCAGGATAAAAAAATAATAGAGAATTTGATAATGATGCTGAATTAATAATTACGTTGAAGCAACAACAGAATAATCACTGCGCGAGTTGCAATTGTATAATGCATTGGTGTTTGTCGGATAAAGATCCTCGACAATTTACTGTAGACAGAAAAGATAGCAGCGTAGGTCATACCAAAGATAATTCGATGCTGACTTGTCTTGAGTGCAACAGACAAAAAGGTGCTAGTTAAGACCACGCGGCGGTATTTGAGTATCCTCGGGTATCACAGTTGTTCACGAGTAAATCCTCGATGAGGAGCGGTCAAATCCAGTCTACAGATTGCTGGTCTACCCGTAGATCGTGTTCTATTAGATATCTTATGCGCGGTGACACTCCAAATAGGATCAGTAACTCTTTTGTTACCACCTTCGAGTTTTCCTGGTTCATATAAAAACCTAACAGTGACATTGCCGAGTATTGGTTGTTTTGAAAAAACTTTTTGCGGTTGTACGGGTATATACTTCTTTTTAATCTAGTTGTTAGTTTCATATTACTCGTTCGAGTAAACGCATTATTCAGTGCTGTAATTCCTTCGCGTATTGATATCCAAATAACAGCTCAGCATGCGTCCGATTAAATCGTTCAACAATTGCCTGATCGCGATGTAATGCAGTATGTCCTCGTCGTAACGCGGTATTATGATTCTTCATTGTTAATAACACCGCACCCTGAAATTCCTTGCCAGGATCAACTTGTAATAGATTTGGCCAGCGCAGAAGACCTATTATCAAATGCAGAAGCTACTTCAGTTGATGATTTTGTTTTAGCGGTTCTGATTGTTTGTACCGACTCGCAACATCAACTACAGTTAACGCGTATTTGTAACCACCATCATGTGGCAGAAATAATGTAACAGCTTGATGAACTTCATTAGGAACGGTCACATCAAAATGCGAGTAGTTAATTTGTTTAGGCGGCGGTAGATAAATTTGCCATATCGCCTGTTTGGATAAACAATCCGCTGCAGTGGTATATTTTACCTTCGCGGCGCTAGCGAGTGTACTAATTGTTGATTTACCCCTCCAGTATCCTTTTAGAGAATTATAAATAGATTCCATGTTATTTTTAATTACCGGCACCTAACATCAATTTACCTTTCATTGCCGATTTTACTAACCATGAAGCCAACTTTTCTTTGAAGGATTTATTAGTGATAGAATCCAACTTATGAATTAATTTTACATCTGCGAGATGTCTGTGTTGCAGAATGCTGCTTTTATAAGCAACATTATGAGCATGACACACTTTATCAATGGTGTTTATTGGATATTCACCCGGTGATTTTTCCTGGATACTTTGCCCATGGTGTTCCGGGAGTTTAGTTAGCTTGGCTGCAATATCACCTCTTCTTTTTAAAGGAAACAAATCTAAATGTTTTGTACTACATTGTACGCATTTACCAGAAAGTGCTGATCTGTTATTGCTAGTTGTAATGTTAGTCAAGTCATCTGTTCCAGTACGCTTCTTACATTTCACACAATATAGATCCATATTATATTTATAATAAAATGAATGTAGTTGATTATTCAGCTACCCGACGACGGGAACCTATTAAACACCATGCGATGTTGCCGAATTCAATTAGAATGATTATAATAGGACCATCTGGGTTTACTTTATGATACAAGGTTTAAAATCAGCAAAAGGTAATTTAAAATCCGATAGTTCTTATGATAGAGCCATCTTAGCAGCCCGGTCTGCTTCATCATTACCTCTAATACCAATATGGCTAGGTAGCCAACAGTATACTATATTGTAGGAGGTACTAAGCTCCGAGTTTTTGGCGCGAATATTGACCAATAATGGATTATCCATTTTTCTGTTGTGTAGCGACTGAAGCACTGATAATGAGTCACATAAGATAATGCTAATTAAAATGCTTTTATGTTCCATAAATTTCAGAGCAAGGTCTAGTGCTCTGATTTCCGCTTGATATTCTGCTGGAGTTGCCTTTCAATTGTATGCATGTGCTTTGATCGATAACAAATTAAAAAATCGTCTACATATAATGAGCAATCCACACCGGGAGCTAAGCACTTGGTGATGTATTGATTTTGATATTAAATAGCGTCACAGATACAATACTGTCCTGGGGCACGCCCATCTCTTGATGGTGCATATCGGAGAAGGTAGAGCCCACTCGTACTAAGAACTCTCTATCGGAAAGAAAATTGGTGATGAAAGAGGGCAGACGGCCTTTAAGACCCAGATCGTGCAAGTCCTTTATTATCCCATACTTCCATGTTGCGTCATAGGCCTGTTCTAAATCAAAGAAGACTGCTGCTAAATGTTCCTTCTTGATAATTGCATCGCGAATAAATGTTTCCAGTTTAACCAGATGATCGGTAGTACTACGACCAGAACGGAAGCCACTTTGGAAAGGAGATATTAAATTGTTACACTCTAAGCACCATACAAGCCGATAATTAATCATCATTTCCATTGGTTTGCACATGCATCTTATCAGTGCAATGGGCCGATAGCTGTAAGGATCTTCGCTATCTTTGCCTGGTTTGGGAATCAGTATTACTATTGCTTTTTTCCAGCTCTTATGTACATTACCAGCAGTTCGTAAATCATTAAAGAGTTTCAGAAGTAACGTCAGAGACGATTCTGGGAGGTGTTTCAAGAACTGGTAATGTACTTCGTTAGGCCCAGCAGATGTATGATGGGAATTGTTTAAAGCCTCCCTAAGCTCCAATAAAAAATACCTGGTTATAGCTTTCCGATTTGGTCGATGTGAATTTTAAACGTGACTTTTCTTTTTGAGATTTTAATCTTCGAAAGGTTTCTGAATAATTAGTTGATGAAGAATTTTTTGAGAAACTATCTGCATTCTATTTGCTATGTCACGTTTCGAACTAAATTGATATTGTCTGTTTTCTAATAGAATTGTGTTTCCTCTTTCCATTTATTTTTCGAATAGTATCCCAAACTTGTTTCATTAAGGAACGAGAGTTTAAAGAAGAAATATATTTCTTCCAGGATGCACGTTTACATTTTTTGATTGTGCGTCGAGTTTTAGCCCGGGCAATACAATATTTGTTTAAATTTTCGGACGTGGGATGATTGTTGAATTGTTTTAATGCTTCTCGGCGTTGTTTAATAGCTTCTTTGCATTCCTTGGTTACCCAAGGTTTTTGCATTTTTTTAATGTTCGGTGAGGACTTAGGGATAGATTCATCTGCAATGGAAATTAGAATTGAAGTAAAATGCTGTACATGATTAACAACGTTAAATGCTGTATCATTATTTAATTTAGTTTTAAATAGTGTTTCAAACATAGCCCAGTCGGCCTTCTTTATATTCCATTCTGGATTTGCGTCATCAATTTTAGTGTTATTTTCAAGAGAGATCGAACGTGATCACTGCTGTGAAGGTCATCAGCGACCTTCCATTAATAGTCCAAAGCAGCGTATGGGAGCAAATTGTCAAATCTATGAACGTGTACGTACCCGTTCCTGGGTGTAAATATGTCGGTGAGTTAGAGTTATATAGACACAGATCGTGTCTAGAAATGAAATCTTCTACTTTGTGGCCTTTGTCGTTTATGTGATTCGATCGCCATAAAATGTTATTGGCATTAAAATCCACGAGTAAAACGAAGGGCGCGGGATGTTGTTGAACAAGATTATCTAATTCCTTTTGTACTAGGCTAGTGTTTGGTTGAAAGTAAATGGTGCAAAAAGTAATCACTCGATGCGAAGTGACGCTTACAGAAATGGCTTGTAAATTTGTATTTAAAGGAATGACTCTGTGAGGGGCTCTATTGTTCATAACAACAAAAACTCCTCCTGTTGCCCTGTCAGCGTTTAGAAAGTACATGTTGAACAGGGAAAAGTTCTTAAATGTAATTGTATCTGTATCTTTCAGGAATGTTTCCTGTAAACATAGTACAGCAGGATCGTGTTTATTTAAAACCAGAAGAATATCATTGTAGTTAGCTTTAAGTCTTCGACAGTTCCGTTGTATGATGGTGTTCTTCATTATACAATTATGCTGGAGATTCTGGAGCTAGATTAGACTATTTGCGGATAACAATTTGTGTTGTTATGTATCTGGAGGAAGTACGGGAGTATGTTTGGCTTTACTAGGTTTGGGTGAACCTTGAGTACATGGAGCAGCTTATTCTGCATCCATGCTCTCAAGGTCTCCAAACATATTGTAAAGTGTAATTGGGACGTTGGACCCGTTTTGCGGTTTATTAGTTTGTGCTTTTAATTTATTTCATGGAGCTTTTGGTAATGGGCTGTTATTAAATGTTGTCTGAGTTGATATTGTGCTTTTCTGTGGCTTAAAATTAAGGATATTGGCACTTTATGAATCGGGTTGATCCGTCTGCGTTTGCGCGTCCTTTATGATTTTTGGGTTGTGTTTCACGACTGTGGAGAAGGATGGTCCAGGAAGGGATGTTTTTGCCTGGACAGGTTTTCTGGCCTCTGGGTAGGGAATGTTGAAAGTAAACTTTACCCTCTGAATTTCCTTCTCCTGTTTCCATGTATCACAATCCTTAGAATTGGCGTATTGTTCCATGCCACAGTTGACACAATGCGGAGATGCACTACAATCAGATTCCTGATGAGAGTGGTCTCCGCATCGGCCTCATACCTTGGCTCTGGAACATCAGTCCTCGTGATGTCCTTATTTCTGACACTTATATCATTTAATGGGTTTTGGTATGTAGATCTCAACCTTTACTTGCCAAAATCCATCCTTGACCACTTTGGGCACTGTCGGTTTATTAAAGGTGAGTACAAATGTGTTGGTGTCCTGCAGGTTGTGATTACGTTTAATGCGTATTCTACTCACTGCAGTGACACCTTCATGTTTCATCCCTTCGATGATATATGTGTGGGTGACTCCAGCCAAGTCCCGACAGCGCATTATACCTTTGGACGAATTCAGTGTAGTGCGGGCGAATGAGGTCACTGGAATATCGAAAAAGGTTTTCATGTTCATGATATTATCTGTTTTACCCTTTCGCTCACACTCAATCAGAAGGCAACCTGATTTGAGTTTTTTGACACTTTTTGGTGTGCCAATCGATCCCGAAATGGTATTCTCAATAACAAATGCAGATAAAGCTGGAAGTGGTTTAGAATCATCTTTAGACTGAATAACTATGAAGCGTGGAAATGATTCCACGCCATTCGCTTCTTCATCTGAATCAGACAGTGGCTTGGTACGTTTATTGTTGGTTTTCTTGTTGCATTTGCCATGATTAAGATTTAAAATTTCAGCACCCATGCTCCCCACCCACCAAGGTGCCCAACAAGGGGACACTTTTCAAGTGCCAGGGATACACATATGCCATATTCGTTAGATAAAATTATCTGGGATTGACCCATGAAGCTTCCTTCTAGGGTCGGTAAAATTACCTCCCGATTGACCCGTTGAGCCCCCGCCTTCTAGGAAGTCTTCTAAAACTTGGGAAAGTGAAAGCTAAAGGAAAAGAATGTAGGGTCAACGGTGGTATCAAGGGAGACACAAAAATGAAAGAGAAGATGAATAAGTAATACATAAGACCTCCTAGGGATCAGCGTGACCAGCCGATTTGTCGAGACCGGGCCCATCTCGACCACCCGTCTAACAGAAGTAGAGGCCAAAGTAGTGTGCTGCAACTACCAGGATCCTTTCCTCCTCCGACACGGGTCGCAACCCACGGCAAACAGGTTGCCTCTACTTATTCCCCTTTTACGACACGTGGCGAGGCACGTCGGGCCAATTCTACAACCCCTAACCCGCAGGGGGATGACTAAATATATATGGTCAACATCGAACACATCACGTTATAATGCAACCATGAATAACAAACGAGCCACAGAGATACTTGCTGCGATAGATTTCAGCGATAATAAATCATATTTTATTCCGACGGAATTAGTTCAGTTTGAAAATCCACTATAACATCTCTATGACAATCATGACTGTATGACATGGCAATTTAAATATGTAATTTTAACAAATAAAACAACACCCGGATAATTAACATAAATCTATACAATATACTACGAACGAGCGTATCCGCTAAATCTTGTTATATACGTAATTTTCTTGATAGATAAACCCGATATTAAAAAAACTCACCCCGATGAAATTCTCATCGCTTAATTATGTGGCTAAGCAAGTAATCGAAAATTACAAAAACGCTACATGATGACACAGTTAAACCGATCAACGACGTTCCAGGATAGATAAATGTGCTTAATCCTTCGCGGATAAGGGAGCGTCAGTATAAGATGTTGAAGTATTATCGAATCAGTCAAAAATTCCAATAACTGTAAAAACAATATCCAGAGAGTCTTATATAAATCAATATATATAAAACATCGGGAGCACCAATCATAAACATGGATCATAATTCACACGCGTGAACTAATACAATTAGGATACTTTAGTTTCACGAGATCGTGTTGTGAGATTTTATTCAGAAAATATATATTTGATTTTCTTTAACAGATAAATAAAAATGATCTATTATCAGAATGGTTATTTAAGATTTTCGAAGAATGTCCATATGATTCATTTGTTCTACCCAGTGGTGAATACTATCGGGAAAAAATCTCTTCATGACGCGATGATACAACTCGCTAATCAATATTCAACAAATAATGACGAACTAGTCGCGAAATCTTGTACCATTCATCGCTCGCTATCATTTTGCACAAAATTAATTAATGCAACACAATCAACGCGCTCATTTTCTCAAAGATGTTCAAGCTAGTTGTGTTAAATACGGACACGGTAGTTAGTAGAATACACGTGTTATCCTCGGAGTTGTCCAGGGATAGGCGAATGCGTGGAATATTTTTTAAGATTTAGTCATCAAAAACGTAAAATGACGCGAGTATTGATTAATGGACAGGATTCGCTCGTGTTGTATCGTTTTAATTTAATCAATATCTTAATCTATGTTGTTATGAATAGTTCGGTAAAAAATTCTCAGAAACTATGTGGGCACCAATAGTATTACTGCGATATACGCTTGGTAATAGTATATTAATATCTTTGACGGTCAGTGAAGCGAGTATATCATATCGAAAACAGACTAATCTTTGGTTACAAACAACCGAATTAATTCCATATATCAATTACGACGTTGATGTAAGCATAACAAATATCAACGAGGATGTTGAAACAAAAATTTATCTGTAGAAGAATAATCGGTAAATTCCCTCAAGACGGAATGTATGAGCATAAACGACATGAAACACGATTAATTTTACATGATGCTGAACGAGATGTTATAATCGCTGATACTATAGCAAAGGAAACGTTTATATACTGATAATAATATGAATTATCCGACGAAAAAAGTTGGGAACTATTGTTAGCTATACCAATGGAGGATCAGCTCAATATAGCCATTCAAGATCATCGATGCTAGAATATGTTTCCATTAATGTATTATCGATGGCACATATATTCCCTGATACTGCACGCATCGTTGCCACTGATTTAGTTTACATCAACATGAAATATAAAGAATCAATGATGCATTGGACAACCAATAATACTCATTAGAGTTCATGGGTAATTAAAGAAGGAACTCTACACGAATATTGTGAATCAGCTGATTTTACGTTCAAAGTTGAGTATTCTTGTAATTGTATATCAGAAACGTCGAATGTCTGTATACAATCCCAAGATCAATATATAAAACCGTTTATTTAAGCGGACCAGGAGGTGCTGGTAAAACGACACGTCTTATTGATTTATTTGGAAAGAATTCGGATACGATTGAGTTAACACCCACACATAGACTAGCCGGGGAAACTAAAAACTGAGGAATTACTTATTGTATTTATCATAGTTTCTTTCCTTGGAGAGGTGACGCATGGCCGTCTGTAAGAATGGGAGAAAAATATAGTCCGAGATATATTATTTAGAATGAAATATGTACATTATCGTTACAAATAATAAAGATGTTTCATGATAAACTAATATTGAAAAATACAGCTATGATTATGTGTGAAGGTTACGATCAACTACCACCAATTCTGGATTGTCTCCACATGATTGGTTAAAGAGATTCGTGGACTAGTACAATGAAATAAATGATAATAAATCACAAATAAAGAATTTTAAAAAATTAAAAAATTAAAATGATTGCAATCGAATAAAACACAATGTAAGATAGAGCGTAAAATGATTCGCAAGACTTCCTTGGATGAGGGGTTGGAACTTTGAGACCAAATGATTTAATAATAGCAGGTAGAAAAATAACCAGAGATATAATTCAAATCAAATTATTTAAGACGCAACAAGAAATGTGCTTAGCAGTGAAGCACACTGGTGGAACTTAAAATTTTAGTATGTGGGACTGGGTTATGTATGTATGACCGATTCAGATTCTTGTAATGACTATCTCCTCCCTACCAATGGTTATTTTGGTAGGAGTCCATTCTACCAGGGTTGTTTTTCTAACGTGAATCTTGTTAATCACTCCATTATTCCATGATGCCTGTCACATATGGCGTAGGTACCGTCTGATACATGGTTTAAAATTAGTGAACGTTAATTTAAAATCAGATGGTTATTGGGATAGAGTCATCTTAAGAAATGGATCTGCTTCTTCGTTAAATTTAATATAAAAATGGCTTGGTAACCAACAGTATACTATATATTATGAGATGCTAAGGACTGCATTCTGGCTAGGAGATTGACTAATAGTCGGTTCTCCAGTTGTCTATTGTGTAGTGACTGAAGAACTGATAGTGAGTCACAAGCAACGCGTCTTTAGACAGTTCTTTTCATTTACACATATTCTGTTGGACCGAAGAAATATAAATGCGAATTGCAAAATACGGGGCTGAGCATCTGATTCACATTCGCTATATTCTTTAACAAATGAGAGTTACACGAGTTCCCTTTTGATGTCAAGGAATAATAACTTCAATTTTCCAGTAGATATAATCAATCGAGATTTATGTCAAGAAATTGCTGAATAGACATTGCCAAAGACTAGATGAAAATGTTACGATATCCCACAATATTCAGGTAAGACGTCAATGAAAGCCGGCGCAATTAACATTTCGATTTCAATTTAAAAATGGAGAAATGTCTTTCCTTTCGTGAATGGTTATAGCGTTCCTTTGACACAATTTTTGTTCCCATATTAATATGAAAATAAATGGAATTCAAACTTGTGTTTGTATCGTGTACATGTGATGTAGTTGTAAAACTCGAGCATATTTGCTTCAAACGTGATTTACCTGCTTTGCAAATTCCTTCAACAACTGTGTAATTGCTCTTACATTGACAAGTGTTATTAGCGCCCGGCGTAGTTGCTTTACATTCAGCATATTGATCACTGCATCCACTAATATTGTTGCACGATGAATTCAAAATTGTAAAATTAATAGTTTAGTTTTATTAACTGAACGTCGCATAACATATCGAAGAGCGCCTATTCACTTTAAAGAGATATAAGTCTTGCATTAGCTAGTTCAAGTTTCATCCACTATGGAGAGATAAGCACAATATATTTTATACCCTTATACGTTAACTATGGATTCAGAGTTACAGTTCCAAACTTCGTTTTTTATTCAGCTTACTAGATTGTAATTCTCGTTCTTGTGTGTAAGGAAGGCACAGGTAAGAAAAAAAGTAATGAAAGATAGTATCTTCATGATTAGAATAATAACCCTATTTCAATTATGATTGTAGAGACGCATAATCCGTAATAAAGAAATTATATGATGTTAACTTTTTTGCGGTCTTTTGAAGCCACTAATAAGTAACTCTGTAGCTCCATAAACATTTATTTCCTGAGTTGCCCTCCACGAAAAAAATGGTATTTAGTGTTTAACTGCTTTGATTAGGTATATACTAACGTTACAAACGGCATATAAATATTGAGAAAACAAGAAACAAAATAATCGAATGGTGAAAGCATGTACAATGTCAAATAGTGGGGATAGAAAGAAATTACAAATATGAATTTTTATATCAACGAGACTAGCGTATATGCCAATCAGTGAAAAAACACTTTTCATTTCATCTGACGTCATTCATTGTATGGTGAAAAAGGGAGAGCTATTATGTTCAGGGAGATTATATTTGCATTGAGAAGGCACTCTTTAGTTATTAGCTTAATTTATACTTCAACATATTGACAACATTGAGGTAATTTATTTTCGTCATCATAAAGATCGTTTCTATTTGAAATGTTCAAGTGTGAAATTCGTTTCGCTTTTTGCATTAGACATTCATTGGCCATACCAGCAGCATTAACACCTTAAACAGCAATGCCCATCATTGATTCTCGACGGTGGATTATGTAAAGGTTCTGGGAAAATGAAAAGGACTGCAACTTTTTTAGAATGGAGATGCAAAATATTTCGAGAGGTTATCATATTTCATGTTAATATCACATGGATTTGTATAAGAACGTCAGTATCTTCATGATTATATTAAAAACCCTATTCTGATTGTGGAGAAAATGCATCCAGTATAAACAAAATATAACAAATTAAAACGTTTTGGACGGCTTTTAAATGCATTAATATCTTATCAGGCTTCTCCATTAAAGATTTGTTTTCCTTAGGTTGCCGTCAGCATGTTATTTAGTGTTTAGTCAATTGGGTTATAGTGCTTCCTTTAGGAATAAACATATAAGCAAGGAGACGCCACGGAGCCTAATCTTCATGGCTGAGATAAACTAACACAGATGCATTAACGTGGGACTTGAAAAAGTTCTAACATATCATTTTCAATTTCTGTAGTGCTTTATCTAGAAAACTGTTCCACATATTCAACTTGGTCTTTGATATATATTACAAACGATCACAGACAAAAAACAAATAGTTGAATGGTGAATGAATGTACTACATAAGAAATGATGTATAATACAACAGTCAAACCAGTTTTTGTTATATCAAAGATATTATTATATTGGAAAGTTCGAACATTTATCATTTAGTGGGATGTCTTTTCCAGACTGGTTAATCTCGCTTTGTAGAACAACAAATGTTCATCGCGCTTATTTATAAATATCCATAAATAAAAATACAATTCATGGAAATATTCTTTCCAGTTATCATCAAAAGGCATGTACGCACACGTTCTTTATCGATTTTCCGAATGAATATCGTGCATATTCCATCATATATAAAACATATAATTTCATGGTATGAGGTGCCATTATAAGCAATTGACATTGTTGAAAACTACAATACAGATGCTACTATATCATGCAATGCTCATCTAAGGCAGAAACGAGAGATGAACAATGAATAGTACTTTGCAATTTCGAAAATGAAGTCTAAACATATATTGGTTTCAAATGTAAATGAGGCGTTTCCTGTAGGGGAAACATTATGTCAACGTTTAGATAAGTAAAGCAATTTACAATGGTGTCCAAATTGTATATTTATTATTAAGATAAATAAAGTCTTTCGAACATGTGTTACCTGCTTTACAAATTCCTCCAACAGCAGAATAATTGTTCTTACACTGACAGGTTGCATTAGTGCCGGACGGTGGATATTTGCATTCAGCATATTCGTCGCTGCATCCAATACTGGTGTTACAGGATGAATTCAAATCTGTCAAACAAAGGTGTTAATAATTAGCTGCATGTCCTACTAGAATTAATCGATTAAGGCCGCTTCTTCTTCAGCAAGCAGTTAGTGTCTAATTTACTATTTGTAGCGACAACAAGGCTATATATACATTTAAAAGAGTTTAAATGTTGAGGTAATAAATCGGAATCTATAACCTTTTATTCGAAATGTATTATTTTACTCACGATGACACGAAACTAATGACGTTCTTGAGAATTAACAAAAGAGTGATTACAGATCAATAAAATGCAAGGCTTTTACTTAAGGTTTAGATTCATATCCGCTGTATTATTATCATAGTGGCGAAATCTGTTCAGGAAACATGACCGATAAATCATCATACTTCATATATGGATTAACTCCGTCCTTAATAGCGTACTTAATATCTCCAAATCGGGTGTTTGGATTTGGTAATTTCGGCACTGCAACGACACGGGTATAGTATTAGATGCCGATGCATTTCATTAAGTTCATGTGCCCAATGATACTGTACATGATCCGACTTGGAAATATTGTAACATTGAATCTTTAGGAGACCTCAGCTGCATACTAATGAATCAACAAACACAGCTTCATAATGGTGGAATAGAAATATGTTTTATTTGCTTTATGCCTTTGCCACATAAATGCTTGCACATGATCATCGTTAAATCCAGTTTGTTTCACGCAAAAAAAGACATTCATAAAGAAAGAAAAATACTCAATGGTGATAGTATGTACTTTGTCATGTATCATGATAGAACGTCGCTCAAGAAAGACATTGTCACATTGTCATATGCAATAGTCTTTTTGATATAACAATCAGTGGAACGACAAACACATTTCATTTGACTCTTCGTCTGACATCAGTCATTGTATGGTGCACCTGCTTGTCACAATGTTTCGATTGCACCTGATAAGGCAGAGTACGACTCTACTAAATGAAAGATATTGACTTCATAATTAGACTAATATCGCTATTTCCATTCTGACATTGAAGAAGTATAGTCAGGGATATACATGTCCAAATGACCTACCTGTATTATCGATATTTCAAAACCATGAAACATATACAAATAAAGATGTACAATTAACATGACAATTGCATTTGGAAAATTTCGAAAATATAATTGTTTGATATGCCGTTTGACAGGCAGCATTACGTCAATTGTTACGTAAATTAGCTAATTTAAAATGCCTTCGTCCTCAGCCCATACTTGTGATTATTTTAATTTTAAACATTTGTTTGTATTTTAATTTACATCATTTGTTTCAAATATGTTTTATCTGTTTTACAAAGCGGTCTAACAACCGTTTAATTCATCTCACATTGACAGGTGTTATTATTGTCAAATATAAGTATTATTTCTTCAGTAGTTTGGTCTCGGAATAAAATACTCGTGGCGCAGGTTTAATTCAAATATGATATATGGTCTAATTGATAACTGAATTCTGAATTTAGCACAAACATTATTCGAACGGGGCCTCTTATTCTATAGAGATATTTTTTTCTTCTGATTCGCCGTTTCCAACTACATTAATTCATACTATATCTCAACTTTGATGTTGAAATCTAATTTACTAATCTAGAGCTATGTCTTGAAAATTACCTTATCGATTTAATATATCGGGTGTAAATTGTAATTGTTCAGAGAATACAAAACACAAAGTAGAATTTACTTCAAGGAAAACAGTTTCTTTGTTTTGGGTATAATATGATCAGTCCCTATTACCCATGACCTTATAATGTCAACCGTTTGTCAGCTATCTCATCTTGGGTAGCTCCATAACTGCTTGGTTGATAATTTGCAAAACAGCGACACATTTAGTAGGTTATTTGGTACCAAAACCTTCGGATAAATGTGCATTGTCCAAGAGTACACTACGGGTGCTGGTCTAACGGTATCAGTGAGTCCCTCAGATCCATATACTAGAAGCAACAAACAGATTTGTCAACGTGGTGTTGAAACATATTTCTGAAAATTATGTTCATTCTTTTTAAGACTTTGTCCAAATAATTTGTCCACTAGTTAAAATGAACCTATGTCCTACAAACAAGCAGAGAAACGGTGATTGAATGGGGAACGATTGCACTGTGTCAAATGTTAAAGCTGGAAAGATTTTCAAACACGTGATTGTCATTCCAAAGAGACTATAGAGGCCCTTAGTGGAGCCTAAAAAGAATTATCATTTTATTTAAAGAAACGCATGATATGGTTGGTGTTCGCAGTAGAACACATTTGGTAATGGTTATCTTCTCATTTGACTTGAATAGTTGGTTTCATTTATTGATCTTCACCTCTACACTTTTGATATTTATTCTTATTTTAGTATATACCGTACCTTCTTTGGAGATAAAGCGCTTAATTGGAGTTGGCTGTGGCTAGTTCCATTAGGAATCGATTTGACATATCAATACAATATTCCATTTATAAAATTATTGCACTAACAAACACGAGTGATATTCAACGTAGAAAACTTAGGATTTGCTGGTTAAAAATGACAAGGACTGAAATCCTTAATATAGAGATAACTGTCAATTTGAAACTGAAATCGTAGTTTGTGATAACGATATTATTTGTCTCTAACGTAATTAGAATTCAAAGCAGATAACAGTTTCTCTCCGTAGCAACGTGTCTCATATCATTGGGATTTGACATATGCTGTTGCACAGCTATATCAACCGGTAGATCTCAATACTATTTTGAAATAACGTTACCACTTACCAGCTGGAGCAAACGACTAAATTATTTAGCAGAATGTGCAGTCTTGTATACAAATACTTTGTTCTTTCAACAGCTAAATTGACCAATCAAGAGTATAATATTATAGCTATATCATTAGAAACAAAGAAAAGATCTTCATGTTTGGCTCGATTAATACATTCATTAAACATGGTAACTGAATAATCATTGAAAACAACTGTCGCTGGTAAAAGAAGGCTGTTCTTGCATATCGTACTATCAGCATAGAAATCTTCATGACCTCATTCGCCAAAACAATATCACTGTTAATTTGTAGAAGAACAACAATCATTGATCTAAGACGAATGTTAAGAACTAAACAAAATATATTATGATCTAACTATCATTTCCAGTTATAATCAAACGGTATTTACACATAAGCAAGGCCCTTATGATGCCTTAAATATGTAAATAATCTCAATTGACCTCAAGAAAATGCTCTTGACTGTATCTACCAATATGCAAGAAAAGCAAGAATGAATATAGGAAAACTGTACATGAATAATCCATCGTTATTAATTGTTGTGGTTATTGAATGATCAAAACAATATTCTTATGGTTTAAGTGTGGATGAAGCCATGTGGTTTCTAGATGCGGTGTATTAATTCAATGTTTACGTGACATTTTTAGATTGCCACATGCATCCATCACTATCATAATAACTAAAACGGGGTTTGCTGATTTATGGCACAGCGACTCAAATACGTTATTCAAGTGTTGAGGAAATTGTATTCAAGTGTTCACATGAACACACTACTATATATGTACCCATGGTACTACTGAACCAGACGTTGACATTAGCAGCGAAAGGGCCACCGATGTAGTGAAGAAACACAACTGTCATATTATTCCTCTCCGTTTCGTATAAGATATTTTCCCTTATTCAGTATGAACGTTTTTCAACGAACCAGAGATGAGAACCTGATTTTCAAACTTGAAAAGCCATGAATGTCAGTGTCTGCTGTATCTAAGGTTGCCAAGGCCATACAACGCCTGTTTGAACGCATAAATACAGAAAGGAAGTAATTAAGCTCTTTTGTCAACTCGCAATGATTAAAATGCTTAGGATTGAAAATATTCGGCTTTTAAATCTATCAGAGCCGATTACTTTCTGATACTATTCCACCTTAGCAATATCCACTCGATCAATAAACTCAATGAACAAAAGTATATTTCACTTAATGTGTCAAAATAATTAGAAATAATCTGATTTATATTTATTTTAAACAAATATTATAACCTATTCGAACGAAAGAATATAATACTAATGAAAACAACAACAATAATAATAATAATAATAATAATAATAATAATAATAATAGTAATAATAATAAGATTTACTTTATGTACAGAATGTAACTCATGTAGTGATAGAACGCATCTACCATGAGGCCTTCTTTATGTTATATATACAGTACATATAACATGGTGTGAAGAATCTGCTTTGAAACTAGATAATTTAACAAAAGCAAAATATAAAGCTCAGAATATATGCACATAATTCTGGGAACATATATAAACATATAAAATATAAAATATCCTGCATTTAAAACTTCAAATGTGAAAATGATTCAAAATTACAGAAACACGGGCGGTATATATTGTACAAGAACTATTATAATGTCTAATTATTTCATTAATTTGGGACAATGATTATGAAACGAAAAACTGTTAGGAGCCTGGTGAATGTCACTGGAAATGTCGTTCCCTACCAGTAGACCAATATATTGAAAACACTTTTTAAACATATCCTTCTTGGCCTTGTTATAATGTAGGTTTTACTTCGTATTAAGCGTTGGAGTACAATCATCATCCCTTTGGTGAACGATATTGCTTCGATAGAGAGTAATGACTTTTCTAGATGCTCTCTACATCAATTTGGCCTATCTAAGAAATATTCTTTCATATATTGTTAAAATCGTTTTAAACACGTCCTTCTTGGCCTTGTTATAATGTAGGTTTAACTTCGTATTAAGCGTTGGAGTACAATCATCATCCATTTGGTGAACGATATTGCTTAGAGAGTAATGACTTTTCTAGATGCTCTCTACATCAATTTGGCCTATCAAAGAAATATTCTTTCATATATTGTTAAAATCGTTATATTGTTCATTGCATCCTGGAAATGGTCTGTATATTAAACTAGAATTAAGTTGCACGCCGTCTTTGAACTCTTAAAAGTGTTGATTGAATCAGAGTACATTGCAAGAGTCGAGATATGGCTGCAGTTAACTCTTATAAAAAATGATCTTATACTAAAGAGGTATCTTTATTTTGATTTGCCTGAGTAAACGAGGATAAGAAGTGACATTTTATGAAACATGCTGAATGTGCATAAACCAAATGAGATTGTTTGCTACGAACCACCAAGATATATATCATGAAAGGTAGCATTAAGGCTCACATTGCCAACTAGACCTTGGAGATTGTCGCTATATAACCTTGTTTGTTTGTGTTGGATTAGTACTAAGAGAGGTTTCACTTTCCCGTAGTTACGATCATACTTTTTTCCTTGCACCATACTTGAAGTACTTGAAAAATGTTGGGAGCATCTTATAAGTTATTTTCAAGAACGGGTTTGGTTTTACCCATCTGATACAGTGTAGAATAAACCGCTATGTTGGTAAACGGAAGCAATTGAAAAATTCCACTCTTAAGATGTACGTTGCTGATATAAGATAAGTTCATGGATAGATCCCTCTGGTACAATTCAACTTAGTCTGGGAATTTCTAACCCATCAGAAGTTGCGAACCCGGCACAAGCGTTTGTTTACCAGACAGATAATGACACAGTAGAGTATCTGCTTCAATATGTATCCAGAGAAAAAAAGAAAGGACAGTATAACGTAACGCGGGAATCCGGGCAAAAAAAGCCAGATACTCCATTGCAAAATGGTGTTGCAAGGCACTATCAGTAGCGATCTGAGTTGTACGATCAGTGAGACCACAGTAGGGAGTATGCGAGACCAATACATATAGTTAAAAAGAGCAAGATGAGGAATTACACTCTTATTTACCAAGTTACAGTGGACAGATCGTCATCACTAAGCATTTGGCGAGGTCGCTACGTCGCCGTTTGGATTTGTTAAGCGGAACTAAACGAATAGCATATAACAGCTGTCCCATGATTTTAAAGTCATTAGAAACCGTTCTTAGAGAAATTTAGCACTTAAGTGAAACAGCATAATATTCCAGTCTGTCTTATAAAAACTCTGGGATAAAACGGGTTGTGACTTTACGATGGGAACCCGTTGATCGAAGCAAGTGTCAGTGTCCGCACTTGATAACAAGAGGCAGATTACGATTTTACTCGCATTATCAAAATACTGAACTCTCCTGCCCAGGTTATTTACGCAGTGAAGACTGACATATGACTACTTAAAGGAGTTGTTATTCAAGATCACTGGAATGTGACTCAAACAGACTCACACTGGAGTAACGAAGAATATATGATACATTATGTGGATAATGTCATCATTCCATATGTGAACAAAACACGTGACCGGCTTCCTCTTTCGCAATGCAGTCAGCAAGCAGTGGCAATATACGTGTCTTGAGCCCGCCAAAATGAGCAAATACCAATTAGATTGAAAGACAGTGGAATAATTCCTTTATGCCTGCCTCTTCAAACACTAGAATTTACAGTAAAAAACGAGTACAAAGAAGAAATAAGTCACACATCCAGGAGTGGTATGCTAAATAGGTCAGATCAGACCGTTAGGAATAAAGATTTAACTGGTGACGATCAGTGCACAGTATTAGTAAACATTGTAACATCATTAATCAAGACAATTCACATTGAAAGAATAATTGCAGCTCAAACGACAATGAGTGAAAGATCGGACCTACTTATCAGAGGTTACGATAAAACATGACTTGCTTAATTCAGCGATTGTTTGGATTATTGACCTGAGAATCATCGTACCATCATGATACTTGATTGACAAGATGTTGATGCAGTGGATTTGTCAAAACAATATGTGCAGTGTGAACTTTAATAATCTGCTGCAATTCGTCTATATACATAGTGTTTCCTTAATACTATTGCTTTTTTTTATAAAATAATGTTTCAAGAGATAGTTATATTATTGTACAGGATTGCTGTTCCTTGGATTAAAAACGCATGGAAAAATCACCGGTGCTTTCAGAAGGATTTAAATGTTTAAACAACACTTGTACTCGAATGAATGATCAACCTGAATAAGTATTAAATTGTAAACAAAACCAAACAGTTCTTTCATTTTAGTATTACCATTGCTTGTATATTTATGCTTTCTCCATACTTTATTTAACTACCCTTACTTACCTCACATGTCGATTTAAGGCAGTGTACATTTATGCTATAGGATACTGTACCTTATGAACAGTGTGCATTGACACAATAGAAAATGATTTATAATTCTAGCTTCCAAATGTTTGATAATAAAAACAAACACATGTTCAAGCTAATATTCAATTAAAAATGTGCAGTATTGATTTATCTAATGAAACAAGTTACAGCGTTAATCTCTAGAAACGAAACACTAAGAAAGCGAGGGGGCAGGGTCATCATGTTGTGTGGCTCATTGTTCGTTAGGAATTCGTGGCAACAACTAAAACCACTACGATTGGTCCCCCGCGAATATTAATTATAGTAAAGTGGTTGAAAGTAACATGGTTCGATGGTATCGGTACCAAATAACGCTCCCAATGAACGAGGAATGTACATAGACTATGTTAATGAAGACACGTGAAAAGGTATTGAACAAAGGGACGGTACATGCGTTACATACAAATGCATTAGGTGTTAACTATAAAGCATTAACTTAGTTTTACTTCATTCAATAATTCGATATCACAATAAATGTTTATTGGATCAAAACGTTCCTTCATGTCATGTGCATTGTAATACGGATCACGCGTTCGTTACACGTCTAAACATTATATCATAAAGTGCTAAACAGCGAACTGTTTATTGCAGGAAACGCACTCAGGTAGGTCTCCTTCTTTTAGGATGTGGGAGTGGATTACATGCAGATACATCATATGACCAATTATAATTATTGCAATGCCTACCTCCTTCCAACGGATGGTTCTGTAGGAGGACGGATTCCATTCTTCTAAGGTTGACTTGATGGAGTGAAGATTGTTATTCACTGCATTATTTCAGGATGCCTTCCACTGCTGGCGTAAAGACTCATTGATACTAGGTTTAAAATGAGTATACGGGATTTTAAAATTTGATCGTTCTCGAGATAGGGCCATTTAGCAGAACGATCTGTCTTTTCATTATCTTTAATACCAATATATTTAGGTAACCAGCAATGCAATATGTTGTGGGAAGTACTCAGCATGGTGAAGAAAAAATTGCTTAAGAATGGGTTCTTCAGTTGTGCATGGTCTAATGACGACTGAAGAACTGATAGTGAGTCCGAGAAGATAATTCTGCTTAAAACTCGTTTGTTTTCGCTATATTGCAGATTAAGGTTTAAAGCTCTGATATCGGCTGAAACAACTGATGTACCATCTGGAAAGTGAACCTTGTTATGTGCTTTCCACTAACCTAACGAAAGCTGTGGCAGTCGTGTCCTCATCATCTGACCTAACACCTTTGTTTCCTCAACGACTGCAATAGTTCCGTATGCATGAATACTGTTTTTTATCTCAAGAATTTTAAACTGTTAGTAATGATAAAATCTATCAAGGGGGTAGAATCTAATATCGCGTTAACAGTTCATGAACCATCGTTGACAACTGCCATCGAGATAAACTCTCCCGCGTACTCCGTGGATATAAATAACTCGTCTATCAGAACTATATTAGGATGACCTGAACATCCACCACTTCAAAAGTCACGTCCACCACTTCCTAAAAGATCTGATTATACCACAGACAAACAATCATATGATGCAAAGATATCATACGAAATAAATATACATTTCGGAACTAGTCTATTTTTTGGATGCGATGTATCTTTAGAGAAATTTTGGTATCAACCAGATCCGATTGAATTTACTAAACTTTTCACGGGAATAAAAAATGATTTTGACAAATACATAAAAATACTAGAACAAAAATATTTCCAGATATAATAATTTGGTGATAATTACTACGAATATAGTCAAGGGGCTCCGAGGTATGAAGTTCTCAAATACATAGACATATGATAGCAAATTATAGCCGATATGGAAGTAATTAATTTACAAGCTATTCAATTTGTATTAGGAACTAATTCTGCCTCTAAAACAGAATTTGCAAAAATTTTTAATATACATGTAAAGGATATCCCGACATATAAATTACCCGGATATAAAGAGCCCGAGTTAAAAAAAAAATACCAAATGATGTCATCGATAAAAGGTTTCCTATGATATACACCTCGTGGACAAAAATATTACTGGTGTCAAATATTCTCCGATGGAACAGCTTCAAAGTTGGAATAGGTAGACATATATCACTATTGATATAACCTCGATCATCGCTGTAAATCTCTCACGTGATATCATCGACTGAAGTTACAACGCAAATACTGAATTATCAAATCAAGCTGTTCAAGGTTATATTTTATACACTTTTTCTCCTCAAGTTCCTCCTGGAAGTTTGATCGTTCAAACACCGATTTAATCCAGTATATTTAGCGTGAAATAATTGCTGGATATCAAAACTAATTTTAAACCCGTTAATCGAAATTCTAACTTGATGGATTTACGAGATGAGCAATTGCAGATTCCTCTTGATGTAACGTCATAGACTTTCATCCTAGGGATTTTCGTAGTAAAACTTTGTCCTCGGGATTTTGGTAATTAAAAATTAACAACGCTGTAATAATAATGTACCATCATTTAAAGTTATACGTGTATGATAAAAAGAAACTCGAGGACGTTGTCAGAGCTTCATTCGCGAATACGATCACATGAGATTGTCAACTCGTCGTTGATGTATTCGGTGATGATACTTTATTGCTAACGGAACATCCGCGAGATCAACATTATCGTGATCATGTTACTATGATCTCATGTACCCGCGATCAGATATTTCATTAAGCTCACACGTTTTTTTCTCTGGAACATTTCAAAGAAATTTTATCGAAAAAACTCATACCGGTATCAAAGGGTCATAAAAGATATCTAAGAAGAAAAAATAAAAATGTTCACTAAAATCTCCAGCAAACTTAAATAAGTTCCATGATTACTGACTATAATTATTACTGTTATTTCTTTATTTCAGTGATTACCGGGAAAATTTATGTCCTGCAATTTCCACCATAAATTTTGTGTTGAATATTTTCCCGCGGATATATATGAGAGTCCCAACTTATCTTACCGCCGATGACGAAATAATAATATCATTGCACTAAGGTTAAACGACCGATCGAGATAGCCACCGAGTACAAAATAGGACTATCTCGGTTGTATAAAAACTGGGCAAAGAAACCAGTTTCCGCTATAACTCAAGGGTCCCTTGATCAATTTCGCGAAGCTCAACAACAATACCGAGCTAAAAAACAAAAACTCCGTGAAGATATCGCCGAGCAAAAACAACGATGACTGAGTTGAACGCGTTGCGAGATCAATTACGAATCACCGCGGAGAAAACCGAGGTTGATTACCAACAAGAGATCTCAGCGTTCAAAACACCAACGATGAATATTATGACATCGTCGTGGATTTCCTCCAAAACAATAGCAAGAACGCGACCGAGGTCGCAAAAAGACAAAGTAATAATACAGTGTTAACGGATCATTATAAAAGAAAACTTATCGCGGCGAATAATAAACTGCAATCGCAGAACGAAAAAATAAAATATGATATAGAATATAACCGGGAGATGCAATCACTCAACAACGAGATGAAAAAAAAATGAACAAGACCTAAAACCGTCAAAGGTACTTATTCGTCATTAACACGTGAACTTCTTTTCGAATTCCTTCGCTTTGGAGTCTATGCGAATTTGTTCGTTAAATACACCCCCCGACGCTCTTGAGAATATCCCTTATAATCCTTGATACCTCGATAAAACTTTCATCGTCTGGGTTATTATAGATGATCCGATTTCATTCCCTGACGGTAATTTTCATTTACCGGTACTCGGATTTTTTTTGTCGGGAGACCTGATTGTCTCGAGGTGGTACATTGTTTATATTTGTCGGCTGTAAATTATATGTAAAAGTAACACTGTCGTGGAGATGTTGTACACGATCAAGTTCGGTTTTCAACTCGGGCACATTTTCATCATTCATGATATGTATATGCTATTCGTTTAAATCGTTGGTGTCAATATGAGAAAAATAGCAATCCTTCCGATGCTCTATATAATCACCGACGAATGTTTTAATCATTGAATGTAGTAAACAGTTTATCATCGATTTCATTAAATATATTAGAAAAATCTTTATATAGTTTACATTCTTTAATTTAAAAAGTGCAATATCACATGTTTCAATCTTTTTTACGATTTCCCACTGAGTAATTCTGCTGATTTTTCATATTTTCGTAAATTAGATTCTCCATCAACCAATACTTCTGATAAAAGTAAATCTGTTTCGTGTGGATATATATCAGATGATTCATTTTCTTTTATTTTTGAATAAATGTTCACGTTATTGGCTGTCGTATTTGTAAATCGTTGTAATTGCACCAATTTGGATATATTTTTCAACTGCGTGTATATGTCATATAATTCTTCATCATTTCGAAAAGTTTTCGTGTTCGTTGACAAATTTCGAGTTGTTGCACGATCGCAGAGACACTTTCGTCTTTCATATATAATATATGAAAATATTTCTTTCATCAAAGTTGTAATTTTCGTATAAAAAAACAAATAACGAAAATGTAAATCACGTCAATTTGTTAAATGTTTTCAAATATACTGTTTAAATGTTTAGCCGTGGATGATATTGACGGAAATTTATCAATCGAGCAGTCCATGAAAGCAACTGCAGACCTCGTTTGACGATTTATATTTTTCTGAGGATTTTAATTAGGAGAGTTTTCAGTCGGAGTAACAACTGTCAATTTATCTTCGCGGTTGTCAAGAGGATTTCGGTTGATGTGATTAATAACTAAACCTTATGATCAACCCGTTAAAACACTCGTAAATAAATCTATGTGCGAAATATTTTTTTTCGTTGATACCAACCATCATATACCGGGAATAATAATCCAACCGAGTTTTTTTTTTCGTTTACGACGTCTAATGGTTCCATCACGAGAGGCTTCGTAGTCGACGTAAATAGGTGCAAAACGTATTCGTCTTGACTCGTATTCTTTATACAATTTATTTATCTTAATTATTTATATTAACGTAATCGTGAGGAGTTTGTATAATATTAGTTTTAGTATTACGATCGTAGTACCATTTGAGTGCTCTGTTGATTTTATCTCCACAACTGATATAATTATGTTTCTCCTCGTACTCCAACACCACACCCGATACAAGGTTCTTGCCTTGAGCTTCCTCGACGGATTTTCGCATATAATACCCACATAACTCTTTTCTGCAGAATTTACCACAACGAGTTTTGTATCCAATTGAAAACCATTTGCAATTGTTCGTTATATATAAATATTTTATTTAAATATTTATCTTAATAGTAATAAGCAAGAGAAGTTCTAAAATTACAGAGAGATCACCGAAAAAAACATCGAAGTAGATGTCAAAAATTAACAAGAGTATCAACCTCGCTAAAATGAATTTCTCAAAGACGGCGCCGCTTATTTTTGGTCGACGTATCGAAATTCCCGTGTAGATTATACTATGACGGATAAACGAACCGCGGAAATATGATCCAGGATAAATCGTGAATTAATCAGATATTACATCCAGATAAAATATAGCGAAATTTGTCGCGATAAATGGAATAATTATAATCACCGCGAACGCGTGTAAACATCAAAAAAGAAACCTGTGATCATCAACAATTAAACAAAACCGGGTTTGTTAACTGGGATTGACAGAAGATATTATAATCGAGCGTATCCAGTAATCGCGTTGACTTACGGGATATAACCGATAAATCAAACAGATATGAATAAACTCCCCCGATGAGAATTTCATCTGAGAAAAACTGTGTCGCTGAACGAGTTCTTGAACACTTTAAAAATTCTCGACGAGGAAACGGTTTAATCGATTTAAGAAAATCCAAGAGAACCAAACGAAGCTTCAATAAACGAATTAGAGGAAAAATTAAAATTTCCGATAATGGTAAAAACTATTACCAGCGAAATATTACACTCTTTGGAACTATATACAACAGCGGAGCACAGATTTTTATTCATCGATCATAATTCTCATGCGTGGAGTAATTCTGTACGAGTATTTCCACAAGAACGAGTAGTAAAGTGGTATCAAGGACATAACTTTGATGCTATTTAGCAGTTGAGTAAAATAGATCCAGTATGGTTATTTAAAAGGAACCGGATCAAATTGTAAGGTCCGATGGAGAATTATATCGAACAGAAGAACTTGATAACGAAATGAATAAACTCGCGAGGCAGTATTCGAGCGACATCGAATATATTACACGGAATTGTTTTACTGTTCCATCCATTGCAGCTATTTTACCAGAAAAAAATAATTTATTGAAACCAACTAAACTCGTATTTATCGATGAAGTACGAGAGCGTTATGTTGAATACCGCCATGGTGGATTATGGAATAATAATACGATAACAAGGATATGAGTTCCGTTGACAAGATTGCTTGTTACCCTGGAAGTGTTCTTGGACGTGGCGAATGCAACGAACACTTTAAACGGTTTGGTCATCCCACACTGAAATGTTAAATGTCGCCATAAACGGACTTTTACCTGATTTTGATTTGACGGGATCTTTTCGTATTACATCCTTTAGTCTTACTACAAATTTTCATCCGATTTGTTATGTTTCGTTTGAAAGACATTTTACAATAGAGAGATGGGCTTCCATAGTATTATTGCGATTTATGCTCGATGAATAAATGTTGACGTCGTTGGCTATTATATCATATCGGAAACAAATCAAAGTTTAGTTGTCAACTCCGGAAAAATGCGATGATTATGATAAATACTCCGAAGATGAAAAAACCGCAAAGAATCTAGTTCGACGAATACTTGGAAATTTTTCCCAGGGTGGATCATGTGATCATAAACGAAGTTCTACACGATTGATGTTCGATGACCAGGAACGCGATTTTATAATCGCGGATACTCCCTCGATGAAACATTTATTTCTAGGAAAAACGACTTTTTATCAACCGGGGAGAAAATTTGAACTATCGTCGATTTTTTCGAAGGTGAATCATCACAATATGCACATTTAACATCATCGATGCTCGCTTATGTTTCGATACATTTACTCAAGATGATAAAGAGATTTCCTGATATCGCGGTTTCAGTTGTAACTGATTCATTTTACTTTATAAAAAAAATTACTGGAGAACTGTAGAACCATTTACTACAGTGTGGGGTGATTTTGGACGTGGAGAGTAAAACGTGATACGTTGATATTGTAAATCAGCTGATATTCCCATCAAGGATAGTTACCGCGCGGATACTATAATAGAAATATCATCTAGGCCATCCGTTTATAATCCAATAACTAGACATAAAACTGTTTATTTGAACGATCCAACATGATGCAGTAAGACAATCAGAGTAATTGATTTATTCGGAGGAATTCTGATATGATTGTGCTAATACTGACACATCGTCTACCCAGGGAGATAAAGCTCCGAGGAGTAAACGCTTGTACTTATCATAGTTTCATTAGTTTTAATGGTACCTATGCAATCAAAATATATTCCCAGGGTCGTTATTGGGGATAAAATATGTAACGTATCATTGAATATATTAAAACCATTTTTGGAGTGGTTTCTTAACAAACACACATATGTGATAATACATGGCGATCACGCCCATTCACCACCGTTTACTGGACCATCTCCACACCAATGGCTGAAAAACAACGTTGACTATTTCAAGACATTTACACTGATCATTGATCACTTGATAAACCATTAGAAACATTAAAATCCGCGATAAGATTACAACCGGATACAATTCAATGTAAAATAACACGTAGAACGATTCCTGAAACATCGATTGTGGATTTTTGGTCAACGTGGTAACCAACAGATTTGATAGTCACGAGCAGAAAGATAGTCACAGATACACTTCAAGTGAAATTATTTCAAATACATAAAAATAAATTTTCGATGGATCCGGTTCCATTACGTTCTAAACCCGTAGATTCACGACAAAACATCAATGTTGATATTACGGGGCCTTCCGAGAAACAGACATTCGTGCTAAATGATACTTTACCGGTCGATATCAATGATGTGGAAGACAGATTAAACGCTGATCAATCTCCGTGGAAATTAGGCTATGCTGTGACGATACAATCTTCGCAGGGGTTGAATATCACTGATACTATTGTTTGGATCATCGATGATTTCATCGAGTGGTCAAATTTAGTTTATTTGGCGGTGTCCAGAGTACAAAAAGTAAACCAACTTCGAAGAGTTGTTATTGGAGATAAATATATTAATTAAGCCCTGAGAGGGTAATTAAGTGTCATCGGGGATTACTTTAATTGTTCACGAGTAAATATACGCTGTGGACCAGTCGAATCTAATATATATATATTGCCGGTCTGTTTTTAGATGTTACAACGCCGAATATCTTATGTGTGGTTATTCTCCAGACTGGATCAGTTGACATCCTTTTGGCACCGTCAAGTTCACTAGGTTTATGCAAATATCTCACGGTGACATTGCTACCTAAAACCTGTTGCGATGAAAAATCACAGTTGGGTACACATATATTTTTTGTGATCGCGATAACATGTTTCATGTTGATGGTTCGAGTAATTTCATTATTGAGTGCTGTAATTACACATGGTAATCTCTTGACCCATTCACGTGATCTTTTATCCTTGATGAATTGCTTCGCGTATTGATAACGAAATAATTTGTATGCAAGTGTTCTATTAAACCACTCAACGATTGCTTGATCGAGATGCATTGCAGTATGTCCTGATCGTATGGAGGTGTTATTTTGTTTTATCGTTGATACCACTGCACCTTGAAACTCTTTACTGGGATCAACAGCAGGAGATTTGGCCACCGCAGAGGACCTCGTCGATAAATTCTTTTAAAGGCAGAGGCATCTTCACATGAGGATTAAGTAGTTAACGGTTCTGCTTCCCTGTATCTACTCGCAATATCAGCTACGGTTAACGTGTATTTTTGTAAATACGTTTTTTAACAGTATCATGTGAAAAAAATAATATATCAGCCTAGTGAACTTCATTTGGAGTGTTAACATGACATGACGCTTATTGAATTTTCTTAGGAGGTGGAATATAAATTTGCGATATCTCCTGTCTGGATAACCAATGTGCCGCGGTAATACTTTTGACCTGTACGGCGCTAGCGAGTTTATTAATCACGTCGTTGCCTTTCCAGTATCCGGTTGGAGAATAATAAATTGATTCCATAATGTTATTTACAAGCAACTAATATGAGCTTACTTTTCATCGCAGTTTTTATAACAAGCTAGCTAATTTTTCTTTGAAGGATTTATCAGGGATATAATCCTTCGCATGAATCAATTACACATCTGCGACATGTCGTCGCTGAAGATCATTACTTCGATGTGCAACGTCATGAGCGTGACACGCCTTATGGATAGCGTTTTCTGGATACTCGCCAGGTAGAGGTTGATCTTGATTATTGAATCGGATATCGATTCGAGGTCACGGACCACAGTAATTATATCCTGGAAGGTGTTTATCCCCTGGATATTTCGCCCATGGAATCCCTTAAAGTTTTGTTAACTTGGATGCGATATCACCTCCTTTTTTATACTGATAAATCAGAAAACTAACTATACCACACTGTGCACATTTGCAGGTATTTGCATCTCTCTTATTTTTAGTTGTAACAGGTGTTAGATCAACCGTCGGTGTACTCGACCTACATTTGACTCAATATAAGTCCGTAATATATTTATGTTGTATTTAATGGAATTTTTTAGTGACTTTTCAGCGTTAAAAAAAAACAGTTCAACACCATAAAATGTTGCCGAATATAATTCGGATGATTATAAGTGGATCGTCTGGAAGCGGTAAAACACAACTGTTACTTAATTTGATTAGGAAATGGATGAAATGGGATACATTATATTTGATAGCCCCAACAGCAAAGTATCAACATTGCTACGAGGTGTTTAAAGATTTTAACGAGGCCGCAAACCAATAGTAGGTAAAGATGTTATTGAATTTATTGACGATATCGAAGAAGAATGTGTAGAAAATATTGACGAGAACATCAATAATGTCATTGTGTACGACGATTTGTTCATGGACAATTAAAAATAACCGCTACGATATTTTCAATCGGAAGACATACAAAAATTGTCATAAGTTACATTTCTCAACGAAATATTAACATACCAAGTATGGCCAGGGACAACTGTAATATTATTTCACGTGGTTAATATGCGTACGTTACAAAATATTCACCGATCTTGGTGTAGCGGCGACATAGATTATAATGTATTAAACCTTTTACTAACACCACTTGGAATATCCCACATGGATTTATAACGATAAATTTAGAAGACCCTCAAACACGATATCGAATTGTATTAGATAAAAAAATATTTAGTTAAAAATTGAGCAACTACCTGATAATTTTCACACCCACGTAATTTCACACACACACGAATATGTACACACGGATGAATTTTTACATACAACATAAAGCCTTTATTTTAACAAGAAAAGGCTTGCATAAAATGGTAGGTTCGACCTCGCTCTTCTGGATCTCCGTTAGTTTTATCTGGTTTGGGAACTGGCATTGCTGCTGCTTCTTTCCAGAACTTAGGTTCCTTACCAGTAATCAGTAAATCAATGAAGATTTTGAAAAGAAATGTTAGTGATAATTCTGGAAGATGGTTCAAGCACTGATCATGCATTTAGTTAAGCCCAGTGGATGTATCATGTGCCTTATCTACAACCTTCAAAAACGCCATTAGTATAAACAGTTGGTTCTAACTTTCCATATTTTTTGCTCTGAGTTTTAAACATGACTTTATTCCTGATTTTATAATCTTCGGATGGTTTCTAAATACATTGATGATGAGTTTTTAGAGAGACTGCCTGCAAGACTATTTGCTATATCACGTTTTAAACTAGCATTGTTATTATTTCCTTTCACATTTCGAGAAGAATTGTGTTCTATCTTACCATTTGTTGTTGCGGGTAGTATCCCAAACAGTATTAATAGAGGAAAGAGATTTTGAAGAAGAAATATATTTCTTCCATTATGCTCGTGTACGTTTTTTGATTGTGTATCGAACGTTTGCCAGGAGAATACGGTACGTACTTAAATGTTCAGGAGTGAAACGATTGTTATTTTTATACAATGCTTCTCGGCGTTGTTTAATGGTTTTCTTACATTCCTTATGACTCAAGGTTTTTTGGGTTATTTCACAGTTCGGCGAGGACTTGGTAATATATACTTCCGCTATCTAGATTAAAGTGAAAGTAACTTGTTGAATAGAGTAATTAATGTTGAATACCGTATCCTCATTAAGTCTAGTTTTACAGAGTGTTACAAACGTTGCCCAGCGGCCCTCATTAACTTCGTTATTGAATTGCCTCATTACGTAAGAAGTTAGTATTTTCAAGAACGATTGGAACGAGATCATTGCTGTTAATGTTATAGTCCAAAATCATCGAAGGAGAGCATATTGTCAAATCTATACACGTGTGTGTACCCGTTCCATGGTATAAATATGTCAATAATTTCGAGAAATATATAACAAATCGTGTATAGAAATGAAGTATTCTACTTTGTGGTCTCTATCACTTATGTGAAACGATCAACGAGTAAACAAAGATCGTGGGACGTTGTTGAACAAGGTTGTATAATTCGTCTGGGACTAGTTTGTGGTTTGATGGTATGTTAATAGAATTAAAGGTAATAACACGATCTAGATATACGCTTATAACAATGGCTTGCCAATTTGTGTTTAAATATATTGTTCACAAGAACAAAAACTCCTCCGGAGGCCCTTTCAACATTTTGAATATAGGTGTTTAACAGGGAGTAGTTTAAATGTGATGTTATTAGTAACTTTCCAAAACTAATCTTAAAGGCATAGTAAAGCAGGATCAAGTTCGTTTAGAAGTAGTAGCATATCGTTTCATCTGGCTCTAAGCCCTCAACAGTACAGTTCCCTAGTATGGTGGTGTTCATAATCTTAAACCTTTTGATGAGACAATTGGTGTCGTTTATTTATCTGAAAGAAGTACGGGGGTGCATGTTTTGTTGGTATGTCTAGAGTTACCTTGAGTACATTTAGCAGTTTCTTCTGCATCCATGCTCTCAAAATCTCCAAACCTATTATATAGTTTGATAGAGTCATATGACCTCATTTGCTGCTTATTTACTTGAGATTGTTTATTCCCTGGTGATTGTGATGCTTTGTTGACAGTGAGTAAAATGATGTTGGTGTCCTGCATATTGTTATTACGTTTAATATAAATTCTACGGAAAGCAGTGACACCTTTATGTTTCAAGCCTCCATGATAGCTGCGTCGTTGACTCTAGCAATCTCACGACAGCGTATCACGTCTTTGGACTTATTGGGAGTTGTGTGAGCGAATGATGTGACTGGAATATCGAAGAATGTTTTCATTTTCTTGTGATTGTTTGATCGACCTCGTCGCTTGCATTCAACAAGATGGGCCCTGAGTGGCCAAGAAAAGTCGAAAGCGCTTTCTATTACAGATCACTGCCATCCCATATCTAGTCTCAGATTCGGACAATGTGGGTATGTGATAAAGCTTGCTCGTGTGTCGATGGTTCTTTCAGGGTTTTATCCGGGTTCTTACTCCACCATTAATACTGGCCGCCATGTATATCCTATCATGCGCTGAAAAATAACGTTAAACCTTACAACAGCAACACTCTACAAGAAGACAACCTGATTCTATTTTTTTAACAATCGTTTGGTGATATCATGTAATCTACTTTTCAATTTTCCTTCCCCGACACAAAATTCACATTGATCCATTATACCACCATGGCAGCGCAGGTGTTGTAAATTTATAAATCATCTAAATCTGAAAATGAAGAAACTGTGCGCTAAATCTAAAAATGAAAAAATGGTAAGCTAAATGTATAAATGAAGCAATGGTGACATAAATGTATAAACGTAGAAATGACTTTAATTGTTTTTGTTATAAAACAAAATTCACAATCACTGATCGATGCCAGAGTTTCTTTGTACATTACAGTATTAGGCGCGAATGTTTGTATTAATATTTGCCTATTGTAGCTTAGTAGTAATTTTGCCCTCAATCAAATGTGATACTGTATTAATTTGGAATATAAATATTTTGGAATTAGGTCATTCTAAAGCATTAATCTGAATTTGGATGATGCTAGTGTGCCAAAATGTCTACAAACAATTATCATACACAATTCGCCTACTTTACAGATATTGCTGAAAGTACTGAACCAACGGCTGGCTGTTCAATTTAGTTTTGGGAATTAAAATGTGGTGGATTAAATTCATAAAATATAAACTAATACTATGCAATGATCATAACAGTTCCTAATCAAAGCTGACAAAATCGTCAATGATTCATTGATTCAAAGAATTTAACACATACATAAGCATATATAAATTTGGATAATAATGATGAATTATGTTTGGGGTAAAATGCCTTTACATATTCATATAAAGTCCGAAACAAAACTTTGTTAGGCCAAACAATCCTGGATATTTTAGTGACAACATATGTTTCTAATATAATGTTTGTTTTCATAATTTGTATAAAATACCAATCGTATGCATGTTTAAAAAGGTTTTATCATAACAAATAATTTACCTGCTGTACAGACGGTTCCACGTTTGCTATAGCCTGACTTGCACTGACACATGGCATCAGCACACACCGCATATAGATTGGAACATCCATTCTTTGCATCACATTGTACACCTAGATCTGAAATGTTTGTACAAGCACTGAGTTGATGTTGTGGAAAACGTCCTTTAAAAACAGGTCATGTTCATTTCATAATTATACTTGTTTTAACATATATACTCTGGCATCAGGACGACTCTGACAAAGATTTCGTGTCAGAAGAACGCGCCCATCGATACGTAACTATGCTTCAAAGAGAAGCATCGATTGGCACCTACATACAACAGGAAAGAAAATGTTCGTTCAGCATTCCAATACTCTTTTCTCAATCTTTCAATGATGAATTAAGCAGATTGACGTATACTCACTAGAAACGTGGATATGGGTTTATCCGCATTACCGGAATAAACTGATATAAGAGGATTATATCCTACATCTATCATGTCAATGACAACGAATTAATAATATTAATATATAGAAATATTACAGATCTAGTAAACATATTACGATACAAAATATTAGAATACTATATGTTCATAAAATATTATTATTTTAATATAGCTTTCCCTGATTAGTAATTAATTCATTTTTTGTATATATTTGAACTATACTAATGTTCAACAGAGCTTACCTCCCTTACAGAGGGTACCAATTTGGGTATAACCTGTCATGCACCTGCAATATTGGTTAGTGCAATTTGCGAAGAGGTTTAAACATCCTGTGCTGATTGTACATGCCATGCCATTATCTGAAAATTCAATTAAAACAGAGAGTTGGTGTTGAGGGAAAAAACGTTAAGAATAAATCATATACACAGCAGGTGATTATTAATCTATTTTGGAATACCATTGCATGACAATGCAAAATAACCAGTGATATGGTAATCCTACTAAACGTGAAAGGATTGTAATTATGTAAACTAATATAACAATATCAGCAATCGCTTTGTTGCAAAAAGAATAAACATGCCATTTTAGTTACATGACATCTATTAGCTTTTCTCTTACAAAAACATTTCATATTCTTTATCCAGCCGTCTGAACACTACCCAAAAGAAAAGTACCCTTTGAAACGAAATATATTTTGCATCATAATGTAGAACCGCAAATGTCTAATTGTAAAACGTTAAAAATTAAATATGTAGGACGTCCTGTATCTTCCACTTAAGGTGTCATGATTTACATTTGCTCTCGCCAATGGCAGCGCCACTTTACTCTCGGCATGTTCTTTAACTGTTATGTCTTTCAGAGCTGTCGGATACCAGACTTACAGCCTCTAGAAATACTTACGCTTCCAAATATCACATATCACAGATATTGATGTACATATATAATGTTGATATAATTGGAGCAGCGTTACTTAGTATTAGCTATTCAAAAACTTATAATGATTTATTTATGTAGTCGTTTCGTCTGTAAGATTTAGGGTCATATGTATAGAAAGTTCTCAATGCAAAGGTAATAATATTGGATGTTTTCTTTCATATATTATCCACAACTTATCTATCCGGGATTTTCCCCATTACGTTTAGACTCAATATGTTCTTCGAAATCTCATAAATACATTTTCAAAATGGAACATGATTTGGGATTTTAAATATAACGTTAAAAACTTCTATTGAAATGGTATATGGGGTATTTGCTACTTGTATACGTGATCTTTTCAATATAAATAGGTATTATTCAGAAAAAAAATAAAGTTAAGAAATTTTGATAAGCACTAACTTCCACATTATTATACATTGTCTCTCTCAAATATGATTACAACATTTCCGTGACTCTTTTTCTTCGTATATGTCTTATGTGTTTGTATGGAGGTTCAGAGACTTTAGCATACAATTTTCATTCACTTTCAATTGTTATATCTTGTATTTGTAATGGATTTTTATGAAAACCAGTTTTGTATTAAATGGAAGTTATAAGTATGTATTCAATGCGGAGGATGACTTTGTAGTTTTATAAAGATATTTTGCGATACGAATATTGGTAATTGTGATTTATGATCCTCCATCAATTAAATTATCAGATTCTGACTTATTATTGATGAATTGTTAGCATTTCGTTTAAGACTAGTCATCCTCATAAACTGATTATTCTCTCAGGATATCAAGTTATTTTGCTCATAATTCTGATTAGACCAAGGTCGTCAATGATCACAGCTGCGAAAGAGCAAAGAACATCTGCAGTATTGCACACAAGTTTGCATGTCGTGAACAAAACGGTTATCTTGCCAATATCACTAGCCGATGTTATTCCACTTCGGTTATTTTCCGCATTGGTATCTTGGATGATCCATCTTAATTCTTCTATTAAATTTGATCTCTTTGAAATTTTGAATTTGTTCAGTCGCAATACATTCACAAAACACTTATCTTCTCATGAACAGCCGTCATAAACATAAGAAATGACCTAAAACACGACTGTGCGTTTCTTAAGGTTTCGTACCGTTTTTTGGTTGAAACACACACATAAAGACTTTGCTTTCTTTCTGTCATGGGGACAAGCGCGAATTTGTGAAAGTACAGTCCATATCGTTATAATCTTATGCTAGTCAATGTTTGTTTTTGCATAGTCAATTGGAATCGTAATTGGGGTGTATTCATTTCATCCGTACATAAACAATTTTAACGTATTCAATGCCAGATGTTCTTGTCCACCAACTAATATTATGACTCAAATTTTGCATCGATTTGGTAGCGGCACTAAAAATAGTTCCAAAGGTCGATTTAGTTTTATCACTTGCTTTATACTTTAGTTCGGAGCTTGGTTCCACCTCAATTAAACAAATATTCGCTCGACATTTGCTATCCGCTTACGGCTGCTCTCACGCACCATCCTCAAATTCCACAACCTTATCACAGTGATACTTCATAATGCATCATCTATATGTATGTCTGCATATCTTTGTCCGTATGTCTCAGTCTCTCTGTCTCCTTCTATGTCTCTCTCTATCCAAATCTCTCTTATGTATGTCTGTATGTATGTCTCTGTATCTCTCTCTCTCTCTCTCTCTCTCTCTCTCTCTCTCTCTCTCTCTCTCTCTCTCTCTATATATATATATATATATATATATATATATATATATATATATATATATATATATATATATATATATGTAGAGTGCTCTAATCGTCATTCTGAATGGAGGGATTAACTTTTTGTTATATTTACAATTTTATTTCTTTCGCTTGTTTGAATGGAATGTCACCGATGACCTTCACAGCATTGATAACTTTCAAATCTTTCTTTCAAATAGTATCTTCACCTTTGATAACTGAATTCAACTAACAGTTAGTGTCAATGTCTCGAAATAAAAGACGGTGTTTATGCAATTAAGTCTGTTCCAAAGACATCATTATGAACCTAAACTCACGCTTTACGAACCACCTATTTCATTTGTTCCAGAAACAAAGTTTTAGGTATTATCTTTGCCAGAATGCTGACTTTTATTCCACTTATCAAGAACGCAAAAAATGTATGCTTACAAACTCTAGAACTACATAAAGTAGTAGCGCACGTTTATTGGAGTGCAGATAGAACATTCATTTTCTATTCTTATAGAATGTTAATTTGCTCCAAACTAGGCCATGGCTGCGTTATGTATGGTTCAGCTAGGAAGTCACATTTGAAGATGATTGACCAAATTCATTATCAAGGAATAAGACTCCCTCTGGGAGCATTTAAGACATCTTCCTGCGAAAGCCTTCTCGCCTAAGCGAAAAAACCACCTGACAACACTGTCAAGACATGCTTTCCACACAGTACGATCTCAAGGTCAAACCTTCTGAAACATGTTGTATATGCTGTTTTTTAACCCCCCAAAAAACTCTTATATAAAATCACAATCTAAATGTCATACCTTACTTTTGTCTTAGAATAGCATTCACCAAAAACAGTCACAAAATTAATCTTTCTAAAATTCAGAAAAGGTTTGTCTAAGAAACATCGCCCAAACAAATAAAAGTACATTTTACGCAATAGACCTTGTTCTGCAATATATAGAAAACAAACGTATTATAAACATTATTTTATCTGACTCATTGTCACTACATAATTGAAAACTATAGAACCAATTAATAACCAATATTCTTTTGAAATAAATAAGGAGCTGTGTACATCCCACAATATAGTATTCTGTCATTGGTATTGAAGGTAATGAAAACGCAAATCACAACTCTAAAATGGTCCTATCCCAAAACCCATTGATTTTAAAATACGGTATACTGATTTTAAATCTAGTATCAAAGAGCCGTTACGCCGGAAGTGACACATCGTGTGATGATGCAGTGATTAGCAAACCCTACGTTTGCAAGCCATTCCTAGGAGAATCGATTCCTTTTACAGAACCATCCGTAGGGAGGAGGTAGTCATTACAATAATTCGAACTGGTCAAACGTTCATACCCAGACCCACATACGTAAAAGCAGAGACCAACCAGACACCGTTTCTTGCATTCATTTTTAAGCACTTATGATATGTTTCGACCTGCAACTTACGCGAAATCAACATTATATGTATTACATGAAGGTCATTTTTGATACAATAAACATGACTCGTATTATACAATTCCTGACGGAAGTAAACATTTATTCTATGCTATAATTTGTATGCATCGCTTAGAGCATTGTTATGTTATGTTTATACCGTCTCTTATTTTCAATACATTTTCATCTCTCTACATTAAGTAAATCATTTACATACCCCGTTTACGGACACCTACAATTTGCACCGTTACCATCTCACCGTCATACATTTAATTACTTGGCTTTGCTCTCGCTGGCCATTGAGAAACCTTTTATCATTTTTAAACGATTATGCATATATATATTTATGTAGCGCTCAATTGCCTAAAAGTTTCGGTGTACCGTTAAAATACAATCAATCGAATCTGTTCCGCTGAATCACTTATGGCTTTGATGCGCAGTGCAAGAGTTTTGTTACAAACAGTCTACAAGGTTGTCCTGTGATTCATGCGGGACGCAGACATAATTTTGCACGGACGCTTTCGCGGACATGTATACTGCAGCGAAAAAAGTGTCAGTCAAACGTTGGCAGTATTGCACATCATATAACATTATCGACAATGATATCTTTGTGAGTTTTGGTAGAATAATATACAATGCGTGGTTATTTAAAATTATCTGTTGAATCCGAACTACGGGGCCCCGAGTGTCCGAGTGGTCTAAAGCGCTCTCCATTACGGATCACTGCCATTTCACCAATGTCTGCGTGGGTTTGAGTCAAAGATTCTGACAATCGGGATATGTGAGAAAGCTTGCCAGTAGCGTCTCTTGGGTCGGTGGTTCTTTCCGGGAGTTTTCCCCAGTTCTTCCTCCACAATTAATACTAGCAGCCATGTATAGCTTATCGTGTGCTGAAAAATGGTATAAAACCTTAGAACAACATCAATCCGCACTATGTTTGAGCGGCCATCAGTCGTCGCCAAGAATTATCATCAATCTGTTGCTGTTGTGCCAGTTCAAAGTAAGCACGTACGCATATTGTAGTGTTACATGGATCAAGTCTGTAGTTTTGTGTCAGTCTCGTGAAAATTATATCGTTGGTGGTATTCAAAAAGTATTGCAAATTTGCATAAACGACAATAATTGTCCTGATCAAAGTCGAAAATGGCAGGACCGCCGGTTGTGGATGAGAAATCAAATGGCAGACGACGACGTCTTTGACGGCAGATTTTCTTCCGTAAACTACTTGAGTATTTAAAAAAAAAAACAGTGGATTACCCGCCGACGACGGAATCACAAGCAAGCAATGATGCCCAGGCCACTCCTACAAATCTGACCTCTGTACAGAACAACGCCCACGAGACTATTACAGCAACTTGCGTAATGTTTGACTGAATCTATGGAGTGTCCAAAGATGAAATATTCAAGCATTTAAAGGCTGCATTAATGACATATTGATTTTTCATTGTTTTGGTGAAACATGGTGACTTGTATAATGTTCTTCCTGGGTTCTGGTATGATTGTACATTAATTCACCTTAATAACTTTCATGTTCAGAATAAGCCTGTTGTACGCCAGCTATATGCATGAAATGTCTGTGAGGAAATTTTGTTCCCTTTTCATCCCAGTATACCCTTCGCAGACAGTCTTAACTTCATACAAAATGTACACCTAATATTAAATAGCCTTCATAAATTTGTAGGTAGTCGAAATTGGTGCAGGAATTTATTCCCAATAAACATATTACCAATGTTATCATGGTTTATGCGTTCAAAGTTACGGATTTCACTAACTTGTGCAGAAATTTATTTAGAAATAATCAATTTACGATGAGGTCACTAAATCTTATAATTTTAACCGATGAGATGAATCTTTATTGTGTATTCACAATTGAGCTGACTCACAAAACCAGATGTTGGAGTATACTCATTTGGAACGATTTATGAAATACCTGCAGAGAGAACGTTGATAATAAAGAATCAGTTGCAGATTAGTGTAAGCAAAAATAATAAATTAAATAAATCAAGTTAATTGATGAAAGAGATAGAATATAAAAAATAGACTATATCAGATGTTCCTGTTTTATTTCCTCGGAGAATACACACTTTATCTAGTCATTTGCACACTATTATAAATAAAACTAGAGGATATTCAAACATTCACAATATTTGCGTCAAATTGAGCCATGTCGAATTGCACAGTTATCTGCATCAAAACGTGACACGATGTACATTAGAAAGTCTCTGAAAAATGACAACGCTTTAGAAAGACGTCAATAGTTGCATAAAGTAAAAAGAAATTACCATGCAGCCAGAAGGGAGACGTGAATGATATTAAACCAAAGTAAGTGAGCAGCAGAAACATATACTTCAGCATCAAGTGTGCGACGACAAAATGTAATTACACCATTCAAATGCATTGATACAATATGACTGCGCAGTTTCAACGTTTGAACTCACACATATATATATTTCGTATTGTGTTAAATAAAACTAACATATTTGTATATGACCCTAAATAACCTGAACATGAAGTAATCAGACGAACTATCACTGATTTCAAGGATCAAGAATATAATGTCGTCTAGAGAATCACATTTTATATTCGTATTGCAATATTTGAAAATAGTCATTAAATGTTTTTTTCTTCCTTCTGATCTATAGAACCCAACACGTCGAATTTTGTTAACATTGGCAGAAATTTAGAATCACATTTTGGTACAGTATTAAGCTTAGAGAAACTGTTAATAATTAAACTGTAATAAAAAATGTATGCATGTTACCGTTATCGCAATTTATGCAGTAGCAATGATATTTCAAAGTTAAATGTGCTTACCAGCGTATCTCAGAACAAATAAGTAAGGTATAGTGTTATGAATTAAAACGAAAATAAGTTGAGATGAGGAGCAAGTGATAATCTGGCCAGTTATTTACTAAATCTGTTATGTTTGTTGAAATATAATAAGAACCGAGAAACTGACACACTATTCAATTCAAGGGATAGATACGGATAACCAGGATTACACATGGAGAATAATTGTAACTGGCACGAAATAGTATTTATAACGTACTGGCAACACCCATGAATAAACCGTATATACATTTACCTCTTTGCTTCTGCTACTACGTCACAAATGACGGCACAAATTAAACAGTTACGCAAACACCCGTAATACGTATTTATGAAAACTTAAACTTGTTTCACCAACCAGGTGCGTATAACATCTTAAAATACTATTAAGTGTGCTTCACGAAGAAGGGACTGAGCAAACTATACGAAACTATAAAACTAGCTTCACTTAGACGGGCTTCAAACAGCTTATACTACTATATATAAATGACGGGGAAAAAAAATTTCAATTCTACCTCAGGAGAAGAACAAACAATGATTGTTCTTGAAAGATTACCTATATGTGTTATGCAGAGAACTATTAACAGAGGCAAAAGTTTAATGTAGTGACTTATATGATGAACGCAGTCGGAGATTGCTAAGTTTACTAATCATAGCAATCATTCGTATAGGGTATTAATGTTTTAAATTTAAGATGCATATATGCTATGATTAAATTACATCTAATGTGATACAAATTATCAAACTTCAACACAGAAAACGAATTCAGATACCCTGAAAACACAAGTAGACGCACACAAAATGTAAATTTAGTTTGCTATATACATATCAAATGTTAGAGCAATAATAACGGCAAAACATATGTGTACAGAGTGAAAGAGATAAACATGTTCCATGGAACGAGAATGGTTAATATGATTATGGAAATATGTTAATAACAAATATGCAAAATAGATGAAATTAAAATAAATATGAATGTTAAATTAACACATTTTGAACCAAACTGGTCAAATGAAAACTGTATTATTAATACTAGTTAGGGATTATTCCTTACATTCCTTAAAATATAAGCTAAGTGTTTCTTGATTATCGATTATTAAAATTAAATAGAATAGTAATACCTCCAGTGGTTACATGTGTACTCTCTCTCTATGTACCGGTAAGGTAGTCTTGATCTAACTTTTGTTAACAACAAATTGACTAGATCTGAAGGTTTTAGTGGTCTTAACAAACTTAGTACCAGGATTTAATATGGTTTTCACTAATATAGAAACTGCTGATCGAAGCATAGTGTTTTGTGATTTTTTTTAAATAGTGCTGTTAGGTTTCAATTTGCCAGACATAGCTTGTGCTTTTAATTACAATAACTAAAACAATCTTGCAAAACATTTTTAACTCTTTTAATTCTAGGTTAACATTGATTCATGATTGATAGTGTAAATGTCAAATTCCAGAACTACTGACCAAATACAAAATTAGAGAAAGAAATACAAAATCGATACAAAATAATGAAGCAAAAGCTAAACATATTATTAACCCTATAAATAAAACAATGATGAGAACAATAATTGTCATGTTGCTAACATCTATGTGTTAGTAGAAATTGAGCAAAAGTTCAGAATTAAATATGAGGTATTATAGACGATATATGAAACTATGGAATGCGATTTATCATTTTGGAATATTTTGATAATAAACAATAAAGATCAAAACGTTTCAGTAAAAGCTTAACAATTTGTAAAAGTAACAATTAAAACTATGCAATGACTTGAACTAAAATTTGCTACCCTATCATGAAGATGGCGCAGATCGAAATGAACCATACTTCGACCTAAAAAGACCCTAACTGCCAACGCTTACTGCCTCACGATTTAAGAATAGTAGTGCAGACACTTTCAGGAGCTTGGCTTGACAATGCTCATTATTATTAGGTGTGTGATCTAGACACAGATACTGCACACTATTGAGGTTAACAATAACCTTGTTGTCTTTGAAAAACAACAGATAGCGGTTTGATTACGTCTCAGCTGCAATTAGTTATGGGCATTCCATTTCAAGGTTTAAAGAGGTTCTCGGTATATACCTATATCGCCGTCTTGTAACAGATTCTGTCCAGTTTGATTTGTGGTTGCCTACCAAGTGAAAACCATGTTTGAGAGTAATTCAAATAATACTAATACAAATGAGGACTAATCGTTAGAAGCAGTAATCGCTTTACACCAATACTGATATGACTACAGAAGAACATAAAACAACAACCATGAAATTGGAAAACATATTAAATGCTGAAAATATTTAACCTACGAAACATTATTAGGTCTTTACGTTCGCTCTGGCAGTCGAAGAAGGTGAGTATTAAGAGCACTCTTGAAAGTGATTATTGTGTCTTTGAGTCCCCTTTTTAATGTGCAATTCAATTTACATTGCTGGGCGCTAATATGAAAAAGAACGTTGTCCATATGACTTTGTTTTCATAGTGGGATCAGTGAGTTTACGATTCTCAGAAGAGGAGCGTACGTATCTTGCAAGTGTGTATTCATGAATGTGGCCGGATAGGTATGTTGGACTGGAGTCCGTCAGTGAAACATAGCACATAATACAAATTTTATATTTGAGCCTGGAATGCCAGAGTAGTGTGCTGAACAGTGCGGAGGTGTGCTGTGATCGTGGTAATGTATTTTGAAGCGTTTGAAGTTTCTGTATTAGATATTGAGACGAGCCAGACATAATTGAGTTAATATAGTCTAGTCTTGAAAGTACTAATGAACACATAATTGTTTTAGTGCCATCAAATGAACGATATCTTCGAATGGAACGGATGCGTCTCGGCTCAATATATGTAACCTTGCATATGTTCATGACATATTGATGCAGTGTGTGTGTACTTATAGAATACCACCTAGATTTCGTACTGACCATGCGAATTTAATGTTGGTGCTGCTGATATTTATTGTTTGAGGTAAAGGATGTGAATGAAACATTATATGTGGTGTGCTCAGAATGGCATCAGTTTTATCATCATTCATCTGCAGTTTTGTACATCTCATCCATGATTTCTTATTATAAATGCACCTCTCTACGCCTTGGATGGTATCATGAAATTCAGGTGGGTGGCTAGACTTGTATATTTGGGTATCATAAGCGAACACTTGGTGAGACACTGGATTATGATCTATGACACTTGATAACGGCTGGGTGTATAAAACGAAGGTAACAGGTCCAAGAACAGACACCCTGATAATCCCAACAGCATATATCATATGGGCTGGGGTTTATTCTACTTGCAGATATGATATGTGTCCTGTTGACTCAGTAAGACCTGAACCACTGTAAGGTTGTAATATGAGGGTGAGGACTGTAATCTTTCTGCTATCCAAAGCAGAGAGAATGTCATTAAATACTTTCAGAAGTGTAGTTTCAGTTCTGAGGCAAAGGCAATATGCAGACTGTTTGAATTCAGATGAGATACAAGTTGAGTTAGAAGTAATGTTTCTAACATTTTTTTATATGAACGGGCTATTATAACTGGGCGGTAGATCTTTAAATCGTTATGATCAAGTGTTGGTTTCTTTAGCAAAGGTTTTATTATGACAGTTTAGAAACATGATGGGAACTCCCCCAATGAGATATATATATATATATATTAATAACAACAGTTAGTTAAGTCCTTATTGGGTCTTCGCACTCAACAAGCAGCGATGATCAAATTTGATCAAATTCACATGACCTTGGTGCACTCTTCATCACGATTTTCCGTACTAAATCGATATAGAGAGTTTCAAATGTTCCTACTGGTTGTCGTTGAAATTCTGAATCGTAACTGTCTGGTGAAAACGAGTCAATTGAAATTGTGTTGTCAAGTGTATATCTGTTGGTTTGTACTTTGTCACGGAAGACATTTGCAAATAGGTCCGGAATGTCTACTGGAGAGAAGGTAGTTGGATGTGCTTAACATTTGTCCCTTGACATCAGTTTGTTATTTATTTCGAAGAGCTCTCTGCAGCTGAAACTCTCCGTGATCCTGTTACTGAGGTGGAATAATTTAGCTAAATGGAATATGTTTGTGACGTTCGTCTTAGCCGTTTCATATATTTATTTATGAATAGTGAGTCTGTCGGAAGAGCATAGCCTCTCGTCTTTTAGCATTGAGAAGTTGGTCTCTAACATTGCTATACCACGTAGAACACTTTATTTTATTGATACTCTGCATTCAATGGCTGGAGCATTTTGCTCCAAAAACAAAGATTCAGTCAGTTTGTTTTTCTTCTAGGTGGAGGGCGGCAGAGACAGAAACGTGGACTGACGTTTGTTCCAGTGTGAGCGTTGGTTGGACCAGATCAATCGATATGTGGTCACAATGGAAGGCTGTGTTGTTCTTCAGACATTTTATCATGGAATTCTTTGTGATGACAGCAATTTCACCTCCGCGAGAGTGGCGGGGGAACGACTTGATGGAGCAAGTGGTGGGTGTTAAATCCGCGCACTTGGGCTCATCGCCTGATGTTTTCTGCCATGTTTCTGTCAGGAAAAAGAGGTCAATGTTCTGGTGGTTGATACAATTAATTATTGATGTGCACTTTTCCAGTGGTCCTACTGAGTGAGCGTTGAATAATGCAATACGCAACATTATATCAGAGACAGTTGACACAACGGTTGACGATTTAGGATGGATTTTCACCAGGTTATCAAAATTAACGGCCGAATTTTTAAATTGTTTTTCTGGAAAGGGCGAAATGGAGATAACTAGAATTATTATTCCAGCAGCAGAGAGGGTGAACAGACCAACTTTTACAGGCGTCGATTTAGCAAACCTAAGGCTCCTCGAAAATGCTTAATAGAAGCCTCCATTCATCAAAATAAAATTTAAAAAAACGACGCCAGTTTTATTGTCACCGTCCCCTTCCTGCATAGATTTTCCACGATGGAGTGAAAACGTGGACTGCGTCTGATTGTGAAATCGTAAATTGCTTTGCAATTTCAAAGGATTTTCGTCTGAGGCTTCCTCGAAGGGTAAACTGCTATGAAAATCTTCAATTTTTACTAACTAAATATTTGATCAAGTCCGACGCGATATCTCGTCCGAGGGTCTGATAAATTTATCGTCACAAATCCATGTTGGATTAACTGAGCGCGGCTAAAGAAATTTCTAAATTGATTATGATCGATATCACCGCAGCACCAAGTTTGCCAAATATTTCTAATAGTATGTGTATCAAGTCCGTTAAATACACACAGCATATTGCAGTTATCTCTGATCACTTTTGGTATTTGAGTGTAACGTTGAGTAACATATATCACGTCGGTGTTTTTATGTCTGCCTCTGAAAAATATCCTAGCAGGATTTTTTTGATTATCTAACATGATATCATCATATACGACTAAATTGTTAATACTTCCGTCGATGGAGTCAATGTTAGGTGCCTCTTCGATATCGGTTATAAACTCAATAACATCATCGCCGTTAAAATCCTTTAACACTTCATAGCATCGTTGATCGTCTACACTCGAAGCAATCAAATACAACATATCCCACATCATCCATCTCGTTATCAAATTAAGTAGGAATTGTGTTTAACTACTTCCAGATGGTCCGATGATAATCGCGCGAATAGAATTTGGTAACATTGCATGGTGTTTAATAGGTTCCCGTCGTCTCGTAGCTGAATAATCAATTACATTCATACTGTTATATAATAAATTATGGATATATATTGTGTGAAATGTAAGACGCGTACTGACACAAATGACTTGACGACGATTACAACGAAAAATAATCGATCAGCGCTTTTTGGTAAGTGCGTACAATGTAGTACAAAGAAATTTAGATTTATTTAAACGAAACCTTTAAAAAAAACGAGGAGGTGATATTGCAGCCAAGTTAGTGAAACTCCCAGGAACACCGTGGGCAAAATACTCAGGAGAAAAGCACCTTCCAGGGTATAGTTATTGTGGACCGGGAACACGATTAGATATCAGACTCGATGACCAAAACCAACCCCGACCCGGTGAATATCCAATAAACGCTATTGATAAGGCGTGTCATGCTCATGATGTTGCTTATAAAAGTAGTAGTCTTCAACATAGGCATCTTGCGAATGTAAAATTAATTCATGCGTTGAATGCTATTCCTGATAAATCATTCAAAGAAAAATTGGCTTCGCGGTTGATAAAATCCGCTATGAAAGGCAAATTGATGTTAGGTGCTGGTAATTAATAATATGGAATCTATTTATTATTCTCCGAGGGGATACTGGAGAGGCAAGGAAGCAATCAGTAAACTCGCTAGCGCATCAAAGGTGAAAAAAACCACTGCAGCGAACTGGTTATCTAAACAGGCTATATGGCAAATTTATCTACCACCGCCTAAACGAATTAATTACTCGCATTTAGATGTTATAGGACCCAATGCAGTTCATCAAGCTGATAAACTTTTTTTACCACATGACAACGGTTACAAATACGCGTTAACGTTAGTTGATGTTGCGGGTCGATACAAAAAAGCAGAGCCGTTAAAAACGAAATCATCACCTGAAGTAGCTTCTGCATTTGAAAGGATTTATCGACGAGGTCCACTACGCTGGCCAAATCTGTTACAAGGCGGTAAGGAATTTCAAGGCGCTGTTTTATCAGCGATGAAACATCACAATGTCACCATCAGACGAGGGCATACTGCACTACATCGCGATCAGGCAACTGTTGAACGATTTAATCGGACTCTTGCAGAGCGGTTATTTGGATATCAATACGCAAAAGAATTCATCCAAGAAAAGCGATCCCGTGAATGGGTCAAAAAGTTACCAGGAGTAGTTGCAGCGCTAAATAACGAGATTACCATGAAACCTGTCAATGCGATTAAGAAAGTTTCTATGCCAAAAGTAGAACTCCAAGGGATTTCACAAAAAGATTTCAAAGAACCAATTCTTGGTAGTCATGTCACTGTCAGATATTTATACGAACCAGGAGAGCTTGAAGGTGGTAAAAATGAGCTACCGATCCTATTTGGAGCGTCACGACGCATAATATATCCGGTATAACACGATCTACGGGTAGAACAGCAATCTATAAACTGGATTCAACTGCTCCTCAGCGAGGATTTACTCGACAACAACTACAAGTGATCCCCGAGGATACTCAATTACCACCGCGTGGTCTTAACTAGCACCTAAGGTGCTGGCACCCCGGCGTATGTTGCACTCAAGACAAGTCAACCTCACGTTGTCGTTGGTATGACCAATGTTGTTATTTTTTCTATCTACGGTAAATTGGCGAGGTTCTTTATCCGAATACTGCCAACGCATTATACAATTGCAACTCGCTCAGTGATTATTCTGTTGTTGCTTCAGCTTAATTATTAATTCAGCATCAATGTCAAATTCTCGTTTATTTGTTTTATCCTGTTGTATATAACCATAGAGATTTTTTTCTGATTATATCCTTGACGTTGTCGGTGTTGATAATATCACTTATTGCATTGTCTGTAGAATTTTGAAGGATAATTCTTCGAAGTTGATTTATTCTCCGTGCTCGAGACACTGCAAGATAAACTAAATTCGACCATTCGATGCGATTGTCTATTATCCAAATAATTGTATCTGTGATAGTTAATCCCTGTGAAGAGTGTATTGCTGCTGCATAACCTAACGTCTATGGTGATTTATCAGCGCGTAATGCATCTTCAACGACGCTGATATCAACCAGCACAATATCATTTAATACTAAATGCTGTCTTTGAAATCCTCCTGGAATATCAACTTCAATATTCTGCTTTCGTGTATCCGAGGGTCTATAACACAATGGCACTGGAAGTGTTGCAAATTTACACTTATGCAATTCAAATAACTTCATCTGAAGTGCGTCTCTGACTATTTTTCTACTCGCGATTATCAAATCGTTTGGTCTCCACGTTTCCCAAAAATCATTCATGGGAGTTTCTGAAATTATTTCACGCGCTATTTCGCATTGAATTTTATCCGGTTGTAATCTAATTAGCGCTTTGAATTCTCGTAATTGTTCATCAAGTGATCTATGGTCGGTATTAATTTCTTCGTAATAGTCTAGAAAACCCTTTAGCCATTCATGTGGAGATCCACCAACAAATGGCGGTGGTTGGCCGTGATCACCGCACTTGACGATTTTTGTGTTTTTGTTTAACAACCATTCAATAAATGTCTGTAATACTCTCAACGATACAGTGCATATTTCATTCCAGATTATGATTTCAGGAATGAATTTATCGCCCATTCGATCAGGAGTCCATGTATCGCCTTTCCATCGAAAGAAGCTGTGATAAGTACAGGCTTTTACTCCCCGCGCTATCATCTCTCTGGCGAGTCTGTGAGTTGGTGTTAACACAATCATGGTTGACCGACGAAATAATTCAATTGCACGAGTTGTCTTTCCTGACCCACCACAACCGTTTAAATAAACTGTTTTGTATCTACATATCGGATCAGATACGGGTGGTGCATTAGAAAATTCTGATTGAATTTCAATACGGTTACAACATAGATATTTATCATCCATGGCAACGTCTGCGGATTCACAATACTCATGTAGTGTTTCCTTTTTAAATCGCCAACGTCCCCAATTTTCGTCGGGATCTGTGAATGCCGCTATATCCGATTTGTATTTATTGTGTATATACATCGAATCAGTAGCTACAATAACCGCGGTATTAGGAAATCTATTTATCATCGAAAATAGATTAATAGAAGCATAGGCTAGCATAGAACTTCTCAAATGTGTGTACTGGGAATTATATCCATCACAGTAGGTAACAACTGTACCCAATTTCTCACCATTGGATAGAAAAACATCCCTACGGGATACACGTTTTCCCTGTTTCGTTAAATCCGCTATGATAAAATCGTATTATGCTTCGTCTATGATCAACCTCGAAGAGTATTTTGCATTGTCATATCTTCGACCTTGAGTGAATTTACCAATTATTTTTCGTCCGAAATCTTTGACTTCTTTGTTTTTACTTTCAAATAACTCCTTAGAAGATTTCATGTTTTCTTCCTCGCTGAAATCTGGAAAATGCTCTCGGTGTTCGTTAATTATACGATCTATATTGGGCTGTGGTAACCAAACATCCTTCTGCGCGCGATAGCATATAATAGCTTCACCGACAATCAACGATTGTAACATCTCACAATCAATCATATACCGCAATAACACAATTGGCATCCAATGTTTCATAGATAGGTGTCTACCAAGCCAAACATAACTACACGGATGTAACACTGTAGCGAATTCGAATGATATCACACGAGTGAATCCAGTTAAATCAAAATCAGGCAATGGACCATTAATCGCAACACGAGTCATTTCATGTGTGGGGTGTCCAAATCGTTTAAAATACTCAGCGCATTCTCCATACCCGAGAAAACTTCCAGGATAACACGCGGATATATCAATTGAAATCATACCATCACGTGACTATTTTGTATTCCACAGTCCTCCATGACCAAATCTGACGCAACTTAATTTAACGTCCTCGAGAAAATCACTTCGTGTTGGACACCATGAGATTTTCTCTCTTGCGAAGTGAGCTAGCACTGATGGAATTGTGAAGCTATCCGTGAATAGTTTTTCATGGAATGAAATCTCTTTTGAAAAGGGAAATTGCAAAGCAAATTCATTAGCAATTTTTCTCATTCTGTTATCTAATTCTTCAACGCGATATAATTCACCATTTGGTCTTACAAATTGATCAAATCCTATTTTAGATTCGCTACTAAGTAACCACACTGACACGGGATCATCTTTACACAACGCATGAATAACATCAAACAATTTCTCTTCATAGAAAACATCCCCGACAAATTCCTAGGGGATATATCTCACGATTCGTTCTCGTGGAAATATTGTTACCGCAGCCGTCCACGCGTGTTTGTTATGATCAATAATTTCAATTGGAGCTCCTCGCGATTGATATTTCGGTTTGTATAATACTTCTCTGGTTATTGTCGTTACTGATATTGGGAATTTTAATGATGCTTCTAATTTAGCTATATCAGAAATCGTTGCACCGTGCTGTTTCACTGTCAGTTCCCATTCGGTTATTTTCCTACGTCGCAGATCAGTTAGTTTTTTTCCTCGGGATGCATTTGTGAAGTGTTCCATTACCCGTGTTGCTACACAATTCAGTGTTGAATCACCTTGTGATTTCGACGATAGTTTCATAGGAGCTAGTTTGGAATATCAGGTTTATTATTTAATGGATATGTCCCATAAACGATTGCTGTTACAGGATAAGATCTCTCCTAGTATGGTTTGTCAATTCCAGTTAGAATTCCTGGTTTGGAATCTCTACTCACAATGACAGTTTTTTATCGTTGAGAATTGGATCAAATTTATCCCTGATAACCCATTCACCTTCGTCTTCGATAATGAATTTTATTCTTAAAAAATACCTCTGTTGAGAAGTGCTTTGCAATGAAAATCATTTGGATTTTACACCCTTGAATTTCCCACCCCTTGGCGGGCCAAGATGTGATATTATCTCAGCTGCTCTTACATCGTTCATAGTAGCATCGATGTTGGGTACATTGACATCTTCATCAATAATTCGAAATGTCGACCACGTATGAGATGCTCCATCGCGGTTAAATTCATTAAAACATTCTCTGATTTTACCCAGTATAGTTCTTTCACCAATTAGATGTTTTGGTATATACGAGATTTTATCGAGATTAAATCTAGCATTTTCCCAAGGCTTAATTTTCGATAAACTCTTAAACTCCTTCATGCTATCGTTTATTAGACGTTTTGGTTTAACAGATACTCTATCGAGATTAAATCTAGGATTAATTTTCGATAATCTCTTGAACTCCTTCATGCTATCGTCTATTAGACGTTTTGGTTTAATATATACTCTATCGAGATTAAATCTGGGATTAATTTTCGATAAGCTCTTGAACTCCTTCAGTATAGTTCTATCACCGATTAGACGTTTTGGTGTATTAGAGACTCTATCGAGATTAAATGTAACATTTTTCCAAGGCTTAATTTTCGATAATCTCTTGAACTCCTTCATAGTATAATTAAAACAAGTATTTAAATAGAAAAATATTATATAATGAATCATTGCAGATGGCTTATGATTGGATCAAAGACACCGTGTAACAAATCATGCAGAAATGAATTCTGTGGGCATCATATGCAAAGCGTGAGAAACGGTTCAAAATGTCCTCTCCCGTGCGTCCATTGTGGGGTAGGTGTTAGAGGCAAATCGGAGTTATGTATCAATTGCGGTGGTAGGCGTTATAGAGAGTTGAAGCGTTATTATGACATAAAAAGAATAAAAAATACTGACTCTGTCAACGTCAACGGCAACGTCAACGGCAAAATCATAAAAACTGCCCACGACTACATCGAAAGATTTCTCAATGTTATAATTCAGCCAATATGAATTAGACAAACAAGTATATGTATACAAATGAGCCAAGAATTTCAACGACATTCTGTTATTGCAAACTATGAAGCTTCTCGTGATGGTGTTGTTAGACACTGTAGACTCAAGAAGTCGGTTGGTGCTCTGAATAATAAGGGACTTTTGGTGTTTACTGCTTAAGGGAAAATTAATCTCAATCATCGTTTCGTCTATGAAGTATTTAACGGATTGATCAAGGATGGTTTTGTTATTGATCACATTGATCGCATTAAGACTAATAATTCTTTATCGAATTTACAAGCTATTTCACAGAGTGATAATTCAAAACGAGGTGGGACTGGGGAATACTCGAAAAATCCTAGACGGATAAAGTCAATTAATACTGACAACGATGAGATTATATTTCAGTCTATGACTTCAGCCGGTAGATATTTTGATATTTTCCCCCCCCCACCTCCCCTCAGTTCCAAGAGTAGCAGAGTAAATTTATCAAACCGCTTTTTCCAAACGCTTCAATAATAGGATTAAGTTTTCATATATCTTATAACATTAACGGAGACAACTCGCTTGGGTATCTCCGCGTGACAAATCACCAATGACAGAGTTATCGTTGAAACACTGTCATTGATTTCTGATTGGTTGGTTTCGCTATCATGAATCTCAACGGGTATAATCAATTTTCTTTTTTCATAGGAAACTAATACAACTGTTTTATAAACATTTCGTATTTGATTTGTTTTTTTAGTGTCTTTTTCAAATATTCTGTCTTACTTCAACGTTGTCAATGATCACTATTAAAAACAACAAGGAATACAATCACCACACCGCTATGTGCTGTTAGTCAACAACAACGGCTTATATACCATACTATAGAATTATAATATTGGGGGTTTTTGCGTTCGAAAATCATGCAATGTGATCATTACAGCCTATACACTTCCGGGTATATGGTGCCTTTTGGTATTCATACAACCTAGGATTTTGTCTAGGTTGTAATGATCACGTATGAATGTAGATCCACCCCCGCCATCCATTGTCATTGTCATTGTACATACCATTGTCATATATCCATTGTATATATACCATAATCACCTATAATCTATTGTTGTACCGTCGTCATCCATTGTCATTGTAAATACCATAATTACGTTATAATCTATTGTTGTGTGCCGTCCTTAATTAAGTATTCATCGTTTGCATTGTATATATACCATAATCACCTATAATCTGTTGTTGTGTGCTGTCCGTGCGTCCATTCACCAAACGTATCCTCTTGTAGGTCAAATCCGTTATTTGACGAGTTAGACTTACTCACAGGGGAATACGCTTCGTGATTATATGTAACCGTTTGGCGCCGCTTGATGTATAAACACCAAGGAGTTCCAAATGGGTGATGTGTAATGTGCCGTCGTCATCCATTTTATATATACCATAATCACCTATAATCGCATAAAGCTTCTTTACATGCTAAGATGACCAACACCTTAGTGGGTCAAGAATTCATTTTGTTAAATTGCTTTGCAATTTCATTTTGTTAAATTGCTTACAAAATAAAAATATTCAACTATCATCGGGGTGAAATTGTGATCAAATAATGACTGATTTCGAGGACATGGAATTTGCAGAAAATAATGGAAAATATGTCCTCTCGAAGCAGTATTATCTAATCAAGCGCATTCAAAACCTTATCCGTGAGAGTTTAATTTATCATGAAGATGTTAGTGTGTTTGTACCATTATGCACGGTGGTAGAAGATGTTAGAAAACAATTAGGTGTTGAGTATGAACAAAGGAAACTTATCAATTCCAAGGTGAAACAGATAAAAACTCTAATCGAGCAAACTGAGAGCCCCCTTGTTGTATAACCTCGTGTACAGGTAATGTATGACATGTATCACTACCTGTTTGAAGCGCGATTACTCAACTAGAACAAGTTTACAAAGACAACAAATACAATTATGTGTGTGAATACCCCGTAGAACAACAACAGGGAAGTATAATGGTTGGTGTAATCTAGTGATTTCTTTTTTTTTTCGTGAAATTCCAAATACTATGGATTTCCATGAAAATTCTTTGAAATTGCTTGCAATTTAACAATAGTGAAACTCTTTCAATAATGGTAGGACAATCACTGACCTCACGAAATACAAAACAGCGACTGAATGCTATTAATAAACTACTACTACTGCAATTTATGAAAAAAAAATTATTATAATAAATGAAAAATCTGCGATTTTCAATTCTGTATTTGTAACTGGTTTTCACTGAATTTTGGGTGCTTTTTGGTGATTTTTTGACTGATTTGGGTGATTTTTCATCGTGAAATCACATTTTTTGTGATTTTATTGCTGATTTCCGTGAGAATTAGGAAGAAATTCGTGAAAATCTCTTTGAGATTTTTCGGGTGAAGTGGTCGAATTTGCATGGGATTTTCCGTAGGTAAAAGCTGTTAGGAATGTTTTTTTATTGTTTTCGAAGCAAAAATGATCAAAAATGATCAAAAAATAAAAAAAAATGTGATTTCACGATGTAAAATCCAGAAAAATCCGGAATTATTCCATGAAAATCTCTTTGAGATTTTTCGGGTCAAGTGGTCGAATTTGCATAGGATTTCCCATAAGGAAAAGCTGTTAGGAATTATTTTAAAATAGTTGGAAATCCTTCGGATTTTCGACTCCAATTTAGACCAGCGGATATATAATAAAAAAATTTCAAACAGAACCCTGATAGTGCATTTGACATGGATGCTCCAGTGATCAAGGATGATTCTGTACGCGATTATCAAATTTTTGCCTATCACGCAGCACAACCTGATCTTCGGGGGAGAATCGAACTTCAAGTTCATGATACCAGTAAATACTTTTTGCCTTGTGAAGCCTTTATTGAAGTCGAAGGTGAACTCGTAACAAATGTTTCAGCTAATACACCATATGCAATTGACCCAACAATCCGAGTTGGTTTTGTTAACAATGGCATCATGGCGCTATTTGAAAGTGCTAGATATCTCATTGATGGAAGAGAAATCGAATCTATTGAACGCGAGGTTGATATTGCTACGGGAATAATCGGGTTAGCGAGATATTCTGATGACTATACTAGATCAGCGGGTCCGTATATGATGTTCGCGAAGGATATTACTGATAACGCTGAGCACATCCAGTATTCTAGAGTAAAGGCAACAGGAGCTACAGCAATTGATCCAGCACCAGCCGGATATACAAGACCAGCTGCTGAATTTGATGTCATCAATAATATTCCCGGTTACAACCTAGGATTTGCAACACGAGTAGCAACGTTACAGGGACAACGTCGACTGTTTTCATGCTCGATTCCGTTGCATCAAATATTTGGATTTTGTAGAAACGTCAGAAACGTTATCTATGGAGCAAAGCATATGGTAGCATTAGTGAGAAAGGGTACTGATGATAATGCAATCTGGCGCGATGCTGGCGTTGCCGTCGGTAAGGTCGTTTTATCAAAACTATCACTGTGGATGCCAGTGTTGACTCCATCGTTGTCAACAGAACCGCGGTTACTATCATTTATGGATCGGGGGGGGGGGGGGGAAAGAGATTATTAAGTTGGTTGACAACGTCCACAGATACCATGGATTCTGATATTGATGGTACAATTACATGGCACTTGGCAGCACGACAGGGTATTTCAGCTCCACGTCACATATTTGTTGCGCTACAGAATAGAGCGCGATTAGATAATCAAGAACGTTCCCATATGATATTTGATCAAATTGGGTGTAATGAAGTCTCGCTGAGAATAAACGGACAGCAAGAACCATCAGAGGATATACAACTTAACTATGAAAACAATCATATTGCACGAGTTTATCATAACCTGTTGTCGTATATGGGACGCGATCAAAATGTTGATACTGGTCTACAAATATCACAGTTGGATTTTAAAAGTCTGTATCCGATTTATTACTTTTCGTTGGAACATCTTGACTTGATGAGACAGTCCGTCGTTGATATACATTTCCGAGCTCGTGTAACCCGTCCTGGTGGTATCGCTAATTATAGAGCGCTTGCTGTCATTCTCAGTGATAAATCAATGATACTCGAAGGTGTTGGCGGACGAATGAGAATCGTCGATGCACCAGTGGAAAATCTTTGATTGGAAATTGCTTAGAAAATCTTCGATTTTTAATTCCTTTTAGGATTTTCCATTGAATCGCTTGCGATTTAGAATCAATCTGTTTTTTATAATGTCGTATAGTAATATCAATGTCACGTTGACACCTGGTCAGTTAAAAAAATTACCATCCAAATCAGCTAAGTAATGTGGAACCACAATAACGCTGAAACCTAATCAAATGAATGGCGGGGGGGGGGGGGAATAAACTGTCGCTGACGAAAACTCAAGTTAGTCATTTTAATAAAGCGCTTAAAGAAAAAAAGGGAGTTCAGATAACGCTTTCTACGAGCGCTATTAAAAACATGCAAAAGACTGGTGGTATATTCCCGCTGTTAGGGTTGATTCCAGGGTTGATTGCCGCTGCGGCCCCAGCGGTAGCTAAAGCGGCAGCGTTAGGAGCCGTTGGTACCACGGCAGGAATGGCACTAAAGAAAGCAACAGGCGGATCCGTCCGTGGATCTGGTAAAAAAAAAAAGGAAAGGGTCTAAGACTACCAGGAACCCCGTATTCATGGTACAGCGGAAAAGGTCTGAGACTAGGACCGGTTTACTAACTCAAAAATCTTCGATTGGAAATCCTTCGGATTCCACACCTATGTCCAATTTTGATTTAATTGATGCCGCTAAAAAACTCGCGATTAAAAACTTCAGAGGTGTTTTTATGAAAGATCAGTTACCGGCACAACCAAATGATGTTGAAACCGGTATTATTAATCTAGATAACAGCTCCGGACCTGGAACACACTGGGTTGCATACGCGATTGATCCACGTGGAATTATTTATTTTGACTCATATGGACTAGCGTCTCCGAAGGAATTTAAAAGCTATATGAGTAAATTAAAAATACCCCGTTTGTATTCCACGTTACCAACACAAACAATGCTTGACCCACTCATATGTGGCAATGAAGTATTAAACGTACTTGATGCTATTTCACGGGAATCAAAGATGAAATTACAATCAAAACCACCCCATGTAGTAGTGAACGAGTATACTAGCGGTCGTTGGATTTAAACAGAGAAAAGATTTTTATGATAACAATGATTGATATTTGGGGACGACCTTTATCAGCGCTGAAGAAACCGGATACTGGTGAAGTTGAAATCAAACATGTTAAAAACCTAATCGAAGATGAAATAGGCGAAACGTTGAACCTAGCAAGTGCTGATCCTGGTGAAATAGTTGTATTTCAAGATCGTCAGGGTAAATTGAAAACTAGTAATATCTCTCTCGATGATATTTTAGTTAAACGACGAGACGCAGCAGAGAATACTATCGCGTTATTTTCCGATCAGGGTAAACTCAAACCAGGTGTACTTGTTTCAACGATAACAGATAAATTAGCAACATTCGATAACACGGTGAATTCATTGAAATCGCTCAATGATAATTATGACGATCATATAGTTGTATTTGATCAGTTTACTGAAATACAAAAAAATATAATTGACAAAATTGATAAACCCGTGCTATAATTTTTGGGAAATCCACCAGTGACCACACCAAAACTCGCCTCGATAAACGATTCTATGTCGTAACTAGAAACTCTTCAATCCGAATATAAAGCACATGTAAACCAGTTTTCAACGTTTCGTACAAACATCCTTGATAAATTTCTCGGATCCACACCACTTGATAAAATCAATATAAAACGTCCAGATATTAAAAAATCCATCGATGATCTTAAAACGACCACTAATAACATCGTAGCGGATGCAACAAGGATGATAGCAATATTAAAAAAAAATAAAAATTCCTCATGAGAAAACCATCAACGTAGTATACACGATTCAATACGGTTGATTTGCATGGACTCCCACAAACAACATTTTACACGTAACCGCAGCCGTCGAGGGTATTTATCGATTAACAATAGTATCACCGACTCAATTCAATATATCATGAAGTAGTTCATCTGGAGTCAATAATACAATATCAACGATCATCGACAGGATGTATCTGAACAGTTCATGATAACGACCGCAAATATAAATCTAGTCAGGGTTTCAGTAACGTGGTACGTAGAATTCGTAGTGGATTTAAGTAAACAATTAAACTGAAAGGGAAATCCTTGAAATTGCAAAGCAATTTACTATTTCACAATTGAAAACGCTAGCGTTTTTAAAATAAAATGACAATCCCTTCAGTGTATCAGTATCGCTATGATCAGGTCAGAGAATTTCAAACTAAACTCAGCTCGCGCTGTGAGGAGTATCAAATAAAAATAAAAAAATACCAACGAAGAATAACCGCGGTTGATATCACCGTGTATTCGGTGTCGGGAGTAATCAATGCTGCTGGAATAATACTATCTTCGGTTACAATGATTGCTCCGGTCGTAGTTCCAATCGCTATTTCTGCGGTGGCTACAATCGCGGGTATATTAACCGGGATCACAAAAAAAATATCATCGTATAGCCAGAGTAAACTACACGATTATGTAATTAAATTTCACGTTGCATCTGCCGCATACTCGCATTTGTCATCGTTGATATCATCGTCACTCGATGACACAACAATATCAGATAGCGAATTCTCAGCGATGGCTCAATTGTATAAATCGATAATGCTGAAATTAGAGCGGAATAATAATAATAACAATGACATCACAAGAACTGCTTCAACAAATAGCAGAAAATACAACACCGGTGAAAACAAACATGATATCAATAACCTCAACGCGTCTTGAATTCAGTGTGAATTTTCCGATCCTCGTTCCCGTGAAAGAGATAGCGCTAGCAAAACTACGAGTGTATCATAGCTGGCCCAATATCAGATCAAAATCATTTGGCGGTCAACAACCGAATAATTCTTTGGCGTTCGCGTGGAAAAATCGTGAAGACGGAACTCCAAACTGGAACGTTGTCTCGTTGCCAACGGCGTCATATCAAATCGAACATATCAATAACGAATTACAACGAAGAATAAAATCTATCACTGGAAAAGAATAGAAAATCGCTATAACGGTTCACGAGCCGACGTTATCATCTGCGATCGAGATCAAATCACCCGGATATATCGTTGATATTTATCAGAGTTCTATAACATCAGTGTTAGGATGGCCTGAATTACCACCTAGACGAGAAATTGTTATACCAGATGAACCCGTAAAGGGCGATTATATCACCGACAGGATAAAACCCGAAAATCCATTGAAACGTTATCAAGATTATTCTCCCAACAAGTTTATGGGATATGACAACTATAATAATGTAATATTTCACCCTGGTTTAATCGAAGAAAATTTCAGCGCGATGAATAATGATTTTTTATTATTGTTAATATCCCTTAAATCCGGCTTTCTCACCCAAGATGAATTTATTAGTATAGTACAAACAGGTAACAAAATCATCAACGATATGGAAACATTTCGTGCGCAAATTATTCAAGAAATATTAATGAACGACGACCGTAAAAGGATATTTGCGTCAATATACGGAATCCGCGCAGAGGATATTCAAACATTTAAAATTCCGGGGTATAAACCCGACGAATTAAAAAAGTCTCTCAGTGATGCCATCGATATTATGTTTAAGAAAATTCACGATGAATGGAAAAAAACACCACAACAACAAATAACAATCCTCAAACATAACAACCACCCAGAAGGCGGCGGTAGACATATCGCTCCTCAAAATGTAGATATATCTTCGGTGATTGCACTAAATTTAGTGTGTGACGTTATCGAAGGAAGCTATCAAATAAATCTTGAGCAATCAAATCAAGCCCAGCAGGGATATATTCTATATTCATTTGCACCAACGGCTCCACCAGGATTTCTAATTATTGAAGACCCAACTAATCCAGTCTTTATGCGATGTCATAATAATTCTTTAACGAGAATTAATTTCAAACTCACTGACCAGTCTAATAATCTAATTGATTTACGAGGTGAAGTTTTGCAAATTAGTCTGTTTGTGAAATCATAAATGATTTTCATCGTTAATGATTTTCATCGTAAAAAATTGTTAGCGTATAGCAGCAGAGAGGGTGAACGCCAACGACAATGGCGTCTTTTTTTTACCCTTCGAGGAAGCCTCAGACGAAAATCCTTTGAAATTGCAAAGCAATTTACGATTTCACAATCAGACGCAGTCCACGTTTTCACTCCATCGTGGAAAATCTATGCAGGAAGTGGACGGTGACAATAAAACTGGCGTCGTTTTTTTTTAAATTTTATTTTGCTGAATGGAGGCTTCTATTAAGCATTTTCGAGGAGCCTTAGTTTTGCTAAATCGACGCCTGTAAAAGTTGGTCTGTTCACCCTCTCTGCTGCTATTCCTGTTATACGCCGGCCAGCTTTGAAACAACGTTTCTTTTCTCGCTTCCGTTTACTTTAACGCAATGTAGAATGTAGTCCCAGTTCATTTAGTCTTGAGCACAATGTAGTATGAAAGGCCACGGTGTGGCCATTTAAAGCAATTGCAATTAATGAGGGGCTATCATAGCATTAGCGGGTTGACTGGCGGTCCGTGATGGCGGTTTAATTATTTGAAAAGACGTCTTCACAGTGGAACAAGACTGTTGAGAAAAAAATATACATGTTCTCGTTTAAAAAACAAGGAGATGAAGAATCATATACGAACTGAACAGCCAATGCTTGATGAAACACAGTAATGTAGACGATATTAAACAACAATAACATATATCATGAAAACTAGCACACATACGGAATAGCCTTGTCAAGGCGGTTAAGCGATGGAGACCATCTTTCTGACTTAAAACCATAGTGTATGTATATATATATACATATATATAAGGCCTTTGTGTACGGAGACGGTCATAACCTGGAATAGTGCAGCATGATGTAGTGCAAACAGAGTGGTGTGCACTTATCTACGTAAAGCCTTGTTATTGTTACAACTTTCCAATGGATTGTCAAGTGGCACCGTGTTAGGGGAGTTCGGGCACATACATACGCAGTATATATCACTGGGACGGTACCAAAGTGTGGCCAGATATAAGACTAAGATCAACTATTTTGATTACATCAGGTAATACGTTGCAATCCAAATAAGTTTCTTCGGAGACACGTGTTGGACGGTACAGTGACTACTACTACAAAAGATTAAAAACGAAGATCTCAAAAAGGAATACACTTTAAAATTACAGAAGCAAAATATCGCAATGTTTGCTCATCTATTATGACGTGGAAACATTCTTGGAACAATGGACCCCAGGCAATTTTATTGTGCCTTGGATGATATCATATCTTAATTAAACGTTTGCGCTCACATTTCCTCACAAAAGAAGAAAGTGTGTAGCTTGTAAATTTTAACAATTGCATATCATCCTAAATATTCTAAAGATTAAACCAGTAGATCTAGAATTTTACGGGAACTATATATAAAAAAATATGCTAGTCTTGAACGGCGTTCATTGTTGTAGGGTCGAGGGGCCAAGCTGGCTATCAAATATAATGACTGTGACTACGCTATGCAATAAGAGTGCTCGTATAATCACAACATGATCCAATACAAAATTTGGAATATGGGCAATTATATTGAGAAGATCAATCTCATTTCCATATCAAATTACACGATACATTTGGCAACAGTGTCGCTACCACCGAAAGAAAATAATGAAACTCAACATGTGCTAACCAATCGATTATTTAAAAAGACCGTCATAAAAGAGCTTGTTGCATCATAATATTGCTAAAAAATATGTTCTACGATATGAATGCATTCAATATATAAATTATAAACAAAAATAGGTTTAAGCCGCATATCAGTTATAATTATACTGATTCTATACTCCCAAGGACAGTCTCCACTGTACTGTTGAGCAGACAAACAGTAAAGGGTGACATTCGAAGGGCACTTTGTAACACAGAATATACAGAGGCATTGTTTATTTATTCCCAGTGTCCTCTTCTCACATGGGAAAGATGTGCATCTATTTACAATACAATCATATTGTGACCCATACAACCTCTCTGGTGCCAAGTCCTCAAGCGTTTAACAATAACAGTACTGACTAATTGGGACTAATAACTACCCACACTAAAACATTTTAGAGGGTATGGACCACACAGTGCACATTTTCCTTTGTGTTACCGTTGCTTTGGCCCTAACAGCGTAACTGCTTTGCCTGTCAAACATCTGAGCTAATCGATCATGGCAGCAACTAAAGAGCGTAGCCGCTGTTCACATTTAATGAATCATTATCCTCTCTTCATTAGCAAAATGATGGCTTAAAGCCATTCGTCGACCATTCAGTTAAAACGCTCAAAGATGCATTGTTCTTTGTGGTGTCCTTCTTTGCCCCGTCTCGAAAATATCTACCTTTATGGCCAGTTCTTTAACACGTAGTAAGCCTGAAATTAGACCACTATAACACTATTAAAGCCCCTGTTTATAAGTGAAGGTCAAGGCATTGACTACCTCGGCAGCCATGCCACGTTGCCTGTTTTGACTTCTGTGTAGAAGTTAGCAATATCAACGACAGTCTGTGTCCAGTTTGTTCTCCTTGAGATTAATCCTATTTTGGGGATACAAGCGACTCTGATTGATTGACTTTATTGGGTCTGGAAACATCCAGTTCTATCATCGGGCTATGTCTTTTTGATATGATTAAATTTATCAAATACCCATTTTCAGTCTTGCCGTGTATGTCCTTGGTCGCTTCTTTTAAAAGTATTGGCATATTCAATAATTCACACGTTATTGTTTGGGTTACAGAATGCCATATACATGTTGTTTTCCATTGCTCTTTCTGTTGATACCACGATCACTAGTTTCTCAATATCACACCGTCATATGCGTCAACGGAAGGCACAACGTAGGTAATCGCATTACAAGTTAATGCACTCAGGTCCTTCGGTGTTTTGTTGACACGTATGGCTTCTGATCTCCCAGTCTGCAGTTACGCAATTTATTGATACGTTGTCTGATGACATATGCCTTATTTGAATTGTCCACAATAGAGGATCTAGCCACGTTCCACTCATGCAGCGAGTAATCTAATTTAGCTCGCGGTAGGGACTCGGATACACCAACGCCATTTCGGTAAAACTATTGTTGCTAAAACCGTCTGAAGGAGAGCTATGTATTCAAATATTTGTGATATCGCTGATGTGGATCGGTCTTCATAGCAAATATAAAGTGATAAGGTAGTAGGTGACTAGTATTGTTACAGCAGTTAGAATAATTACGAGCATCACACATTTTAACTTTCTGTTTTTTTTATACTACAGGGAACGTAAACGTCTGAAGAGCTAGATTTAAGGTATAGCTGTTAACGGTTTTAATAGTGACATTGCACTGCCGAATATCTTCAAGGACATCCAGAAACATGTAATTCAAAGATACGTGGTTTTTAATACATATCACTCAACAATTTCAGGCGATCTTTCCTGTTATAGGAATATATAGCCTGGCGGATTTAAAAATAATTTATACAGCACAATCATAGTATCAGCATTCAAAATAGATAGATCTGAAGATGTCTCGCCCATTAACTACTGCGCCGCCGACTTTCATTGAAACATTTGTTGTTTACGCTTAGGTACAATCTGTTGCAAAAACAGTGTACACGGATTTGATCTGTCCACTGATATAATCATCTGCTTAATCAGCACACCATGTGTTATATTGGCTTAGGCTTTGTTAAAAGTAATGACGTCGTCGTAAGTAGTGTAAACAAGCATAAGACTGTCACTTGACGATCTTCTGTATTTCGTTGTAACGAATTGACAGAGAAGCAGCTAAAATATTACGGTGAGTAAAATGGATGATCCTTTTTGCAGTGTCCCGCATTGATCGCAATTGATGTCATAAATGGGAATAGTCCATCGTTCCAGTACTTACACACATTCCAATAATCATTGTTTATCACGAAAGTCCTTTTCAATTCAGCTGCTCCCGTATTACCTATAGCATCTCACCAGTGATACTGCAATGAGATCATCTACCAAATAACCACATACGGAGGCGATCTAGCAGCTACGTCGGCACGTATAATTAAGACAGAAGTTATTGCTTCAGATTGCCAGAGCAGTTGAATCAGTGACGCGCCATCTGTACCTACAGCTTCATCAAATAGTGTCTCTGTGATCGTCACTGCTGTCGGGTCTATTACAGGATTTGCCTCTGCGTTTGCTTATGCACCTGATTAGTGACGTTTTATCCTTCGGACAAGACAAATATTCTGTATCCAGATTAAATGTGCTTGACAATTATGGCAGCTGCAAGTGGCAATAAGATCTTCCAAATATTAAAATTTGCAACATGTAGAGATAAATGACTAAAGAGATCACGTAGGAGTATATACTGCATTTCTGGATATACGAATTGTCAGACAAAAGGTGTGGGTAGCTTTCATAGTGTCTCATTATTTCATGAATCCAACCTCAAGTACATTCCAGCCGTAGAACTCTTCCATGTTTTTATTGCCTATTTTATCCAACTGACAGACATAACGAGCGGTTGAGTGGAATTCCAAAAGCACTTGATCCATACTTTCCATATTAACCATTGCCGAATGTATTCAATATCATGCACTGGCGGTGCAACATGCTTAACCAGACAACTTAGTCTAATTTTTTCTCGCACCCAAATACCATGATGAGCAGCATGCCGATAAGTTGGAAGATGTTTAGAGCTGTCAACCATATAAAATTTGCTAATGTGGACGTTGCAATTTGACTAGATATAATTAAAAAGAATATAAGAATACAATAATAGTGTGTGCTTCTGCTAGAATGACAAATAACTGAAGGCTGAGATTTGTTTCTATTGATAAGACATGTATTGTTTAAAAGCAGTCATTGTCATTGCGATAGAATAGGCCTTATCTGAGAAGGTTTTCAAAATTTCTTTGCATTTATGGCGGATCTCCAGCACTTATTTATTTGCGTGTTATCCTTAGCTAGCAAGATAAATTAGCTTACTGAATTTTAGTCTTTCTTTGCGGTGTATGTTTGGGCCGGCTGATCCTCAACGATGGCGACCAAAATCTCGAGCCAGTCATAAATGCTGTAGTTGTTGAGCCAGAGCTACACCTAGGAATATGTCCAAATCCAGTCCAGCATTTCGTATTCCTTTTTTTAACTGAGATAACTAGCAGATAATGACGATACATTGTACTTCCATAATGATAATCAAGTACATGCATTATATGCCTGCCATCTGCACACGTTGTTACTAGGCAGATTATTCCCAGCGTGGTTGTTCTAATTAGTTTCAACTAGCGTGGAGGGAGACAGTGTTATTGTCCTAGAAATGCATTATAAGCCACAGAGCTTTCTTGGCTGTAATATGGTACATGGCTTTCTACCGATAAAGTGTTTCCAACTGAATCCCTCATTCTATAGATATGAACCATACGGAGAGAAGCTGGGTATAAATACAGGATAGCATGATGGATGGTATATCTCTTCAACTAGCATGATGACGCCCAAAATCATTTTTGCGATGGCAATGATTCCATAAGGTTTTTTTCTTGTGAAGTGAAAATTTGTCTGCAGACGCACGTGATCATACATTGTGAAGAGCCTCTCTTAGTAGTATTTATTAATCGAGCGTGGAAACTCAAGATGTGACAGGATATTGTAATCATGTGACATGTCATCAGAGGTGTGGCTTGTTTTAAGATTTTCTATGGCATCGATAACGATGGGGTATTTCAGCGCTTCCATGGTGTCACAAAATTCAAAATGCTAAACTAGTTTAAGAAATCTCATTACTTATGATCATCGTTAAATATTTGCAATAGGTAGATATACAAATTAATTTGTTTAAAAGTAGGACAAAGCAGCAGACTTTTAACACTTTATATGAATGTATATGCAATGTAAGTGTCATTTGTGACGTTTAGATGTCGAATGCTATATTGGATTGAATACTTGGTACAGAAATTGCAGTCTAAATGGTATAGCCAAGTCAATCTGGGCTGATATTTCATCATCGGAGGCCAAACCAATAAAGAACGACATATACAGATACAAGCAATACTTGTATATATCTCCCACTCTCTCTTTCTCCAAACACACACACACACACACACACACACACACACACACAAACACACACACACATACATATATATATATATATATATATATATATATATATATATATATATATATTTATATTTATATATATATATATATATATATATATATATATATATATATATATATATATATATATATATATATGTGTGTGTGTGTTTAAGGATTCCGCCGATTATGGATATTATTTTGATACGATAGATAAATAAACATAGATACATAGTTTTAAAGAGATTGATCAAAATCTATTTGAGATTATAGACAACATATGCCGATGATTTAAAAAATTAATACAAATATTCAGGTTTAAAATACTGATTTCAACTGTGTGTGACAGACGATTGCTATTGCAGAAGAAATCATTGCAGACAAATTCATTTAACGTGAAAAGACCTACACTACTAACAAATGCTATAGACATGATGTTTACTCACCATGGGGGCATGTTCTTTGGCATCCATAAATACAAGACGTGCTATTACCGCAAATATTTGGCTTGGCAGATCCCGAACTACCTTCTAAAAAACAAAACAAGATCAAGAAAATTTTAAAAAGGAATTAACTTCGTTTCCAACTAAGACATAAAGTGACTAAATTGCAATGAATGTATTTCATTACCATAATTATGTATTCGTCAGATAAAGGAGCAACTAAGATATGAACGGATAACGTTTAGCTACATTTCATTTTCGTTGGATAAATATATTGTTTTTATCTTCAGTTACATAGTCAAAGAAGATAGAAAGAGAAACGTATTTGTCGATACAGTTCTGCGAGAGGAATATCAGTGAGAATAAATGAATCATTGATTTTTAACGGCTCACCAGCACGTTTATGCTATTTAGTGCCATACAATCGGTTGTATTTATACACGTTTAAAAATACCAAAAGGTTTAATATCGACCAGCGATATAACAAACCAAATAGTTCAGCATAAAATGGTAAGATGTTAGTAACAGTAAAGTATGAAGCTTTCCAATCAACGGGAGATGTAAATGGTGCTTGTTGATGAGTACAGTTGAAAAGATGTTATAGTTTAAAATAAAGAGATGTACTTCCTTCAAGTAATCTAAAATACAAGTGATATGTATAGTATCTAAAAGTTGCTTAATGTCATATATTTTGTAATACTTATCACGCGTAGGTTGCAGATCAAAACACTCGCTCATAAAGTGCCTAACAGTGGAGGGTTCATTTCAAGTAAAGCACTCTGGTGAATCATCACCTTTTATTATGTGGGAGTGGGTTATGTTTGTATGACCAATTTTGATTCTTGCAATGACTACCTCCTCGCTACGGATGGTTCTGTAGGGAGGAGTCCATTCTCCCAGGTTTGGTCTGATGGCGTGAAGTTTGTTATTCACTGCATCAGTCCATGATGCCTTCCACTTCTGACGTAGCTACTTTTTGATAAGAGGTTTAGAATCAGTAGACGGTAACTTAAAATCCGATGGTTCTTGCGATATAGCCATTTTAGCAGCACGATCTGTTTCTCATTACTTTTAATACTAATATGGCTATATAACCAACATTATACTATATTTTACGAGGTAATAAGCTAGATATCTTTTACGAGGAGATTTTTTAGTAATTGGTTTTCCAGTTTTATATTTTGTATTGACTAAAGCACTGCTAGTGAGTCACAGAAGATAATACTATTTAAAATACGTTTATTCTCAATAAATTTCAGAGCAAGGTCTATTTCTCGGATCCTGGCTCAACAAAATGGATCGATCGTTTGGCAAATCAACTTTTGTTATGTGTTTGCCACTAACGACGGCTGAAGTAGCCTTTTCCTCATCCTTTTATCCATCAATATAAGTTCTAGTGTAGTTTCTAAATTTGGTGAGGAGTTCATGATAAGAGTTCTGGAAGATGGAAGGGTTTGTCTCAGATATTTTACCATTGTGTAACGTAAACAGTACTATGGGTGTTTAAAGAGTCAAAGTAGTGTTTCCGAGACAAATGTTTTCTGAACTTTAGCGAGATTAATTTTGATATTGCCAAGGCTGGATGATATTCTGATGCCAAATGAAGATATGACATTTGGTTACTTTTTGTATAACGTTGAAAAACAGCCAAAAAAAAACAGGATTCAGAGAGTTTGATCTTAACTTAAGAGCATATTGTGCAGAAAGCATTTCTATGTGATGTGATAAAGGCGGCTCATTCGCTTCCGCGAGAAGAAATTCAAGTGGAGATGTCTTAAATGCTACCTAAGAGTGCCTTATTCCCTGATGATGAATTGGGTCCATAGTCTCGGAGTGGATAAATGTTCTATAAAAATTGAGGATGAATATTTTTATCAGCGCCCTAGTTAGTGTGCGCAACTACTTTGAATAGATCTAAAGCTTTCAAACATATAGCTTTCAAATTTTTGATATGTGGAATAAAAGACAACAACAGGAATAAGTGTTCCGTCCAGCGTGAGTTTTGTGTCTTTACGACATCGTAGCCACTGAACGAAATGCATGCATACTATTTTCAAATTTGAAACAGTTAGTAATAACCCAAGTTCGGATCTTGTTGATATTTTGTTACAGTTGCCTTTCAGTCAATTGTGTGCATGTGCTTTGATCGATAACAAATAAAAATATCATCTACGTAATAATAAGCAATCCACACCGGGAGCTAAACATTTGGTGATGCTGATGATTTTGATATTAAATAGCGTCACAGATAAAATACTGCCCTGGGGCACATCCGTTTCTTGATGGTGTATATCTGAGAGTGTAGAGCACACTCGTACTTTGAATTCTCTGCCTGAAAGATAATTTGATATGAAATAGGGCAGACGGCCTTTTAGACCCAGATCGTGCAGGTCATTTAGTATACTGTACTTGCTTGTTATGTCATAGACCTTTTCTAAATCAAAGAAGACTGCTACTAAATGCTCCTTTACGATAAATCGTTGGTACTTCGACCAGAACGAAAGCTATTTTGGAAAGGAGATATTACATTGTTAATATCCAAGTACCATACAAGTCGAGAAGTAATCATTCGTTCCATTGTTTGCACACAGCCTGTCAGTGCAATGGACCAATACCTAATAGGATCTTCGATGTCTTTAACTGGTTTGGTAGTTGGTATTACTTTTGCTTCTTTCAAACTCTTATTTACATGAACAGCAATTCAAAAATCATTATAAAAATTCAGAAGAGATGTTAGTGATGATTCTGGGAGGTGTTTCAAGAGCTGGTAATGTACTTCATCAGGGCCAGAGGATGTGTCATGGGCTTTATCGAAAGCCTCCTTAACCTCCAATAGTGAAAACAGCTGGTTATTGCTTTGAGTTTTTGAATGTGAAATTTAAACGTGATGTTTCTTTCTAGTTTTTAATCTTCGAAAAGCTTCTGAATAATTAGATGATGAGGAGTGTTTTGAGAAACTGTATGCAAGAATATTTGCTATGTCACGTTTCGAACTAAATTGTTATTGTTTGTTTACAGGTGTCGGAGTGTTTTGTTTCTTTCCATTTATTTTTCGAATAGTATCCCAAACCTTTTAAATTGAGAAACGAGAATTTAAAGAAGATATATATTTCTTCCATGATGCCCGTTTAAATTCTTTGATTGTGCGTCGAGTGTTATCCCGGGTGATACGATATTTGTTTAAATTTTCGGGCGTTCGACGATTCTTGATATGTTTTAATGTTTCTCGGCATTGTCTAATGGCTTCTTTGCATTCCTTAGTTACTTTAGGTTTTGGATTGTTTTTCCTGTTCGGTGAGGACTTTGGAATAGATTATTCTGCAATCGCAATTAGAATTGAAGTGAAATGCTGTATGGGATTAACAGCGCTGAATACTGTATCATTATTTAGTCTAGTTTTTCATAGTGTTTCAAACGTAGCCCAGTCGGCCTATTATATATTCCATTGTCGAATTGTGACATCAATTTTAAAGTTATTTACAAGGTTGATTAGAAAGTGATCAATTCGCTACTGTTCAGGTCATCAGCGACCTTCCATTCATAGTCCAAAAGCAGCGAGGAAGAGCAAATTGTTAAAACTATCCACGTTTATGTACCCGTTCCTGGGTGTAAATATGTCGATGAGTTAGTGTTATATAGACACAGATCGTATCTAGAAATGAAATCTTCTACTTTGTGGCCTCTGTCGTTTATGTGAGCTGATCTTCATAGAAAGCTATGGGCATAATAATCCCCGAGTAAAACGAACGGCGCGGGGAGTTGTTGAACATGATTGTCTAATTTTTGTGCTACTAGGTTGGTGTTTGGAGGTAAGTAAATAGAGCATAAGGTAGTCACTCGATGTAGAGAGACGCATACAGCAATAGCAACGGGATGACTCTGTGAGGGACTCTAATTTTCACAACGAGAGAGACTCATCCTGAGGCCCTGTCAGCGTTTTGAAAGCACGTGTTAAACAGTGAAAATAATTTAAATGTAATGTTATCTGTTTCTTTCAAGAATGTTTCCTGAAAACATGGTACTGCAGGATCGTGTTCGTTTAAAAAAAAATATCATTGTAGTTACTTTTAAGTCCTCGACAGTTCCATTATATGATAATGTTCTTCATTATAGACCATTTGTGGGGGACATTTGTGTTGTTATTTGTTTGTAGGAAGTACGGGAGAGTATTTGTTTTTAGTAGGTTTGGAGCAACATTGAGTACATGGAGCAGTTTCTTCTGTAAAGTGTAATGGGATCATTTAACCCATTTGGCTGCTTATTTGTATGTGATGTATGTTTATTGTTAGGTGATTTCGGTTTTGGGAATATCAGTGCGAAGCGCGTGTCTCTAAAGCATCAAGGAAGTTTGATTTTACTTGGTATTTTAAGACAAAACAACATTTAGTGTGTCGTTGATCTGAAGTAGGTGCCTTGCTCAAAGACCCATCACAGTACTAGAACTGGACTCAATTAAATGTTGGGTTCGTACCCGAATACTTAACGTCGCAGATCTGGCATTCTATCCAGAGAGCTAACGCGGCTCATTACTTCATGATTTGCCGACCAGAACGTTCATTTTGGATCAAGGGACCATTATCCAACAGCAAGCCACTGGATATAATTTAACAATGAAGCAGGGGACAAGCCTGGTCTCTGAATTTGATGGTAATACACATTGGAACTTCCAGGTTGGAATAGCTTGCAAGAATAGAGACCTTAGTTGAAAATATTTTCTATCATATTAAATGTTGATAAACATACTAACAAAGAAAAGTGAGTGACAAATGTTTCCTTAATAAATTAATATATGTTCAAAAGAACATTGACTATATGCGTGACTAAAAGTGCCACTATAATTCATACAAGATAAAATCGCTTTTCTCATTCCCTACCCATCTGATAGGTATTTTAACATGTATATATTAGGCAAAATGTGAAGATAGTGTAATGCAAATGCTGCTCCACCAATCCAACCACACGCGTACGTACACACAACCCTTTGATTAATAACTTTCTTCCAGAAAAAGGTGACAATATGTTATTTCAATTATACAAGAAGAACATATACGTGTATATCTTATATGCATTTTGTTTTCCCAACCGAATAAAAAGAAATTAATGTCATAATCAGGTCATCTGCAGAGGGCACATTGCATATTCATACGTTGAGTGGTTGGGTTGCTTTGTTTTGTGCTAGTTGTTTTATTTTTAATTGGATTTGTGTTGTTGTTTGGTTGTTTTTATTTTAGTTCAATTTTTTGCAATATTTATAAACCAAACTCTTCGGACAAAGGAATATACCGGCATAGAGACAGACGGAGAGATATTGCCACATCATCAAACCCCTGTTACACATAATAAAAAGCATAACTGTATTATTCAGTGTACAACGAATTACATCAGTCTAGATGAATGTATATTAATAGCATGTGAGCGACATAGAAAGAGAATAAAATGTGCAAATACATATATTATGGTTCAACTGCCTGTGAAGATGTATGTATACATGCATGTAAGCACTCATGTATGTCTGTCTGTCTGTATGTATGTATGTATGTATGTATGTATGTATGTATGTATGTATGTTTGTATGTATGTATGTATGTATGTATGTATGTATGTATGTATGTATGTATGTATGTATGTATGTATGAATGTAAAACAATCACTATGATTTACCTACCACAGCGCACTCCGACATCTTCATCATGGACACAATTGTGATTAAACCAGGAACTATGGGAACAGTTGTTAATAGCGCTTTCATTTCCAGAACAGATGACGTCATCCAGAATAATTGGTAAGTCCGTAATACATCCAAAAGCAGCACAGATCAATGCCCTTCCACCTCTTGAGAAATGTAATTAAAATTACAAATTAATACATTGGTCAATATAAAATATTCCGCCTTATTTCCAGTCTCCAGCAAAATGAGTGGCTGAAATGAATGTTGTACTCAACCATCCAAAACACAGACGTTACTATAAGAATTATATTTGGTAAAATTGGGACTTAAATAATTTATATCTGTTATTAATGTTCAAAATGAGTGCATGATTTATGAATGATACATTATTGATTTCAAATTATAAGGGTATTCAAAACACGAAGAACTCCACAGAAGAGTATGAATAATGTCATATATTACATTTATCAATACAGGTGATCTTACGTCAATGCAGAGACTTACAGTTCAATGCACTGTACACGTTTTAGAAATTCATTAATTGATAAATACAAAACCGAATTGCTACATAAAGCGATATATATATATATATGTATATATATATATATATATATATATATATATATATATATATATATATATATATATATATATATATATATATATATATAATATGCGTGTGTGTGCGAGCGTTATTTATTAAATACAAATAAAGTGTATCGTATGATTTCATCTTGAAAAATGAAATTTTATTATATTTAAGTGTTTTATCAACATAAAAACATGAAGCATAAAGAATGGCGTTGAAAGAGATGGTTTGAACATTTATAAATTAAGTAAATATAGTAACAATATGGACCAATATATCATCAAGTTGAAATTTCCATTACTGCAGACATGTAACAAAATGAAGGAGTAAAGCACCATAAGAATTTAGCAGTAGTCCATAGGTTTAACATTATGACCATTATGACACTAAGGCGAACGGCAATGTGAAAGCTCTACCGACTAATCAATGCACCGTTTAGATTACCAGTACCCACTCATTTTGCTACCATTATCTACACCTACACCTACTAACTGAGAAACATACTTAGGTACAGAACACACTTTTTTGATCCATACAGTTTTCCCAACCAGCATCTTCAATTATAGTATTTGCAATGACTCAAAGAAAGAGCAGGATGCAAAAGGGAATAGAGGTTAACTAGCTATGAACAGACCTAAATTCCCTGAATCTCTTATAACTTCCCTCCCACCTCATATACATAGAACAGACAGGCTTCTTCAATTCCAGAATCTTCCCTTAAACCCCAAAAGTGAATTATAGGGAGAGAACTTATTAAGAATACGAACACACAATCATACTAAATGTGTTATTTACGATAACAATGGACAGGAAGAATACGAAATTCAAGACATTCGGTCCCTAGCAAACAAACACACACACGTACATACACACACACACGCGCGCACACACGATACATTTCCGGTAATTCAAAAAGAGTTTTGCAGGTGAGGCATATTGTAACCATTTATTAATGTACTTGATCTTTAAAGGTGTCGTTGACTTCCTCCCACGGAATGTTGTGTTACCTTGACTGTATGAATTGTGGCATAGAGAGATTAGCAATGCATTATCAGAATAGTATTTCTTGTTACGATATAACAGTCTTTAGTTAGCCTTTAATTGGCATTCCAATACAAACTAGTATTCAGTTCATAGTAAATCATGACGAATATTTAAGGACAGATGTACTTATATTCCCATTCGGAAAAGTTCACATTGCAACTGTAACACAGCACTTTTCTACATGTGTTAAAAAGTACCCATACCGTTCTTGTAAACGATTAGGAATGGGTTCTTCCAGATATATGAGACAGTTCCATTCAACACCAGTAATCGAATGAAAAATAACAAGTAGAGAGCCTCAGTCATCGGAATTGTTGATGTGACTTTCATATGTGATACCTTATAAGTTTGTAGCATTCAGATTACAATATACCATATACAGACAGGTACACAGACTATATCCCGTTCTATAGTGACATTAAATCATGCTGCATTACGTTTGTCTATGGAAACATCATTAATCTGGTCGCAGTGCGCAGAATGGTACTCGACGTTATCGACCGTTGGGTGAATGGACCGATTGCACTGTTTTGATGTGAACCTATGCTTTCTTCAATGAATGTCTTTTATCATAGGTGTCGACCACAATTTATTTTGTTCTAAGTTTCTTAAATTGTATATCCGCTGTTTCTTTTTATTGACGGATGATACCAGTAAGGTAAAAAGTTGTGATATGGAAATTGAACCCGTTTCACGTACTTGATGTGATATATAAACTTCATGGTTATATGTACAATCTGATGATAAGACAAACCATCAGTCTTGGTAAGGTCGGACGTGGTTAAACAAACGTTTTGATATTGACCTGAAGTTAAACACGTCAACGTTTATCACTTATATCGAATCATAGCTCTGGGTTAGTAATTCTACTTTATATTTGATACGAAGCTGTCCATTCGTATCGAGATAAGGGTAACCGCGCGTATTAGGTCAACCTCTGGGAAGTGTGAACACACTCCTAAACGTTAGCATTCGATGTGTGGGGAACAGGTCGAGTGATTTTGATGCAAATGTTTGTGTGACGTAAATGACGCGGTCTACGAAAGTTTTAAACACGAAGTATAATTTGAAACGTGTATTGGCTGTCGACTTTGTAGCAAAGATGACATTGCAAAACCTGTCATGTGGTAACAGACTCAATGATTTAGTCATTATTAAAAAAGAACGTATGACCTTTACGTATTATATTTTTTCCTTGGTCGACTAACAATTTTGTTGTAGACAATATAGGATGTTACGCATTTTTCCCACAAACAATTCAGCATGGTTTTCTCAAAAGATCGTCTTTATTCGCTCTGATATATGTATTTCAAGTGATCCGTAAAATTCTGGGAATTTAAATTTGTAATCTGATGTTTGAAAACCGGAAGCATAGCGTACTGGTAAATATGTACGACGTAGATGTATTCTGTCAAAATATGTTCGTGTCCGATAGCAAGTTGGACATATTTGCACACCAAAGTATACAAGAAGTATACAGTGACATATTTGATTTGCTCACCTTGAGATTCTTCAACTACATTTGACAAAGTTAACGCATTGGTCCGCACTCAAAAACAAACGCTCATTTGGATTCAAAGGATCGATGTCCTCGTACAGTAGTCGTCAACGATGCGTCGAAATTCGGTATCATAGTAATGTTACAATATTCCACCACTTGGTATCCTTGACATTCCAAAATATGGCCGTCTTTGGTAAATCTTGTCTTATGAAATATCCAAGTAGAACCATGGTTAGTATGTTTGAGGTATCACTGAATATATGTTGGGCATCCAAGTAATAATGAATTTAGAAATTCGTGCAATATCTGTGGCATTTCTAAAGCTAAGTGAATCACAATATCTGTAGCCGTCCTTTTGTACCTGCAATGCATAGCATGCTGTATTGAGGTCGTGCGTTACACACAGACACAAAGGTAATACAAGTAAAACTTTATATGAATTCAACGGCGGGCTGACTGGAATAATCTAAGTAGTATGATAGCTACCTTGTAAATGTATTTTAGTACTGTTACACGCACAGGGGTATCCACTTGACCGAGCGGTGTCAAAACCCTGGCGCGAGTCACGCTAGAAGTCATATGTTTTCCCCAAATTTCCAAGACTTCCATACAACTTGAGTTGTAAAATGGAAAGACTGACGTGTCTGCTATATTTAATAACCTTTGCTCTAATCAATTGGCGACCCAGATGAGACAACTTGCCCAAAAGTCCATTAACCGCACCTTTGCATGGTTTTTCTTCATTGTCATCCGAGTTCCGTACCGCCAGCCCGTCATGCCATATAAATTACACTAGTATTCCATTACTAACTGGGAAATATTTAGCTGCACGACCCTAGGCCAGTCAATCCAGAGAATTTCCGGCGTATCACGCTCATATACATACGCCCATTTCCCACTATGGACACATAAACGGTACCTACCAAGTTCCAACTTATTGATTCCATTATATAATTTACTGATTTTCCAACCATAAATACTGCCATTTCAACCACAACACTTTTATACACCGCTGAATTTTAATATGGACTATGTTACACAGGGACAGTCATTCGGCTTGCACCTAAATTCACTACTAACGACCCCAGCATGGTTCAAATTCACTAACATTTTGCTCTGTGACGTTTGATCCTACTAATTGGCTAACTATTTCGGGCTAGTAATATTTCCATGGCACTGAAGACCAAATACTCACACAAATAAATCTAAGAATGGCTTAAAAATGGGATGCTGTCAAATATACATACTCCAAATTTATTACAATTTGTTGATCAACAAGACTTGGCAGAGCCCGAAATTACAATGATCAAAGTCCATCTGAGACCACACTCATTAAATTTTCACAGATTTGTTTGGAAAATGTGTACATTGGACCGACGATATTTCAAAATCTATTTTTGAATATCACAAGGGTTTTAAATGTTGGATAGAGAGAACACTACGGACTACAGTGATAAACTAAACGTTCAAAGCTACCACGTTAAGTAACACTAACGTTAAGGATGTGATGTCCTCTCTCTTGAAAAGTCAAAGTCAAGAATGACAACATGTAAAAGATGGTCTCGTTTCTTGTTATGATGTTTTGACCCGAATATTGCCTCGGTTTTGATGACAAATTCCTGAATATAACATTGATAATATTACTCTGTGACTTGGTCAAATATACCAGATCGTTTGTTTATGTACACTCGTGAGTTTCTTAAAAATGGTACAAGCATACTAACAAAAACGATTAATTTGCATGCACGTTATTTCTGTTGACGTTGTTTCGTGCGATGATGCTCGTAACATACTTGACTGCAAAATATATAGATCATATAATCATGTCTGGATTTTAAGGAACAATACATCTGCTACCTAAAGATAGAAGAAATCACTCGTCACAATAAATACGTTGCTCCCGATTAGTTAATCCTTTTTCAGATCATTCATAATAGTAATTTTATTCAACATACATTTTGATACTATTAATGGGATAACAATGTATGTTCTCTCAGTAAAATGACACGTTCAGTGCAAGATATATCTGCAAGCTACTTAATGGTTAACTTTAACTGTATAACGCGGAGATAACATATCTTGATTTTTCTGCATTGTATGAACTCATCCCAAAGTCTGTCTATATATCCCCGTGTGGATATATATTTCGAAACGAATTATCTGTCAATACACATTTTAGCTTAGTCGTTTCGTAATCACTTCAATGAAGTTTTTCTTTGCATGAGCTTTAGCCATCGCGATGGCAAACGCTGAACGCATTTAATCTTAGTAATCATTAATCTAGACGATACATCGTTTTAGTAGAGTTAATCTGCCTATAAAACTTTACGTTTTTTTTGCTATCTGAATGAGATGAAACCTTACTCAAATGAACGGGGGCTTTCCTATCGTCAATGCCAAACGCATCATTGTACTGTTGAACATGCTAAATTCTATTTACGATTTTTGCAGCTGTATTAAATTGGATCCAAAGAGCAGATTAGTAACTGATCATAAGTGATCAAAAGTAGCAACGAGGTCGTTTTTAGCTTGAAACTGTCATTTCCGTTCTAACAATCACTAATAGGTGAATACTAAAGAGAGATGCATTCTCTGCCAGGCGTCAGATGTGAACGTCAACGCTAGGCAAATCGTTTTATATTTAAAAGTTTGTTCTGAATCGACTGAAAGTCACATTGGGAGCAGTTGCTGTGTGGCACTAATCATGAATGCTACCGGTTGGTAAAGTTGAGCATGCAAGTCTTCGATTGGGGAGGAAGATGTTCTCCGTTGGTAGATGTCACGTTTAACTACACACGTGTTGTATAATCAACTCACGATGGTCGATAATGCAAGTGTGATTTGACTAGGTACACGCTCTAGTTCCCCCCCCCTTCTCTCTATCTATCTATCTCTCTCTCTCTCTCTCTCTCTCTCTCTCTCTCTCTCTCTCTCTCTCTCTCTCTCGTTTCTCACAAATCACAAATACAGGAGAAATTTCACAACATCGGACAATAAAGTTGGTGCCATCAATTATATAATGGTAGTAATCGATTGCAAAGAAATCAGGTTTCGTCTGCAAAATGTGGATGCTGCCTTGCTCGCCCTTGTGAGAACTACTCTCACACAGCGTATATATTGATGATGCGTTCAAAAGACACAACAGACCACGCTGGCGATTATATGTTTAACACCCTGGATGTACCACTGGAGTAGGAATGTAAAAGCAATGTATAGAGAGGCATCAACACCAATGACATATTGACGATGCGGACATCACTGGTTGACAAAAATGACAATTCGTCTAGTCCCATAATATTAATAGACATCTTCAGATTTTGTACCGATGTACTAAGTAAACGTTTCTGTGCTATTTACACTATCTCGCCGCAATGGTGACATAGACCTGTCTTCGCAACCACATCCACTCGTGCATAACCACATACACACAGCAAAAAGAAGTAAATGGTCTACATTAGCGATAAATTACACCACAGCGGACAATAAAGCTATCAACACTTATGTAATTACATTAATCGACACTGCCACTATCTCATCGACTGCAAAGAAACCAAGTTCCGTTTGTAACATTTGGGTGTTGACTTGCTCGCCGTCGTGAGAACTGCTCTCACACAGCCGAAACATTGATCATGCGTTCAGATGACACAACAAACCACGCCAGCGATAACATTTTTAACCCCTGGGAGGTACCACTGGAAAACAAATGTACTGAGATGCATCAACCCCAATCGCATATTCACGCTACAGTAAACACTTGACGAAAAACTTGGGAAATTGTCCTGTCCCATAATAGTGATAGACATCTTCTGTTTTTGTACGGTAATACTACAAGTTAGTTTCGGCGCTATGTATACTATCGCGTTACAATGATGGTAGAAACCAGTCTGCTTAACTACATGTATAACCACATACACCCAGGAAACATAAGTAAATGGTCCGTTGCATGCTAAATGAGTGACCCACAGGGTATCACCGTGAAATGCCCATATTCGTTTCATTTCAAAACTCAACGTGGCTAAACACCCAAGAACGTAGCATAAAGGTATTTGATAAGACTGGTGTTAATGAACTCAGCCTGCGTATCAAAAGCCACATCCTGCAGGCGTAGGAAATCCATCTAGACTTGGTCTACAACCATGTCGCCGGCGCTTACCTCCGAATGCTGGGGACGCGACCAGAATGTAATATATGGCCTCCAGATAAGCCACCGAAACTTTACTGTACTTTCCTTAAATTAAGTACTTCCGCACGGATCATCTCGACTTATTTATACTGAATATTACGGATATGTACTGCAAAACCCGTGTTCCAATGAGCAGTGCTTTTAAATGCAGGCCTATTGCTGCCATACTCTTAGATAAAACGATGCTCCTCAAGAGTGCTGGGGACGCGACCAGAATGTAATATATGGCCTCCAGATAAGCCACCGAAACTTTACTGTACTTTCCTTAAATTAAGTACTTCCGCACGGATCATCTCGACTTATTTATACTGAATATTACGGATATGTACTGCAAAACCCGTGTTCCAATGAGCAGTGCTTTTAAATGCAGGCCTATTGCTGCCATACTCTTAGATAAAACGATGCTCCTCAAGAGTGCAGACGATCAAATGAAAGTCATACATAAATATGTGTAACATACAATTTCATCGACGCACCAAACTCATACATGTGCTCGTAAAGATTTATACGATCAATAATATACGAAGCGAGTCAGCACGACACCAGAACGCCTTGCGAAAAGCAGCAATTGTCATTCTCAAAAGGTTCTTGAGAGCAAACCAACACCGGCATATTGGATGCATTGTTATCTACCGAAGATGTTAGTAGAAGGCAGTCCCTTCCCTTATTGAATGGTCTAAACAAATCATACTAAACAACAATACCTGTGGATATACTCATACATTTTAGTATCTCAAAAAATGTCATCTATGTGCAAATGTTGTTTTAGGTTCTCAACTTTGCAGCAATTTGACCATGGCCTGTCTTTCAGACGTTAGCGAAGGCGGTCCCAATAAATATGGCTGTGTTTTCCGATTAAGCCGGAAGTCTTTTTTTTACAGATAGCATGCATGGAGTTATTTTTCAAACCAGACGATGTCTCAAGCAAGTAGCATTACAGTGCTTTTCATCAACGGAACGTTGATCTAAGGTGGTGTACCTATTGCGCATTAGATATGTTGACTGAAAGAATATCCAGCTGAGTGTGTGACGCAGGATGTCAAAAAACTGACGACTATTCCAACGTATCAAACTGCACGCGGCTGATACAGCCAGATTCGTAACATCTACCCTGTGTTTACTGTGGCCTACCGCATTGATGACTTATTCACTGACAAAACAGAACCGCTTATTACAATGGCAGCTTTGAATATTACATAATATTGTATAATACAATATGCATATATTATTCTCACATGCTTGCACGCACGTGGAGCACCGGTGATATTAAGATAAAATGCAACCATTTAGGTTAATGTGAACAAAAGCTTTACCGATATGGATGCGTTCAATTCATGTTTCGGCGCCACACTAGTTGATATCATCGGGAATTCAAACAAAGCTAACCTTAGAGTTTAGTAACGGACGCAGACCAACATGACAAGAACATGTTCTCTGATGCAACCAGGGATTCTACCAACACAGGTCTGAACGTTTGTGACATCCAAACCAGATGGTGTTGAGACCAATCATGTTATGGCGTCCAAGTTTAAGTGTAAACTAAAAAACTGTGGAATGATCGTTGAACACATAAATATTTATTATATTAAGATAATGGTGTATTGAAAACCTTAACAATTGGTGGCATCATGAGCTGAGGGCAGGTGTTGAACAACAGCTTAACGATACGTACAAACAACAAAACATCACAGTCGTATATTTTTTAAAGACCAATGTTGACATGTCGGTCAGCGGGACTACTTCGCTAAATGCGTTCTATTTAGTATCGATAGGTTTCAAATTTTTGATGGCTTTACAATCAGCAAAAATAATTATGTTAACACTGATGGAGGTACCACACTATTAATTAGTAACCAGGTGGACGTCATTTTAAAAATTCGTCTAGAAGTTTTTCAATCCATATAGACGAAACCACAATGGAACAAAAGTACTGCAGTGATAGTTAACATACAGCATATCATAAGCAAATGTTGACGGTTGTAGTCTATAGAGAGACTAGCTCTCGGATACTCAATTGGAAGTGGGTCTGACCGATTCAATATGGATGTCAAATGCACATAGAATATACATTAAAATTCAAGATGTACATAAATGTAACAAAATTATTGACACAAAAATCAAAGAATAGCGAAAAACCGGATCAGTTTTAAAAGCAAATTGAAAGAGTATACTCAACATATATTCATGATTCATGATTAATCAAGATTATTAATACAAGCTATTAAGAAATTATAGAATTTACATCAATTGACCACGATACAAACTATGAACGTTATATGAGAAACTTACTGAAACATCAATATATCAATGATAACATTATTTAATGATAGATTTTCGGTGATTCAGCTTTGTTGACAAATTACGAACAAAACTAGAATTAGAATACTAACAAGAAAGAATGGTTGATACATCATTTTCAAGGTGAATAGTTTAGAATAAAATTAATTTATTAACATTTTGCAATGTTAATTTGATGATTATAGTAATATTCGAAAATCTATCGTTTAAAAAAAATATACAACTCATTACCGTTCTGATCTGAACGATGAATTATCATAAATTATAGAAGGTTTGCAAGTTAATATAATAGAGATCTTCCTGACACCGACTGACGCAATAGATGATGTCGTTAGTTCAAATAGACAACATAAATAATGTTCTATAACTAAGAGTAAATACAATCGAAACAGGTTCTTAAAACAATTAATATTCAAAACCATGCATATATTAATGACTAATAGTAAAGAAATGAAACACATATGCATATATCTTTGTAACATAGTATGCATTATTAACACAGAATTAATATATATATATATATATATATATATATATATATATATATATATATGATTATATTGCAAGTTATTTTAAATGAAAATAATAGGATAGAAAACTGGGTACAAAGAGACGGTATGAAATTGTTAGATTAATTAAATATTTAACGAAATATTTGTAAGCAAGGAAAATGTACAAAGGAACGAGGTATGACATAACAAAGAAAACCGAATGTGACGAATATTATACCAATTCCTATAATCGAAAGATTTATAAATTTGTTGTTTTTACAATTGTTAATTGTTGCTTGCGAATATACAATCATATATTTTGTTTCCTTTAAGTACTGATGGTAACAGTAATTTGCCATTTTTATAATAACTATAATTGACAGTTTCGCCATCAGCAATAATGATATTTGCGATTAGCAGTAACTTGAAATATTAACATAACTCGTTTTGGTCACACTGATTGGTATGTATACTTAATTATCAGTTTCCTAAACAGACAAAGACGTATTAAGTATCTAATCTGATTTCGTGAATATATATTTGCTCTTTTTTTACAAAATCATAATGGCACAAACTAATAGTTGGCTACTTCTTGTTAGCTGTTCCTAGCTATTATTAATATTGACCTAATGATATATAATAAGCATAACTAGATATGAAAGTTTTTTTTAGGATTCCTGAATCAAATTTGTTACAATAATTCCTTAAAGTTTCAAAAGTTTGTTTTAGATAGAAAATATATTTTTCATCATTTATTGAGACTTTAGTAGAGAATATATGTTTCATCATTCATTGAGACTTTGGTAGAAAATATATGTTTCTTCATTTACTGAGACTTTAGTAAAGGTTATATTTTTCATAAGTTATTGAGACGTTAGTAGAGAATGTATTTTTTATCATTTATTCAGACTTTTGTAGAGACAATATTTGTCATCATTTATTGAGACTTTAGTAGAATATATTTTTCATCACTTGTTAACGTGTATTTTCTGTACAGACGTACTAGATTAGTTTTTGTTTCTCGTGTAGAGTTAGCTCATGCTCATAAAATAATATCCAGATACTATATATGTTCATTTCCTGAACTTTACTAACATTTCGGTGTCAAATTATATTTGACCTTGTTCATGTAGTCCATCCGGAAATATTTATTCAACTCACTTAATGCTAAATCATTCCCGTGTTCATATTATTTTACCAGTGTTTCTAATGTATAATTTGTCTTTTCTATTTTAGATCATATCATAATACCGAAATATTAATTTAAACTGTTTGATCTGGTCTAAAGTTCTATCGGATTAAATTGAATAACATGTTGTATGATCACTAACTAATCTGTTCTCAGGTTTGTTTTTAATTATCTGACTTGCTGGATTGCTCCTTCCTTTTTTAAATATTCTATTTTTCAATTTCTAGAAACGTTCAGTTCCTGTTATGTTATATATTTCGTTTCGAGAAAAAACATAGACATAACTGTTTTTAGAATTGTACCTACTTCTTTTATTTATTTAAATGCGTATAATAGCATAACATGTTACTTCCATTTGGCTTGTTATTATGATTTGACCTTACATTCAACATTATTCATAGTGAAAGGCGTTCTCATTATACACATTGTTGCATTTATTTATAGATCTACTTTCTCATATGTTCTGTAATTTGATTCCAAAAAATGTTAACATCCTCTGTATGTTTATCATATGTATGATATATATTCGTAACTATTTTGTTTCCATTTTCTTTACCTAATTAAAAGGAACATTATATGCAAAAACACGTAATGATTTTAAAATAATAATAACCAATCCACATACCTGTTATACGATACAAGACAATTAATTGGAACTCTTTTTATTTGATTCATACAGTATAAAGGAAACCATGCATATTATCTTAGCTAATATAGCTATATAAAACCAAAAAATGAAGTATAATACTATACTCATTGCTTTCCATTCTTAAGGTCCTATTATTTTTCCTGGGTCTGGTCAGATATGTTAAATATATATTTCATTTTCTAATGCCAAGAAGGGTTATCTCTTTTCAAATATATTGTTTATTTGTCTGGTACTGATATATAGGAATTCTCCTTCCTCGTCAATATTGATGCATATGTTCTATTCCTGAAAGTTATTGCTGCATGAGCGATATTTTACATTGGAATATTAAATGCAATGGTACTACAACAGGAAAATTGATTACGTGTGTTGATTTGTATTCGCATAGATCTTATACAATATACTATATATTTTTTCCAGAAACAAAACTGTGTTTTAAGATTTTTCAAAATCCTTTTATACCTGAAAGTATATATCAACATAAGTCAATGTATCATATGGACAACGTTCGTTTGCATACCATGGCCCGGCGACGTGGAACGAATTGCCCATTGAAATTAGACACAAAGATACAGTGGTCCTTTTTAAGAGTGCTCTCAAGACTCACCTGTTTCGAATTCAGGGACAACCTTAGCGACCTAATCATGTTTTGTATCTTATATATTTTCAGCATGTTTTTATGTTTTCCAATTTCATTGTTTTTGTCATTTGTTGTTCTGTATTGTAGTCATATCATTATTGATGGAGTAAAGCGCTTAGAGCTTTTAAATATTAGGCGCTATACAAAGTCCTCATTATTATTATTATTATTATTATTATTATTAGAAGTGATGATTAAAAAGTAAATAAAGCACACTTTTCCTACAGTTTTGGTGTTCTCATATTTCCATGTTTGGAATTATAACAGATAAACATTTATTCTTCTCACACTAGTTTACGTTTTTCCTCACCTAAATCCAAGCATTCTGCACACAACTGTGGCATCATTATCATCAAAACTGTCATCGCATACAGTGCCCCAGGTGTCATTGCAGAATACCTCAACTCGCCCCTCATATGTGTCGTTTCCACCAACCAGTCGAACTTGAGAACAAATACCTTCAGGAGACAAAATTAAATACGCATGCTGAGACATGTAGTGTAATTGTTCATATCTACATATATAGTTAACAGCATGTGTGCTTATTTACCTATCCAGTCTCGTTTCACATGGCAATGAATAATATCAAAGTGAAAAGCATATAATACACTCATTAAATATATCATATGTGTCGTTCATTAGGCTACAAGGATGGATAAACATCCGAGTCTTTCTTGAAAACGGACATCATCCAACTGTACAAGCTATATCTTCATATAGCACTCCCTAAATTTCTTGGCACTGTATATGGCATATATTGAAATCCTCTTTCATATCACTTATATGTTATCCGGTTTTAATATCGTTCTTTATTTCATCCGAGTTAAGACTTATTAATATATGCAAACGTAATCTGTTGAAAAAAGATTTTCCCGAAAAACAACATTTTTTTAAATTGTGAGTTATCTCCTGAAATTGAAATACGGTTTGATTAAGTGTAATTTTCCTTTGATCTGCCATTTTAAAAAAATATTTTTTTTTTAGAATATCGTTCTTTAACAATTATTACTCAATCATAATATGATATAAATTCATGCACTACCACTAATAAGCATAACAGCGCATCTTTTGACGTACTTTAATACATAAAGAATGGTAAAGGTCGCCTGCGTTACATGGATACGGGACGTTTGAACACTTTGTATTGAGTGTCCGTTGTAACTAGATCAAAAAATGTGTACGCTGTTCTGTGGATATAATTTCTGGGCGAGTGAAAGGGTACGCCTTTACAAAGAGTTCCGGTATTACCGTACTGTAAGAATGGTGCAAGAAAACTGTTGTGCGAGACTGATTTCTACTAGAAATACCTGACAAATCAGTATGTGTTAGGAGGAAAGAGTTAAGTCCTCTTATCCCATTGCCGGCCACAGATGCTCTCGAACAATATCATAGTTGTGACAGCTCTGGCTTCATGAGCTGCTTTATGAATACAATAACTGCATATGCACGTTATTTGATACATAGTTTGCTGGAATAGTACACCATCGAACCCAAGATGACTTAATCGAAATACGTATATCAATCATTCATTCTTTGGGTAATAAGAGTGCATGAGTTATCCCTATTGTGACCAACTCAATGCGGTTTTTGTGCCCATTCAGAGCTTTAAGGTAGAGCCCTAAAAACCTCTTTGGAAGAAGAGTAAAAAGAACACAGCTTGTTTCAACAATGTTTATATGTTCGTGAGAATCAAAGCAGGAGCCGTCATTAGCGAAATCGAACTGTTGTTGCAATAAAGAAGATAGCTCAGGTCGAGCAATAAACTACGATGGTTAAACGAGAGGTAGAGAGAGAAGTTAGAGGTGCATTATTAGGGTTATAAACAATGGTGTGTAACTAACATAATTTATGTTATTCTAATTTATACACAATGACAAGCTTGTGGCCGAAAGTAAAACCTTCGATGAAGGTTGGAGTGTTAGCTGTACCCATTATATGATCTCCCGCATGATGGCAAGCATATTGGAGAATGTTGAATGTCTTGTATTGGATATGACTTGAACAAGAAAGATGTAGATTAGGTTGATGTTTTATGGAACAAAGAGAAAATGTTGATTACTCAGGATTGTGTCTTCTCCAAGGATAAAACACAGAATTTCGTGTCCGAGGGTCATGCAAATTTATTGGGGTGAACAGACCAAGTTGTTAGACAAATATTTCTTTACGGGAAATCCAATGCAAAAAAAAATCTTACGATGATAGTGGTCACAAACACAGGGGGCTGCGACACTCTAAGCGGTCGTCGTTAACAATGAAAAATATAATCTTACAACGATGTTGCTATTTAGTTTGCAGTTCACCCTCTTTGCTGCTGGAACTTTCAGTTCTGGGCTATTAATTTTTTGTTTACGATGAAAATCCTTTTAGGACTTCACAAACAGACTAATTTGTAAAACCTCACCTTGTAGATCAATCAGATTATTGGACTGGTCAGTGAGTTTGAAATTAATTTTGGTTAGCGAATCATTATGACACCGCATATAGACTGGATTAACCGGAGACTCAATTATTAAAAATCCTGGAGGGGCTATTGGTGAAAATGAGTATAGAATATATCCTTGCTGAGCTTGATTTGATCGTTCGAGATTAATTTGATAGCTTCCTTCGATAACATCACATACTAAATTGAGCGCAATCGCTGAGGATATATTCACGTTGAACGGAGCAATATGTCTGCCGCCACCGTCTGGGTCATTATTATCTTTGAGGATTTTTATTTCCGGTGATGCTGTTTTTCTCTATGCATCATGAATTATTTTAAAACCAACATCGATGGCATCACTGAGAAGTTTTTTTAGTTCTGGTACGTTATATCCTGGTAGTTTGACTGTTGGAATATCCTTGACGGGGATTTTGTAGTTTGTTGCAAATGTTGTTCTCCATAAGGGATTATCGTCATATAATATATCCTGAATAATTTTCAAATTAAATGTTTCCATATCGTCGATAATTTTATTGCATGTTTCTACGACGCTGATAAATTCATCTCGGGTGAGAGAGCCGGATTTAAGAGATATTAACAACAGTGAATAGTCATTATTCATTGCTGTGAAATTTTCAATAATTCTATGTTCGCTAACAATATGATATCCCTCCATTTTACCCCCCCCCCTCTTTCCCAGTTGGTTAGTATCCGAAATCAAAAATATCTATAGTGACTTGGTGATCTTTATAACTCTTTTTTGGATTATCAGATTTTATTCTGTTGGTGATATAATCAGTTTTTTGTGGTTCGGGTATATCAAAGAGTTTTCTTCGGGGTGGTAACTCAGGCCATCCTAGTACGGTTCTAATAGAACTCTGATAGATATCTACGACGTATCCTTCTGTGCTTATTTCAATTGCGGATGATAGCGTCGGCTCATGAACCGTTATAGCGATTTTTGATTCTTTTCCAGTAATCGATTTTATTCTACGCGCGAATTCATTATTGATTTGTTCGATTTGGTATGACCCTGTTGGTATCGAAACAACGTTCCAGTCTGGAGTCCCGTCTTCTTTATTCTTATTCGCGAACACCAATGAATTATTCGGTTGTTGACCACCAAATGCTACCGATCTGATATTAGGCCAACTGTGATACACTCGTAGTTTTGCTAGCGCTATCTCCTTCACGGGGACTGGGCTAGGGATATTCACACTGAATTCAGGATTCGTTGATGTTATTGATATCACGCTTGTTTGTATTGGGTTCGTGTTCTCCACTTTTTGTTGAAGTAATTCCATCGGTGTTGTCATTGTTATTATACTCATGATGTATTCCTAATTTTGATATCACGGAATCATAAATACTGACCATCACTGAGAACTCACTATCTGATATCGTTGAGGTTATTGAGATCATGCTGGTTTTCGGGTTCGTGTTCTCCACTGTTTGTTGAAGTAATTCCATCGGTGTTGTCATTGTTATTATACTCATGTTGTCGCTCTAATTTTGATATCGCGGAATCATAAATACTGACCATCGCCGATAACTCACTATCTGATATAATTGTATTATCGAGTGACGACGATATCATCGAGGATAATTGCGAGTATGCGGTTGATACAACATGAAATTGAATTAAGTAATCTTGCAGTTTACTCTGGCTGCAGGATGATATTTTTTTTGTTATCCCGGTTGATATACCCGCGATTGTAGCCGCCGCAGAAATGCAAATCGGAACTACGACAGGGGCAATCATTGTAACCGATGCAAGTATTATTCCGGCGCCAGCGAGAACGCCTGACACCGAGTATATGGTAACATCAATAGCGGTGATTCTTCGTCGGTATTTTTTTATTTTTATTTGATACTCCTCGGCGAGGGTTTTGAGTCTAGTTTGAAATTCTCTGACCTGATCATATCGATATTGCGATGATGAAATCATTTTCATTTTAAAAACGCTAGCGTTTTCAATTACGATTTCAATTAAGTTATTTACTTAAATCCGCTACGAATTCCACATACCATGTTACTGAAACCCTAACTAAATATTTATCAGTAGATGTTATCGTGAACTTTTCCTTTGTATCCTTGTCGATGATCGTTGAAATCGTATTGTTGACCCCGGATGAACTCGACGAGGAAATATTAAATTGAGTCTTTGTCACTAGTTTTAATCGATAAATACCTTTAACGGTTGCAGTGATATCTAGTTTTTTGTTTGTAGGTGTCCACGCAAATGATCCGTGTTGGATCGTGTATACTACGTTATTGGTTTTTATCATGAGGAATTGTTTTTTTTCAATGATTGTTATCATCCTCGGAAAATCAGTTTTGATGGCTTCGATGAAGTGTTTCGTCTCATCGATGGATTTTTTAATATCAGGGAGTTTTATTTCAATTCTATCCAACGGGGTTCCAAGACATTTATCCACGATGTTTCTACGAAAAATTGAAAACTGTTTTCCGTGTTCTTCAGTTTTAGATTGAAGTGTTGTTACTTCCAACGCAAACTCGTTGAGAATTTCTAGTCTATCTGTAATAGTCGAAACAAGTAAACCCGGTTTGAGTTGACCCTGATCGGAAAATAACGCGATAGTATCCTCGATTGAGTTTCGTTGTTTAACCAAAATATCATCCAACGACACATTACTTGTTTTCAATTTACCCTGACGATCTTGAAATACAACTATTTCCCCGGGATCAACACTTGCTAGGTTCAAATTCTCAGCTATTTCATCTTCGATTAGTTTTTTTATATCACCAGTTGCAGTGCCATCGGGTTCGGGTTTTTTCAGCGCTGATAGAGGACTTCCCCAAATATCAATCATGTTATTGTAAAACACTCTCTCTCTCTCTAAAATCGTTTCGATTTCCAGCGACTACTAGTGTATTCATTTACGACAACATGTGGTGGTTTTCCCCTTGGGTTACCCAAATAGTTAGAAATAGCGTCAAGGACATTTAATACTTCGCTGCCACATATTGGTGGATCATTCATTTGTTGTGTTGGTAGCGTAGAATACCAAGTCTTCATTGGAAAAGTTTTAATATAACGCATAAACTCTTTTGGCGGTGCTAATCCATATGAATCAAAATAGACAATCCCACGTGGATCAATAGCTTATGCAACCCAGTGAGTTCCAGGTCCGGTGCTGTTATCGAGATTAATGATACCGGTTTCAACACTGTTTGGTTGTGCCGGCAACTGATCTTTCATAAAGACACTTATGAAATTTTGTATGTCCAATTTTTTAGCAGCATCGAGTAAATCAAAATTGGACAACGGAGTCAAAGATTCCACAACCATAGGTTCCTCAATCAAAGACTCTACATTCGAAGATTTTTGAGTTAATAAACCGGTCCTAGTCTCAGGCCTTTTCCGCTGTACCACGAATACGGGGTTCCTGGTAGTCTTAGACCCTTTCCCTTTATTTTATAACCCTGCCCAGTTGCCTTTTTTAGTGCCATTCCAGCCGCGGTACCAACAGCCCCTAACGCTGCCGCTTTAGCCACCGCTGGGGCTGCTGCCACAATCAACGCTGGTAACGCAGCAAACAACGGGAATATACCGCCTGTTTTAATCATGTTTTTGATAGCAGCCGCAGAAAGAGTAATCTGAACACCTTTTTTTGCTACAAGTGCATCATTGAAATGTTTTACCTGACGAGTTGTCAGCGATAATTTATTTGCACCGCCATTCATTTGATTAGGTGTCAGCGTTATTGTGGTTCCAAATTGCTTAGCTGATTTGAAGCGGATTTTAATGGACCAGGTGTCAACGACACATTGATATTACTATACAACATTATACAATAACAGATTGATCTAATTGCTTTAAAGTTTCGAGTACATATTTTCTACTGGCGCATCTACCACTCTCATTCTTCATCCAACACCTTCGAGTAGCATTGATTTGTCGCTGAGAATGACAGCAAATGCTCTATAATTAGCAATAACACCACGAGTCACATTAGCTCCAAAATGTATATCAACGACGGATTGTCTTCTTAAATCAAGATGTTCCAGTGAAAAGTAATAGATCGGGTATAAACTCTTAAAATCAAATTGTGATATTTGTAGACCAGTATCAACATTTTGATCGCGTGCCATAAACGACAACAACCGATGATACACGCGAGCAATATGATTTTGACCGTAATCAAGTTGTATATCTTCAGACGGTTCCTGCTGGCCGTTTATTCTCAGTGAGACGTCTTTAATACCTAATGGATCAAATATCATATGACTGAAACGTTGATCGCCAACTCGTGTGTTATCCTGTAACGCAATAAATATATGACGTGGCGCAGCAATGCCTTGTTTTGATGCTAGATTCCACGTGAATAACCCGTTGATATTTGATTGTGTAACATCTGTACTTACCGTTAGCCAACTTAGAAATGATTTTCCTCCTTGGTCCATAAATGATAGTAATTGTCCTTCTGCGGTGATTGATGGAGTCAACACTGGCATCCACAATGATATTTTTGTTAAAATAACTTTACCAGCATCAGCATTTGGATTTGCAGCATCTGCCGGAATCCTCCAAATTGCGTCATTATCATCACTCTTTTGTACGAGTGCTACTGTATGCTTCGCCCCGTAGATACCTTTTCAGACGTTTCTACAGAATCCAAATATGTGATGCAGCGGAATCGCGCATGAAAATGATCTAAGAGCTCCTCCCAACATTGAAATACGTGTTGCAGCTCCTAGATTGAAGTTAGGATCGTTGTTTATAATCATATTCTCGACATTAGCATTATATTACCAGCATTATTCTGTGGTCGTCTTACAACAAATTGATTTCCTCCAGCGGTATTTTTAACATCTTTTGCAAACATCATAGAAGGTCAAGCCGATCTTGTATAATCATCAGAATATCTCGCAAAGCCGATTATTGTTGTAGCCAAATCAACATCGCGATCTATAGACTCAATTTCTTTTACATCGATGAGGTATCTTGCACTCTCAAATAACGCCATAATACCAATATTGACAAAACCGACTTGGCTACCATCTGGATACGGTGCTGGTACAGCAGTAGTATCAGCAGCTGTTACAAGTTCTCCTTCTACTTCAAAAAACGCTTCAGCGGGTAGAAAATACTTACTGGTATCATGGACTTGAAGTTCAATTCTTGATCGACTATTTGAGTCTATTGCATGATAGGCGTAATACTGATAATCGCGTACATAATCATCCTTGCGCACTGGGGCGTCTATATCAAACGCTGGATCAGGTGATCTTTTGAACATTTTATTCTATTTATCAGAGTCTAAATCGTGAAATCGTAAACGATTTTCATCGTAAAAGAATCGTAAACGATTTTCATCGTGAAAAACGCTAGCGTGAAAATCCGTAGGATTTCATCGTCGTGGTTTTTTAAAGCCACTTCCTGTTATCATATTTGCAATATTGCTTTGGTCGGGGATATCACGACGCTAGTTTTTCATCTACTGCGTTATTTTTAATTTTACTAACACTTGCAGGCATTTCCGCTGTAGATGGCAGTGGTACCGGTTTCTTTCTTCGTCTAACTAATGATGTTAATTTATTCTTCGCGGCTGAAAACGCTTTCCCGGCAAGGTCTCCAACAGCACTAATACCCTTATCACGGATAACATCAATTGCTTTCATCTATAATTGTTTAGCCAACGGCATCACTTTTGGGGCCATTCTTACAAATAACCCCGCAATTGTATTACCGAAACCATCACCATAGTATGCTCTATAAACTGGAAACCGTGAATTAACTACATAGACAGGGGTTGGTTTGTCATGGTTGTAGTGTATGATCATTATTTGAATTGTAAACATTTTTTCAATTATCAATTCAGTCACTATGATACCCATTTTCCACTAACTCGCCAATGAAATCTCGATATGTGCTGATATCCATGATACCACTCTGAAATAACCGTCTACATATATCAGCTGCTTCATTAATTATTTCCGGTGAGCTATTTCCAGCCCGTTTTCCTCCAATGAGAACTTCTAATCGTGATTTATCACTGAGAACACTACCAGGACAGAAACTCGAAGAGTTTCCAACGCTAGCGTGAAAATCCGTAGGATTTTTCCCTACTAAACCACTGCCTGTTTTTGAAAATTCTTTAGTTTTTTTAGTGATACCGGTTGCACCTTTTTCAGGATCAGCTTCTCTCGTTATTTTCATCTGTTGGGGGGATTGTGTTATATCAATAAATTTTGATTGTTCTGGTAATCTAAGAAATCCGGTATCCGATTGATCCCCTATAGATGATTCAGCTTTTTTTATTGCTGCCAATATTCTCCCGAAATGTTTTATCATCTTCTCTTGCTTGAGATAAATCTGATAGTATACGATATAACCCCTTATATCAATCTTTTTTAGGGAGGAGATTATAATCACCGTGGATATATTTTCTTCTCTGAGGAAAACTCCTAGTGACAAATTCATCTAATTTTTCCATAGAATCAAATTTTTTATTTCTCAATTCATCTAATTTACCGGGAATAAATTTTCCATTGAATGCAGCTCGTCCACTAGTAGTATCCCCCCCCCCCTTCTTCTTGAAATTCAGGCGGGGGTAGGGGGATATCTTCTTGAAGTTCTCGTTGTTGTTCTGAAGCGTTTGATATATCCTGAGGAAGTGTTTTTAAGGATTTTTTGGTTTGTTTAGTTCTCTTTGCTATTTTTTCTAACACAGGGAGAAAAGACTCTTCTTGTTGTTTTCCTTGTTTAGAAATTTCCGATGTTACATCCTTAGTTGCGTTAATTAACGGCTTAAATAACTCTTCAGATCCTGCAGTAAAGTCGGTCTGAAGGAGTTGTCATTGTTGCAATTTATTCCTGACAGAGTCGCGAATTGATATAAATTTCTTAATTGCATCTAATCGCTCACGAGCCAATCTAGTTGTTAAAGCTTCGTTGACCATTATTTGAAGTTGTAAACAATTTTTCAATTTGAATCTCGCGATTAACTACTAAAGCAATTTAGAAATAACAAACAAATTGATATATTTCCAGCAGAAAAAAAATTCAATTGTAGTTGTGACTTTCACCATGTTGGTGATTTCAGTAGCTGTCAAGTGGTCGATTTCTAGATTAGGAATTACTTTTCAAATCGTTCACTTTCTTGAATTAACGCTCGTATATTTCTAATCTTCGAATTAACATCCTTTTTCAATTCATATTCCCTACCCAATTCTTTTCGTATTCCTTCTACGATAGTAAATAACGGGACAAACACACTTACGTCACTGCAAAATGCAAGAGAGTCCCGAATAGAATTCTGAATTTTTTTGATTAGCACATATTTCTTGGGCATCATATACTTGTTAGTGTTAACTCCGTATTCTATATCCTGAAAATCTGACATGATTTGATCAGGATTTAACACATCTGATAGTTTGATATCCTGACTTTTAATTTTAGAATTTCATCAATAATGCTATTCATTTTTTCAGAATTCATATTCTATGATAATGACATATTTCTAAATGAAAAATATGACGCATCAGACATAAATAAACTGAATTTTCTGTCCGGTCTTTTTTTAAATCGCCGTCTTGGTTATTCCTTCTGCAACTCTTTGTACAGAAGGTGAACAAATACCAAAATACCTACCGGCTTCATTCATTGATGAAAATATTTGTTCTTCGTTAGTTGCCGTATTAAATGATGTTACGGGTCTTTTCCCAATTGATTTATAATTGCCAGTCTTTCCTCGTTTCAAATTTTCACTTTGTGTAACAGCTTGCAGATATGATAAAGAATTGTTCTTTGGATTAGAATCAATGTGATCAATAACAAAATCATCTTTGATCAATCCATTGTGACATTCATACACGAAACGATGGCAGTAATATGTCTTCTTTTCCCAAACAGTAGACACCAAATACCCCACACCATTGTCAGTGTCAAGGACTTTATCAAGGTCAGGGTCATTGATGGAATTTTTGATGGAGTTTTTAACGGATTTTTTTAATTCTTTTGTCATAATAACGCTTCAATTCCCTGTATCGTTTGCCACCACAACCAATACACAATTGTGATTTTCCCCTAACCCCAACGCCACATCGTATGCAAGGTAACGGACCAAGGCTTCCACGACGAAAGCTTTGCATATGATACCCACATAATTCATTTCTGCATGATTTGTTACACGGTGTCACTGATCCAGTACTGAGCCATTTGCAGTGATTCATTATACATAAATCTTTCATTTAAATGCTTGTTTTACTTATAGTATGGAGGAGTTCAAGAGATTATCTAAAATTAAGCCTTGGAAAAATGTTAAATTCAATCTCGATAGAGTCTCTAATACACCAAAACGTCTAATCAGTGATATAATTATACTGAAGGAGTTCAAGAGATTATCGAAAATTAAGCCTTGGAAAAATACTAAATTCATTGATGATACCATGAAAAAATTCCAAAGATGATCGAAAATTAAGCCTGGAAAAATGCTCAATTCAATCTCGATAAGGAGTTCAAGAGATTATGGAAAACTAATCCCTGGAAAAATGCTAATTTCAATCTCGATAGAGTCTCTGATACACCAAAACGTCTAATCGGTGATAAAGCTATACTGGGTCAAGTCAGGGAGTGTTTTAATGAATTCTACCGAGACGGTGCAGCACACTGTTGGTCGACGTTTCGAATTATTGATGAAGATGTCAATGTACCCAACATCGATGCTACTATGAACGATGCAAGAGCAGCTGAGATAATTTCACATCTTGGCTGCAAATCCAAGGGTAAATTGCAAAGCAATTCCCAACAGAAGTATTTTTTCAGAATAAAATTCATTATCGAAGTCGAAGGCGAATGGATTATCAGGGATAAATTTGAACCAATCCTCAAGGATAAAAAAAACTGTCATTGTGAGTAGAGATTCCAAACCAGGAATTCTAACTGGAATTGACAAACCATACTACGAGAGATCTTATCCTGTAACAGCATATGTTTATGGAATATATCCGTTAAATGATAAACCCGATATTGCAAAACTAGCTCCTATGAAATATTCTAGTTCACTGAATTGTGTAGCAACACGGGTAATGGAACACTTCACAAATGCACCCCGAGGAAATAAACTAACTGATCTGCGACGTAGGAAAATAACCGAATGGGAACTGACAGTGAAACAGCACGCTGCAAAGGTTTCTGATATAGCTAAATTAGAAACATTATTAAGATTCCCAATAACCGTTATGACGATAACCGGAGAAGTTTCATACGATCCGAAATATAACAAAAATGGAGCGCCAATACAAATTATTGATCATAACGAACACGCGTGGACACCTGTAGTAACAAAATTTCCACGAGATAGAACCGTAAAATATATCCCATAAGAATTCCTCAGGGATGTTTTCTATGAAGAGAAATTAATCGATGCTATTCATACGTTGTGTAAAGATGATCCTGTGTCAGTGTGGTTACTTAGTAGTGCTGGTTCCCAATCAGGATTTGATCAATTTGTAAGACCAAATGGTGAATTATATCGCGTTGAAGAGTTAGATACTAGAATGAGAAAAATTGCTAATGATTTTTCACCGGAGAGTTTCCATGAAAAACTATTAACGGATAGTTTTACTATTCCATCAGTGGTAGCTCACTTTGCAAGAGAAAAAAACTCATGGCGTCCAAAACGAAGTGATTTTCTCGAGGACGTTGAATTGAGTTGCGTCGGATTTGGTCATGGAGGACTGTGGAATACAAAATACTCACGTGATGGTATGATTTCAATTGATATATCCGCATGTTATCCTGGAAGTTTTCTCGGGTCTGGAGAATGAAGTAACTATTTTAAACGATTTGGACACCCCACGCATGAAATGACTCGTTTTGCGATTAATGGTCCACTGCCTGATTTTGATTTAACTGGATTCGCTCGTATGATATCATTCGAATTAGCTACAGGGTTTTTTTTGGCTTGGTAGACATATATCTGAAAAGGCGTGGATGCCAATAGTGTTACTACGATATATGATCGATTGTGGTCTGCTAATATCGTTGATTGTTAGTGAAGCTATTATATGCTATCGAGCTCAGAAAGAAGTTTGGCTACCACAACCCGATTTAGATCGTATAATTAGCAAACAGCGAAAACAATTTCCTGATTTCAATGAAGAACAAATCATGAATTGGTCTAAAGAGTTATTTGAAATTAAAAAAGAACAAGCAAAAGATTTTGGACGAAGAATAATCGGTAAATTTACCCAGGGTGGAAGATACGACAATGCAAAATATTCTTCGCGGCTGATCATAGACGTCGCTGCATAGATTTTATTGTAACCGATTTAACGAAACAGGGAAAACTTGTATCCCGTAAGGATGCTTTTCTATCCAATGGTGAGAAATTGGGTACGGTTGTTACCTACTGTGATGGATATAATTCCCAGTACACACATTTGAGAAGTTCTATGCTAGCCTATGCTTCTATTAATCTATTTTCGATAATAAATAGATTTCCTAATACCGCGGTTAGAGTAGCTACTGATTCGATGTATATACCCAATAAATACAAATCAGCTGTAGCGGCATTCACAGATCCCGAGGAAAATTGGGGACGTTGGCGATTTAAAAAGGAAACACTACATGAGTATTGTGAATCCGCAGACGTTACCATGGATGATAAATATCTTTCATGTAACCACATCGAAATTCAATCAGAATTTTCTAATTCACCACCCGTATCTGATCCAATATGTTTATTTAAACGGTTGTGGTGGGTCAGGAAAGACAACTCGTGCAATTGAATTATTTCGTCGGTCAACCATGATTGTGCTAACACCAACTCACAGACTCGCCAGAGAGATGATACAGCGAGGGGTAAATACCTGTACTTATCACAGTTTCATGCGATGGAAAGCCGATGAATGGACCCCTGATCGAATGGGTGATAAATTCATTCCTGAAATCATAATTTGGGATGAAATATGCACAGTGTCATTAGATGCATTACAAACATTTCGCGAGTCGTTGTTCATGAAAAATACAAAAGTCGTCATGTGCGGTGATCACGGCCAACCACCACCATTAGTCGGTGCATCCCCACATGAATGGCTAAAGGGTTTTGTAGACTAATATGAAGAAATTAACACTGATTATAGATCACTTGATGAACAATTACGAGAATTCAAAGCGCTAATTAGATTACAACCGGATAAAATCCAATGTGAAATAGCGCGTGAAATAATTTCAGAAACTCCAATGAATGATTTTTTTGGGAAACGTGGAGACCAAACGATTTGATAATTGCAAGTAGAAAAATAGTCAGAGACACACTTCAGATGAAGTTATTTGAAACGCATAAAGAAAAAATTGCAACACTTCCAGTACCGTTGTGTTATAGGCCTTCGGATACAGGAAAACAGAATATCGAAGTTGATATTCCAGGACAAAGTGAAAAACAAATTCTCGTATTAAATGATATTGTGCTGGTTGATATCAGCGTCGGTGAAGATGCATTGCGTGCTAATAAATACCCATGGACGCTAGGATACGCAGCGACGATACATTCTTCACAGGGATTGACTATATCAGATACAATTGTTTGGATGGTGGATAATCGCATCGAATGGTCAAATTTAGTCTATCTCGCAGTATGCAGAATACGAAAAATTAATCAGCTTAGATGAATTGTCCTTGAAAATCCTAATGACAATGCAATAAGTGATACTGTTAGCCTTGACAGAGTCAAGGACATAATCAGAAAAAAACTTTCTGGTTATAAACAGCAGGATAAAAAATTAATAGAGAATTTGATATTGATGTTGAATTAATAATAACGTTGAAACAGCAACAGAATAATCACAGCGTGAGTTGCGATTGTGTAATGAATTGGTGTTCGTCAGATAGGGATTCTCGACAATTTACCGTGGATAGAAAAATTAGCAGTATTAGTCATACAAGAGATAATGTGATGCTAACATGTCTTGAGTGCAACAGGCGCCGGGGTGCCAGCACAATGCCTCTGGGGGGTGCTAGTTAAGACCCCGTGGTGGTAATTGAGTATCGTCAGGAATCACTTGTAATTGTTCGCGTGTAAAACCCCAGTGAGGGGCAGTTGAATCCAATTTATAAATTACTGGTCTACCAGTTGATCGTGTTATGCCGGATATTTTATGTACAGTAACACTCCAAATAGGATGAGTAGCCCTTTTTGTGCCACCTTCAAGCTCTCATGGTTCGTATAAATACCTAACAGTGACATTACTACCAATAATGGTCTGAGAAATGCTAGAATCCTCTTGTGAAATTCCTTGAATTTCCATTTTAGGTATAGACTACTTTTTAATCGCGTTGATAGGTTTCATGTGAATTGTTCTAGTAATCTCCTTATTCAGTGCGGTAATCACAGCTGGTAATCTTTTAACCCATTCCCGGGATTGCTTTTCTTGGATGAATTATTTTGCGTATTGATATCCAAATAACCGCTCAGCAATCGTCCGATTAAACCATTCAACAATTGCCTGATCGCGATATAGTGCAGCATGTCCTCGTCGTATAGTGACATTATGATGTTTCATTGTTGATGCAACCACACCCTGAAATTCCTTGCCAGGATCAACTTCTAACAGATTTGGCCAGCGTAGTAGGCCTCGTCGATAAATCTTTTCAAATGCATACGCCACCTCAGTTGCTGATTTTGTTTTTAACGGTTCTGCTTCTTTGTATCGACTCGCAACATCAACTACGGTTAGCGCGTATTTGTAACCATTGTCATGTGGTAAAAACAATAAATCAGCTTGATGAACTTCATTAGAGACAGTCACATCAAAATGTGAGAAATTTATTTGTTTAGGCGGTGGTAGATAAATTTGCCATATAGCTTGTTTGGATAACCAATTAGTCGCAGTAGCCTTTTTCACTTTTGCAGCGCTAGCGAGTTTATTGATTGCAGCGTTACCCCTCCAGTATCCCCTCGGAGAATAATAAATAGATTCCATGTTGTTATTAATTACCAGCGCCCATCATTAATTTGCCTTTCATAACTGATTTTACCAACCACGACGCGAACTTTTCTTTGAAGGATTTATCAGGAATAGCATTTAACGCATGAATTAATTTCACATACGCGAGATGCCTGTGTTGCAGATCACTGCTTTTATATGCAACATCATGAGCATGACACGCCTTATCAATGGCGTTTATTGGTTCTTCACCACGTCGAGGTTGATTTTGATCATCAAGTCTGATATCTAATCGTATTCCTGGAAGGTGCTTTTCTCTGGGGTACTTTGCCCATGGGGTTCCAGGGAGCTTTGCCAATTTGGCTGCGATATCACCTCCTCGTCTTTTTTTAAAACATCTCCGGATTGTAAAATCTTTGATTTTGTAGAAACAAATCTAAACTTTTTTATACCACATGTTGCACATCTACCAGTAAATGCTGATCTGTTATTTTAAGTTGTAATCGTCGTCACATCATTTGTGCCAGTACGTGTTTTACACTTCACACAATATAGATCCATAATGTATGTATAATGATATGGATATTATTGATTTTTCAGCGACTAAAACAAAAGAACCAGAGAAGCATCATGCAGCGCTACCAAACTCTATCCGGATGATTATAATCGGGCCATCTGGATCCGGCAAGACGCAATTGTTACATAATTTAATAATGAGATGGATGAAGTGGGATCAGTTGTATTTAATTGCCCCTAGCGTAGATGATCAACGATGCTATGAAGTGTTAAAGGATTTTATTGAGAATGCATCAGAAATTAAAGGTGAGAACGTCGTTGATTTTATAACCGATATTGACAAGGCACCATCAGTAGAAGACCTCGATGGAAGTATCAACAATTTAGTTGTATACGACGATGTGATGTTAGATAAACAAAAAATCCCAGCTAGAATATTTTCCCTAGGCAGGCACAAAAACACTGACGTAATATATGTCACTCAACGATACACTCAGATTTCAAACGTTATCAGAGATAACTGTAATATTCTTGCTGTATTCAACGGCGTTGATACAAATACGTTACGAAATATTTGGCAGACATGGTGTTCTGATATGGACTTCAATCAATTTCGAAATTTCTTTTGTAATGCTCAGTCAACGCCGCACGGATTTATAACAATAAATTTGCATGACCCTCGGACACGATATCGTATAGGACTCGATCAGATATTCGGTTAAAATCATTTATTATTTTTGTTAACCAGAACTGAAAGTTCCAGCAGCATAGGGGGTGAACGACAACAACGTTGTGACCAAAATTGATTGAAAAATCGCAGAGTCTCCGTTTGCCAAATGGAGACATTTTTTGGGCGTTAAAATATGAGATTTCGAAGGAAGGCTCTATATTTCGTTTTGAGGTTTCAATCAATGTTTTGTCGGAAAAAGTTGTAGGGTTAACTCCCTCTGCTGCTTGTATTCATATCATTCCTAACTGTTTCTTATCTAATGACTGGAATCCACCCTCTTTATCACGCAGCATTAGTACATGAAATGACCCTATATATTCATAATTTAGTTCCGTTTTCCGCACTCTAAATATACAGAACAATTGTTATACACTGGTGTGCGGTCACTTGCAATAAAAGTAAAAAAACTTATGCAAAAAACCTAACGTTTTGCAATTCAAACAAAACAAAACAATGAAAATTTGTCGGAAAGTTGTTCTTAGCAAACATGCTTTTGAGCGATGCTTTGCGATATTACATTGCATATATCCTCAATAACTATTGCTACAATATTAGTATTATACATTATATTTTATAATTTGTTTCATCAGCTACCAATGATGCCATTATTAAAATAACGAATTAAATTGGTTAATTTGATCGTTTTTCCTTATATAATGCTTTCAGTTTCAATGCTGATGGATACCTTAAAATGGGTTCTTGAGAATAAAGTTCCAGTGCACAGATTAACTTCAATCAGCGTTAACAAACATTTAGAAGCTATTAAAATATAATTTGAAATAAAGCTGATGTATCGTTGAGATTCCAAAACGCATGTGACCCATGTAAAGATGAAGTCTGCTATTCTAAGGATAGTTCGAGTGAGCTATACCTGGAGGAATTGGACAACAAATGTTAGATGAAGATAACAATTCATCATATATTAAATAATTTAAACATAACTGACTCTCCGATGAATGAATACATGTCTGAAATTAAACTAATATATCACCAATTGTACTAGAATCTTATACACGAGTTTAAAATAAACACGTAGATTATACACATGACACGACTAAAGTGTAAAGAATATTTAGCTAAAATAATTAATTGTTAAATTATATTATTAAAATTTATACAATTGTAACGTAACATTGTGGGTTGGACATAATCTTGTCCAAAATGAAGTTCATTTTAGACTTGACGGTAATTATAGATTTCTCTTATTATGTAAGCAGCTAACATATATAGGTTTAATAGTAGGTTAATTATTAATAGAAGTAAACATTTATTTGGGTTTGCATAACGGTTTTGGATATTACGCGTGAATTGCCGATTCTTTGTCATACACTTTATATTATACGTTTAGCAATAGGTTTCCCATTATATATATATATATATATATATATATATATATATATATATATATATATATATATATATATATATATATATATATATATATATGTGTGTGTGTTTGTGTGTGTGTGTGTGTGTGTGTGTGTGATTTTAGTTTGTTAACATTATGAAACTTCTTTCAAGTTTTTTTCCATTAGGCAATGGCTTTAATAAGAAAAGGCTAATTGTGAAGTGAGGTCAGATAGAGCAGTATGTGATCTTTTCACCGAAATATTAGATCGTGCTGTAAGGTTTTAAAGCAAAATGAACGGTTATGTTCAATAATTAATTCGGGCAGGAATTTATGTACACTATTTCTTCTCTGGATATACAAAATTGCCATGATGACAGTCTTTGAAATAGATACCTGAATTTAGAAAACAAATTCAAATAAGGATTTAATTGTTGTATTGGAATATTTTGCTACATTAATTGGTATTGTTCGTAGATCATCAGAGTTCGGATCACCACTTAAATATCGACACTTTCATATGCTTTAGATTTTCTCTACAGTTTAATCAGAGCATTTGTAATTAAGACTCTTATCTGTAATTCTAGGATTATTCTGGAATTTAAATAGCCATATAGTAATTTCTTCACATATTAATCTAGATAAATACATTAGTAACTGAATTGTACAAAATCAGTCTCACTCTTTTCTGTTACTCATTTTTAGGGCTATAGAATCGTAAGATATCATAGAGATAATACTATCATACAGGAGATTTGAAGCCATGTCCGCGGGTAATCGACAACATCGTCTTTCCTGCAAAAACGAGCCCTTATTCTCTCACGACTAAGAACGTAACACTAAAATTGATGCTTCTTAATCGGTGCTATGGGCATTCATGTGTAGTATAAACACTCGTATAAAATACGTATAAAAATTAATTATGAATTTTGCAGACTATAATAAAGCATAGAATATCAACGCAATCCATGATGCCGAAGGCAATTTCATTAATGCAGAAGCGACATCACCGTCACTTTTGTTTAATAAATGTAAACTTTTCTGATCCACGTCTAGCATACATTCCGGGATAATCTTGACTATTACGTATTTAAACTTAACTGTTATTTGCGTTTTGTGCACCAACGAATAGAATAGGAATACATTATTCTAGCATAAATAATTGAGTGGACAATTAATGTCATCACATAAATGAAGCATCAACGGTGCATTTACCGTCAACGACTAACCAACTCAGACAAAGTCTAAAGCAACCAAATATATATATATATGTACATATATATATATATATATATATATATATATATATATATATATATATATATATATATATATATATATATATATATATATATATATATATATATATATATATATATATATATATATATATATATATATATATATATATATAATGGAAAAGGAAGTTACATGTTTGCATATTGAATTCGTGTAGTGATTATTGGTCTTCTGAATCAGGGAGAATCCAACGATTGTTGAATATGTGTTGGAGATGGTACACAGGGTATCGATTGTACATAATTATCGTCAGCTTTTGATATGTTATCATGTACTCAAGGGCTTTACAGTAGAGTTTTAGGCATTCAGTAGTAAACCCACCAAGAAACCTAGGTCGTGAACCACTTATTTCATTTTGCACATTCGCAGAAGCTCTTACTGTTCGTGAACTTGATTCGAGTAATGAAAAAATGGTTGTACACCACAATGTAATGCTTACATTCCAAGACCCCGATGCCGAATTGAAACACGTTTAACGATGGTGAGAACATAACAAAACGTTTGTTGCAGTTGGAATCGGAACGCGGCAAAGATATCAAGCCGCAAAGATACAAACCACAGAACAAGTCTCCAAAGTCATAAAAAACTTACCAGAGAAAATCCAAGAAAGACTGGATGAAGCCATCTGAATCGTAACAAGGCAACAGAGACAGCGATACGAGCTCCCTTTTGGTTCCAATCAGATTTGCCAAAATAAGTCCAAAATTGTAATGAATCGGTATGCCATCATGTTTTAAATGGTTTATTGTAACTTTCTGCGTCAGTAATACATAATTTTAACCGTTCATTGTTTTCCTTCTCCCGATTATTTCCACTTAGTATACGTCATCGCATTTGCTGTATATATAGAACGGTTGATCGCAAAAAAACCTGTGTTATCGAATTCATATCCTCCATGCTGTAAGCTGTTGGATTACCTATAAATGTCCTCCAGACTTGAAATATTTATACGTCAATGTTAAATTAAACGGTCATTTCAGACATTTCATTTTTCATTCTAAAATTATGTCGCACCAATTTAAACTTTGTTTATGTATCAGTGTCAGGTAACCAAATAAACGGAACACTAGTTTAAATCTGTTTTCTACTTGATTGTTTTCACTATATGCGTGTAAACTAATATATCATGCAAATTATTCTCTGCCTCAATTTCGTTATTTATATTATAAAAAATATATATGTCAAAATTTGTATTGTTTAAGTTCTGCTAATATTTTTACTTTTATTTTCCAACAGGCAAGTAACCATCCTCATTTCCAAATGAAATTAAATACTTTCATTTTTTTGTAATAATTGTTTAAATAATCTTGATTTACTATCTATTCCTTTGACCCATTGCAAACGAATTTATAATATCTAGATAATTAGTCTTAGAAATTGTATGTAAACATTATCAGTAAGTACATAGGACAATCACAGACATATGCAACTTTAATTCATCCTTATGATTAATTTTGGATGTATGCAAACGTTTTACATCACTATGATCAATTATAAAGGAGTTACCTCATTTACCAAGTCTAAGTATCCTTTTATAGTTTAAACCTTGCGTTGCTTACATTCCTTCTCTGAATTTGTCTACCGATTGCAGATTGATTTTGAAACATATCCATTATCATCTACTTATATAGTGAATTGAATACAAATTTGTTTGTTTATCAACATAAAAAAGTAATACATTTCTTTTTCACGAAATGCTGTATGTTACCTTTGATAGCATGATTAATGATGTTTATTCTGATCTTATCATGATTGAATATATTCTGGAAACATTTAACTTTTCTGAAGCATACAACGTGTTAACGTTTGAGATACAAAACTTAATATATGTAATATCTTGAATATCATTTTGTAATAACACTTGCTTTGGCTATACCTTTATTCCATCAAATTATTGATGTACATTTACATTAGTCTTTGATACAGAGATGCGTTGATGTTATTTTAAACTCATTATTTGCACCACCTCTTTAAAATGCTAATCTTCACACTGTGCAAAACATTGACAAACCACGCTAATGTAAAGTTACAACCATTTTAATAGGATGCTTCGATAAGCACAGTTTAAAATAAAAATAGCCAAATGTAGCATCCAATGCTCCAGTTCTAACGGTAAACTAATGTTTAGCTTTGATTCTATGACGTTTCATTACATAAATCTCACTTCGACTTTTAACATGTGTCCATTTCAGATAATTTTGAAGTTTGTTCTTCATGGTACAATTTATGATGTTGTTAATGATTTATGAGGATTTATTATTAGCATGGCAATTGTTCACATATCATAATTGCCCCGGTAATGTTTCCCATGCAATGCATGTAACTGTAATTCTTCTCTATAAGCAATATATCAATTTCAAGAGTTTACGTTATAACAATATTCAAACAATTATTACTGACCCCATAAGTGGTTAACTGGAGAAAATCTGTTCCATTAATGACGAACTATTGCCATTCTCACATGTCAGTAGTAATATATGTCACTCGTGACTTCACAAATTACTTAATTTAATTTATCTAATACTTCGCTAGATTGCGTGACGATTAGTGAAGCGTTTAAGAAAATATCTTTATAGCAGTCTGTACAAACTGTATTGTTTAACTTTGTGGCATAGGTGTCTAAACGTTAGAACAAACTTGTAAAAAAATGAATTTGTCTTCATGATAATTTAACTATAATATCGAATGAATCGTCAATTATTGTCAAGATTTCGTAACAATATATTTATTTATGTCTTCTGTTCATTTGGGTTTCAATATCCCCGAAGCTGATTTACTTTTCCTAAAGCCAACAGCAAAGATAAAGCTTACTTGGGGTCTACCATATACCATTTTATTCTATGAAGAAACATAATCAGCGTTATGATCTTATCCTGTACTTACAATAGCACGCATCTCTCATATATGTACTCTTTTTCACAGTTATGCCACTTTTAAGAAACTAAAACGTAACATGTTGCGCCTTATTAAAATACGCACTACCTGAGTTGTTTTGCGATGACGCCTCATCAAAAAATTGTAAAAAGATGATCAGTGTCCACGCTTTGCTGTAAATCTTCATGCTTTGCAATGTCAAATACTAGCAACTGAAATAAAAATGGAACAATTAATTACATTAGGGCATATGATGCTTCCGTTTACAGAACGATCAATTATATTATCATGCATTTCAGGATAAAGGTAAAAGTGACAGTTTGAAGAACAAACAGACAAAGTTTCAAAGTCAACTTTGAAAAATCAGAGAATGGCCAACATCTGCAAATAATCACAAGATTTCTGACGAAACATGCAGAATACAAAATAACAATAGGCATAACATAATGAATTATGGATATGTGGTTTGAAGAAAATCAATAAGCCAGCATGATAAAATTAAATTACGTCTTTGATAGGAGAACTTCAGGTAATAAACATCTCTTTGGGCATATATCAGCTTTGATGTATGCAACTTTTTCGATAATAATGTTTTCAGTTTTACCTAAATTGTTAACAGATAATGCGCGCAAGCTTTGGGTAGGTCACATTGTCGTACTCAATCGAGATATCTCTGATTACATAACTCTTGTGCTTGGTCACCTGAGCAATTTACGCTACATTTCATATTTATGTTAGCTACTATATTTGTCTTAGTAACATGCATTAAGAAATACAGAGTGAGAGTTTAATGTTTGGTAGACGGGTCCAACAAATATGGGACGCGACTGAGATTAAGTTTAGAAATACAAATGAGTATTAATTGGCATTTCATACAAGATCATACTATTTACTGCATTATTAAATATGTCTTTCCACTTGAAGAAAAATAGTATGACTTCTGCTTCTGATTCAATTCGTTCTAACCATCCTATCGTTTGCAACTGATCATATGCTGATTAAACTTTCTGTAAAATGTATTTGTTTTCAGTTTAAAGTTGACAACATGTATTCTAAAAAGATGCTTTGCTTAAATGAAGTTGTGGCTATTAACCATTCCCGTGGGTGCTATTTTACACAAAGGTTATGACCTTTATCTAGACGAGTTTGGTTTCAAGGGGTGTACAATATATAACCTATACTTTCAAAACAGGTATCTAAAATAACAAAAGGAAAACAAGCTAAATATCTGTACTTCATCATGTCATCGCTTTATATATATATAATATATATAATATATATATATATATATATATATATATATATATATATATATATATATATATATATATATATATAATATATATAATATATATAATATATATATATATTTATATATATATATATATATATATATATATAATATATATAATATATATAATATATATATATTTATATATATATATAATCGGCATCAAGCGCTATTAGTACAATATTGCACAAGTCCCTGGTCAGAGGTATTACGCAACTTGGAAAAACAACATCCGAAACCCCGCTAATACTCGTTTATCTAAGGAATGACCTCTACGGTGTGATTTGCCCTGTTAGAATAGATATGGTAATCTGAGACGGTATCTTAAACAAAACAACACACGAGCCCCTGTAAAGATAAATTAAGAATTTTATTAAAATACAATCAAGAGAAGAATGACACAGTAAAGTGCCATTTCTTTCTTTCTGAATATTCTTAGTTCAGAAGCACTTTAACCGAAGCTTTAAAATAATGGATACATTAATTAAAATTCAAACACTAATAAAGTAGATGGATTTAGCCGTTAATAGCTGATAGTAAACTTCATCACGAAATCGAGTGTTCATTAACATCGGACTGCTTTGGAAATTATCTATGACCTTGTTCGACGACTGGTTTTTCCTTCTACGTGCGTCACGACTTTAGCTTGCGCTTTGTTTGAACGTGGGATTCCACAACTCTGACTTCTAACTTCTTTTCCCTCCTTTTGAATTTCGACTTCCTCGCTATTTCTCACTCTTTCTTCAAACAAACTATTTTCATTGAAAAGAAAAGGGTAAAACGCCCTAAGTATCTTGTTATACCTTAAGACTTGAGATTGTCCGTCCGTCTTTCTGGTTCGAACAATCAGATCTTACTGCCAGTGTTAACTTTTATACGGCTAGCAAATACTACACAAGTCTTCAGTTCAATAGAGCTATACCGCTAATTATCGACATCAGAATTTGGGAAAGTCTTATATACTCCCATAAATCATTACGTAAAGTGAGGCAATATATCATAGCACACAATCTATATTCACTAATATGATAATTCAAAATTAATGTAGCACTTTCCACTCATAAATGTACACAGCGGGTTTTATACACCACCCATTAACCTATCTACTTATATAAATTGAAAATTCTAACTCATGATTCAGAAGTACATTATTATGTCAATGTAATACCGAACTATTCGTACAAAAATATGAACACATCATGCATCTGTAACGAAGAAACATCATATCAAAGTACATTATTAAATCAATGTAATACTGAACTATTCGTATCATAGTGTCAATACATCATGCATCTATAACGAAGAAAACATATAAAATACAGCATGATAAAGGTGAATTTGAGTTAAATACCTTGTGTTTTTGGCGTCTTACAATCGTTCTAAATTCAATTTCCTCTGGAACCACATTTTGTACGGACGTCTTTCTTGCAACGAACGACCGGAGTCCTGGTAAATACTTCTACCTTCGGTTGGTAAATACTTCTACCTTCGGTTCTCTCTTGCAGAGAAATTTCCAGACTGCTAAAATTCATGTGGTTCAGAGTATATATTCACTTCAATATTAGGGATCGACCCACCCCCGGATTTCATATTTGACCAATCGGAATAAATGCTATTCTTACAGACATTTGGAAAACTGTTTAAAAATGTGTCACAATTCCACCTTTCGTTTGTCTCAATCATTTTTGACAGCGTTGCGTGAGAATTTTCCACTCCTATCCCGTCATACTATTAATTCGTTTTTAATATAAACATAGGACCAGCGTGACCTGAGGTAAGAAAACATTCCTTCATCCAAACTCTCCCACAAGATAACAGTTAATTGTCGGCTAGACTAAGAATTAATTAATGGATTTCACTGACGAAAAATTTGGCACTTGACAATATATATATATATATATATATATATATATATATATATATATATATATATATATATATATATATATATATATATATATATATATATATATATTACTTTTGTATATAAAATAATGTTTTTTATATAATATCTTGGTTTATAACAGCAGCGGACACTTCATTTTCAGCACCACTTAGTTAGAAATTATTTTCTGCATGATAATGCTAACAATGGATTGCAGGCACTAATAAAATCTGCATAATTACACAACATATTGAATATACTGTGATTCATCTAATATGGCAAACAATTACATTATTTATTTCACTTCAGAAGTATCCTAATAATGTCAATTACATGATGCGTTATACACCATATTCAATTTTGTATTTCTTTCTTTTAATTAAAAATTAGCCTTTTTATTCCACTTTCACAGTGTAAAAGGAAATTTAAAATTTTGGTCGCCTATTAGACACGAATCTTTGGAACTCAGAATATTTCCCTTTATGTTATGTAGTAAGATTGAATTAATGTCCATTTGTCCATCTAATTACCTCAGCTGTTTGTGCTCGTAAACTTATATATACATCCTCTATAGTCAATAACTGTTATTCACATCAACTTGTGTACAGAGTGTTGCTTGTCGGTTGTGTCAAGTGTCGCACTAATATATGATAAGTATCCAATCACCTGCCATTGCATGATCTTTGTAATATAACGGCTTTTAGTTCTTAGTCAGCTTTACAAGACAAAATAATAAAGATTTAAAGTTGATGTACCTAATATGTCTAACTTTATAGACGTATATATATATATATATATATATATATATATATATATATATATATATATATATATATATATATATATATATATATCCCTAACAAAAGGAACTTCCAGCTTAGCAACACCATCTTAATCAAGAAGGAAAACAATAAAGAAGAGGTAATACCAAACTACATTGATAGAACTTGTTGAAGTATATACCTCCAACACAATTAGTTAAATATAACACACACACACACACACACGTACATACGTACATACATACATACATACATACATACATACATACATACATATATATATATATATATATATATATATATATATATATATATATATATATATATATATATATATATATATATATATCTACACTTATTACTTTGAACTGAAAACCCCGCCGTCACCTGCAGTTTTTTGACATGAGGTGTGGAGTCTTACAGCATGTATAACATATGGATACTTTTAAAAACTTGGATAATTTGTCATCTGCTTATCTGTCTTTGGTGGTACTCTTTCGTCGATGGCTAGCCTCTATCACACCTTCAATGAAGCCGATTCATCTATGTTATCTGAGATTTACATACTATTGCGTTAATTTATCAACAAGAACAGGCGTTGATTTCACGTTGGTTTACAAATATAACAGGTTGGGAAATATCCCTGATGTTCAGCCTCTGACAATAGCCCCGATTTAGCTTAGGATTATGGTGATATCACCAAAGTACATACCTCGGGACCATATCATGTCAGTAGAATAAGTGGCAAAGGTAAAGTAAAGCTGGGACCAAGCTACCTTAGGCACTTTCAAAAACAGCGAAGATTTAAAGAAGGTATAATATTTGGATCATCACAGTACACACATTGGGTTCACCCCTTGTCAAGCAACAGCGAGAGAGAGAGAGAGAGAGAGAGAGAGAGAGAGAGAGAGAGAGAGAGAGAGAGAGAGAGAGAGAGAGAGAGAGAGAGAGAGAGAGAGAGTGAGAACCAATCTTACACCACTATAACGTCATAAACGTAGGAATAAAATAAAAAATAGCCATTAACGACAACCCGAATCTTCTAACTAACTTAGCGTTTCTCTCCAAGAGGTTCCCTTTTTGGTTAGTTGAGTTATTTGTATTTGTTACACTGCCGTTGTGTTGTCGTTTTTGTTTTTAATAAGCACTTCAGTTTGCTCTGTAGACGTCTCATAGTGGTCAATCCATCTACGTTGCTGTGAATTAGACCATTATTATTATATCAATAATATGGCACCAGCTATGGAAATTTATGCAGCTAGATTAGTTTGAGAGCGGGAAGAAGCAATGAAAACATTTCGTCTAAGATGTGGTTATGCCAGACAAAAAATACAAACAAAACATGAATCTCAAGTTAATTTTGTAGATGGTGCTGATTGTCTTATTCCAGCAATAAAAATCAAAATGTCGAACAAACTGAAAAACATAGCCGAAACAACTGAGAAGAAAATCAATTTATAAACAACTTCTAGCAGATATAATCGCTGCACAGTCAAAACCGTAATCAGCCACTGCTCACCCTACCGGCAAAGAAATATTACTTGAAAATAAACCTGAATAAAATTACCGGACGAAGTTATACTATCTGAAAAGCATTTATTAATTTAAAAACTTGAATAATAAGATTGATATAGTTGGTTTTGCCTTTCCCGGTTATAATCATAAAGAAATATATTCAAAACCTAAACATGATAAATTTGTAAGTAAGTGCAACTAGTATAATATATAATATTTCGCATCAAATATGACAATGATCGAGTTTCAAATAAAGGTCCAATATTTTAGATGCATATAAATAAAATACACGAATGTGAAATGATTGCTCAGCGTGAGTTACAACTCAACTAACAAACCTCGTCGCAGCAAAAACCAGCTCACAGTATCAACACCAGTCTTTGTCACGACTTCGTCCATAAGATAAAAACTCACAATCTTCTAGAACAAAGGAAGACTTATATGAAGTGCCGGACACCAGAGTTACTGGAAGTTATTTTCCGTTGACTACGCCAGCTGGAAGTGGTCTCTTACATACCCTAGTAATAATCTTTCTGACCTAGATCGACTAGAACTTATGATTGTAGGAAAAAGAGACGATAATATTGACAATCGATTATTTACAGGTAGCGCTTATCGATCTCTTATAGATGAAATATTTGATGACCATCACATTTTTTATATAAATAAATAACAAATAAGATGATCGTGCATAATGCACAAAGTGACCCTGTTATAGTCAGGGTGATACATTAGCTATTACCATGATACAAAACAATATACGATGATGGACACCGTGACGTTGTTCAGTTTTGTTTAGAAGGATAGCCCCAAAAGCAATATATATTACAAAACAATTATCAATGAGAGCTACATACGTTGTTCATGAGAAAGACCCCGGTGCTAATGGTAATGTCGCCATTAAAACGTGTTCGGCAATCGAGCCTAGATTAGCACTGTTATTTTGACGGAAACCACCGCCATTTAAATTACCAAGCAATAATGCGATGCCTGCAAATGTTAATAAAAAATAAATAAAAACGCTAGTAAATCATTAAAAGCGTTGGCTGTTTACGCAGTAACAAATATAACTGGTAGCAAGATAGCAGGAAGTGGTGTTCATGTTTGACGTATAATAAAGTGGTTTAAACGTGTATCTGATCCAGCATTCGACAAGGACACACCACTTCTGAAAGATGAATCCGTGCGCTATTACTTATATTATTCTTATGACGAAGACTATGAAAACGGCGCGGACGTATCAAACATCAAGTTCAGAATACAAGTAGATATTTTTAACCCGCCGAGGCAGTAACTGACGTAGAAGGTGAAATTATACGAACATCCAATAATGAATATAATGCCACTGAAAGTATAAATTTTGTTTATAATGTAATTTTGACGTTGTTTGACAGTATTACATAAAGGTTCCTGGAAGAAATATTGAAAATATACATAAGGAAGTTCATGTTGCAACAACATTAATACGCTTATCAAATATATTATGATGATTATTCAAGATCAACTGGTGCAACAATGATGTTTGCTAAAGACAATTTTGATTTTCCAGATAATAAAGCTTAAATACCGCTAACGATCGAGATGTTGCATCACACCGGTAAATAATTATTATTGTGGTTGACAATAACTACTGAGTAATGTCAATAGTTTATTTACATAGTAGAGAGCATCACATCAAGGTGTTTCCGCACTGCGACATATCTATATTGCTTTACAAAATTCTGAACGAGTACATTCGCTAGAAGAATGTCCTATATTAGACAAATTTGGAGTAAGTGAATTTTCCTTAAGGGCAGAATGGACAGCAAGAACCATCTGATTATATATTATTTAGTTTTGATTCAAATCGTGTCGCAGGTGTATATCATCCATTAAGGACATTTAATGGATGAGATGAGAATAATATACTGGTTTAAAACTATCACAATTAGACTTTGAAAATATAAAGCCAATTTAGTACGTTTCGTTGGAACATTTAGATATGTGTAGACAATATGTTGTTGATATACATTTTCGAACGCTGGTAAATAGAGACGATGGAGCTGTTCTTTGTTACAGAGCAATCACAGTTGTAATCATTGATAAATCGGTGTCACATGAAGGCGCCGGAAGATGAATGGGTCCTTGGACTTCCAATTGGAAATATGTAATTAAATCGCTCATTATATTTTCAAAATGTCATATCTTATCGTTAAAGTCACTTTGACTCCTGGTCAGGTGAAACACTTGCAATCAAAACATGCAAGTAAATGCGGAACAAGAGTAGCATTGTAACCAGATTATATTGCTAGTGGCGGTCCAAACAAATTATCATTAACCAAACCTCAGCTCAACGTTATAAGAAAGCTTTAGAATATAAGAACTGTGGTCTACTCAATCTTTCTCTGAGTTCCATTAAAGACATATTAAAACAGGTGGTATATTTCCATTACTTGTCGCTTTGCCAACGATAATAGCTGCGGCTACTCTAGCCATTCTAAATGCCGAAACGGTATGTGCTGTTGGAATAGCTGCTTGAATAGCACCATGAAAGAAACAGGTCATATATTTTTTTTAAAGAGGAAATATTTTAAGACTACCAGACAGCCAGTAAAAATACTACTTGGATTTAGGTTCATTTCACCAGAACACACTGAATACAAATTTCACATATATTTTTGACACACCCGAGTCAAGCTTTAAGAACAGATATTTCTGTATCTAAAAATAAATAACGTAATGGTGGGTGTTATTCGCTGTTTTCTTGTCTTCAATTGTGTTGATTACGGGATCTACATGCTGATGTAAGTATATATCAAGACACTGTCAAGGAGGATTACTTAATCCAAATAAATGTTACCAACGTTGAATTTCCCTGAGCAGCAGAGAGGGTGAATCGGACAACTTTTCCAGGCGTCGATTTAGCAAACTGAGGCTTCCTCGAAAATGCTTAATATAAGCCTCCATTCAGCAAACTGAGGCTTCCTCGAAAATGCTTAATATAAGCCTCCATTCAGCAAAAACAAACGACGCCATTTTTGTTGTCACCACCTCCGTTGCTGCTTGGAACTTTCAGTTCTGGGTTAACCGAATTAGCTATAGATACGATCTAATCCAACTCGATATCGTGTCCGAGGATCGTGTATACTTATCGTTATAAATCCATGTGGGGTAGCTCTTGCACATCTAAAGAAATTTTGAAATTGATTATAATCCATGTGAGAACACCAGGTTTGCCAAATATTTCTTAACGCGTGATTATCAACTCCGTTAAACACGCATAACAGATTGCAGTTATCTCTGATTACTTTTGGTATTTGTGTATATCGCTGAGTTACGTATATCACGTCGGAGTTTTTATGTCTACCTCTCGAGAATATTCTAGCTGGATTTTTTTGTTGGTCCAACATTACATCATCGTACACGACAAGATTATTAAAGGATCCATCCAAGTCTTCAATGGATGGCGCCTCTTCAATATCCGTGATAAAATCAATTACACTTTCGCCGCATTTTTTTTAACGGTCTCGTCATAATCTCTTAATACCTGATAGCAGTGTTGATCGTCTACACTCGGAGCAACCAAATATAACTTATCCCAGTTTAGATAATTCATTATCATTGTAAGCAATAATTGTGTTTTTCCACTTCCGGAAGGTCCAATGATGATCATTCTGATAGAGTCTGGTAACATCGGATGATGTTTTACCGGTTGTTTTTTCTTTAGCGCTGAGAAATCAATCACTTCCATTAGATGTAATATATAATAATATTATGGATTTATATTGTGTTAAATGTAAGACGCGTTCTAATACAAATAATCAAGCTGTAATTACTATGAAAAATAATCGAAGTGCACTTTGTGGGAATTGTGTACAATGCGGTACTAAAACCTTTAGATTTAAAAAAAAACAAACTCGGAGCAGATATCGCCACTAAGTTAGCTAAACTTCCGGGAACACCGTGGACAAAGTATCCAGGGGAAAAACATCTTCCCGGGTATAGTTATTGTGGACCGGGAACGCGATTAGATATAAGACATAATAGTCAAAATCTTCCAAATCCTGGAGAATCGCCGATAAACGCTATCGATGAAGCATGTCGTGTACACGATATAGCGTACCGGAGCGGTGATTTACAACAGCGTCATCTCGCAGATGTAAAATTGATTCATGCGTTGAATGCTATTCCTGATAAATCATTCAAAGAAAAATTGGCTTCGTGGTTGATAAAATCTGCTATGAAAGGCAAATTGATGTTAGGTGCTACTAATTAATAATATGGAATCTATTTATTATTCTCCGAGGGGATACTGGAGAGGCAAGGCAGCAATCAATAAACTCGCTAGCACTGCGGCTAATTGGTTATCTAAACAGGCTATATGGCAAATTTATCTACCAGGGCCTAAACGAATTAACTACTCGCATTTTGATGTGAACGTTCCTAATGAGGTTCATCAAGCTGATATACTATTTTTACCACATGACAACGGTTACAAATACGCGTTAACGTTAGTTGATGTTGCGAGTCGATACAAACAAGCAGAACCGCAAAAGACAAAGTCGGCCACTGAAGTAGCTTCTGCATTTGAAAGGATTTATCGACGAGGCCCAGTACGCTGGCCAAATCTGTTACAAGTTGATCCTGGCAAGGAATTTCAAGGCGCTGTTTTATCAGCGATGAAACATCATAATGTCACCATCAGACGAGGGCATACTGCGCTACATCGCGATCAGGCAATTGTGGAACGATTTAATCGGACTCTTGCAGAGCGATGATGCGATTGTCTATTATCCAAATAATTGTATCTGTGATAGTTAATCCCTGTGAAGAGTGTATTGTTTCTGCATAACCTAACGTCCATGGTGATTTATCAGCGCGTAATGCATCTTCAACGACGCTGATATCAACCAACACAATATCATTTAATACTAAATTCTGTCTTTGAAATCCTCCTGGAATATCAACTTCAATATTCTGTTTTCGTGTATCCGAGGGTCTATAACATAATGGCACTGGAAAGGTTGCAAATTTACACTTATGCAATTCAAATAACTTCATCTGAAGTGTGTCTCTGACAATTTTTCTACTTGCTACTATCAAATCATTTGGTCTCCACGTTTCCCAAAAATCATTCATGGGAGTTTCTGAAATTAATTCACGCGCTATTTCACATTGGATTTTATCAGGTTGTAATCTAATTAACGCTTTGAACTCTCGTAATTGTTCATCAAGTGATCTATGGTCGGTATTAAGTTCTTCATAATAGTCTACAAAACCCATTAGCCACTCATGTGGAGATCCACCAACAAATGGCGGTGGTTGAGCGTCATCACCGCACATGACGAAATTTGTGTTTTTGTTTAACAACCATTCAATAAATGTCTGTAATACTCTCAACGATACAGTGCATATTTCATCCCAGATTATGATTTCAGAAATGAATTTATCGCCCATTCGATCAGGAGTCCATGTATTGCCTTTCCATCGAAAGAAGCTGTGATAAGTACAGGCTTTTACTCCCCGCGCTATCATCTCTCTGGCGAGTCTGTGAGTTGGTGTTAACACAATCATGGTTGACCGACGAAATAATTCAATTGCACGAGTTGTCTTTCCTGACCCACCACAAACGTTTAAATAAACTGTCTTATATCTACATATCGGATCAGATACGGGTGGTGAATTAGAAAATTCTGATTGAATTTCAATGGGGTTACATGAAAGATATTTATCATCCATGGTTACGTCTTCGGATTCACAATACTCATGTAGTGTTTCCTTTTTAAATCGCCAACGTCCCCAATTTTCCTCGGGATCTGTGAATTTAGCTGCATCTGATTTATATTTATTGTGTATATACATCGAATTAGTAGCTACTCTAACCGCGGTATTAGGAAATATATTTATCATCGAAAATAGATTAATAGAAGCATAGGCTAGCATATAACTTCTCAAATGTGTGTACTGGTAATTATATCCATCACAGTAGGTAACAACCGTACCCAATTTCTCACCATTGGATAGAAAAGCATACTTACAGGATACAAGTTTTCCCTGTTTCGTTAAATCGGTTACAATAAAATCGTATTCAGCGACGTCTATGATCAACCGCGAAGAATATTTTGCATTGTCGTATCTTCCACCCTGGGCAAATTTACCGATTATTCTTCATCTAAAATCTTTTGCTTGTTCTTTTTTAATTTCAAATAACTCCTTAGACCAATTCATGATTTGTTCTTCATTGAAATCAGGAATTTGTTTTCGCTGTTTGCTAATTATACGATCTAAATCGGGTTGTGGTAGCCAAACTTCTTTCTGAGCTCGATAGCATATAATAGTTTCACTAACAATCAACGATATTAGCATACCACAATCGATCATATATCGTAGTAACACTATTGGCATCCACGCCTTTTCAGATATATGTCTACCAAGCCAAAAATAACTACACGGATGTAACCCTGTAGCTAATTCGAATGATATCACACGAGCGAATCCAGTTAAATCAAAATCAGGCAATGGACCATTAATCACAACACGAGTCATTTCATGCCTGGCGTGTCCAAATCGTTTAAAATAGTTACTACATTCTCCATACCCGAGAAAACTTCCAGGATAACACGCGGATATATCATTTGAAATCATATCATCACGTGAGTATTTTGTATTCCACAGTCCTCCATGACCAAATCCGACGCAACTCAATTAAACGTCCTCGAGAAAATCACTTCGTGTTGGACGCCATGAGTTTTTTTCTCTTGCAAAGTGAGCTACCACTGATGGAATAGTAAAACTATCCGTTAATAGTTTTTCATGGAAACTCTCCTGTGAAAAATCATTAGCAATTTTTCTCATTCTAGTATCTAACTCTTCAACGCGATATAATTCACCATTTGGTCTTACAAATTGATCAAATCCTGATTCGGAATCAGCACTACTAAGTAACCACATTGACACAGGATCATCTTTACACAACGCATGAATAGCATCAAATAATTTCTCTTCATAGAATATATCTCACGATTCGTTCTCGTGGAAATATTGTTACTGCATCCGTCCACGAGTGTTCGTTATGATCAATAATTTGTATTGGCGCTCCTTTTGATCTATATTTTGATTCATGTAATACTTCTCCGGTTATTGTCGTTACTGATATTGGGAATCTTAATAATGTTTCTAACTTAGCTATATCAGAAATCGTTGCACCTTGTTGTTTCACTGTCAGTTCCCATTCGGTTATTTTCCTACGTCGCAAATCAGTTAGTTTATTTTCTCGGGATGCATTTGTGAAGTGTTCCATTACCCGTGTTGCTACACAATTCAGTGAACTAGAATATTTCATAGGAGCTAGTTTTGCAATATCGGGTTTATCATTTAACGGATATATCCCATAAACAATTGCTGCTACAGGATAAGATCTCTCGTAGTATGGTTTGTCAATTCCAGTTAGAATTCCTGGTTTGGAATCTCTACTCACAATGACAGTTTTTTTATCCTTGAGGATTGGTTCAAATTTATCCCTGATAATCCATTCACCTTCGACTTCGATAATGAATTTTATTCTGAAAAAATACTTCTGTTTGGAATTGCTTTGCAATTTACCCTTGGATTTCCAGCCAAGATGTGAAATTATCTCAGCTGCTCTTTCATCGTTCATAGTAGCATCGATGCTGGGTACATTGACATCTTCATCAATAATTCGAAATGTCGACCAACAGTGTGCTGCACCGTCTCGGTAGAATTCATTAAAACACTCTCTGATTTTACTCAGTATAGTTCTATCGCCGATTAGATGTTTTGGTGTATCAGAGACTCTATCGAGATTGAATTTAGCATTTTTCCAAGGCTTAATTTTCGATAATCTCTTGAACTCCTTATCGAAATTGAATTTAGTATTTTTCCAAGGCTTAATTTTCGATTATCTTTGGAATTCTTTCATGGTATAATCAATGAATTTAGTATTTTTCCAAGGCTTAATTTTCGATAATCTCTTGAACTCCTTCAGTATAATTCTATCACGATTAGACGTTTTGGTGTATCAGAGACTTTATCGAGATTGAATTTAGTATTTTTCCAGGGCTTAATTTTCGATAATCTCTTGAACTCTTTCATATTATAATTAAAAAAAGTATTTAAATGGAAAAATATATTATAATAATGAATCATTGCAAATGGCTTATGATTGGATCAAAGACTCCATGTAACAAATCATGCAGAAATGAATTATGTGGGTATCATATGCAAAGCGTGAGAAACGGTTTGGTAAGAACCTCTCCCGTGCCTCCATTGTGGGGTAGGTGTTAGAGGCAAATCACAGTTATGTATCAGTTGCGGTGGTAAGCGGTATAGAGAGTTGAAGCGTTATTATGACAATAAAAGAATAAAAAATCCTGACTCTGTCAACGACAACGGCAAAATCATAAAAACTGCCCTGGACTACATAGAAAGATTTCCCGGTGTTATAATTCAACCAATTAACGAATTAGACAAATAAAGTATTATATATATAAATGAGCCAAGAATTTCAACGACATCCTGTTATTGCAAACTATGAAGCCTCTCGTGATGGTGTTGTTAGACACTGTAGACTCAAGAAATCTGTTGGGTGGGATAATGGTATGGGATATTTGGTGTTTACTTTCTGGAAAGAAGAAATATTATTTTCATAGATTCATATTCGAGGTGTTTAACGGATTGATCAAGGATGACCTTGATAGATCCAAAGTTCAAATATGATAACTTCGATATTAGTTTTGATCACATTGATTCCGATCCCAGGAATAACAAATTGAACAACCTTCAAGCTATTTCACAACGCGAAAACACAAAACGAGACGGGACTGGAAAATACTCGAAAAATGCTAGACGGATAATGTCAATTCATACTGACAACGAGGAAATCATATTTCCGTCTATGAAAAAGGCTGGAGAGTATTTCAATATTTGTCCCCCCTCAGTACGATATGTTGCAGAGAATATAACCAAGACCGCTTTCTCAAAACGCTCCAATAATAATATTCGATTTGTTTATGTATAATCGTATATTGTGGATTAAGAAAGACAACTCGCTTGGGTATCTCCGTGTGACAAATTACGAATGACAGAGTTATCGCTGAAACACTGTTGTTGTTTCCCTTGGTGAAACCAAGGAGGTAGTTTTTGATTGGCTGTTATAATTGTCATAAATATCAACGGGATCTGTTTGTAAAGTCCTAGGACTTTCAATCATAAATGATTTTCATAGGAAACAAAATTGATCATGAAGTGTTTACAAATAATCATATCCTTTTTTTTAGTGTTTTTTAAGTAGCGACTGTTAATTCAGCGCTGTCAATAATCAGAATTATACACAACAAGGAATAAAATTACACAACTCCTCGTTTGACACTTCCTTGTATTTAACAGTTTATATACTACCTCGTCTGTGTTATATTTGGGCTTTAGCTCGAAGTTCAAGTGCAAACTCAAATCACACCGTCACACGTGGTGTGAATGTTATTATTGACATTCAAACCGGGTTGATTTTGGGGTTTGTTTTTGCACCTGAATGTAGAATAGCCCACGCGTCATCCATTGTCATTTCATTCATTGTCATTTCATTCATTGTACATACCATTTGTCATATATCCATTGCATTGTATATATACCATAATCATCCGATAATCTATTGTTGTACCGTCGTCATCCATTGCATTGTATATATACCATAATCATCCTATAATCTATTGTTGTGTGCCGTCCTATGTGTATACAACCGCCATATACACTAGATCCTTGGGGTTGATGTGCCGTCGTCATCCATTGCATTGTATATATACCATAATCATCCTATAATCTATTGTTTGTGCCGTCCATTCGCCAAACGTATCCTCTTGTAGGTCAAACCCGTGATTTGACGAGTTAGACTTACTCCTAGGGGAATACGCTTCGTGATTATATGTTGTGTGCTGTCCTATGTGTATACAAAAGCCATATACACTAAATCCTTGGGGTTGAATGTGCCGTCGTCATTCATTGTATTTGTAAACCCTGGACGCCGCTTGATGTATAAACACACCAAGGGGGTTCCAACGGGTTCGCATTCATCGTATACCTATCATCTATAATCGCATAAAGCTTCTGGACGTGCTAAGATGACCAACACCTTAGCGGGTCCAGAATTCATTTTGTTAAATTGCTTGCAATTTCAATTTGAAATCCTTTGGAATTTCATTGCAATTTCAATTTGAAATCCTTTCAATTTTCACTCGAAGAGTTTCTATCCTTTGGATTTTCACTCGAAGATGGAATTGTATTAAACACACATACTTTTTTATATAATATGAATTCTGAAAATATCAGGTGTATTTTTTCTGAAATTAGTAAATTAAAAAATCAAAATATTCAACTATCTTCGGGGTTAAATTGCAATCAAATAATGACCGATTTTGAAAATATAGAATATTTACAAAACAATGGTAAGTACATCCTCTCGAAGCAGTATTATCTAATCAAGCGCATTCAAAACTTTATCCGTGAGAGCTGCTAGAAAACAATTAGGTGCCGAGTATGAACAAAAAAAACTTATTAATTCCAAGGCGAAACAGATAAAAGCTCTAATCGAGCAAGCTGAGTCCCACGCGTAGAGAGCCTCCTTCTTGTATAATTTCCGTGTACACAGGTAACGATGAATGGCCCATTCACGTGAGTTTAGTCAAACAAAACACAATGAGAAATCTATACTTGCAATGACAGTAATCAATTCCGTGATGACACAGTTCACACGGTTGTAAAAATAACGTAGTAATTTTTTTTTACTTGGTGAATTGCAAAGCAATTCCACTCTTTGAGTTTCGATTGCAACGAAATTATTATAGATTTCTAATATTTTTTGAAAATCTCAAAGAGATTTTTTAGATCTGAAAATCTCTTTGAGATTTTCCACGGATAAACATGAATGAGGATATTGCATTATTTGATCGCGGGTTAATCGTACCGCGGTTATAACGTTTTGTTGAAGTTGTAACAGTTGATAATCCGTCAATAAAAACTTCTCCGTGCCTAGGTTATCTATGACTATATCCACGTAAAAATCCCCTTGCGTTTTCATACTAAATATCTCTCTGATAGCTTGTTCAAGAAGATCTTTTTCGTGAACTGATACTAAAACATGTTGATACATATTGAATCTTATGTAGTTGCATTTCTAATTATGAAAATTGTTATACATTTAAAATTCTTTGTATTTTCTAATGGAAATCTTATAGATTTTTTTCACAATTTTTTTATGGGAAATCTTATAGATTTCCACTTTGAGATTTTCAACGTGAACTAGTTGATACATTATTGAAATTTTATATATATTGAAAATGAATGTTTATAAGATTTTAATAAGTTTTCTACGAAAATAGTTGAAAAATCCAAAGGATTTTCACGATTTCACATCCAGTGTGATCTGAAATGTTTCCCCGCGAAGATCAATTAAGGAGAATTCCTGATCAGTTATTCTAAAATTCATTCTGGTTATGAAATGATTTGCGGTTTCCAAGTAGGTTAAAGGAGGTGGATTCGTCACAATAAGACTCCCCGGGGAAACATTCGGAGAGAACGTATATAAGATGTATCCAAGATCGGCATTGTCTGATTTTGAAACGTCAACTGAAAAACTCCCAACGATTGCATCACAGATAACGTGTATCGCAATAACAGATGATATATCAACGTTACCGGGAGATCTGTGTTTGTTGTTGCGGTACACTGAATTAGTTGATGTTAAAATTTCATTTGGTGGATTTATTTTAAACCATAATGCGTGAATCTGTGGAAATAATTCATCGATGAGTTTTCTCAATGATGCTTTCATCGCTGGCACATCCCATCCTGGAAATTTAACGAAGAGTATATTGTCGTTGGTGATTGGAAATACTTTATCAGTTGAAAACACTCTTTTTAAATGTTTCTCTCTCAGTAGATTTATCTTCGTAAACGAACGAGAGTAATCTATCATTGAGATAATTCATATCAGCGATAAGTTGATTTAATTGTTGTTGTTGTTGTTTGATTGTATCACGGTTAGTTGTCAAATCGAGTAGCAGAGATCTTTGTAGATAATCTCGAAGTTGATTTAATTTTGTTTGGAATGTTTGTTTCATTACGTTGAAAATCCCAGTAAGGATTTTTTATGTTACTATAATAGTATTTCCAACACCGAGATTAAACCTCCATATTATTCTACCATATGTGTTATATTCGTAACCTTTAGTTATATTAGTTTCTGTTCCATCGAAGACTTGATATAAAGTCTTTTCATAAATGTCTTGAGGTCGTAGAAAACTAATATCGAAGTTATCATATTTAAACTTTGGATCTATCGCTGGTAGATCATCAGTGAAAAAGTCTGTTCTTTTAGGTTTTGGTAACGTGTAATGAACCGCAGGAAGATTATCCAACCATGCTTTATGAATCCGTGAGAAATTTTCATCGATGGGTTCGCTAAGTCTTTGACGCATTTGTGGTACGTCATATCCTGGAAGCTTAAACGTGGGGAGATTTTCGACGCGGATATTATAATGTTTCATAAAAGCCTCTTTTTTATCCTCATCAATGTAATTAGAGCCAATTGAGAGTTTGCCCGATACATATTAAATAATTTTCTGATTATAATCTTCCATGTCAGAGATAATTTTATTACACACTTCAGTAAATTCGATGACTTTATCACGGTTAGGTGTTATTATTCTGAGTTCAGTTATTAAATAACCTAAAAATCGCCAAAAATCACTATGCATTATTTTAAACGCATTATCGTAGACTGCAGTCTCATAATCTACACTTCTTTAATTTGGTACAGTATATGTTAACTTGGACTTAAGAATATCATCATCATAAGGCTGACCAAAATAAAGAACACCATCAATATAACGATCATCAGTTGCACGACGATCGTAATCATGATAATCTTCTTTCATGGAAACATAATCAGGTTTCAATGGCTCACGAGGTAGATCCTTTATGACGACGGTACCTGGAATAAATTGAGGATACCCCAGTAGAGTTCTAATTGAGCTGTTGTATATATCTACGGAGTAATCCGGTGAATTTACTTCGATGACCGTTGATAACAATGGCTCATGTCCCCGAATCTCAATGGGAGATTTATCAGGTTCATCTTTGACTTCGATGATATTTGGTCCTGTTATCGCCTCGATGGAATCTATGATCGCTTTTTTGATATCTTCGATGTCATATGCGCCCGTTGGTAGATATATTGTATGTGTTTCTGGTTCGGTTTTAGTACCTGCGGTACCACCATCTGGGTTGGTTTTCCTATATGAAAATGTAAAACTGTTATTGGGGGATTTATCATTGAATGGCGCTGATCTTACATTAGGCCAACTGTAATTACATCTTAATTGCGTTAACGCTATTTCAGATGCTTCCAGCGGAGGGTTAAATTCAACGCTGAATTCTGGTGTTTTCGTTGTTAGCGAGATTAATTTTGTTTTTGTCGTGGTAGTATTTGTTGCTATTTGTTGAAGCAGTTCTTGAGACATTATTGTAATTATCACGCTCCAATTTTGAAATTGTTGAATCATACAACCGGACCATCATTGAAAACTCATCGTCGGATATTATTTGATCATCAATCGACGACGAAATCAACATTGATAATTCCGAATATGCATTTGTCGCAGTGATAAGTGTAACCGCGTAATCGTGTAATGATAATTTTTTTTGTTATTCCCGTGAATAATCCGGCAATTGTTGCCGCCGCGGATATTACAATGGAAACAACAACCGGAGCTATCATAGTCACCGAGGATAATATTTTTCCAGCGCTGGCAATCACACCAGACACCGATTATACTGAAATGTCAATAGCGGTGATTCTACGTTGGTATTTTTTCTTTTTTACAGTATATTCTTCAATCAACGTTTGTAATTTATGTTGAAATTCTTTGACGGTATCATACCGATATTGAGATGTGGTCATCATATTTACTTAAATTCACTTTAATTAAGTTGTTTACTTAAATCAGCTACGAATTCCACATACCATGACATTGAAACCCTAGCTAGATTATTATCAGTGGATGTAATCGTGAATTGTTCAATCGTATCCTTGTCGATGATTGTTGATATCGTATTGTTTACCCCGGTTGAACTCGATGATGATCTATTAAACAACGTTGGTGTTACTAACGTTAATCGATAAATTCCCTTTACGGTTGCAGTAACGTGTAAAATATTATTTGTAGGTGTCCACGTATATGATCCGTGTTGAATCGTGTATACTACGTTGATAGTTCCATCATGAGGAATTTTTATTTTTTCAACTATTGCTATCATCCTTGTTGCATCCGCTACGATGTTATTAGTGGTCGTTTTAAGATCATCGATGGATTATTTAATATCAGGAAGTTTCATATCGAGTTTATCAAATGGAGATCCGAGAAATTTATCAACGATGTTTCTACGAAAAGTTGAAAACTGTTTTACATGTTCTTCATATTTGGATTGAAGTGTTACCAGTTCCAACATAGAAGTTTTTATCTCTGTAAGCTTCGGTGTAGTCACACGCGGAACACCAAAAAATTCTGTCACGGTTTATCAATGTTGTCCACGAGGGAATTTTGTAAACTAGTAAAAGTATTAAATGTCTTTATGTGATTGTCATATTGTTCACGTAGTTTTTTCATATCATTGGCGGAGTCACCAGCAGTGACTTTAACGTCATCGATGGTTTTTTGTAATCCCGTTATATCATTTATTTGATCATATAATTTTTTTAATTCATCTAAGTTTGCTATCGATGAGATAGCTTTGTTGATTATTTTTTTTTTCTTGTCCGATAGTAACTGTTTCGGAAGGACGTGATACTGATCTTCCAAAAATATCTGCCATGTTATATTACACGTTTCTCTTTGTTAAAATCATTCATAGAATTTTCACTACGAATTTTTCATCATCGTATACTCGTGGATGACCTTGTGAGGTAATTTATAACTCGTCGAGATAGCTGTTAGCGCGTTAAGAACCTCTCGTCCACAAATAGGAGGATCTGTTAATGTCTGCGTGAGTAACGTTGAATACCAATTTGGGATTTTAGTTTGAGTTGTAAACAACTGAGACACATATTTGACAAATTCGTTCGGAGGTGGTAATCCACATGAGTCTAAATAAATAATCGATGTTGGATATATCGCGTAACAAACCCAATGAGTTCCAGGTCCAGTGTTATCATCGAGATTAATTATACCAGTTTCTGGTATTTGTGGTTGTGCTGGTAATTGATCTTTCATGAATACACCTCTGAAATGTTTCACTGGGAGTTTTTTTTACAGCGTCGAGTAAATCAAAATTTGACATTGGTGTAAATGGAAATTGCTTTTGCAATTTCACGGATTTCACCTTCGAATTTTCAGTAACGTCTTGTGAATCGACTTCCTGGTAGTCGAAATCCCTTTTGCTTTTTTTTTCTCGAAATTTTACCACCGGATTTTAGGCCCTTACCAAACGCTTTATTAACAACGTTAGAAGCAAGTGCTCCAGCTTCTCCGGTTCCTAGCGCTCCAAGAATTGCTGGGGCCGCTGATGCAATCAATCCTGGAATTTCAGCTAATAGCGGAAATATACCACCGGTTTTAATCATATCTTTGATTGCTGCTTGTGAAAAAGTCATTCTGACTCCTGTGTTACCCTTTGACGCTTTATTGAAATGATCAAGTTGAGTTTTAGTCAAAGATAACTTATGTGATCCACCTGTCATCTGTTGTTTTTTTAGTGTTATTGTTGTGCCACACAACGTAGAATTTTTTGATTGAAGTTTCATTACCTGACCAGGTGTCAGGGTGACATTAACATGATTATACGAAATTTTATTTAGATAGTAATCATTTAATTGTCCTATTGTGTGTAGATTTTCAATTACATATTTTCCACTGGTGCATCAATGACTCGCATTTTTCCACCACCACCTTCAAGTATCATAGATTTATCACTGAGAATAACAGCAATTGCTCTAAATCCTCCAGGGACATCACCGACACGAGCTTGTAATTTTACATCAACGGTTGAATATTTAGATAGATCAAGATGTTGCAGTGAAAAGTAATAAATCGGGTATAGTGTTTTAAAATCCCACTGTGATATTTGGAGTCCAGTATCAACATTTTCATCACGACCCATAAACGACCACAATTGATGATAAACTCGTCCTATTTGATTATTATCGAAATTAATAATAAGTTGTTCTGCGGGTTCTTGCTGATTACTTATTCGCAATGATACCTCACTGACACCACATTGATCAAATATCATATGAGACCGCAATTGTTAACTATCATCTGCAACTCCAGCTCGCTTTTGAGTTCTATTAATATTTTGTAACGCAACAAAGATATTTCTTGGCGCGGAAATATGTTTTGTTAACGCAAGTTGCCAAGTAAAATTTTCAGCAACGGTACTAGTTGTTGTAACTGTTGTAACATCACACCAACTCAGTAATGATCTTCCTCCTTGATCCATAAAGGATAGCAACCTGTTTCTCAACAGTCAACGATGGGGTCATAATTGGCATGCATAGTGCTAATTTTGTCAACTCTACATTACCATCTCTGACAGGAACAGCAGCATAATAATCAGTTGATCTCCGTGTGAGAACTACAGTATGACTTGCACCATAGATAACTTTTCTAACGTCTCGACAAAAACCATATATATACGATAGTGGAATCACACATGAAAATCTACCAAGGTGGTGTAAGTTCTTTTTACGTGCTGCAAATCCTGCATTGTACTCATGATTAGTATTTACAACAACAGCTTCAACATCAGCATCATTATTAGCAGCTTTTTGGTCGTCTTGTTATAAGTGTATTATAATCCGCGTGATCGCTAGTATCCTTCGCAAACATCATTGAATGACCCACAGATTTAATAAAATCATTAGAGTATCAAGCTAAACCTATTATTGTGGTTGCAACATCTATATCATTATCGATGGATTCAATTCTAGTAGAATCAATCATATACTGCGCGCTGTTAAATAATGCCATTATACCGTTGTTTACAAATTCAATCGGAATAGTTCCAAGATTATCAGCAGCAACAAATGGAGTATTATCATGTTTTGTTAATCGTCCCTCTACATCGATGTACGCTTCACACGGCAAGAAGTATTTAGATGTATCATCAAACCTAAGTTCAATTCGTGATCTTACATTTGCATTTTGAGCTTGATATGAAAAATACTGAAAATCTCGTATAGAAATATTTCTTCCTACAGGAGCATCTATATCAAAAGCATCATCAATTTCATCTTTAAACATTTATACTATAACGTAGATGATCTAAATGTTTAACTGCTTCAAACCGGAGCCAATAATTGTTCTCAATCATGCTCTTGCTATTTTATTAATTGCGCTGCCTGTTTTAGGTGGCATTTGTTCCGTAGACTGTAGTTGAAAATGATTATGTTTTCTACCCCTTGCCAGCGATGTAAGTTTTTCCTTTGCATCACCCAACACATTAAATGCTTTATTACCAATCGTTGTACCAACTTTATCACCGAAAACCCCTATAGCTTTTGACGCTATTTCTTTACCGATCGGTAACAACTTTGGAGCAATTCTAGTAAATAATCCAGTGACAATATCACCGAGTCCATTTCCATATCTGAGTTTGTAAACCGGTAGTCGCGAGTTTACAACATAAACAGGTCTTGCTCTGTTCATACTACGATGTACTATCATTTTATTTAAATGCTATATATCTAATCAGTGATCGAAAAATCCAAAGGATTTTCAATCGCTATAATAATCATCTATGAAACTACGATATAATCCGATATCCATTACACCACCTTGAAATAACCGTTGACAGATTTCAGTCGCTTCATTATCTCCGGAGGATTATTTCCAGCTCGCGCTCCTCCAATGAGAACTTCTAACCGTGATATATCATCGATTACACTTCGTGAACAAGGCATTAAATTACCACCACGATAACCACTACCAGATTTTTCAGGTCTATCAGCTTCAAGTTATTCTTCTCGTTGAGGATCTTCAACAAGAGGATCCTTTTGTCTTCGTGTTTCTCGCCCTCGTCCTCGTCCTCGTGGACTTGGTTGTATACGTTTTCGTTCTTCTGCTCGTTCTTGTTTTAATCGTTCTCGTTCCTCTTTCTCTCGTTGTTTTTGTTCGGTTTTTAGTCGTTGTTGTTCATACACTAAAAAAACCTCTCTTTTCCTGATTTTCGAGATATTATCGTTCAACAGCAGTCAAATATGCCTGATATATGGGATCATCATTATCAATTTATGACAGTTGATTTTAAATTTTGTAAACTGCTTTAGCCAAATCATCTACGTTTTTTATATAACCCTTTTGTCCAGGCTTTAAATAATTTTCTTTAGTGTAATATCCCAGCGCAGCAAACTTTACTAAATCAGTTATATCATCTTTATCAATCTTCGCTAAAGTTTCCTCAGTAAATTTATCTCGTAACTCTTGAACTATCTTATCTGGTTTTTTAGGAGGTTTTATCTCTAGTTGTGCAACCACAGGTTGTGATTGTTTTATCGCGGTTACAACCTCTCCAGTTGCCGCAGTTATAGTCTTAAATAATTGTTCAGTATCGGCAGTAAAATCTAAATTTGCTTGTTGCCGTGCTTGCAAATTATCTCTGAAAGAATCTCTCACCGGGAGATATTTCTTAATTGAAGCTAATCGTTCTCGAGTTAATCTAGTTATTTGTGCCTCTCCGATATTTGTCATTTATATAAATCGATTGAAGATTTTCAATTGCTAATTCATCATCGTATCTATAGCTAATTCGGTTAACCTAGAACTGAAAGTTCCAAGCAGCAACGGAGGTGGTGACAACAAAAATGGCGTCGTTTGGTTTTGCTGAATGCAGGCTTATATTAAGCATTTTCGAGAAAGCCTCAGTTTGCTGAATGGATGCTTATATTAAGCATTTTCGAGGAAGCATCAGTTTGCTAAATCGACGCCTGGAAAAGTTGTCCGATTCACCCTCTCTGCTGCTCCCTCTCGTTCAATAGGAGTATTTTCAGGAGTGAAATATTGAACGACCAACAAGAACCAAACTTTATTAATTATCTCGACCATCAAAGATATATTTTCAAATTAAAATGTATTATACTACGTGAAACAGACAATCAAACTTGAGTTATACGTGCTTTATTGAATACAATTTGAAAACAAGGAATATTGACTGTTATTGACAAACCGTATTATACACAAGCGTCTCCTGTAACCGCGAATATTTATGGGCTGTATCCGTTGAACTATAAACCCAGTGTTGATGATTTAGCGTCGACGAAATTTTCAAACATATATTGTGCAGTCAAACGAATATGGGAACATTGTACATTTGCAAATCATGGAAATGGGTAAATGGATATAAGACGTAATCAACAAATGAGTTTGCTGAATAAGTCAAGGATACCGGAACTACAATTAATGATGTCACTAAGCAAGAAAGAACCAATAGAATGTATAATAATATTAGCAACGCTAACAGCAGAGGTTTTACACTATTCGAAACATTATAAAAGTAAAGCAGTTCCAATAAATATTATTGATAACATGCGCACGCGTGTACAGGCGCATTAACAATATTTACACGAAATCGAAAGGTAAGATTATATAACAATTATATATTTGGTTTTGTCGCGAAAATACGGAAACATTATCTTGTATCAGTATTGTTATTTCGACGTACGCCTCATGATGAAAAATGTTATCAATTTGTAAGACCTAACGGCAAAATGTATCGTCTAGACTAATAAAAACAAAAATCTTATCCTCAAGTTGTCATCTCAGATTTTCAACACAGAACAAATACTAAATAATTGTATTACAGTTGCTCAATTGATGCTCGCCTTTCCAGGGAGAATAAATTGCGGGACCGAATTCAGTTGGATTTATTTGAAGAAGACTTAGTTTTGTCGACTAAGGTCACGGTCGACCGAGGAATGCTAAATATAACCACAACGATGTTATCTCGGTTGATATGGCAGCGTGGAGTATTCTTGGTATAAGAGACTGTTCTACTACACGCAAAACTACGTTTATAGGCAAAAAGAAACAGCTCTTGTGACAAACGGTAGTAAATTATGAACAATTATAAATTATACTGATGGAATATCTCCTCAGTTTATACATTTAATATAATCAATGCTCGCTTACGTTTCAATATATTTATTATCGATGATAAATAGATTTCCTGACACAGAGTTGTCACAAAATCATTTCATATCTCACGAAAATACTTGATGGGAATAGTGTAGAATAAAACAAGAAATGTTACTCGGTTATACCAAATCCGCTGATGTTTCCGTTGAAGATATTTATCGTAAAAATAATCAGATATCTTTATCATCAGTGTCATCTGTATATGATCCACTATCCATACATAAGACTGTTTATTTGAACGGTCCTGGAGATTGCAGTAAAACAAATCGTGTTAATGAAATTTTGTGTTAACACCGACACACAAACTTTCGAGCGAAAAAGACAGGACAAGTCGCAAAATCATGTGCGTATCATAGCCTTTTCGGTACAAGAGGGATACATTGACTCCTGAACGAATGAGCGAGAAATATATACCTAAAATAATAATTTGGGATGAAATATACACCGCTATTGTTTTCAGGATACAGTGTTGATAATGTGTGGCAATCACGGTCAACTACCATGAATGGCTAAAACAGTGTCTCCGCATGAATGGCTAAAAGAGTTTGTAGATTATTACAAAGAGATAGCTGATGATCATGGAACGATTGACCCAGCATTAAAAGACCTTAAAAAATTAATTAGATTACAGTCAATTAAAAGTCCGTGTGAAATAATGCGTAAAATAATTGTTTGTTTTTTTTTAGAAATGGAGACTAAACGGTCCGATAGTGGCAAGTAAAAAGATAGTTCGTGATACACTGAAACAGATATTATTTATATTACAACAAGAGAAGTTTTCAAATCTAAACGTACCATTATGTTATCTCCCAGGCAATACACGCAAACAAAATATCGACGTTGATATACAAGGATTGTCGGAGAAAAAAAATCTTGTGCTAAATAATATTGTGTTAGTTCTCTTTCAGTTTTATTGAGAGCACATTAACTCCTGACTCACTAAGCAACACAACTCCATGGCATCTAGGATATAAAGTAACAATACACTCATCTCAAGGATTATCGAGTTACAGTTGTTTGGATCGTCTATGATCGTATCGACTGGTCGAAATTAGTTTGTCTCGCAATATCTCGAGTTAGAAGAATATCTCGGTTACGGGGAAATATCATAGATTTTACCAAAGATAAAATATTCAAACTGCTGCTTGCAGCAACAACGATGTTGTTAGCGATGATAAATAAAGAAAATAATTAACTACTTATAAACAATGTGCCAACAAAATAAGAGCGACTTTAATCTATATGCTGAATTTATCATGACATTAAAACAAAAGAATAATCATTGTGCAAGTTCTGTCACAGTAATGTTGTGGCGGTATTTAAATAATGATCCAAGACAATTTACAGTAGTCTTGGTCGCAGGTGAACAAATGTGATTCTGACCTGTCTTGAGTGCAATCAAAGTTGAGGCGCCGCAAGTTAAGTAAAGAGAGGTTGTAATTAGGTATATTTAGGAATTACTTGTAATTGTTCACGTAAATGTCCTCGTTGAGGAGCTATTTGATATACTTTGTATATTACAGGTATATCAGTGGATCTTACTACGCGTATGTGTAGTAACATTACACATATGATTAGTCGCTCTTTTTACCTTTTTCAAATTCACCGGGTTCATACAAGTATCTTACAGTCACATTGCCTATTTCTGGTTGTTTTGAAAAATCATGTAACTGTATTGTATTTATGTGATTGCATCGTTAGGCTTCAGAACAAGTACACAAGTAATCTTAGTATTGAATGTGGTTATCACACTTGGTAGTATGGTAATCCATTCACGAGATGCCATATCTTTTTTAATTAATTCCTAGACATATTGATATCCAAAAAACCGCGCAGCAAGTGTTCGATTAAATGTTTCAACGATTGCCTGATCACGATGAATTGTGGAATGTCCTATTCGTATTTCGACGTTAAATTCTTTCATCAACGATGATACTGCACAACGACAATCTTTGCAAGAATTAACCTTTAGTACCTAAGGTGTTCGAAGACCACAACGTGGATAAAAATTTAAAAACGTAGAGACGATTTTAGTTGCTGTATTTTTTATATCGGGAATGTTTCTTCATATCTACTCGCAATGTAAACGACATCCAACGCGTATTTGCGACTGCGTTGAGGTTAACCAAATTTAACAGAATCATGTGGCAAAACTTAAATATTAGCCTGAACTTCGCTAGGAACACTTACATCAGAATGTGAGTAATGAATTTGTTGAGGTAGTGGTGGATGACATTGTCATATTGTCTGGCGTGATCACAAATTGTAAGCAAAAGAACTTATAACATTTGCTGCATCGGCGAGTTTACTAATCGCTGTTCTACCCCTCCAATATCTTATTGGGCTATTATAAATTGATCCCGTTAATTTATAATCGGTTGATTAATTACCAGCCCCTACTGCTAGCTTACCTTTCATTGCATATTTTACTACGACGCTAGCAAGTATCTCTCTGAGATATTTATTGTTTTATAGATTTTACTAGATGAATCAGCTTCAAATGTGCTATATGTCGTTGTTGTAAATCTTTAATTTATAAGCTGCATCATGAATACATCACACTTTATCAACATCAATTCCTGGATAATCTCCGGGGCTTGGTTGATCTCGTTCGTCAAGTCAAATATCTAGTAGGGTTCCAGGACCAGAATAATTATGTCCTGAAAGACGTTGTCCTCCTGCGTATGTAGACTTTCTGGAAATTTCGACATTAATGTAACAATATCACCGCCATACTTATGTTGAATTTTAGGTAAAACGGAAACAAAATTCTGTTAGAATTACCTATTTTCCACCATATGCTTTTTTTCCATGTTTTGCTTAAACCGTGGCTAAATCATTAGCTAGAATTCAAGTACACAACGTGAGCAATATAAATCCATATATTTATAATATAATATGAATGTAATCGATTTCGCAGCCACATCAAAACAAGAACCAGTCAAACAGCATCCAGCGCTACCGAATTCTACTCGAATAATAATAATACGTCTGTCTGGAAGCAGAAAGACACAATTATTACTAAATTTGATAATTAGATGGATGAAGTGAAATAAATTATATTTAGTGGCACCATCTGTAGATGCAAGTAATTCCAAGCCGCAATTGGAGGAATATTTGCTAGACTTCTTGTGATGGATGTTGATGTTAAAGTGATGACAGACACTTTCAAAACATTTATGTCAACAGCTGCCAAGAACATCATTGGCATCCATCACCCAAAAGATAAATGGGTTACAGAAGAGTTTTGTGATGCTCAAAGAGACCTCAAAAACACCAGACACACAACAGGGGCAGTTAAGTACCGAGAAATAAACAAGAATATCATAAAGAAACCTGAAAAAGCACAAGAAGATTGGATTGGACAAAAGTGCACATCAAACGAGAGCAGTCTGAAAAAGAAAACAGCAGAACGGCATTCCAAATAATGAATGACCTTTCCAGAAAGAAGCAACCATGACTCAGTACCATTCAAGACAAAAATGGAAACTTCTTCACAGACGCGAGTGAAACTGCAGAAAAATGGACTGAGTATTGCAAAGAACTCGACAATAATCCGTACACAGGAGATGTAAAGGTCCATGACGTTCCAAGCTCCTCAAAAGATCATGAGTTATCCATTCTCAAAGAAAACGTGGGGTCAGCAATAAGAGTACTGAAGAATGGGAAGGCAGCTGGAGTACACAACATCTCAGCCGAACGTATCAATAATGGAAATAATCAGTGATAGAGATACTAACAAAAATCTGCAACACAATCTGGCAGACATGAGAATGGCCAAACCAGTGAACACATTCACATATTATAGCACTCCCAAAACAAGGCAATCTACATCTTTTCCACAATTATAGAACTATCAGTTTGATCAGCCATGCTAGTAATGATGATCATATTGGACAGACTCAAACCACAAGCAGAACAAATAACAGCTGAAGAACATGACGTGTTTCGGAGTGGAAGAAGCGCAATAGAAGTAATTAATCTCAGGGTTCTGTATGGAAAATACTCACAACATCAACAAGACACCTATCATATGTTCCTAGATTTGAAACAGGCCTTTGACACAGTGTGGCATGATGCAGTGTGGGCCAACATGAAGAAGTGAAACATGCGTCAAAAGTTTACCAATACCATCAAACAGTTATATGCCAAGGCTACCAGTGCAGTAATTGCCCCAGGTTATGTTGGGGACTGATTCCAGACAACAGTTGGAGTACATTAAGGCTGTCTCTTGTCACCCGCGCTGTTTAACATCTTCTTAGAGAATACCATGAGCGAAGCACAACGAAATCACTGTGGGACAGTCCGTTTTGGAGGGCGCTTCATCACCATCCTCCGCTTTGCCGACGACTATCATCGGTTGGCAGGCGGTGAAGGCTAGCGTGCCACCTTAATGAAGAACCTGGATGAAACATCTTCCAAATGTGACATGGAGTTAAGCGCCAAGAAGACAAAGCTGATGACAAAATAATTGCAAACGTATCTCAGCTATGATCAAAGTCAGGTGACAGGAACTGGAAACAGTGAACCAGTTCAAATATGATGGTTCCGTAATCAACGAAGAGGGATTGAGAGCGCAAATTTGGTAACGAGAAGAACAAATAATGGCAGCTAAATCAAAGCTACGTCCGATCTGGAGAGACAAGAATATCTGTATGAAAGCTAAAATCAGACAATTCAGAGCACTATTCATCTCACACTTGTTGTATTGGTGTGAGGCCTGGACACTGATCTCAGAATTACAACGAAGAATCCAGGAACATGACATGAGATGCTACATAACCATCTTTGGTATTGCATACATGGACCACATCATAAATGAAGAAATGACAAACTTTAACAGGCGCAAAGTAGTCCATTATAAAAACTGCCTTAAAACAATCAAAAAGAGAAAGCTGAAATGGTATGGCCATGTTACTAGAGCCAATAGTCTATCCACATAGTCCTACCTTGCAGGATCCAGGGTGGCAGAAGAAGCTGTGATCAGAGATAACTGTAATAGCTTAGCCGTATTTAATGGAGTTATTGCACATACACTAATAAATATTCAACAGACTTGGTGTTCCAGAGATATGGATACATTTACGTTTAAAAACGTCTTTTCACTTGCGCAAGCTACCCCACACAGATTTATAACAATGCATTTATATGAAACTAGGTCGCGATATCATGTAATAAAATATATGGTTAGGAGACTGATATAGTACAGTATAGCAGGAGAGAGGGCAACAAGACAGTGAATCGTCTAACGGGTGAAATCACATGCATACTTTCAAAATGAAAGGGAAAACGATACAATAACAAAGACAATTAACCCTCAAGAGAAACTCTTAGAGAAAAACGCTCTGTTGGTTAGATGCTTCGGTTTGTCGCTATTGGTCTTTTGAATCCGTTTTTCGTAAGAACCTTTAATTTTAAGTTGATGGCGTTCTAGCAAAAGGTGGGTTCGTCCTCTCTGCTGCTTTGAATTCGTATCGCAACAGCCAATCTCTATAGTAGAGACTAGACTGTGATCATTTCCGTAGAAACGTTTTGGGTCTAACAAGATTAGTAGACTACGAGAATAAGGTGTAGAGTAAGGTTGGGATCAACCAACCTTAGATCAAGTTATTTTTGTCCATGCACGTAGCTACCAGAGAGCAAAGATAATTGTGTTATATATATTATTGAAGGTTCGTCTTTGTGTGTGCGTGAGAGAAAAAAGAGAGAGAGAGAGAGAGAAATAGAGAGAGAGAGACATATTAGTTCTTCTGATAGAAACATAAACACACATACATATAGACAGGCAGACATAAACACATAATATATATGTGCTTTTGTGAGTGTGTGTTGATATAAAGATAGTTGTCAAAATGCATGTATATTCGTATGAGTTAATTGAGTGGTAAAGTGATATAAGGAATTCCAATCGGATCGGTGTGCAGGTAGCGTGTAATTTCCTAAAATAGAGTACTTGGTGTATAAGCTTTCTTTAAGGATGAACTTTGATACTGTGATTGAAATCAAAGAATTCGGTCCATGCTACGCACAACATGCAACATGCCGCTAAAGAACTCAAAAAAAACCAGAAGCATTCATACTGAAAACGACAACGTAATATGAGTTTAGAATAAAATCCCGGACTCAATTATACCACCTTCTTTTCAGTCCAGAAACTAAATTGTAATATTGATAGACTGGATACTACAGTCTAAAATAGAATAATACTCGTGCACATTAAATACTCAGTAAAGTGATTATGGTATGAATGTATGTTTGCATGCATGTATGTATGTATGTATGTATGTATGTATGTATGTATGTATGTATGTATGTATGTATGTATGTATGTATGTATGTATGTATGTATGTATGTATGTATGTATGTATGTATGTATGTATGTATGAATGTATGTATTCATGCATGCATGCATGCATGTACGTATGTATGTATGTGTGTATGTGTATGTGTGTGTGTGTTTAAAGTGTGTCAAGGATATTCGTATGAGCAAATGGTTTGGTAGAACGATATAAATAAGGCCAATTTGATCGGTGTGCAGGTAGCGTGTAATTTCCTAAAATAGAGCACAAGGTGTATAAGCTTTCATTGAGGATGTACTTTGATACTGTGATTGTAATCAAATAATTCAGTCCATGCTGCGCACGACATTCAACGTGCCTCTAAATAACTAACGTAAATAATAGTAGCATCCATATTGAAAACGACAACGTAATTTGAGTTTAGATGAAAATCCCTGACTCATTTATACCACCTTCTTTTTAGTCCAGAAACCAAATTGTAATATTGATACACTGGATACTACACTCTAACATAGACTAGTACTTATCCACATTAAATACTCAGTAAAGTGATTATGATATGTATGTATGAATGTATGTATGTATGTATGTATGTATGTATGTATGTATGTATGTATGTATGTATGTATGTATGTATGTATGTATGTATGTATGTATGTATGCATGCATGTATGTATGCATGTATGTATGAAGTATGTATGTATGTATGTATGTATGTATGTATGTATGTATGTATGTATGTATGTATGTATCTATGTATGTATGTATGTAAGTATGTATGTATGTATGTATGTATGTATGTATGTATGTATGTATGTATGTATGTATGAATGTATGCATGCATGCAGGCATGCAAGTATGTATGCATGCATGCATGCATGCATGTATGTATGTATATATGTGTGTTGTATGTGTGTGTGTGTGTTTAAATTGTGTCAAGGATATTCGTATGAGCAAATGGTTTGGTAAAATGATATAAATAAAGCCAATTTGATCGGTGTGCAGGTAGCGCGTAATTTCCTAAAATAGAGCACATGGTGTATAAGCTTTCATTGCGGATGTACTATGATACTGTGATTGTAATCAAATAATTCAGTATATGCTGCGCACGACATTCAACGTGCCTCAAAATAACTAACGTAAATAATAGTAGCATCTATATTGAAAACGACAATGTAATATGAGTTTAGATGAAAATCCCTGACTCATCTATACCACCTTCTTTTTAGTCCAGAAACCAAATTGTAATATTGATACACTGGATACTAAAGTCTAAAATAGACTAGTACTTATCCACATTAAATACTCAGTAAAGTGATTATGACATGTATGTATGAATGTATGCATGTATGCATATATGTATGTATGTATGTATGTATGTATGTATGTATGTATGTATGTATGTATGTATGTATGTATGTATGTATGTATGTATGTATGTATGTATGTATGTATGTATGTATGTATGTATGTATGTATGTATGTATGTATGTATTTATGCATGTATGTATGTATGTATGTATGTATGTATGTATGTATGTATGTATGTATGTATGTATGTATGCATGTGTGTTTGTTTATGTGTGTGTATATGTGTGTTTTGTGCGTGCGTGCGTTTGAAGTTTAGAATGAATTGTTCAGCGCATTCATATACATTGTGCATCGTTCTGCAAACTATGTCGTGGACTGACACGTTTGAAAAGATAAGACTAGTTGCATTCAGAATCAGTGTACTGAGTATTAGAAGTGCATTATGTTTAGTTCTGACATCAATTCATGGCATAACGTAGTAAAATACTTCTTGAAAATATTGAACCTTCAGAACTTCTACCTTAAAATATGGATATTTAATGACAGTGTGATATTATCTTTTTGATTTTGTATTCATTCTCATAGGATTCTGATAAGAATAAAAGAATAAACGTATTATAGGGTCAGCAAAACACCTGAATCGGATGGTGATGGAGTGAGGTAATGGAGATAATTTACTTCATGGATTTATATGTAAAAAAAAAGTAATGGTCTTCAAGTTGGGGGTAAATTTTTCAGGTCAAATACGATATTTAATCATTTTTTTCAAAATGGGAGATTATATTAAAATTTATATACTCGACTTTATATATTTCAACTTATGAATGCAAACTAAATAAATAGTTTATATATAACATACAACGATCACTTATGGGTGTCCTTTATAAGTGGTATTATATACAAATAAATGTTATACACAAGGCTTAAAATTATAGAATTGGTGCAGCAGACGGTATCAGAGACAGGCAAAGGAAAGAATACAAATGAATAGCTGTCCATGTACAGCTAGGTAGATTAATAGTTATATGAGTTGTTAGGTAGATGGATAGATATTCGATAGGTATGAATACGCACTTTACTTCATTGCAATGGACTCAACCAAAATTGTAACAAATGTAACTAGGTACAAGTGTTCAATTCAGTTAGCCAGTTAATTGATAGTGAGGTTTGTTTTTTCCAATGCAGTTAATTTCTTTAAATAATGGATAGAAATATACCGACCCACGAGAAGCTACTGGCAAGTTTCACACATAACTACATTAGCCGAATTTTAGACTCGAACCCACACAGACAGAGGTGAGATGGCATTGATCCGTAACGAAGAGCGCTTTAAACTCCAATTGTAACAAAGTATGTGCTATATTATATTTTAATGAGTTGGAATTACTGTATCTTTAATTGTAAAAAAAAACAAAACAGAATGACTGTTTACTAGTAACTTTACATTCAATTTTCACTAAAGATGTCTAACCCTATATTTAGCCGAATTTAATTTTTTTTAAAAAAATAATCTGAAGAGTATGGTGTTAGTCTGTATGATCGTTAGCCAAGTGTTGGCAAAGCATTCATTATCAAAACTTTTTTTTATTGCCTAGCACCCGAAAAGATATGTTATGCAAATGCAGATTAATTTGGATATCCAAATTTGCTAATCATACATTTATCCAAATTCCGCTTTATGTCTAAATACATGTATCTTTTGAAAATGACAACGCAGTGGATAGCCAAATTGAATGGAATCTAAACATACTTTGGTCAAAGAGATTAAAAAGATAAATGGTTTTAATCATGAGCTCTTCCAGCTTTGCGGTAAGACATTATAGCCCACATCAGAGGCTTGAAATGATTACATGGAAAAATTCATATGAACTCGAAAGCTTTCTAGGGTATGCGATAGCGGATTAATAAATATCTGATAACAGATCAATACATGTTGGTTATTGGATAATTACTTCACAACATATTTTTCACTGGTTCGGTTGCCTAAGTTGCCGTCTCAGATGCGGGGGTCGCGTGTTAAGTCATGTCACAACAATACAAATGGTACTAGCAGCTTGGTGACGCTCAGCTTCACGAGGTTAGTACTAGGACTTGTCAACCTGATCTCAGGATAATATAACTGGGTGGGCCATGATGACACATATCTGCGGCATAATGCCTCACTGCTAGATATCACTATAAACTGCCACGCTGCAGACACATCCTAGCGATATGAATAGAAATGTTTAAAAGCTATGCAAACATTGCAAATTACATGCACACAATATATCTATATATCTATATATATATCTATATATATATATATATATATATATATATATATATATATATATATATATATATATATGTGTGTGTGTGTGTGTGTGTGTGTGTGTGTGTGTGTGTGTAATCCTACACAGATCCACACAATTTTCAACATTAAGGTGTAATGTTAGATTCCCCTTGTACCCGACATTCTACCCAAACATAAACATACGGCGTAAGGTTATGTAAATTCCTCTTGTGTTCCATAATGATACATTGTACTACTGCTCATAGAAACACACAAACATATCTAGACAGGTACATAAATTTAAAATATATAAAGTACTTACCTTCTGTCCTGTCTTTTCAATGAGATCTGTTTAAAGCCACTTCTTTGAAACAGCCAAACGGTATAGAGTAACAAAATCGAAAACAGATAATGTATCCCCAGCTGTACCTTGCATTTATGCAAGCACTTTGATTCAGATCAAGGTTACTATCTATAAGATTATATATATATATATTTCTAAAATTGTGCTTCGACCAATCATAACCATTATATTAAGCAAAGGAATGCGGTCTTCGGTCTATCGTAATGTGGTACATTGCACTGACAAGCGCAAAGGAGGAAAAGCTGTCTGAGATTTATACCTGTACTCATATTACTTTGTTCTTTACATTAAAAGTACTAATCTTACCTTCTATTTGGTCTATAGTTACTTCAGTAGGTGGATTTCGCTGTAAGCACAGTCGAACATTATACGTCTGACTTTTCTCAGGTTTCATATTTTCACCGCTACAAAGCTTTTACACAATGATTATAAAGACTACATATGAATTCATCCACACACTCGTTCATTGTCCCATCCATAGACCAATTAAAACAGTTCATTTGCACGTACGATCACCCATTGTTTCAAAACTATCTTTGTATATGCAAAATACGCTCACACACACAATATATATATATATATATATATATATATATATATATATATATATATATATATATATATATATATATATATATAGAAAGGTAGAGAGAGAGAGAGAGAGAGAGAGAGAAAAGAGTTAGATAGATAGATAGATAGATAGATAGATAGATAGATAGATAGATAGATAGATAGATAGATAGATAGATAGATAGATAGATAGATGGATGGATGGATGGATGGATGGATGGATGGATGCATGGATGGATGCATGGATGGATGGATATATAGGTAGATAGATAGATAGATATATAGATAGATAGATATATATATAGATAGATATATAATATAGTTATTATATAATACATTGTTCAACGTACCCCTATACATTGTGCATCTCTTTATAAAATGTGTCGCGTACTGATACGTTATTAAAGACAAGATTTGTTGTATTGATAATCAAATATTAAGAAACAAATTTATATTTCGCTGACAGCCGGGTAAGGCAAACTGAAATATATAGACAAACATCAATTAATACTAAATTCTAAAGTGAAAGAATTGATTTAATTGATCTTGTTTTGCATTTAATTTTTCATTTTATAAAATGAATTGATGTCCTTGATTTTGTGTTGGCCTTTCTTAAGTTTGTTCACCAAATTTGCTGTTTGTTCTTTAAAAATAATTTACCAATAAAATGTGCGTTTAATGTCGAGTTATATATCAATATCAATTTTAAACAATATATAATCTATGTAATATAATTACATTTCAGAATCTGCATTGAGTAGTTGGAAAGTATTTATTTTCATTATCTACATTGTATAATGCTGGCATTTCATTTTCTATTTCAATTCATAACGTATCATGCTTTCATGTACTACCATTAAACTATGAACGTTTCTTCTCTTGATGCTGTTACTTCAAAACCCATTTCGGATGAATTACAACTGACTATTTATTATGTAGTATTATTAGATTCGTTAAAACGTCGTTTTACAAAGAATTGTTTATATTTAAAGTAAATTAGTCTATTAACATTGGGAATCCTTAAATAAGAGCTTTTACAATAATTATGACCTCTTCTTTTATTTTCTTTATATCTGCATTCAATAACTTTTTAATACGTTATTTAATTAGAGTGCGTTTACCTGTAATGATTGTTTCTTTTTTTTTCTGCATTCCGTACTGAAATATCAGGCTTTTACAAACTTATTATCCATCTCTTTGTACCAACCAAATCATAAAGCATTTAAACTGTACCGGATCTAAATCAGAAAACATTTACGGGGTGGTATTTCGTTTATCCGTCAATTAGGACAAGCTAATCGTGACTCTAAACTACTGGCAAGATAGATATGAAGCTATAAACACCCATTTATCACATGGATAAGTTGGACTTAACTGAAAATGGTGCTGCGCTGGACATCAACCATGGTCGTCACAATATTCTAGACCAGAGGTGATCATATTCATGAGACTTTAAAATGTATGTGTTGCCCCTTTCATCCCGAATGGTATTACTTTATATTGGTATAGTCTATCTGGAGTCACAAATGCTGAGATTTCCTTTGCTCTTTCCGTTAGTGGAATCTGCTAAAATCCTTTCAGAAGGTCAAATTTGGTGACATACTTGGCATTCCTGATTTTATCAATACAATCGTCAATTCTTGGCAATTGAAATGAATCTGTTTTTGTCACACTGTTCACCTTCCTATAATGAGTGCACATACGGAAGGTTTTATCTGGTTTTGAAACAAGTATGCATGGTGAACTCCAGTCACTTTTACTGGACTCGATACAATTATTCTCCAGCAAATATTTAATTTCCTTTTTAAAGTATTCCTGTTTAAGTGGATTCATCCTGTATGGATGTTGTTTGACAGGTTTGGAATTTACAATTTCAACATCATGGAAATTTTTGTTTGTCCTTGTAGGAACATCTGAAAATAAATGCCCATATTCAAAAAATAACTGTTTCAGGTCATTTCTTTCTTGCACATGTTTTCCAATTTCATTGTTTTTGTCATTTGTTGTTCTGTAGTGTAGTCATATCATTATTGATGGTGTAAAGCGCTTAGAGCTTTTAATGATTATGCGCTATACAAAGTCCTCATTATTATTATTATTAAATGTGAAAGTTTCTGGTCTAGATCTTTCATAATTTCTGAATTACAAAGATTTGTCATTTCAATATCAGTAGAATCTGATGATATCCCTTCACTGAGTGGGACAGGTACAACTAAATTAATTACATGTTTAACATCACTATCTCTTTCAATATACTCATTTAGCTTGTTTATATTGCAGAGTTGCTTTTGTTTGCGCCTCACAGGAGTATTTAAGATATAATTTAGGTCGGTAATTTTCCTGTCAACTGTGTAGGGACCGTAATATTTTGCCTGAAGAGGATTTTGTGGCATTCGTAAGAGCGCCAGGACTCTATCACCTGGTTGAAAACTCATTTCCATCGATTTTTTATCATATCTTGATTTTATTTTAGATTGAGCAGAGTGCAGATTTGCTCTTGCGACCTCACAAGCCTTTGACAATTTGTAACTAAAATCGGAAACATAATCAAGAAGATTGATCTCAGTATATTCATCAGAGAGAAGTTTCTCTTTCAATAACTTCAATAGTCCACGCACAGTGTGTCCAAAAACCAGTTCAAAGAGACTGAAGCCTAAAGATTCTTGAACTGATTCTCTAACAGCAAACAATAGCAAACGAATGCCTTCATCCCAATCTTTAACCGTATCAACACAATATGATCTGAACATACTTTTCAACGTCTGATGGAATCTTTGTAATGCACTTTGGTTCTCAGGGTGATAGGCAGGAGATTAGAATTGCTGAATGCCCAATTCATACATAACTTGTTGGAAAATTCCAGACGTGAAGTTTGAACCTTGATAAGACTGAACAGATTTGGGAAGACCATACTGAGAAACAAACTTTATCAAAGCTTTTACAATTGTTTTAGATTTTATATTCCTCAACGGAATTGCCTCTGGAAACCTTGTTGACGCACACATAATGGTCAACAGGTATTGATTACCTGACTTGGTCTTGGGTAAAGGGCCTACACAATCTACCATAATTCTACTAAATGGTTCGTCAAAAGCAGGAATAGGTTGTAGATGAGCCTTAGGTATCTTCTGATTCGGTTTTCCTACCATTTGACAAGTATAACGAGATCTACAGTAATTGGCAAAATCACTTTTGATTTTAGGCCAATAGGAGTGAGTCAAAATCTTGCGATAAGTTTTAGTAATCCCTAAATGACCAGCCAAAGGAGTTTCATAGGCCAGATTAAGTATTTCCTGTCTGTAAGGTTTTGGATCTACTATTTGGTAGTTAACCGACCACTCATCACCAGCAGGTACCTCGGGAGGTCTCCAATTTCTCATAAGAATTCCATTTTTAATAAAAAAAACTGACAATGACTTCAGTCTCTTCAGTCTCACTTATGGCCCTTTGAAACAAACAGGAGATCTCATGATCTTTTTCTTGTTCGACCACAAGTGACTGTCGTTTATCATCCTGATTAGAATAAAGAGAATGAGTTGTTAAAAGAGGATCACTATGATCAATACCATCTGATTGATCCAAACAAGGAGTAAAAGTGACCTAATCAAAAACCTGACCTATACACGTATCAGCTAAATGAATACTTCCTTCATCAACATCATTCTCAAGAGCGTTCTTTGTCATAGCTCTGGTAAATGCACAAGTTTAAAATATATCAGGGAATTATTTTCAATTGGATCAACTTTCTGATCCAAATCAGGCTTGTAAGTTACAAGTGGATTAACTACAACCTTGTCATTGCCTAGCAATAAATGAATGCCCTCAATGGGTAAAACCGAGACTATTCCGACTCTCACAGGTCCTGACACTAGGTCTGATGACAACTTTACACAATGGAGTGGAACATTAACAAAGCCGCACTCTACTCCCTGAATAAGAACACTTTAATTAAAAGAAGACTTCTCAGAAAAAGGCAATGTACCTGACAACTAAAAACTCTGAGAAGCTCCTGTGTCCCTTAAAAGTTTAATAAGGGTGGGATTGGCTGAATCACCCAAGAGTGATATGGAACCCTTCGATATGAATGGTTCATAATTCTCCATTATAAAACCAGACTGGGATTTATTAGACCCAACAAATGTATTGCTTTCAATACATGACCGTGACTTCGACCTCTTAGTAATTAGAACATTTGGAACAGGTCTGTCTTGATTCTGATGCCTATTATTCAATTTGTATCAATCAGAAATAACGTGTCCTTTTTTCTTGCAATCGGTATATGTCGGAAGAGACAAGGATCTAGAATCTTGATTTTTGAAAGTTGTGCTAGTTGTAGTTTTAAAGGGGATGGCATTAAGGTGAAATACTTTCCTGCCAGAAGACTGTTGGGTAGAAGTCTTGTTAACATAAGGAACTTCATGTGTGAAAGAATATTCGTCAGCTGCTCGAGCAGCATTCTCTAAGGCTTCAATCCTATGCTCATCAAGATAAGACTTAACGTCCCTATGGACACAGTTTTTGAACTCTTAAATTAATATAACTAGCTTGAGATTTTGATAATCTTGTTCGACTTTCTTGGCTAAGCACCATCTATCAAACAACTGCTCTTTTTCTCTAGCAAATTCGACATAAGTTTGTCCAGCTTCTTTTCTGTAATTTCTGAATTTCGCCGATAAACTTCAGGGACTAAATCTTAACCCCTTAGAATGCATTCTTTAACCACACCATAGTCACCACTTTGGTGAACAAACGCTGAAGTGTAAATCTCACTAGCCTTACCAGTGAGTACATATTGCAATAACTGAGTGCAGTTCTCCCTTGGTCACTTTAAATTATTTGCAACTTTTTCAAAACGAATGATGTATTTGTCTACTTCTCTTTCTTTGAAAGGGGGCACTAAGCTAATATTCCTTGCTAAATCAAAACTTAAATTTGGATTTGATGTATGAAGGTGTTTTTCACTTGCCAGGTCTATGTCGTTTATTTTACATTGATATTCCTTCTCTTCCTTCTCTCTCTCTTTATCAGTTTGATTTTCTTGTAACCGAATGTGTATCTCTGCTCTTTTTGTAATTCAAATTGTCTTTCTTTCTCCTCTTTGTCATATTGTAATTGTCTTTGTTTCTCCTATTTTTCATATTGTAATTACCTTTCTTTCTCCCTTTCCTTATCTCTCTCTCCTCTTTATCATATTGTAATTGTCTTTCTTTCTCCTCCTTGTCATATTGTAATTGTCTTTCTTGGTCCCTTTCCTGAAATTCCAGCTTCTTAAACTCTAATTCCATCTTGAATTTTAATTCTAATTTTTTATTTTAATGTCAGAGTCTGAAGCAGACTTACTGACCGAAAATCAAAGCACTTTTTCCAAAACATCCTTTTCTACCAAAATCTTTTTGATATATTGTTTCGTTAATGGAGCCATGACTTCAAAAAGATTATATTATCTGGCAAGTTGAATCAACTCATCTTTTTTGAGAAGATCTAATTGCTCCTTAGTGGGATTAGAAAGAAATATTTCTACTTTAGATGTCATTTTAATTCAAGCCTGTCAATCGCACTAAACATTGTTTTAAAAAAATAAAAAACTAGAGGAATTCAAATTTAAAACGAACGTTTTCTGAAAACAATTCTAGCCAAATTCCAATTGATCCCAGTCTCGGACGAGGCCACCAATTTATATGTTACGTGCATAGGCTCGAATAAACAACAACAGAGAAACAGTGAAAATAACAAGCTTGTATAAACTTGTATAAACTTTATAAAAAATTTATTGAGCACAAATATTTTCCAGAAAAGAAAAATAAACTTACGCTTTTAAGAATCAATTCCAACATTAATTCAAAAATAATTCAAAATATAATCCACTAGTAAAATTGCAAAAGTCCTGGTCATAAAAATGTCCAAATAATTCTAAGTTCGAATCTTAGTGAAGCATCCAAAAGATGGATAGTTCGCTCCAAAACATAATTTATACACCTGTTTTTACGTAAACAAGGAAGGGGTCTTCTAGAATGTTTTATAACAAATGTACGTTCAAAAAATCTCGTACACACAGTATGACCCAACTAAAAATAGAAAGATGTTTATAAAAAAGCTCCATTATGTCCTTGGAATCAACCAATCATTTTAAAAGCTTGGTTACAAATCTGAAGCGAGATCAGAAATGAGGTCAACACCTGGTGTTTATTCTTAGAGTACTTGTGATCCCACTGTCTAAAAATATCTCCCAATGAATGAATCTTATCTTGAAACTAATGACCCATATCAAAAACACGTAACACCTTCCCCCATAAAATAAAATGAAAGGTTTATATGATAAAACTTTCTTTTTACCACAAACCAATTTACACCTGAGGTTAAAAAAACTCGTATAAATTATACAGTGTATATGATATAATATATTGTTATACACGGGAAAGAGCGTCTGGTTTTAAATAATCTTTTCCCTTGATGTGCCGGATGTCAAGATTATATTCCTGCAATACCAAAATCCACCTTAGTAATCTATTGGTTTAACTTTTCCATGTCCCACAATATGTCCTGATAAAGTCACACTAGCACGGCAGAACTCACGTTTAGATAAATTAACTGTCAAACATGCATAAGTGAGTCTGTCAAAGAATTTTTGAATGGCTGTTAGATGTTCTATCCAGGTGTCGTTGTAGATGATGACGTCATCTATATAGGCATCACAATTTTCTAGACCAGAGGTGATCATATTCATGAGACGTTGAAATGTACTTGTTGACCCTTTCATCCCGAATGACATTACTTTATATTGGCAAAGTTCATCTGGAGTCACAAATGCCGAGATTTCCTTTGCTCCTTCCGTTAGTGGAATCTGCCAAAATCCTTTCAGAAGGTCAAATCTGGTGACATACTTGGCATTCCCGATTTTATCATTACAATCATCAATCCTTGTTACAAGGTGGCCAGCGATTGCCATAACTACTACAATTTGATCCTGGTAAGAATTGCAGTGTGCACAATTAGCGCTGATAAAACAAATTATAATATCAATATATGACGAGGACATACTGCAATGCATCCTAATTAGGCAATCGTTGAACGATTTAATCGAACACTTGTTGTTATTTGGATATCAATATGCCTAGGAAAAAGTTTAAAATGATATGAGATCTCGAGAATGGGATGCAATATTACCAAGTGTGACAATGAATTAAATAATGAAATTATAGGTGCAACTGCTTTAAAACCTATTTATGCAATTGGAAAAGAAAATACACCGAACGACTTGATTTTTCAAAACAACCAGTAATAGGTAATGTTACCGTAAGATATTTATATGAGCCTGCTGAACTTGAAGTTGGTAACAAGAGTGACTGATCATATTTGGAGTATTACGACACGTACAATTTCAAGTGCGGTGAGATTCACCTATAGACCTGTAATATATAGATTAGAATAAACTTCTCATCAACGAGGATTTACACGTGAACAATTACAACAGTTAATATTGATACCAAATTACCAACGCAATAATCTAACTATCTCCCCTTCGTCGATTACACTCAAGACATGTGAACATTGTATTTTTTCGTGTGTGACCAAAACTGCTATCTACGGTAAAGTTTATTGGATCATTTTTTGAATGCTGCCACAACATTACCTTGGTACCGAATTGCACGAGTTTTTAAAGTCACTTTGTTTATAACAAACTATTTTTTTTCCTACTATTTCATCGCTAACAACTTCATTGTCGGAGCCAGTAATATTTACAATAACTGAATGTAACGCATTGCGCATCCCAACGCCCATGGTCTTTTGTCCGCGCTCAGCGTTTCCTCAAAAACACTGACTGGAAATAGAACAATATCATTTAACACAAGATTATATTTAGCGGTCCGTCCTGGTATATCAACGTCAATATTCAGTCGGCGTGTATCTGCTGGTCATAACACATTGGTACAGGCACTTCATCAGCAGAGATGGTGAATCAGACAACCTTGTAGAGGTGTCGATTCGGCAATCTAAGTCTTCCTCGAAAATTGTAAAAAAAAGCGTCGATTCGGTAAATTGAGGCTTCCTCAAAGACGCCATTGTCGTTGTCATTCACCCTCACTGCTGCTATGGGTTAACCGAATATTTTGTCAAGTCCGACACGATATCGCGTCCGAGGATCTGATAAATTTATCGTCACAAATCCGTGTAGAATTGACTGAGCGTGACTAAAGAAATTTCTAAATCGATTATGATCCATATCACCGCCACACCAAATTTACCAAATATTTCTAAGAGTATGCGTGTCAACGCCTTTTAATATACATAATAGATTGCAGTTATCTCTGATCACATTTGGTATTTGAGTGTATCGTTGAGTGACATATATCACATCAGTATTTGTATGTCTGCCTCTGGAAAATATCCTAGCAGGGTTCTTTTGATTGTCTAACATCACATCATCGTATACGACTAAATTGTTAATACTTCCATCGATATCATCAATACTCGGTACGTCCTCGATATAGGTTATAAATCTAATAACACCACCCTCGTTGACAATATCTACAGCTCTTTCGTAGTCATCGTCGTATGCGACTAAATTGTGAATATTTCAATCGGTATTATTAATACTCTGTGCTTCCTCGATCTCGGTTATAAGCTTGCTAGCCGTCTCTTTTGCTCTTTCGTTGTAATTCTTTAACACTTCGTAACATCTCTGATCGTCTACACTCGGGGCTACTAAATACAACTTCTTCCATTTCATCCATCTCGTTATCAAATTAAGTAGCAGTTGTGTTTTTCCACTTCCAGAAGGTCCGATTATAATCATTCTGATTGAATTCGGCAACATCGCATGGTGTTTAATAGGTTCCCGTCGTCGGGTAGCTGAATAATCAATTACATTCATGTTATTATATATAAATTATGGATCTATATTGTGTGAAGTGTAAGGTGCGTACTGGCACAGATGACTTGACGACGATTATAACAAAAAAAAGCTATCAGCACTTTCAGGTAAGTGTGTACAATGTAGTACAAGAAATTTAGATTTGTTTCCAAAGATTTAAAGAAAACCAGGAGTTGATATCGCATCCGAGCCAGCAAAACTCCCGGGAAAACCATGGGGGAAGTATCCTGGAGAAAAACACCTTCCAGGGTATAGTTCTTGTGGAGCTGGAACCAGACTCGATATCAGACTCGATGATCAAAACCAACCTCGACGTGGTGAAGAACCAATATACGCTATTGATAAGGCGTGTAATGCTCATGATGATGCTTATAAAAGCAGCAGTCTGCAGCACAGACATATCGCAGATGCGAAATTAATTCACGTGTTGAATTATATCACTGATAAACTTCAAAGAAAAAATGGCTTCATGGTTAGTAAAATCGGCAATGAAAGGTAAATTGATGTTAGGTGCCGGTAATTAATAACATCATGGAATCTATTTCTTATTTTCCAAAAGGATACTGGAAGGGTAAAGCAGCAATTGGAAAACTCGCTAGCGCTGCGAAGGTGATATCTACCACTGCAGCGGATTCGTTATCCAAACAGGCGATATGGCAAATTTATCTACCGTCGCCTAAATAAATTAACTACTCGCATTTTGATGTGACCGTTCCCAGTGAGGTTCATCAAGCTGATATATTATTTCTGGCGCATGATGGTGGTTACAAATACGCGTTAACTGTAGTTGATGTTTCGAGTCGATGAAAACAAGCAGAGTCGTTAAAAACAAAATCATCAACTGAAGTGGCTTCTGCGCTTGAAAGGATTTATCGACGAGGTCCTCTGCTCTGGCCAAATCTATTACAAGTTGATCCTGGCAATTAATTTCAGGGTGCGGTTTTATCAATGATGAAAAATCATAATACCGCGTTACGACGAGGTCATACTGCACTACATCGCGATCAGGCAGTTGTTGAATGATTTAATGGTACACATGCTGAGCGGTTATTTGGATATCAATACGCGAAGGAATTCGTCCAGGATAAACGATCTCGTGAAAGGGTCAAGAGATTACCAGCTGTGAATAACAAGATTACTCGAACAACCAACATGAAACCTAACAACGCGATAAAAAATAAGTATATACCAGTAAAACCAAAAAAAGATTTTTTAAAACAACCAATACTCGGCAATGTCACTGTTAGGTATTTAAACGTACCAGGAAAGCTTGAAGGTGGTACAAAAAAGGGCTACTGATCCTATTTGGAGTGTTACTGTACATAAAATATCTACCATAACACGATCCACGCGTAGGCCAGCAATCTATAGGTTTGATTCAACTGTTCCTCAGCGTGGGTTTACTCGTGAACAACTGCAAGTGATACCCGAGGACACTGAATTACCACCGCGTGGTCTTAACTAGCACCTCTGCGTCTATTGCATTCAAGACAAGTCAGCGTCGCATTATCTCCAGTATGACCTACGTTACTATCTTTTCTGTCTACGGTAAATTGTCGAGAATCCTTATCCTACCAACACCTACTCATTATACATATGCAAACTCGCGCAGTGATTATTCTGTTGTTGCTTCAGCGTAATTATTAATTCAGCATCAATATAAGATTCTCTATTACTTTTTTGTCCTGTTGTTTATAACCATAGAGTTTTTTTTCTGATTATGTCCTTGACTCTGTCAACGCTGATCATATCACTTATTGTAGTGTCATTATCATCTAAAACAACACTTCGAAGCTGATTTATTCTTCGTACTCTGGACACTGCGAGATAAACTAATTTTTACCACTCGATGTGTTTATCCACCATAAAAGCAATTGTATCTGATAGAGTCAATCCCAGTGAAGAATGTATCGTCGCTGCGGAACCTAACGTCCATGCGGATTTATCGACACGGAATGCATCTTCGACGACGCTGATATGAACCAGCACAATATCATTTAGCACTAAATTATGTTTCTCACGCTGTCCTGGAATATCGACTTCAATATTCTGCTTTCGTGTATCAGTTGGCCTATAACACAACGGTACTGGAAGTGTTGCAAATTTTTCTTTATGCAATTCAAATAACTTCATCTGAATTGTGTCTCTGACAATTTTTCTACTCGCTACTATCAAATCGTTTGGTCTCCACGCTTGCCAAAAATCTTTTAATGGGGTTTCTGAAATTTTGTCACGCGCTATTTCACATTGGATTCTATCAGGATGTAATCTGATTAGTTTTTTGAACTCGGGTAATTGTTTATCAAGTGCTCTATGATCGGTTTTAATTTCTTTGTAATAGTCTACAAAAGTTTTTAGCCAATCATATGGGGATAAACCGACAAATGTTGGTGGCTGGCCATCGTCGCCGCACGTTATTACTTTTGTATTCGCTAGCATTAGCCACTCGAGAAATCTTTGTAATACATCTAACGACACCGTACATATCTCATACCAAATTATGACTTCAGGAATAAATTTCTCACCCATTCGTTCAGGAATCCATTGGTCACCTTTCGTTGTTTCATCTCTCTGGCAAGTCTGTGTGTTGGTGTTAGCACAATCATGTTTGATTTCCCACGAAATAATTCAATCGCACGAGTCGTTTTTCCTGATCCACCACAGCCGTTTAAATAAACTGTTTTATATCTACATATTGGATCAGATATCTGCGGTGCATTAGATAATTCTGATATCTGATTATTTTTAAAGTAATTGTTTTCAATCGTAACATCTGCTTTTTGAAATAATCACTCGGTATTTCCCGCTTAATTCTACATAATCCCCAACTCTCGTCAGAATTAGTGAATTTGGCCACTGATTCTCGATGTTTTACATCTACATAAAACGAATGAGTAGCTACTCTAACTGCGGTGTCAGGAAATCTATTTATCATCAAAAATAAATTGATAGAAGCATAAACCAGCATAGATGCTCTCAAATGTGTATACTGAAGATTTTCTCCGTCTGCGCAAGTAACAATTGTACACAAGTTGGTTCCATCGGACAAGAAAGCATCATTACATCTTTACTATCGACGTATATACCCTTAGATGTTATATCCGCAATTATAAAATCGTATTCGACGTTATCTATATTCAATCGTAAAGAATATCTTATATTCTCGTATTAACCAATTATTCTTCTACCGAGATCTTTTGCGTCTTTATTCCGAACTTCAAATAGCTATTTGGACCATTTCACGTTATTTTCTTCGTCAAGATCGGGAAAATGTTTTCGTTGTTCGCTGATTATACTATCTAGACTATCGAGGTGTGGTAACCAGACCTCAGTCTGTGCTCGATATGATATAATCCCTTCACTGACAATCAGCGATATCAGCATTCTACAATCAATCATATATCGTAACAGCACTATTGATATTCAGTGTTTTTCAGAGATATGTCTACCAATCCAAACATAACAGCACGTATGAAGTCATATAGCGGTTTCAAATGATACCACACAAGTGAATCCAGTAAAATAAAAATCAGGTAGTAGTCAATTAATCGCAACTCGGGTCATCTCCTGTGTGGGATGTCCAAATCTTTTGATGTACTCAGAACATTCTGCATACCGAGAAAATTCTCTGGATAACACGCAACCATAACAACCGAAATAATACTTTCATGGTCGTATTTTGTATTCCATAATCCACCATGGTTATATTCGATGAAACTTGATTTGATATCTGAAAGAAATTCAGTACTTGTTTGTTTCCACATATTTTTCTTTCTCGCAGCACGGATGAAGTCCTGTAGCTTGTTCAAATAATATCACACGAGCAAATCCGGTTAAATCAAAATCAGACAGTGGTCCATTAATAGCAACACGTGCCATCTCGTGTGTGGGATGTCCAAATCGTTTAAAGTATTCAGCGCATTCTCCGCACCCTAGAAAACTCCCGGGATAAGACGCAACCATATCAACTGAAATAATACTTTCACGGTCATATTTTGTATTCCATAATCCGCCGTGGTTGTATTCGATGCAGCTTGATTTGATGTCTGATAGAAATTCAGCTCGCGTTGGTTTCCACATGTTTCTCTTTCTCGCAAAATGAGCTGCAACCGACGAAATTGTAAAACAATTTGTTAGTAATTATTCGTCGTCGAAACTCTCCGAGAAACTACTAGCTAGTTGTTTCATGGCGTGTTCGAGAGCCTCGGTCCTGTATAATTCTCCATTGATCGAATCTGCACTCGGAGTGTTCAAAACTGTGGAGTGACCACCCTGATACAGGATCATTTTACTAAACTGGTGAATAAAATCAAATAGCTTCTCTTCCCCGGAAAATTCCAGGGGTAGATATATTATGGTTCTATCCCGCGGAAATATTGTTACTGCAGATGTCCATGCGTGATCATTATGATCAATAATTTTGATTGGAGCTCCTTGTGATTTATATTTCGGTTCGTATAATATCTCGCCGGTTATCGTCGCTACGGTTATTGGGAATCTTAATGATGTTTCCAATTTGGTTATATCCTGGATTGTTGCCTCTCGCTCCTTTACTGTTAGTCCCCACTCGGTTATTTTTTAAGTCTTAGATCAGTCAATTTGTTTCCACGCAGCGAATTTGTGAAGTGTTCTATTATTCGTTCCGCTACACAATTCAACGACGACAGTTTCATCGGTGCTTGTTTTTCAATGCTCGGTTTATCATTTAACGGATATATCCCATAAACAACTGCTGTTACAGGATAAGATCTCTCGCAATACGGTTTGTCAATTCCAGTCAGAATTCCTGGTTTGGAATCTCCACTCACAGTGACAGTTCTTTTATCCTTCAAGGTTGGTTCAAATTTATCCCGAATAATCCAATCTCCCGTGACTGAGCGGATAATCAATTTCACTTTATAAAAATACCTTTTCCGCCCAAGATGTGAGATTATCACTGCTGCGCTTTTCTCTTTCATGGTAGCATCAACGCTACCATCAATTCGAAATGTCGATCAACAGTGAGATGCTCCATCACGCTTGAATTCATTAAAACAATACCGAACTTTACTCAACATGGTTCTATCACGAATTTTACCCTTTGGTGTATCAGAGACTCTTTCGAGATTGAATTTAACATTTTTCCTAGGCGTAATTTTCGATAATTTCACGAACTCCTTCATGCTATAATTAAAACAAGTATTTAAATAGAGAATGTATATATAATGAATCATAGCATATGGCTCACGATTGGATCAGTAACCCCGTGTAACAAATCATGCAAAAGGGAGTTCTGTGGGTATCATATGCAAAGTTTTCGACGTGGAAGTCTTGGCCCGATCCCTTGTATAAGATGTGGGGTAGGGGTGCGTGATAAATCACAGTTGTGTCTCAGTTGCGGTGGTAAACGATATATGGAGTTGAAGCGTTATTACGATAAGTGATCTAAAAACTCCATCAATGACACTGACAAAGTCATAAGAACTCAAAACTACATCGGAAGATTTCTAAATAATGTAATCATTAGACCAAACAATAAATTAGACAAATATTATTATGTATATAAATGAACCAAGAATTCCGACCACATCCCGTGATCAGCAACTATGAGGTATTCCGTGATGGTATTGTCAGACATCGTAAGCTGAAGAAACCAGTTGGTGTTGTGAATAATCAGTGATCTTTGAGGTTTACGGCTGGAGGGAAAATACATCTTAATCATATAATAATATATGAATGATTCCATGGATTGATCTAGGATGGTTTTGTTATCGATCACATTGATTCATATTCTAAGAACAATTCTTTATCAAATATGCAGGCTATCTCACAAAGTGAGAATTTAAAACGAGGAAAGACTGGACAATACTCGAAAAACGCGAGACCCGTAATATATTTTAATACAACAAATAACGAGAAAATAGTATTTCAATATATAGCTAAGGCTGGTAGGTATTTAGATATTTGTCCACCTTCTGTTCAATGCGTTGCAGAGGGAATTTATCGATCAGCGATTTCAAGAAAGACCGGAAAATAATTCAATTCGTTTATGTATAGACGCCCGTCTCTTTGTTCATTTTTGAAAATATTTATAAATATATTTTTTATATGAGAAATTAGAAATAATTATTAATAATATGAGGTTTTAACCGAAATTTTAATTTTGAAATCTCAGGGGATTTACATATCAGATAATTTAAACGGCGATCAAATTATATCTGACTTCCAGGACATTGAATACGGCGCTATGAATAACAAATATGTACTACCCAAAAAATATGACCTTATTAAACGAATTCAGATTTCAATTCTCAAATCCCTTCTATATTGTGACGACGTCAGTAAGTTTGTCCCGTTATTTACTATCGTGGAAAGAATAAGAAAGGAATTAGGGAAAGAATATGAAATAAAAGGAACAATTAATTCAAAAATCAGAACTATAAGATTGTTAATTGAACAAAACGAAAATCCCGCTTTGTCAATACTGGCGTGTATAATAAAATGTTCAAACAGTCACCTGATCCAACGTTTGACATGGAGGCCCCAGTGCGCAAGGATGATTCTGTACGTGATTATCAATTTTATGCCTATCACGCAATACAACTAGATAGTCGAACAAGAATTGATTTTCATGTTCATGATACCAGTAAATACTTTCTACAATGTGAAGCGTTTATCGAAGTAGAAGGAGAACTTATACGAACAGATGATACAGCATATCCAAATGGCACTCAAGTCGGATTTGTCAATAATGGGATCATGGCGTTATTCGAGAGTGCAAAATATCTCATCGATGGAAAAGAGATTGAGTCGATTGATCGCGATGTTGATGTGGCTACAGCAATAAACGGGATAGCGAGATACTCCGACGATTATACAAGATCGGCAGGGCCTTCTATGATGTTTGCAAAGGATAATAAAAATACCACTGGAATAAATTAATTTATTATGAGACGACCAAGGAATAATACTAATACTGCCGATGCAGGCTGTAGTTATGGGTAATAATCCCGACTACAACCTAGGAGCTGCAACACGTTTGTCAATGTTTCAAGGAGCGCGTAGATGATTCTCATGCGCGATTCCACTGCATCATATATTTGGATTCTGCAGAAATGTTCGAAAAGTTATTTATGTGGCAAAACACACAGTAACACTCGTGCGAAAGGGTGACGACAATGATGCAATTTGGAGGATTTCAGCAAACCCAGCTGCATCACATGCAGATGATGATTCCGGTAAAGTCGTTTTAACAAAACTATCATTGTGGATGCCAGTGTTGACTCCATTAATCACCGCAGAAGAACAATTACTATCATTTATGGATCAAGGAGGAAAATCGTAGCTGAGTTGGCTGTTAAGCAATTAGATATCAATGGGTTATTTACGAGGAACCTAGCATCAAAACAAGGCGTTTCAGCTCCACGTCATATATTTATTGCGTTACAGAATACCGCACGAACTGGTAATCAACGATACAGCCATATGATATTTGATCAACTTGGTATTACTAACGTCTCACTGAGAATTAACGGCCAGCAAGACCCATCCGAGGATATACAACTTAATTACTTTCACTACAATATTGTCCGCGTGTATCACAGGTTGTTGTCATATATGGCGGGCGATCAAAATGTGGATACTGGTTTGCAGATATCACAACACGATTTTGTATAATTTATATCCGAGTTAGTACTTTTCGTTGGAACATCTTGATTTAATAAGACAGTCAGTCGTTGATATACACTTTAGAGCTAATTTAAACCGCGCTGCTATTGGTGATCATGCTATTCCCCACTACAGAGTGATTGCTGTTATTCTCAGTGATAAATCAATGCTACTCGACGGTATTGGCGGAAGAATGAGAGTGATAGATGCACCAGTGGGAAACATGTAACAATTAGATCAATATGTTATTGTATAATGCCATATTATGTTATTAGTGTTGCGTTAACTCCTAATCGAATTAAGAAACTACAATCATCAGCAACTAAAAAATACGGAACTACAATCACGTTGCAACCTAATCAGATGACCGGTGGGGCGAATAAATTATCGTTGAAACCTAATCAAACAAAACATTTTAGTGCCGCGCTCGAAAATAAAAAAAGAATTCGAATTAAACTCTCTGCGGATGCAATTGCCAATATGAAAAATACCGGCGGTATATTTTCATTGTTAGCTTCGATTCAAGCGTTGATTGCGGTAGTGGCCCTAGCGGTGGCTAAAGCGGCGGCGTTAGGAGCCGTTGGTACCGCGGCAGGAATGGCACTAAAGAAAGCACCTGGGAAGGGATATAAGAAAAGAAGGGAAAGGGTCTAAGACTACCAGAAACCCGGTATTCATGGTACAGAGGAAAGGGTCTGAGAATCCAAGAAACGGTTTACTAGTTGAGGAATCTTAGACTCCTATGTCAAATTTTGATTTACTCGATGATGCTAAAAATCTTGCGATTAATAACTTCAGAAGTGTCTTTATGAAAGATCAATTACCGGCAGAACCAAACAGCGTTGAAATCGGTATCATTAATCTCGATAACAGCACCGGAACTGGTACTCACTGGTGCATACGCGATTGATCCACGTGCAATCGTTTATTTCGATTCGCCGCCGAAGGGATTTATGCGTTATATAAACAGCTTAAAAACTCCTCGCTGGTATTCTACGCTACCAACACAACAACTAAATGATCCACCAGTATGCGGCAATGAAGTATTAAATGTCCTTGATGCTATTTCAACATCTGGAAAACCACCTCATCGGTTTGTGAATGAATACACTAGTAATCGCCTTTTAGAGAGAGATTATATAAAATAACATGATTGTTATTTGGGGGAGATCGTTATCAGCGCTGAATAAACCCGATGACACTGCAACCGGTGATACATAAAAAATAATCGAAGATGAAATAGCTGAGACATTGAACTTAGCAAGTGTTGATCCCATTGAAATAGGTGTATTCCAAGATCGTCAGGGTAAATTGAAAACTAGTAATATTTCCCAGGATGATATTTTAGTTAAACAAAGTGGCGTAACCGAGAACGCCATTGCGTTATTTTCCGATCAGGGTAAACTCAAACCGGGTGTACTCATTTCAACTATTGTGGATAGAATTAACAATATTGACATATCCTTATTAGATTTCCTTGGAAATCCACCTGTGACCATACCGAAGCTCACAGAGATAAAATCTTCTATGCTGGAACTATCAACACTTCAATCCAAATATGAAAAACACGTTGACAAGTTTACATCATTTCGTAAAAATATCATCTAGAAATTCTTTGCAACCACGCTGGATAAAATTGACATGAAACTTCCTGATATGAAACAATCCATCGAAGAAATAAAAAACACCATACCATCGAGGCAACCAAGGAAGATGCAACGAGGACGATACAAATCGTTGAAAAAACAAAAATCCCTCATAAAGGAACCAACAACGTAGTATACACGATTCAATACGGATCATTTGCGTGGACACCTACAAACAACAAATTAGATATCACTCCAACCGTCAAAGGTATTTATCGATTAACACTATTGACGCCAACTCAACTCAACTCAATTTAATATATCATCGTCGAGTTCATCTGGGGTCAACCATACGATATGAACGATCATCGACAAGGATACAACTGAACAGTTCACGATAGCATCCACTGATAAAAATTTGGCTAGGGTTTCAGTAACATGGTATGTGGAATTCGTAGCGGATTTGAGTAAACAATTAAATTGAAATCGTAAACTGATTTAGAAATAAAATGTCCTAATCAAAGGTACCTTCAGTATCTCAATACCGCTATGACCAAGTCAGAGAATTTTCAACAAAACTCAAAACTCTTTCTGAGGAGTACCGAACAAAAATGAAAAAAAAACCGGCGAAGAATCACTGCCATCGATGTATCTGTGTACTCGCTGTCTGGTGTAGTTGCCGGCGCTGGTATTACTATATCATCAGTTAGAATGACCGCTCCGGCTGTTATTCCGGTTTGTATAGCTGCGCTGTCAATCATCGCGGGAATAGCAAAGAAAAACTACACGATTACACTGTTAGATATGCTGCGGTATTTCATGCACATTCGCAATTATCTAAGTTGATTTCATCGTCGATCGACGACACGACAATAACCGAGGATGAGTTTTCGAGAATAGTTCAGTTGTACGAGTCAACTATGTTAGAATTAGAGCGCGACAATAATAATAACAATGACAACACCGCAAGAACTACTTCAACTGATAGTAGAAAATACCGAACCGGTGAAGACCAGCATGATATCAATAACATCAACCAATCCTGAATTCAGTGTGAATTTCCCTACCCCGATTCCCGTGAAGGTTGGTTAATATCAGATCGGTGGTATTTGGTGGTCAGCAACCGAATAATTCCTTGATGTTTGCAAGTAAGAATGAAGAAGACTGGACTCCAGACTGGAACGTTGTTTCGATACCATCTGGGTCATACCAAATCGAACAAATCAATGCTGAATTAGAATAAAATCAATTTCTTTAAAAGAATCAAAAATCGCTTTAACGGTTCATGAGCCGACGCTATCATCTGCCATTGAAATAAACTCGCCCGGGTATGTCGTAGTTATTTATCAGAGTTCGATAAGAACAATACTGGGCTGGCCTGAAATCCCACCTCGGACAGCTTATAAAATACCCGATCCACAAAATTCTGATTATGTCACCGACAGAATAAAATTCGATAATCCAATAAAAAGTTATGACGAATACAATAAATTGAAATTTTTCACTGAAATTATAGACGACCCCGCTAATAGATATTATCAACCTCGACAAGATGAAATTGTTAAAAATTTCTCTGCGATGACTAATGATTTTGCGTTGCTGGTTTTATCTCTCGAGTCTGGTACTCTCACCCAAGATGAATTTATCAGCGTTGTAGAAACATGTTAGAAAATCATCGACGACATGGAAACATATAATTTAAAAATTATTGAAGAGGTATTAGGTGACGATAATCCTAAAACAATAACAAAATTTGCAACGAAGTATAATATAGACATAGAATATATGCCTCATTTCAAGATTCCAGGACATAATGTCCCAGTGATAAAAAAAATCTCTTAGATACGCCATCGATGATGGTTTCAAAAAAATCCATGACGGGTGGAAGAAATCGCCACAATCACAAAAAACAAGAATCCTTAAAAATACTAATGACCCAGACGGCAGTGGTAGGCATATCGCTCCTCAAAATGTGAATATATCCTCGGTGATAGCATTGAATTTAGTATGTGATGTTATCGATGGAAGCTATCAAATAAATCTCGAACGATCAAATTAGGCTCAACTGGGATATATTTTATACTCTTTCGCACCAACAGCTCCACCCGGATTTCTAATAATTGAGGACCCAACTAATCCAGTCTATATGCGGTGTCATAATAAACTCATTGACCAGTCCAAAAATCTAATTGATTTACAAGGTGAGGTTTTACAAATTAGTCTGTTTGTGAAATCGTAGCGATTTTCATCGTAAAAGAATTGTTAACCCATAGCAGCAGAGAGGGTGAATGACAACGACAATGGCGTCTTTGAGGAAGCCTCAATTTACCGAATCGACGCTTTTTTTTTTTACAATTTTCGAGGAAGCCTTAGATTGCCAAATCGACGCCTCTAAAAGGTTGTCTGATTCACCCTCTCTGCTGCGACTTCTGACAACTTGTATTTATGTACCTGAAATAATTTATGTTGACCTGTATCATGAACGTGTATCTTTCTACTTGTCACTATCAAATCGTTTGATCAACATATGTCCGAAAGGTCATTTATAGAAGTTTCTGCAATTATTTCACGCATTTGTTCGCTCTGATTTTTATTCGACTGTAGTTTGATTAATTTCTCAAACTCTCATAAGTCAGGATCAAGCGATCTATGTTCAGCAGTTATACCATCATACTATTCTATGAACGTTTCAAGAAATTCGTGTGGAGACAAATCAACACACGGTGGTGCTTGACCGTGATCACCAGAGATTGCTACATTCTTTAATAATAACCACTCAATAAAATGATTTCACAAATCCCATTAAACTGTTCATATTTCATCGCACATTACTAATTTAGATTTGTATTTCACATCCATTAGTTCCTGAGTCCATTTGTCACCCATGTAATTGATTGATTGATTGATTGTTTGATTTTTAGTATCTTACGAGCACCAGCACTTTTAGGCTATTTAGCGCCATGCAATAAGTGGTACGTATACATGTTTAAAAAGACTAAAAAGTTCAATATCGACCAGCGATATAAAAACGAAACCCGTTCAACATAAAATGGCAAGATGTTAGAACAATACAATACGAAACTTCCCAATCAACCGGAGATTAAATGGTGTATGTTGATGAGTACAATTGAAAAGATCTTAAACACAAGGGGCGGTATTTACTTTGGACAAAAATGCTCTAGGTGATGGCATACAAGTTATAGTTTTAAATAAAGATTTACTTCCAAGTGATATGCATTGTATCATAATATTCCTTCATGTCATGTATATTCTAATATGTATCACTCGTACGCGTAGGTTGCCAGTCGGAACACTCGGTCATAAAGTGCTTAACAGTGAATGGTTCATTGCAAGTAACGCATTCTGGTGGATTTTCACCTTTTAGTATATGGGAGTGGGTTATGTATGATCACCAATTCTTGAAATGACTACATCCTCCCTACGGATGATTATGTAGTCCATTCTCCCAGGGTTGGTTTGATGGCGTGAAGTTTGTTATTGACTGCATCATTCACTGATGCCTGCCACTTCTGGCGTAGGTTCCTTTTGATGCGATGTTTATAATTAGCAAACGGTAATTTAAAACCAGATGGTTCTTAAGATAGAGCCATTTTCACAGCGCGATCTGCTTCTTCATTACATTTAATACCAATATGGCTGGGTAATCAAGAGTATACTATATTGTATTAGATATTAAGCTCGGTATTTTTGACGATGAGATTGGTTAATAATCGGTTTTCCAGTTTTATATTGTGCATTGACTGAAATACTGATAGTGAGTCACAGCAGATAATGCTATTTAGATAAGTTTATTCTCAATAAATTTCTGAGCAAGGTCTATTGCTCTGATTTCCGCTTAAAGAATGAACGCATATTTTGGCAAACGAACTTTGGTTTTGAGATTGCCACTAACGATGGATTCAGCAGCCTTTTCCCCGTCCTGTGATCAATCAGTATAAATGATATTGTAGATTCTAAATTCGGCGAGGAGTTCATGATAAGAGTTCTGGAAGATGGAAGAGATTGTCTCAGATTTTGTCTCATCGTGTGACATAAAAAGCACTTTGGGTTGTTTAAGGAGCCAAGGTGCTGTCTCTGAGACAAATTTTTTCTGAACTGTAGAGAGATTAGTTTTGATGCTGTCAAGTCTGGATCAATTTCTGATGCCAAATGAAGGTATGGCATTTGATTTGTTTTCATATAACGTTTTGTATTTGGGTTGAATAAACAGCTGAAAATGCAAGGTTCAGAGGGTTTGATCTCAGTTTGAGAGCGTACTGTGCATAATACATTTATCTGCTATGTTATAAAGGTGGTTCATTCACTTCCGCGAGAAGTTTTCCACATGGAGATGTCTTAAATGCTACTAGAGTATATTCCTAGATGATGAATTGGGTCAAACACTTTTATACCCTGATGATGAATTGAGTCAAGAATTTTGAAATATGACGTCGTAGCTTAACCATAAGTAATGCATCCATAATCTACTTTGAGGGGAGAAACGTTGCCTACAAATTGCGGATGACTTGTTTTATCAGCACCCCAGTCAGTATGCGCAACTACATTAAGTAGATCTAAAGCTTTCAAGCAATTAGCTTTCCAATTCTTGATGTCTGGAATAACATTCAGCTTTCTGTCAAAGATAATACAAACAAACTTTGTTTCCTCAACAACTGGAATAAGTGTTCCGTCCAACGTGAGTTTAGGGTCATCATCATAATTTCGCTATTGACAGAAATGCATGCCTGTTTTTTTCTATTTTGAAAATTTGAAACCGTTTGTACTGGCCCAATTCTGGATCTTGTTCTTATTTTGTCGCAGTTGTCTTTCAAATATATGCATGTGCTTTGATTGATAACAAATTAAAATATAAACGTATAATGAACAATTCACATCTGGAGCTACACTCGCGGTGAATCTATTGATTTTGATATTAAATAGCGATACAGATAAAATGCTACCCATGGGCACACCCATCTCTAGCTGGTGCATATCTGAGAGAGTAGATCCCATTCGTACATTGAATTATCTGTCTGAGAGGAAAATTGAGATGAAAGAGGGCAGACGGCCTTTTAGATCCGTATCGTGCAGGTCATTTAATATCCTGTACTTCCATGTTGTGTCATATCCCTTTTCTAAATCAAAGAAGACTGCTAATAAATGTTCCTTCTTGATAAAAGCATCGCTAATAAATGTTTCCCGTTTAACCAGATGATCGTTGATACTACAACCAGAACGGAAGCCACGTTGGAAAGGAGATATTAAATTGTTACTTTCCATTTACCATACAAGCCGACAATTAATCATTATTTGCATTATCAGAGCTGTCAGGATCTCCGATATCTCTGCGTAGATTATAAATTGGTATTACTGTTGCTTCTTACCAACTCTTAGGTACATTAACAGCAATCCATAAATCATGAAACATTTTCAGAAGAGATGTTAGTCATGATTCTGGGAAGTGATTCAAAAACTGGTAATGTACTTCATCAGCCCCAACGCATGGATCATGGGTCTTGTCCAAAGCCTCCCTAGTGAACACAACTGATTATAGCTTTCAGAGATATTGAATGTGAATTTTAAGCGTGACTTTTCTTTTTGAGTTTTTAGTCTTCTGAAGACTTCTGAATGATTAGATGATGAGGAGAATTTTGAAAACTGTCTGCTGTAATATTTGATATGCCACGTTTCGAACTAAAATTGTTATTGTTTGTTTTCAGGTGTCGGTGAGGATTGTTCGTTCTCTTTCCGTTTATTTTTCGAATATTATCCAAAACATTTTTAATTGAGTCATGAGAGTTTAAAGAAGAAATATATTTCTTCCATGATGTACGTTTACATTACTTGATTGGGCGGTGAGTTTTAACGGGGGTAATACGATAATTGCTTAAATTTTCGGGCGTTCGACGATTGTTGATCTGTTTTAATGCTTCTCTGCGTTATCAAATGGCTTCTTTGCATTCCTTGGTTACTCTAGGGTTTTTTTTACTGCTCGGTGAGGACTTTGAATAGATACTTCTGTAATCTTGATTAGAATTGATGTAAAATACTGCATATGATTAACAGCGTTAAATACTGTATCATAATTTAGTGTAGTTTTACATAGTGTTTCAAAGGTAGCATAGTCGGCCATCTTTATATTTGATTGTCTAATTGCGTAATCAATTGTAGTTATTTGCAAGGTTGTTTGGAAAGTGATCACTGCTGTGAAGGTCAGCAGCGACATTACATTCATAGTCCAAAAGCAGCGGAAGAGAGTAACTTGTCAAATCTATCAGTGTGTATGTACTCGTTCCTGGGTGGAAATGTCCGTGATTTACCGTTATATAGACACAGATCGTGTCTATAAATAAAAGCATCTACTTTGTGGCCTCTGTCAATTATGTGATTTGATCCCATGTAATGTCATGGGTATTAAAGTCACTGAGTAAAACGAAGGGCGCGTGAAGTTGTTGAACAACATTGTCTAATTCGTTAGCTACTAGGTTGGTGTTTGGAGGTAAGTAAATATACCAAAAGGTAATCACTGGATGTAGAGTGACGCTTACAACTATGGCTTATAAATTTGTGTTTAAAGGGATGACTGTGTGAGGAGCTCTCCAGAGACCCTGTCAGCGTTTTGAAAGTAGGTGTTAAAGAATAGTTTTTAAAAGCAATGTTATCCGTCAAGTTTATGAATGTTTCCTGTAAACATAGTACTGCAGGATCATGTTCATTTAAAAGCAGAACAATATAATTGCAGTTAGCTTTAAGTACTCGACAGCTCCATTGAATGATGATGTTTTTTTATTACAGATTTAACATAAAGATTATGTATTTTGATTAAATATTTTTTGAGAACACTGCATTGGCTATTTTTCTGGAGGATGTATCGGGTTAAATCTGTTTTGGCAGGTTTGGAGCCATCTTGAGAACATGGAGCAGTTTCATCTGCATCCATGACCTCAAGATCGCCAGACCTATTGTTTAGCTTAATGGGGCCGTCAGACCACTTTTGGTGCCTGTTTGGGTGTTCATATTTCGTATTTGGAGATTTAGGTAATGGATAGGTGTTTGATGTTGTCTGCGTGGGGATTATGCTTCTTTGTGCCAGGTAGTGTGGATTGTTAGTGGCTGATGTTGTATCGGGTATATCAGTTTCAGTTTGTCTATCCTTGTTTGTCTTTGGACTGGTTTTAACAACAGTTGAGAAGGTTTGGTTAGGTAGATGGGTTTAAGATTTGACAATCTTTCTGGCTTCTTGGATGGGGATGCTTGACATATAATTTTAGCTTCTGGATCTCGTTTTCTAGTTTCTAGGTCTCTCAATCTTTGGAATTGTCATGGTGACTTTTGCCACAATTTGCACAATAAGGATTCGCGCCGCAGTCTGCTTCTCGATGACTGTTTTTACCGCAACGGACACAACAGGGCGTCTGGAGCATCTTTTTTCGTGGTGACCGTATGTCTGGCACTTACAACAACGTAGAGGGTTTGGAATATATACCTCAACTTTAACCTGTAAAGAAACAACTTTTACTACCTATGGTAGCGCTGTTGTGCTCAAGGTAAATATTATGGTGTTTGTATCGTGCAATTGTGTACCGCGTTTAATACGTATTAGACGAATTGCAGTAACACCTTGAGTCATCATTCCCTCTACGATATCAATGTCACTGACGCCTGCGAGTACTCGGCAGCGAATTACTCCTTTGGATGAGGTGAGTGTTGAATAAGCCAAAGTATAAACCGGAATATCAGAAAACGATTGAATTTCCCTAATAATCTCGGTATGTATACATTGGCTCACATTCAATGAGCGAAGTATCCGATTTGAGATTTTTCACCGATTTTGGACTGCCAACTAGGCCAAGTATAGTCCTTGCGACCACAAATGGTGAAAGCGTAGCAAATGGTTTTATTTTGTCTTTTTGTTGAATAACCATGAAGCGTGGAAATGATTCCGCGCCACATGGTTCATCATCCGTTAAAGGTTTAGAACGTTTTAGTTAATGTTTGTTTTTATTTTCAAATATGTCTTCTTTTATATTCATCACACATGCTTACCCACCCGAGGGGCTACGGGTCGATTTGTCTTCTAAATTGCTCTCCGTTACGGACCACTGCCCTCTCACCTCTGTATGCGTGGGTTCGAGTCAAAGATTCGACTAATGAAGTTAAGTTAATTTCTCGTGAGGCGCTGGTTCTCCCCAGGGGTTTTCCCGTTTTCTTCATCCAGCAATAATACTGGCCGCCATGTATAGCATATCGTGTGCTGAAAATTGGCGTTAAACGATACAACAACATCACCCACCCGCCACTTCGTCTCCATAGGGGACACATTTACTTTTCGAGTGCCAAGGATACATAGATTGTATACTCGGTAAGTAAATATACCTCCCGATTGACCCGTTAAGCCCCCGCATTCTATGACGACTTATGGGGGTAAGCGAAAGAAGACGTAAAGGGGTAGATACCAAGGGTAACGGTGGTTCAAGAGAGATACAGAGAAAAATATAGAGAAAGTGAGCGAATCAAGCAAGACCTCTTAGGGTTCGGCGTGACCACCCTATTTGTCAATTTGTCCATAACGACCACCCGTCTGGGAGAAGTAGATGTCAAAAATGTGTATTGCATCGGAAAAGCCTCCGCTCAACTACCAGAATCCTTTCCTCCCTCGACACGGGTCGCATCCAACGGCAAACAGGTTGCCTCTATTTAGTCACCTCTTAGGACACGTAGTGAGGCACGTCGGGTCATTTCTACAAGCCCAAACGCGCAGAGGGAATTAAGAGAGAAAGATATATAGACAGAGAGATACACAGACATACAGACACACAGACATACATATATATAGACAGACGAACTGACAGACAAGCAGATATATTAATAGACAGACATAGAGACAGTGAGACAGAGAGACAGACAGTTAGATAGATAGATAGAAGGATAGATAGGTAGGTAGGTAGATAAATAGATATATGCATATATATATATATATATATATATATATATATATATATAGAGAGAGAGAGAGAGAGAGAGAGAGAGAGAGAGAGAGAGAGAGAGTCATATCTAATAATAATTCCTACCCTTCACAAACTACCGTGTATATCACGCCGGGCATATTGCACAGTTATTTGCATAAGCTGGTGTTGCGAAGAAGATCAAATGTTTTAGGTGAGATTTAGATTGCAGTCTTCAATTCAGTATGTATGAATTACGAATTAGACTAAATTATGATATATATGCATTATATTATAGACAGCCTCACAATATTGTCTGTATGTACAACGGTTTAGACAACCTCAAAATCTTTTAAATGTTCTATGGAAGCATTACATAATGTAAATGTTGAACATAAGGCTGCAACTAGGGCTATATATATATATATATATATATATATATATATATATATATATATATATATATATATATATATATAACTGATTCCATCCCTTCACAAATGTTTTAGGAGAGATTTAGTTTGCAGTTTTCAATTCGGTATGTATGAATTACGATTTTGACAGCCTCTAAATATGGTATGTATCCATTATAGTATAGACGGCCTCACATTATTGTCTGTATGCACGACGGTTTAGACAATCACAAAATGTTTTCAATAGTCAATGTAGATAAGGTTTAGACATACAGTAAATGTTGTAAGTAATTTGTGCATTTTACACAGCCGCTAAATTCGGTGTGAATGTTTACGGTTTAGACAGTCTCTAACTGTTGTATGCACGTATTACGGTTTAGACAGCCTCTAAATGCTCTATGTACGTATTGCGGTTTAGACAGTCTTTAAATGGTGTATGTACGTATGAAGGCTTAGAAAACATGTAAATATTGTATGTGTGAATCTATCAATTTGAAGACAGCTTATAAATGTTGTATTTATGTATAAGGGTTTAGACAGACACAAAATGTTTAATGTAAGTATCACCACTGAGATAGATTCTTAATGATGCATGTATGTATTACGGTTCAGACAGCCTCTAAATGTTGTATGTATGTATCCCGGTTTAGACAGACTTTAAATGATTTAATAAGTATCACAATTTCGCTAGATTCTAAATTTGTGTACAGATAATTGCTTCCACCGCCTGTTCATGATATATGTCAGTTTTTCAGTGTTAAAACAGCCCATATATATTGTATGTATGTATTAAATGTAAAAAAACTTTAATTATTTTATATATGTATTAGTTCTTAGTAAACTCTAAATGTGGTATTATGTATTTCGGTTTATAAAACCCTTGATGGAGTATGTGTGTATTACGGTATAGACAGCATCAATTTTTTATGTATTTATTACGGTTAATATAGCCTTTAAATGTTATATGTATGTTGCACAGTTTAAACATACTCTTAACGGTGTAAGTATATTTCATGTTTTAGACAAGCTCTAAATGATGTTTAGACAAACTCGAAATCTTGTCTGTACGTATCACAGTTTAGAAATACTATGTATGTATGTATGTATGTATGTATGTATGTATGTATGTATGTATGTATGTATGTATGTATGTATGTTTGTTTGTATGTATGTATGTATGTATTTATGTATGTATGTATGTATGTATGTATGTATGTATGTATGCATGCATGCATGCATGCATGTATTTATGTATGTATGTATGTATGTAAGTATGTATGTATGTATGTATGTATGTATGTATGTATGTATGTATGTATGTATGTATGCATGCATGCATGCATGCATGCATGCATGCATGTATGTATGTATGTATGTATGTATGCATGCATGCATGCATGCATGTATTTATGTATGTATGTATGTATGTATGTATGTATGCATGCATGCATGCATGCATGTATGTATGTATGTATGTATGTATGTATGTATGTATGTATGTATGTATGTATGTATGTATGTATGTATGTATGTATTACGGATACAACATGTAAGGGATCAATTAGAGTTAAAATGAGACAAAGTGAGATATCAATAGATTGTATTAAAAAAGAATTTGTGAATATGAATTCTTCCATACAATCATACATATAAAGTATTGCAAAATAATAAATGGCAGGGACAGGTATTAATATGCGTTCTCACTTACAGAATATCAAACAAATAAAGGTGAAATGTATTAATATATAGTCTTAAAACTTTTCTAAATTATTCCACATTTACAAATGTATCCCAACATTTTGTTTTTTTTTCATCTAATTAATTAAGTGTTATGAGTTACGAAGCTAGTCTTGGAATTTTTTTTGCGCATATTTCCAACGTTTATTTAACAAGTTTGTATAACGTAAGTGTATGGAATCTCCCATTCAGAAAATGGCAAATGCAGGTCTTTTTTGTATGGCTGTATCGGGCCATTTACTCCCTTAATTAACACTGTGACTGGGCATCATTCAGTACGTGATGTTTGTTCATAATTCTATCAAAATTGTCTATTTTTGTAGCATGTGATATATTTTAGGGGTTGTGAATATAATGTTTTGCATTTAATGTAGAAGAACTGGAATCTAAAAGTAAGTTGAATGTGTTTCTTCAGAGGTATCAACGTAGTTTCATCATTGTAGTACTGTCGTAATGTCTGTGGTGTAGGTAAAGGTTTTACCCCATAACTGACTCGAGATTATAACATGGGACTGTCGTAAACGCACCTCCATCCTCTATCGAACCTTCTATATACAGAGACGTATGGTAAATATGTGTAGTTCTGGTTCCATACAATGTACTCTGTGCCATTCTTGGATTATACGGGAGAATGCATGATAATACACGGCAGAACTAAACATATCGCGTATATATCTTTATCTATATCTATATCTATATCTATGGAGACAGAGAGAGAGAGAGAGAGAGAGAGAGAGAGAGAGAGAGAGAGAGAGAGAGAGAGAGAGAGAGAGAGAGAGAGAGAGATTGTGTTACATATCGGGTGAGCGAGAGTGAATTATCTACTCGCTAAGTTTCAATCATATTTGTGCAATTTGCTTAGTCTGTTTCGACAAGTATAATGGTCTACAATAATGACAAATATAAGAACATAATGCTACTCATGGGTGGTTTGTTATCACACAAATGATTAATCATCCTCATAAACAAACAGCCAAGTTAAGTTGATTGATTAAAATACGCGATTGGTAGGACTGAAAAGTACAATAAAATATCACAAAATAAAGTTAAAGAGTGAAATATTCCGCAGCAAAGTAGTGTCATTTAGTTTGACCAGGGATAAATACTACAAATGTTATATGATATCTATACAGTTTCCCGGGTAGGGGAATATTGTATGCGTTCGTATAATATTACGTAGATAACTGTGATACGTATTCATGTCTTTCAATCTATTTATGATTTTCCTTATTCATACAATCTCGGTTCATTGCCCAGTATTATACAAGCATGACAGTGTAATTTGTTGAATTTAAATGATTCATAAAAGGACATCCAGAATGTCTGAAGATGTGCCCAAATTACAGGCAAAATACAGTATATGTTCATATAAGATAAAATAAACTGCAGTTAAATTACTCTCTGGAATCAAGGTTAACTCAGAGGTAGAATATGGCATAACAAAGACGTGTCTTTGCTGTATTAATGTTTACTTTAGGTGTACTCTAGATTGCACCAAATACAACTATGTTATCCAGTGGCCATACAACTATAACACTTGGCAAATCGTTACTCAAATCGATACTTTCGACAAAAAGTTCTCAAAGTCCCCTTCATCTCTCTCCACATATGTTTTCGTGGTGGCAGTATCCATCTTTAATAGACGTATTAAGTTTAAAGGCACGTCCGCAACGTACTAGCTTTACAGTGCCAAATAAATCCTAGTTAAAACATGTAAAGAAGATAATTGCTTTAGGAATAAAGACCCTTCAACAAATACTAATTTGTTAAATGCAGACTAAACTTGCTCCTGAAAAACATCCCATCAAGGTCAACCATTTAACACAGCACCATAACATGTTTTATTTGAGTCGGTACCTAGGACAATTTGTGAACGTCTATAAACGCAAGTAACATTTGTTCCACTATCGATATCAATTTATCAAAGTAATCATTCCAGTTAAGGCTAAGCCATCGTACTTTGATGCATTCACACCAAAATGTATATATATATATATATATATATATATATATATATATATATATATATATATATATATATATATATATATATATATATATATATATATATATATATATATATATATATATATATATATATATATATATTTACACAAGTGTGACAGTTAATGCAGTTTGACTACGCTTCATTATTGATGCACAATGACAAATTATATACTCTAGTCGATGTTAACACTTCACTAGTAGTTTCGCATTGGCCAAGTATATGTATATTTATTTATACCTCAGTAGCAGACTGCTACTTATTTATCTAGAGGAGGTTTGTATATATGCAGTGATGGTTTGGTGCTGCGCATAGTTTGTCACGTATGAGGAACATGGTGACATATTGTATTTCTTAGTTGATATCATTAAAATTGTAACAGCAAAATGCAGGTTTGTAGTTGATGACAAGGCTGCTGCAGCCTTCGTTATCGGCAAGCACATAACCAAAGTGCGCTTGCCAAACGATGCGTCGATATTTTCAGCGGAAATCAGAGCAATAGCTCTTGCACTGAAATTGATTGAACAAAAACGCATTTTAAATAGCATTATTTTATGTGACTCGCTATCGATACTTCAGTCGCTACACCATAGAAAACTGGATAATCCATTACTAGTTGATATTCTCGTCAAAACCTCGGAGCTTAGTACCTCCTACACTATAGTATACTGTTGGCTACCTAGCTACAATGCTTCATTAGAGGCAATGAAGAAGCAGACCAGGCTGCTAAGATGGCTCTGTCCCAAGAACCATCGGCTTTTAAATTACCGTTTACTAATTTTAAGCCATGTATCAAAAAGTACCTACGTCAGAAGTAGCAGGCATCATGGGATGATGCAGTCAATAACAAACTTCATGCCATCAAACCAAACCTGGGAGAATGGACTCCTTCCTACAGAACTATCCGTAGGGAGGAGGTTGTCATTGCAAAAATCAGAATCGGTCATACATACACTACCCACTCCCACATACTAAAAGGTGAAGATCCACCAGAGTGTGTTTCTTGCAATGAGCCATTCACTGTTAAACACTTTATGACCTAGTGTTCCGACCTGCAACCTACGCGTGCTAAATACTATAATGTACATGACATGAAGGAACTTTTTGATACAGTACAAATCACTTGTATCTTAGATTTCCTAAAGGAAGTGAATCTCTGTTTTAAACTATAACTTGTATGCCATCACCTAGAATATTTTTTATCTAATGCAAATATCACCTCTTATTTACAACATCTTATCATCAACATACACCATTTACATATCCCGTTGATTGGGAAGCTTCATATTTTCCTGTCACGAACATCTTACCATTTTATATTTAACTATTATGTTTTTTTTATATCGCTGGTCGATGTTAAACCTTTCTTATTTTTGAACATCTAACCTATTGTATGGCGCTAAATAGCCTAAAAGTGCTGATGCACCGTTAACATTCAAGCAAACATGCAAGCAGGTTTGTATGAGGGCATTTTATTTGACCATTCATCAATATACATTTAAAGTAGAAGCATTCTCAAACGTTAGGATTAAGTCAAATCAAGAGAGCGAGAGAGAGAGAGAATGAGAGAGAGAGAGAGAGAGAGAGAGAGATATAGACAGAGAGACAGAGAGAGACAAAGAGAGAGCAGATGCAGTAACTATTTGAAGTAGAAATACTAGTGTTCGAAAAGTACAGAGAGAGAAAGAGATAGAGAGGGAGAGAAATAGAGAGAGAGAGATAGAGAGAGAGAGAAAGAGAGAGGGGAAGCAAATGCAGTAACCATATGAAATATAAATACTAGTGTTTAAAACGTACATATCTGCAGTAGTCATCTAAAAGAAAAATACTTCTGATAGATTATATTGCGCTTATCCGATTTGACGTAGCTCGTCTGCCTATCACCATATTTGACAGGACTACCTAACCATTGCAGCTTTGTCTTGAATTACAGGTAAAATGTTATATTTAACAACAAATAACGAGTATCAAATATCGGCTAGCCTTCACAAAATTCTGCCACCCTTTCTATATCTCGTGTACATTATTTGTTTAAATTAAACATGAAAGAGGTATATCGTAGACACTGATTGGACCGGGGAATTTGTTTATGCCGATAGAATGCAAATATTCAATTTTTGTTGTTGACGTTTTCTGGTATTTGGCTCTATAGAAACTACGATTTACTTTCAATCAAATCAACAAGAAAATACATAGTATTTGGGGTCTAATTATGTGATCCAAAACATTGTGTGTTGATGTTTTTTTCTTGTTGTCAAAATAATACAAACATTTGATTTTCTTTTCTCTTTTTAAAATATGTTTCATGGTTAACAAAAGCATGAAGCAATATTTATTGCCATGTGAGTTGTGGATTATATTTAATTATACACTGTATGTGCTGTATTGCGATGATATATTGGGAAACTACAATCAATGTACATGTGATGTCAGTAGTCTCCATGACTTAAAACGGCAAATACTCTAAAAACGATTGCATGTGAACTAATACGGGAAATATTAATGACATGTAGGCAGACATACAGACATAAAGACATACATACATATAGACAGACGTGCATACAGACATATATATAGATATACAGACATACAGACAGAGAGACATACAGATAGATATATATATATATAGATAGATAAATAGATAGATAGATAGATAGATAGATAGATAGATAGATAGATAGATAGATAGATAGATAGATAGATAGATAGATAGAAAGATAGATAGATAGATAGATAGACAGATAGATAGATAGATAGATAGATAGATAGATAGATAGATAGATAGATAGATAGATAGATAGATAGATAAGATAGATAGTAGGATAGATAGATGGATGGATGGATGGATGGATGGATGGATGGATGGATGGATGGATGGATTTTTGGATGGATAGAAAGATAGATAGATAGATAGATAGATAGATAGATAGATAGATAGATAGACAGACAGACAGACAGACAGACAGACAGACAGATAGATAGATAGATAGATAGATAGATAGATAGATAGATAGATAGATAGATAGATAGATAGGTAGGTAGGTAGGTAGGTAGGTAGGTAGGTAGATAGATAGATAGATAGATAGATAGATAGATAGATAGATAAATAGATAGATAGATAGATAGATAGATAGATAGATAGATAGATAGATAGATAGATAGATAGATAGATAGATAGGTAGGTAGGTAGGTAGATAGATAGATAGATAGATAGATAGATATATAGATATATAGACATATATAAATAATTCATACCATTCACAAACTACCGTGTATATCATGCCAGTCATTTTGCACAATTATTTACATCAGCTAATGTTGCGAAGAAGATTAAATGTTTTAGGTGAGATTTAGGTTGCAGTTCTCAATTTAGTATGTATGATTTACGATTTTGACAGCCTTTAAATATGGTATGTATCCATTTTAGTATAGACAGACTCACAATATTGTCTGTATGCACTATAGTTTAGACAAGCACAAAATGTTTTCAATATTCAATGTATATACGGTTTAGACATACAGTAAATGTTGTGTGTAGCTAGTGCGTTTAAGACAGCCGCTAAATTCGGTGTGAATATTTACGGTTTAGACAGCCTCTAACTGTTGTATGAACGTATTATGGTTTAGACAGCCTCTAAATGTTCTATGTACGTATTGCAGTTTAGACAGTCTTTAAATGTTGCATGTACGTATGAAGTTTTAGAAAACATGTAAATATTGTATGTGTGAATCTATCAATTTGCAGACAGTTTATAAGTGTTATATTTATGTATCAGTGTTTAGACAGACACTAAATGTTTAATGTAAATATCACCACTGAGATAGATTCTTAATGATGTATGTATGTATTACGGTTCAGATAGCCTCTAACTGTTGTATGCATGTATTTCAGTTTAGACAGACTTTAAATGATTTAGTAAGTATCACGGTTTCGTTAGATTATAACTTTATGTACAGATAATGGCTTCCACCGCCTGTTAATGATGTATGTCCGTTTTTCTGTGTTAAAACAGGAGTTATATATTGTATGTATGTATTAAAATCTAAAAAAAAATATTATTTTATGCATGTATTAGTTCTTAGTAAACTCTAAATGTGGTATTATGTATTTCGGTTTATAAAACCCTAAATGGTGTATGTGTATATTACGGTTTAGACAGCATCACTTATGTATGCATTTTTTACGGTTACGAAAGCCATTAAATGTTGAATGTATCTTTCACAGTTTAGACATACTCTTAACGGTGTAAGTATATTTAATGGTTTAAACAAGCACTAACTTATGTATTCATTATGGTTTAGACAAACTCGAAATGTTGTCTGTACGTATCACAGTTTAGATAGGTCTTAACCTGCCAGGAAAATAGGATTTGCCCACTTAGTAAGGACTGAAGCAAATCGCTATTTAACATATCTTGGCTATTTTAAACCTTAAAACGTTAATTTCCATTACTTTTTGCCCATTTATGTGGAATCCGGGGTTACTGACCCTCTAAAATCTAGTAAGAACATACGTTATGCAGCAAATGTGGCTGAGTATTATTCCCTATGCAGGCTGAACTTTTTTGAATATTATTATATCCGGATTCACTATGATTTTATTTAAACCATATATCAATACATTATTATCACTTATATATTGTTCAGTGTCTTTCTACACTCTTAGTCATTACCCTTGTGACTATTTTCTGTTCTGGACTATTCGGTAATTTTCAAGTTTTTATTTTTTCATCTAATTGTCACTCTTGCACATAACCTCAGATATATGATTATATCATCTGTCTTTATCTTTTGTTGTTCAGAAAAGCTTAATTTGCCTACATGTCATTAATAGCTCCGGTATTAATTCACATGCAATCTTTTTAAGAGTATTTGACGTTTCAAGTCATGGAGATTTCTGACATCACATGTACACCGATTATAGTTTCCCAATATATGTGAGACGTATCATCGAAATACAGCACAGGTAGTGTATAATTCAATATAATCCACAACGTCACATGATACTAAATATTGCTTCATGCCTTTGTTAACCGTGAAACATATTTTAAAAAGAGAAAAGAAATCAAAGTTTTGTATACTTTTCAATCAAGAAACATGAACACGCAATGTTTTGGATCACATAAATAAACTGATGTTGTAGGCCCCAAATACTACATATTTTCTTGTTGATTTAATTGAAAGTAAATCGTAGGTTCTACAGAGCCAACTTTCAGAAAACATTTTTTAAAAACAATGTACGGATTCAATCGGCACAAAAAATTCCCCAGTCTAATCAGTGTCTACGATCTTCCTCTTTTACTTTTAGCTTAAAGAAATACTGTTCTCCTGATACGAGGGATAATGATAGGGCGGCAGAGATATGTGAAGGCTAGTCGATATTTGATGCTCGTTATTTGTTGTTAAATACATCATTTTATCCGTAATTCAAGACAAAGCTGCAATGGTTAGGTAGACAAATATGTTGATAGGCAGACGAGATATATGAGAACAACCCGGATAAGCGAAATATAATAGCAAAATATTTCTCTTTTGGGGGACTACTGCAGATATGTACGTTTTGAACACTAGTATTTATATTTCATATAATTACTGCATCTGCTAACCCACCCTCTCTCTCTCTCTCTCTCTCTCTCTCTCTCTCTCTCTCTCTCTCTCTCTCTCTCTCTCTCTCTCTGTACTTTTCAAACACTGGTATTTCTACTTCAAATAGTTACTACATCTTCTGCTCTCTCTCTCTCTCTCTCTCTCTCTCTCTCTCTCTCTCTCTCTCTCTCTTTCTCTCTCTCTCTCTATCTCTCTCTCTCTCTCTAGTGAAGTGTTCACATCGACTACAGTATATAATTTGTCATTGTACATCAATAATGAAGCGTAGTCAAACTGCATTAACTGTCACGATTGCCAGTTGGTATCGATAGTGGAACCCATGTTAGTTGCTTTTATAGACGTTCACAAATTGCGATAGGTACGCACTCAAATAAATCGTGTCATCGTGCTGCGTTAAATGTTTGACCTTAATATAATGCCTTTAAGGAGCAAGGTTAGTCTGCATTTAAAAAAATTGGTATTTGTTGAAGGGTTTTTATTACTAAAGCAATTATCTTCTTTACATTTTTTAACTATGATTTATTTGGATCTGTAAAGCTAGTACATTGTGGACGTGCCATTAAACTTAATACGTCTATTGAAGCTCGATACTGCCACCACGAAAGCATATGTGGAGAGAGATGAAGGGGACGTTGAGAACTGTTTGTCGAAAGTATTGATTTGAGTAAAGATTTGCCAAGTGTTATAGCTTTATGGCCACTGTATAACACAGTTATATTTGGTGCCTCCTATAGTAAACCTAAAGTAAAAATTAATAAAGCAAAGACACGTGTTTATTAGGCCATATTCTGCCTTTGAGCTAACCTTGATTTTCTGTATTCAGTGTTGCTACAAACTTCGAGGATCAGCAACGTTTTAAGCGTTTCTTAAGGAGAAATTGGCAAAATGAAAACGTTAATGAAAATGTATTCTTACAAGATGCTAGTACCAATGAAAGGAGGATCAAGTGTTGGTCGGGACATTTCCGAAAACAATGTGCATAATTCTGGATAGATTTTTTTCAACGCATTCGAAATGATGGCTATTTAAGTGAAGACATTTTGGACAAAAGCATTCTGCAATTTTGCATGATGTGAATGATTCAGGTATACAAAAAACTACCTTTCGTGAGATGTTTATTTTAGAATACAGATGACTGAACATGATCATACATTATAATTATCAAAATTGAAGTAGAATGCCAAATTCCATGAGGTCTACACTTATTTTTCGGATATTTCAGCCCGGGGTATTTTTTTACTTGTACTTACGCTGTGTACCCCCACCGAGATAAATTTCACGTTTTAAAGAGGATATTGGAGATACGCCGTGTCTTTTGATATTGTTAACGTTACATTTAATTTCAACGTTGGTACGAAAATTTGCACCAGAAGACCAAATATATTGTTGGGTGAGATATATTATTCTCACATATTATTTCAATTTTCAAAGATGGGCGGACCGATCTATAGCGTTAGAGGTAACAAGCGTCCGCTTGGAATGCGGAAAATCGCGGATTCGAACCCTATCCGAGTCATACCAAAGTCTAATAAAAAATGATACTAGCAGCTGCCTCATATGGCGTACAGCCATAAGAGGTTAAGAATGGTCTGCCTGTTATCAGGATAAGGTGACCTGGTGGTACATGATGTTACATGCCCGCGGCATGATGCCTCGGTGCTCGAACCACTATAAACTGTGGCAATGCAGACATATCGTAGGGATATGACTGAATGTTTTTTTAAAGTTACGTTACAAATGTAAAACACACATACACATACACAAACACACACACTCACAGACCCACACATACACTCAAAATTGAGCCAAATTGGATCAACTAAATACTAGACTGAAACAGCAGAAGTTATTTTTAAACTTAATACTGTCAGTTTTCAGAAGTTAGCACGAAAACCAGTTATCTTAAAAATGTCATATTGGCTAAAACTGGCTTTACTGGATCGCGTGTATATATTGCTCTAGGGCTTTACTGCGCATGTAAAATTTATGTCAACAATATGGACGCAACCAGAAAACCCAATTGAACAGATAGACGAAGAAAAAAAATGCTTACCATTGGAAAAGTTGCAAGAGCTACCAGAACATTCTGTTCAGCATAATACTAATTTTTGGACATACATAATACCACCCCATTGCTTTCATTATTCGCGATATATCGACATATTCTGCGTATGACTTTGAAAAGATGTAATCTTTATGCGTCAGGCAATGGAAATGAAATGCGTTACTTTTTAAAAGACTATTTATGTATCAACATCAGCCGATGAACTTGGTCAGATCTATAGTTGGGTTCAACGTAACAATGCCACTAATGGCAAGAGATATTAAGCAAACTAAACCAGATTTGGAAAAGAATTTGTAAAAGTTCAACATTTTATAAAATTATTTTGAAGAGAAATATTAATGAATATCATGTGTTTACAAGGTCTCACTGAAATGAAAAATGAAATAAATTTATAAACAGACCATTGAGAATCAGTTCGAACGGCAAGTTGCCTATTTGTCTCATTTAAAGTATAATAAGCAAGGTCGTATGTAGAAAGGGGGCCATGGTGGTTATTTTTGATGATTTTATTCCTTCAGAATATTGCTTTAGTTTCAACATCAACCTCGCGCTGAGGACGTGTCGTTGACCATTATATTTCATATTTCCATATGCATTATGCATTTAGAATAGAATATGAAATATAGTTGTACTGTTACGTATATTTGATATAAGTCATTTATATTTATTTCTATTTTTGTTTGTTTGTTAGATTTAAATTTGGCATTTTAAGTTTTAATATTCGTTCATTTTACATAGTAAACACCAGGGGTTGACCTCATTTTCTCACCTTGCTTCAGAGTGTAAACAAGCTTTTAAAATGATTGGTTGATTCCAAGGACAAAATGAAGTAAAGTATAAGCATCTTTCTAATTTTAGTTGGGTCATATGGTATTTATGTGATTTCTTGAACGTAGGTTTGTTCTGATAGTTTCTAGAATATCAAGTGACCCTTTTTTCCTTAAAAATAGATATATAAACCATGTTTTAGGAGAGAGCTATTCAGTAGTCAGTATGACCTTTGGAATACAAACATGTGTGTGTTATTGTTTGAGTATAAATTATTCGTTTGGGATCAAGAGGAATTTATTGTGTTATTTATCTAGAAATTATTTGTGCTCATTTGGATTATTATTATAAAACAAGAACTGACTAAATCAAGTGACATCGTTGTCCATATTAGATTACATCGTCAAGATTCGAACCGGGAACGATTAGGACATTTTATTATCAGGACTCTTGCAATTCCACTTGTGGATTATATTGTGAATATTCTTTATGGATTAATTTTTGGACTTGATTCTCTAAAACCTTAAGTTTATTTTTTTATTTTATGAAGATATTTGTACTTAATAAATTGTTTGTTAAATTGTACAAGCCTGTTATTTTTACTTCTTTCTATGTTGCTGTTTATTCGAGCCTAAGCACGTAACAGTACGCTCTATGAATATCACTTTCTTTGTTTAAAAGGACAATCATTTTCTCTTGTACAAATTGGATTGTCAACCAAAACCGACACGATGGTCCTGTGTTTATGGAAATGACGTATAGTTGCGCGGAATTATATGACGCACAACAAAATAGTCCGACATGATATATATATATATATATATATATATATATATATATATATATATATATATATATATATATATATATATATATATGATACACTTTTATTAAAACAGGATAAACTGATGATAATTTTATTGCTATTTCTCCATGGTGAGGATGTGAGTAAATGCTGCCATTATTTCACATGGATATATAACACATATTGGTATGTGCACGTTCATTTGTTTTTGTCTCTACTGTATGGGCTATTATGATTTTGTTATATTCCGTTTTGCTCTACGTATGCAAATCCTGAAATAATTTAAACCTCATAAAAATACAAGCAATAGCTAATATTGTTGCCCATGTGAACCTGTGGCGGTGATGATGATTATAATTTCTTAAGATTTTTTTTATCGCTAGTTTTGTCCGAGGAATATATAAATGAGATGATGAATGAAGACAGAAAATGAAAGACATGGTATCACTTAAAGTCCCTGTTATTTTCGCATCATTGCCTTCAAAGTAACTTGAATATATGCCAGTTGTTAAAAATATATTATGTTTGATCTTCATCTTTGTTTAGGGGAACGAATTATTAATCTGAGTGTATGAAATGTTAACTTGATGGAACAAAGTATTATTTTGAGAGAACTAAATGCTAACTTGAGGGAACAATAAAATAACTTGTGCGAACAAAATGGCAATTCGGAAAAAAAACAAATGGTTTTTTGAATGAACGAACTATTAATTTGAGTGAACGAATAATAACTTTATGCACGAAATAATAACTTGTGCGAGCGAAATTTTAATTTGAGAGAACGAATTATTATCTTGAGAGAACAAAGTAGTAAATACAGGGAACAAAATATTAATTTTAGGGAACGAATTAATATTTTTAGTTAACGACATGCTAACTTGAGGGAACAAATTATGAATTTGAGGGAACGATTAAGACAATGAGGCAACAACATAATGACTTGTGCGAACGAATTGGCAATTTGAGGGAACGAATTATTATTTTGAAGGAACGAAATATCAATTTTAGGGAACGAAATAATTTTCTAACTCGTGTCCTCTAGAAAATCTAGAGTCTGTATAACTTATGTTTGCAATCAGAATATAATATTTGTTCTTCATTTTTTGTCTTTTTTTTGTTTCTCATAAGAATTGAAAATTACATGAAGATACATCAACGATATTGTTTACAATTCTAACAGTCAGGCTTACGTATGTTTAGAATATGTGTATTTACTTACATGCTAACATATTTTTACTCATAATACTTTTATCGAAGATTTCATTTATCTGATAACAAATGCCATATTTGGTTGATTTATAATACTGTAATTCGTATGCTAAAAAATACCATTGTGAACCACAAACTAGTCTATTTTTTAAAAAAAATAATTTAAATGATTTGTTTACATAACTGTATGGCAGCAATGAATCCAAACAAACAGAGCAAAACTATATATCTCTAACAGGCTTGATACGGACATGAATATAATACGTGAATGCCATCGACACGGTGTATAGGGCCCTATAGATTGTAAGATTGCCTGTGAGGTGTTTGGTGAGCGATGTGTCATATTAACTTTTTATAATGTTTACGTTTAAAAAATGTATGAGTCCATGGAGTAAGTACATCATCCATAACAGTTAATAATAAATCACTTGTGCTGACCTCCAATGGTGTTGGTGGTTTATTGAATAAAATGTTTGGATGTAAGTACAAAAAGCTCACCAAATACTGAATTACATTTGAACCCATTTATTAAAGGGAACAGTCAATATTCATTGAGAAATTAAAATGAACTATTGATTGCCATAACAATAATACTAGTCAAATGAAGAAGTAACAATTGCGCAACTCAATGCATATATTAACATTCTTGTCTTCAAAATATATAATAAAAACTAGCTACACTCTTCTACCAGGGTTCCATTTATGCAAGTATTTGAGAATGTATACAGGTTTAAGTCCTGGATATAAGTGTATTCATTATCATTGATAGAATATTAGCATGCAAAAAATCACTTGTTAGACCGTCGTTCACGTTAATTAGAATTTCCGTTTTGGATACCAACCAAAGCTAGCCAACCTTTTTCAACAGCTAATATATAATATAGCTTAGATAGCGTATTAAGGTATCGGTGAAACTGGTTCCAGGAAAGCAAAAAACATATACTCAAATATAACATGTTTAATTGTATAAGAATGTTTGCAAATTAAAGATATCTGCTGATTTATCTTGCTTCAGTATGTTATGTGTAGTTGTATCATTACAATGTTAGTAAGGCAACATTAAAAGTGCCTGAACTCGTGCATAAACTAACCACTTCATTAACCACGCTCAAAATCATTTACATAGTTCCTGATTATGTAAAAGTGTACATGCAGTAAATTAGATGAATCTCTTTGCATACATAGATTTCGTTGTCTTTGAAACACAACTGATTAATCAGCAACGATTCCTCTATATTGTTTCAATTTCAATCATATAATGTTATGGACTTTAAGAGAAAAAAGTGATAATTTCTTCAACTTTTCGTGGAGTAAGAGTTACATATTGAGAAACAATACAAATACTTTACTGTTTATTAAAATAATCCTAGTACCAAAATATTAGTACAATAGTTGGTGTATATTAACACAGAATATTGACAATGTAATATAACGAAATCGAAACCTTCCACTTTAAGATGACTTTCCATAAATTCAAAGTACGCGGGTTCAATCGTCTCATATCACATAACGTATGTAACAGTTAATATTGTACGTCACACATACTATTGGCCAATCAAAAGAATTAGGAAACCGCGCTTATATATTAAAAATATATAATATTGGTGATATTATCGTTAATTAGATATGCCTGTGTCACACAGGGATGTCAACGGGTACCCGGGTACTCGACCGTAGCGAGAAACCCGGGCATTGAAAATTAATGACGAGTACCCGTTCACAAAAATACGTTGTCGACAACACTATCAAAATATCATATATCATCAGCAGCACACTGGTCTGAGTAGTCCTAGTTTCCTCTAACCCTTGCCACCCCATCTCTGATATTTGGACATGCATGTTGGAGTGTAGGGTCAGAGCGCATTTCCTATCAAAAAGTTAGAATTCGCCGACACCATTCGATATCAGCATGAGTAGCAGCTTACATGCCGGCCCAGCAAACTTAAACGATCTTCCATCGAGATATACCAGCATGGAATCGATATGAATATGATTTATTTTCTCCAAAATCGTGAGCATAGCATTTGCTATGCCTTTAATCCGATGAAAGACGAGACGAAAGTACATCATTTCTGAAATTTGTCTCGGATCTGGTTATTTGCATTCGTAGTCACGTGGCTACACAAATGTCGCAGCCTAAGTCATACAGTCACGTGATATCGACAATACGCAAATTAGCAAAAGTTGTTGTACATATAATTTGGACATATTATATAGTAGCCACATAAATATAGTCTGTTCTCTCCTCACTAAGCCATACAGATGCTATAAAGAGAATTCGAATGAAAGTAGAACAATGTTTGCTATAAATAGAACATGTTACTGTAGGAAAGTACAAGTCCACGAACAAGCGTACTCGTATATTGTAGTTACAGTACGTAAGGCGGTCGTTTCTAAAATACGGTCTATGGGATTAATGGAATGTTAGAATAAACGAGACTTTTGGAAGGTGGATATAACGAAAAAGGGTAATCCATATAGGTTTACGCGTAAATCTTAATTTAGTGGAGACAAATTGATGCTCAAGGAGTGTAGATGTCTTTCATGTTCTAACGAGTACCCGGGTACCCGTTAAACTGCGCAACGGGTACCTGGGTAGGTTTTCCTTGGTTTTTGACAGCCCAGGCTGTGAGTCCGTGTGTACCAAAATATTAGTACAATAGTTGGTGTATATTCAAACAGAATATTGACAACGTAATATAACGAAATCGAAACCTAGGTTTAGTGGCATACAATACCTGCATTAGATTCAGAAACGTTATTGACCTAATTGATCTGCAACGTCATGTCAAAGCTCATCAGTAATTTTGCCAAAAGGTTTAGACCAAAGTTAAGAACGCTGTATGACGGACTACTAAGACAGTAGTTATGCCTATCGTTTGAGTGGAAGGGTAATATCGTCGTTATCCTGTTAATGTCAGTGTTATTGATATCTCATTCACCGATTTGACTAGAAAGAAGGCTCCGACGAATGTAACTCCAGCATACGTTTGGCAACTTCCTATGCAATTTTTAAAAGACATGATGTCGTCATAGTTAGTAGCTACATTACCAGACGTGAAAAAGGAATATGGCTTACGTACTCATACATGTACCATAGTTTCAATGGCCGTGCATTTAAATGCCTATGAGTGAACATTATTATTTTCCTTTGCATGTGTTAGTAAGAGCGCGTCGACTGCAGAACGCAATTATTCGGTCTCTGAGAAAGAATGCTTGTGAATTTTGTTGGGGATATCTAACGACCAACGCCAATTGTATGAACAAAGGTTTATTTCGGAAAGTGAACACTCAGTTGTTTCGCCCAAATTATGTGAACAAATGGAAGGATAATGAGACTTTCTGCAGCAATATCAGCAGGTGAGATACATCAAGAGTAGCTAGACTCTAGGGATACATTGTTAATGTAGTCATGATGAATGAACACTAAAGGTCATGTGACGTCTATATGTAGCGCCGGTGCAATGCATTTTTGGTGCCCTAGGCGAGATCAGATATATGGTGCCCCCTTCCCACTCATGCTCTCCCCACCCGCCCATCATGAAATAAACCCCTTAGCCCAGCGCCCTTGGCAATTGCCTAGTTCACCTAGTGCAAGCTCCGGCCCTGTCTATATGACTACAACAAGGGTACTTTACATGAATATGAATATGACATCAAGATTTAATAATTATGCAAGAAACAACGCAATGCATAACCTACTATAATCGTCAAAGATGAATATTGGTTAGACTCGATGATTTGTATTACTTAGTAACACTCTTTAGAAAATGTCTTGTCAAAAATGTATGAATTCATGTATAACCATGTCTGATAAACTATTTCCCCAGTACAACATGTATCTTATAAAATACTTACCGAATCATAATACGAAAACTATTGCTAATTTAATGTATATTTAATTTAATCGTGTGTCCGTTAGTTATTCCAGTACATGCTATTGTAATAAAACAGTATTTACTGGATATGATATTGTCCATACTCTTTCTAATGTGTGATGTAAATGATTACTAATATAAACATTCTAAATAGTTGTTAATATTGTTCCGAAATCAGTGGTAGGTTTGGTAACCAGTTTGTTAAATGTGATTTTGTTTATGTTAGCAGAATTATTTTACATTGTGTCGTTCGTTTACCAAAGTCCATGACAGGTAAACCAATATATGTTGACGATTCAGTGTTTGTCAACAAGGTTTCCAAAGGCACCTTTTGATAAATATTGAAACTAACTAAACAATACTAAAAGCTGTGCGAAATTTCTTCACTGAATTTGGCCTACCTAAATTTGTACAATCTGATCAAGGGTTAAAGTATGTCAGAAATTTTCCAGCAAGTTATTTACGAATTAGGAATCCATCAATTCAAATCAAAAGTGAAATTACTGTTCGACGGAACTGCAATGGAGATAATGTTTTAATCTGGTAATATACTTTTGTTTGACAGTCTCACTAATGCATGTTTTACAATTAATGAATTCAAAAGTGATTTTTATCGTGCTTTTGTAAAATATCTCAGACATATCATGGGAGATGGACAAGTGAAGCCGATATATTCTTAGGTCAAGGACATCGCTTCATAATATGTGTCTGTAAATAAAACGCAACTGATGAGATGCGTGGATATGGATGGATGTTATTTTAAATTGTATCCCAAATTTTTCGTAATTACCCTACCAATGGCACAAGTACTGAGCAATACAACCGAGTTCCATTGGACTTACAAATGTCAGAAGTCTTTTGATAAGTTAAACATCATACATATGAGTGAACCAGTTCGTACAGTTCCAGATTACAGTCAATCATTTAAAATGTAGATGCAAGTGATGTTGGGGTTTACACAGTATTAATTCAAGAAGATAAAAATGGTGTTTGTCATTTAGTTTGCTATGTTTGTAAGAAATTAATTACGCACCAGAGATATTATTCCACAATCGAGAAGTAATGTTTGGCTTTGATATTGCCATTACAACATTTTGAAGTCTACATTAATTCAGCTTCTTCTCCAATTTTCTGTGTATGGTGATCATTATACTGACATCAGCCTCATCAAGAGAAACGAAAATTTAATAGCAGACACACTTTCATGTGGATATTAATATATTATTTTCATGCATACTTTGTATCTTGGATAAGATTTATTCAAATATATTTTGATAAGCCACGTATATAATTAACATATGGCTTAAACAAAGATTCACTATATATGTTGTTGTTTTTTCTTGTATGGGGGAGTAGTATGCATATTCAATATAATGTCAGGTCTGTTAGTTTTAATATTTTAAAATTGTATTACACGATATTGTTATGTATCATTGGTTAATGAATGTGATATTATCCAGAATTTTACCATATATATGTTTCCGATGTAAACAACGAATAAAATATAAGCATTTCATCCAGCTAGTTCAAAAATCAGTGACAGTTTAGATAAGCAACTTTATTAATTAGTGTATCCTGATCAGAATAAGAAACATGAAGTATAGTCAAGGTCACAACTGGAACCAAGTGATATAAGACACATGGTAATTGGTTACAAACTTCTGTTTCTACCAGAAAAACAAACATTTTACCTTATCCAGGCATCTTTGTTTCGTCATATTCGTATAATTGACGTTATGATCAAAAAAATTCTCAGCGTTGCGTTAACATCTAATATGTGAAGTTGTATTATGTTGTGAGCAGTTTGAATTCAAGCGATTATTTTCTCTGGAAACACATTAGTGCATTGATATAAATGTTGGACAATGATGCTAATTTAAATGTATACGGAATACAAAACTGGAATAATACATCGCAAATCTGACTTTACCTGGTACTAAATTTAAGTAAAGGGAACTAAATGTCAATCTGCAAACTTATGTGTCAGTCTGGAAGAGTGATATCCACTTATGTGTATGAATTGGCTATAGGTTATAAAGACAATTCTTACCACATCAACGAAATTCATGATCTCTTTGGATGTAACTGCGAGAAGGTTGGGATGTTGTACATGTATTATGATTGAGCAAGTATTATCGCAGAAACATATGTTACTAGTCAAAAAATTTGTTTATTTTTCAAGTACGTACGTTAGTCAGAAATAATCCCTAGAAAAATAGGTTGAAGGTTGAAGGAGGTATATTTCCTTACCCCAGAGATATCATATCCTGTTCCCTAAGGTATGTGAGACCGCTTCTAGTTAATCCGACGGGTTGGGCTTTTATCTCTCGGTATGTGTCTTTTAATGTGAAATATGCAAATCAAGCGGAAGTCATGAATCCATATCTGAAAAAGCTGTCAATATATCTGAATGAGTAATCTGTTGCGTTGCTGATATAAGTCCTTACATATAAAATTGGGCCCTATGAGTTGATAGACGTGGGAGATAAAATCAAGCGAATATGGACTTAAATCTCCATCCCACATCCTGAACGATGCTGGTTAGCGATGAGTTATGGTATGATGCTAAATTGTTGGAAAGTGTTCGAACGTCGTTTGCCGATGAGCAAAATAATCTCGGTTGTTTCTCAGTATGCTGAGCTCATAATTGCTTTCTCCAAGACGAGATTGTATGTTCTGCTACATTTTCCTTTCCTTGTCTGAGACGTAGAAAGAGTCGTGATGAAAGCCAAGAGTTGGTCTTGTAGGCTGCCTTCATTTAACGTGTCCAGATTATACACATGTTTCACGAGAAAGGTCATCAGTGGAAGGGGAAACGGTTCAGGGCAATTATAGATAATGCGTTCATGAGTAATTAGGAACTGGCTGATAGGGCATGTGTTTCCCGAACTCTTTGCTTTCTTCCAATAACGCTATGAGGACTCAGGTCTTGTAAGAAAAAAATTGCCATATAGTTATCTTATCCAACCAGATTCATACCCCATATAGGTTACTATTTGGACATATACTAACGCATTTATATAAACAGAGTTGACGAGATGGTCGGTATAGTCCTTGATTTATCTGATATTTTTCTCGCATGATGGTCAAAGGTGTCAGCGATCATGTGACTGAGGTATAGATAACTGTAGAGGTGGAAAATCGTTGTTTGCACAGGATTGGGTGAAAATGTGACATGTGCCGTCATTCGCTTTGAGTGCGGAGTTTCGTTGCGATTGATCGAATTTCTTCACATCTGGTTGTGATAATTGTTTATGTCTAAAAACCTGTTTCATACGTTACAGACGTGCAGGTTCAAGTGCTCAGGACAAGGACAAAATAACGGATTTGGTGGTTATTCGTGTAGATGTAGGAAAAGCCGAAAATAAGACGGGATTTCCGATGTAACATCAGAATGGTGATGATGAGATAATAGAACAGGCTGATTTCGTTGCATTCTATATTGCTTGTTTAATCAGAGGTGTTGAAGGGTCAGACCTAATGAGAACTCCCTTGCTATGAAGATATATCTGCCACGGGTGAAAGTCCTTCACACTGGCCGTACTCTTCAGAATTTTTGTTTTGAATATATATTTCCTGGGAAGAGCATGCGTATATCTTTGCTCTGGTATGTGTTATTGATAGTGTGGGATGAGTAGGAAATATCTCTGGTTACGAAAACGTTCTCTCAACGGAGGCTTTGAAGGCCGAATCTTCCCGTGCCATCAGATAGCGTAGAACAGATGACGGTACTGGATAACATGTATGATCATCTTGGTTGTGCGAGCTGATGAAAATGCCCCTTTTAAATCTTATTACTCAGCTGGCGAAGAGTAAGTGGACGATCGTTGTTTAAACTCTAAGAGCCCCCTAAATTAGAAAACGTGAGTTTAAGACAGGCGCTGCTTAAAGAATTAATAGAAACTGCGAAGCGACATTATGCTGAGGCGTGACGTATCGTCGTATGAGTGTCATGAGGTGTCTGATAATTACACTGGTCCCGACAAATATCTGCAAACGTCGCGCTTGACATATTGATAACTAGAATGTTTGTGGTTTAGCCCGTTATAGTTATGTTCGGCGCTTCGTGATTTGCAGTACATTACCTAGGATGGGTCGCAACGGGAACATGTCATCTGCTTGCAGAGGATATTATCTAAGATGATCAATTGAGACACGTTATTACATGTTTGTTTCATGTATCCTGGCCGAATGTTTGTAATCTCTGTCTCTCGATGTTCCGTAAGAGGAATCAAGTCGGACCCCGATGAGCAAAGGTAGAGGGAATTCAAAAAAGCGGAGCTTTGTGGAGGTGATGTAAGTAGTGCGGTTTGTGACTGAAGGGTTAGTTGAATTATCTCCCTTATCCCCATAAATATTCACACCGAGCAAATATTTCGCATGTAGACTGTTGGTAGCGTCTTCATTCTGAGCTGTGTTTTTTGTTGCGTTTTGACCATATATATATATATATATTCTTTAAAACAAATTAGAACACAACGATCAAATCTGTAGGCCAACACAGGTCTTTATAAAGCATGATCCGTACAGAGTTAAATCAGGGAACAGTTGTCCCAGAAGGTAATAGCAGAAGATCTCAATACCATATATTGTACATATATGATCATCGAAGCATGGCGTTGAAAGACTACGGATACCATGATAATGAAAATCACGTGTACGTACCAAAATCACATACCTATTCATGTATAAGGAGTTTCGTCGAAGTATAAATAATGCAACATGAGCCTAAATTGTGATGTCACATAGGAACGAAGTGCTCCTTAAACTCGATGGAATGTTCATGCAGATAGACTTGGCTCAAGGGTCACCAATAGAAGCATAGATCAGCAGGTCGACGCGACCCAAAACGACATGGACAGAGTCTGAGCTGTACCATTCCGACAAGAGCGGAACAAATACATACATGTACACAACTATCTACATTACACACACAAAACCGTCACATGCACGTTAACTGAGGCAAGGTTTTATAGAAATAGGTGCGACAATATATAATATGAGGCATTAGGACAGAAGAAGTAAAAACATAGCAGTTAGTACCTGGATGCTATGAACGCCTAGGAATATAAATTCATAGATATGCACCAGTTCGTTATGGAATTACAAACATATAACGGCTGATAAAAGCGCTATAGACGTGCAGTAATACAATGCTGATAGCCAGAACTGAATGTGAAATCTGTTTAGGTTCCTTATTCAACTACATACATGAGTGATGAATGCAAAGTGTTACCATCTTCTAAAGGCAGAATCGTGTGGTGATAGAAACATAGACAGTTGAAAATATAGATAGAGTCTACTTTACTTACTATAGAAAATCTCCTTCAATTTGTATTACGGTTCACTCAACGTATATTCCGAATTTTGCTAGGTCTTTCATAACGAGCATATGCTTTTTCTATGAGCGAAAGTAGTAATGGATGTAATTTAGGTTTTGACGCCAAGTCTTATAACTAAATTGTGGTACGTCTGCCTTCCTGACACATATGTCAGAAGGCAACCATTAGCTCTATTTAGCTAATTGTGATATCTGGGAGAGCTGGGTTATAGACGTAGCAGTGGTTTTCATTATGATTTAGGTAACGTATTTTAAGTATATACTGATCAATCTTGTAATATTCATGCCGACACCAATACAGCAAGGCCTACACATATGCCTTATAGCAACAAAAACAATGACCAGCTGACAATAACATGCAATGCAGTAAAGCAATAACGCAATTTATGACATACCAGATTTGCTCATAATATAATTTATAAATGTTTGAATGATGATAACAACTACACTTACTTTGTAATGTTTATTGTGGAATTTGCATTAAAATTGCAATAAAGTCTTAAAATATTAAAGCATGCCAGTCTTTGCTTAAAATATATAACATGATTCAATATTTTTTTTATCTAACATAAACTAACTGAAATTAACGTAAAATCCTGGGCTACATATATCATCAATATATAAAAATGGCTACATGTTATTAAATGAAATCCCTGATATAAGACTTATCATTATAACATACTTTCAGATACATGATGGTTATATACATTAAATGGACACTAAAAAAATTATTTGAATAGGTCTCCTCTAGATCAAAGATGTCTTCAAAACATAACATCACTGCGAAATAGTATAACCACGTATGTAAATTGTGATGGAATTCATCCAGAAATAAAATTACATATGATTCAAATTGTAGAAAACACTATATATAATGGGACTTTTTCTTGACAAAACACATTTCCTGATAAACAACATATAAACTACAATGTAGTGCTCGTGGACATATATTGCATTACTTGGATTAAGTTTGATATCATTAACAATTATATGTTTTAGTATAAAGCGAATAAATTTCAAACCTAGTAATCTTGTATATCATGCTACATGGAATTAAATATATCTACAATACTGTAATTACTGTAATTTGTGTACTGTTTAAATTTGATACCTTGTAATCATATGCATATGTATTTGTCTTTTACAAGTGTACCAACAATTTAATTCAAAGTATGTTTTAAGCAATTGGGTAAAAAATATTTGTTGAGTAACCAATACTGAACTTAGCTTGGAATATATCTTTTTCACATTAAAAGGAATAATTATCTTACTTTTTGAGGTCCTTACATTGAGAAACGTAGCACATGTAGTAATACCACAATAATAAGTCCCATTAAGATGGTCATACACCTTGAAATATACAACTAATAATGCAAATGTTCATGGCATTGAGGATGAAGGTGAGGTTTGCTTATTATTTGATGTTCTCCTTGATATGTAATTAGTTATGTACAATGATACTCCAGGTACAATTTATATTATTTGCATGTTATAGAACAATTAATAACAGTCATATTGACTGGAATTCATTTTTATTACTAAATTAGCAATTGGTTCAGTCGGGATGATGTCACTTGCTTAGTGAACTACTTTCCACAATAATGTGATGTGCAAATAATCTTTTTTTCTTGCAATATTGTAGCACTATGTATGTTCAATATTACAATTTCGTTGTACCTTAATTTTATATTTTTTGTTCAATTAGGAACTGCTGCAAAGTCGCATCTAAAAGCATATTATAAAACCACAAATAAGTCTCCATATAATTATTATTGTAGGTCTCGAAGGTGAGATACCGTGGTGTTGTGTATGTGTTGAGCAAATGCGTTCACGACAATATCCACCAATTAGTGTCATAGCAATTTAAAGACTGTACTACTATATTATTTGATTTATTGTAAAGTTTAAAAATATGTCTAATGACCTTAACCATTATACTCATTTCAGCTATCACCAATCAGTATGTTACCCCTTGCTGCACACTGTCTCTGAATGGGCCTGTGTATTACACACACCCTGCTACACCATGTCTCCATGTGTGTACCCTGTCTCATTACACCAATACTGGAATCATGTATTACCATTATTACATTTAAAACAACTTGGTTTTCAGATTCAATACATTATGGGTTGAAAGTCTGTTCAAATTATATAAGATTAAACTTGTCAACACTCAGCTACATGTATTTACAAGAAATGCAAAAAAAAAACTATTTTAGGTTCACCTTGCCAAGAATTAATATTGTGCAGAATATACATGCATATTTATATTTATATAAATAATAATGAAAAAATCCAGTGCCTCAGATTAGCACAGATATCTAGCTTACACAGAAAGTAACAATAGATGGTATCAAATTGTATTATTATCTGAGAAATGGAAAACAGGAAATGAAACTTAAATCGGGCAAAAGTTTGAAGTAATTTTTCTCACAAAATGGGACATTACTGATATTAAATGTCTGTCTGACTTCATGGTAGTTGTTGTATGTGACGTAAAATAGGTTCGAAAAACAAAGGGCTTATATATCATGACAATAATTTCATATCTTTACTAAACAAACCAGGCTCTTCATATTACACACTCCTATCTGTCATGATTTCATCATGTATCAAGGTATAGAAGATTCACATAAACTTATGCAGACTAATCAGTGTAGGACCATTTGCAATATCATGTCCTTTTCGGAAGTGAGCTGAATTACATTAACCCTCTCAAAGAGATCTGGATTGTAATAATAGTGCTCCTTCCAAAATAGTAATAATAGTGCTCCTTCCAAACATATTTGGTCGACACACATCTGTCTAGATGTCTAACGAGCCTTATAGCATGACAGGTCGTCAAAAAAACACTTGACTATGCTTCAATATTCAATGATTTAATTGTAATGGTACTAATATCACTGTGTAATGAAAGCGTTACGAAATCATTCAGTTTCAACTGTCTGCAATTACTTACATTGTGGTTAGTGATCACAGATCATAGATTTGATGTGATGGTAAAATGCTATTATGAAATAATAACTTCATTAGCTTCCCATGGGTTGCCGGTTTTTACGAGAGTTCTAATGGGTTCTTATTTTTTCGGATACACTGGCAAACTTGTATAGCCTATTATACAATGAGAAATGGCATTAAACCCCAAACAACATCAACATAAGAACAAAAATATGCCTGGTGATAGTTCAATATGACTTATTTGTATTTGAATTTTTTCCAGTAGTTGATGGAAATGTCCATGGATGTACCAAGAACGTGTAGACCCTGACCTGCTGGTACATTTTGAATAATCAGATATAGAGCTGTATCCCTCACATATAGAATATGCTATGAATGTGCAGATACCGAATGTTTAAACCTTACTTTAAAAAACAATCTACAATAACAAGGACAAATGTCATAATGTGATGGTTTAAATTACCTAAATCATCAGATGAAATGGCAAAATTGTCAGATGGTAATTTAGTTCAACAAAAATATACAATGTTTGGTGACTGAACATTAAGAGACAATTGCAGGTGTCTGCAGATAAATGTTGATGTCTGCTCCTGTTAGATAATTCTTAAGTTGAAGAATTTATTCTAGGAATCAATCTTATTTAAAAAGTATTTTCTTTCAATGAATTTATGCATCAGTTAGAACCGATATGAAACAATTAAAAAAAAATGGGTAATTAAGAATAGGAGCTAAACGTGCATTAGAAATGTCTGAGAACATCACGTCATTAGTCTAATGGATAGTTAAGCATATTTCTACATTTCAAGGCTAATTCTAGCCAGTACTTAGAAAACTGGATTGCAAAACTAGGAACTTTCATGCAACTGGTAGAAAAATCTTTTTCTAGAACACCAACTATTTTGTATCGAATATAAACTATCTGTAGAAGGTATGATTGTTTAATGTTTCTAGTTAATATGCAAACCAAGTAATATTTTTCTTCTCATAAATAGATCATAGAAGCAAGAGAATATATAAAGAACAGTACAGTGAATCATCAAAATACACGTGTAAAACGGCATATATTTATCATATAGCAGTATGTTTATTCATCTACAAAAGTTTCATTCCTGACTTTTGTCTATGAAGCCGATGGTTTTTATTGGGGTTTACAGTGAACATGCACTGAGCTTCATATCCATTAACTCCACTATAGGGATCGTATGATACATAACCAGCTATGTTTTTGGAGCTACCATGGTAGATGTGAGGGCCCATGTATGCCACATCAAATGCAGGATTCTGATAATCTTGTGAACGTTCACTGGAGCCGTTCTTTGACTTTCTCTGTTTCTTGACTGTGGTTATTTCCGATGCCTTGCTTGACCTGACTGAGGAACTTCCGCTGCTCAGTTCCTGCTGGAAATTAAATTATTGCATAATGTATTGACGATTAGAAACTATTGATTAATGTAAACATTGTAGGGTTAATGTACATTACAAAACCAGTCCTAATATCTTACTTATAAAGGACACCTCTAACAATTTCAGAATTTCTTATATGCATTTAGTTAGCTTACATTATCTACCATGTATGAAAAGGACAGATAAGCCTAGAATGTCAATTATTGACAAATTTCATTGTACACATTACACCATTAGACTGAAAACTGATTGTTGTAAGATGTATGGGATAATACAACATAGGTGTTCATTCATTTGAATCGTTTTTTCCTAAGGAAATAACCACTATGTTTTAAGAACATGACTTTTGCTAGTAACATGTTTCTCTGATAATCAATATCCAATCATAATATTTTAGTAAAATTTGTACTATTTTCCACATCGAAACCTCTCAGCCTGAAATGTTTTAGCTTAAAGGATCAAAGTTATATGCCTACATATGTGGCAGTTAGATAGACTGGAAAACAGACTCCTTATGTCAAGTTCTGAAACTGTTCTCTCCCTCAGATCCAATGGATGTCGTGACGCCACATCTTCATGGAGATGGTAAATGACATGGAAAATGTAACCTTTAATACCATGGTTAAAAATATCTTATCAAACCAGAACAGCGTATTTAGATCTCCATTCCTAAGCATAGGGAATTACTGAAAGATAGTTTCTCTCACATGCAATGTTTAAGGTGACTTCTAGCTTTATGAGCTGGTATGCAATGCAAATCCATTCATGTGGGTTTGTTTCATTATGTAGAACATATATCCTACATGTTTCAGGAAATGACAATGATCATTCTAATTAATTGTTCCCCTTATGTTGAAGGACAAATGAGGAGTGATCTCCTTCAATGCAGGCAACAACTTGGTCTTCCAGAAATATGATATCAGAGCTCTCCCTTTGGTTCTGTAGATGACGATGCTATGAATTGTCCAGAGCAAACAGGAATTATACCAATATCTGATTACATTTAAACAGTAGCCTGGTATTAACAATCAAAACCGGGCTTCACAAATGATGCCAATCCATGTTTTCAGAAGATGTAGATAGGTTCTCAAAAAGGACATTTAACTGCTAAATTTGGTTACTGATCACCAAATTAGTCAGTCAGCAGGACTTATTTCAGACGTAAACTAATTTAGCTCTTGGATGCAATTCAAATGGTATCTTTTTCAGCCGAATTAACACACGATAAATTCCACTTGGGTAAAATATACAATGACAATGGCCAGAAGAATACCAAATTAACAGAACCATGATTAGGTGTTCCAGTGATCATGGAATGGTAGGTTTAATTGTAACAGGTGTGGACTATTTCTCATTGACGTGCCATAGGAAATCAGCAATTGACATACGGATGATTACATTGGTGTCATTTAGCAGTATTATGTGCTGCAATGAGTTTATATTCCATTTCCGTAGTTCACCGCTTAATGGGAATGTCATCTCACTTGGGGTAAGCTCCACCACTTCTTTTGATAGCTGTCCTTAAATTGTATTAATAAGACCCAGACATGCAGGTTCAGTAATTTTTGCTGCGTCATCACTTAATGCAGGTGAGGTAATATATTGATTTCAGGCAATTCCGTTGTGATATTAATGAGGCTGATACAAGATTTCAAATCTGACTGAAGTAAAACAAATCAGGATAAGAAGTTCCTGTGATCCACGTATCTTCTTTAAAACCCAGGGTGTTTGGGAATTGTATATATTTGGCTTTTAAATTAATCAACTATACAGGACTTTTGGATTTCGGATTGGTGAGAATAAAGGTCGGAATTTTTGCATTTTGTATTGTCAGCAAAAGGTCTATCATAAGTCTGTCACATCGATGTAATGACTATTCTATTTGTAATAGTTCCTTCTTGCATGACAATGATTATGACAATATATTAGCCAGCACTAGATGTGCAGATCTTAGAGATTATTTGTCATTGAGAACACCATTTTAGAAAAACGGAAACAAGAAATACAATTGTCTGGTAGCATGGTTCCTCTCTTACATTCGAGAAAAGGCACCACAGTGTAATTGTCTACAGAATGAGAAATACATTCTCCTGTAGACTCTATAGCCACCAATAAAAATCTTTCAAAATGCTATTTGTTTTAAGAATGCTGATATGTAAGAAATGATCCAAGAGACCACACTTCTAGAGCATCCCGAAACGGTAGGAAACGTGGTTCCCCAGTCATGTTTGTTCGCATTTCAAAGTGATTATGATTACCAGAGTCTGTATCATAGAGGGATCCCAGACGCAAGTCCAAAGTGGTTTTCCTGCTTTTGAGATGTAAGTCTACACTGCTTGTCTCCATAATGGATGGCATTAACGCCCATTTTTTTATGTCATTGCAAACTCAAGAGTTTAAATGATTAGATAGAATGCACTTGCTTAGAAAATAAAGTCATATGTGCTGTGTTTCAGCTGAGACAACTGTCAGCAATGGCTCAGAAAGTGCGACAATCATGAAATATGTCTCTAGGAAGCCACTTGCTGGGTCCACATATCATGGTAAATCTTCTCCGTTTGGCAATAAAATATTGGAGCCTTCTCCTCCCTGCTAGGATTTGTAAGGGAGTAGGGGCAGTTGACATGATTGCATGTTGTTTGAAATAAAGAGGGTCTGGTAGAACGCTAACGATTGATATCCTTGGCCTCGACTTGGTTTGGGACGACTGTGGTTTTTGATGATTGTAAAGTCTGGAAGACTGTATCTTAATGGTATGTGCTCTAATGTCTTCCCATTGACATTTTGATGGATTCCATGCAAATTACTCCACTGTTGATGACACTGTAAGGGATGGAAGAACAGCACCCTTGCGGACCTGTTGCTAATTTCGTCAACTGATAATTAAATAGAAGAGTATATGATGAAGGCTACAAGCAAACCGTTGCCTATGGTTGTCTTGAAGGAAAGGGGAGATATAGAACACTGTGTCTTGTTCGTCCTATTATATGTTCATAGCTGTTGAACAGGGTCAGTATTGGTTATTCTACTGATTAAGGCTACACATAATCAATATCACCTAAGAATTATGTGATTGCAGATATTGGTTTTTCTAGCCTGCTGATATATCTGACCTCAATGCAAGTATATATGGCATTTAAGAACCACTATAAGTATATAAGAAAGACATTTACTAAATTCTTCTCATTCACAATTATGAGAAATAATAATCATAGATCAAAACAATGAATATGTGTATCCGAGGCAGTGAGAAATATTAGTTTTGTCTACAAACATGTCTGCGCAGGTAAATGACAATGTTTTGTTGAGGAGCATTCTTGTATTTTGCTAGAATAACAAGTATGTTGAACAAATATAGTACCTATTGTTCTACTGTATAACAGATTACAATTATAGTGAAAATAGCAGATTGATCATATTAAGCCATCATACATGATGAACATGTCATGAAGGTATCATTTGGAAATCTATTTACCTTGACAAATTATGCAACCTTCCCACTCCATATAATTGATGTTTATGATCATACTGTCTTATACATGCCTTGCTTTCTCTGCTAGATTTACTGGAATATCTTATGCAATTATAAACATTGGATTGTCAGATTTTAGAATTACTAGCTTGAACATCACCATCTGGTGGTAACTGTCATTTATAATATACGTCATATTTTGAAACTCGCTTTGAGTGTGCATTTTCCAATTAGTTCTGCTTTGTACTCTGTGTTTCTCTTGATGAAAGGAGATATTTATCAGGTGAACTACTCACACCTTCCGTTGATGAAGTTTGATCATGGTTATATTTACTACTTTTGTTGTATCTTGGATCATTCGAGTCAAATCCAGATTTTGACATAACTTTGTCATAGCTCTGTGATGACTTCTGTCAAAGTCTTTGGTACTCTGCATCATCTGCAGATGTTATGAGATTAGTCTCTAACCTTGGTTCCAATCCTGCCTGGTAGTCGCCTGATTGAGACCTTTGTCTAGAAGCATATATATATATATATATATATATATATATATATATATATATATATATATATATATATATATATATATATATATATAGTCATAATATTTACTCTATTTTTTCAGATAAAAATGTTTAAAATAAAAAAATAGAAAGAAAAAACGTTGATAAATCTGGCAAAGATCATTTATTGGTACATGTAGATTAAATGAAATAACTAAGTTAAGGGTGCAGAACCATTCTTGGCCATGGGCCATATTGCATTTTCAAAGACAACGCAAGGGCTGTGAACACTATTTATAAGAGCACTCGAGGGCCGCAAACACTAATTTCTTGAATAGAATTTCTTTTCATAGGTCAGATTTATGTGTTGTCTTAATTTTCCTGAGGTTCAGACAAAACTCGATCATGGGCACCACTGTACTAACTGAATGTTAATATAATAGTTTTTTTTATCAATTACTTTTTTTTAAAATTGACTTTTCTAATTCTAGTAATACTCGAAGGATGATGGCATAATGTTAAATAATGTTCATGATAAAGAAACAAATTTAATAATATTCTGTTTCAAAAATTTTGAGAAAAAGGTGTTCATAGTTTACATTATTATTAGTTGGGGTGATCATCATATTAAGCAAAATTTTGGAGCCCGTTCATACCAGAATATTTAATATCTACTTCAGTCAAACTTAGTCTTGGGTTTTTAATATAGCAGTTGATGGAATATGCATTATGGATGCATAGCTGTAGTATACACTAAACTTGCTTTGCAAGCAACCAGTGTAAGTTATGTGTTGTATAGTGAAATGCCACTGTATTTCATGTACCTTAAATTCACATACCTCTCTAAACCTTGTAGAGTCGCCAGTATATATGTCAACTCTGGAACTAACATTTGATGTCAGCATTACTGTTGTGGTAACGTCTATATATCCAAGGTCTCTCCTGTCATCTGAATTATAAATAATATTTGATACTTTCCCATCTTCCATGCTAATATTATGACCACACTTCTTGTCTTGAACATTGGTACTGGACTCTGCATATTCATTATTTGGTTCACCATCTGTGGCATATGTTTCTACCTGCTTTTGCATCTGTCGATCTGACCCCAGGAAAGAATTCTCGGTTTTAGCTACAAAGAGATTTTGTTACATAATGTGTCACCAAACATATTCATTTGCAATCTAGGTACATACACTACTCAAAATGTACATTTCCAAAACCACTTTTCATGCAAAATTACAAGTTTTCAAATACTTGTTCTTATGTGATATGTAAAAAGTTTGCAATTGGTAGCCTGGAAACTGCAAACAGTTACTCAATAACTTTTCAATTATTATCCTCAATAGAACAAAGCCTTTCAAAATAGTTGGAAAAGGAAATTTCTCTATAACAAAGTTTCTAATACAAAGATTAATTTCCTCGTTAGCCACAATCACCTGACCTTTGAACTTTAGACCCTATGTTTAATAGCCTCTTCAAACTGAAGTACATGCACTATATCAACTTTGATCAAGGTACATTATTAGTGTAGAACAAACGTAGTTAATGCAAAATTTCATTGTTACTTTTTCAGACACAAAGAAACATGACTGTTGGCCTAAGGACATCAGAATCAATAAGAATCTTCATTATCCCCAAATGCAGGCCATTCGCACAGTTTAGTCCATGTTCGAGGTGTAAAACGAATGTTAATGTGCAGAACGTATTCAGGTTTTGTTTTGCTTTCAGTCATACCTAATGACCTTGACATTTGCTTTTTTCATCTCAAAATTAATAGTAAACTGTTTCTTCTTTAGGGCTATGTTGAATTAATGTGGCTTCATTTAAAATATGTAATTTTGTGAACAATCATAATAAGCATAATGAAGAGTATTAGTAAATTTTAACCATGGTTGTAAAATAACTCAAAAGAGTATTAATACACAATCAAGGAGTTATTTTTTCAGGTATGAACACAATTGCAGCTTTTGCCATCATATGCATTTATTGTAGCCTGAGTCACACGCTTTATACTAATTTGCAGTTAAACTGGTCCAGGTAAAACCTGTTTTAGTGAAATTATCAGGATCCAAAGTTTAACAATGTGATTTAAGCAGGATCACAATAACAAACATTTTGAAAAAATTTCTCCAAAGAAAATGTGCATTAAAATTTCGATCTCACCAGCTTTAACTAATGTTTTTGATCATATATTGTAACATGTTGGAATATATGCGACCTTACACGCAGTGCTGAGATTATAAATATGCTTGAGATACAAATAATCATCTAACAGAGTGGTCAACTTAAATTTAAAAAACGTGTACCGTACTACCATGTAATTATAAGCGGAATCACATTATGATGAATTGCATTATAATGGGTTTTACAAGAACTGATAATGGTACTCTTTTGATAAACCTAAAACAGATTTGATAACTGTACCTTCACATTGTACATGTATATGTTATCATGAAAGTAGGCTTGGGAATTAAAAACAAGAGTCACTATGTTCAACCTTACACTCAACATAAGAATGTTGACTTTGACCCTATTTTGCTGAAATGAAGTTGAATAAAGTCTAGTATAAATAAATTAGTATGATTTATAGGTCAGTGCTTCATCATTTTCATTTAAGATTATTCGCATGTTATCCAGTCACTTCCCAGTTTCTAATCAAAGTAATTAACTTTTAAATATATAAAAATACATGTATGCATCAGGTTGTAGATTCCACTGATGATCTCCAGATTATAACATTATTTTTGGTAATGTAAATATCATGTTTGTGAAATATTTTGTGTCATAACTTTCATGCAATCATTGGCACCATCTACAAACTACTGAAGTTATTTGAAACTAATTACAAAAATTACAGCTGGGTTTTAATTCACTTTTGCTTCAATTGTTTGCAATGTAAAATCAAAATAAAAAACATTGAACATTCATTCTCTTTACATACCCCCTCTCTTTTCATAGGCTATACAATCTTGGAATAAAATTAGAATTATATTATTTAATAAAACGTGATGTATATCCATTTCTTGTGAATTCATGTCAGTTTAAAATACTCTCTCTTTCTCTAAAACACACTCATGCACACAATCTAACTCTCTCTTTGCCGATTCTCTAAACACACTAAGTTTATTAATTGTTATACCTAATTAATACTTTTTACTGTATAACACCACATATTTTTTTAAAATAAAAGAGTTTTGCTCAATGTATTAGGTTGCAAAATATTTGATTCAGTTCCAGATGAAAAATAAGTAATTTTATCTCTGTATACGCTGTGTTCAATATGCTCTTCAAGTTTGCAAATAAGAACTATAAGGCTTAAACTTTAAAAACGTCTATGTTTGTTTTTGCAGCTACTGCTGAAAATTACTAGCAAAATGACAACAAACTTTTTAAAAAATGTAATGGAATCTTACAAATCAAAATACATACATAATTCTCGTTAGTACAACACCAACCATCATACATACAAAAGGAGTATCAATAACAAGATATTTAAAATGGCCATTCTTACAGTCATATTTAATACAATATTGGCATCATTTTATTTATAACTAAATACATATAAGAAGTCTTTGAGTGAAATAAGTAGCAATAACAAGATTTACAAATTAGTGGATATTATGGATATGCTGGATGTCTGATTGGTATTATATTAATTCATGAATAACTAGACTCATAATAAATTATCATATGAAAACTCCATGATCTCAGTTTATGAAGATAAACCATGGCAAAATGTCATATTGTCAACATTGCCAATGTACATCAGCTACATTAATAAGTCTTATAGTGAAAGCTCCATCTTGATATAACTTTACATTCAGGAAGAACAGCAAATACAGTATAACATTGATCGGCACCATGGTGGTTACATTGGATGTCGGATAAGCACCATTTTTGTATAACCAGATTTTAAAGGTCACACTCTGGCAGCTACTGTACATATCTGAACAGCATCATTTGTATGCAAGATTAAGTATAAATAATAAAATTTCTTTTGGTGAAGCCACATAACAAAACGACTTCTGTTTAGAATAGATAATGATAACATAAGATTACCAATAGTTATGGTTATGACAATAGGGTTTCTCCAAGTGGCACCATATTTATTTATTTTCATTTTCATTTTTGGGACTAACTTAATTAAGACCATATATAAATGTATTGATAAGGTTGCATAGAAATTCTTGAAGTAGTTTTGGAGGAGTAGTTATACAAATCTTGTGCTAAAGGATGGACAGCTGATGATTTAGGGACAACTAGCCATTACAGGAATTATTCTAGTATCTGATCAGTACATCTGAAAAGAGTATCATGAGCCAATATACATAGCAAATTCATTGGTGTGTGATTTCTCCGAGATGATGGATAGAAAGAAAACTATTTCAGGATGAAAATGCATATTTTTATTTTATTCCATTGCTTATGAACACATCTAAGGGGCATTTCCATCTTACTTCAGGATTCTCAACCACAGCTTGTGAAAACTGTCTTTTCTTATTCCATACAATCCTTACTTGTGGGTTCAGTAACTCTGGGCCAGGATGAAGTCCTTGCCGTCAAGGCTTTTTAATTCAGATGAACCAAAATTACAATTTCTGGTGATTCTGTTGGCCCAATATTTTCCATAAGAATGAAGTAATCAGGAAGAGGAGAAACTCGTACTTGATGATTCCTGCATCCCATTCTGGACCTGAGATGTTGAAGTACAGGATACATCTGAACATTTCAATTTATTGAAAATGCATTGTTTATTCAGACCGTTTCTGTCCATGTCAGGCAAGACAAAAAAGATCGACGTTTTTAATTCTACCTTGTCACCAATATGTTCATCATTGGTCAGTCTCATTGAATGGCTATTGCAAAACCTATTCCATCTGTATCAGTTCCATCTTGTGGAACAATCAGTCTGCCAATATATTATCCAACCTAGGAAATGTCTAACTTAAGTGCGGATTGTCGTTGTGGACAGCATGTTAGAAAATACGAAAAAAAAATACTGAAAATTGAGTATATGTTCCACTTTTAAGATAAATCACTATGATAAAGTTATCAAACAACTCCAATCCCACCTAATTATTCAGTCATCAATGAAAGTCTTTTAAAATGGCTATCGTTTGATATTGACATAAAAATAATGATCCTGTAGGGCCATTATATTATGTCAGCCTCAAATGGTAGAAGAATGGTAGAAGTCAAGCTTCACATGCAATACGTGTTCCGATTTTTAGAGATAGTGATTGCCAGAGGATATGCCGGCAGATGTGACACCAGTGCAAGTCTGAGATGCCTTTTAGATGCAACCTCATACAGTTACCAGTTGTGAGGGTTTGTCTTATGGTCAAAAATATGGTCTTAGCATAGTCTAATAAAGCGACTTCAGACTAACTCCCCCATGCTGGACAGAGCAACAAATGGCCAATAAAATGAATCCTTTAAAGGATGCATAATTTCAAATAAGCATGGAAATTGTCATCAGTTCAAGTCCCATTCTTGGAAGACACACTTGATTTACATGAACATTGATATCAGCCCTTAATGATAGACTCCTAAAGGTTGATGAGGTCAGAATTGCTCTTAGTGACTAGGAGATTGAGAATGACAGAAAGGTAACACATGACATTATATCATTTAATTAGTCTGCTGCTTGAAGTGTGTTGTAGGTGACTTACACACCGTCTGAAAGCCATTTGAAATGGAAGACAGAGAAGGCATTGATCATAAAAGATATTCGCAGACACTTGAAGCTTATTATTGACAATGAAATAAGTCCTAATGTGTCAGTAAGTGTTCAGACTGTTGAAACAATTCAAAATATAATATTCCTTAAATAAATGTCACCTGATGTCTAAGCTGTTCACGTGTAATGTGTAACTAAGGCTGGTTAGTATGCTAGTCTGGATTTCCGAGGTAGTATCATTCTCCGAAAGTTTTAAGATTTGGTAATGTACATGAAGAGGACCTTATATATATATATATATATATATATATATATATATATATATATATATATATATATATATACCATCCAAAACAGGTCATATTACAAAAAGATCATAGATAAAGTGCAAGAGTGCATAATATATTCATATAAATCTCTTTTAAAAAAGAATATAACTTACCGTCTTGATTGGATGCATTATTCTTTTGACTTTTATCAAAGGAATTCAATTGCTGTAATTTAAATATTATGCAGGTTTTAGTATGTGTTACATAATTTTTTTTTGATAGTACAGATCTGAGTAAACAAAACAAGCAATACTAAATGTATAGCCATATCTCATAAATAGATATTTCCATAGAATTTATAAATCAGTTCATAAAATGGGCCATACATCATGCTTAGAATGTTTGTACAAAACAAACCTAAAATCAAACCCACATATATGTGTACATGGAATACAATTTTTTATAAAGCTATGAATGTCTGACAAATTGCACTAGATCCTTCTTACTACAATCATAAGCAGAATAACTTCTATTTGAAAACAAAGTTAGGGATGCATGTTAGATACACGTCAGTATTGATTCTTTCATGCCCCAGATTTGAATATATGGCTACAAGGCAGGGAGCTCTACATTTTATACATAGTATCCCAGGGTCTAAGTTATTGATGCCATGGATTGACTCCAGGCGAAACCAAGATGTCAAAGTCTAAAATGGTTTGACACCTGAGAGTCGTTTATAAAGATTCTCGGGTGAGACAAAACAACTTAAGGAGCTATTTGAAACATACATAAAATCACACAAACCATTCCATACCCATCCTAAAGATGATATCAAGGTCCAAAAAAGAGTTCGCACAATATGCATCCATAACACTAGCACTGCCTACAAGAATTCCTCACATCTAAAATAATATATGTTACATTGGACATCATTAAGACAGAACACGATTCTAAATCTTGATGATGTAATGAAGACTTCAGTTAAAAAATACAAGGAAAAGTTAATTGAACCTGGGAACTCAGTCACTAATGTTCATTTATAGTTTAGTTTTGATATTATATTATTTGTGTATGTTCCTTAAATAAACAAGAACATCTAATGAGATAATTGCTACAATTCTGAATACTGTTGCATTGTTTTGGCATTGTACACTCAGCTTGCAATCGTCATGTAAAAAATATCTAATAATCTAATATCAAAACTGAATGATATTGAAAGTGATCAAACACACAAAATATTACATAGTTTGAGTATAATGATAACATATGTATTATCTATTATTATGCAATACCAATTATAGCTTTGACAGGTAATACAACTGACCTCTAACAAAGGAATGGTTCTTTTTTCAAATATGGTTTACATCCTTAGAAAAGAGGACTTATTCCTAATTACATTTTACATACATTGTGAAGCTGGTAAGATACGAACACCTATTAGACTTACATTTAGTTTAGGGCCGCGTGAAGAACTCTTTAGAGTCGTTGAAGTGGATATCTGGCTTCGCTTTCTTGTAGCATTAATCTGCTTTATGGCATTTCTTAGCTTTATGAAAAAGATGAGGCTATTTGTACAATAATACTAAGAATAATGTGGACTTAGTACAGCAATTAATCTTAAGAAGACTAAAGACAGTACAATATTGATATCATAATATATCATGATATATAAAACATATACAATAACTAGATTACTACCACAAACATCGTGAAGTTACAAAACAAAATGAAGATGTAAGGTTTATTTGGCTGTCATGGATTAGCTGGATTCTATTTTTCACACGGAGGTTTTTCTTAGTAGTAAACGAATCAGGTACATGAAGAGTTCAGTTGAAAATGTGACCAGATTTATAGGAGCGTTGTCCAACTCACTGTTTGTGGTAAATATGTGAATATAATCTAGATATGTTGATGAGTATGAACTTTCAAAACATTCTGAGTGAAAACAGAAATCACCATGATAATTAGAGTGGAGCCTATACAAATTTCATGCAGTATAAACCTGCGAAACTGCTCCAAAAACAGAGATTTAGTCAGTTGTTTATAAAATCACAGTGAAAGTTATATATAAGTATATATCCATAAAGGACACAAAGAAGACAATAAATTTATATTTTTTATATACATAGCCAACGTTTCCTGCAACTGACCAATAAAAGGTTAAATTACTGCGATTTGGGTGAATTCTGCACTGTTGGTTAATTTTTACCAACACTTTCAATACATAATATGAAATATGATACCAAGGAAATGGGTGCTAAGTTCATTCCCAAAGACACACAAAGGCAGATAACCTTGGCAGGTAAAGAATAATTGAACCTTGGATAACATGTCTTGCGCTCCAGCAACAGAGCTGATGTGGTATCAGAATGATGTAAGCATATTAGTTCAATCATGGGTAACAGTTCAATAAAATATGGTCAGGCCTTTCTTGCAAGTTTGATCGTCAAAGATCTTGGTGATAAAAAAGTGTATAAAACACTGAAAGATGTGAATGCTAGTTTTATATAGTTATTAGGATATATAAAGTCTACTATGTGTTTCAACTCTGCAAATTATGACAATGGGATGCCTATTTTACTTCAATCTAAGAAAACATATTTTCGAAATTGAATAGTCCTTTTTTGTAAAAAAAAATATATTTTGGCAATGAAACCATTTTATATCTTTCAGAGAGACATTTGTCCTTTGGCCATTGGATCCTCATATTAACACGTTTCTTCATTAGTGTAAGAGCAAGCCTTCATATGGTTTGGAACAGGTGTGTGATGCAGTACCATTGATTTTGCTTCGAAACAATTTGCCTTCTTTCAGAGACCCTGATTGTTGACTTTGTGACTCAGCTTCGATAGTCGTCTTTCTTATCCCCCAAGTACAATAAATCTACAAGGTTTAGTTGAAAAAGTTAACTCAAAGCTTTTGTCTCTGTTCAGTAATGATTCTCTTTTAAGTTTCAGTAAGTGTCTTTGCCTGTTTGACTCCAAAATTAACACGATTAATCCATGAAACTCTCCATAAACTATGGTATACATTGATGAGAGGATCCAATGTTATTGTGTGGAAACTATTCTCTTTCATGGGTCAGTAAAAACTACACATTTCACTTTTTTATCCTGAAAATTGACAGATTCTTCATAACCTCCAGTTGTAATATCTGCAAAATTTGGTAAATGTTGATGGTGGACGACCACAATAATCATTTACATAAACGTAAAGAAAACATCATGACATTGTATGCTCACTCTCATAGGCATACAAAAGCCAAATATGTTCATCACCAATTTTATCCAAGTACTTGCTTCGACCAGTTCACACAAAATGAAAAAGCAGATGTCTACACTGTCAATATATTTATGCTCCACTCCTGGGCAGTGTTATTTAAAAATATTTAGTTCATGAAATTAAACAAATTACAAATATGAACACATTTGTAAATATAAACGTATATAAAGTGTATGAAATCAACAATATTCCGAAATTGATATGCTTAAAAACAGCAAACATATATTCTTTTTTGCAATATGTAAGGGAAAGATGGTACTGTCATTTATCAAAGAGTCTGTGTCTACACCAAAAATGAACTATACAAGATCATGTCCATCAACCATAAGGCTGATTCTAATGGCAATATCATATATAAATGTATTTTTTTTAAAAAAAACATCAGCTTCGCATACAATCAGGTTAGATGCATACGATTCATCAAATGTCATTTTGATTTTGAACTTACATGATGATTGAAAAAACAATGGAACAAGAAAATGAAAAGTCCCTGAAAATGAAAAAAAAACATGTTAAGATGATAATACTACACACAAATAAGTGTATACAAGAATTTGTTTCACTAACATACCATTTTCAGATTCAGTGTTTGAGGCAATAATAGTTAATTCAACCTTCAAAGCAGAACAGAATCACAAGCCGAATTATAAAAATGTTAATTATGCGATATTGCATATATGTATTAATTATCTCATTCACTTTGGAAAATGTCTAATATTTAGATATATCATATTCACAAATAAGTAACAATTTTCAAACAATATCTTTACACGTATAGACTGAATTTGTTGCAGTCAATCGTTTGTGAAACCCACAAGTTAGATTTATTCCATATTAATACAATGTATGATGTAAGAAATACAACATATTATATTGCCACATGAGTAAAAAATAACTTTACAAAAATTACCTTATGGTAAGTTATAGGTTTTTATTGAACACTTATTAAGCATTTGGAAAATAACTATTTAACATTGGATACCTGCAAAGAGTTTATTATTGCAAATAAATATTGAAAGACAACCAGATCTTCATTGACTGACAATATTCCAAACACCCATGTGATTCCTGTGATTGGCAAAAGAACACAAAGGCTTCGAACAGCGGTTCTAGGAAAAAAAATTAATAGCATATCAATACACATACAGCAAACACAACACATTATTTTGTAATGATTCGTGGATATTTTAAAACAGAATCAATATACTTTAGTTTTAATCAGATCAACCTCATCTCCAAATACATATAGGTACTATTGAATCATCTTGCTACAATCGATTTGAAAAGATACTAGACAATAATCTGTCAAACTCTTGACAAGCTCGCGTCTTTATTCACAGAACATTTCGTGCAATAGGCAAATAACTTAGACAGTCTAATACATTTGACCGTGATATAGTTGCCAAAGAAGTAAAATCAGATTTTTTGTCTGGAATATCACTGAAACTTCATACAGTAGTCCTTGTAATATGACATTTTTTGACAATTTGTGATTTAGTTCTTTTCATAGTGTCAACTGATATTCTAGAATTTATAAAGCATTTGAAAACTTGCTCTTTTTAATTATTCTTTTATAAAACCATAGAAGTGCAACACGTTGATAAAATGACACACATATTTGAGCTGGTGTTTGATATGGCTTCCACATTGTGCTATTTCCTGCAATTTGGATGCAAATTAATATTTCTCAAAATAGATAAAAAAAATTAATCAGTAAACCACAGCTGGAGCCACTTAATTATAATTGCACTATTTGAAGCTCCATGGTTCAGGTTATGACTCTCTTTGCATGAAATGGTAATTCCATGATGAACTTTTCTGATATCTGGTTGCAAAGGATTAAACTAAATAAGACAATACACTCTTAAAACTATACTTTCAGGTACTTCTTTACAATATGCAGGAGAAGCCTGATACCCGCTGTCTATCATATCCATCCAACCCAATAAGGCCATTTCATCTGGATAATCCAGTTCAGTTGAACAGAGGAGTTAGTAGACAATTATCATTAGGGACAACAATGTACATCATGATTATCTTGTGTGCATGCTTTAATGTTTGGAATTTTACCCATTCTGTAATTAAAGGTCCAATCCAAATATGTACCTGGAAAATAGTCCTTTCGGAGCTCCAACACTACCATATCCTATCCCACCAGTAAAAATGGACAACTTACTTCACTGGATCCTTTGGACAAAAATGCACAGGTTGTTTTCAAGGCAACATTTCATAAAAGCCTTTCAGTCTTCAACATCTCTTCTCACATACCAACACCCTCTATATATCACCCAAACTTAGGACTAAACAATTTACTCATCACACCAGTACTATGAAATAACACAGGACAATAAGTAAAAGCAAACATCTGGAACCAAGTTGCTCTCAAGGGTTATTCACAACAAAAGTCCTTCAGTCATTAACATCTCCCCAACTATATTTTATACCCACCAAATTAAGGAAAATAAAATCCCCAAGTAATTTTAGCATGATACAATATTTTGTTTAACATACAAAAGTCAGGGCTTGCTTCTCTATTAATGATAATATCCACTCATGAAATTATCATGGACGGTTTCTTTGTCAACAATGGCATACCACCTGTCCAATTATCAAGAGCGGTTTCACTGTTACTAATGATATAGCACTAGACCAATTATCAGAGCCGGCTTCACTGTTAATAATGATATAGCACTTGACCAATTATCAAGAGCTGGTTTCACTGTTAATAATGATATAGAACTTGACCAATTATCAGAGCTGGTTTCACTGTTAATAATGATATAGCACTTGATCAATTATCAAGAGCTGGGCTCTATAAATGATGGCATTCTACTTGAACAATCATCAGTGGTCTAGGCCATGTTAGAAAAGACCATTTTATCTCAGTTAAAAAGCAAACAGATTTGTCTGGTACTTTGCAAAGCAGATATAGCTTCTGCATTTAGTATTAAGCCATTTCTCTCCTTTACAATACCTTACTTTTGGCTTTACATTAACAATACTATTTTGCCAATACTTGCCAGTGCAATAGACAATGCTGTTTAATAGTAATATCTACCAATCAACAGACAATACTATTTTGACACAGGCCTGCCAATGGAATATGTAGCTGCCAAATATTTGAAACTTTCAGTACAGCTGTTCAGTGGATAGCTAGTGATAGACTGGTCATCCTAAATTTGGTCCGTATCCTTGACCCTGGAAAATTGCTTTAAGTGTTGCCAGAAAGGACTTGACTGATGTTAAAAACACATGTCCATGTAGTTTTATACAAGCTTTCGCATAAACACAATTTGATAGTAAATTAACCTACCCACAATATAATGAGAGTACATATTTTTGATAAAACAAAGTCATACTTACTTAGCCTTAACCAAATCAGACTTGTTCATGGCAGAGGAGTTAAACATCCGTTGGAACACAACCAGTATGATGATGACATTGAACTGGAAATTAAAACAATAAAGAAAGCTGTAATGAACGACATGGTGATTAAAACATATGTGTTAGCTAAGTAAGATTTAGATCTACATGTGATTTACCAACTGCATAGCTAATTAAGGAAAATATTGCATTACTGAAAGATAAATGTAGTTATAAAACAAAAATGCTGGTGTATTTGTTGTCCAATCGATATGCTTCAATCCTAAATAGAACAAAATATACAGACCCTGATCTACAATGATATTCATTTTATGAGAGCATACCTGGATTCATGATTTTCATAACATGGATTTGATTATCAATAAGCTTTTGCAGTGAGATTATCTGCCTTGACTTAAGATGATAACTTATGTACAAGTGTTTCAAATTATAATCTACAAATGGAAAAAAATAATAGTAAATAATCGATAACTTCAGCTGTATTATATTATATTTGTTTCAAATGCATCTTCTTTCCAACTGATTGTATCTATCCAGGTAAATCTGAATGGCATTGCCCAAAGTAATATTAGCAAGAACAATAATACTACTAATAATTTAATCATATATGTTCTCCGATTTAATCAATGACTATTTTTCCACTGTCGCCCTGTTATGAATAGTATAACAATCTGCATCATACAAAATATAAAAATACGTACTATTCATTTTAGAATGTTTGTGCATCAAAGATAAACTAAATTATATTATAATACATTGGTAATATGTATATACTCATTTTGTGTCTTCATGAATGCTGTATTTTGTCTGCAGGTTTTATATGCAGTGGGAGATTGTTCCTCAGAACACCAGATAGTATTTATAGCTTTTCTTAAATTGCTATTTTCATGGTTTTGGCATATGTTGTGATGTTGATTTCCTCTAGTAATGTGATGAATAAGGTATGAATAAACGTCTTGAAGCCTGTCCGGTGTAGCTTTTCATTAGGTGTTTAAATGCAAAAACTGTTGTGCAGAAATCAATCCTATTAAAAGTTATAGACCATTTTATTTTTTAAACAATGCTTTTTATGAATTAGTAATGGATACTTCTAAACTAATGTATGCTGCCCTTTAGTAAAGTTCACAAATCCTGTCAATCTCAGATTTGGCACAGTAGCCCACTACAACTCAACAACTTGTAGATAAGTCCCATTTTGAAACATATATGAATTGTAGTATAGCATGAGGATTTATGTAGGTACATTTTTCTTGATTTTTCTAAGTATGTCGTTTTTTTGGATGTCAGTGTTTTACAACGTTTGTCAAAATGGCCATCCTATTGTATATTATGATCTACCTACAAGCTAGTGCTATTTGACATTTTTTAACTGATTATTTTTAACATAAGAGGTAATTCACGGTTCTCCTACTTTTTTTATGCCCCAAAATCATACATTGTGTTCTAGTATCATTTATTAGCTTCTTTTTTCAATATGGTCAGCTTGGAACTCTAATAAAATCCAAGTGTAATTTAGTTTGGATAACATCAATATCTGAGCTTGATACATACAAGTTTGCATCATCTGCGATCACATCTGTATTGGTGGATTATTTAGTTAATATAAGATCGTTTACACAAGTATTGAGAAGAGGACCTTAAACAGAGACTTGAATGCTGCCTAAATATGTATGCTTAATCTGTGAGCTAATATTGCCAATTGTTACTTGCTGAGACCTTTAGATTTGGTTTGACATAAACCAGTTTAAACAAGAAATATAAAATGTGTAACAGTTTAATTTTCACCACAGAATTTCAGCTAGATCAACGATGTTCTTGAAGTCAAGAAATGGCATTTGCCATGCAAATATTGTGTATTGGTCCAACATTCTTTATCATGTGCAAGCTGAACAGTAAAATAGGCGAATATGGTACAATAAATCAGAAACCAATTGCAAAATGACAATATAAAGTGCCAAAGTTTCGGTCAAATCAAATAAATAAGACTGAATTTGTTTCAGTCTTAAATTCGCTTTGTAAGAAAGCAGCATGAAACTAAAAACAATAAAGACTCAGGTTTTTTTTTTACAGCAGTGTCTTCGAAAACAATAGGCTCGGAAAGTCCGCCGAATCAAGCGGTGAGAAACGCACCAAACACGAGGAAAATAGTTTTATTCGAAGAGAGCAGTAAGAAGATCGAGGACGTACAAGACTTGGGAAAGTAATTGGGAAGCACAGAGTGTGATGAACATACAATAACATAGAGGTCAATCAGGGTCCGAGAAGTAAACAGAGAAAACAGTTCGACGAAACAGGTCATCAAAAAACGTACAACGTGGACTAAGTTTATTGAACACTCGATTCTTATGATGAACTTAGCTATCAGCCAAAAAATGGCTAGATTTGTTTAGTTTTATATGCTATTTATTCGAAATTCGGTTAAAGTAAATTCTGAAACCTCGTGTATTCAGTCGGAAAGGAAATTTGACTGTTTTTCTTCTTTTCTTGTTTGATTAAATTGTTTTTTTTATCTTTACTGGGACTAGTAGCTTCTTTGTTCAATATATTATCTAAGTCTACCATATATATTCTATACTCTTACACCCTGGGCAGTCATCTCCTAGATAGCGAGTATTAAGGGGAAAGTGGTTTGGAGTGTGTGTAGTTCTTCCAGGTTGTGCAATACCGCTGACAAGTGGGCTTGTGCAATATTGTGTGAATAACGCTCAGGACCCGAGCCCCTGTCACAGACAAAGAAATTCATTCAAAAGCAAACACAAGTATATACAAATTATACATTCATATAGGCTTTTTTGTCAATCTTTTAACTGATAAATATATCCGATTTTGGCAATTTAATATATAGTAATAAATTTAAATTAACATATCTGATGTAAAAAAACGCATGTGCTATTGGAGTCTTCTTTTAATCACTTGAATCCTTGTTTTCGTACCAATATAACAAATGCTGCTGGACCAACAAAAGCCCATATTAGACCATCACGTATTGATAGCCAACAACTGAAATATAAGAGAAAGTGAGTAATGCTTAAAACAGTGTGCAAAAAAATAAACAATTATCAAACAACTGCACAGCCTGTGTTCATAAGGATAACTACTAATGCAAGTAATCTGATAAACAGACTTTCTTTTCCAGAAAACAATATTAATTTTAATGATATCATTTCAAAAATATTACTTACTACAATCACTTTGTATATGAGTGTTTGTTAAAAAAAATCTTTAATTGTACGCCTGATACATTTGGTTTGCGGTACCCATAAAATATGATGTGCAATAGTGACAAAGTACTTTGTCTCATACATTTCAATATAAAAATACTGGTGAGAAACACATACAAAAATGCACACCAATCCATATAGTTGTAACTTTCTTTGAATTGCTTGGACATTTTGCTACTCAAAAATATAATTCGTAAAATAGTAAAATACTACAAAATTTCAAAAGAAGTCACATAAATAGTATAGTATTGTATTGCTTTTGATTATCAACTCAGGAGTTATGTCACAGCAGATAATATAGGTTATAGACAGATAGATATATGATATGTTCTGACAATCACATGGATATCAAAGTGATCACAATATGAGTGTATGCCAAGGCTGGCTTGGCACACATGTATATTCTAAGTTTTATTAAAATGTATTCATAAAGAAAGATTGTAAAGTAAAGTAAAACAAGCCAAGGATAACATATGAATGATTGTGAACAAGGGACCAATAACATAATTCTCTTAAACGTGTCATCAAAAATAGTGATGCTACGTGACTAATCCTTAAAGTACACTTACAATTTCTTATTTCCATATCCCTCTAACTTTGTCACACCCAGAGATACAGCAACTATAACAGCTGGTAAAACTGAAAATAGCAAATAATGTGGACATAGCTCACAAATATGGCTTGTCTTTGATATAATATTTTCTTCATTAAAACTACAATGCATCAGTACAAATGATATGCATATAAAACTTGCTGCACTTTTACTATCTTTGTCCTAGCATATTCGAACTAACAAGAAGAAGTGGACTGAAGTTTTACTGATCATAATTTCCATTATTCAAGATAAAAACATTTATTTACTTTCATTACAGTGTCTTGAAACCGTGTCTTATAGTCTTCAGTGATAACATGATAACCAGGACAGTTGTCATGCTGCCATATTTTATGTACATATTTTGAATTAAAGCAGATACGGGTTTGCAAAGAATGTTCTGACTTAACTCGACAAAGATATTAAATGCCTACTTAAGGACAGAAAAACAAATACCAGCAGTCAATATTTTCATGTAGGATCAATGATACATTATAATAAGCCTTCAAGTTAAAACCTTTTGTCAGTATGACTGTCCATTCAGGCAAATTAGTGTTAAGAAGGTTTTAAATTTGATGTGTCTAAAAAACAATTTTTATTTAGGATCAAAAAGGCCATGGGAAGTAGAACTAGTACCACGTGCATTTATTGCCAATTGTATTTTATGAATAGATGTGAGGCATATATTGTGACAGTAAATATAACCAACTTCAGCACAGAATAAACCCCATTTGGACTTCTTTTCAGTCTTTCATATCATTTAAACAATTTAATTCAGGAATACTGCAGTGCACAAAATTATGGTAGATACACATGATTTTCGAAAGCTTTAACTGTATTATTTCCATGAGTTTAACTCAATTATATTTACATTTTATGTAGTAATATGTTAACATGCAATATGTAATATAAAGGAAATTTATAATTAAAGCAGATACTGGTTAGCAAAGAATGTCTGACTTGACTGGACCAAGATGTAAAATGCCTACTTAAGGACAGAAAATCAATGCCTAGTAGGACTCCAGGCAAAATTTCCACCAGCACTTAAACCCCATCATTACATTTCCACAGCTGCATTGCGTAATATGACTGAATATTTTTTCCATTAGTCACTTTTAAGTACACAATGAATGTTATATAATACATGCAAAGACCTTTCTTGTGTCTTTGCTGTTTTCCAGAAAGTCAAAATGCATCTATCATTATGCAGGATAACATTGGTAGTACACAACACTTTTCAACAATCTTATTTATTCACAATTCAGTTATAACAAGTGTGAAACAGGTTACATTAGATAATGTTGTATTGTTAATATTTGCAAACACAGCAAATTGCGGGGTTGTTAATACTGGGTAGCAACATCACCAATGACTGGAACGGTCTGTATGTCTGTCAGGCAAGTACCATACTACAAGAGTTTAGATTCTTAGTCTCAGGCATATGCAAACAAGATTTAATCATAGCACCTTCTTTTAAATGAATTTTTCTTTCTAAATCATGCAATTGTTAGAATCAAGTACATAATTCACTTGTTGCATGTGCATCTTCTGGCATAAGCTAAAGATGTGATGTGTACATAAATAATTTGAAGAAAATATATTTTAGCAAAGTAAAGGTCAAATATTCTGATGATTCGTTCATCTAGGGTCTAACTTGTTCTACACTGCAGACATGCATAGGACACCAAAATAAATAATCAACAACAGTGCAATAATCAATTGGTATGGACAACGTTGCTAAAGAATCAAAATAAATATAAAAAACTGTACATTAACCACTTTTCCATAATTAACTTTGCAACATATTTAGGAATAATAACGTTGGACTTTCTAAAACAAATTGGATGTTCCTAGGTGATACAAACTGATAATTATCATGGTATTATGTCTGTGTAAGATACAAGACTGTACCAGTTACTAATTGCTACTAGTCTCTGCATAATTCGCACATATACTTGAGCATTGTACAGTCCATTTTAAACTAGCAGAAGAAACATTAAACACTTTATGTAAGGTACATTTTGAGTTATGTAATAACCTAAATACTGGTGATAATCTGAAGGAAGTTAATGATCATGTAGAAACTCATTTTATAACAGTTTTGACAGTTTCAGTTTGAGACTGATTCAATTAAAATGTGCCTTAATAGACACCTAACATAATTATAATTGTTCATATGATATGTCATCTACAATCAGGCACAATAAAAAATGTTTAAATGACATTTTGAAATTCCAGTCCTCTGTGCCATATTTTGGGAAGTTTGGTAACAGGGTGAATTTTTGAAAAACAATATTTACTTTTATTAAGGCAAACAATACAAAACTAGCTGCTGAATAGATAGGCAAATAAAAACATAAACGTGATATGAATTAGTCGGGGTCTGCTAAAACATTTAAACTCAAAATTAGCCATGTTAGAAGAGAAAATGAGACATATAGAAGGGACTTAGAAAAAAAGTTAGAATTCGTTCATCTGATAAAATACATACTATATATTTCTGCAATATATAATCTAGTAATTAATACTTCAATATATGTATGATCACATCATTTAAAAATAATGCCCATCACATTATACATACTTGTCATGAGGCTTAAAAATATACAATAAACAAATTTGATCATAACAAATAATATATCATAATGACTTGTCTTGAAGTAGTGGCTGGAATATTGGTTAACGTTCTGCATTACGGTTTGGTTTTACCATCAATTTGTTATAATACTAACAGTATAATCAATTAATCCAGCTTCCAGAAAGCACTTTGATTTGTTCATGCAGTTTTGATTGCAAGAGCATTATTCATGATTGTATTCATCCATGTTAGATTTAACTACAATATTATTTCATACTCGGATAATAAAGATTTAGTAATGTTCAACCATTTTCTGACGTATGAGGTAATCATTTCAGCACAAATGTTCAAAATCTTGCACAAATATTCATATACACAAATATAATCAGCAAATTGTGTCTTATCATTATTCACGCATGATCAGTTGGTACATACATGCAAATTGTTTTACAAATATTCTAAATGGAGTTTTAAGTATGAAGAAATAATGTCGCTAGAAATGAGACAGAATTATCATGCTTGAGTACTGATATGCTGATAGCTATCATACATCAAAAACAGCTGGAATCAACATGTGTGATGATTGTAATAGTATTACTATAAATAGTATGTATTAAGAAACACCTACACCATGCAAGAGGCAGCAACCATCGTACTCGTGGTCTTGCTTCAAATACATAGATCACAGTCACAGCTAGCTCTATCCCATAGGCCAACATCAGGAAAAATACAGCTAGGTAAAAATAATGGAGAAGGGCTGCCACAGCAATGCAAGCATTCTGAAAGATACAAAAATGGTAAACCTCTACACATTTTCAATCTGTCTATTCTAGATATCCTAGAAAGCAACGACTCTATCTGGGAAATATGTCATTGCAGATGTAATCATTTTTCTTTCATATAAATTTCATGAACTGCAATGCTTTTTCAAAATCGACATTGCCTAGATGGTTATAGCATCAACACTCAGGTAAACAAAACACTGGAAACTGGGTGTAGGTCCAAATCTTATCGATTCATTAGATGAATATTTAATGACTTAGTGTAGCTAAGAAGCTTAGTAAAGTTAAAACATAATGTATTTCGCTATGTTATATAGTCAATATTAAGAGGAATTAACAGTATTTTCAAATAAATACCTATTACCCATACATGTTCTATTACATGTTTTAAATTATAGATTTTTGCGAATTTTGTACAATGCTGAATGTGTTATTGTACCAACAGTCTTTATTTACCAGCAGTATAAATTTATTAGAGTGTTTTAATCCATAATGATGTTCAATCAATGAACAATATTCACGAAATACTGTCTTAGTCCGAAATGTCAATGCGCACTTTGGACATTTTAATAAATAATTTAAATAACTGATTCCTGTCAAAATATATCTGAACACAATAGTAAGTTACTCCAGATACTGAATTTACAATGGAATATAATAATTTTGTTTACCACAACCTGATAGAAAACCTATGGGGCAATATAATACTGATGATGATCGTTACAAGTTTTGTTTCATGAATATACTAGGTTTATAAATAAGGCTAGACTTGTAACTCAAATATCAGACAACAGCTTATATACAACTTACACCATTACACTATCATGAACATACAAAACCTTTTCCTGAATCAAGGACAAAAGAAGGCACACAAAATAAAAAAATATAATCAACCTTTCAAAAGTAACAAGAAATTGTTTCTGTCCATACAAAAATAACTTGAAATGCTTTGTTGAAGAAATTGTCAAAATATGCTGCTTTTAGCTTTTATTATAGAGGAATTGTAGAAAAGGTTACACTAATTTAGTAAAGACATAGGATTTGACCTAGGATCTGAAATATAGACTGCAAAGAAGATCTTGAAATTATTAAACTTTGCCACAGTAAACAAATTCAATAAATTTTCACCATGCTGGCCTTGTGCCAGAATAATGTGACTGGGAACGACATAATGCTCCATGTCTGCAGCATGATGATCCAGTGCTAGACATCATTCAAAATTACTACACTGCATATATCGTAGCGATATGACTGCAATTATTTTTAAAGCTACGTTAAAAATCCTAACCACACACACACCATGTCCAATAAATGAAACAAAATTCAATAAATATTTGCATTATTAAGAAATATTTTTACCAACTCATTACGAATGAATAATAATCCAAATAAATACAAATTCATATATGGATGGTTCAAATGTGGCACAAATGTGTCTTTGGATTAACTGGAGGTGTCTCATTCAGTGTTGTAATATGTAAGCGAATATTTAACGCTAACAACACCTGGTGGAGGTAAGGTGAGGTAACGGGCAAGATTTGTTGACCTTTTGTCTATACAAAATAGAAAAGACAAATTTTCCTTGTTTGTACTGCTGCTTTGCGGAATTAACAAGGTATCTCACTGTTTTATTGGGAATTGTACGTAGATGAGAAATCAGTACAAACGTAACACCAGCATATTGTAATTTTTCACTACAAATTTGAATAGTTCAATAGATCAGTTTAAATACACTTCAATATTATATATTAATTGGCTCAGTCACTTATAAGAATGTTGCTGTAAAAAAGTATTATTTCGCATGTTCATCATAACATTAAGGTTAAACTTAAGTTTATTCAAAGAATTGAAATTTAAATTTTTTAGGACTAGCACGTTTGCATGGATTTGGGGTTCAATATATACTCCTCTATAAAGATACAGTATCAGGAAAATGTATCCATTGTTGTTTTATAAGAATCAGCTTTTGCTACATGTGTAAACATAATTCAGTAAAATATCAGTCAGGCTTACCTTGTTTTCTGTTTGATCTGCACCAGCAAGGAATATGACATATGATACTAGAAGGGCCAAGCACAAATTCATCAAAAGACTGGTTCTATCCGACTTCACATATCTGCAGAGAAACGTACAAAATATTTGTTTTTGATATATATGTCTTATTCATATATTTGAAAAACATAATGACATCTTAGACGTGTGAAACAACAGTTGTGCTTCAATTATCATGATTGGAAGTCATCTATCTCTCTACCTCTCAGTAATTTAAAGTATGACATGGCTTTCATACTTCATCATATAAGACGTATTGCAGTGTATATTATTACTCTCGTTTGCTCTTCACACATCCCAACATTTTTAATTTGACTACAGTTTGTTTTATAAGCAATCTAACCACAAGTTTAAAATTAGAATGTGATTTTCTCAAACAAAAATGCCCAGGTCTTTTTCATTTATTTGTTACTGGGTGAAGATGTTTATTGTTTATATTTTTAAGAGGACTACGTGTGATCCTTATTAATGAGATAATAATAGCAAGCAGCAGCAGAGGCGAAGCAGATAACATTTTAAGGCGTCAATTTCGCAAAGAAAGGCTTCCTCCAAAATCGTAAAAAAGCGTCAATTTGGCAAAACAGAATTAAAAAAAGGACGCCAAAGTCGTTGTCCCCCCCCCCCCGCTGCAGCTATGGGTTTAACAATCCTTGAAATCGTAAACGATTTTCACGATAAAAGTTGCTGCGATGAAAGTCCTTAAGACTTTACAAACAGAATAATTTGTAAAACCGCACCTTGTAAATCAATTAGATTATTGAACTGGTCAGTCAGTTTAAAATTATTTATCGTTAACGAATCATTATGACATCGTATATAGACCGGATTAACTGGAGACTCAATGATTAAAAACCCTTGAGGAACTGCTGGTGCAAATGACTATAAAATATATCCTTGTAGGGCATAATTTGACCTTTCAAGATTGATTTGATAACTCCCTTCCATATCATCACATACTAAATTCACCGAGGAAACATTTACGTTGAACGGAGCGATATGTCCACCACCGCCGTCTGGGTCATTATTTTGTTTCAGGATTGTTGTTTTTGGTTTCCATTTGTTGAGTATCAGAGAAACGTTTTCTTGAATAAGATCATTAACAGATTTTTTCAGTTCTTTTGCGTTATACCCAGGAAACTTGAAATCGGGTAAATCAGCTTCTGTTATTTTGTAACCAGTTAGAAATTTTTGTTTATCTCCGTTTTTGTTATCAGTTATTAATTGAATTATTTGTTTGTTGATATACCCGTAATCGGATACAAGCTGATTTAATATCCTAATGTGTTTTATGATCTCATCACGTGGCCTTGTTATATCAGAGAGATTCTTTTGGAAACTCCGTCGTAGTTGTTCTATTTGTGTTCTATGTAACTGATTAATCTCTTTCAAATAATCAATGATGTTAGTTAACGTAAATGTAATTAAAATGGATGAATCAGAGTTTTCTCAAAAACAAAATACCATTGTATGGTATTGTTATCAAGAATGTGACACTATGAGTCGTTAATTTGACATAATCAGATTTTTTTGGTTTGGGTATTTGATAAGATGCCTCAGGTGGGATTTCAGGCCATCCTAGTACGGTTCTAATATATCTCTGCTAGATATCTACGGCATACGTAGGCGAGTTTATCTCAATCACGGATGATAACGTCGGCTCATGAACTGTTATAGTGATTTTCGATTCTTCTGTTCCTGTAATTGATTTTATTTTTATTTTTATTATTTATTAACAACGTTCCAGTCTGGAGTCCCGTCTTCTTTATTCTTATTTGCAAACACCAAGGAAGTATTCGGTTGTTGACCACCAAATCCTACCGACCTAACGTTAGGCCAACTGTGATATACTCGTAACTTTGATACTTTCACACTGAATTCAGGATTGGTTGAGGTTATTGATATCATACTTGTTTTCACCGGGTGGGTATTTTCCGCTATTCGTTGAAGCAGTTCTTGCGGTGTTGTCATTGTTATTATACTCATGGTGTTGCTCTAATTTTGACATCGCGGAATCATAAACACGTACCATCGCTGAGAACTCACTATCTGATATAAATGTATCATCGAGCGACGACGATATCAACGAGGATAATTGCGAGTACGCGGTTGATGCAACATGAAAATTAATTATGTAGTCTTGCTGTTTACACTGGCCACATGATGATATTTTTTTGTTATTATCGAAATTATTCCCGCTATTGTTGCTGCCGCTGTTATACGAATTGGAACAGCTATCGGAGCAATCATTGTCAGCGAGGAGAGTATAATTCCAGCTCCGGTGATTACACCACTCACCGAGTACACGGTAACATCAACTGCGGTGGTTCTTCGTTGGTATGTTTTTATTTTTAATTGATACTCCTCACTGAGGGTTTTGAGTTTAGTTTGATATTCTCTGACCTGATCATAGCGGTATGGAGATAAGGAAGGTATCGTCGGTGATGAAACCATTAGTGATGACATTTTATTTCGTACAACATAATTCAATTTAGTTATTTACTTAAATCCGCTACGAATTCCACATACCATGTTACTGAAAATCTAGCCAAATTATGATCAGTGGATGCTATTGTGCATCGTTCAGTTGTATCCTTGTCGATGATCGTTGATATTATATTGTTGACCACAGATCAACTCGTTGATGAAATATTACATTGAGTCGGTGTCACTAGTTTTAGTCGATAAATACCCTTGACGGTCGCGGTGATAATTAAAATATTATTTAGTGGTGTCCACACCAATGATCCGTGTTGGATCGCGTACACGTTATTTATGATATTGTTTTTGTTTTCAATGTTTGCTATCATCCTCGGAAAATCGTCTTTGATTACTTCGATGAAGTTCTTCATATCTTCGATGGATTTTTTAATATCAGGGAGATTTATGTCAATTTTATCCAGCATGGTTGTACAAAAATTATCAATGATATTTTTACGAAATGATGTAAACTTTTCAACGTGATCTGCATATCTGGATTGATGTGTTGCTAGTTCCAACATAGAAATTTTTATCTCTGTGACCTTCGGTGTGGTCACTGGAGGATTACCAAAAAATGCTAACAGTGATTTCAATGAATTCGCCGAGGATATATAATTGTTATCGAGTGTTAATATTGTATCTGTGATTGTTGACACCCGTTTTGAGTTTACCCTTATTGGAAAACAACGCGATAGTATTTTCTACTGCGTTACGTTGTTTAACTATAATATCCTCCAGAGAAACATTACTTGTTTTCAAATTACCCTGAAGATCTTGAAATACAACTATTTCATTGGGATCAACACTTGTTAAGTTCAACATCTAAGCTATTTTATCTTCGATTATTTTCTTATATCACCGGTTGCAGATATTTCCGTGGTGGGTTTCTTCAACATTGATAAAGATCTCCCCAAATATTAACCACGTTATTGTAAAACTCTTTGATTTTCTAATTACTTCTCTAAACTCTTCTTTGACGACTTCGTTGTTGCCAGCGACTACTTTTATATTCATTCACGAACCAATGAGGCGATTTTTTTGATGATGAAATAGCGTCAAGGACATTCAATATGCCGCATATTGGAGGATCATTCATTTTCTGTGTTGGTAGCGTTGAGTACTAAGTCTTCATTTTATGAAAGGTGTTTAATTGTTGTATATAACTCATAAATCCTTCAGGCGGCGCTAATCCATACGAATCGAAATAAACGATTACACGCGGATCAATTACGTATGCAACCCAGTGGGTTCTAGGTCCGGTGCTGTTATCAAGATTAATGATACCGGTTTCAACGTTTTTTGGTTGTGCCGGCAACTGATCTTTCATAAAGACACATCTAAAGTTTTAAATCACTGGTTTTTTAGCAGCGTCGAGTAAATCAAAATTTGACATCGGCAATATCGAAGATGGAACCTTCGGTTCTCGAGTTAATAAACTGTTCTTGGGATTCTCAGGCCCTTTCCGCTGTATCATGAATACGGGATTCCTGGTAGTCTTAGACCCTTTCCCATTTTTTTTGTATCCCTGTCCGGTAGCTTTCTTTATTGCAATCCCTTCCGCGGTACCAACGGCTCCTAACGCTGCCGCGTTCGCTACCGCTGGGGCTGCTTCTGCAATCAACGATGGTAACGAAGTTAACAACTGAAATATACCGCCTGATTTTATCATGATTTTGATCGCAGCTGCAGAGAGAGTGATCTGAACGCCCTTTTTACCTTTGAAAGCATCATTGAAATGTTTTATTTGACGAGTCGTAAGTGACAATTTATTCTGACCACCAGACATCTGATTATGTTTTAGCGTTATCGTGGTTCAACATTTTGTAGCCGATTCTGATTGCAATTTCTCTAGTTGACCGAGAGTTAACGTAACACTAATATGACTATATGACATTTTATAATAACATATTGATCTAATTGTTACATTTGAAACATTTAAAAGACTTTCATTCATAGATTTTCAATTACATGTTTTCTACTGGCGCATCGATTACTCTCATTCGTCCAACAACACCTTCGAGTAGCATTGATTTATCACTGAGAATGACAGCAACTGCTCTGTAATTAACAATAGCACCAGCACCACCAGGACGGGTTAACGAGCTCTAAAGTGTATATCAACGACAGATTGTCTTGTTAAATCAAGATGTTCCAGTGGAAAAAAAAATCGGATATAAATTTTTGAATTCCGACTGTGATATTTGCAGACCAGTATCGATATTTTGATCGCGCCCCATATATGATAACAGACGATGATACACACGTGCTATTTGGTTTGTATTGTAGTCAAGTAGTATATCCTCGGATGGTTCCTGCTGTCCGTTTATTCTCAGCGAGACTTCATTACACCCGATTTGATCAAATATCATATGGCTTCGTGTTTGATTATCAACTCGCGCAGTATTCTGTAGCGCAATAAATATATGACGTGGAGCTGAAACACCTTGTTTTGATGCCATGTGCCATGTTAGTGTACCATCAATATTTTCCAGTTTAACATCCGTTGTTGTTGTTAGCCAACCTAGCAATGATTTTCCTCCATGATCCATAAATGATAGTAATCGTTCTTCTATTGTGATTGATGGTGTCATTACTGGCATCCACAATGATAATTTTGTTAAAATGACCTTAGCGGCATCATCATTTACGTGTGCTGGATCTGGATTTGCTGGAATTCTGCAAATTGCATTATTATCATCACCCTTTCCCACGAGTACTACTGTATGTTTTACTCCATAGATAACTTTTCGGACATTTCTGCAGAATCCAAATATATGATGTAGTGGAATCGCGCATGAAAATGATCTACGCTGCCCTTGTAACATTGACATCCGTATAGCAGCTCCTAGGTTGAAATTATCATCCGTATTTATAACCATATCCTCGACTTATCATTATTAGCAGGAACAGGAGCATTACGATTCTTTGGTTGTCTTACAGTAAATGGAATTTTTCCAGTAGTATATTAAGCATCCTTTGCAAACATCATAGAAGGGCCTGCCGATCTTGAATAATCGTCGGAATATCTTGCTAGCCCTACTATTGTTGTGGCAACATCTACATCACGTTCTATTGACTCAATCTCTTTTACATCAATTATATATCTTGCACTGTCGAATAACGCCATGATACCATTATTAACAAAACCGACTCGAGCATCAACTGTGTATCGCGTATTAGCTACAACATTTGTTACAATTTCTCCTTCTACTTCGATAAAAGCTCCAACGGGTAGAAAGTATTTACTGGTATCATGAACTTGAAGTTCGATTCTTGACCGAAGTTCAGGTTGTACTGCATGATAAGAATAAAATTGATAATCGCGTACACAATCATCTTTACGTACTGGGGCTTCCATATCAAACGCTGGATCAAGTGTCTGTTTGAAGATTTTATTATATACTCTTTGTTTTAATTCGCGATTTCTGTCGGGATCTTAAGCCACTTCCCGCTATCATGTTTGCGATATCATCTGGGTTGCTGGTCGCAAACGATGCTAATTTCTGATCCACTGCGCTATTTATTATTTTACTAGCACTTGCAGGCATCACTTCCGTAGATGGCAGCGATGACTTCATCAGCGGATTCCTTCGCCGCCGAACTAACGATATTAGTTTTTCTTTAGCCGTGGTAAACGCTTTCCCGGCAATATTTTCAACAGCACTAATACCCTTATCACGAATAACATCAATAGCTTTCATTGACAATTGTTTTGCGATTGGTGCCACTTTTGGAGCCATTCTTGCAAATAACCCTGCAATGGTATTACCGAGACTATCTCCATAATACGCTCTATAAACAGGCAATCGTGAGTTTACTACATAGACGCTGGTTGGTTTATCATGGTTGTAGTGTATGATCATTCTTATTTAATTACTGGTAATTCAAATGATATATATCTAATGTCGAAATAGCGATTTCGGTGATTAATCACTGTAATAACCATGATTTTCTGCTAGCTCATCAATACAATCTCGATATGTTTCAATATCCATAATGCCGCCTTGAAATAACCGCATACATGTATCAGCAGCTTCTTTAATTATTTCCAGTGAGTTTTTTCCAGCTCGTTTCCCTCCTATGAGTACCTCTAATCGTGCTATATCGCTAAGAATATTACCAGGACAACGAATAAGACCACTACCTGAAATTCCACTCTGAGAAAATCCCTTCTCACTACTATAACCAGTTGCACCTAGTGCATCATCATCTTCGTCTCGATCATATAGTGGTCGACCACTCCCTTTTCTTTTTATTTTATCCAAATACGATCTATAATTATTATCGTCATTTGAGATATTAGTTCGCTCATTGTGTTTTGACAAATATACTTTATTTTTCCAGGTGGTAAAGGTTTTTATGAATTTTTAAAAATCATCATTTATATATCTTTCCCTTGGAAATGAATCAATAGCAAATATAGCTAATTCATCATCCGTGTAATCTTTAAATTTATTTATCCATTCTCCCGTAAATATCTCTTCAGGTGCGTATCCCCTCCTCGTTTTCGAAATTTTTTTCCCCTTTTTCTTTAAGTTGTTCTCGTTGTTCTTGTTCAATTTTTTCTTGTTCAAGTCGTTCACGTTCAAGTCGTTCTTGTTCTTGTTGTCTTACAGCAGTTACTATATCACCAGGAAGTGTTTTTAAAGACTCCTTTGTTTGTCCAGTTTCCTGTGCAATTTGTTCAAGCACATCAAGAAGAGGTGTTTCTTTCCTTTTCCCTTCCTTGGGGATATCTCCGTATATCGCTCCATCAGTGGCTGATTTTACATCTTTGGTTGCTGTTGTTATTGATTTAAATAGGTCTTCAGTCCCTGTTAGAAAATCAGTCTGAAGACTCTGTCTCGCTTGCAGTTTGTTTCTAACAGAATCGCGGATTGGTATACATTTCTTAATTCCGGTTATTCTTTCACGTGCTAATCTAGTCGTTACTGCTTCGTTTACCATTATATAGAAAACGCTAGCGTTTTTAAATGTACGATCTAAATGTAGTGAAAAATGCAACAAAAACAATGAAAAAATGTGGCAAAAGTATCAAAAATTATTATTATATAGGAAAATGGACACTTCCCTCATCTAACATAGAGCTATCAGATTATCATTCTGAGTTTAAAAATCGAAGATTTTCAGCATCAGACAAATTAATTATTAACACTCCAAGCAAAAAATAGAATTAAATCATCAATATCGATGGTCAATGAAAATGTAGAAAGTGCATAAAATTATTATTATTAGGAATATTGCACCTTCCACAAACTTGATAGAGGTGTTATTTTATCAATCTGAATTGTCGTATCGATCGAACCATCCATTAATACTCCATGTGATCATTTTTCGCGATGGTCAATGAAAATGTGGAAAGTGTCATTATTATTATATTATTAGGGAATTTGACACTTTCTACAAATTTGATAGAGGTTTTATTTTATCATTCTGAGCTTAAAAATCGAAGATTTTCATTATCAGATAAATTAATTATTAACACTCCAAACAATAAATACAATTAAATAATAAATCGCGATGGTCAATGAAAAATACAACAAAAATGACCGAAAATCAATTTTAAAAAAATAAAGCCATGAATTTTCCCACCACGAATTTCACTACAGTGTTATATTACTTGTATTGCAAATAGTATTTAAGTATTGTACATGTCACTGGTGACTTTGTCACTATGGTTAGAACTTACTCTGTTGAGGTAACCAAGTGATAATTTTCGGTTTAGCGGATAATATCCCTTATTGTTTTAACCCTCAAATTAATTCTGCGTTTGATTTCACATTGCTGCCCCAATTCTTTTCTGATTTTATCGACAACAGTGAATAAAAATACAAATTTATGACGTTGTTACAGAATGCAAGGGAATATCGAATATAATTCTAGAGTTTCTTTTTTAAAAGCATATTATCTTGGTAACATGTATTTATTATTCATAGCGCTGTATTCAATATCTTAATAATCAGAAAGAATCTGATCACAGTTTGATTTATCTGATCATTGAATTCCTTGATTTTTTAAATTTGAAATTTCGGTTATGATCTCAATGATATTTTCAGAATTCATATATAATAAATTATATCTCTAATATGTGATATAAAAATATTTTATTCCCTTTGGTGTTAAATACACATAATACAAAATAGAATTCAGAAATATGTAAACTTATTTCTGTTTTCGAAGCACTTCGAAAGGGCCGATTGAGTTGTATTCTTTGCAACGGATGGTACCGAGGGCATACAAATATCAAAATACTTCCCGGCTTCATTGATTGATTTAAATGTTTTTTTCTTCTTTAGTTTTTATATTACATGATTTTACAGATCTCTTCCCAATTGATTTACAAGTACCATTTTTCCCAACAGTATTCTCACTCTGAGTAATAGCTCGTAAATTATCCAATTTATTATTTTGAGGATTGGAATCAATATTATCAAAAACAATAGCATCTTCAATCAATACGTTAAAACATTCAAACGCAAATTTATGATTAAGATATTTTTTCTTTCCTTCATTAAACATCAAACATCCCATACCATTGTCTGACAATACCATCACGAGACGCTTCGTAATCGCTGATCACCGGATGAGAATGAAATTCTTGGTCCATTTATACACTAATACTATTTGTCTAATTGATTGTTTGGTTTAATTATTACATATTTGGAAATCTTCCAATGTAGTCTTGGGTGTTCTTATGATTTTATCAAAGTCATTGATGGAATTTTTTGATTCTCTTATCATAATAACGCTTCAGCTCTCTGTATCGTTTGCCACCGCAACTCAGATACAATTGCGATTTACCACGCACACCTACCTCACATCGTATACGAGGCAGTGGTCCAAAACTCCCGCGAAGAACGCTTTGTAAATGATATCCAAATAATTTATTTCTGCATGATTTGTTACATGCGATTACTGATCCTATCGTAAGTCATTTGCAATGATTCATAATATAAAAAATTCTTTTTTTAAATACCTGTTTTAAGTATAATATGAAGGAGTTCGAGAGATTATCGAAAATGTTAAATTTAATCTCGATAGAGTCTCCGTAGATGTACCAAAGGGTATAATAAGTGATAGAACCATGATAGGTATCCGTAATGGTTTTAATGAATTCAAAGGCGATGGAACATCTCACTGTTGGTCGACATTTCTAATCGATGGTGACGTTGATGCTACCATGAACGACTAAAGAGCAGCCGCGATAATCTCACATCTTGACCAGAAAAAGTATTTTTATAAAGTGAAATTCATCATCTGCTCAGAAAGTGGAAATTGGATTATACGCGACAAATTTGAACCAATATATGATTTCAGTATGCAAATGTATTTCCTTCAGGCATTTGAATGTGTCATATAGCGTTTGCATCTTACCTAACTGTATAATTCTTAGACCTTTCCAAACGTTTGGTAGGAACTCATAAACGCTGACAATGTATTTATAAGTCATTTATGTATTATTTTTATAAGGTTGTGTCTGACTGTTCCCAGATTGTTTCCCTGCCTGTATTCAATATTTGAACAAAATCAGGGACTTTATTCTTTATCATGATTGTTTCCTGGGATACCATTGGCTTGAGAATGTTGTATTGAAAATGATGTAACAAATTACATATTTGTATATGTAAGATACATATTTTGGTCTGAAATTTTAATCTAATTAAGACAATGGGCTAATGCATTTAATGTTCAATTTTCATGCTGCAATATATGATTCAGATATGGAAGGTATATGCAGATTATGGTATACAAGCTTTATCTGGCCTACACAATGGCTTAATTCTGATGCATTTACATATATGGATAGACTTAAAAGTCACATTCCTGCCCAACTCCTGCATGAAGATGCACATGCCTGAATTAACGGCATCAATAATGCAATTAATTAAAGAATGACCATTCGAACTAAAACATTACAGCACGATGTCATATAAATATGAAATCAAAAGACAAAATAATTTTTATATTGTCTCAGTGAATTACCAGTTTTATTTATGTTATTGTATCAATTGATTTATTTATCTAGATGATCTGGAGGACAAAAAGAAACCGAATTAGTCAATAAACAAAGGGTGTCACAGACATGCAGTAAAAATAATAATAATGAGGACTTTGTACATCGCCTAATCTTTAGAAGCTCTAAGCGCTTTACACCGTATATAATGATATGACTACACTACAGAAAAAAAATGACTAAAACCATGAAATTAGAAAACATAAAAACATGCTGAAAACATATAAGATACAAAATATTATTAAGTCCCAAAGTATGTCCCTGCAGTCGGAAAATGTGCATTCTAAGAGCACTCTTAAAGGGGACTATTGTGTCTTTGTCTCTAATTTCAATGGACAATTCGTTCCATATAGCCGGACCCTGGTATGCAAAAGTACAGTGAATACATCATAGCTTTTGGTGTGTGTTTAAGTAATGGTGAAATGAAATCCATCAAACAAAATGAAACCTTTACTCTGAGAATGAAGACTGGATAATGATAATCAGTTACTCAAGACAATCATTAATTCAAGATAAGAAGCTAAACCTTATTTATTCAAAGCATTACAAATAAACTCATATCATAACTATTATATTTGACCGCTACAATGAACTATTTAAAAAAGAGTTTAAAATGTGTCATCACAAAATATCAATAAACAAATTGATACAAATCTTTGAACTGAGTATGTAGTATCTTCAATCGCATATTATGAAGCATTGATTTATTATTTAGTGGACTTAGTGGACTCAATTAGTGGCACGTACTTTATTCTAGTTTAACTTTGCTAGAAAACAACTCATACGTGCATCACATTTAGAGTTTAGAAACAAGTAATCAGATGTAACTATTGCTTTCTGAAGTATTTTCTTTGCCTAGCAAAAACTTGCATAAAAAGCCGTGACTTCAAATTATTGATATTTATCTCTGTTTTTGAGATGCACTCAAGCATAGTAGTATTGTTTTCTAACAATTTGCACTTTGTCTGCAGAAACACGTAAGCAATTGTGGCTATAACAGATTAAACAAATGCCAGGCTATCATTTATTGTTTTGGAATAGTCACTTATAGCAGTGTCAAAATGGAGTTGTTGCCAGAAAACCATTGATCAACTTAACACTTATACAATAAAAATAATTAAAGCATAATGATTGTAGTTATGAATGATAAGTGGACATTTATGGCAGAGGTCACTAAGTACAGGTTTGAACTGAATTAGGAATTTGAGTTTATGCTTTTTTTCATTTCAGCGAATCATGTGTTATAACACCCAGATAACTATTAATTTCAAAACATACTTTTCTAAAAGTCTTTTATCACATCTGCTGAATCATGGTATCTGTTAAACAATACGCATGATATAAAAGTTAAGATTGTCATACATGTTTCAATAAGATATGTTTTTCACACATCATCATATTTACTAAAATTGTCTTTCTATTTCTTCATGATCTTAAATCCAAAATTATAATATAGAATACAAATCAATGACTATGAATTTCAATAAACTTACAGCACGTAACGAAATTGATTTTAATAAAATATTATGGCTTCCAGATCTATTTGATATTCGAAGTCTTGACTTTAAAAGGGTTTCTAATACCTGGAAATATGGTAGTGATGGTATGTATGTATCATCTGTACATATGAATAGTGTTTGTATAATTTGGACATACAAATGGTATGTATCATGTGGACATATGAATATTGTGTGTCTAAGCTGGACATACAAATGGTATGTATCATGTGGACATATTTGAAGATTGTGTGTTATTTGGACATACAAAATGGTATGTATAATCTAAACAGAGGGTAAAGAAGGTACATATCATCTGGACATATGTGAAGATTGTGTGTATTATTTGGACATAAAAATTGTATGTATCATGTGGACATATGTGAAAGTTGTGTCTATCATTTCGACATACAAAATGGCATGTATCAACCAAACAGAGGGTAAAGATGGTGTGTATCATCTGGGTATATGTAAAGATTGTGTCTATCATTTGTTAGATACAAAATGGTATGTAACATCTAAGCAGAGGTTAAATATAGTATTTATCACGTCTATCATTTCGACATACAAAATGGCATATATCATCCAAACAGAGGGTAAAGATGGTGTGTATCATCTAGATATATGTAAAGATTGTGTCTATCATTTGGAGATGCAAAATGGTATGTAACATCTAAGCAGAGGTTAAATATAGTATTTATCATTATATATATATATATATATATATATATATATATATATATATATATATATATATATATATATATATATATATATATATATATAGGCAGATATTGTATGAATCATTAGTAAATAAGGTAAGAATTGTATGTATATAATTTGAGTATGTAAAGAAAAGGTTTATCCTATATTAATCGAAAGTACAACCGTCCATTATAGTCAGCATCCTTCAAATGTTTTGTTTCATCATGTTAACATATACATTTAACAGCCAAACTGTTTTCCACCATAACAAGACATAAGGTTTTCATCACCCAGGTTACTGCCTATGAACGTTTATCATACACTATGCATGCTATGAATTGTTTATGTGTATTAAGACATACCATCGTGGTTTTATCTGTCATAAAAATAAGAATTAACTGAGCTGCATTTAATTCACAAATTATTTGTACATGCTGATCTATGCTGTATAGTCCAGTCATCCATTCACCTACATAACCTTATAACATATGCATCAAAAGAACAGAAACTAGAATTATTAATACACATGTGAAGTTCATGTTGATAGGAAATACATACCTCCAAACAATTAAATGTGCAATCAAAGTCACAGAAAGACAGAATATCGATATTGCACATCCAATGATTGATATGATGCTAAGAGGCACCTGGTCCTTATCAGGCTGTCGAAACAAAAATAATCAAAATTCAAATGTCACTCAAGTTTTGAAAGTAGGTAAAATAGACATATGTTTCATATGGTTAATTTAACTTTCTCTGAGTTTAATATCATATCAGTTACATTCATTGAGGTATAATTACATACCAGATTTCAAGAATGCCCGTGATATAGTGTCCAAGATATTGTGATGTAATTAGTAATTAACTAATAATGCAAAAGACACTGAGGCTCAGTATATTGATTTAGGTTTGGTATGGACGATTTACTCCTCACGAGATACATACATGCCTGAACTAGAGAATGAAATACTGTATTGATATAATGACTGAGATGCATGTACACTTGAAATAGTGTGAGATACTGTATATATGTAATGACTGAGATGCATCTACACATGAAATTGTGTGAGATATTGTATTGATATAATGATTGAGATTCATGTACACTTAAAATAGTGTGATATACTGTATTTAAATAATGACTGAGATGCATGTACATTTTTGAAAGAAAGTGTGAGATACTCTATCGATATAATGACTGAGATGCATGTACACTTGAAATAGTGTGAGATACTGTATTTATATAATGACTGAGATGCATGTACATTTTTTAAATAAAGAGTGAGATACTGAATTGATATCATGACTGAGATGCATCTACACATGTAATAGTGTGAGATATTGTATTGTTATAATGATTGAGATGCATGTACACTTAAAATAGTGTGATATACTGTATTTATATGATGACTGAGATGCATGTACATTTTTTATATAAAGTGTAAGATACTATATTGATACAATGACTAAGATGAATGTACACTTGAAATAGTGTGAGATACTATAAAACTGTATTGATATAATGCTAGTACCGGGTAAGCACACTTGTCACCATGAATCTAATGCTGTCCATAATTTTTTTTATCATTTATCATACATATTTATACTTTTTCAGATCAATATCATTGTGATAATTAATATTTAAGAACGATTACAGCTTGGAAAAAGTATCCTTCTTTCCAGACTGACCAGATACTGTGAACTATTGTCATTTATATCAAAGAAATGTATATGATTACAATATTCTAATACTGGGACACAGCTGACTAGAATAAACAAGCTACTTGATTAAAATTGCCATGTATTACACTTTTATTGTTGTTGCTCTTCTTGGGCTTAATACCACCTTTCAGCACAACATATGCTATACATGTGAAAGCTCCAGTTTTAGTTTCACTAGACCATGGGAAGCTACTGACAAGCTCAATCTTACATACAGATGCTGATGGCCATGACATGATTTAATCCCTGCATACAAATTTGTGATGACAGTGACCTGTAGAAGAGAGTGCCTTAGACCGTTCTGCCAACAAGGCCCCTGTATTGCAATGAATTGGAAAACAACTTTTCATTGGATGGTTTGGGGATGTCAGATCAATATTATATTGATGGTATATGTTTTATGTTGAATGCAAATATGAGAAATAACAATATCACAAGAAAGATTACATAATCTCTGACTGTAATGTAAACTGCACTTAGGACATCATTCGGAAGAGTGTCATAAGTTCAACTGAACTCCATTCACAAAGGTTTGAACTTTTCACTGTTGGTGCACATTTTCCAATGCTACATGTGTTGAAAAACATAAATTGCACGTCAAAATTAAAGTGTCAATTACTAATGCTCAACTATTCAAGGACTAAGACTTAGGAACATTAAAAAATATATTTAATTGAATAATCTTAAATCGTAATTTCCTCAGCTTACTGTTTTTCCAGGACTCATTAGAATAGCAAAGTTTGTGAGGTGATCACATTCACACACGGTAATGTAATCATTAGTTGACACAAGCTTGCAGCCTTTGCTTGACCATGCCCCATTCCCTCGTCCACTGAAATTAAATGAATTATCATAAAATTTAAACACAATACATTTGTTTAGAATTATTTTCTGTAGGGAAACTTAAATACAGATGTACATAGCATATAGAAAAGCACGGGGATTCGAAGCTCGTGGGAGCTCGAGTTCGAGCTCGATAATTTTTCGAGCTTTCGAGTTTGAGTAGTGATGAATATGATTAATGCTAAGCAAATGTCGACGCAGTGTTGAAGTGTTTCTTTGTAGACATGGAATTGTCTGCTTAAATTCATTGCAAGCTGCGAAATTATCCTTTTCGCGCTTGTTAGAATGAGACCAAACAGACGATTTCTTTTTTTTTGGGCATCGCTACTGCTTTAGAAATAAAATATAAGTAAAAATTCACAAACAAAGAGAAGATGCAATATGAAAAATCGCTTCTTCTTTACGTTGTTTGAACTGTTCAAACATCAGTTTAAAAGAAATCCCTCGAGCGTCAGTTGTGCGCCTACTGCCCGTCTGGCACTACTCATCGTCAGGCCAAACGCTTGATAAGGTCACCGGTTCTCTCGCTTGCAAAAGTTGAAAAACCCCTTCTCTCCGTCAGCCGCAATCATAATAATTGGAATTATTATCCTAGGAGCCCCCAGTGATGATCGCTACAAGGCAACGACCGCCAACTGGTCAGCCAACACATGAGGAAGCGTAAGCCGTGTGAATCTGTAAATTCGTTTATTTCCACAGTCAATTAATTATCGAACTGGTTTATCCGTACCGATAATATAAAAAGCGGAGACTTTTTCTAGGGGTAAGCGTTGAGCTTCGAGCCCTCGAAAATGCTTCAAAATTAGGCTCGTCCCAAACTCTAGATGCAACAGATACTTAAGTCAGTATCGAACGACCACTTGTTCATAGCGACATATTCAAATTTCAGTAAATGCTTTATTACAGAACTGTTTTATAACAAGACCCATATTAATTACAAAAGTCAAATAACTTACGCGCTGCAAAGCTGAAACAATCAAAACTCTACACCTGTCAAATAATAATGTTTTAAACAGGAAATAAACACCACTGACTTTAGGCTTCATGCATGTTAAATGTGTTTGTTCAACCCTTGGTCTCACACCATAACAATATCATGGACATGTACAACGCCTAGCCAAATCAAATAAATTTTAATGTCATGGACATGTGTATTGCTTAGCCAAATCAAAATATTCATCCTGTCACTGAATGAAACAAACGCTTAACTAAATATATTGATGATCATTTCAATAAGTGGTTATGTCATACAATTTGGATACAGGATCAGAAGCTTGTGGGTTCAAATGTTGATTGAGTCATACCAACAATTTAAACAAATGGCTCTATCAGCTGCCTCACTACATGCTTAGTGTAAAAAGGTTCGTGTTAGAACTGGTTATTCTGGTATCAGGATTTAATTACTATACCTCAACCAATAGGCATTCTCAAAAGATGCTACTATTTTAAATCCCTGGAGGTCTTGGCTAGGTTATGACAAATATTATGCTATTGACTTTTCCATTAATATACAACACATGTGGATGTTGAATATACTACTAAGCAGCAAGCCTGGGGTATGCTGAACAATTACCCATGATGAATGTTGTACATGCTTATAACTTAGCTACAATGCTGGGAATCTTGAATTAAGAAGTTACATCCATGGGGGATGTTGAATGTGCTACTTCATTAAAGTTGATTATCCCATGGGGATGTTCAATATAATACTAATCTACAACTTATGAGTTGTTTAATAGGCTGGTAAAAAGCCGCTGGATTCTAAAAATGCCACAAAACTTAACTCCTTGGGGATGCTCATATGCTACTAAGTAATGACTCAAAGGGATGTTGACTATGATATTAAGTTACATCCCAAAGGAATCTCGAAAATATGTCTAGTCTCCAAACCTGGGTGATGATAATAATCTACCAAATCTTCAGTTCAGCCTGAAGTTGAGCTATGCTAGTAAACTGCAACCCAAGGAATGTTGAATATGCAACTAAGTTACAGCCAAGGCAAATATTGAATATGTTACTAAATTACACCCCAGGGGATTTTGGAATTGCAAGCAAACAAAAAACCTGTATGTTGTTGAATATGCTACCAAACTACTAACATGGTGAATGTTGAATATACTACAAAAGTAACACTCAGGGTGTAGTTGAATATGCCACCAAACTACTAACATGGTGAATGTTGAATATACTACAAAAGTAACACTCAGGGTGTAATTGAATATGCCACCAAACTACTAACATGGTGAATGTTGAATATACTATAAAACGTCCACTCAGGGTGTAGTTGAATATGCCACCAAACTACTAACATCGTGAATGTTGAATATACTACAAAAGTAACACTCAGGGTGTAGTTGAATATGACACTAGGCTATAACCCAGGGGGATGCTGAATTTCTAAACTACAACCCAGTGGAACATTGAATAAAATACTAAACTACAGTCCAGTGGGACATTAAATAGACTACTAATAAAACTAGAATCATGTGGGATGTTGAATATAATACTAAACTAGAACCCTATGTTACATTGATTAGACCACTAATCTACAACCAAGCAGGATGATAAATAAACTACTAAAATATAATCGCATGTGACATTTATAAGACTACTAAACTACACCTAGTGAGATATTCAATAGACTACTAAACTGCACCCAGTGGGCCAATAAATAGACTACTAATATTGATTTCTGCGGAATGTTTGAACTATTAATTTAAAACTAGAACCCTGTGGGACAGTGAATAGATTAACGAATATCTGATGGACATTGAATAATCCAATAAACTAGTACCCTGTGAGACATTGAATGGACTCCTAAAATACAGTAATGGAGTATGTTAACATATGCATTAATATTTTATCAAGGGCATCAGTTACATCTAATGAAAACAAAAGAAGTTATATAGTCAGTATCAAAATGGCGCAACTTCAGTGATATGTTTCAATTGAAGGTCATCTCAAAATCCAAGGGCAAAATAGAGATTGAATACAGATGATAATGTATTGGCATAAAATGAAAATCTAATCAGTTTTTTCACTTGGTTTTATCAATGCCGTTTAACAGTATAATGTTTTGTTAACTTTGATATGACTTGGCAAACATACTTATTTTTGTCTCATTATATTTCTCTCACTGACAAGACATGCTTTTCTAGTCAAATATAGAATTAGCATTCAAGGTCTTAAACACCTTTGAATGGTTTATCTTAACAACTATTACTAAATAAATACTTACTTTGCATTGAACTTCCAAAATCTGCATACTGGACTTGAATACATTGCCTGGAATACAAAACGAGGTTGCTAACTTACCTGCTGTATTGTAAAATAATAATTTATCTGTATATTTTCACAAGATTAAATGTGCCTATTTTACACAAATTTACCTAATTTGGGGCAACATTTTATTATGTTGGATCTAATTCTCGATCTTATTAATTCAAATCTGTATTCTTTAGACTTAGAATCGTCTAAAATTAATATCATCAATATTAATTCATACAATTTATCATGCAAGAACCCAAATAACTTAACTTTTAGCACCTGGTTTGGATATATAATGTTGAAGATGTGGAAACTAAGCACATTCCCCATGTGGCTAAATGGTCTTCAGTGATTGCCTTTGCAAACAACTGACATTTTTTTCCATGTTCATTTGAGTCGTGCATTGTTATAATTTCAAAGGGCTGTGAACATATATACTGCTTGCCGTATACAGCCTACCATGTCTGAAAACTGAAATTAAACTCACACAATCACAAACAACAAGCCATACCCATGGACAGCTTAAGGCAGCCAACATTGGCTGGTTTTAATGGGTATTGAACCAGCATCTATTGGATTACCATTCCAATGCTCTGCCAACTGAACTATATTTTCATCAAGTAATCCAATTCTCTTTTATTAATATCACATTACTAATAATGCTAATTGAAATCTGTCTATTATATCTTGGGGTACAAATCAGATACAAAAACAAATGGAGTGCAATCAGTTGTTAAAATCAGTAACCTTGACCTTCAAGCTATGTTCTAAAATAACAACAAATTATTTCCTTCTTGAAGGAGATCCATTTGTATAAATATTTTCACTGGAATGTGTGGACATGAACTCATTTCATTTGTAACACATAAAAATATTACATCTGAGTGTATTAACAGTCACTGTAAACCCAACCCTCCCACCCACCCCATCACATAAGACATATACTGTAATAAGGTGAATCACGAATAGTTAGTTTTAATAACATTTGTTATTGGGAACTGAAACATGAATCCGGAGAGGAATGATTCAACTCTGCATTTATGAACAATGTCCCTGACTTTCAACCTACTTAAACCAAAATCTAATAAATTGTGTCTTCAGTTAAGTTAAGCAGAAATGAGAAACGAAAGATTAAAATGAATCTGTACACTATAATGTAATTGAAAATATGGCGAGGAAACAAACTGGTTAATTCTTAAATATTTTAGTTTATTGTTGTGTACTTAACGTCCTTTTTCAGCACATAAAAGACTATACATTGTGGAATGGAGAAGAACACAAAAATGCCCCGGAACAATTAGTATCTATAATTGACAAACCTTCAAAACATACCCACATTGGCAAACTCCAAGAATTTATTCCACAAGTAATGAGGTATAATGGCAGTAATTGATGAAGGCGAGCTCTTCAGGTCACTCAAACATCTGATGTTTTGCTAACATAAACCTTAAACATCCAGCTAATGATGCTACAATCAATTGGAATCATCATTGACAAATGATGTAAAGTGGCACAATTTCAGTGAAGTATGTGCACTAGTACTGTGTGGGAGTCACATTAATTGGATACAAGGCTACCTGCCTCTATAAATAGCATAACATAAGAATACCACCCTACCACAACATTTGCTTGCAGAAACAAATATTTATGATGTTTCAGATTGTTATCCACTTACTGAAAAATGTTTAAATGTAAGCGCTAGGGGAGGAGACAACAAAGGAGGTGTAGGATCAAGTTGAAGGGACAACACAGCTGAATTTATCTCCAGATCATCTTCAGTATTTGTTATGGACCTAAATAGAAAAATTCAGCAATCATGACAATTATTGTATCATACTCATTTTAAAAGATGTATCTAATTGTGAAGCTCATGAAATTCATTGAAAACAGAATTTGCCCTTACTTTTTGTTTTAGTGACTATTGTCAATGTAAATACGTGGTATTATTAGCGTTAATTATTGGATAAATGAAGTTTTATAAACAATATTACAAATACTGTCTTATTACGTTTCATATAATTTTAACTATAATATAACATTCTCGATATAAATTACAACAAATATTTACAAAACTTTAATACTCTCTTAGTTTTAATGTTAATAAATATATGAAATGCTGAAAACTCATTATGTACATCTATGCAAGAGAAAGAAATACAACCCATATAACATATAAAATGTAATGTTATACCATATATAATCTCTCATCAGTCAAGTCTAACTGCAAACTGTAGAGACTTAAATCTGTTATCATACATTGCACGTATAGTCTGGAGTATATGCAATTTGTCTGGCACAGATAGCGTAATAAAATAACAAATCCTAATCAGATAGTGCACTATTTGACAGCAAATCAAGACCTATATTTTCACCAGTTGGAGGGTTTGTGCTTTCCGTTCTAAGAGTTTAACAATAGTTGATGAGTCATGTTTGTATTACTACTTACCCATTGTGAAATACTTTCTTCTGTAGTATTCCTGATACGTTCTTGAAGTAAACACCAGAATAGGAAGTATAAGTCCCTATTAAATAACAATAAGGTTGTTAAGAAAAGGACATTTTAAAAATGTGTTACATGCATATATTTTGTCATCAGGAATCAGCTTTCTGCTTCAACTGGTGAGGTTAATTGGACGTAATGTTTGACACAGAGCATTAGTGTACACAAATTTTAGTTGAATACATCAATCTATTCATGAGATGGCACCAAATGGAGAATCATAAATGCATGATGGTTCATTTCTGCATCTCAAAGGTATTTTAATATATAGTCAGATAAAGCAGAAACAAAAATAAACCATACAAGCTGGAGTGTGACCCTGAACTTCCAGCCATAAAGAATATTTCAGTAATGCAGACAACAATTTTTGGTAAGGTGTAATGAAACCTTATGTACTACCTTTGACAACATGGAAAACACGTATTGTAAGGATTCAAAAGTGATGTCTGTTAAAGAATAGGAAATGGTATGTTCTGGTAAAAGTTCATATATTTCACATATACATGTAATGGTATTCTTGAGCCCAGTTTCAGTACTCCACTTCCATACCCGCTGAGGTGAATGACATTCTGCTAGATCTTTCAAACTGCTGAAATCTAATTATATGTTTATTTTATAACTGTGCTAGTGAGAATCATCTCTCTTGATTAATTAATTGTTAAAGGCTTTATGGTTACAATACAAAAGTGTCAGAGTAATTAACACATTGAAAAGAAAACCCTGATCTGATCTTAACACTGAATATAAGACACCTCTTCACAATCGGGCATAGAACACACCTTATAGAGATCATAAAGAAGCTAGCACACTAAGATTCATCCCTTGATTCTACTTGAATAGATCGAAACAAAAATGCAAAATCATGTTTCATAATTAATTTGATATCTGCGTGAAAAATTACCATTTTTCATAACATCTTTAGAAAGAACAAAACTAGATCCGTTTTCAATTGTGTTTGGAAATCCGGTTTCAATTGTGTTTGGAAACCTAATATCACCGATTGGCTTGTATCCTATTTCCACAACTGAAATTGAAAAGAAACTTTGTTTTTGAACATGAAAATTATATATAGAAAGTAATACTAAATTTTAGAATGCAAGTTTACAATCTTTGGAAATTGTCAAGTATACAATGCAGAGATTACGCTGGAAATTTTTTTTTGTTTACAAAGTCCTTTAAATTGTTTTATTTTCTATTTTTCAAGTGTATGAGCATCTAAGTTGATGATCTTTGGAATTTAATTCCAACGCTCATAGGTTAAACACCTAACCAGTATGCAGCTTGGTTGCAAGCTGCAATATTTCCTTTGAACATTCTTCAATTTTTTCAGCATGATATACTCCATAATGCAATGAACTTCCACTTAAACAGTATGGAAAGAATGGAACTTTTCACGAGTAAATGTTTTTTCTAAAACATTTGGTATCAAAGAGATTGGTAAGCTGAGATGCTGTATGATTGCAATAAGATATGACTGCCTCAATAATGACCAACCCTAGGCCATATAGAAAACAATATCAACACATTGCTGACAAGCAACCCTTGTTCAAAGGCATTGTATGACTTTTAAGTTGTAACGCGTGTCTCATCTTTTATTTACGATCAAATGTATACAAGTTTTCATCATCGTTGTTATGTTCTTACTACACTTAATAAAACATTCCATCAGCATAGAATCGTTCATGATATAGTGGATGTAATGTTTTTTTTTTTAATATAAAACATTACTTACTAAAACTTATGTTAACATTTCAATCTGATACAGGGACCAAATTGTATGAAGATCTAGAATGCAAAAAATTATGATTGTCTTTCTTAGACCAGAACTCGTGTGTATTTCTGCAGATGTTTTTGGACACATTTTGCAATTTGTTAAATTTATTATAATAGAAGAATAATAATACACATATCGGATAATAAATAGCAGTGTCAGAAGGGTGAATTTGACTAAATGCATTATCCACAATTTGTAGGAAAAAATGAGCTGTATTCAAAGCTAAATTGGACTTTTCGCTTAATGAACAATGCATATAAAATGACAATTTAACCTTGGTTATAAATGTCAGTAATGAATATGCGCTGTAATATTGGGTTCAAATTCAAATTTTATGAAACAATATAGAAATATAAAGCAAATATTACATCTGTTACAATCTGAGCTACTGTGCAAAGAAAACTCATTTACAGTGTACAGTCAAACATGTCTTGAGAGACCAATGTTATGTAAGGCCACCTGTCTAGATACCAAATTCTCAGTGCACATATGTATTGTTTAATTTATAGCACAGTGACCTGTTATGAGAGACGACCTCTTGAGATACCATACGTTCTTGGCAAAAGAAGTGGTTTTTCAAGACAGGTTCTACTGTGCATTATATCTCATACAATTATTTGTATTCAAACAAAAATATAAGGAAATTCTTACATAAATTTGTTTTGGTAAATCTTTTCACAGGTTCATCAGTTGCGTTGATTGATTTTGCTTTGATACTGCTATACTTTTCTACATTCCCAAGTATTATTGATGCCCCTTCTTTGTCCTCATTGATTAGCGCTTGCCAGGACGGGGTGTTTTTAACATCAATTATGTTGCTAGCTATCTCAAGGAAATTCTTGCCACAAAATATATAATGAATGTTAATAATACGTAATATTACTGTAAACTTTTCATAAAGTATGATACACTTGTTAATATTATTACGACAAGTGATCAAAATCTTAAACTGCTTTTACTTTCAAATCAAAATTAACATGCACTAATACATTTAAAGTAATAAGAATCCTGGCAAATTCTGCCTGCCATTTATGATGTTATTATGTCTGAAGACCTATAAATATAATATTCAAGAAATTACAGAGGATAATGGCCAAGCCAAATTTTAAAGACATGTGCATTTATGACAATTATCTTTCAGAATCAATGTATTTAAAATTATGAAGTCTTATGACTGTATATGCTTCAGTGTGTTAGTGATAAAGCTAAACTATAACATTTTAGACTGGGCAACAGAGCCTAAAATGTAGGCTACAGACCCCAGTCTTTGAGTACATTATGAGGTAATAAAGATGCGGGTTTGTAGAATTTCAACTATTTAGAAAATATACAAGGTAACGATGAAATTAATGAAAAAGTATAATAAATATCATTCCTTAAACCTGCTGCTTTAATTATTTATATATTTATGCAAATGGTTAAGTTACATTGAGAAGGTTCGTTTTTCACTTGTATATTAATTACCTTTAAAAAAAATAAAATTGCAATTCATGCAATGTTTAGCAATATACCCAGAGTATAATTATTATTAATAAAGAGTATCGATTGTACAGAAAACAGTGTTACATTGTTATAAGAGCTGATTTTTTATTGTAAAATTGCATAGCATCAGGTCATTATGTGGGTATCCTAAATGTAATACAAAAGTTAATCTTTACCTGATAAATGCTATAACCAGGCTCCATCATTGTGCATTCTGCAGCAATGTCATTTTATATGTTGCTTTTGTCACTGAGTATATTAAAGCAGTGGAATTTATGTCAAGGATTCATTCCTGTGCATGTCAGAGCAATGAGAGTTTATATGCAAAGACTATATTAATGTGTATGTCAAAGCTATGGAATTTTATGCAAAAACGTCATCCTTGTGTATGCTAAAGCTCCATCGCTGTGTATGTCAAAGCTATGGAATTTTATGCAAAAACGTCATCCCTGTGTATGCAAAAGCTCCATCGCTGTGTATGTCAAAGCAATGGAATTTTATGCAAAAGCTCCATCACTGTGTAGTCAAAAGCTATGGAATTTTATGCAAAAGAATCATCTATGTGTATGCCAAAGAAATATATTTTTATGCGAAATCTCCATCACTGTGTGTGTCAAAGCAATATAAGTTTATGCAAAAGCTCCATCACTGTGTATTTCAAAGCTATGGAATTATATGCAAAATTTGCATCACTGATTATGTCAAAGCTATGGAATTTTATGCCAAAGCTTCGTTACTATGAATGTCAAAGCTATATAATTTATGCAAAAGATTCATCGATGTGTATGTCAAAGCTATTGAATTGTATGCAATAGCTTTATCACTGTGTATGTCAAAGCTATAGAATTTTATGCAAAAGCTTCATCATTCTGTATGTAAAAGCATGGAGTTTTATGCAAAATCTTCATAAATGTGTATTTCAAAGCTATGGAATTATATGATAAAGCTTCAACACTGTGTATGCCAAAGCAATATACTTAATTGCAAAATGTTCGTTATCGTGTATGTCAAAGCAATATAATTGTATGCAAAAGCTCCATCACTGTGTATGTCAAAGCTATGCAATTATATGCAAAAGCTTCATCACTGTGTATGTCAAAGCTATGAAATTATATGAAAAGGCTTCACCCTGCATATACCAAAGTAATCAAATTGTGTGCAAAGGCTGCATCACAGTGTATGCTAAAGCAATAGAAATGTAAGCAAAAGTGTCATAACTGTGTATGTTATAGCAATTAAATTTTGTTCAAAATCTTCAAGATAACACCACCAGCAACAACTTCAATTGTATCCATGGTCATACTTAAGCTTTGGTCGCTAACATTTCATTCATATTAAATATTATAAAATTTCTCAAGATATTACAATACAACATATGTAATATAAACAATATATATCAAAGCTAGAATACCTCTAAATCAGTATTTGAAATATTTTTAGTGTTGTTAGAAATCTGTATAACATTATCCAGAACAGTGCTGACAACGTGGACCTCTGCTTTCTGCAGTTTCACATTATCTGGGTTAGTCACGCTTGTTAGTTTTACCAGGGAGTCTGTTACTGTGTTTGAAGCCAGCCCATTTTTGATGTTATCAGTCTGAAATAATCAGATGTTTGTCGTTTATTTGTTATTATTAAGTGCAGTATATATGTAATAAAAATAATTTAAAAAGCTCAGAAATATTTCATTTGTATCAATATCCCCATTACCGGTAATATAACTTAATTTGGGAAGGGGTTAAGGGCTTGTAAAAACCTGGATGCTACCTGCTTGTCACCTACATATCTACAAACCTAACCATCAATCAACCTACTTATCTAACCATATATATATTCATACATCCGGTCACCCAACCATTAATACTACTTGCATCATTATCCCAATCAGGTTAACTTAATTCAAGAAGAAATTCAGACGTTAAAGGACAGTGCTCTACCCACCTACTTACCTACCTATCTTAACATTTGTTTATTCTTTCACACATCCAGTGATCTAATTGTCCCTGACTCTTGGAAGCTCAACATACCTTTTAGGGTTCTCTTATACGAGTAAATATCTAGCTAACTGTATAAAATATTACTTACCCAGCAGTGTCTTCATGTACTAATTAGGTCATATATATATTTACCACTGGCATTTCCTTCATTAGCATACCTGTGTCATCAGATCTATACATTTTATAGAATTCAATATGGATTTTCTTACCTAGTATTTATTAACTTTTTGTGACATTGACTGAAGTTATAAAAATTTGTTATTAAATGTTATATGGATATTGCTACTTGCGGCAAGGGCTGGGGGTTTGATACAGATACAGGTCAGGCTGGGTTGGTTGTCATGTGTTTCTTGGGTAAAACACATACCTCTCATTGTCGTAACATAAAGCCACCAATATGTAATTAAAAAAACAGTCAACTTTCTTATATATACCTTTGCATACAAAAATATAACAATGTGCCACTAATGATATGTGAATAATGGTACCACTGTTATATCTTTATATTTATACCTGTATCAGCAGATTTAGCCGCTCGTATTAAATATTTAACAATATCCCTTTTGTCTACTAAATTGACATATGTGACACACATCAAATGTGTAATTAAATAATGATGTATACAATTATATGTTTAATATCCAAATGTAATTTCAAATGAAAACTGCTGTTAATAACATTGAATTTGATTACTCTGAACTTCCGTACATTTATCCATGCTGAGAGAAACTACCGAGGTACCAGTACAGTGAAAGTTACATGATAAAAACTAATATACCACAATAATAGTATACTGGTGAAACCACACACCCCTAAAATATGAATACTGTTACAAATAGCCAGTGTAATTATTCATACCAGTGTCTGCAAATCTAGTAATGTATTGTCAACGCAGTTATCATAGGAAGGGTCTCTCCATACTCCACCTTGTGAACAGTATCGTACAGCTTCACCTAAAATGTGCAGAAATAATGCTTTCAAAGTATATTTCTCATTTTTACACATACTTAAAAAAGTATCGAATATGACTTGTGTCAGTTAAAAATCAGAATGATTTTGTATAAAGCTTGAGAGCAATTTTAATACCAATATATTAATTAAATAAAGTCTTACTTTTTACTGAAAAAAATCGCCCTTGGGTAAAAATTACTGTTTTGTAATCTTAAAAGAAAATAGTAGTAAAACGAGCTTTTATTGATGGGTGTATCACAAATGACAACACTAACTAAAATTAGCTAGACATAACCTTAAGCTTTTTAATTTGTGGAACATAAAACAGAAAGATCATTCAGGGGCCATATATATATCCCAAATCATTATTTTCAATGATGCATGTCAACTTGCTTTAAAATCTGATAATAATGGATAAAGTAATACTTCTGAAAGTTACTAGAATAGGCAATCAAAAACTACATTTGTTTAATTAACAACAAGTGCATACAATGCATGTGTATATCTATGAGGCAATTTACACACTAAATGTATTAGAATATATTGACTTTTCTTGACCCAAACTTGGTGCAATGATCTTTTACAGTAAGATTAAAATAGTTGATAAAGAATCACTAACCAAGTTTTAAATGAACATGGAAAAGTAATATATTTAAATGTTAGATATACATATACACCAATAAATCAGTCTCCTAAAAGATTTTCTAAATGATGATGAGTCATTATTGAAAGTTTGAGTTGCTTTGGTCATGTGACACCACTCGAGCATTTGTCTTTTTGTCGTTCAACTTTGATAAACTTTGGAAGAAATATTTATAATTACCCACTTTAGTGGATTGCTTATTCAATATATGATGTTACATGCTTATGCTCGAAAAAACAGTAACATGGAAAGAGTGAAAAAAACGAGCTTGTAAAAACTTAATAAACAATTTATTGAGCACAAATACTTTCCAGAAAAGAAAAATAAACTTACGGTTTAAAGACAAAATTCCAAAATTAATCCAAAAATAATGCAAACTCTAATCCACTAGTGAAATTGCAAACGTTCTAGTAATATAATGTACAAATAATTCCAAGTTGGAATCTTAGTCAAGCATATAAGATGGAAGATGATGTCATGTGATGAAGTCAGTTTTTGGTAATGAAATTCAATGAGCACAATTATTTTCCAGATAAATAACAAAATAAATCATCTTGATCCAAACGAATTGAAATAATTTCCAATACAAGGTAATTTAAAATAACTCAAAACGACACACAACTCAGTATTATAACAGCCAAACTTCTACTAAATAGTTCGCTGCAAAACATAAGTTGTATACCTGTTTTTACGTAAACAAGAAAGGGGTCGCATGATCTTCTAGAATCTTTTAGAACAAATTTACGTTGAAATAAATCTCGTACACACCGTATGACCCAACTAAAAATAGAAAGATGTTTATAACAAAGCTCCATAATGTCCTTGGAATCAACCAATCATTTTAAAAGCTTGTTTACAGCTCTGAAGCTAGGCCAGAAATGAGGACAACACCTGGTGTTTATTTGTAAAGTACAGATCATCCCACTTTTAAAAAAATATCTCCCAATGAATGAATCTTAAGCTTTAAATGTCAAATTTGAACCTGACAAACAAACAATTAAAATAAAAAATAAATGACCCAAATCAATTACAAGTAACAATGATTAGACAAAAGCAAATGAAATGTCTGCAAACAGATATCAAGTCTATTTGTATGACCAACACTAGCAGAACTGTTTAAGGAGAAAATGTGCGAAACTCATCAAGAAGTGAAATCAGACCGAAACTATCCATCACTTTTATTTCGGTCCAAACGTGACCATGGGATTAATATATGTGTACAACTTAATGATGACTTGGAGGAGTAGCAATAGCAAACTTGTGATACTGGTCAGATGGATGATATATCTCCTAGTTCATGTCCTACAATATATATATATATATATATATATATATATATATATATATATATATATATATATATATATAATCAATTATAAGCAGAATAAACAGTAATATAGACCTTAATCGGTTACCACACCATGTAATTTAAGATCTGGGAATTAACTATTCCTGGTTGAGTGAATGCATTTATGTGTAGTTGACGTCCTCAGCAAGGCAACTCTGTAACAGAACCGTTCCCTTTGATAAAGATATTACATATAATACATTTAGTGCATCAAACGGCATCAAATGACATTATATCATGTCGTTTAACATCAGTGCAAGGCAAAAGTACCAATGCAAACAAGAAACATGATCAATGTAATGTTTAACATAATACATATTTACATCAAAGTCGAGTTCAATACAAATTGCGCAGACCCAGATTTGCCATCACATAATGTGAAGGAATTGTTTAGTTTGAGCATTATTTTAAGACCTGTCAATAGTGCTAATTGAAAATTATATGATGGCAGATCAGGGTCTATGTTGTTTGATGGTTGATTTATAAGTGAGTAGCGAAGGCATCCTTGAGTAAAAGGGAATTGTGCCTAGTTCGCAAACCAGAACTCTTGTTCCTATATTACAATGAATGAAATAAAAATGAACATGGCATTACAATTGTACAGTACCTGACATTCCTATTGGGCATGACTTGTTATCATAAGTGCCATGCAATGTTCTTGACCATTCGGTTCCCCGTTTGTCAATTTCTGTTGTACAGGTCGCATCTGACTGTGAGCCTGGTAATACAACATATATGTTGGCTTGCGGCATGTTTCCTAGTCCTGCAGCATTCTCCCCTCTACATTCATATATAGTTGTATAATTTATATTTCTGCATGTTAATATGTTTGTTGTATTACCATTTAAGAATGTTTCCTCTGAAAAATACAAATAGTATGATTGGTACTAAGTATATTTTGAGGAATGTTTTGTTATACTCTATGGAAATACAAATTGGTAATACAACTAATACATTTATGACTTCAGCGGACTAACAAACAAGATTGTTCAGAAAACACATATTCCTGTATAATTCCATGTTTTGTCCCACACATCCTAAAGGTGTACGCCATAAGGTCACCTTACTGATTATAAGAACACGCTAAGGAGTGCATTTTAGTAGAACATCAACATTTGCTTCGTTTTTGTTTAACTAAATAAAGGCTTGGGTATCTTAAACAATTCTCTTGAGATAGCACATACCTCGATAATTCATTGATTCCAATTTGTTTTTCCAGAAAATACTCACAAAATCGATCCCATGTTCATGAACATGATGAAAAAACCAGAATCAAAAAAGGTTAATGAAACTCAGATAAGTCACTCGTTTTTTTTCATCAAAAACAGTGGTCAGTGCCCGGAAATTTGAATCAACATCATGTAATCAACAACTTTTAATAAGAAGTCAGATATTATCTTACGATTTCAATATTGTATGAAACTATAGCAAAAATAAATATTAGTAATAACTATTGGATGCAACACTTTAGGAAATAAATAAACTTAATTTAATTAAATTAAGTTAAATAAATTGGGTTAAGTGAATTTACTGTCTTACTTTTAAAGTTTACTTTAGTTTGAATTTAAGTGTGATGTTCCCTCCTTTATTCAAATGTGCAAAGTGTCAATCTACCACCATATCTAGATCTGCATCATTTGTCTGATAACCTAGGTAAGTGCAGACTGTGTGTTGATCTCCAACTTGGAGAATTGCTTGATGTATGTTTAAATTCAGTTGAAAGTAGAAATGCTTTGAGTTATAATGTTACTTATATCTTATTTAAAATAAAAGAGGCAGAAAACAGAAAACAAATTTAAAAGACATGAATGTCATATCTGTATTTGCAACTAGTGTGCACCTTTATCTGTCAGGTCAATTCGTTTTAAGTGACCACTCAAAAATGTATAAATATTGTTGTTTACGTAGAATAAATAAAGTCTATAAACGTATTCATTATTATAGTCATATGATCAAAGAAGTGAACAGACTACTTGTGTTGCAGATACAGTTAATTATTGAGAATAAAGTTCATTTTGGAGCGTACAGTTAATTTTGGAGAGTACAGTTCATTATGGAAAGTGTCACAAAATTAGAAAGAAAATAAAAACTTTTGTTTTGTCTGAGAAACATTTAATGTGTTTGTGTTGTGCACGCTTATAGCGCTGTCTGGAATGAACAGGTGTTTTTTTCCAGACGAGCGACGGAACAAAACATATGTCTCGCCGCTGTAAACTACTGGGTGCAAACATCACTATCACGATATGCACGGGCATTTTACCTTGAATATTACTCACTATCCTTTGACCTAAGCGAGATTAACGTATAATCGAGGCAGTGATCAATTGGATCTAGAGAAGATAGCACTTATTTTCACTTGGTATTTCTAAATGCCATATGGGTGAGTGTTAAATTCATTTTATTTGTTATGTGAAGTTAATTGAGTTTGTATTGTAATATCGGGTAATGATTCATTTATTACAACGTATACATGAAACGTTGTGAATTGTGAATTTCTAGTTGTTTTTATAGAGTTTAAGGTATTAGTATTTACCAGAAATCATTATTATTACCAGTTTGGTTTTATTGTAGCTTACAAGATTACAAGATTGCAAGATTACCAGGTGGTTACGACGTTACGTGGTTACGACGTTACGAGGTTGTCTATATGTATGTATGTATGTCTGTACATGTGGTGAAGCCACGACTGTAGACGTAGCTAATACCAGGGTGCTGTGTGCTGTCTATACGTGTATACGTATGACTGACTGTACAAGTAGTGGATCCATGAAGGGGTGAGCGGCCGATACAAAAGAGTGGGTCAACCTAAAGAACGTGGTGAAACTGTGCGGTTTATCGGTTGATTAATCGTGCAACTGTACAAGGGTCAATAAGCATATGTTTATTCCAATTGTTGTTAAAATTTGTATATTTGTATTTACATAAGATTATGTTGAATCTTAGATGAATTCCAAGAATTTTTTTTGAATCTTACTGACAGTACAGAACAATTTAACGTTTTTGAAAACTTGAGATTGTTTGAATCCCAAGCCTTGTCTATACGTGGAACTATATGATTATTTTAGTGTGTACTATTATTTAAAATTGAGGTTTCCTTAAGCTGTGTATCAGAGAGATATATATTAATGGTTTATTTTCAATGTGTGATAGCATCGAGTGATTGAATCAAGTGCATACTGAGTGTGTATGAGAATCATTGTATTTTTACATCATACATTTTTCTTTACTTATTAGTTTAATACATTTTCATCTTTCACGCATTGTGTTTGAATTATTCATTTAATCCAGTACCCACTCGGTTACAGTTCTGTTACAAGGAGTACAGGTCACTATTTAGAGTACAGTTTATTATGGAGAGTACAGTTCATTATCAAGAGTACAGTTTATTATTAAGAAGGAAAGTTTGTACAAATATGAAATTCCTATATTATCACTGAAAGGTCTTCTCAAGGATAAATGCAAATTCTTGCAATGAAATCATGATATCAGTGCTGTATTTTTCAATCTGAATGAAGAAAGAAGTTTGTGTTTTGATATTGATAGTTAATTGTTCACAAAATAAATTTCATTAGTTTGTGAAAACGTACTCGTGTGATGATGTCAAACAACAATGAAACTTGACTATCTCCACATTCTCATAGAAAATGGCAGTGATATAATACACAATAGTTTGTCCAGGTATGTATTTGTTTTGAAACCACTAGGAACAATGTTTAAAATGATCCTTTGAGGTTTATAAAATTGAAAATTAAGTGGAGTAGAACAAACATTCAAGCGGCTTCATTAAAATGTATGTATTTGCACTATTCACAGATATGTCCCTTTTTTTTAAGGTCAGGGGTCATTCAATATTTAATGTAAAGACAGGAAACGTTTTGGATGATGAGTCATAAAAGGGATGCCACATGTAAATTTTTTCATCTCCTATTAATTATTTACATTCTACGTACACATTGGAATTACCACATGAATATTTCACTATTCCAGATGTTCTTAAAAGACTGAACAAACGATGATTGATGTATACATATTTCTAAAGTCAATAATTACATAACTGTCATAAATGTAAGATGGATTAAGTGAGCAGGATACGGTAACTTTGTGTGGCACATACATTAGGCTGAGAACAATATATACTCATATTTCATTTTTTTATATGTTACACATAAAGCAATCTTGTCAGTGCAAGAAGGATAATTAGAAGAAGAAGATAAAGAAAAAGGAGAGAGAGGATATTATTCAGTGTATTGTGTTTGTTGAACAAATAATTTTTACAAGGTCAGGTGGGATGAAAGACCAGTTTTATATGTTCATATGGGTGGCCAAGTAGTGATAGAGTTTGACTGCTTCTTGCCTTAACCCGCAATTTGAATACACTTTATAAAAGCAAGGTATTAGTTTTGTTTTATTTTAAAAATTATGTCAAAGTCTTTGCAGTTTTATCAGTCTAATTGAGCAAGTATTGGCCTTTTCTGTTAATTAATCTATATTTAAATTGGTCCCTGCAACACCTACAAGGGTATGTCCCTACTCGGCATCGTGGGTAAAGTCTTTGCATGCATCATCCTGAACAGAATACAGATACTTGCTGACATAGTGTATCCAGAGTCGCAGTGCGGGTTCTGTGCAGAGAGGTTCACAACGAACATGATCCTCTCAGTTAGGCAAGTGCAGGAGACATGCAGAGAAAAACACAAACAGCTCATCTCCAAGGCATTCAATATTGTCAATAGATATGGACTATGCACAATCATGGTGAAGATTAGATGCCGTCTAAAGATGCTCAACATGATCCAGTCCTTATATAATGGCATTATAAAGGCACAGTGCAGTACAATGGCTCAATGTCTGACACTTTAAACCTCTGCAGCAGAGTTAAACATGGTAGTGACCTATCCTTCAAGCTATTTGGCATCTTCTTCACTGACATGCTCAAGCATGCCTTTGAGACATCAGCAGAAGGAATCTACCTACACATGCAATCAGATAGCAAACAGTTGAACCTGGCATGACTAACAACTAAGAGTGAAGTGCATGAAGCAAGTGTCAGAAACATGTTCTAAGCAGACGATTCTGTCCTTGCTATTCACACATAAGCTGACTGAAAGCACCTGATGGACCGCTTTGCTAAAGCATGTGGTGAGTTTGGGTTGACCATCATCCTAAAGAAAACAAACGTAATAGCTCAAAAATGCGGCCGTTATAAGCATCATCATCAACAACTTCGAACTTGAGGTATTCAGTCAGTTCATGTGCCATGGCTCTACCATCACCAACAACATATTGCTAAATGTTGAGCTAAACAAAAGCAAATTGGAAAGGCATCCATATCTCTCCAGGTTATCACATATGGTGTGGAACAACAGTAAGCTGACCCTGAACTTGAATACCTACATGCACCATGCCTGGGTGCTAAATACTCCATTATGCCAGTTAAACTTGGACTCTGTAACATCACAAGAGTATAGACAGAGTGTCTTTCACAATTGATGTATCCGATGCATGCTTTTATTGATCATGTTACAACCATGTAGGTGCTTGAATGTACCACGCTTGCAGCACTGTCACAATCCTCCGCCAATATTGCATCTGATGGCTGGGCCATTTACGTCAGATGGATGACATACGGATCCCACAAGACGTTCTTTATCCAGACCTTGCCTCTGACAAAAAGTCTATCAAACAACCACATCTCTGCTTCAAAGATGTCTGCAATCACGACATGAAAGCCCTTGACATTGATATCAACAACTGGGAAGGGTTTGCTCTAGAGAGGTCCAGATGGCGATATGCTCCGATCACTGGCTTGAATGCCAGCCAGAACAAGCTATGGTTGTTAGCTGAGGAAAAGCGATCTTGAAGGAAGAAGAAGCAGCTCCAACAAACTTGACTCAACATTGAAGTGCATCAAAGACTGCCACTTCTGTGTTGGGCTACATAGGGACTACAGATGTTGCACAACTACCAAACGGAACATCTCTCATGGGTGCCTTTCCGTCATCTCTCTTGACTAAAAGATGTCAACAACAGTGGTTCCTGGGCATAAAGGCCATCAATAAAACACTACTAATGTCAAAATATGCACATCCTCATGAGGTGTTTTACCAGTCGGTATGTTTGTTATAAAGGCTTGTAGCAGTTTGCAATTATTACTATATTTTTTCAGTTCATACTCTTATAATCTAGTAAATTCCATTTGTTCAGTTAAGCAGAAATCCAAAGCACTATAATGCAATTCACAAATCTGACACCACGTATGGAAGAACACTTCGTCATCTTTCTAGCTACCTCATGATCCATTCAATGCGATAGATGCATGGCTATCGCGTAATAAGTGTGATATCTATGCTCACTTGTGAAATGAATGATACACATGGAATCACTTTTATTCATCTTTTCAACTGTCCTCCCTGCAATGACTATACATTTCATCCTAATATATCCACAGAGACCAAATGTGCACTGGAAGTACATCTTGAAATGTAGGTGTGTCACAAACCAGTATCCACTTTACCATTACCTACTTATTGGTGCCATAACTACAGTGTGGGATGATCTACAGATGAATATGTATGTCGCATGAAAAACTAGATCATTATGACTTGCTTTCAAAGAGTGATTAAATGCTAATATGTATCACAGAGATGTGGTATCTTTTGCCTGTATGCATATTACTTACGTATACATGTACTCTAGACTTCTTGTATAGTTATGTTATTCCGTTTTGGAAATTTGTTAATGTTTTGTATTATATCTTAATTCATGATGGTTTGAAAACTAGAAAGAATAAATTGTATATTGTGCATATATAGTTTTCACTACACTATCACAACTCATTCAGTAAGTATTCAGTTTTCAAACTTTATCATTTCATGAATCCTTAATAATAGAGTAGCCCATTGGCCATATTTTTATAAAAGTGTGGTACAATTGTAGGCCCATTGGCCATATGTTTATAACACAGTGGTACAGATGTATTAGCCATATTTTAGACCCATGCTCATACAAAATGTCAGTTTTATTTTTATAGATCAATTACTGTTAGTATAATATATATCATTAATGACCAATGTGCTTTACACTTTTTTGTTACAATAATAAGTGCTGAATATGCTGGGCCAAACTGCTTTCAAATATTTAGTTAACTTCATATATAATATTCAAAAGTTTAAGTTGAATAAAGTAACTGTTGTATTTGATTAAACAAATCACAGCACCTTGATATTGTCAAAAACAGTGAGACATGATGGCTGGTTTTATGTTCAAGACATAGAATCCTAGAATATCAGGTATAACATTCAGGCAACCAATACAATAATATTATAATTCCAAATGTTCTGATAAATATAGAAATGTTTTACTCTCTTAATTTAAATTCAACACCAGTCCTGTAAAATAAATTACTGACACTTTTCCAGAATTAATATCTACATTTTCACACTCAATGGCAAAACAATAGACAGACAAACAAAACATAGACATGCATGTAGCAAGGTAACTCATTAAAAGGTAGACAGCAATATAAAAGATCTCATAACATGCAAACTGAATTGTTAACCTGAAAGTTGGTTTGTAGAATTGATTTTGGTACCGTTCCTGTACCAAACCATCTGAGTCACTGACACATTGTTTTCGACCCGACATGTAATGTTGACGGTGGACCCAGAATCTACAGTCTGTGTCACTGGCTGTATCAATACCACTGGCTGACTTAATACGAAGACAGTCTTATTCATCACTGATGGTGGCAAATTCGCGTCCATAACAACACATTCGTAAGTACCTTTAATAAGATGGAAATGACGTAATTGAACTAAAGGCAAAGGTGAACACATACGTACTTGTACCTAACATGCATAATGTTTATACGCCATGATGGAGAGGAATCTCAAGTACAAAAATACTCATAAGTCTTCTCAAAATATGCATAAAATGAATAGTAAACATATCGTCTGCTAATGACTTTTGTATGTATCATGATTTACAGCAATGATTTTAAAAAATCCCCAGAACATTCTGTTTCACACAACATACAGATACAAGACAAATTGAGCAGTAAATCTAACATAAATTGCAAAATCAAAATGATTTTAAAATTGCACACCTTCGAATGATGCTGAAAACAGTAAAAACAGTTTAAGCACATTGCTGACATGAGCCAGACTAGCAGAGTTCACAAGATTCTGTCCTACATTATTATAATAAATTAGGCTAAAAGTCACATAATCAAATATAAATCGCAGGAGCATAGTGATTTGCTCTTCTATGAACATCACATGGGTAATATGTGCACATTGTTGTTATATCTATAAGATTCACTAAGTCGTATAGCAACCAATAGTAAATGTGCTGTGCAAAAATTATGCTAACAAGGTTTTGTCATACCATATGTAATGCTACATGACAAGGCAGTCTAACAAAAAAGTGTGCAGAGTGATTTCTTAATATGAGCATCTTCAGGGGATGAACATCACAATTACCAAGTTTTATAGCGATCTTGAAACTAATGCAGAAATAGTTTATCAAATAAGATTGCGTCATACTTCTATATGACAAAAAGGGCAATAACTCTATCAACTATTGCAGGAGCAAAGGGATTTCTTAAATGACCCTTCTTCATGTGATGACTGAATCTTCACTAAGCTTCATGGCGATGCATCTAAAAGTGTACTAACGAGATTATGTCATATGCTGCATTAACTTACAGGACAAAAGTGCAACAGCCTAAACAAACTACAGAACTTGCTATGCAATCAAGATTGTCTGCGTCAGAACAAACAGGTGAACATGACAATTACTATATACTGAACCTCTATGGATGTGATAAAATAATAATAATGTCATTTATCATGAAGTCATTACATTGAGTTTCTGGAATTATTGATTGCTGAGCATTATGTTTCAATAGGATTCAAAACAATGGAAACTTAATCTTACTTTTCTCGTTGACAGCACTGAAAAGTTCATATTTTAAATTTAATACATCGGTGTGAAAAGTAGTGAATTTGATCAAAGCTTTGGACTTAAAATTACAAATAAATAGACCCTAATATAGAATTTGAAAAGTAATTCTTCATATGAAGTTAGCAGAAGATTTCACAATGAATGAAAATTAAAGTAAAACTGAATGGTGAATGAAGCAAATGTGATGATTGAATCAGAAAACCTTCATTGGAAAGACAAACATTTTTATATTTGAGCCTATCCATGGATATTACCAATATTGATTAATATGTTAAAAATATGATGCTCTGAATCTTGTTGGAAAACAGATTTACAGAAAGCAGCATTTAACCACTGCAAAATTATCTAAAAAGTTTGATTCAGTACTGTTAATTGGAGATCACAAAAAGAACTTGATTTATGAGGTTAACAAGGCATGTCATTTTTTTTAGATGAAAACGTTTAAGTCCATAAAGTTTATAAATGATATAAAAGATGAAGATAGAATATAACAACATGAAACTTAAGCAGATTGTCTTCCAAACCAAAATTTGTATTAAATTACATCATATTTAGTTTGTTTAATTGTACCAAAAAGTTTTGAAAAAGAAGCGCAAGTCCTGAATGTTGAACGAATTGTGAGAAAAACATGAACAACTGCTTGGTATTCAAATCAGGCCTTGTTCTGAAATTTATAGAAATATGACAGCAAATTTATTTATGTCTCTGTTGAGTATTTTTGCATAATCTCGCTATGCTGCTACTCACATTAAATAGGTGTAACCAAATCAAGATGTCACATTGCAGCCATTGAGAAGATACAAATGATTGCATTAACATTAATCTGCTAGTGAATTATGCAGCAGTAGGTCCAGATCTTTACTGTTACTTTTTTGCTATGCGTTATATACAGTAAATACAGTTATTTTTTTCTCACCTGAATCAGAAGATTGTATTGAAGTAAATGACACAGTCTTGGATGTTCTTTGTGGTGTTTCGGGGTCGACTGTAATATCTGATATGCTTATCCTAGAGCCAGGTACTGGATTAATGACAGTCCCATCATATTTCCAGGTGATGGTTGGAGTCGCATTTCCAATTAATATTGTCATACAGGTAATATTTACTGAACTTCCATTATAAATACGTCCTGCATTCGTTATATTAATACCATCCAATATGGAGTACCCATCTGAAATGTGCAGATATTTTGAAAAATGATTTGAATGCAGATCACACTTAGTTCCTGATAATTGTGATAATATAAATCCAATGGATGGGAAGATGGAAATAACAAAGGAATGATCGTGCAGTATATAATAGTTATTGACAAGAATTAAAACATATCCTTTTTGGATGCAAACATGATTTGCAATTGTATGGCATGGAATATTATCTAAATTTGAATCTGCTTATTTATATTTTTTGTCAAACTGACATGAAACTTTAAGGATGTTTCATCTGCCATTAACATCTTATCATATTTAATGAGCATGGTTTCTTAAATGGTCTCAGTTTCTGATAGAAATGAACTATAAAACACATACCTCCCATGTATGATATAAAATAGGTGGAATCAACACTTATAATGGGTCCAATGTATCCTAAAGATACTGAATTCTGAAGTGCAGCTTGAATGGTACTTAAATTCCCAGTCTGGTCCACTGACACTTTGGCATCTGCTATAACACTACCTCTCCTAAATGAAATAAAAGATAATGATGCAGCCTATTATCAACGATCATAAATAAAAATGAGTGTATCAACAAAGGTTATGTTTGCTACAGTCTGCTAAATAGGTTTTAAAAATCAACTTAGAAAAATAGACATTATGGGGCTATAACTTATCTAAATGATGTAGCATAATTCTGGTAATCCCATTTATTCAGGATATGATCAATATAACCTTGCATCACTAAATAGTAAAGTGTGAAAGGCTTAATTTTAATAATGTACAATATGGGGATATAAATCCTGTTTATGTAGATGTTGAAGGTTGTAATTCTTTTTCTCTAGTTCTGCTTGCTGTAAAGCTGTATGAACATGTGCCAAATACAGTTAAAGAAACAAAAGGATAGTAGGTGAAAGGAGACTCTAATGTCTGCAAATAACTTTGTACAAAATAGAAATCAAAGGCATTAAGACCACATTAAATTAAAAGCTGCATGAAAAACATGGATGGGATCTTACATAGTCAAGGTCTCATTAAAATAATGCTATGTTATATGTTATCAATCAATTTATATATTAAATGTTTCTTATAGTAACATTATGATATAGAAGACAAAGGTGAATGGAGAGGTAATTAAGAGACCTAACCATTTTAATGCCAATGTGGAATAACTAAAATCAAATACAATCAATATACAATGGCATACAAATCAGGTTTAAATCTTATTGGTAAAGTTAAGAAATGATATATAATGCATCAAGGGCTACAAATCCTCAAACTGATGACACAGAAGTTTGAAAGTTGAAGTCGCTCACAATCATGCCAATTTATAGCTTCAAACCAAATTTAATTTTAAAATCTAATAATATCAAGTGATGTTATCCAGCTTTGACAGAAATATATAAATCTGGTTGTACTGGCAGATGAACAAACAATATGAATGCAGCATCTCATTATTATAGGACTCTGCCAACTTTGAAAACGTTAAAGAGCTAGTGCATTCTGGAATTGTAATAGAGCTTGAACAAGTTTTTCAGCCATATCACTACAATGTCTGCAGTGTGGCAGTTTATAGTGATGTCTAGTTCTTGGGCATCATGCCGCAGACAGGCAGAACGATATAACACAAAGTAACAATATTCTTGCACAAAATCGATCAGTCCTATCACTGACTTCTGAAAGTGGAGCACCAAGCGAGGCAGCTGTTAGTAATATTTGTGTAAGTCGTATGACTCGGCCGTGGTCCAAACTCGCGACCTCTTGCATCCCAAGTTGACACTCTAACTACTATACCACAAAACAACATGAGAATTGCCCTAATAAGAAAAGCAAAGCATAATATCATATAATTATGCAGAATATTTTTAAGATATTCATATCAACTAAAATATATAGTGTGCTTTTTCTATTGTATCAGATCAAAGAATCAATGCACTTATAAAATGATATATATATCATTAAGATGATATTGTGTCAAGTGTTACAGTACTTAATTACAACAATAGCACAAAGATATTTTACATTATTAAGGATTATGGCAATTATAAAGCAGTAAATATATGAAACATTTAAGGATGATTATCAAGAAACTACTATATGAACAATGATCCATTAAATGAGTATTTAATAAATTTACAAATTTTAAAGATCATTAACTTCTTTTGTCAAATGCACAAGGGGAAGTCAATTTTAATATGGTATAAATAATGAGATCACAACAGTTTTCTATATCAGAAAGCCTGCGCTGATGATTTATTGCAGGATATAATTCATTAGTAATCGCTAAAGATTTTGCATATAATTTCACAGACTTTTTCGTTTTATTTCACGATACTAATGATGCAAGGTTGCAGCCATGTCATTTTCCATCCATTTTGTCGAAGGTTACAAAGCACTAGCATACACAATTGACAAACAAATATGCCAAATATATGAAATTATAATGCGATGATCACAGCAAGCTTTGATTTTATTGACATAAACTACCGTAAAATAGCGAAACTATTGTTTTAGTTATTCTGCAAAAGGGAAAGAAGTGATCCATGAAAATCAAAGCCTATAATTGTGTTTTGTCAGTCCAAGCCTCTTGTTTGTTATTTACAAAAAGGTCTAACTCAAACTTGAACATTTAAATGTTACCAAAGTCTCAACATGTGTGATACAATCATTATGAATATTCATCTTATTATGCTTACTCATGTAAGATAATCATGTATGACTGAACATGCTTTATCAGGAATACTCATGAATATGAAGGTGATACATATGTACCAACAGGTAAGACTGTGAAACATCACGATTATGCAGGTAATAACTACATCTGGACATTATTACTCAGGTGAGACAATATTCAGTTTTATAGACAGTATATTTGTCTCCTATGGGTATATCTAAAACATGTCATTAAAACTGGATTGTCAAAGGTGAATAGTCGAATTCTGACAAAAATAACAAAATGAAGAAACAAATAAACATTGTTATAAATTTCATGAACATTACACACATAATATTTCTTGTCAACTGCTTTCAAGTCTCCATCATTAATAACCAAATGGTACAGAATGTTCCATTTTATACACTTTATTCATACTACCTGAAACTCAACAGACTGACTTCTGAGTAGCCTTGAAAACGTCCAAGAAGCGTATCAAGCTGAAAGTGTATGAAAATATTTGCATTATAATTAAAGTTTAAGTCACAAATGAAATACATCAGTGAAATAGATCGATAACACACAATATGTGCATGTATACTGCATTTCAGTGTCAGATACAAGGGGAAATTACAAAACTAATAAACTATAAGAAAATGTATAATCATCTATAATGGAATTTGTTGCAATCTAGATTTAAATGTACTTTAAACCTTACAATGCAGACATAGACCTTGATCTGTTCATGCATAATACACCAACAGATCAATGTCTATTATGCTGGTTAGACTGAACACTCCATTGAAATATTAGTATTTTATAAATTAGTCAGATTGCTATATTGTCTTCCACTATCATTAACTCCAAGAGTCTGAACAGTGGATTTATACCATTTCAATGAATGCTACAGTTTGATAATTAACATACTATTTTATAACTAAAGACAATCGTAAGTTGTTAGTACGTATTTATCACCCCACCAGTTCCACATCCCACTGATTTAAAAATAAAAACTTTAGTCAAGACTGTATTTTAAATCAGAATGTGACAACTTGTTGCCTATAGTTACTACTGGCAATACCTTGTACGGAGATCTTTGAATCACATATAATTGTTAACACAAATGTTCAAATAACTGTAATATTTGCACAGCAATACAAATATTATTTTAAAAAATCTACCAACACAAGGTTTGGGTCACATTCCAAACTAGAATGTTGGGTATTGAGTATATGCTTTAGACGTCAGGGTTGGTATACTTCATTTTGTGGTAAGCACATACACAATCTCTTTATTTTGAGAGTGGCATCCCTTTGAACATTCATAATGTATACAAAATAATGTGGCTGCCTTTTTACTGTTTTGTTCACTTTTATTTGTTTATAAGTATGAATACCAGATTCAAAGAATATTGGTTACGGAAAAAACAGTGTTTTCCTTCTGTGTATGTATCAGAATCATCCCAATATATCGAATTCTCAATGAACTTAAATACTTCTAGGAACCATAAAAGAACATTGAATATTCTGATTCAGACTGACAATGTTCATTTCGTTTAACACAAAGACTGCATAAGGGATCTAGAAATGATAATCAGATACGAAATTAATAAATGTATTAATGAAATGACTTGGCTGTGTCAGTTGTTATAATTTCTTAATGGTTTTATTTTCTTTTGCAAAATTGATGTGTCTTGATGGTGGTGAGTACAAAGTGTCATCAGATTTGTTGAATGCTAGAGATGATAACAATAAGTAATGTCAAGTATTAATAAATATACCATTAAATACGCGACTTGCTAAGGTAACATGGCTAAATTATATATGGCATGTATCTCTAAGTCGACTTTAACTCCAGAAAAACCAACCAAATACCAAAACTAGTGAGTATGAACCACTATATATGATGATCATAATATTCATTAAATTTGCTGAAATTATTTATAAATCTTAAAGTATCTGCAGTAATATAATTGATATAGGTTTTAGTCTATGCAATTTGATGTGCATCCTAACTAACAGGTGTGAGTATAATAAATCAGGCCTGATCAGAACATTGTGTAATGGGTGGATGGATGGACCAACTGCTATATTGTTGTTATACACACAAACTGCATAGACCCAGATCTGCTGGCACATAATGAGTCTTTGCATTTTCGATTTGACCTGGCTAATGAGACAATGTGAACAGAAGGGTTTCCAGAAGCTTGTGTAATGGATACTTGTAACAGTGATATATGGACTGCTAAATCGGCAGTTATGTTTAAGAAGGACAAATGATGTGTTTAACTTACAATAATGCAAATGAATGCAAATATACCTTATAGGCGTTTGTAAATTTCTTTGAATTTCATACCAAGATAATGCACATAACATATTTCATGACTCCGTACAAAACATGCAGTATTCGTCTATCAATAACTCAAATTTCAATGTTGTTAAATATTTAGAAATGCACTCTATATACGACTTTAAATATATAGGATATAGATATACTCAAACATAATTCAACAATGTATACCTACGGCTTGTAAAAGTTTATCTCTTGTTGTGATATATATTACAGTGTTGTAATTTTTCAGATCATCTGTAAAATTCATTTCTGTCATACGTATGGTGAACGTTAAGCTTGTTATCACTGGAATGCCTGTAATAGAATTAGAAAGATTTCAATAGCAATATTTATTAAATATAAACCAAAAATATTTTCTTCACTCCTAATACATAGAATTAGTAGTCCTTGTATCATTTCTTAAAGAGTAAATCTCCGTGGTAATGGGACGTTGAAATATGAGTTTTTCAACATTTAAAGCCGTTAAAGGGTCAACGATGAGCGCTGGAAGATCATATTGTTCACAATCAAGGACGATTCTAATTGTTTGTGCAGATTCTCCATTTTTCAGAAGTGCAATAATTAAAAGCATTGAAGAAGTCTTTAACGAACTCATTTGTGGTTGCCGTGCTCAGATCCCACCACATCACAAATCATGGTTGGCGAGCAGTTATTGGGTTCTAAATATACGCTGTAGCATCTGCATGGAAAGTTCGTTTATTGTGTTCACGCTGTACAAGTGGGGATGGTTAAACTGTTTATCCCAATTGAACATATTAATAGGAACACTTAGGTTAAGTGTTTCAGATTTGTTCACTGTGGCATTATAAACATCATCGTACATTGACAGGTGTTATTAGTGCCCATGTTGCTTTACATTCAGCATCCTGGTAGCTGGATAGAATATTATAGTTGCATAATGAATTAAAATATTTTATGTTAGGTTTCAATTATTAACTGAAAGTAGCATACAAAATCGAAATGTATCCCATATATGTCAGCATGCTTTAAGTTTCGAATTTGAGTGTTGCAGCTTCCTCTAGTCAAGAGATAACAAAACTAGTATTTTCAACCATTAAAAGTTAAAAAAGGATTAAGAAGTAACTTTCGAAAATACCTTTATAAGTCAATATATCGCATGGTAAATATCTTCATTGTAAGTAAGGAAGGATCAAATAAGACACAATTCAATGAAAGACAGTTGCATCATGCCAAAAAAAATAACCCTCTTCCTTTTAGTGTAAAGAAACATAATTCAATGGTATTACATGTATTAGTGGTCTTCAACAGCCATTAACATCAAAAAGGGAGGCTACGTATCGGCTTTTGTTTTTATGACTCACCTCACAGATGCACACATATGGTAAGTAATGTCGAGGCAATTGGGTTTAAATATCTTTGATAAACAATGCACTACAGGTGCTGACCTTCACAAGACCTAGTGTAGGACGTAGCCGCGTCGGAAACTCAGCGCCAGAGAAGAAATTGTACACACGCATATGTATTACATGGGTCTTGAAGCAGTTCTCCAATATCAATTTCATTTGTAGTGCTTTATCAAAGAAATGGATGCAGATCTTACACATGGATCTTTGTATATTTCTAGTGATTTTGGCACTGCGACATAAGTATAGAATTAGGTGCCGAGGCAACTGGAGTAAAGTGATGTTCGACGAAAATAGGATCATATCCGAACTAAAAATATAATAATCTTGAATTGCAATGAGAGCTTAGTTCCATATAAATGAAAAACAAATCAAAGAGCGCCTATTCACTTTAAAGAGCCATAAGTCCTGCATTCACTGGATCAAGTTTAGTCCACTCTGGAGACAAACACAATATCTGTTATACCCATATAAGATGTTGTAGAGTTTAACGCCAGTTTTCAGGAAACGATAGGCTATACGAGGCGGTGAGTATTATGGGTGGAGGAAGAACCCTGCAAAAAACCGGAAAGACCCACCGACCCACGAAAAGATAATGGCAAGCTTTCTAACATAAGTACATTAGCCGAATTTTAGATTCGAACCCACGCTGATAGAGGTGAGATGGTAGAGATCCGAAACGGAAAGCGCTTTAGATAACTCGGTTACTTGCCTCCCTCCACTTATAAGGTAATTATGGATTAAGAGGTATTCTTCCAAACTACGTTTTTTAATCAACTTATCAGATAAGTTATCGTCTTTGTAAGTGAGCAAGGAAGCAAATTAGAAACAAATTAATGGAAGATAGTATCTTATTGATTAGAATAATAAAATAACCCTATATATTTTCTGATTGTGGAGACGCATAATCTGGAATAAACAAATACTATGATCTTAACTTCGTTGCTATATTGTGAAGCCATTAATATGATAATGTGTAGCTGCATAAATGTTTGTTTTCTTGGTTGCCCGTACCAAGATACAAATAGTTTATTTAATGTCGATATATTGGGTTGAACTGCTTTTTTTAGGAACACACTATCATGACTAAACCAGGCTAAATCAAAGCTAGAATGGTGAGACCGAGAGGCTCAGCTTCATAGCAGACAATCAACAAACACGAATGCATTAACGTGGGACTTGAAACAATTCGCAAAACAAATTCATATTTCGTACTTCTGTATCTAAAATATGGTTACACATGTTCTACGAGGATCTCAGTATATGTTGATAACAAGCATATAGAAGAAACATATACTCAAATAGGAAGTGAGTGTACTACCTCAAAATGAATAGATATAAACAGTCAAACAATTTATTGTTAAATCAAATATAATATTATATTGAAAAGTTTGAACATTTATCATTCAGTGAGATGTCGTTCATTCAATGATGTCTAAAGTAGAGCACATTTGTTACTGGGGATCATCTTCTTCTAGTTTTGTAAACATAATTTAGTTATTGGCTTGTTTCATACATTACTACATAAACAACTGCTTCCCGTCTTAAGACAATTACTTGGCAGAATAAACAGTCGTGATTATACATTTTGGTTAATACGTTGATGAAAAATTAAATTCAGGTAAAGAGTGAAACAAGGGAAGTAACTAAATTCAGACCGGTTTTGTTGATAATTTCAACATAGTTACAACTACATGACTACATGATATCATTCATCCTGACATGTTAATTCCGCTTTTTTGTGCAGCATATAGTGGTGACGCTAACTAGAAAATATAAAAAAACACAATATTCATGAGAATATTCTTTTCAGTTATCATCAACAGGCATGTACGCACAATTTCTTTCTCAATTTTCAGAATTATTATCTTAAATATAAAAATAAAAATCTGATCTCACATTACGAGGACTCACTATATCCATTTCATATTCATGCAAACTACAATACATGTGTTACCAAATACCAAGTAAGAAAGGCAACAAAATTGAAACAAGGTAAATGAAGACAGTAACTTCATCATTAGAATAATAAAATAAATGTATGTATAGTCTGATTGTGGAGACACATAATCTGGACTAAACAAATAATATGATCTTAACATCGTTGAGGTCTTGCGAAGCCATTAATATGATAATGTGTTCAAACCTAAAATGATTGTTTTCTCGATTGCTCATACCGAGAAACAAATAGGTTATTTAGTGTCGAGCAATTGGGTTGAACTGCTTTGTTTAGGAACAAACTATCGTGATTAAACCAGGCTAAATCAAAGCTAGCTTGGTGAAACCAAGAGGCTCAGCTTCATAGCAGACAATCAACTAACACGAATGCATTAACGTGTGACTTGAAACAATTTGCAAACAAACTTCATATTTCGTACTTCTGTACCTAAAAGGTGGTTCCACTTGTTCCATGTGGATCTCAGCATATGTTACAAACGATCTTACAGAAGAAACATATAGTCAAATGGGGAATATATGTACTACCTCAAATTGAATGGATACAAAACAGTCAAACAAGTCATTGTTAAATTAAAGATACTATTAGTTTGAAAAATGTGTGCATTTATCATTCAGTGAGTTGTGGTTCATTCAATGATGTCTAAAGTAGAACACATTTGTTCCTGGGGATCATCTCCTAGTTTAGTAAACATAATTTAGTTATTGGCTTGTTTAATACATTACCACATACACAACTGCTTCCCCTCTAAAGACAATTACTTAGCAGAATAAACAGTCGTGTCTGCAAATATGTCTTTGCTCTTATATCCTATCGAATTAATGACTACGTTGAGCATGCAAGATGAAGTATGTATGATAGCCAAAGGTCATGATACATTTGATTAAGACATTGATGAAACACTAAAATCAGGTAAACAATGAAACAAGGGAAGTTGTTAAAGTGATACCTGCTTTGTTGATTATTTCAACAAAGTTACAACTACATGATCTCATTCATCCTGAGATGTAAATTCCGCTTTTAGTGCAGAAGATAGTCGTGACGTTAACTAGCAAATATCAAAAAATAAGCACACTATTCATGAGAATATTCTTTTCAGTTATCTTCAACAGGCATGTACAAACAAGTTCTTTTTCAATTTTCAGAATTATTATCTAACTATTCCAGTATATAAATAAAATCTGATCTGACATTACGAGGACTCACTATAACCATTTGATATTCTTGCAAACTCCAATACATGTGTTACCTTATAATGCAATGCTCAGCTGAGGGAGAAAAGAGAGACGAAAAATAAATATTACTTTGCAATTTCAAAATGGGGTCATAAACTATCTTGATTTCAAGTGTATATGTAGCTGTTCCTGTAGGGCAAACATTATTTCAATGTTTACAGGAGTAAAGCAATTTAAATGTTGTCCTCATTGTATATTTATTAATAAGAGAAATAACGTATTTCAAACATGTCTAACCTGCTTTGCAAATTCCCCCAAAAGCCGAATAATTGATCTTACACTGACGGGTGACATTAGTGCCAGAGGTAGGTCCTTTGCATTCAGCATATTGGTCGCCGCATCCAATATTGGTGGTACAGGATGAGTTCAAATCTGTCAAGCAATGGTTTTACATATTAACTGCTCGTCAGACCTGAACGAATCGATTAAAGCATCGTCTTCTTCAGCAAGCAGTTAGTATCCAATTTGATATATGTAGCGACTCCAAAGTTAATAATAAAGGTCAAATATGAATTTTAATATTGAGATAATAATTAGGAATCTAAAACCTTCTTTTCAAAATGAACTTCTTTACTCATGTGGCCGGCCAGTAATTCGAGTTTCTGTGCGTAAGCAATGGACAAAAAGCAATACTAAAATGTAAGTCCATATCGTCACGATTAGTGTGATAGCGCCTGCATTCTTCTCACAGTAGCGAAATATGTTCCGGAATAAACCTTAACTAAAAGTCTTAATGCTTTATATTTGATTTTGTTCATATTTAATATCATACTTTATAGTTCCATATAAATTTCTTTTGGTTATGTTAATCTCCGGCAATTTGACATAAGTTTAGAATAAGGTACCAATGCAACTGCAGTAAAGTGATGTTCGACGAATATAGTATCTAATCCGAACTAGAAATATGATAACACTGAATCTCAATGAGACATCAGCTCCATATCAATGAAAAGTCAAACACATGTTTGGGAAAGATGGCCGCCATCGCTTGACTGCTTGAATGTGGGCTCTTCCGATTTTGTAAAATATTTGTGATATTTGTGCTTGCTTTCTGCCGTCGTCTACATTGTTGTGTTTCATGATGCATTTTCTGTTCCGTTCGTGTTTGTTGGTTCATCTCCTTGTGTTGGAAGCGAGAGCAATTGGATTTTTTTCAGCTATTTTGTCCCGCTGTTGAGACTTAATTTGTTTTTAAATAAACCGCCGTCACGTGACCGCTTACACTACGACGAATCCTCATTAATACGATTAAATGACCACACCTTGGTTCTAGATACTACATACTTCTCAAGACTGAACGAACTGGGAATTCATTCATCATTTCTTAAATGTAAACGAAAGCGAATAAAAGAAACGTTCTTTCAAAGCCGGCCGGCGTAGAACAGGAAGAAGGATTCCAGTTATCTCCCTTTCACCCGTAACGGATAAACAACTTAAGAATTATGCCGTTAATTTCAATAACCTGGTTCAAATTCCTCTTAAATCGTCAACCGTTGTGTCAAGTGTCCCAGGGATAGCACTACGTATTGCATGATTCAACGCTCAATCAGTAGGATCACCGGAATAGCGCACACAAATTGCTAATTTTATCAATAACCAGAATATTGACGTCTTCTTCCTGACAGAAACTTGGTTTCTTTCGGTAGGTGATGAATGTAAGTGTGCGGATTTAGCATCAAGCGATTACTCCATCAAGCCGTTCTCCCGCAACTCTCGCCAAGTTGGAATTGCTGTAATTACAAAGAATTCCATGATCAAATGCCTCAAGTACAGCACAACCTTCAACTTCTGCCACACATCGTTTGAACTAGTGTAAACAACGCTCATACTGGAACGAAGTCAGTCCATTTTTTCTGTCTCTACCGTCCCCCTCCTAGTAAAAAAAACAATCTGAATGAATCTCTCTTTTTGGAGCAGTTTCCAAATCTTCTAGAGTATGGAAATTCGATAGGTGGCAACCCAATTATACTTGGAGATTTCAACTTTTAATATGACTGTCCTGTAAAACCAAACACGTCAAGACTCCTAGGTTCCAAGACTCCTAGGTTCATGTTTTCAATCTTAAACAGTCACTTAACCAATCTACTCATAAATTTGGTCACATTTTAGACTGGTTTCTTTATAGACCTGATGATAATATTCTGCAATCAACTCTTGAATCCCATGAACTTGCATCGGATCACCTCTGCATTGTATGCCATCTCGACGTATCAGTCCCTAACCCTCCACCTCTATTTGCTACTAAGAGAAACCTCCATATCATAAATAGAACCAAATGTATGACATCCAAGAAAACCTAACAACTTTCTTACATTCAACAGCGGAACAAATTGATAACTGCCTCCGTTCATTGCTTGAAAAACATGCCCCAGCCACCAAATGAAGAGTAGCAATAAAAACGTGTTCTTCTTGGTATAGCAGTGTTAGGGACCAGCTTCAGACTGCTAAAAGACATCGCCGAAAAGCAGAGTGACTTTAGCTTTCCACCAGACTCACTATTCATGAACAAATCTACGAAGCCGCTAAGAAGAACGTCACAAACATAGTCAATTCAGCCAAATCATCCCACTACAGTTCTAAGATCACGGAGAGTTCCAGCTTCAAATATCTCTTCGAGATAACTAACAAACTAATGGCAAGAACCAAATGTACACCACTTCCAACGACCTTCTCTCCACTAGACCTACCAGACCAATTTGCAAATTTTTTCAATGATTCAATGACAAAGTTGAAACCATTAGAGATTCGCTTGACAGCACAATTTCAACTGATTCGTCACCATACAGGTATGATGCAGAATTTCAGCGACAACCGTTAGGAGCATTGGAACCTGTTTCTATAGATTTAGTACGGACAATCGTGATGAAAAGTGCACCAAAGTCTTGTGAACTTGATCCGATTCCGACACTGTTGAAGAAACCAACACTGAACCATAACTATTTAAAGAACTACCGCCCAGTTTCTAATCTCCCTTTCATATAAAATATCTTAGAAAAGGTTGTTCTAACTCAACTTGAGCAGCAGAGGACGCGAATCGTACTTCTCTAATTGGGTTTGTTTTTAAGCAAAATATTTTAAGCCTCCTTTTGCCAATTGGAGCCTTGACGATTTTAGAGCCCTATTTGTCAAATTAGGGATTTCTCAAAATCCAACTCAATTAGAGAAGTACAACCCGCCCCCCCCCCCCCCCCGCCCCCCCCCCCTCTCTGCTGCTAACGGGTTAACTATTCTTTACGATGAAAGTCCTTTAGGATTTCACAAACATACTAATTTGTGAAACCTCACCTAGTAGATCAATTAGATTATTTGACTGGTCAGTGAGTCTAAAATTAATTCTCGTTAGCGAATTATTTATTATCACATAGCATTTAGACTGGATTAGTTGGGTCCTCAATTATTAGAAATCCGGGTGGAGCTGTTGGTGCAAAAGAGTATAGAATATATCCCTGCTGAGCTTGATTTGATCGCTCGAGATTTATTTGATAGCTTCCTTCGATGACATCATATACTAAATTCAATGCAATCACCGAGGATATATTTACATTTAGAGGCGCGATATGCCTACCACTGCCGTCAAGGTAATTATTATATTTGAGAATTGTTGTTTGTGATTGTGGCGATTTCTAAACCTTCATCGATGGCGTATCTAAGAGATTCTTTTATCACTGAGACGTTATGTCCTGGAATCTTGAAATGAGGAATATATTCTATGTGTATATTATTCTTCGCTGCAAATTCCGTTCTTATTTTAGGATTATCGTCACCTAATACCTCTTGAATCACTCTTAAATTATGTTTCCATGTCGTCGATGATTTTATTATATGTTTCTACAACGCTGATAAATTCGTCTCGAGTGAGATTACCAGCCTCGAGAGAGACTAACAGCAACGCAAAATCATTAGTCATCGCTGTGAAATTTTAAACAATTTCATCTTGTCGAGTTTGATAATATCTGTTAGCGCGATCGTCTATCATTTCAGTGAAAAATTTTGACTTATTAAATTCGTCATAACTTTTTATTGGAGTATCGGGTTTTATTCTGTCGGTGACATAATCAGATCTTTGTGGTTCGGTTATTTGATAAGCTGTCCGAGGTGGGATTTCAAGCCATCCCAGCATTGTTCTTATAGAACTCTGATAGATATCTACCACATAACTAGACGAGTTTATCTCGATTGCAGATGATAGTGTTGGTTCTTGAACTATTATAGCGATTTTAATTGTTTACTTAAATCCGCTACGAATTCTATATACCATGATACTGAAACCCTAGCCAAAATCTTATCAGTGGATGCTATCATGAACTGTTCAGTTGTATCCTTATCGATGATCGTTGATATCGTATTATTGACCCCAGATAAACTCGACGATGATATATTAAATTTAGTCGGTGTTACTAGTGTTAATCGATAAATACCTTTAAGTGTTTCAGTGATACTTAGTATATTTTCTGTAGGTGTCCACGCAAATGATCCGTTTGAATTGTGTACACGATATTGCTGGTTTTCGCATGAGGGATTTTTGTTTTTCAACGATTTTTATAATCCTCGTTGCATCATCCTTGATTGCCTCAATGGCGTTTTTCATCTCATTGATGGATATTTTAATATCAGGGAGTTTTATTTCTAGTTTATCCAGCGCGGTTGTAAAACATTTCTCGATGAGGTTTTCACGAAATGATGTAAACTTTTCAACGTGGTCTTCATATTTGCCTTGTAGTGTTGCTAGTTCCAACATAAAAGTTTTTATCTCTGTGAGCCTTGGTGTGGTCGCCGGTGGATTTCCAAGGAAATCTAATAACGGCTTGTCAATATTGTTACTTAGTTCCAAGATAGTTGAAATAAGTACACCAGAATTGAGTTTACCCTGATCGGAAAACAACGCGATTGTGCCTTCGGTTGCGTCTCGTTGTTTAACTAAAATATCATCCAGGGAAACATTACTAGATTTCACCTTACCCTGACGATCTTGAAATACAACTATTTCATTTTTGGGATCAACACTTGCTAAGTTCAACGTCTCAGCTATTTCATCTTCGATTTTTTTTTATATCACCGGTTGTAGATATTTCCCCGGTTGGTTTCTTCAGCGCTGATAACGATCTCCCCAAATATCAATCATGTTATTTTAAAACTAATTATTTCTCTAAAATCTCTTTGTTGATGACTTTGTCGTTACCAGCGACTGCTACTGTATTCCTTTGCGACAACATGTGGTGGTTTTCCAGATGTTGAAATAGCGTCAAGGATATTTAATACTTCGTTACCGCATATTGGTGGATCATTTAGTTGTTGTGTTGGTAGCATGGAATACCAACTAAGGGTGTTTAAGCGGTTTATATAACGCATAAATTTCTTCGGCGGCCCTAACCCATATGAATCGAAATAAACGATTGCACGCGGATCAATCACGTATGCAACCCAGTGAGTACCAGGTCCGGTGCTGTTATCGAGATCAATGATACCGGTTTCAGCGCTGTTTGGTTCTGCCGGCAATTGATCTTTCATAACGTCACCTCTGAAGTTTTTAATTGCATGTTTTTTAGCAGCATCGAGTAAATCAAAATTGGACATTGGAGTCAAAGACTCTCCAACTAGTAAACTGTTCCTGGGATTCCGCTGTACCATGAATACGGGGTTCCTGGAAGTCTTAGACCCTTTCCCTTTTTTATAACCCTTCCCAGTTGCTTTCTTTAGTGCCATTCCTGCCGCGGTACCAACGGCTCCTAACGCGACTCCTTTAGTCACCGCTAGGGCCGCCGCCACAATCAACGCCGGAATCGCAGCTAACAACGGGAATATACCGCTGGTTTTAATCAAATTTTTGATCGCGGCTGCAGAGAGTGTAACCTGAACGCCTTTTTTATCTTTGAGCACGTCATTGAAATGTTTTACTTGACGAGTCGTCAACGACAATTTATTCGCCTCGCCAGAAATCTGATTATTTTTCAGCGTTATTGTTGTTCCACATTTTTAGCTGATTCTGAATGCAATTTCTTGAGTTGACCGGGAGTTAACGTAACACTAATATTACTATATGACATTATACAATAACAGATTGATTCTAATAGAAAAATCCGAAAGGATTTTAAATTACATATTTTCCACTGGTGCATCTATCACTCTCATTCCTTCGCCATCACCTTCGAGTAGCATTTATTTATCGCTGAGAATAACAGGAACCGCTCTATAACCAACACCGCCAAGGGCTACGCGAGCTCTAAATTGTATATCAACGACGGATTGTCTTGTTAAGTCAAGATGTTCTAGCGAAAAGTAATAGATTGGATACAGATTTTTAAAATCCAACTGTGACATTTGCAAACCAGTATCAACATTTTGATCACGCACCATATATGACAACAGCCGATGGTACACACGTGCTATTTGGTTGGCATCGTAATTCAGTTGTATATCCTCGGATGGTTCCTGTTGTCCGTTTATTCTCAGTGAGACGTCAGTAACACCTAATTGATCGAATATCATATGGCTGCGTTTTTGATAGTTTAATCGACTTCTATTCTGTAGCGCAACAAATATATGACGTGGAGCTGAAACGCCCTGTTTTGATGCTAGGTTCCACGTAAATGTACCATCAACATCAGAATCCTTGGTATCTGTACTCGTTGTTAGCTAACTCAGCAACGACTTCATCCCCTGATCCATAAATGATAGTAATCGCTCTTATATTGTGATTGATGGAGTTAGTACTAGCATTCACAATGATAGATTTGTTAAAATAACTTTACCGGCAGCAACATCAGCACCGCGCCAAATTGCAGCATTATCAGTACCCTTTCTCACGAGTACTACCGTATGTTTTGCTCCATAGATAACTTTTCGGACATTTCTACAGAATCCAAATATATGATGCAGTTTAATCGCGCATGAAATCTGTCGACGAGGCCTCTTCAACATTGATACGCGTGTTGAAAATCCTAGGTTTTAATCGAGATAAACGCTTCCGAGAATATCAAAGGCGGCACCTGGTCTTGCTCGGTGTTCACCAGAAGCAGCATGTGGTTGTGGATCAGCTGCAGTATCTTGTGGTGTCCGTATTTTAATATTCGGGAGTTGATCAGCGTGATCAGTACTATCTTTAGAGTACATCATAGATGGACCCGCTGATCTTGTATAAACATCGGAATATCTCGATAACCCGATTATTGTTGTGGCAACATCAACCTCAAGCTCAATAGATTCAATTTCTCTTCCATCAATGATATATCTTGCATTTTCAAATAGCGCCATGATACCATTATTGACAAAACCAACTCGAACATTTGGGTCATCTGCGTATGCTGTATTAGCTCAAACATATATTACGAGTTCTCCTTCTACTTCGATAAACGCTTCGCATGGTAAAAAGTATTTACTGGTATCATGAACTTGAAGTTCGATTCTTGATCGAAGATCCGGTTGTACTGCATGATAAGAATAAAATTGATAATCACGAACAGAATCATCCTTGCGCACTGGGGCGTCCATATCAAACGCTGGATCAGGTGACAGTTTGAACATTTTATTATATTTATCAGCGTCTAAATCATCATCGTCGACGTCGTCGTGGTTTTTTTTAAGCCACTTCCCGCTATCATATTTGCGGTTATATTATCCTGGTCACTTGCTGTCAACGAAGTCGCCAATAAGGGAGTCATCAACGACGCTAGTTTTTGATCTACTGCGTCATTTATTATTTTATTAACACTCGCGGGCATTTCCGTTGTAGATGGTATTGGTCCTAGTTTCCTTCGCCGTCGAACTAGCGACATTAGTTTATCCTTTGCGGTGGAAAGTGCTTTTCCGGCAGCATATCCAACAGCGCTAATACCCTTATCACGAATAACATCATTGGCCTTCATCGATAATTGTTTTACTAGCGGCGGCACTTTTGGAGCCATTCTTGCACAAAACCCTGCAATTGTATCACCGAGACCATCGCCATAGTACGCGTTATAAACTGGAAACCGCTTGTTTCCTACATACACGCTTGTCGGTTTATTATGGTTGTAGTGTATGATCATCTTATTTAATTGTTATTTATCTAATACAATAACTTCGTCATTAGATTAGTGGCTGTAATAATTCGTAGGATTTTCAACTAACTCATCAATGAAATCTCAATATTTATCAATGCTCATGATACCACCTTGAAATAACCGCATGCAGATATCAGCTGCTTCATTAATTATCACCGGTGAGTTATTTCGAGCTCGTTTCCCTCCAATGAGAACCTTTAATCGTGCTATATCGCTGAGAATATTTCCAGGGCATTGAATAAGACCACTACCTGAAATCCCTCTTGGACCGCTCTGAGAAAATTTCTTTCCGCTACTGCTACTATAACCAGTTACACCCACTGTATCTACGTCTTGATTTAATAAATACTGAAGATATTTTTCATTTTCATCTTCTTTGTCTCAATTTATTAAATCCTGAATAAATTTTTCATCTTCATCATCTTTGTCTCGATCAGATGGCATATACAATAGTTCAGGTGATAGTTGTTTTTTAGGTGAGAAAGATATTTTCTTTGAACGCTGTTGTCTTTTTCTTTGTACTTTTTGCGGTTGTTGTTGTTGTATAAATTCTTCATATTGTTTATTCACTGTACCCACCGCATGGAGATATCCTATGTATGATACATTATCCTTATAAATTTGACTTGTTTTAGATTTGATTTTGTAGAATACATCAGCTCAATGTTTTATATCCTTAATATATTTATGATGTTCTGGTTTCAACATTTTTTTCTGTTTGCATAAGTCTTAACAACAAGCGCAGGAATTTCTGCTGGATCAGTCTTAACAATTGCTGCTAACCCCTCCTAGTTAAATCTCGCGCGTAAATCATCTACTGTTCGTTTTGATTTAGGTGGTCTGGTAGTTCACTAACATAAATATCACCTAGTCGATCAATTTCCTGCTGAGCTGATATATGACCTTGCAGTTTTTGTTCAGCTTGTTTTGTTTGTTCAGTTCCTGTTGCTATTTTTTCAAGTTCACCAATCAGAGGTTTTTTTTTCTTTTTCCCCCGTCTCGGGGATATCTTCCCATATAGCACGCTCAGTAGCTGATATTGACCCCTTCGTTGCTGTTGTTATTGGTTTAAACAACTCTTCAGATCCCGCAGCAAAATTCCGTTTGTAAACTCTGTCTAGCTTTAGTTTATTTCTGACAGAATCGCGGATTGGTATAAATCTCTTAATTGCATCTAATCTTTCACGAGCCAATCTAGTCGTTAATGATTCATTAACCATTATTTAAATTGTAAACAATTTTCCAATTTGAATCTAAAAAAAATATCTACTACACGCCAGTATTGACTAAAACCGACCATCCGAAGGGGGATTTTCGTTTTGTTCAATTACTAATCTTATATTTCTGATTTTTTTATTAATCGTCCTTTTTATATCATATTCCTGCCAAAATTCATTTGTTATTCTTTCCACGATAGTACATAACGGGACAAAGTTACTGACGTCGTCACAACATAGAAGGGATTTGCGAATTGAATTCTGAATTCGTTTAATAAGGGCATATTTTTGGGTAGTACATATTTGTTATTCACAGCGCCGCATTCAATATCCTGGAAGTCGGACATATTTTGATCGCAGTTTAAACTATCTGATATGTAAATCCCCTGAGATTTCAAAATTGAAATTTCGGTTATAACCTCATTGATATTTTTAGAATTCATATTATATGATAATTATATATTTCTAATATAAAAAATATATTCTTCAAAAATGAACCCAGAGATGGGCGCCTCAGTCATAAATGAATTGAATTTTTTGTCCGGTCTTTTTTTTAAATCGCAGATCGATAAATTCCCTCTGCAACGCATTGAACAGAAGGTGTACAAATATCGAAATACCTACCGGCCTTAGCTATTGATTGAAATACTATTTCTTCGTTATTTGTTGTATTAAATGATCTTACGGGTCTCGCATTTTCCTTTTTCGAGTATTGTCCAGTCTTTCCTCGTTTTAAATTTTCACTTTGTGAGATAGCCTGCAGATTCGATAAAGAATTGTTCTTAGGATTGGAATCAATGTGATCGGTAACAAAACCATCCTTGATCAATCTATATAAACATTCTTATATTATTCTATGATTAAGATGCATTTTCCCTCCAGCGTTAAATTTCAAATACCCTTGATTATTCACAGCATCAACTGGTTTCTTCAGTTTACGATGTCTGACAATACCATCACTGGACGCCTCATAGTTGCTGATCACGGGATGTGGTCGGAATTCTTGGTTCATTTATATACATAAACCTATTTGTCTAATTCATTGTTTGGTCTAATGATTACATTTGGAAATCTTCCAATGTAGTCTTGAGGAGTTCTTATGACTTTTTCAGTGTCATTGATGGAGTTCTTAGTTCGTTTATCATAGTAACGCTTCAACTTTCTGTATCTCTTACTGCTGCAACTGAGACACAACTATGATTTACCACGCACCCCTACCCCACATCGTATACAAGGGATCGGGCCAAGACTTCCACGTCGAAACCTTTGCATATGATATCCATATAACTCCTTTCTGCATGATTTCTTAACAGGGGCAGTGATCCAATCATGAGCCATTTGCAATGTTTCATTATATAATAAATTATCTATTTAAATACTTATTTTAATTATAGCATGAAGGAGTTCGTGAGATTATCGAAAATTACGCCTCGAAAAAATGCTAAATTCAATCTCGATAGAGTCTCTGATACACTAAAGGGTAAAATCCGTGATAGAAGCCTGATAGGTAAAATTCGTGATTGTTTTAATGAATTCAAGCATGATGGAGCATCTCACTGTTGATCGACATTTCGAATCGATGGTGACTTTGATGCCACCATGAACGAAAAAAAAGCAGCAGTGATAATCTCACATCTTGGGCGGAAAAAGTATTTCTTAGAGTGAAATTCATTATCCGCGGCGAAACAGAAGAATTGATTATCAGAGAGCAACAGAGAGGGCGAACCCTACAACCTTTTCCGACAAAAATAGATTGAGTCCTTAAAACAAAAAATAAAGCCTTCCCTCGAAATCTCATATTTTAACCCCAAAAAAAGTCTCCATTTAGCAAACGGAGACTTTACGATTTTTCAATCAATTTTGGTCGCAACGTTGTTGTCATTCACCCTCTCTGCTGCTATGGGTTAATAATTTTTTTACGAGTTCAACCGAATATTTGATCCAGTTCTTAGGATCTCACAAACAGACTAATCGCTAACACCTCCTCTTGTAGATCAATTAGATTATTGGACTGATCTGTCAGTTTGAAATTAATTCTGCTTAATGAATCATTATGACACCGCATATAGACTGGATTAACCGGAGACTCAATTATTAAAAATCCTGGAGGAGCTGTTGGTGCAAACGAATAAAGACTATATCCTTGCTGAGCTTGATTTGATCGTTCGAGATTAATTTGATAGCTTCCTTCGATAACATCACATACTAATTTGAGCGCAATCACTGAGGATATATTCACGTTGAACGGAGAGATATGCCTACCGCCACCATCTGGGTTATTATTATGTTTGAGGATTTTTATTTCCGGTGATGCTGTTTTTTTCCACGTATCATGAATTATTTTAAAACCAACATCGATTGTGTCACTGAGAAGTTTTTTTAGTTTCGGTACGTTATATCCCGGTAGTTTAAATGTTGGAATATCTTTGACGGGGATTTTATAGTCAGTTGCAAATCTTGTTCTCGATGTGGGATTATCGTCATCTAATATATCCTGAATAATTTTTAAATTAAATGTTTCCATATCGTCGATAATTTTGTTGCATATTTCTACGACGCTGGTAAATTCATCTCGGGTGAGCCGGATTTAAGAGATATTAACAACAGTGAAAAATCATTATTCATTGCTGTGAAATTTTTAACGATTTTAGGTTCGTTAACAAAATGATGTCCCTCTATTCTGTCTCCAACCTTCTCTCTCCCAGTTGGTTGATATCCGAGACCAAAAAAATCTATAGTAATTCTGTGATCTTTATAACTCTTTATTGGATTAGCAGGTTTTATTCTGTCGGTGATATAATCAGTTTTTTGTGGTTCTGGTAAATCAACGGTTTTCCCCCCTGGTGGTAATTCAGGACATCCTAGTACGGTTCTAATAGAACTCTGATAGATATCTACGACGTATCCTTCTGTGCTTATCTCAATTGCGGATGATAGCGTCGGCTCATGAACCGTTATAGCGATTTTCGATTCTGTTCCAGTAATCGATTGTATTCTACTCGCGAATTCATTATTGATTTGTTCGACTTGGTATGACCCTGTTGGTATCGAAACAACGTTCCAGTCTGGAGTCCCGTCGTCTTTATTCTTATTCGCAAATACCAAGGAATTAATCGGTTGTTGACCACCAAATGCTACCGATCTGATATTAGGCCAACTGTGATACACTCGTAGTTTTGCTAGCGCTATCTCCTTCACGGGGACTGGGCTAGGGAAATTCACACTGAATTCAGGATTCGTTGATGTTATTGATATCATGCTTGTTTGTACTGGGTTCGTGTTCTCCACTATTTGTTGAAGCAATTCCATCGGTTTTGTCATTGTTATTATACTTATGTTGTCGCTCTAATTTTGATATCGCGGAATCATAAATACTGACCATCACTGAGAACTCACTATCTGATATCGTTGAGGTTATTGAGATCATTCTGGTTTTCGGGTTCGTGTTTTCCAATTCCATCGGTGTTGTCATTGTTATTATATTCATGTTGTCGCTCTAATTTTGATATCGCGGAATTATAAATACTGGCCATCCCTGAGAACTCACTATCTGATATAATTGTATTATCGAGTGACGACGATATCATCGAGGATAATTGCGAGTATGCGGTTGATACAATATGAAATTGAATTAAGTAATCTTGCAGTTTACTCTGGCTGCATGATGATATCTTTTTTTGTTATCCCGGTTGATATACCCGCGATTGTAGCCGCCGCAGAAATGCAAATTGGAACTACGACCGGGGCAATCATTGTAACCGATGCAAGTATTATTCCGGCGCCAGCGAGAACGCCTGACACCGAGTACATAGTAACATCAAATGCGGTGATTCTTCGTCGGTATTTTTTTTTTTTATTTGATACTCCTCGGCGAGGGTTTTGAGTCTAGTTTGAAATTCACTGACCTGATTATAGCGATATTGCCATGATGAAATCATTTTTATTTTAAAAACGCTAGCGTTTTCAATTGTGAAATCCAAAGGATTTTCCTTTTAATTAAGTTATTTACTTAAATCCGCTACAAATTCCACATACCAGGTTGTTGAAACCCTAACCAAATTTTTATCAGTAGATGTTAATGTGAACTTTTCATTTGTATCCTTGTCGATGATCGTTGAAATCGTATTATTGACCCCAGATGAACTCGACGATGAAATATTAAATTGAGTCGGTGTCACCAGTGTTAATCGATAAATGCCTTTGACGGTTGCAGTGATATGTAAAATGTTTGTAGGTGTCCACGCAAATGATCCGTGTTAGATTGTGTATACTACGTTGTTGGTTTTCTCATGAGGAATTTTTGTTTTTTCAATGATTTTTATCATCCTCGAAAAATCATTTTTGATGGTTTCGATGAAGTTTTTTGTCTCATCGATGGATTTTTTAATATCAGGGAGTTTTATTTCAATTTTATCCAACGGGGTTCCAATAAATTTATCCACGATATTTCTTCGAAAATTTGAAAACTGTTTTCCGTGTTCTTCAGTTTTAGATTGAAGTGTTGCTAGTTCCAACACAGAATTTTTCAGTTTTTAATCTATCAGTAATCGTCGAGAAAAGTACACCCGGTTTGAGTTTACCCTGATCGGAAAATAACACGATAGTATCCTCGATTGCGTTTCGTTGTTTAACTAAAATATCATCCAACGACACATTACTGGTTTTCAATTTACCCTGGAGATCTTGAAATACAACTATTTCATTCGGATCAACACTTGTTAAGTTCAACGTCTCAGCGATTTCATCTTCAATTATTTTTTTTTTATATCACCCGTTGCAGTGCCATCGAGTTTGGGTTTCAGAGGTCTTCCCCAAATATCAATCATGTTATTGTAAAACTCTTTCTCTCTCTAAAATCGTTTTTGAGGACTCCGTCGTTGCCAGCGATTACTAGTGTATTCATTTACGACAACATGTGGTGGTTTTCCCCTTGGGTTACCCAAGGAGTTAGAAATAGCGTTAAGGATATTTAATACTTCGCTGCCACATATTGGTGGGTCATTCATTTGTTGTGTTGGTAGCGTAGAATACCAAGTCTTCATTGGAAAAGTTTTTATATAACGCATAAACTCTTTTGGTGGGGCTAATCCATATGAATCAAAATAGACAATCCCTCGTGGATCAATAGCGTATGCAACCCAGTGAGTTCCGGGTCCGGTGCTGTTATCTAAATTAATGATTCCGGTTTCAGTGTTGTTTGGTTGATGTGGTAATTGATCTTTCATAAAGACACCTCTGAAGTTTTTAATCGCCAGTTTTTTAGCAGTATCCATTAAATCAAAATTGGACATAGGAATCGAAGATTTGGGAACCATAGGTTCCTCAATTAATAAACCGGTCCTAGTCTCAGGCCTTTTCCGCTGTACCATGAATACGGGGTTCCTGGTAGTCTTAGACCCTTTCCGCTGTACCATGAATACGGGGTTCCTGGTAGTCTTAGACCCTTTCCCTTTTTTTTATAACCCTGCCCAGTTGCCTTTTTTAGTGCCATTCCTGCTGCAGTACCAACGGCTCCTAACGCTGCCGCTTTCGCCACCGCTGAGGCTGCTGCCGCAATCAATGCTGGAATCGCAGCTAACAACGGGAATATATCGTCTGTTTTCATCATATTTTTGATAGCAGCCGCAGAAAGAGTAATCTGAACGCCTTTTTTTGCTACTAGTGCATCATTGAAATGTTTTATTTGACGAGTTGTCAGTGATAATTTATTTGCACCACCAGTCATTTGATTAGGTTTCAACGTGATTGTGGTTCCGCATTTTTTAGCCGATTCTGATTGCAATTTCTTGAATTGACCGGGAGTTAACGCAACACTATTAACACTATATGACATTATACATAATAGACTGATTCTAAATCGTTTACAATTTAAATCAAAGATTCTCCACTGGTGCATCTACCACTCTCATTCTTCCACCAACACCTTCAAGTAGCATTGATTTATCACTGAGAATGACAGCAACCGCTCTGTAATTAATAATACCCCCAGGACGGGTTACACGGGCTCAAAAGTGTATATCAACGACAGATTGTCTCATCAAATCAAGATGTTCCTATGAAAAGTAATAAATTGGAGATAGATTTTTGAAATCCAATTGTGATATTTGCAAACCAGTATCAACATTTTGATCACGTGCCATAAATGACAACAGGTTATGATACACGCGTGCAATATAATTTTGACCGTAATCAAGTTGTATATCCTCGGATGGTTCCTGCTGTCCGTTTATTCTCAGCGAGACTTCTCTAACACCTAACTGATCAAATATCATATGGCTGCGTTGTTGATTACCAACTCGCTCATTATTCTGTAACGCTACAAATATATGACGTGGAGCTGAAACGCCTTGTTTTGATGCCAGGTGCCATGTGAATGTATCATCGACATTGTCTTGTTTAATATCCGTGGTCACTGATAACCAACTCAACAACGATTTACCGCCTGTTTCCATAAATGACAGTAATCGCTCTTCTGCTGTGATTGATGGAGTTAACACTGGCATCCACAATGATAGTTTTGTTCAAATGACTTTACCCTCCGGGGCACCAGCATTGCGCCAGATTGCATCATTATCAGTACCCTTTCGCACAAGCGCTACTGTATGCTTCGCTCCATAAATAACTTTCCGGACGTTTCTACAGAATCCAAATATATGATGCAGTGGAATCGCACATGAAAATTGTCGACGATGTCCTTGCAACGTTGCTACGCGTGTTGCAAACCCTAGGTTGTAGTTAGTGATATTATTTATGACATCAAAAGTACCAGCTGGTCTTGTATATCCGGCTGGTGCCGGATCAACTGCAGTAGCTTGTGTTGCCTTGACTCTAGAATACTGGACGTGTTCAGGGTAATCAGTAATATCCTTAGAAAACATCATAGATGGACCCGCTGATCTTGTATAATCATCAGAATATCTTGCTAACCCTATGATTGTTGTGGCCACATCAACTTCACGGTCAATGGATTCAATTTCTTTTTTATCAATGAGATATCTTGCACTTTCAAATAACGCCATGATACCGTTATTAACAAAACCAACTTTGATAGTTGGGTTATTGTCATATGGTGTATTAGCAGCAACATTTGTTACAAGTTCTCCTTGTACTTCAATAAATGCCTCACACGGCAAAAAATACTTACTGGTATCATGAACTTGAAGTTCAATTCGCTATCGGAGATCTGGTTGTACTGCATGATAAGAATAAAATTGAAAATCGCGTACAGAATCATCCTTGCCAACTGGGGCGTCTATATCAAACGCTGGATCAGGTGACCGTTTGAACATTTTATTATATTTATCAGAGTCTAAATCGTGAAATCGTAAACGATTTTCATCGTAAAAGATTTTTCATCGTCGTGTTATTTTAAAGCCACTTCCCGCTATCATGTTATCTTGGTCACTCGGAGTCACCAGCGATGCTAATTTTTCGTCTATTGTGTTATTTATAATTTTACTAACACTTGCAGGCATTTCCGCAGTAGACGGTAACGGTTTCTTTCTCCGTGATTTCACTAATGATGTTATTTTATTCTTCGCGGCTGAAAACGCTTTTCCGGCAAGATCTCCAACAGCACTAATACCCTTATCACGAATAACATCAATTGCTTTCATTGATAATTGTTTAGCTAACGGCATCACTTTTGGAGCCATTCTCGCAAATAACCCTGCAATTGTATTACCAAAACCATCTCCGTAGTATGCTCTATAAACTGGAAACCGTGAATTAACTACATAGACGGGGGTTGGTTTGTCATGGTTGTAGTGTATGATCATTATTGTAAAAACACTAGTGTTTTCAATTGTAAACAATTTTTCAATTGTAAAACAATATGTCAATTATAAATTCAGTCCCGGTGATTAATCACTGTGATACCCACCTGATAACTCGCCAATGAAATCTCGATATGTGCTGATATCCATGATACCACCTTGAAATAACCGTCTACAGATATCAGCTGCTTCATTAACATTTCCCGGCGAGTTTTTCCAGCTCGGAACCCTCCTACAAGAACTTCAAATCGTGATATATCACTGAGAACACTACCAGGACATGAAATCCTTGGATTTTCACTGGAATCTCTTAATCCACTTCCGCTATAACCAGTTGCTTCATCTAGTTTGTCTGTATCCGTTTCTTGTAAATAATCAAGATCATCATCATCATCATCAGGTGGTAGTTGTTGTTTTTTTAGGCGAGTAGAATACTTTCTTTGCAGGCTGCTGTCGCTTTCTTTGCAATTTTTGTGGTTTTTGTTGTTGTTTAAACTCTTCATATTGTTTATACACTATACCCACCCCATTGATATATTCAATGTATGATGCACTATCTGTCTTAATTTGACTTTTTTCAGTTTTGATTTTGTAGAATATATCAGCCCAGTGAGTTATACTTCTAACATATTTATGATGTTCTGGTTTCAACATTTTTTTTCTGTTTTCATAAGTCATAACAACAAGCTCAGGAAGTTTTGTTGGATCAGTCTTATCAATTTCTGCTAACCCTTCCTCGTTAAATCTCACGCGTAAATCATCTACTGTTCTTTTTGATTCCATTTTTTGTACAGCCTGTTTTGTTTGTTCAGTTTTCGCTGCTATTTTTTCAAGTTCAAAAATAACAGATTTCCCCGTCTCGGGAATATCTCCCCGTATAGCATGCTCTACCCCGTACGTTGATGTGGTTACTGGTTTAAACAATTCTTCAGATCCCACAGCAAAGTCAGTTTGTAAGCTCTATCGTTGTTGCAGTTTATTTCTTACAGAGTCGCGAATCGGTATAAATCTCCTAATTGCATCTAGTCGTTCACGAGCCAATCTAGTTGTTAATGCTTCGTTGACCATTATTTGAAATCAGAAAAAATTTTTCAATTGTAAAACAATTTTTCCGAACCTGACCTAACAGACGAAAACATTTGACATGTCGGATGATTTTTAACACCACCATGGAAGTATTTAACAGCTCTATCATCGATGAGGAAAGTCACATAATTGCTATAAATAAAATAATTCTGACACTCCCTTCATTCTGAACCGTCCATCAATTTTTTATTCACCGATTTTGACATTTTTAATCAAAAAATGCTAAAGAAAAAGAAAATCTCTCTGACGGGGTCGACGACAAAATCACTTTGAGGGTCGGTCAAGGTCAAAATCGTTCATTTTCTTGAATTAACGCTCTTATGTTTCTAATTTTAGAATTAACTTCTTTTTTCAATTCATATTCGTTACCCAATTCTTTTCGTATTCCTTCCACGATAGTATATAACGGAACAAACACACTTACGTCACTGGAAAATGCAAGAGAGTCCCGAATAGAATTCTGAATTTTTTTGATGAGCGCATATTTCTTTGGCAGCATATATTTATTGTTGTTAACTCGGTATTCTATATCCTGAAAATCTGACATGATTTGACCAGGATTTAACCCATCTGATAGTTTGATATCCCGACTTTTCAATTTTAGAATTTCATCAATAATGCTATTCATATTTTCAGAATTCATATTCTATTATAATTACATATTTCTAAATGAAAAATATGACGCATCAGACATAAATAATTTGATTTTTCTGTCCGTTCTTTTTTGAAATCGCCGTCTTGGTTATTCCCTCTGCAACTTTTTGAACAGAAGGTGAACAAATATCGAAATGCCAACCGGCGCTTGTTATGGATTGAAATATTTTTTCTTCTTTAGTTGTTGTATTAAATTATTTTACTAGTCTCGCTTTTTTCGAGTATTTCCCAGTCTTTCCTCGTTTGGAATTCTCACTTGGGGTAACAGCTTGCAGATTTGATAAAGAATTGTTCTTCGGATTAGAATCGATATGATCAATAACAAAATCACCCTCGATCAATCCATAAAAGCATTCAAATACGAAACGATGATTGTGATAAGTTTTCTTTTCTTTCCTCCCCCATACAGTAAACCTCAAATACCCTTGATTACTCACATCACCAACTGATTTCTTTAGTCTACGGTTTCTTACGATACCATCACTGGATACTTCATAATTTTTATTCAAGGGATGTGGTCTGAATTATTGGTTCATTTATATACATAATACTATTGTTTGTCTAATTCATTGTTTGGTTTAATAATGAATCTTTCAATGTAGTTTTGAGGAGTTCTTATGATTTTGTCGCTGACTCTGACAGTGTCAGGATCAGGGACTTTGTCACTGACAGTGTCAGGGTCAGAATTTTTGATTGAAAATCCATTTTTGATTCTTTTATCATAACAACGCTTCAACTCCCTGTATCGCTTTCCACCACAACCGATACACAATTGCGATGTTCCCCTGACCCCAACCCCACATCGTATACAAGGTAACGGACCAAGGCTTCCACAATGAAAGCTTTGCATATGATACCCACAGAATTCATTTATGCATAATTTGTTACACGGTGTCACTGATCCAATCATGAGCCATTTGCAGTGATTCATTATACATAAATCTTTCATTTAAATGCTTGTTTTAATTATAGTATAAAGGAGTTCAAGAGATTATCGAAAATTAAGCCTTGGAAAAATGTTAAATTCAATCTCGATAGAGTCTCTAATACACCAAAACGGCTAATCTGTGATAGAATTATACTGAAGGAGTTCAAGAGATTATCGAAAATTAAGCCGTCGAAAAATGCAAAATTCATTGATTATACCATGAAGGAGTTCAAGAGATTATCGAAAATTAAGCCGTCGAAAAATGCTAAATTCATTGATTATACCATGAACAAATTCCAGAGATTATCGAAAATTAAGCCTTGGAAAAATCCTAAATTCAATCTCGCTAAGGAGTTCAAGAGATTATCGAAAATTAAGCCCTGGAAAAATGCTAAATTCAATCTTGATAGAGTCTCTGATACACCAAAACGTCTAATCGGTGATAGAACTATACTGGGTAAAATCAGGGAGTGTTTTAATGAATTCTACCGAGACGGTGCAGTATACTGTTGGTCGACATTTCGAATTATTGATGAAGATGTCAATGTACCCAACATCGATGCTACCATGAACGATGAAAGAGCAGCTGAGATAATCTCACACCTTGGCTCGCTCAGGGCTGGAAATCCAAGGGTGTAAAATCCAAAGGATTTTCATTGCAAAGCAATTCCCAACAGAAGTATTTTTCAGAATAAAATTCATTATCAAAGTCGAAGGCAAATGGATTATTAGGGATAAATTTGAACCAATCCTCAAGGATAAAAAAGCTGTCATAGTGAGCAGAGATTCCAAACCAGGAATTCTAACTGGAATTGACAAACCATACTACGAGAGATCTTATCCTGTAACAGCAATCGTTTATGGAATATATCCGTTAAATGATAAACCGATATCGCAAAACTAGCTCCTACGAAATATTCTAGTTCACTGAATTGTGTAGCAACACGGGTAATGGAACGCTTCACAAATGCATCACGAGGAAATAAACTAACTGATCTGAGACGTAGGAAAATAACAGAATGGGAACTGAGAGTGAAACAGCACGGTGCAAAGATTGCTGATATAGCTAAATTAGAAACATCATTAAGATTCCCAATAACCGTTATGACGATAACCGGAGAAGTTTTATACGAACCGAAATATAACAAAAATGGAGCGCCAATACAAATTATTGATCATAACAAACACGCGTGGACACCTGCAGTAACAATATTTCCACGAGAACGAACCGTGAGATATATCCTCCAGAATTCGTCGGGGATGTTTTCTATGAAGAGAAATTATTCGATGCTATTCATGCGTTGTGTAAAGATGATCCTGTGTCAGTGTGGTTACTTAGAATTGATGAAGATCCCGAAATAGGATTTGATCAATTTGTAAGACCAAATGGTGAATTATATCGCGTTGAAGAATTAGATAACATAATGAGAAAAATCGCTAGTGAATTTTCACCGGAGAGTTCCCATGAGAAACTATTAACGGATAGTTTTACTATTCCATCAGTGGTAGCTCATTTCGCAAGAGAAAAAAACTCATGGCGTCCAACACGAAGTGATTTTATCGAGGACGTTAAATTGAGTTGCGTCAAATTTGGTCATGGAGGACTGTGGAATACGAAATACTCACGTGATGGTATGATTTCAATTGATATATCCGCGTGTTATCCTGGACGTTTTCTCGGGTATGGAGAATGTGCTGAGTACTTTAAACGATTTGGACACCCCACGCATGAAATGACTCGTGTTGCGATTAATGGTCCATTGCCTGATTTTGATTTAACTGGATTCGCTCGTGTGATATCATTCGAATTAGCTACAGGGTTACATCCGTGTGGTTATCTTTGGCTTGGTAGACATATATCTGAAAAGGCCTGGATGCCAATAGTGTTACTACGATATATGATTGATTGTGGTATGCTAATATCGTTGATTGTTTCCGAAGCTATTATATGCTCTCGAGCTCAGAAAGAAGTTTGGCTACCACAACCCGATCTAGATCGTATAATTAGCGAACAGCGAAAACAGTTTCCAGATTTCAATGAAGAACAAATCATGAATTGGTCTAAGGAGTTATTTGAAATTAAAAAAGAACGAGCAAAAGATTTTGGACGAAGAATAATCGGTAAATTTACCCAGGGTGGAAGATACGACAATGCAAAATATTCTTCGCGGTTGATCATAGACGTCGCTGAATACGATTTTCTTGTAACGGATTTAACGAAACAGGGAATACTTGTAAATCGTAAAGACGCTTTCCTATCCGATGGAAGACGATTAGGTACAATTGTTACATACTATGATGGATATATTAAACAATATACGCATTTGAGAAGTTCTATGTTAGCTTATGCTTCTATCAATTTATTTTCAATGATAAATAGATTTCCTACCGCAGTTAGAGTAGCTACTGATTCGATATATATGCACAATAAATACAAATCAGCTGTAGCTAAATTCACAGATCCGGAGGAAGCGTGCGGGTGTTGGCGATTTAAAAAGGAAACGCTACAAGAGTATTGTGAATCCGCAGACGTTGCCATGGATGATAAATATCTTTCATGTAACCCCATTGAAATTCAATCAGAATATTCTAATGCACCACCGGTATCTGATCCAGTATGTAGATACAAGACAGTTTATATAAACGGTTATGGTGGGTCAGGAAAGACAACCCGTGCACTTGAATTATTTCGTCGGTCAACCATGATTGTGCTAACACCAACTCACAGACTCGCCAGAGAGATGATACAGCGAGGGGTAAATGCCCGTACCTATCACAGTTTTTTTCGATGGAAGGGTGACAAATGGACTCCTGAGCGTATGGGTGATAAATTCATTCCTGAAATCATAATTTGGGATGAAATATGCACAGTGTCATTAGATGTATTACAAACATTTCTTGAGTGGTTGTTGAACAAAAACACAAAAGTTGTCATATGCGGTGATCACGGCCAACCACCACCATTTGTCGGTGCATCTCCACATGAATGGCTAAAGGGTTTTGTAGACTACTATGAAGAAATTACCACTGATTATAGATCACTTGATGAACAATTACGAGAATTCAAAGCGCTAATTAGATTACAACCGGATAGAATCCAATGCGAAATAGCGCGTGAAATAATTTCAGAAACTCCCATGAATGATTTTTGGGAAACGTGGAGACACAATGATTTGATAGTAGCAAGTAGAAAAATAGTCAAAGACACACTTCAGATGAAGTTATTTGAAACGCATAAAAAATTATTTACAACGCTTCCAGTACCGTTGTGTTATAGGCCATCGGATACACGAAAACAGAACATTGAAGTTGATATTCCAGGACAGCGAAAAAAACAAATTCTCGTGTTAAATGATAGTGTGCTGGTTGATATCAGCGTCGTCGAAAATGCATTGCGTGCTGATAAATCCCCATGGACGTTAGGTTACGCAGCGACAATACACTCTTCACAGGGATTAACTATATCGGATACAATTGTTTGGATGGTAGATAATCGTATCGAATGGTCAAATTTAGTCTATCTCGCAGTATCCAGAGTACGAAAAATAAATCAGCTTCGAAGAATTGTCTTGACAGAGTCAGGCGATGATGACACCACAATGGATGATGCTAGCATCGTTGATGTTAAAATTATTGATAAAAAACTCTCCAGTTACAAACAACAAGACAAAAAAAACCAACGAGAATTTGACATTGATGCTGAATTAATAATTACGCTGAAACAACAACAGAATAATCACTGCGCGAGTTGCAATTGTATAATGCGTTGGCAGTATTCGGATAAAGATCCTCGCCAATTTACCGTAGACAGAAAAAATAACAGTCTCGGTCATGTCAGAAACAATGTGATGTTGACTTGTCTTGAGTGCAACAGACGCAACGGCGCTAGTTAAGACCACGCGGTGGTAATTGAGTATCCTCGGGAATTACCTGTAGTTGTTGTCGAGTAAATCCTCTTGAGGAGCAGTTGAATCCAGTTTATAGATTGGAGGTCTACCAGTTGATCGTGTTATAGTAGATATATTGTGTGCAGTAACACTCCAAATAGGATCAGTAGCCCTTTTTCTGCCACCTTCAAGCTCTCCTGGTTCGTATAAATATCTCACGGTGACATTACTACCAAGAATAGGTTGGGAAACGCTATAATCTTTTTGCGAAATTCTTCGAATTTCCAATTTAGGTATAGACTTTTTTTTAATCGCGTTGATAGGTTTCATGTTGATTGTTCTAGTAATCTCATTATTCAGTGCGGTAATCACAGCTGGTAACCTTTTGACCCATTCACGGGATCGCTTTTCTTGAATGAATTCTTTTGCGTATTGATATCCAAATAACCGCTCAGCAAGAGTCCGATTAAATCGTTCTACAATTGCCTGATCGCGATGTAACGCAGTATGTCCTCGTCTGATGCTGACATTATGATGTTTCATTGTTGATAATACTGCACCCTGAAATTCCTTGCCAGGATCAACTTGTAATAGATTCGGCCAACGCAGTGGGCCTCGTCGATAAATCCTTTCAAATGCAGAAGATACTTCAGTGGCTGACTTTGTTTTTAACGTCTCTTCTTGTTTGTATCGACTCGCAGCATCAACTACGGTTAGCGCGTATTTGTAACCGTTGTCATGAGGCAAAAATAATATATCAGCCTGATGAACTTCATTAGGGACAGTCACATCAAAATGCGAGTAATTAATTTGTTTAGGCGGTAGTAGATAAATTTGCCATATCGCCTGTTTGGATAACCAATTAGCCGGAGTAGTTTTTTTCACTTTTGCGGCGTTGGCAAGCTTATTGATTGCAGCGCTACCCCTCCAGTATCCTTTTGGAGAATAATAAATAGATTCCATGTTGCTATTAATTACCAGCACCTAACATCAATTTGCTTTTCATTGCCGATTTTATCAAAAATGAAGCTAATTTTTCTTTGAAAGATTTATCAGGAATAGCATTTAATGCATGAATTAATTTCACATCTGCAAGATGTCTGTGTTTCAAATTGCTGCTTTAATAAGCAACATCATGAAGGTGACAGGCCTTATCAATAGCGTTTATTGGCTCTTCACCACGTCGAGGTTGGTTTTGATCATCAAGTCTGATATCAAGTCTTGTTCCCGGTCCACAATAACTATACCCTGGAAGATGTTTTTCTCCTGAATACTTTGCCCTTGGGGTTCCAGGGAGTTTAGTTAGCTTGGCTGCGATATCACCTCCTCGTTTTGTTTTAAATCATCATTTCCTGCAGATCTCATAGACACAAATCTAAATTTCTTTGTACCACATTGCACGCATTTACCAGAAAGCGCTGATCGGTTATTTTTAGTTGCAATCGTCGTCAAGTCTGTGCCAGTACGCGTTTTACACTTCACACAATATAGATCCATAATTTATGTATAGAAATATGGATATAATTGATTTTTCAGCGACTAAAGCAAGAGAACCGGTTAAGCATCATTCAGCGCTACCAAACTCTATCCGGATGATTATAATCGGGCCATCTGGATCCGGCAAGACACAATTGTCGCTCAATTTAATAATGAGATGGATGAAGTGGGATAAGTTGTATTTAATTGCCCCTAGCGTAGATGATCAACGATGTTATGAAGTGTTAAAGGATTTTAATGAAAACGCTTCAGAGATTGCCGGTGAGGGTATTATTGAATTTATAACCGATATTGACGAGGCACCATCAGTAGAAGATCTTGATGGAAGTATTAACAATTTAGTCGTATACGATGATGTAATGTTAGATAAACAAACAAATCCTGCTAGAATATTTTCCCGAGGCAGGCATAAAAACACCGACGTGATATATGTCACTCAACGCTACACCCAGATTCCAAAAGCGATAAGAGATAACTGTAATATTCTTGCTGTATTCAACGGAGTTGATACTCATACTCTTAGAAATATTTGGCAGACATGGTGTTCTGATATGGACTTCAATCAATTTAGAAATTTCTTTAGTAATGCTCAGTCAACCCCGTACGGATTTGTAACAATACATTTACATGATCCTCGGACACGATATCGTATCGGACTTGATCAAATATTCGTTTGAACTCGTAAAATAATTATTAACCCATAGCAGCAGAGAGGGTGAATGACAACAACGTTGCGACCAAAATTGATTGAAAAATCGTAAAGTCTCCGTTTGCTAAATGGAGACATTTTTTTTGGGTTAAAATATGAGATTTCGAAGGAAGGCTCTATTTTTTGTTTTAAGGACTCAATCTATTTTTTGTCGGAAAAGGTTGTAGGGTTCGCCCTCTCTGCTGCTCAGAGATAAATTTGAACCCATCTTGAAGGATAAAAGAGCTGCCACTGTGAGTCAAGATTCTAAACCAGGAATTCTGACTGGGATTGACAAACCGTATTACGAGAGATCCTGTCCTGTAACAGCAGTTGTTTATGGGATATATCCGTTAAATGATAAACCAAACATTGAAAAACTAGCACCGATGAGACTGTCGTCGTTGAATTGTGTAGCAGAACGAATAATAGAACACTTCACAAATGCATTGCATGGAAACAAACTGACTGATCTAAGACGCAATATAATAAATAAATGAGAATTAACAGTTAGGAAGAACGGAGCAACGATCCAGGATATATCTAAATTAGAAACATCATTAAGATTCCCAATATCGGTAATGACGATAGCAGGAGGAGTATTATATGAACCGAAATATAAGTTGAGAGGAGCTCCAATCAAAATTATTGATCATAACGAACATGCCTGGACACCTGCGGTAACAATATTTCCACGGGATAGAACAATAAAATATCTACCCCCGGAATTTTCCGGGGAAGACAAATTATTTGATTTTATTAACCAGCTGAGTATAGACGATCCTGTATTACTTAACTCCGAGGGCAGATTCGATCAATTTGTACGACCCAACGGAGAATTATACCATACTGAAGCTCTCCAACACGCAATGAAAAAACTAGCTAGTAGTTTCTCGGAGAGTTTCGACGACGAACAATTACTAACAAATTGTTTTACAATTCCTTCGGTTGCAGCTCATTTTGCTAGAAAGATAAATAATTGGAAACCAACGCGAGCTGAATTTCTTACAGACATCAAATCAAGCTGCATTGAATATGGAATACAAAATACCACCCGGAAAGTATTATTTCAGTTGATATAGTCGCGTGTTACCCCGGGAGTTTTCTCGGGTACGGAGAATGCGTTGAATACTTCAAGTGATTTGGACATTTCACACACGAGATGGCCGGTGTTGTTATTAATGAGCCACTGCCTGATTTTGATTTAACCGGATTCGCTCGTGTGGTATCATTTGAATTTAGCTACAGGACTTCATCCATGTTGTTATGTTTGGATTAGTAGACATATATCTGAAAAATACTGGATGCCAATAGTGCTGTTACTGTATATGATTGATTGTAGAATGCTGATATCGCTGATTGTCAGTGAAGCGATTATATCATATCGAGCTAAGACTGAAGTCTGGTCACCATAACCCAATCTAGATAGTATAATCAGCGAACAACAAAAACAGTTTCCCGTTCTTGACGAAGAAAATATCATGAAATGGTCCAAACAGTTATTTGAAGTTAGAAATAAAAACGCAAAGGATCTCGGTAAAGAATAATTGGTAAATTTACTCAGGGTGCAAAATACGACAATAAACGATATTCTTCACGGTTGATTATAGATAGCGTTGAGTACGATTTTATAATCGTGGATATAACATCTAAGGGTATATATGTCGATCGTAAAAACAGCTTTCTTGTCCGATGGAACCAAATAGGGTACAATTGTTACTTACGCAGACGGAGAAAATCTTCAGTATACTGATTTGAGAGCATCTATGCTGGCTTATGCCTTTATCAATTTATTTTCGATGATAAATATATTTCCTGACACCACAGTTAGAGTAGCCACTCATTCATTTTGTATAGACGCGAAACACAGCGATGCAGTGGCTGAATTCGCAAATTCTGACGAGAGTTGGGGATCTTGGAGAATTAAGCGGGAAATACCCTGTGATTATTCAAAATCAGCAGATGTTACGATTGAAAACAATTACTTAAAAAATAATCAGATATCAGAACTATCTAATGCACCGCAGATACCTGATCCAATATGTAGATATAAAACAGTTTATTTAAACGGATGTGGCGGGTCAGGAAAGACGACTCGTGCGATTGAGTTATTTTGTAAAAAGCTAGTGTTTCCAAATCAAATATGATTGAACTAAAACCAACACATAGACTTGCCAGAGAGATGAAACAGCGAGGAATTAATGCAAGCACTTATCACAGTTTCTTTCGATGGAAAGGCGATGAATGGACTCCTGAAATTATTATTTGGGATGAGATGTGCACGGTGTCATTAGATGTATTACAAAGATTTCTCGAGTGGCTATTGCTAGCGAATACAAAAGTAATAATGTGCGGCGATCATGGCCAGCAACCGACCTTTGTCGGCTTATCCCCACATGAATGGCTAAAAAAATTTATAGACTATTATGAAGAAATTAACACCGATCATACAGCACTTGATGAAAAATTACGCGAGTTCAAAAAACTAATCAGATTACAACCGGATATAATTACAACCGGATAGAATCCAATGTGAAATAGCGCGTGAAATAATTTCAGAAACCCCATTAAAAGATTTCTAGAAAGCGTGGAGACCAGACGATTTGATAGAAGCGAGTAGAAAAAGAGTCAGAGACTCACTTCAGATGAAGTTATTTGAATTGCATAAAGAAACATTTACAACACTCCCAGTACCGCTGTGTTATAGGCCATCGATACACGAAAACAGAATTTTGAAGTTGATATTCCAGGACAGCGTGAAAAGCAGAATTTAGTGTTAAATGATATTGTGTTAGTTGATATCAGCGTCGTCGAAAATGCATTGCGCGCTGATAAATCCCCATCGACGCTAGGTTACGCAGCGACGATACATTCTTCACAGGGATTGACTATATCAGATACAACTGTTTGGATGGTGGATAATCACATCGAGTGGTCAAATGTTTTAGTTGTTTTAGATGATAACGACACTACAATAAGTGATATTGTCAGCCTTGACAAAGTCAAGTACATAATCAGAAAAAAACTTTCTGGTTATAAACAGCAGGATAAAAAAATAACAGAGAATTTGATATTGATGCTGAATTAATAATTACTCTGAAGCAACAACAGAATAATCACTGCGCAAGTTGCAATTGTATAATGCATTGGTGTTGGTCGGATTTAACGTAGACAGAAAGAATAGCAGCGTGCGTCATACCAAAGATAACGTGATGCTGATTTGTCTTGAGGGTAACAGACGCAGAGGCGCTTGTTAAGACCACGCGGTGGTAATTGAGTATACTCGGGTATCACTTGTAGTTGTTCACGAGTACATCCTCGCTGAGGAGCAGTTGAATCCAATCTATAGATTGCTGGTCTACCCGTGGATCATGTTATACTAGATATTTTATGCGTGGTGACACTCCAAATAGGATCAGTAGCTCTTTTTTTACCACCTTCGAGCTCTCCTGGTTCGTATAAATACCTAACAGTGAATTACCGAGAATTGGTTGTTTTGAAAAATCTTTATGCGGTTGTACTGGTCTAGACTTCTTTTTAATGGCGTTGTTAGGTTTCATGTTGATTGTTTGAGTAATCTCGTTATTCAGCGCGGTAATTACAGCTGGTAATCTCTTGACCCATTCATGAGATCGTTTATCCTGGATGAATTCCTTCGCCTATTGATATCCAAATAACTGCTCAGCAAGTGTCCGATTAAATCGTTCAACACCTGCCTGATCGCGATGAAATGCAGTATACCCTTGTCGTAACGCGGTATTATGATTCTTCATTGTTGATAGAACAACACCCTGAAATTCCTTGCCAGGATCAACTTGTAATAGATTTGGCCGGCTCAGAAGACCTCGTCGATAAATCCTTTCAAATGCAGAAGCGACTTCAGTTGATAATTTTGTTTTTAACGGTTCTGATTGTTTGTATCGACTAGCAATATCAACTACGATTAGCACGTATTTGTAACCACCATCATGAGGCAGAATTAATATATCAGCTTGATGAACTTCATTAAGAACGGTCACATCAAAATGCGAGTAGTTAATTCGTTTAGGCGGTGGTGAATAAATTTGCCATATCGCCTGTTTAGATAACGAGTTTACCGATTGCTGATTTATCCCTCCAGTATCCTCTTGGAGAATAATAAATAGGTTCCATGTTGTTATTAATTACCGGCACCTATCATCAATTTACCTTTCATTGCCGATTTTACTAACCATGATGCCAACTTTTCTTTGAAGGATTGGTCAGTGATATAATTCAACGCGTGAATCAATGTCACATATGCGATATGTCTGTGTTGCAGATCACTGCTTTTATAAGCAGCATCATGAGCATGACACGCCTTATCAATAGCGTCAACTATAACCTGGAAGGTGTTTTTCTCCTGGATACTTCGCCCATGGTGTTCCTGGGAGTTTAGCTAGCTTGGTTGCGATATAACCTCCTCGTTTGTTTTTAAATTCTTGATTTTATCAAAGGAAACAAATCTAAACTCTTTGGTACTACATTGTACACACTTACCGGAAAGTGCTGATCGGTTATTTTTAGTTGTAATCGTCGTCAAGTCATATGTGCCAGTACGCGTCTTACACTTCAGACAATATAGATCCATTATATATTTATAATAACATGAATGTAATTGATTATTCAGCTACCCGACGACGAGAACCTATTAAACACCATGTGATGTTGCCGAATTAAATTAGAATAATTATAATCGGATCATCTGGAAGTGGCAATACACAACTGCTACTTAATTTGATAACTAGATTGATGAATTGGAAGATGTTGTATTTTATAGCCCATAGTGTAGACGATCAGGGATGTTACAACGTGTTAAAGGATACTAACGAGAGAGCAATAGAAATCAACGGCGAAGGTATCATTGAATTTATAACCGATATCTTAGAAATATTTGGCAAACTTGGTGCGGCGGTGATATGGATCATAATCGATTTAGAAATTTCTTTAGTCACGCTCAGTCAATCCCACACGGATTTGTGAAGATAAATTTATCAGATCCTCGGTTAACCCGTTAGCAGCAGAGGGGGGGGGGGGGCGGATTGTACTTCTCTAATTGGGATTGATTTTGAGAAACCCCTAATTTGACAAATAGGGCTCTAAAATCGTTAAGACTATATTTGGCAAAAGGAGGCTTAAAATATTTTACTTAAAATCCATCCCAATTAGAGATTCGCCCCCTCTGCTGCTACATGTATCTCATTTGAATTCAAATAGTCTTTTTAGCAATGTACACTCTGCATATCGCCCTTGCCACAGTACGGAAACTATTCTTCTGAAAGTATTTATTGACGTTCTCTCTGCTTTGGATAGTGGAAAGATTACAGTCCTCACTCTCCTGGATTTATCTGCAGCATTTGACACAACAGACCATGATAAATTACTTCACCGTCTCCAGCATGTATTTTTCATTCAGAACATAACCTTACAGTGGTTCAAGTCCTACTTAGTGAACAGGACACAAATTATATCTGTAAATGGAATACACCCCAGCCCAGTTGACGTATGTTATGGTGTTCCATAGGGATCTGTTCTTGGACCTGTTCTCTATATTCTGTTCACTCAGCCGCTCTCAAGTGTCATAGATCATCACCCAGTGTCGCACCAATTGTACGCTGGTGACACCCAACTATACAAGTCTAACCACGCAACTGAAGTTGATGCTATTATCCATGGAGTAGAGAAGTGCATTTCGAATGTGAAATCATGGATGACATGTAACAAGCTACAGGTGAATGATGATAAAACTGAGGCTATTCTGATCACAACACAAAGACTTTCTCATTCACATCCTTTACCTCAGAAAATAAATATTAGCAACGCCAACATTAAATTCTCACAGTCAGTACGGAATCTAGGTGTTACTCTAGACAGTACTTTCACATTGCACCAACATGTCATGAACATCTGCAGGGCTGCATATCTTGAATTGAGAAGCATCAGTTCCATTCGTAAATAGCTTTCAGTTGATGCCACGAAAACACTTGTGTGTTCATTAGTGCTTTCAAGACTGGACTATTGCAACTCAATTCTGTCTGGTTCATCACAATATTTACTCCAGAAACTTCAAAAAGTTCAAAACACAGCTTCACGGATTAACTTTAGAGTAGCTCGATCAGAGCATACCTCACCACTGCTCTGTACCCTGCACTGGCTAACAAGTCGATACTGAATCAAAAACAAAATTTGTTCTCTGCGCTATATTTCAATGACAGACTCCAGTCCAACATACCTATCCAGCCTCACCCATATGTATACACCAGCTAGATCCTTACGCTCTTTTCTTATAATCGTATGCTCATTGTACCCAAGGTGAAAACAAATTCATATGGACAACGTTCGTTTGCATACCAGGGACCTGCGACGTGGAACAAATTGCCCGTTGAAATTAGACACAAAGACACAATGGTCCCTTTTAAGAATGCTCTCAAGACGCACCAGTTTCGACTTAAGCCACAAACTTAGCGACCTAATAATGTTTTGTATCATATATATTTTCAGCATGTTTTATGTTTTCCAATTTCATTGTTTTTGTCATTTGTTGTTCTGTAGTGTAAACATATCATTATTGAAGGTGTAAAGCGCTTAGAGCTTTTAAAGATTAGGCGTTATACAAAGTCCAGACTATTATTATTATTATTATTATTATTATTTTTATTATTATTATTATTATTATTATTATTATTATTATTATCATTATTATTATTATTATTATTATTATTATTATTATTATTATTATTATTATTATGTTTAGCAAGGTGAAATTGAAACAGCTATCTCGAATGTCTCTTTCAGTTGCTTAAAGAATATGGCTGATACACTATTGCACACGTTCATCATCAAGCCTTTTGTATTTTTAAAAAGACGTTGAATAGGGACGAAATAAATATTCCAATGGTGAATGTATGTACAATGTCAGATAGTATGGCTACAAAACAATACAAATAAACAGTGTTATATCAAAGAGACTAGCGTATAAGACAATCAGCCAAAAGACACATTTTATTTCCTCTGACGTCATTCATTTTATGATGTAATCGGGATAGCAAATCCGATCGCGAAGATGATTCGATTTGTATTGAAAAGGCAGGCTTTAGTTATTAGCTCTTATAAAAATAAACATATTGATACCATTGATGTACGTTCTTGCCGTCTTCAATCAAGTTATTTTCTTTATAAATGTTCCTGTTTGAAATTAGTTTCGCTTCCTGCATTAGACATTATTGGCAATATCAGCAAAATTAACAACTTAGAAATCAATTCTCAAAGTCCCTTGTGTGACAATCGACGGTGGATTCAGTGAAAGTTCTGGTCAAATGAAAAGGACCGCGACAGTTGTAGACTGAAGATACAATTAATTTCGAAATATTATCGGATTTCATGGTAATAGCTCAGGAATTTGTGTATGTACATTGTTGTAACGATATTTCAAAATAGCTAACTGCCAGAAGGAACGAGTCTTTAACACTTCTTTGCAGATATACATATTATATAGGAATGAAACAATATATAGGCAGATAACAAAATACAGTGCTGACCATCTGATTCACACTCAATACCTGAGCCAAATATATCAATACATAATAGTTTTCATCTGAACAGAAATGTGCAAACATATTTTGTCCGTTCGATTCAACAACTGATTCGAGTTTACAAGGGTAAAGTGTGAGTGTTATGTCTTTAGGAAAAGAGAAGGAAACAACATGTTTGACTACATAATACATTCATAAAGCTTGAAAATTGAATAAATATGGTAAAAAGCTAATATTTGAAAGAGAACACTCATACTGAATTCATAAAGCTTTTAAACCTGCATGACCTTATTCCTACTGACATATTTTTGCTCTCATGAATAAAAATGTATAGCATACATTAATTAAGATCTGACAATTCGTTATATATTCTTTACCACATGAGTGTCGCTTGAGTTCTATTTTGATATCAAGGACTAAAACCTTTCGTTTTCCAGCAAATGTAATCAATCTAGATTTATGTCAAGAAATCGCTGAATTATCATTCCCGTGGACTAGGTTGAAAATGCTACAATACCTCACAATGCTAAGGTAAGACGTCAATGATGGCAATAACAATGGACATTTCGATTAGAATTTGAAAATGACGAAACGTCTATCCTTAAGTGTGTGGATATAATGTACCCTAGAAGGGAATTATTTGTTCCATGATAATATGATAAAGATATGGAATTAAAACGTGTGTTTGCATCGTATACATGTGATCTAGTTTTAAACCTAGAATATATTTATTTCAAACGTGATTTACCTGCTTTGCAAATACCTCCAATAACTGTGTAATTTCTCTTACATTGACATGTGTTATTAGTGCCCAGGGTTGTTGCTTTACATTCAGCATATTGGTCGCTTTAAAGAGCCATAAGTCCTACATTCGCTAGTTCAAGTTTCGTCCACTCTGGAGATAAACACAATATCTGTTCTACCCATATAAGATGTTGTTGTAGAGTTTAACGCCATTTTTCAGCACACGATAGGCTATACGTGGCGGCAGTATTATAGGTGGTGGAAAATCCCGGCAAACAACCGGAAAGAACCACCGACCCACGAGAAGTTACTGGCAAGCTTTCTCACATAAATAGATTAGTCGAATCTTAGATTCGAACCCACGCAGATAGAGGTGAGATGGCAGTGATCCGTAACGGAAAGCGCTTTAGATCACTCGGTCACTCGCCTCCTCCCCTCACTTGTAATGTAAGTAAGCAAGGCACAAAATTAGAAACAAATTCATGGAAGAAAGTATCTTCATTATTAGAATAATTAAATAATTCTATGTATATTATGATTTTAGAGACGCAAAATCTGGAATAAACAAATAATATGATCTTATCTTCTTTGCTCTATTGTGAAGCCATTAATTTGATAATGTGTAGGTCCATAAATGATTGTTTTCTCGGTTGCCCATACCGAGAAACAAATAGGTTATTTAGTGTCGAGCAATTGGGTTAAACTATGGTGACTAATCCAGGCTAAATCAAAGCTAGCATGGTGATACCAAGAGGCTCAGCTTCATAGCAGACAATCAACAAAAACGAGTGCATTAACGCGGGACTTGAAACAATTCGCCACAAAAATTCATATTTCGTTTTTCTTAACTAAAATATGGTTCCACATGTTCCACGATGATCTCAGTATATGTTACAAACGTGCATAGAGACGAAACATATAGTCAAATGGGGAATGAATGTAATACCTCAAAATGGAAGGATACAAAACAGTCAAACAAGTCATTGTAAAATCAAAGATAATATTATATTGAAAAGTTTGAACATTTATCAAAATTCAGTGAGATGTCGTTCATTCAATGATGTCTACAGTAGAACACATTTGTTACTGGGGATCATCTTCTTCTAGTTTTGTAAACATAATTTAGCTATTGACTTGTTTCATACATTACCACATAAACAACTTCTTCCCGTCTTAAAACAATTACTTGGCAGAATAAACAGTCGTGTCTGCAAATCTTTATTCGTTCTTATATCCCTTCGTAATTAATGGCTACATTGAGCATGCAAGATGAAGTATGTGTGTTATCCAACATGTCATGATAGATTTGATTAATACATTGATGAAAACCCAAATTCAGGTAAACATTGAAACGAGGGAAGTAGCTAACTTCAGACCGGCTTTGTTGATAATTTGAACAAAGTTACAACTACATAATCTCATTTATCCTGACATGTTAATTCCGCTTATTTTGAGCAGCATATAGTCGTGACGCCAACTAGAAAATATCCAAAAATAAGCACAATATTCATGAAAATATTCTTTTTCAGTTATCATCAACAGGCATGTACGCACAAGTTCTTTTTCAATTTTCAGAAATAATATCTTAAATATTCCAGTATAAAAATAAAAATCTGATCTAACATTACGAGGACTCACTATATCCATTTCATATTCTTGCAAGCTACAATACATGTGCTACAATATATTGTAATGCTCAGCTAAGGAAGTAAAGATAGACGAATAATAAATAATACTTTGCAATTTCAAAATGAATTCAAAACTATCTTGGCTTTTAGTTGTATATGTAGCTGTTCCTGTAGGGGAAATATTTGTTCAATGTTTACATGAATAAAACAATTTAAATTTTATCCGCATTGTATATTTATTATAAAGAGAAATAACGTATTTGAAACATGTCTAACCTGCTTTCCAACTTCAAAATTCGTTATATTCTTTCCCAAATGATTATCGCCTGAGTTTCATTTTGATATCAAGGACTAATAACTTTAGTTTTCCATCATATTTAGTCAATCTAGATTTATGTCAAGAAATCTCTGAATTGTCATTCTCGAGGACTAGGTTGAAAATGCTACAATACCTCACAATGCTTAGGTAGGACGTCAATGAGGGCAGAAACAATGGACATTTCGATTAGAATTTGAATAGGACGAAACGTGAAACCTTACGTGTGTGGATATAACGAGCATTAGACGCGAATTATTTGTTCGATGATAATACGATAAATATATGGAATTAAACCGTGTGTTTGCATCGTCGACATGTGATCTAGTTTTGAACCTAGAATATATTTATTTCAAACGTGATTTACCTGCTTTGCAAATTCCTCCAACAACTGTGTAATTGCTCTTACATTGACATGTGTTATTAGCGCCAGGAGTAGTTGCTTTACATTCAGCATATTGGTCGCTGCATCCACTAATAGTGTTGCACGATGAATTCAAATCTGTTAAATAAATTGTTTAGTTTTATTAACTGAACGTTGCATAGGAAATTAAGAGCATCAATTCATTTTAAAGAGACACAAGTCCTGCATTAGCTAATTCAAGTTTCGTCCACTCTATAGATAAATACAATATCTATTCTTACCTTATAAAATGTTGTTGAAGATTTTAACGCCATCATTCAGCACACGATAGGCTTTACGTGGCGGCCAGTATTATTGGTGGAGGACGGACCTGGGGAAACCCCGAAAAGATTCACCGACCCACGAGAATCTTCTGGCAAACTTTCTCACAAAACTACATTAGCCCAATCTTAAACTTGAACCCACGCAGACAGAGGTGATATGGCAGTGATCCGTAACGGAATTCGCTTTTGACCACTCGGCCATTTGCCCCACACAATCGCCCCACCCCCCCACCACCCGTTAGAAGTTAATTATGGATTCAGAGGTATTCTTCCAAAAGACGTTTTTTATTCAACTTATCAGATTGAAATTCTCGTTATCGTGAGTCAGCAGGGCACAAAATAAGATCCCAGTAATGCAAGATATTATCTTCATGATTAGAGTTGTACAATAACTCCTTTTATATTCTGATTGTGGAGACGCATACTCCGGAATAAACAAATCATATGATCTTAACTTTGTTGTGTTCTTGTGAAACCATTAATATGATACAGTGTAGCTCAATAAATGTTTGTTTTTTCGGTTGCCCCCACCGAGAAAAAATAAGGTAATTAGTGTCGAAAAATTGTTTTGAACTGCTTTGTTTAGGAATACACTAACGTGACTAAACAAGGATAAATCAAAGATAGCATGGTGGCGCGATGGAATTGTTCATGTGCATGCAAGATGAATTATCTGTGATAGCCAATTTTCATGATTCCTTTGATGAATTCATTGATAACACAATAAAATCGGGTAAACAATGGAACATAAGAAGTGGCTAAATTGATACCGGTTTTAAATTCCGCTTTTTGGAACAGCATATAATCGTGACACTAAATAGCAAATATCCATAAATAACCGCAATGTACATAGCAATGTCTTTTTCAGTTATCATCAACAGACATGAACGCCCAAACTCTTTTTCAATTTTCAGAATGAATATTTTAACTATTGCAGCATATATACAACATCTGATCTGACGGTACGAGGACTCATTATAACCATTTGATATTTTTGCAAATCACAATACATATACTACCATATCTTGCAATACTCATCTAGGGCAAAAACGAGAGACGAACAATGAATATTACTTTGCATGTTGAAAATGAAGTCAAAGTATATCTTGATTTCAAGTCTGTATGCAGCTGTTCCTGTAGGGGAAACATTATTTCAATGTTTATAGGAGTAGAGCAATTTAAACGATGTCCTCCTTAATATTTTATATTAAGAGAAATAACATATTTCAAACATATCTAACCTGCTTTGCAAATTCCTCCAAAAGCCGAATAATTGGTCTTACACTGACAGGTAGCATTAGTGCCAGAGGTAGGTTCTTTGCATTCAGCATATTCGTCGCTGCATCCAATATTGGTGGTACAGGATGAATTCAAATCTGTCAAGCAAAGTTTTAAAATATTAACTGCTTGCAAGACCTGAACGAATAGATTAAGGCCTCGTCTTATTCAGCAATCAGTTATTGTCTAATCTGACATGTGTAGTTACACCAAAGTTATAGATAAAGTCAAATATGAATTTAAATATTGACGTAATAATTAGGAATCTAGCACCTTCTTTTCAAAATGAAGTTCTTAACTCATGCCGCCGGCTAGAGAGTGGAGTTCTTGTTGGTAAGCAATGGACAAAAAGCAATATCAAAATGTTAGACCATTTCGTCATGCTTAGTGTGAAAGCCACTATATTCTTCTCACAGTGGAGAAATATGTTCAGAAACATGAACTAAAGGTCTTAATGATTTATATTTCAATTTTGCATAATTTATATCATACTTTAGAGCTGCATATCGGTTTGGTTTGTTTTTGTTGATCTCCGGCACTTCGACAAACGTTTAGCATTAGGCGTCAATGCAACTGAAGTAAAGTGCTGTTTAACGAACATAGTATCTGATCCGAGCTGGAAATAAGATAACACTGAATGTCAATGAGAAATCAGCTCCATATCAATCAAAGGTCAAACACTAGTTTTGTACGGTGGAATTGAAACAGATAGCTCGACTGTCTGTTTCAGTTGCTTAAGGGATTTGCCTGTGAAATGATTGCACACGTTCATCATTAAGCCTTATTGTGTTGCACTAAAGTACATAGAGGAGAGAAGAAATAAATATTCGAATGTTGAAGGTATGGACAATGTCAGATAGTGTAGATATAAAACAATACAAATAAACAGTGTTATATCAGTGAGACTAGCGTATATGACTATCAATGGCAATACACACTTCATTTCCTTTGTCGTAATTCATGTTATGATGTTAAAGGTAGAGCAAATCCGATCGTAAAGCTGATTCGATTTGTATTGGGAATGCAGGCTTTAATTATTAGCTCTTGTATATATCAACATATTGATAACGTTGATGTACGTTCTTACCGTGGTCAATAAAGTTCATTTCTCTTTGAAATGTTCCAGTTTGAATTAGTTTCGCTGTTGTATTAAACATTCATTGGCCGTATCAGTATAATGAACAACTTAAAAAGCAATTCTGAAAGTCGAGTCGGTGACAATCGACGGTGGATTGTTTGAACATTCTTGTAAAATGTAAAGGACTGCTACAGTTGTAGAATAAAGATACAATTAATTTCGAAATGTTCTCGAATGTCATGGTAATCACGAATGAATTTGTTTATGTACATCGTAGTAGCGACATTTTAAAATAGCTAACCGCCGCAAGCAACGCGTGTTTGACACTTCTTTGCAGCTATACATATTATGCTAGACGGTAAAAATATATGCGAATAACAACATACTGTGATGAACATCTGCTTTACACTCAATAATTTGAGGCAAAGATATCAGTTTGTAATATTTTAAATCTCAACAGTCGTGTGCAAACATATTTCGTCCGTTCGATTCAAAAACAGATTTGAGTATACAAGGTTGAAATATGAGCATTATGTCATTAGTAAAAGAGAAGGAAACTTCGTCTTTGACTAGATTAATATATTCATAAACCTTGAAAATTTAATAAATACCGTGAAACGCGATTTTAAAAAGAGATCACTAATCCTGAATTGATAAATATTTTAAATGTGCATGACTTTATTCCGATTGATATATCTTTGCTAGCATAAATAAATATGAACAGCAATCAATTTAATTTACAAATACATACATATACATTCATTAATTAAGATCTGACAAAATTCGTTATATTCTTTCCCAAATGATTATCGCGTGAGTTTCATTTTGATATCAAAGACTAATAACTTTAGTTTTCCATCATATTTAGTCAATCTAGATTTATGTCAAGAAATCTCTGAATTGTCATTCTCGAGGACTAGGTTGAAAATGCTACAATACCTCACAATGCTTAGGTAGGACGTCAATGAGGGCAGAAACAATGGACATTTCGATTAGAATTTGAATAGGACGAAACGTGAAACCTTACGTGTGTGGATATAACGAGCGTTAGACTCGAATTATTTGTTCGATGATAATACGATAAATATATAGAATTAAACCGTGTGTTTGCATCGTCGACATGTGATCTAGTTTTGAACCAAGAATATATTTATTTCAAACGTGATTTACCTGCTTTGCAAATTCCTCCAACAACTGTGTAATTGCTCTTACATAGACATGTGTTATTAGCGCCAGGAGTGGTTGCTTTACATTCAGCATATTGGTCGCTGCATCCACTAATAGTGTTGCACGATGAATTCAAATCTGTTAAATAAATTGTTTAGTTTTATTAAATGAACGTCGCATAGGAAATTAAGAGCACCAATTCATTTTAAAGAGACACAAGTCCTGCATTAGCTACTTCAAGTTTCGTCCACTCTGCAGATAAATACAATATCTATTCTTACCTTATAAAATGTTGTTGAAGATTTTAACGCCATTATTCAGCACACGACAGGCTTTACGTGGCGGCCAGTATTATTGGTGGAGGACGGACCTGGGGAAACCACGGAAAGATTCACCGACCCACGAGAAGCTTCTGGCAAGCTTTCTCACAAAACTACATTAGCCCAATCTTAGACTTGAACCCACGCAGACAGAGGTGATATGGCAGTGATCCGTAACGGTATTCGCTTTTGACCACTCGGCCATTTGCCCCACACAATCGCCCCACATCCCACCACCCGTTAGAAGCTAATTATGGATTCAGAGGTATTCTTCCAAAATACGTTTTTTATTCAACTTATCAGATTGAAATTCTCGTTATCGTGAGTCAGCAGGGCACAAAATAAGATCCCAGTAATGCAAGATAGTATCTTCATGATTAGAGTAATACAATAACTCCTTTTATATTCTGATTGTGGAGACGCATACTCCGGAATAAACAAATCATATGATCTTAACTTTGTTGTGTTCTTGTGAAACCATTAATATGATACAGTGTAGCTCAATAATTGTTTGTTTTTTCGGTTGCCCCCACCGAGAAAAAATAAGGTAATTAGTGTCGACCAATTGTTTTGAACTGCTTTGTTTAGGAATACACTAACGTGACTAAACAAGGATAAATCAAAGCCGGCATGGTGGCGCGATGCTATTGTTTATGTGCATGCAAGATGAATTATCTGTGATAGCCAATTTTCATGATTCCTTTGATGAATTCATTGATGACACACTAAAATCGGGTAAACAATGGAACATAAGAAGTGGCTAAATTGAGACAGGTTTTATTGATAATTTCAACAAAATTAAACCTATGTGATTTCATTCAGCCTGACATATTAATTCCGCTTTTTCGAATAGCATATAATCGTGACACTAAATAGCAAATATCCATAAATAACCACAATGTACATAGCAATGTCTTTTTCAGTTATCATCAACAGACATGAACGCCCAAACTCTTTTTCAATTTTCAGAATGAATATTTTAACTATTGCAGCATATATACAACATCTGATCTGACGGTACGAGGACTCATTATAACCATTTGATATTTTAGCAAACAACAATACATACACTACCATATCTTGCAATACTCATCTAGGGCAAAAACGAGAGACGAACAATAAATATTACTTTGCATGTTGAAAATGAAGTCAAAGTATATCTTGATTTCAAGTCTGTATGCAGCTGTTCCTGTAGGGGAAACATTATTTCAATGTTTATAGGAGTAGAGCAATTTAAACGTTGTCCTCCTTAATATTTATTATTAAGAGAAATAACATATTTCAAACATATCTAACCTGCTTTGCAAATTCCTCCAAAAGCCGAATAATTGGTCTTACACTGACAGGTAGCATTAGTGCCAGAGGTAGGTTCTTTGCATTCAGCATATTCGTCGCTGCATCCAATATTGGTGGTACAGGATGAATTCAAATCTGTCAAGCAAAGGTTTAAAATATTAACTGCTCGCAAGACCTGAACGAATAGATTAAGGCCTCGTCTTATTCAGCAAGCAGTTATTGTCTAATCTGACATGTGTAGTTACACCAAAGTTATAGATAAAGTCAAATATGAATTTAAATATTGACGTAATAATTAGGAATCTAGCACCTTCTTTTCAAAATGAACTTCTTAACTCATGCCGCCGGCCAGTTAGTGGAGTACTTGTTGGTAAGCAATAGACAAAAAACAATACTAAAATGTTAGACCATTTCGTCATGCTTAGTGTGAAAGCCCCTGTATTCTTCTCACAGTGGAGAAATATGTTCAGAAACATGAACTAAAGGTCTTAATGATTTATATTTCAATTTTGCATAATTTATATCATACATTAGAGCTGCATATCGGTTTGGTTTGTTTTTGTTGATCTCCGGCACTTCGACAAACGTTTAGCGTTAGGCGTCAATGCAACTGGAGTAAAGTGCTATTTAACGAACATAGTATCTGATCCGAGCTGGAAAAAAGATAACACTGAATGTCACTGAGAAATCAGCTCCATATCAATCAAAGGTCAAACACTAGTTCTGTACGGTGGAATTGAAACAGATAGCTCGACTGTCTGTTTCAGTTGCTTAAGGGATTTGCCTGTGAAATGATTGCACACGTTCATCATTAAGCCTTATTGTGTTGCACTAAAGTACATAGAGGAGAGAAGAAATAAATATTCGAATGTTGAAGGTATGGACAATGTCAGATAGTGTAGATATAAAACAATACAAATAAACAGTGTTATATCAGTAAGACTAGCGTATATGACTATCAATGGCAATACACGCTTCATTTCCTTTGTCGGAATTCATGTTATGATGTTAAAGGTAAAGCAAATCCGATCGTAAAGCTGATTCGATTTGTATTGGGAATGCAGGCTTTAATTATTAGCTCTTGTATATATCAACATATTGATCACGTTGATGTACGTTCTTACCGTCGTCAATAAAGTTCATTTCTGTTTGAAATGTTCCAGTTTGAATTAGTTTCGCTGTTGTATTAGACATTCATTGGCCGTATCAGTATAATGAACAACTTAAAAAGCAATTCTGAAAGTCGAGTCGGTGACAATCGACGGTGGATTGTTTGAACATTCTTGTAAAATGTAAAGGACTGCTACAGTTGTAGAATAAAGATACAATTAATTTCGAAATGTTCTCGAATGTCATGGTAATCACGAATGAATTTGTTTATGTACATCGTAGTAACGACATTTTAAAATAGCTAACCGCCGCAAGCAACGCGTGTTTGACACTTCTTTGCAGCTATACATATTATGCTAGACGGTAAAAATATATGCGGATAAGAAAATACTGTGATGAACATCTGCTTTACACTCAATAATTTGAGGCAAAGATATCAGTTTGTAATATTTTAAATCTCAACAGTCGTGTGCAAACATATTTCGTCCGTTCGATTCAAAAACAGATTTGAGTATACAAGGTTGAAATATGAGCATTATGCCATTAGTAAAAGAGAAGGAAACTTCGTCTTTGACTAGATTAATATATTCATAAACCTTGAAAATTTAATAAAAACCGTGAAACGCGATTTTAAAAAGAGATCACTAATTCTGAATTGATAAATATTTTAAATCTGCATGACTTTATTCCGACTGATATATCTTTGCTAGCATGAATATATATGAACAGCAATCAATTTAATTTATAAATACATACATATACATTCATTAATTAAGATCTGACAAAATTCGTTATATTCTTTCCCAAATGATTATCGCGTGAGTTTCATTTAGATATCAAGGACTAATAACTTTAGTTTTCCATCATATTTAGTCAATCTAGATTTATGTCAAGAAATCTCTGAATTGTCATTCTCGAGGACTAGGTTGAAAATGCTACAATACCTCACAATGCTTAGGTAGGACGTCAATGAGGGCAGAAACAATGGACATTTCGATTAGAATTTGAATAGGACGAAACGTGAAACCTTACGTGTGTGGATATAACGAGCATTAGACGCGAATTATTTGTTCGATGATAATACGATAAATATATGGAATTAAACCGTGTGTTTGCATCGTCGACATGTGATCTAGTTTTGAACCTAGAATATATTTATTTCAAACGTGATTTACCTGCTTTGCAAATTCCTCCAACAACCTTGTGATTTCTCTTACATTGACATGTGTTATTAGCGCCAGGAGTGGTTGCTTTACATTCAGCATATTGGTCGCTGCATCCACTAATAGTGTTGCACGATGAATTCAAATCTGTTAAATAAATTGTTTAGTTTTATTAACTGAACGTCGCATAGGAAATTAAGAGCACCAATTCATTTTAAAGAGACACAAGTCCTGCATTAGCTACTTCAAGTTTCGTCCACTCTGCAGATAAAATACAATATCTATTCTTACCTTATTAAATGTTGTTGAAGATTTTAACGCCATTATTCAGCACACGACAGGCTTTACGTGGCGGCCAGTATTATTGGTGGAGGACGGACCTGGGGAAACCCCAGAAAGATTCACCGACCCACGAGAAGCTTCTGGCAAGCTTTCTCACAAAACTACATTAGCCCAATCTTAGACTTGAACCCACGCAGACAGAGGTGATATGGCAGTGATCCGTAACGGAATTCGCTTTTGACCACTCGGCCATTTGCCCCACACAATCGCCCCACATCCCACCACCCGTTAGAAGCTAATTATGGATTCAGAGGTATTCTTCCAAAATACGTTTTTTATTCAACTTATCAGATTGAAATTCTCGTTATCGTGAGTCAGCAGGGCACAAAATAAGATCCCAGTAATGCAAGATAGTATCTTCATGATTAGAGTAATACAATAACTCCTTTTATATTCTGATTGTGGAGACGCATACTCCGGAATAAACAAATCATATGATCTTAACTTTGTTGTGTTCTTGTGAAACCATTAATATGATACAGTGTAGCTCAATAATTGTTTGTTTTTTCGGTTGCCCCCACCGAGAAAAAATAAGGTAATTAGTGTCGACCAATTGTTTTGAACTGCTTTGTTTAGGAATACACTAACGTGACTAAACAAGGATAAATCAAAGCCGGCATGGTGGCGCGATGCTATTGTTTATGTGCATGCAAGATGAATTATCTGTGATAGCCAATTTTCATGATTCCTTTGATGAATTCATTGATGACACACTAAAATCGGGTAAACAATGGAACATAAGAAGTGGCTAAATTGAGACAGGTTTTATTGATAATTTCAACAAAATTAAACCTATGTGATTTCATTCAGCCTGACATATTAATTCCGCTTTTTCGAATAGCATATAATCGTGACACTAAATAGCAAATATCCATAAATAACCACAATGTACATAGCAATGTCTTTTTCAGTTATCATCAACAGACATGAACGCCCAAACTCTTTTTCAATTTTCAGAATGAATATTTTAACTATTGCAGCATATATACAACATCTGATCTGACGGTACGAGGACTCATTATAACCATTTGATATTTTAGCAAACAACAATACATATACTACCATATCTTGCAATACTCATCTAGGGCAAAAACGAGAGACGAACAATAAATATTACTTTGCATGTTGAAAATGAAGTCAAAGTATATCTTGATTTCAAGTCTGTATGCAGCTGTTCCTGTAGGGGAAACATTATTTCAATGTTTATAGGAGTAGAGCAATTTAAACGTTGTCCTCCTTAATATTTATTATTAAGAGAAATAACATATTTCAAACATATCTAACCTGCTTTGCAAATTCCTCCAAAAGCCGAATAATTGGTCTTACACTGACAGGTAGCATTAGTGCCAGAGGTAGGTTCTTTGCATTCAGCATATTCATCGCTGCATCCAATATTGGTGGTACAGGATGAATTCAAATCTGTCAAGCAAAGGTTTAAAATATTAACTGCTCGCAAGACCTGAACGAATAGATTAAGGCCTCGTCTTATTCAGCAAGCAGTTATTGTCTAATCTGACATGTGTAGTTACACCAAAGTTATAGATAAAGTCAAATATGAATTTAAATATTGACGTAATAATTAGGAATCTAGCACCTTCTTTTCAAAATGAACTTCTTAACTCATGCCACCGGCCAGTTATTGGAGTTCTTGTTGGTAAGCAATAGACAAAAAGCAATACCAAAATGTTACACCATTTCGTCATGCTTAGTGTGAAAGCCCCTGTATTCTTCTCACAGTGGAGAAATATGTTCAGAAACATGAACTAAAGGTCTTAATGATTTATATTTCAATTTGCATAATTTATATCATACATTAGAGCTGCATATCGGTTTGGTTTGTTTTTGTTGATCTCCGGCACTTCGACAAACGTTTAGCGTTAGGCGTCAATGCAACTGGAGTAAAGTGCTATTTAACGAACATAGTATCTGATTAGAGCTGGAAAAAAGATAACACTGAATGTCACTGAGAAATCAGCTCCATATCAATCAAAGGTCAAACACTAGTTTTGTACGGTGGAATTGAAACAGATAGCTCGACTGTCTGTTTCAGTTGCTTAAGGGATTTGCCTGTGAAATGATTGCACACGTTCATCATTAAGCCTTATTGTGTTGCACTAAAGTACATAGAGGAGAGAAGAAATAAATATTCGAATGTTGAAGGTATGGACAATGTCAGATAGTGTAGATATAAAACAATACAAATAAACAGTGTTATATCAGTGAGACTAGCGTATATGACTATCAATGGCAATACACGCTTCATTTCCTTTGTCGGAATTCATGTTATGATGTTAAAGGTAAAGCAAATCCGATCGTAAAGCTGATTCGATTTGTATTGGGAATGCAGGCTTTAATTATTAGCTCTTGTATATATCAACATATTGATCACGTTGATGTACGTTCTTACCGTCGTCAATAAAGTTCATTTCTGTTTGAAATGTTCCAGTTTGAATTAGTTTCGCTGTTGTATTAGACATTCATTGGCCGTATCAGTATAATGAACAACTTAAAAAGCAATTCTGAAAGTCGAGTCGGTGACAATCGACGGTGGATTGTTTGAACATTCTTGTAAAATGTAAAGGACTGCTACAGTTGTAGAATAAAGATACAATTAATTTCGAAATGTTCTCGAATGTCATGGTAATCACGAATGAATTTGTTTATGTACATCGTAGTAACGACATTTTAAAATAGCTAACCGCCGCAAGCAACGCGTGTTTGACACTTCTTTGCAGCTATACATATTATGCTAGACGGTAAAAATATATGCGGATAAGAAAATACTGTGATGAACATCTGCTTTACACTCAATAATTTGAGGCAAAGATATCAGTTTGTAATATTTTAAATCTCAACAGTCGTGTGCAAACATATTTCGTCCGTTCGATTCAAAAACAGATTTGAGTATACAAGGTTGAAATATGAGCATTATGCCATTAGTAAAAGAGAAGGAAACTTCGTCTTTGACTAGATTAATATATTCATAAACCTTGAAAATTTAATAAAAACCGTGAAACGCGATTTTAAAAAGAGATCACTAATTCTGAATTGATAAATATTTTAAATCTGCATGACTTTATTCCGACTGATATATCTTTGCTAGCATGAATATATATGAACAGCAATCAATTTAATTTATAAATACATACATATACATTCATTAATTAAGATCTGACAAAATTCGTTATATTCTTTCCCAAATGATTATCGCGTGAGTTTCATTTTGATATCAAGGACTAATAACTTTAGTTTTCCATCATATTTAGTCAATCTAGATTTATGTCAAGAAATCTCTGAATTGTCATTCTCGAGGACTAGGTTGAAAATGCTACAATACCTCACAATGCTTAGGTAGGACGTCAATGAGGGCAGAAACAATGGACATTTCGATTAGAATTTGAATAGGACGAAACGTGAAACCTTACGGGTGTGGATATAACGAGCATTAGACGCGAATTATTTGTTCGATGATAATACGATAAATATATGGAATTAAACCGTGTGTTTGCATCGTCGACATGTGATCTAGTTTTGAACCTAGAATATATTTATTTCAAAAGTGATTTACCTGCTTTGCAAATTCCTCCAACAACCTTGTGATTTCTCTTACATTGACATGTGTTATTAGCGCCAGGAGTGGTTGCTTTACATTCAGCATATTGGTCGCTGCATCCACTAATAGTGTTGCACGATGAATTCAAATCTGTTAAATAAATTGTTTAGTTTTATTAACTGAACGTCGCATAGGAAATTAAGAGCACCAATTCATTTTAAAGAGACACAAGTCCTGCATTAGCTAATTCAAGTTTCGTCCACTCTGCAGATAAAATACAATATCTATTCTTACCTTATTAAATGTTGTTGAAGATTTTAACGCCATTATTCAGCACACGACAGGCTTTACGTGGCGGCCAGTATTATTGGTGGAGGACGGACCTGGGGAAACCACGGAAAGATTCACCGACCCACGAGAAGCTTCTGGCAAGCTTTCTCACAAAACTACATTAGCCCAATCTTAGACTTGAACCCACGCAGACAGAGGTGATATGGCAGTGATCCGTAACGGTATTCGCTTTTGACCACTCGGCCATTTGCCCCACACAATCGCCCCAAATCCCACCACCCGTTAGAAGCTAATTATGGATTCAGAGGTATTCTTCCAAAATACGTTTTTTATTCAACTTATCAGATTGAAATTCTCGTTATCGTGAGTCAGCAGGGCACAAAATAAGATCCCAGTAATGCAAGATAGTATCTTCATGATTAGAGTAATACAATAACTCCTTTTATATTCTGATTGTGGAGACGCATACTCCGGAATAAACAAATCATATGATCTTAACTTTGTTGTGTTCTTGTGAAACCATTAATATGATACAGTGTAGCTCAATAATTGTTTGTTTTTTCGGTTGCCCCCACCGAGAAAAAATAAGGTAATTAGTGTCGACCAATTGTTTTGAACTGCTTTGTTTAGGAATACACTAACGTGACTAAACAAGGATAAATCAAAGCCGGCATGGTGGCGCGATGCTATTGTTTATGTGCATGCAAGATGAATTATCTGTGATAGCCAATTTTCATGATTCCTTTGATGAATTCATTGATGACACACTAAAATCGGGTAAACAATGGAACATAAGAAGTGGCTAAATTGAGACAGGTTTTATTGATAATTTCAACAAAATTAAACCTATGTGATTTCATTCAGCCTGACATATTAATTCCGCTTTTTCGAATAGCATATAATCGTGACACTAAATAGCAAATATCCATAAATAACCACAATGTACATAGCAATGTCTTTTTCAGTTATCATCAACAGACATGAACGCCCAAACTCTTTTTCAATTTTCAGAATGAATATTTTAACTATTGCAGCATATATACAACATCTGATCTGACGGTACGAGGACTCATTATAACCATTTGATATTTTAGCAAACAACAATACATATACTACCATATCTTGCAATACTCATCTAGGGCAAAAACGAGAGACGAACAATAAATATTACTTTGCATGTTGAAAATGAAGTCAAAGTATATCTTGATTTCAAGTCTGTATGCAGCTGTTCCTGTAGGGGAAACATTATTTCAATGTTTATAGGAGTAGAGCAATTTAAACGTTGTCCTCCTTAATATTTATTATTAAGAGAAATAACATATTTCAAACATATCTAACCTGCTTTGCAAATTCCTCCAAAAGCCGAATAATTGGTCTTACACTGACAGGTAGCATTAGTGCCAGAGGTAGGTTCTTTGCATTCAGCATATTCGTCGCTGCATCCAATATTGGTGGTACAGGATGAATTCAAATCTGTCAAGCAAAGGTTTAAAATATTAACTGCTCGCAAGACCTGAACGAATAGATTAAGGCCTCGTCTTATTCAGCAAGCAGTTATTGTCTAATCTGACATGTGTAGTTACACCAAAGTTATAGATAAAGTCAAATATGAATTTAAATATTGACGTAATAATTAGGAATCTAGCACCTTCTTTTCAAAATGAACTTCTTAACTCATGCCGCCGGCCAGTTAGTGGAGTACTTGTTGGTAAGCAATAGACAAAAAACAATACTAAAATGTTAGACCATTTCGTCATGCTTAGTGTGAAAGCCCCTGTATTCTTCTCACAGTGGAGAAATATGTTCAGAAACATGAACTAAAGGTCTTAATGATTTATATTTCAATTTTGCATAATTTATATCATACATTAGAGCTGCATATCGGTTTGGTCTGTTTTTGTTGATCTCCGGCACTTCGACAAACGTTTAGCGTTAGGCGTCAATGCAACTGGAGTAAAGTGCTATTTAACGAACATAGTATCTGATCCGAGCTGGAAAAAAGATAACACTGAATGTCACTGAGAAATCAGCTCCATATCAATCAAAGGTCAAACACTAGTTTTGTACGGTGGAATTGAAACAGATAGCTCGACTGTCTGTTTCAGTTGCTTAAGGGATTTGCCTGTGAAATGATTGCACACGTTCATCATTAAGCCTTATTGTGTTGCACTAAAGTACATAGAGGAGAGAAGAAATAAATATTCGAATGTTGAAGGTATGGACAATGTCAGATAGTGTAGATATAAAACAATACAAATAAACAGTGTTATATCAGTGAGACTAGCGTATATGACTATCAATGGCAATACACGCTTCATTTCCTTTGTCGGAATTCATGTCATGATGTTAAAGGTAAAGCAAATCCGATCGTAAAGCTGATTAGATTTGTATTGGGAATGCAGGCTTTAATTATTAGCTCTTGTATATATCAACATATTGATCACGTTGATGTACGTTCTTACCGTCGTCAATAAAGTTCATTTCTGTTTGAAATGTTCCAGTTTGAATTAGTTTCGCTGTTGTATTAGACATTCATTGGCCGTATCAGTATAATGAACAACTTAAAAAGCAATTCTGAAAGTCGAGTCGGTGACAATCGACGGTGGATTGTTTGAACATTCTTGTAAAATGTAAAGGACTGCTACAGTTGTAGAATAAAGATACAATTAATTTCGAAATGTTCTCGAATGTCATGGTAATCACGAATGAATTTGTTTATGTACATCGTAGTAACGACATTTTAAAATAGCTAACCGCCGCAAGCAACGCGTGTTTGACACTTCTTTGCAGCTATACATATTATGCTAGACGGTAAAAATATATGCGGATAAGAAAATACTGTGATGAACATCTGCTTTACACTCAATAATTTGAGGCAAAGATATCAATTTGTAATATTTTAAATCTCAACAGTCGTGTGCAAACATATTTCGTCCGTTCGATTCAAAAACAGATTTGAGTATACAAGGTTGAAATATGAGCATTATGTCATTAGTAAAAGAGAAGGAAACTTCGTCTTTGACTAGATTAATATATTCATAAACCTTGAAAATTTAATAAAAACCGTGAAACGCGATTTATAAAAGAGATCAATAATTTTGAATTGATAAATATTTTAAATCTGCATGACTTTATTCCGACTGATATATCTTTGCTAGCATGAATAAATATGAACAGCAATCAATTTAATTTACAAATACATACATATACATTCATTAATTAAGATCTGACAAAATTCGTTATATTCTTTCCCAAATGATTATCGCGTGAGTTTCATTTTGATATCCAGGACTAATAACTTTAGTTTTCCATCATATGTAGTCAATCTAGATTTATGTCAAGAAATCTCTGAATTGTCATTCTCGAGGACTCGGTTGAAAATGCTACAATACCTCACAATGCTTAGGTAGGACGTCAATGATGGCAGAAACAATGGACATGGACATTTCGATTAGAATTTGAATAGGACGAAACGTGAAACCTTACGTGTGTGGATATAACGAGCATTAGACTCGAATTATTTGTTCGATGATAATACGATAAATATATGGAATTAAACCGTGTGTTTGCATCGTCGACATTTGATCTAGTTTTGAACCTAGAATATATTTATTTCAAACGTGATTTACCTGCTTTGCAAACTCCTCCAACAACTGTGTAATTCCTCTTACATTGACATGTGTTATTAGCGCCAGGAGTGGTTGCTTTACATTCAGCATATTGGTCGCTGCATCCACTAATAGTGTTGCACGATGAATTCAAATCTGTTAAATAAATTGTTTAGTTTTATTAACTGAACGTTGCATAGGAAATTAAGAGCACCAATTCATTTTAAAGAGACACAAGTCCTGCATTAGCTAATTCAAGTTTCGCCCACTCTGCAGATAAATACAATATCTATTCTTACCTTATAAAATGTTGTTGAAGATTTTAACGCCATCATTCAGCACACGATAGGCTTTACGTGGCGGCCAGTATTATTGGTGGAGGATGGACGTGGGAAACCCCGGAAAGATTCACCGACCCACGAGAAGCTTCTGGCAAGCTTTCCCACAAAACTACATTAGCCCAATCTTAGACTTGAATCCACGCAGACAGAGGTGATATGGCAGTGATCCGTAACGGAATTCGCTTTAGACCACTCGGCCATTTGTCCCACACAATCGCCCCACCCCCCAAAACCCGTTAGAAGTTAATTATGGATTCAGAGGTATTCTTCCAAAAGACGTTTTTTATTCAACTTATCAGATTGAAATTCTCGTTATTGTGAGTCAGCAGGGCACAAAATATGATCCCAGTAATGCAAGATAGTATCTTCATGATTAGAGTAATACAATAACTCCTTTTATATTCTGATTGTGGAGACGCATACTCCGGAATAAACAAATCATATGATCTTAACTTTGTTGTGTTCTTGTGAAACCATTAATATGATACAGTGTAGCTCAATAAATGTTTGTTTTTTCGGTTGCCCCCACCGAGAACAAATTAGGTAATTAGTGTCGAGCAATTGTTTTTCACTGCTTTGTTTAGGAATACACTAACGTGACTAAACCAGGATAAATCAAAGCTAGCATGGTAGCGCGATGCAATTGTTTATGTGCATGCAAGATGAATTATCTGTGATAGCCAATTTTAATGATTCCTTTGATGAATTCATTGATGACACACTAAAATCGGGTAAACAATGGAACATAAGAAGTGGCTAAATTGAGACCGGTTTTATTGATAATTTCAACAAAATTAAACCTATGTGATTTCATTCAGCCAGACATGTTAATTACGCTTTTTGGAACAGCATATAATCGTGACACTAAATAGCAAATATCCATAAATAACCACAATGTACATAGCAATGTCTTTTTCAGTTATCATCAACAGACATGAACGCCCAAACTCTTTTTCAATTTTCAGAATGAATATTTTAACTATCGCAGCATATATACAACATCTGATCTGACGGTACGAGGACTCATTATAACCATTTGATATTTTTGCAAACAACAGTACATATACTACCATATCTTGCAATACTCTTCTAGGGCAAAAACGAGAGACGAACAATGAATATTCCTTTGCGTGTTGAAAATGAAGTCAAAGTATATCTTGATTTCAAGTCTGTATGCAGCTGTTCCTGTAGGGGAAACATTATTTCAATGTTTATAGGAGTAGAGCAATTTAAACGTTGTCCTCCTTAATATTTATTATTAAGAGAAATAACATATTTCAAACATATCTAACCTGCTTTGCAAATTCCTCCAAAAGCCGAATAATTGGTCTTACACTGACAGGTAGCATTAGTGCCAGAGGTAGGTTCTTTGCATTCAGCATATTCGTCGCTGCATCCAATATTGGTGGTACAGGATGAATTCAAATCTGGCAAGCAAAGTTTTAAAATATTAACTGCTCGCAAGACCTGAACGAATAGATTAAGGCCTCGTCTTATTCAGCAAGCAGTTATTGTCTAATCTGACATGTGTAGTTACACCAAAGTTATAGATAAAGTCAAATATGAATTTAAATATTGACGTAATAATTAGGAATCTAGCACCTTCTTTTCAAAATGAACTTCTTAACTCATGCATCCGGCCAGTTATTTTAGTTCTTGTTGGTAAACAATGGACAAAAATCAATACCAAAATGTTAGACCATTTCGTCATGCTTAGTGTGAAAGCCCCTGTATTCTTCTCGCAGTGGAGAAATATGTTCAGAAACATGAACTAAAGGTCTTAATGATTTATATTTTAATTTTGCATAATTTATATCATACATTATAGCTGCATATCGGTTTGGTTTGTTTTTGTTGATCTCCGGCACTTCGACAAACGTTTAGCATTAGGCGTTAATGCTACTGGAGTAAAGTGCTGTTTAACGAACATAGTATCTGATCCGAGCTGGAAATAAGATAACACTGAATGTCAATGAGAAATCAGCTCCATATCAATCAAAGGTCAAACACTAGTTTTGTACGGTGGAATTGAAACAGATAGAATGACTGTCTGTTTCAGTTGCTTGAGGGATTTGCCTGTGAAATGATTGCACACGTTCATCATTAAGCCTTATTGTGTTGCACTAAAGTACATAGAGGAGAGAAGAAATAAATATTCGAATGTTGAACGTATGGACAATGTCAGATAGTGTAGATATAAAACAATACAAATAAACAGTGTTATATCAGTGAGACTAGCGTATATGACTATCAATGGCAATACACAATTCATTTCCTTTGTCGCATAGAAAATTAAGAGCACCAATTCATTTTAAAGAGACACAAGTCCTGCATTAGCAGCAAAGAGGGTGAACCCTACAACCTTTTTAGACAAAATAAGCCTTCCTATGAAATCTCATTTAACCAAAAAAAAAATAAGTCTCCATTTAGCAAACGGAGACTTTACGATTTTTTAATCAATTTTGGTCACAACGTTGTTGTCGTTCACCCTCTCTGGTGCTATGGGTTAATAATTCTTTTACGATTTCAACCAAATATTTGATCGAGTCTTTTGGACTTTACAAACAAACTAATCGCTAACACCTCATCTTGTAGATCAATTAAATTATTTGACTGGTCGGTGAGTCGGAAATTAATTCTCGTTAACGAATTATTATGGCATCGCATGAAGACAGGATTAATTGGGTTTTCAATAATTAGGAATCCTGGAGGAGCTGTTGGTGCAAACGAATAAAGAATATATCCTTGCTGAGCTTGATTTGATTGCTCTAGATTAATTTGATAGCTTCCTTCAATTGCATCACATACTAAACTGAACGCAATCACCGCTGAAATATTTACATTATGTGGGGCAATATGCCTACTGCCACCATCTGGATCATTATTATACCTGAGGAGGACAGTTGAATCTGGTTTTTGTAGCGCCTTGATATCGGTTCTAACAATTCTTGCTAGTTCATCAGCGTTGTATTTAGGAAACTTGAAATTACGCAGATTGTCTTCTGTGATATTGTAATCGGTTAGGAATCGTTGTTTACTGTCGCTGTTGTCATTAATTATTGTTTGAATAATTAGTTCATAGATATATTCCATGTCAGACATAAGTTGATTTATTATTTCAACGTGTTTTTGCGATTTTGTTTTCCGTAGTTGTTCTAGTTGTGTTTCATATAATTGTTTAATTTCATTAAAATAACCACGGACGTCAGTTAGCGTAAATGAAATAGTAACAGATGAGTCGGCTGTTCTTTTAATGATAAAATCCCATTGCAATGTGTCTTTATTGGTAAATATAAATCTATCGTCGATTCTTCCTTTTCTTATATCAGATAAATTATCTCGATAACTGGGATTGATTTCATGATATGATTGTACGTCCGTGGTTAAGTCGGAGGTGGATTTTTCCGGTGGTTTTTCAGGCCATCCTAACACTGTTCTTAACGAGCTGTTATAGATATCTACAATGTATCCCTCTGTGCTTATTTCGATCGACGACGAGAGCGTCGGTTCATGAAGTTTAATAGCTATTTTTGATTCTTTTCCAGTGATTGATTTTATTCTACGCTGAATTTCAGCAGCATCGATTTTCTCAATTTGGTACGACCCAGTTGGTAACGAAACAGTTTCCCACGCTGGAGTGCCATCGGGTTTATTCTTATACGAGAACACCAGTGCGTTATTGGGTTGCTGACCGCCAAATGCAACCGATCTGATATTAGGCCAGCTATGATATACTCGTAATTTTGCCAGCGCGATCTCACGCATTTGAATCGGAGAAGGGAAGTTCACACAAAATTCAGGGTTAGTTGATGTTATTGATATCATGCTTGTTCGTATCGGAGTGGTATTCTCAGCGATTCGTTGAAGCAGTTGCAATTCGTTGAATTGTAGTGACATTATTGTTAACGCTGTCTTCAATTTCCAATTTCAACATCGCGGAGTTATACAACTGGGTCATCGTGGAAAATTCAACTTCGGATATGAACGAATTATCTATCGACAGCGAGATCAACTCGGATAATTTCGAGTACACTTCAAATACCACCCTGTACCGAGCTGTATAATCACTGAGGTTTTTTTTAGAACATGATGATATTTTTTTAGTTATCGCGGTGGCGACTGCAGCAATTGTTGTTGCCGCGGAGATAGCAATTGGAACTGCAATCGGAGCCATCAAGGTTACCGTCGACAAAATAACCCCGGCGCTGGCCATCACACCCGACACCGAATACACGGTGATGTGGATGGCGGTAATTCTTCTGCGGTATTTTTTCATTTTTTCACGATAGCGCTCAGAAAGTGATTTCAAGTTCGCGGAAAATTCTTTCACGGTGTCGAATCGATATTGCTATGACGCTGTCATTGACATTGATATTTTAAACCTGATCGTGTTTTCAATTATCCTATTATTGAAACGGTTTTAGGATCGGATGAGGGGATACCGGATACAAATTCTATTATCCAGGGTAGTGAGTCTCTAATCACAGACTCGTCGGAATTGTTTATAATAATCGGAAATGAGACTGGTATCCTGGGTGGAGGTCGTGGTACTTTCTCTAATATATATGTCAGCGTATTAATACCGTTGATACCTGTGTTGCTGAATTTCAAATCAAATTTTTTTGTGATGTATTATTGTAAATCGATAGCAACCTGGAGCACCAGTATGCATGTTGCCAACATAAAGATGATTTTTGTTTCCTCGAATCCAATCAAAAGTTCCACTATCAACCGTGTACACGATGTTATTGACGCTTACACTATGTGGAATTTTTACCTTATCGAGTCGTTCGGTCATTTTTGTAAAATCATCTTTGACGGCATTAACTGTTGTTTTACTTTCATTGATAGCCGCGATAACTTCAACGAGAGTCATGACTGCCACAAGTGGGGTTCCAAAAAACTTTCTAACGACGTCGTCGGTGGGTTTTTGTACCTTTTCAAAATCTTTTAGTCTAAAAACATCATTGTAAATCTCGATATAATTTCCCCTGATTCTGCTAGGATCTATTAATCCCCCCATCCTCCTGTCAGAAAAGAACGAAATCAGAAGGTTTCTGATTCCAAGCTCTGCTTGGTCTTTAATATACCAGTCGATTTTAGAAAATTTCGTCGTGATATCTTGGAGGCTACTGCCCTCAAAGAACTTGTTAACAATTTCGCTGGTGAGCTTTTGTTCGTCAATAGCGCTTTTAACTTCAGCGAGGGTCGGGCCTGTCAACGATGTGGTTTCAGACACAGGTGTTCTCCCAAGAAATTTATCAACGATGGTATTAAGTGTTGTTTGTCTCACCATAAACATATTAATATCTTTGAGAGTCATTGAAGATGTTGCAGGGACACCAAAGAAACTATTAGCGATGTAGGCATTGTGAGTATGCTTGACAATAAACTCGCTAATTTCAGCGAGAGTTATGCCAGCCACAAGCGGGGTTCCAAAAAACTTAACAATGACGTCGTTAGTGGGTTTTTGTACCTTTTCAAGATTTTCTATTAGTTTAGAAATATCATTGTAAATATCGAGATAATTTGCCTTGATTTCATTTTCATTCATCATCCTTCCCGCGTCCTTGTTAAAAAAGAATAGCGATAGATAGTTTTTAATTTCAGCGAGAGTCATGCCAACCACAAGCGGGGTTCCAAAGAATTTATGTACGACATTTTTGCGAAAATTGTTATAACCTCGTATATGATCAGCCAGCTCACGGCTGTGGGCGTCAATCGCGTCGGTGATCGTAGACACAAGTGCGCCTGGTTTAAGTTGTACACCGTTGGAATACAGCGCAATAGAGTTTTCAGCGGCGTCGTGTTGTCGTTTTAAAATGTCATCCAATGATACATCACTGCTTTTCAATTTACCCTGGCGATCTTGAAATATAACTATTTCGTTCGGTTCAACACTTACTAAATTTAACGTCTCAGCGATTTCATCTTTAATTATTTTTTTTACATCTTCGATAGAACCCGCAGATGTTTCCGTGGTGGTTTTCGACATTGACAGAGATCGTCCCCAAATATCAATCATTATTATAAAGACTCTAGTATTTTCAATTTATTGATTCTCTAAAATTACCTTGTAATTTCCCACTCGTGTATTTATTTACAACCAGATGAGGTGGTTTCCACGGAGATCCAAAGGATTTTAATGAAATCTCCGCGAGGACATTTAATACTTCACGGCCGCATATCGGTGGATCATTTAATTGTTGTGTTGGCAGCGTGGAATAAAAAATAGGAAACTCTTTGAGTTTAATCGAAGAATTTATATACCGCATAAACTCTCTTGGTGGGGCTAGCCCATATGAATCAAAATAGATAATCCCACGCGGATCAATCGCGTATGCAACCCAGTGAGTTCCCGATCCACTGCTGTTATCAAGATTGATGATACCGGTTTCAACGTTATTTGGTTTTCTCGGTAATTGATCTCTCATAAAAACCCCTCTGAAGTTTTTTATCGCTAGTTTTTTAGCAGCATCAATTAAATCAAAATTGGACATAGGAGTTATAGACTCCTCAACAATTGGGTTTTCATCTAATAAATCGTTCCTGGTATTTTTAGACCCGATCCGTTCACGGATCTCCCGCTGTACCATGAATACGGTGTTCCTGGTAGTCTTAGACCCTTTCCCTTTTTTTATATCCTTTTCCAGTCAACGCCATCCCTGCTGCGGTCCCAACGGCTCCCAACGCAGCCGCTTTCGCCACTGCTGGAGCAGCCACTGCAATCAATGCTGGTATTGCAGCTAACAATGGAAATATACCACCTGATTTTATCATGTTGGCGACTGCAGCTTTCGAAAATGCTATTTGAACTCCTCGCTTATTTTTCATTGCATCATTGAAATGTTTTATTTGACGATCCATTAATGATATTTTATGTGTACCGCCGGACATCTGCGCTGGTTTTAACGTTATTGTTGTTCCACATTCTTTAGCGGATTTTGATCGCAATTTCTTGACCTGACCATCAGTCAGCTTGACACTAACAACACTATATGTCATTTTATTGTAAAGCATATTTATACTTTCAATTGATCTAATTGGAAACTCTTCAAGTTTCATTTACATATTTTTGAAAATCATAGATTTTCCACTGGTGCATCAACGATTCTCATTCGACCGCCACCCCCTTCTAACAACATTGATTTGTCGCTGGGAATGACAGCAACCGCTCTATAATTAACACCACAAGGGGCTTTACGAGCTCGAAAATGTATGTCAACGACGGATTGCCTTGTTAAATCAAGATGTTCCAGCGAAAAGTAACAAAACGGATAGCGGCTTTTAAAATCAAGTTGCGATATTTGTAAACCAGTATCAACATTTTGATCACGACCCATATATGACAGCATTCGATGATACACACGTGCTATATGGTTAGTGTCGTAGTCAAGCTGTATATCCTCAGATGGTTCCTGTTGTCCGTTTATTCTCAGTGAAACCTCCTTGACTCCTAATCGATCAAATATCATATGACTGCGTTCTTGGGAGCCTAATCGATCCCGATTCTGCAGCGCTATAAATATATGACGTGGAGCTGAAACGCCTTGTTTTGATGCCAGATGCCATGTAAATGTATCTGCAACATTATCCTCTTTGGCATCAGTCGTTGTTGTTAGCCAACTTATCAATGATTTGCCACCTGTGTCCATAAATGAAAGTAGCCGCTCTTCCGTGGTAATTGATGGGGTCATTACTGACATCCACAATACTATTTTACTCAAAACAACTTTACCATCAGCGGCACGAGTACGCCAAATTGCATCATTGTCATTACCTTTTCGTACTAACGCGATTGTGTGTTTGGCTCCATAGATGACTTTTCTGACATTTCTGCAGAATCCAAATATGTGATGGAGTGGAATCGCACATGGAAAATATCGTTGTGGTCTTTGCAACGTTGCTACTCGTGTTGCAAACCCTAGATTGAAATTATCATTAACTTCTTTTCATAATTTCAAACGCAGCTCCGGGTCTAGCTCGACGTTCTGGATTAGTTGCTTCACGTTGATTATCAACTGAAGTGTCTTGCGGTGTTAACACTTTAATGTATTGAAGGTGGTCAGCGTTATCAGAGGTATCCTTTGCAAACATCATAGACGGACCAGCCGATCTTGTATAATCATCGGAGTATCTTGCTAGCCCGATTATTGTTGTTGCAACATCAACCTCGCGGTCTATTGATTCAATTTCTTTTCCATCAATGAGATATCTTGCAATTTCAAATAACGCCATTATACCATTATTAACAAAACCAACTCGGATATTTGGATCATTTTCATATGGTGTATCAGCTGCAACATTTGTTACGAGTTTTCCATCGATTTCAAAAAATGCTTCACATGGCAAAAAGTATTTACTGGTATCTTGAACTTGTAGTTCAATTCGCGATCGTAGGTCGGGTTGTATTGCATGATAGGAATAGTATTGATAATCGTGGACGGAATCGTCCATGGGGACTGGGATTTCTATATCGAAGGCCGGATCAGCTGTTCGTTTAAACATTTTATTAAAATACTAGTGTTTTCAATTGTGAAACTCTTTATAATCATCGTCGTTGAAAATTCTTCGAATTTCTTTTTTGTTTCAAACCATTTCCTGCTAACGCGTTCATGATAGCGCTATCTGTTACCGGTGAAGTCGTCAATTGTGACGGAGATCACCGAAGCAGCCAACGACGCTAGTTTTTCTTCCACTGCGCTATTTATTGCTTTGCTGATTTTTGCAGGCATCACTGTAGTTGATGGCAGCACTAATGACGAAGTCATTCCTGGTTTCTTTCTTACCAATGATGCTATTTTATCTTTCGCGGCAGAAAATGCCTTTCCGGCAAGATTTCCAACGAAATCTCCGATTTTGCTGGTTCCTTTATCACGAATAATATCAATGGCCTTCATTGATAATTGTTTAGCTAACGGCGCCACCTTGGGAGCCATTCTTGTAAATAACCCCGCAATGATATTGCCGAAACCATCTCCGTAATATGCTCTATAAACAGGCAATCGTGAGTTCACCACGTAGACGCTTACGGGTTTATCATGGTTGTAGAGTATAATCATCTTGTTATAAAACTAGTAGTTTTTCAATTAGTGATCAATCGCTAAGATCCATAGGATTTTCATCATAACGTAGGGCGTCTCTGTGATTTTCAACTAATTCAGCAATGAGTTCTCGATATACATTAATGTCCATGATACCGCCGGCAAATAATCGTCTGCATATATCAGCTGCTTCATTAATTACTTCCGGTGAGTTATTTCCGGCTCGTTTCCCTCCGATGAGAACCTCTAACCGTGATATATCACTGAGAATTTTACCAGAGCATGTCACGGCTGCGTTTAAATCTAAAGGATTTTTAATCGAATATCCTTTTCCGCTTGTTTTCTTAGAACCGGCTTCTGCTCTTATGTCTATTTCTTCCGGGATTGGATCCTCCGTATAACGTGGTGGTTGTGGACAGCCTTTAACCGCACCTAGAAAGTAACCATAACCAGGGTGATGCAACGCCGAGATTTTATTCCCGCCGCGTTTCACTAAATATATTTTTGATGCCCAAGTGTCTTTGTTTTTTATAAAACTTTTAAACTCGTCTTTTAATAAATTCTCTCTTTTACCCTTTGGAAAATTGTCTCTAGCAAAATCAGCTAATTCGTAATCCGTACGGATTCCTTCAATTTCATTAAATGCTGCGACTGTAAATATATTCTCAGGTGAATAATCCTTTCCTCCAGCTGCACCTTGTTGTTCTTCTTCGAGTTCTTCAATTTCTCGTTGAGTTTTTATATCACTGGATAACTGTTGTATCCCTGCGCGTGTTTGTTCGGTCTCTGCTGCTATCTTTTCAAGCGTACCAAGCAGCGGCGCCTTCTTTGCTCGTTCTCGCTCAGGAATATCCCCAAATATTGCTCGTTCAGTTGCTGTTTTCACATCTTTGGTCGCACTTGTTATCGGAGTAAACAGTTGTTCACTTGACACAGAAAAGTCAGTCTGCGCTTGTTGTCGTTGTTGAAGTTTCTCACGAAGTCTGTCTCGAACTGGTATAAACTTTTTAATTGCTGCTAGCCGCTCTCGGGCTAATCTAGTTGTAAGCGATTCACCTACCATATATTGTTTGTGAACTAATTTTTCAAATGTGAAACTATCACAATTAAAAGATGAGTTATTAAATAATGTACCATCAAGCTAACGTATCCATCTTCGACAGGGTTAAACTGTACGACGCTATCCGCGAGTGTTTCAGAAATAACATCGCTGGGGTTTCAGAATTGTAATATCTGAGAACGGCGATGAACGATTTGTGTTAACGACGCGGCAACAAGAACAACTACGTGAAAATTGAGGCGTCGCGGTGATTACTTGCTACTACAACCAGATCATCCATTATGCACATAACTGCATGGGCAAGTCCAGACTGCTGAGTATCCTTTTAGGAGAAAATCCCATGTGAGTGTTACTAAAAACGCTAAAAAAAAATATTTTTTAATAAAATTTACCGGAAGCCTAACGCTCACGTGGTTAAGATACTGGTTTTTCCTCGTTTAATATTTTTCTAAGATCACGAACCTTAGAACTAATTTCAGCTCGTTTATGATACTCTTGGCCGAGCTTTTGACATATTGCTTCAACGGTGCTAAAGAGCGTTATAAATACGTTAATATCGTTACCGTACAAGCAAGCATTAATGGACTTATGAATTCCTTTCACGAGCCTGTACATCTTGGGTAAAACATAACGACCCTTACTAGACTGATACTCTATGTCTTCATATTCCGAGGCAATTCTGTCGCAGTCGAGATCTTCAGATAATACTACCCCTCTATTTTTCAAATCTGAAATTTCAGCAATTATAGAATTTACATCTTTGATATCCATATTTTTATAGTATACTGTATCTCTAATTATTAAAAAAAACAAAAAAACACTCATTTGGCAATCTCGCTGGCGCCCTATGACGTCAGAGAGACCCAGAGGTTACATATACGACAAAACATCTTTGGAACTCCTTGGTTGCCTTCACATCCAAGTAAGCCCAAGGGGACCCGAAGCATACATCTCCGGCGGGAGGCCTAAGGTGGCAAACACCATCTTAGACCGCCCAGAAGATATGCTTGGGGTGACGTCACAACATGTACTTAATTAAGGATGGATATATTCAATGAAACGATGATGGAATTTGTGATGTAATGATGTGGGACGGCACAAGACAGCACAAACATGAAACGACGGGGTGGATTTTATACGGCCAACCAACCAATCAAAAGCAACCCAATTAAATTAACCCGGTTGCATGATTGTGAACAAAAGACAACCACACGCCTGGGAAAATGGCGTTGGTTAGTTTTGATCGGTCGCATTGGCCTTCGAAAGCCCCAAGCTTTATACCTTTGATATACTATATAAGGCGACTATTACAGCAGCGTTGATTCATGGGTATGTTATTTTATTTCCTTATTACTTATTAATGCTGTTTCACAGCAGTTAAATGAGACAAATATTTTAAATGAAACATTAAACAAAATAATATAGTTTTTAAATAACAACGTATATTTTCCCTGTTCTAATTCTCTAGACAAATATGCATTATCGATTAGATCATAAAGAGCTGTATACAAGGAATTTTAACCACGCCCACCTACTTCAATGAATGGGAAACACTCGCGTTCCGGCTGAGCGAACATAGGTAAAATGCGCTAGATTATAAAGAACGTCAGTACTGAAAGTGTATTAATAGATGGTCTAAATAAATACAACTGTTTAAATAATACAGTTTTAGCCCAAGCGACAATAAAACATTTTAGAATTATAAAAATACAACTCTAACGAAACACATGTATTATACTCCATTACAGTCACGTGGGGCGTGCACATGTCAATTATACCTCTCTACAGGAAATATAGCAGACGACAAATTCCTTTGACGTCATAATACAAGGGAACTTTAGGTAAATGTTATGAGTTGTGGCGGACTTATCCATCAAAGATTTATCTCCCTTGAATCGTTTCAGGTGTATACGAATTTTATTTTATGACCATTTTTTTTAGACAGAGCAGTTTTAATTATATTTTCTGCAACAAATCGTATTGAAGGCCTACAAATATCAAAATATGTACTGGCTTCATTTATTGATTGAAAGCTTCTCTCTTCATTATTTTCTAAATCAAACGATTTGACCCCCTAGGGCGTTTTGCATGTTTGCCAGTTCCACCTAATGTTGCATTCTGACTTTGTGAGACGGCTTGAAGATTCACAAGACAATTATCAGTCTTCACGCCATTTATGTGATCAATCACAAATCCGTCTTCGATTAATCCGTTATGACATTCAAAAATAATTATGTGACAGAGATATGTTTTATTTCTAACACTAAACAACAAATACCCCATATTATTCAGATATCCAACCGGTTTTTTTAGTCTTCGGTGCCTGACAACACCATCACTGGAGGCTTCGTAATTAACAAGCACTGGATGGGGTCTGAAATCTTGGCTCGTTTGTATAATAATACTACTTGTCTAATTTATTATTTGCTTTAATTATAAGTCTATCAATGTAGTCTTGAGGGGTTTTGATGATTTTGTCCTTGATTTTATCAAGGACGTTAGGGTCAATGATTCGTTTGTCATTGTAGCGTTTTAGTTCCCTGTAACGTTTGCCGCCACAAGCAAGACACAACTACGATTTTCCTCTAACGCCCACCCCACATTGGAGGCACGGAAGGGGGCCAAAACTTCCTCGCCGAACGCTTTGTAAATGATACCCACAGAATTCGCTTCTGCATGATTTGTTACACGGGGTTGTTGATCCAATCAATAGCCACTTGCAGTGATTCATTATACTATATTTTTCTATTTAAATACTTGTTTTAATTATAACATGGAGGAATTCAAGAGATTATCGAAAATTAAGCCCTGGGAAAATACTAAATTCATTGATTATAACATGGAAGAGTTCAAGAGATTATCCAAAATTAAGCCTTGGAGAAATACTAAATTCAATTTCGATAAGGAGTTCAACAGATTATCGAAAATTAAGCCTTGGAGAAATACTAAATTCAATCTCGATAGAGTCTCTGATACACCAAAACATCTAATCGGTGACAGAACTATACTGAGTAAAATCAGGGAGTGTTTTAATGAATTCTACCGAGACGGTGCAGCATACTGTTGGTCGACATTTCGAATTATTGATGAAGATGTCAATGTACCCAACATCGATGCTACTATGAACGATGAAAGAGCAGCTGAGATAATTTCACACCTTGGCCCCCCAAGGAGCTGGAAATCTAAAGGTGAAATTCGAAGAATTTTATCAAGGAAAATCAAAGATGGAAATCCAAAGGTAAATTGCAAAGCAATTCCCAAACAAAGCAATTCCCAACAGAAGTATTTTTTCAGAATAAAATTAATTATCGAAGTCGAAGGCAAATGGATTATCAGGGATAAATTTGAACCGATCCTCAAGGATAAAAAACTGTCATTGTAAGTAGAGATTCCAAACCAGGAATTCTAACTGGAATTGACAAACCATACTACGAAAGATCTTATCCTGTAACAGCAATCGTTTATGGAATATATCTGTTAAATGATAAACCCGATATCGCAAAACTAGCTCCTATGAAATATTCTAGTTCACTGAATTGTGTAGCAGCACGGGTAATGGAACACTTCACAAATGCATCCCGAGGAAATAAACTAACTGATCTGCGACGTAGGAAAATAACCGAATGGGAACTGACAGTGAAACAGCACGGTGCAAAGATTTCTGATATAGCTAAATTAGAAACATCATTAAGATTCCCAATAACCGTTATGACGATAACCGGAGAAGTTTTATACGAACCGAAATATAACAAAAATGGAGCGCCAATTAAAATTATTGATCATAACAAACACGCGTGGACACCTGCAGTAACAATATTTCCACGAGAACGAACGGTGAGATATATCCCTCCAGAATTCGTCGGGGATGTTTTTTATAATGAGAAATTATTCGATGCTATTCATGCGTTGTGTAAAGATGATCCTGTGTCAGTGTGGATACTTAGAAGTGATGAAGATCCCGAAAAAGGATTTGATCAATTTGTAAGACCAAATGGTGAATAATATCGCGTTGAAGAATTAGATAACAGAATGAGAAAAATCGCTAGTGATTTTTCACCGGAGAGTTCCCATGAAAAACTATTAACGGATAGTTTTACTATTCCATCAGTGGTAGCTCACTTCGCAAGAGAAATAAACTCATGGCGTCCAACACGAAGTGATTTTCTCGAGGACGTTAAATTGAGTTGCGTCGAATTTAGTCATAGAGGACTGTGGAATACGAAATACTCACGTGATGGTATGATTTCAATTGATATATCCGCGTGTTATCCTGGAAGTTTTCTCGGGTATGGAGAATGTAGTAACTATTTTAAACGATTTGGACACCCCACACATGAAATGACTCGTGTTGCGATTAATGGGCCATTACCTGATTTTGATTTAACCGGATTCGCTCGTGTGATATCATTTGAACTCGCTGCAGGGTTACATCCGTGTAGTTATGTTTGGATTGGTAGACATATATCTGAAAAGGCCTGGATGCCAATAGTGTTACTACGATATATGATTGATTGTGGTATGCTAATATCGCTGATTGTTTCCGAAGCTATTATATGCTATCGAGCTCAGAAAGAAGTTTGGCTACCACAACCAGATCTAGATCGTATAATTAGCGAACAGCGAAAACAGTTTCCAGATGGAAATTCTTCGAATTTCAGTGAAGAACAAATCATGAATTGCTCTATGAAGTTATTTGAAATTAAAAAAGAACAAGCAAAAGATTTTGGACGAAGAATAATCGGTAAATTTACCCAGGGTGGAATATACAAAAATGCAAAATATTCTTCGCGGTTGATCATAGATATCGCTGAATACGATTTTATTGTAACGGATTTAACGAAACAGGGAAAACTTGTAAATCGTAAAAACGCTTTCCTATCCGATGGAAGACATTTAGGTACAATTGTTACCTATTGTGATGGATATATTAAACAATATACGCATTTGAGAAGTTCTATGCTAGCTTATGCTTCTATCAATTTATTTTCGATGATAAATAGATTTCCTAATACCGCAGTTAGAGTAGCCACTGATTCTATTTATACCCACGAGAAATATAAATCAAATGTAGCTAAATTCACAGATCCAGAGGCAAATTGGGGATGTTGGAGATTTAAAAAGGAATCGCTACATGAGTATTGTGAATCGGCAGATGTTACCATGGATGAAAAGTACTTAAAGTGTGATGAGATTCAATCCGAATTTTCTAATGCACCACCGGTATCTGATCCAATATGTAGATACAAGACAGTTTATTTAAACGGTTGTGGTGGGTCAGGAAAGACAACTCGTGCAATTGAATTATTCCGCGTTTCAAAATCAAACATTATTGTCCCAACACCTACTCACAGATTCGCCAGAGAGATGAAACAACGAGGGGTAAATGCCTGTACTTATCATAGTTTCGTTCGATGGAAAGGCGATGAATGGACCCCTAATCGAATGGGCGATAAATTCATTCCTGAAATCATAATTTGTAATGAAATATGCACAGTATCGTTGAAAATATTACAAACATTTCTCGAGTGGTTGTTAAACAAAAACACAAAAGTCGTCATGTGCGGTGATCACGGCCAACCACCACCATTTGTCGGTGCATCCCCACATGAATGGCTAAAGGGTTTTGTAGACTATTATGAAGAAATTACCACTGATTATAGATCACTTGATGAACAATTACGCGAGTTCAAAGCTCTAATTAGATTACAGCCGGATAAAATCCAATGTGAAATAGCGCGTGAAATAATTTCAGAAACTCCCATGAATAATTTTTGGGAAGCGTGGAAACCAAACGATTTGATAATTGCAAGTAGAAAAATAGTCAGAGACACACTTCAGATGAAGTTATTTGAATAGCATAAAGAAAAATTTGCAACACTTCCAGTACCGTTGTGTTATAGGCCTTCGGATACACGAAAACAGAATATAGAAGTTGATATTCCAGGACAAAGTGAAAAACAAATTCTCGTATTAAATGATATTGTGCTGGTTGATATCAGCGTCGTTAAAGATGCATTGCGTGCTAATAAATCCCCATGGACGTTAGGTTACGCAGCGACGATACACTCTTCACAGGGATTGACTATATTGGATACAATTGTTTGGATGGTGGATAATCACATCGAATGGTCGAATTTAGTCTATCTTGCAGTATCCAGAGTACGAAGAATAAATTAACTTCGAAGAGTTGTCCTGGATGATAATAACGCTACAATGGATGATGCTAGCATCGTTGATGTTAAAATTATTGATAGAAAACTCTCCGGTTACAAACAACAAGACAAAAAAAACAACGAGAATTTGATATTGATGCTGAATTAATAATTACGCTGAAGCAGCAACAAAAAAATCACTGCGCGAGTTGCAATTGTATAATGCGTTGGCAGTATTCGGATAAAGATCCTCGCCAATTTACCGTAGACAGAAAGAATATCAGCATTGGTCATATCAGAGATAACGATATGCTGACTTGTCTTGAGTGCAACAGACGAAGGGGTGCTAGTTAAGACCACGCGGTGGTTACTGAGTATCCTCGGGAATTACCTGTAGTTGCTGTCGAGTAAATCCTCGCTGAGGGGCAGTTGAATCCAATTTATAGATTGCTGGTCTACCAGTTGATCGTGTTATACTAGATATTTTATGTACGGTGACACTCCATATAGGATCAGTAGCTCTTTTTTTACCACCCTCAAGCTCTCCTGGTTCGTATAAATACATTACAGTGACATTACTACCAAGAATTTGTTCTCGGAAATCTTTTTGTGAAATTCCTTGGATTTCCATTTTAGGTATAGACGCTTTCTTAATCGCGTTGACAGGTTTCATGTTAATTGTTCGAGTAATCTCGTTATTGAGCGCGGTAATCACAGCTGGTAATCTCTCAACCCATTCACGGGATCTTTTATCCTGAATAAACTCCTTCGCGTATTGATATCCAAAATAACCGCTCAGCAAGTGTCCGATTAAATCGTTCAACAATTGCCTGATCGCGATGTAACGCAGTATGTCCTCGTCGTAACGTGGTATTATGATGTTTCATCGTTGTTAAAACAGCACCTTGAAATTCCTTGCCAGGATCAACTTGTAACAGATTTGGCCAGCGTAGTGGGCCTCGTCGATAAATCTTTTCAAATGCAGAAGCAACTTCAGGTGATGATTTTGTTTTTAGCGGTTCTGCTTGTTTGTATCGACTCGCAACGTCAACTACGGTTAGCGCGTATTTGTAACCGTTGTCATGTGGTAAAAACAATAAATCAGCTTGATGAACTTCATTAGGTCCGGTAACATCAAAATGCGAGAAATTGATTTGTTTAGGACGCGGTAGATAAATTTGCCATATAGCCTGTTTGGATAACCAATTAGCCGCAGTGGCCTTTTTCACTTTTGCGGCACTGGCGAGTTTACTGATTGCTGCTTTACCCTTCCAGTATCCTCTCGGAGAATAATAAATAGATTCCATATTATTAATTACCAGCGCCCATCATCAATTTGCCTTTCATAGCCTATTTTACCAACCACGAAGCCAATTTTTCTTTCAAAGATTTATCAGGAATAGCATTTAACGCATGAATTAATTTCACATCTGCGAGATGCCTGTTTTGCAGATTACTACTTTTATATGCAACATCATGAGCATGACACGCCTTATCAATAGCGTTTATCGGACACTCGCCGGGTCGGGGTTGATTTTGATCATCAAGTCTGATATCTAATCGTGTTCCGGGGCCACAATAGCTATATCCTGGAAGGTGTTTTTCTCCGGGGTACTTTGCCCATGGGGTTCCAGGGAGCTTTGCCAATTTGACTGCGATATCACCTCCTCGTTTTTTTTTAAAACATCTCCGAATTGTAAAATCTTTGATTTTGTAGAAACAAATCTAAATTTTTTTATACCACATGTTGCACATCTACCAGTTAGTGCAGATCTGTTATTTTTAGTTGTAACCGTCGTAACCGTCGTCACATCATTTGTGTTAGTACGCGTTTTACACTTCACACAATATAGATCCATAATTTATGTATAGAGATATGAATATAATTGATTTTTCAGCGACTAAAACAAGAGAACCAGTTAAGCATCATGCAGCGCTACCAAACTCTGGATCCGGCAAGACGCAATTGTTGCTCAATTTAATAATGAGATGGATGAAGTGGGATAAGTTGTATTTAATTGCCCCTAGCGTAGATGATCAACGATGCTATGAAGTGCTAAAAGATTTTAATGGAAACGCATCAGAAATTAAGGGTGAGAGCGCCATTGATTTTATAACTGATATTGACGAGGCACCATCAGTGGATGACCTTGATGGGAACATTAACAATTTAGTCGTATACGACGATGTGATGCTAGACAATCAAAAAAAACCCAGCTAGGATCTTTTCCAGAGGTAGGCATAAAAACACTGACGTGATATATGTCACTCAACGCTACACTCAGATTCCAAAAGTGATCAGAGATAACTGTAATATTCTTGCTGTGTTTAACGGCGTTGATACACATACGCTACGAAATATTTGGCAGACATGGTGTTCGGATATGGACTTCAATCAATTTAAAAATTTATTTAGTCATGCTCAGGTCGACTCCGCATGGATTTATAACAATAAATTTACATGATCCTCGGACACGATATCGTATCGGACTGGATCAAATATTTGGTTGAAATCATTTATTTTTGTTAACCAGCAGAGAGGGTGAACGACAACAACGTTGTGACCAAAATTGATTAAAAATCGTAAAGTCTCCAATTGCTAAATGGAGACTTATTTTTTTTTTGGTTAAATGAGATTTCGTAGGAAGGCTTATTTTGTCTAAAAAGGTTGTAGGATTCACCCTCTCTGCTGCTGCATTAGCTACTTCAAGTTTCGTCCACTCTGCAGATAAATACAATATCTATTCTTACCTTATAAAATGTTGTTGAAGATTTTAACGCCATCATTCAGCACACGATAGGCTTTACGTGGCGGCCAGTATTATTGGTGGAGGACGGACCTGGGGAAACCCCGGAAAGATTCACCGACCCACGAGAAGCTTCTGGCAAGCTTTCTCACAAAACTACATTAGCCCAATCTTAGACTTGAACCCACGCAGACAGAGGTGATATGGCAGTGATCCGTAACGGAATTCGCTTTAGACCACTCGGCCATTTGCCCCACACAATCGCCCCACCTCCCACCACCCGTTAGAAGTTAATAATGGATTCAGAGGTATTCTTCCAAAATACGTTTTTAATTCAACTTATCAGATTGAAATTCTCGTTATCGTGAGTCAGCAGGGCACAAAATAAGATCCCAGTAATGCAAGATAGTATCTTCATGATTAGAGTAATACAATAACTCCTTTTATATTCTGATTGTGGAGACGCATACTCCGGAATAAACAAATCAAATGATCTTAACTTTGTTGTGTTCTTGTGAAACCATTAATACGATACAGTGTAGTTCAATAAATGTTTGTTTTTTCGGTTGCCCCCACCGAGAAAAAATGAGGTAATTAGTGTCGACCAATTGTTTTGAACTGCTTTGTTTAGGAATACACTAACGTGACTGAACAAGGATAAATCAAAGCTAGCATGGTAGCGAGATGCAATTGTTTATGTTCATGCAAGATGAATTATCTGTGATAGCCAATTTTCATGATTCCTTTGATGAATTCATTGATGACACACTAAAATCGGGTAAACAATGGAACATAAGAAGTGGCTAAATTGAGACCGGTTTTATTGATAATTTCAACAAACTTAAACCTATGTGATTTCATTCAGCCTGACATGTTAATTCCGCTTTTTGGAACAGCATATAATCGTGACACTAAATAGCAAATATCCATAAATAACCACAATATACATAGCAATGTCTTTTTCAGTTATCATCAACAGACATGAACGCCCAAACACTTTTTCAATTTTCAGAATGAATATTTTAACTATTGCAGCATATATACAACAACTGATCTGACGGTACGAGGACTCATTATAAACATTTGATATTTTTGCAAACAACAATACATATACTACCATATCTTGCAATACTCATCTAGGGCAAAAACGAGAGACGAACAATGAATATTACTTTGCATGTTGAAAATGAAGTCAAAGTATATCTTGATTTCAAGTCTGTATGCAGCTGTTCCTGTAGGGGAAACATTATTTCAATGTTTATAGGAGTAGAGCAATTTAAACGTTGTCCTCCTTAATATTTATTATTAAGAGAAAGAACATATTTCAAACATATCTAACCTGCTTTGCAAAATCCTCCAAAAGCCGAATAATTGGTCTTACACTGACAGGTAGCATTAGTATCAGAGGTAGGTTCTTTGCATTCAGCATATTCGTCGCTGCATCCAATATTGGTGGTACATGATGAATTCAAATCTGTCAAGCAAAGGTTTAAATTATTAACTGCTCGCAAGACCTGAACGAATAGATTAAGGCCTCGTCTTATTCAGCAAGCAGTTATTGTCTAATCTGACATGTGTAGTTACACCAAGTTATAGATAAAGTCAAATATGAATTTAAATATTGACGTAATAATTAGGAATCTAGCACCTTCTTTTCAAAATGAACTTCTTAACTCATGCCGCCGGGCAGTTATTGGAGTTCTTGTTGGTAAGCAATAGACAAAAAGCAATACCAAAATGTTAGACCATTTCGTCATGCTTAGTGTGAAAGCCCCTGTATTCTTCTCACAGTGGAAAAATATGTTCAGAAACATGAACTAAAGGTCTTAATGATTTATATTTCAATTTTGCATAATTTATATCATACATTAGAGCTGCATATCGGTTTGGTTTGTTTTTGTTGATCTCCGGCACATCGACAAACGTTTAGCATTAGGCGTCAATGCAACTGGAGTAAAATGATGTTTAACGAACATAGTATCTGATCCGAGCTGAAAATAAGATAACACTGAATGTCAATGAGAAATCAGCTCCATATCAATCAAAGGTCAAACACTAGTTTTGTACGGTGGAATTGAAGCAGATAGCTCGACTGTCTGTTTCAGTTGCTTAGGGAATTTGCCTGTGAAATGATTGCACACGTTCATCATTAAGCCTTATTGTGTTGCACTAAAGTACATAGAGGAGAGAAGAAATAAATATTCGATTGTTGAAGGTGTGGACAATGTCAGATAGTGTAGATATAAAACAATACAAATAAACACTGTTAAATCAGTGAGACTAGCGTATACGACTATCAAAGGCAATACACACTTCATTTCCTTTGTCGTAATTCATGTTATGATGTTAAAGATAGAGCAAACCCGATCGAAAAGCTGATTAGATTTGTATTGGGAATGCAGGCTTTAATCATTAGCTCTTGTATATATCAACATATTGATAACGTTGATGTACGTTCTTACCGTCGTCAATAAAGTTCATTTCTGTTTGAAATGTTCCAGTTTGAATTAGTTTCGCTGTTGTATTAGACATTCATTGGCCGTATCAGTATAATGAACAACTTAAAAAGCAATTCTGAAAGTCGAGTCGGTGACAATCGACGGTGGATTGTTTGAACATTCTTGTAAAATGTAAAGGACTGCTACAGTTGTAGAATAAAGATACAATTAATTTCGAAATGTTCTCGAATGTCATGGTAATCACGAATGAACTTGTTTATGTACATCGTCGTAACGACATTTTAAAATAGCTAACCGCCGCAAGCAACGCGTGTTTGACACTTCTTTGCAGCTATACATATTATGCTAGACGGTAAAATATATGCGGATAAGAAAATACTGTGCTGAACATCTGCTTTACACTCAATAATTTGAGGCAAATATATCAGTTTGTAATATTTTAAAATCTCAACAGTCGTGTGCAAACATATTTCATCCGTTCGATTCAAAAACAGATTTGGGTATACAAGGTTGAAATATGAGCATTATGTCATTAGTAAAAGAGAAGGAAACTTCGTCTTTGACTAGATTAATATATTCATAAACCTAGAAAATTTAATAAAAACCGTGAAACGCGATTTATAAAAGAGATCACTAATTCTGAATTGATAAATATTTTAAATCTGCATGACTTTATTCCGACTGATATATCTTAGCTAGCATGAATAAATATGAAGAGCAATCAATTTAATTTACAAATACATACATATACATTCATTAATTAAGATCTGACAAAATTCGTTATATTATTCCCCAAATGATTATCGCGTGAGTTTCATTTTGATATCAAGGACTAATAACTTTAGTTTTCCATCATATTTAGTCAATCTAGATTTATGTCAAGAAATCTCTGAATTGTCATTCTCGAGGACTAGGTTGAAAATGCTACAATACCTCACAATGCTTAGGTAGGACGTCAATGATGGCAGAAACAATGGACATGTCGATTAGAATTTGAATAGAATGAAACGTGAAACCTTACGTGTGTGGATATAACGAGCATTAGACGCGAATTATTTGTTCGATGATAATACGATAAATATATGGAATTAAACCGTGTGTTTGCATCGTCGACATGTGATCTAGTTTTGAACCTAGAATATATTTATTTCAAACGTTATTTACCTGCTTTGCAAATTCCTCCAACAACTGTGTAATTGCTCTTACATTGACATGTGTTATTAGCGCCAGGAGTGGTCGCTTTACATTCAGCATATTGGTCGCTGCATCCACTAATAGTGTTGCACGATGAATTCAAATCTGTTAAATAACTTGTTTAGTTTTATTAACTGAACGTCGCATAGGAAATTAAGAGCACCAATTAATTTTAAAGAGACACAAGTCCTGCATTAGCTACTTCAAGTTTCGTCCACTCTGCAGATAAATACAATATCTATTCTTACCTTATAAAATGTCGTTGAAGATTTAAACGCCATCATTCAGCACACGATAGGTTTTACATTGCGGCCAGTATTATTGGTGGAGGACGGACCTGGGGAAACCCCGGAAAGATTCACCGACCCACGAGAAGCTTCAGGCAAGCTTTCTCACAAAACTACATTAGCCCAATCTTAGACTTGAACCCACGCAGACAGGGGTGAGATGGCAGTGATCCGTAACGGAATTCGCTTTAGACCACTCGGCCATTTGCCCAACACAATCGCCCCACCCCCCACCACCCGTTAGAAGTTAATTATGGATTCAGAGGTATTCTTCCAAAATACGTTTTTTATTCAACTTATCAGATTGAAATTCTCGTTATCGTGAATCAGCAGGGCACAAAATAAGATCCCAGTAATGCAAGATAGTATCTTCATGATTAGAGTAATACAATAACTTCTTTTATATTCTGATTGTGGAGACGCATACTCCGGAATAAACAAATCATATGATCTTAACTGTGTTGTGTTCTTGTGAAACCATTAATATGATACAGTGTAGCTCAATAAATGTTTGTTTTTTCGGTTGCCCCCACCGAGAAAAAATAAAGTAATTAATGTCGACCAATTGTTTTGAACTGCTTTGTTTAGGAATACACTAACGTGACTGAACAAGGATAAATCAAAGCTAGCATGGTAGCGCGATGCAATCGTTTATGTGCATGCAAGATGAATTATCTGTGATAGCCAATTTTCATGATTCCTTTGATGAATTCATTGATGACACACTAAAATCGGGTAAACAATGGAACATAAGAAGTGGCTAAATTGAGACCGGTTTTATTGATAATTTCAACAAAATTAAACCTATGTGATTTCATTCAGCCTGACATGTTAATTCCGCTTTTTGGAACAGCATATAATCGTGACACTAAATAGCAAATATCCATAAATAACCACAATGTACATAGCAATGTCTTTTTCAGTTATCATCAACAGACATGAACGCCCAAACTCTTTTTCAATTTTCAGAATGAATATTTTAACTATTGCAGCATATATACAACATCTGATCTGACGGTACGAGGACTCATTATAACCATTTGATATTTTTGCAAACAACAATACATATACTACCATATCTTGCAATACTCATCTAGGGCAAAAACGAGAGACGAACAATGAATATTACTTTGCATGTTGAAAATGAAGTCAAAGTATATCTTGATTTCAAGTCTGTATGCAGCTGTTTCTGTAGGGGAAACATTATTTCAATGTTTATAGGAGTAGAGCAATTTAAACGTTGTCCTCCTTAATATTTATTATTAAGAGAAATAACATATTTCAAACATATCTAACCTGCTTTGCAAATTCCTCCAAAAGCCGAATAATTGGTCTTACACTGACAGGTAGCATTAGTGCCAGAGGTAGGTTCTTTGCATTCAGCATATTCGTCGCTGCATCCAATATTGGTGGTACATGATAAATTCAAATCTGTCAAGCAATGGTTTAAAATATTAACTGCTCGCAAGACCTGAACGAATAGATTAAGGCCTCGTCTTATTCAGCAAGCAGTTATTGTCTAATCTGACATGTGTAGTTACACCAAGTTATAGATAAAGTCAAATATGAATTTAAATATTGACGTAATAATTAGGAATCTAGCACCTTATTTTCAAAATGAACTTCTTAACTCATGCCGCCGGCCAGTTATTGGAGTTCTTGTTGGTTCGCAATGGACAAAAAGCAATACCAAAATGTTAGACCATTTCGTCATGCTTAGTGTGAAAGCCCCTGTATTCTTCTCACAGTGGAGAAATATGTTCAGAAACATGAACTAAAGGTCTTAATGATTTATATTTCAATTTTGCATAATTTATATCATATATTAGAGCTGCATATCGGTATGGTTTGTTTTTGTTGATCTCCGGCACTTCGACAAACGTTTAGCATTAGGCGTCAATGCAACTGGAGTAAAGTGCTGTTTAACGAACATAGTATCTGATCCGAGCTGGAAATAAGATAACACTGAATGTCAATGAGAAATCAGCTCCATATCAATCAAAGGTCAAACACTAGTTTTGTACGGTGGGATTGAAACAGATAGCTCGACTGTCTGTTTCAGTTGCTTAAGGGATTTGCCTGTGAAATGATTGCACACGTTCATCATTAAGCCTTATTGTGTTGCACTAAAGTACATAGAGGAGAGAAGAAATAAATATTCGAATGTTGAAGGTATGGACAATGTCAGATAGTGTAGATATAAAACAATACAAATAAACAGTGTTATATCAGTGAGACTACCGTATATGACTATCAATGGCAATACACACTTCATTTCCTTTGTCGTAATTCATGTTATGATGTTAAAGATAGAGCAAATCCGATCGTAAAGCTGATTCGATTTGTATTGGGAATGCAGGCTTTAATTATTAGCTCTTGTATATATCAACATATTGATAACGTTGATGTACGTTCTTACCGTCGTCAATAAAGTTCATTTCTGTTTGAAATGTTCCAGTTTGAATTAGTTTCGCTGTTGTTTTAGACATTCATTGGCCGTATCAGTATAATGAACAACTTAAAAAGCAATTCTGAAAGTCGAGTCGGTGACAATCGACGGTGGATTGTTTGAACATTCTTGTAAAATGTAAAGGACTGCTACAGTTGTAGAATAAAGATACAATTAATTTCGAAATGTTCTTGAATGTCATGGTAATCACGAATAAATTTGTTTATGTACATCGTAGTAACGACATCTTAAAATAGCTAACCGCCGCAAGCAACGCGTGTTTGACACTTCTTTGCAGCTATACATATTATGCTAGACGGTAAAAATATATGCGGATAACAAAATACTGTGCTGAACGTCTGCATTACACTCAATAATTTGAGGCAAAGATATCAGTTTGTAATATTTTAAATCTCAACAGTCGTGTGCAAACATATTTCGTCCGTTCGATTCAAAAACAGATTTGAGTATACAAGGTTGAAATATGAGCATTATGTCATTAGTAAAAGAGAAGGAAACTTCGTCTTTGACTAGATTAATATATTCATAAACCTTGAAAATTTAATAAAAACCGTGAAACGCGATTTATCAAAGAGATCACTAATTCTGAATTGATAAATATTTTAAATCTGCATGACTTTATTCCGACTGATATATCTTTGCAAGCATGAATAAATATGAACAGCAATCAATTTAATTTGGAAATACATACATATACATTCATTAATTAAGATCTGACAAAATTCGTTATATTCTTTCCCAAATGATTAGTGCGTGAGTTTCATTTTGATATCAAGGACTAATAACTTTAGTTTTCCATCATATTTAGTCAATCTAGATTTGTCAAGAAATCTCTGAATTGTCATTCTCGAGGACTAGGTTGAAAATGCTACAATACCTCACAATGCTTAGGTAGGACGTCAATGATGGCAGAAACAATGGACATTTCGATTAGAATTTGAATAGAATGAAACGTGAAACCTTACGTGTGTGGATATAACGAGCATTAGACGCGAATTATTTGTTCGATGATAATACGATAAATATATGGAATTAAACCGTGTGTTTGCATCGTCGACATGTGATCTAGTTTTGAACCTAGAATATATTTATTTCAAACGTTATTTACCTGCTTTGCAAATTCCTCCAACAACTGTGTAATTGCTCTTACATTGACATGTGTTATTAGCGCCAGGAGTGGTCGCTTTACATTCAGCATATTGGTCGCTGCATCCACTAATAGTGTTGCACGATGAATTCAAATCTGTTAAATAACTTGTTTAGTTTTATTAACTGAACGTCGCATAGGAAATTAAGAGCACCAATTAATTTTAAAGAGACACAAGTCCTGCATTAGCTACTTCAAGTTTCGTCCACTCTGCAGATAAATACAATATCTTTTCTTACCTTATAAAATGTCGTTGAAGATTTTAACGCCATCATTCAGCACACGATAGGTTTTACATTGCGGCCAGTATTATTGGTGGAGGACGGACCTGGGGAAACCCCGGAAAGATTCACCGACCCACCAGAAGCTTCTGGCAAGCTTTCTCACAAAACTACATTAGCCCAATCTTAGACTTGAACCCACGCAGACAGAGGTGAGATGGCAGTGATCCGTAACGGAATTCGCTTTAGACCACTCGGCCATTTGCCCAACACAATCGCCCCACCCCCCACCACCCGTTAGAAGTTAATTATGGATTCAGAGGTATTCTTCCAAAATACGTTTTTTATTCAACTTATCAGATTGAAATTCTCGTTATCGTGAATCAGCAGGGCACAAAATAAGATCCCAGTAATGCAAGATAGTATCTTCATGATTAGAGTAATACAATAACTCCTTTTATATTCTGATTGTGGAGACGCATACTCCGGAATAAACAAATCATATGATCTTAACTTTGTTGTGTTCTTGTGAAACCATTAATATGATACAGTGTAGCTCAATAAATGTTTGTTTTTTCGGTTGCCCCCACCGAGAAAAAATAAAGTAATTAATGTCGACCAATTGTTTTGAACTGCTTTGTTTAGGAATACACTAACGTGACTGAACAAGGATAAATCAAAGCTAGCATGGTAGCGCGATGCAATCGTTTATGTGCATGCAAGATGAATTATCTGTGATAGCCAATTTTCATGATTCCTTTGATGAATTCATTGATGACACACTAAAATCGGGTAAACAATGGAACATAAGAAGTGGCTAAATTGAGACCGGTTTTATTGATAATTTCAACAAAATTAAACCTATGTGATTTCATTCAGCCTGACATGTTAATTCCGCTTTTTGGAACAGCATATAATCGTGACACTAAATAGCAAATATCCATAAATAACCACAATGTACATAGCAATGTCTTTTTCAGTTATCATCAACAGACATGAACGCCCAAACTCTTTTTCAATTTTCAGAATGAATATTTTAACTATTGCAGCATATATACAACATCTGATCTGACGGTACGAGGACTCATTATAACCATTTGATATTTTTGCAAACAACAATACATATACTACCATATCTTGCAATACTCATCTAGGGCAAAAACGAGAGACGAACAATGAATATTACTTTGCATGTTGAAAATGAAGTCAAAGTATATCTTGATTTCAAGTCTGTATGCAGCTGTTTCTGTAGGGGAAACATTATTTCAATGTTTATAGGAGTAGAGCAATTTAAACGTTGTCCTCCTTAATATTTATTATTAAGAGAAATAACATATTTCAAACATATCTAACCTGCTTTGCAAATTCCTCCAAAAGCCGAATAATTGGTCTTACACTGACAGGTAGCATTAGTGCCAGAGGTAGGTTCTTTGCATTCAGCATATTCGTCGCTGCATCCAATATTGGTGGTACATGATAAATTCAAATCTGTCAAGCAATGGTTTAAAATATTAACTGCTCGCAAGACCTGAACGAATAGATTAAGGCCTCGTCTTATTCAGCAAACAGTTATTGTCTAATCTGACATGTGTAGTTACACCAAGTTATAGATAAAGTCAAATATGAATTTAAATATTGACGTAATAATTAGGAATCTAGCACCTTCTTTTCAAAATGAACTTCTTAACTCATGCCGCCGGCCAGTTATTGGAGTTCTTGTTGGTTCGCAATGGACAAAAAGCAATACCAAAATGTTAGACCATTTCGTCATGCTTAGTGTGAAAGCCCCTGTATTCTTCTCACAGTGGAGAAATATGTTCAGAAACATGAACTAAAGGTCTTAATGATTTATATTTCAATTTTGCATAATTTATATCATATATTAGAGCTGCATATCGGTATGGTTTGTTTTTGTTGATCTCCGGCACTTCGACAAACGTTTAGCGTTAGGCGTCAATGCAACTGGAGTAAAGTGCTGTTTAACGAACATAGTATCTGATCCGAGCTGGAAATAAGATAACACTGAATGTCAATGAGAAATCAGCTCCATATCAATCAAAGGTCAAACACTAGTTTTGTACGGTGGGATTGAAACAGATAGCTCGACTGTCTGTTTCAGTTGCTTAAGGGATTTGCCTGTGAAATGATTGCACACGTTCATCATTAAGCCTTATTGTGTTGCACTAAAGTACATAGAGGAGAGAAGAAATAAATATTCGAATGTTGAAGGTATTGACAATGTCAGATAGTGTAGATATAAAACAATACAAATAAACAGTGTTATATCAGTGAGACTAGCGTATATGACTATCAATGGCAATACACACTTCATTTCCTTTGTCGTAATTCATGTTATGATGTTAAAGATAGAGCAAATCCGATCGTAAAGCTGATTCGATTTGTATTGGGAATGCAGGCTTTAATTATTAGCTCTTGTATATATCAACATATTGATAACGTTGATGTACGTTCTTACCGTCGTCAATAAAGTTCATTTCTGTTTGATATGTTCCAGTTTGAATTAGTTTCGCTGTTGTTTTAGACATTCATTGGCCGTATCAGTATAATGAACAACTTAAAAAGCAATTCTGAATGTTGAGTCGGTGACAATCGACGGTGGATTGTTTGAACATTCTTGTAAAATGTAAAGGACTGCTACAGTTGTAGAATAAAGATACAATTAATTTCGAAATGTTCTTGAATGTCATGGTAATCACGAATAAATTTGTTTATGTACATCGTAGTAACGACATCTTAAAATAGCTAACCGCCGCAAGCAACGCGTGTTTGACACTTCTTTGCAGCTATACATATTATGCTAGACGGTAAAAATATATGCGGATAACAAAATACTGTGCTGAACGTCCGCATTACACTCAATAATTTGAGGCAAAGATATCAGTTTGTAATATTTTAAATCTCAACAGTCGTGTGCAAACATATTTCGTCCGTTCGATTCAAAAACAGATTTGAGTATACAAGGTTGAAATATGAGCATTATGTCATTAGTAAAAGAGAAGGAAACTTCGTCTTTGACTAGATTAATATATTCATAAACCTTGAAAATTTAATAAAAACCGTGAAACGCGATTTATAAAATAGATCACTAATTCTGAATTGATAAATATTTTAAATCTGCATGACTTTATTCCGACTGATATATCTTTGCAAGCATGAATAAATATGAACAGCAATCAATTTAATTTGGAAATACATACATATACGTTCATTAATTAAGATCTGACAAAATTCGTTATATTCTTTCCCAAATGATTAGTGCGTGAGTTTCATTTTGATATCAAGGACTAATAACTTTAGTTTTCCATCATATTTAGTCAATCTAGATTTGTCAAGAAATCTCTGAATTGTCATTCTCGAGGACTAGGTTGAAAATGCTACAATACCTCACAATGCTAAGGTAGGACGTCAATGAGGGCAGAAACAATGGACATTTCAATTAGAATTTGAATAGGACGAAACGTGAAACCTTACGTGTGTGGATATAAGGAGCATTAGACGCAAATTATTTGTTCGATGATAATACGATAAATATATGGAATTAAACCGTGTGTTTGCATCGTCGACATGTGATCTAGTTTTGAACCTAGAATATATTTATTTCAAACGTGATTTACCTGCTTTGCAAATTCCTCCAACAACTGTGTAATTGCTCTTACATTGACATGTGTTATTAGCGCCAGGAGTGGTTGCTTTACATTCAGCATATTGGTCGCTGCATCCACTAATAGTGTTGCACGATGAATTCAAATCTGTTAAATAAATTGTTTTGTTTTATTAACTGATCGTCGCATAGGAAATTAAGAGCACCAATTCATTTTAAAGAGACACAAGTCCTGCATTAGCAGCAGAGACGGTGAACCCTACAACCTTTTTAGACAAAATAAGCCTTCCTATGAAATCTCATTTAACCAAAAAAAAATATGTCTCCATTTAGCAAACGGAGACTTCACGATTTTTTAATCAATTTTGGTCACAACGTTGTTGTCGTTCACCCTCTCTGGTGCTATGGGTTAATAATTCTTTTACGATTTCAACCAAATATTTGATCGAGTCTTTTGGACTTTACAAACAAACTAATCGCTAACACCTCATCTTGTAGATCAATTAAATTATTTGACTGGTCGGTGAGTCGGAAATTAATTCTCGTTAACGAATTATTATGGCATCGCATGAAGACAGGATTAATTGGGTTTTCAATAATTAGGAATCCTGGAGGAGCTGTTGGTGCAAACGAATAAAGAATATATCCTTGCTGAGTTTGATTTGATTGCTCTAGATTAATTTGATAGCTTCCTTCAATTGCATCACATACTAAATTGAGCGCAATCACCGCTGAAATATTTACATTATGTGGGGCAATATGCCCACTGCCACCATCTGGATCATTATTATACCTGAGGTGGACAGTTGAATCTGGTTTTTGTAGCGCCTTGATATCGGTTCTAACAATTCTTGCTAGTTCATCAGCGTTGTATTTAGGAAACTTGAAATTACGCAGATTGTCTTCTGTGATATTGTAATCGGTTAGGAATCGTTGTTTACTGTCGCTGTTGTCATTAATTATTGTTTGAATAATTAGTTCATAGATATATTTCATGTCAGATATAAGTTGATTTATTATTTCAACGTGTTTTTGCGATTTTGTTTTCCGTAGTTGTTCTGCTTGTGTTTCATATAATTGTTTAATTTCATTAAAATAACCACGGACGTCAGTTAGCGTAAATGAAATAGTAACAGATGAGTCGGCTGTTCTTTTAATGATAAAATCCCATAGCAATGTGTCTTTATTGGTAAATATAAATCTATCGTCGATTCTTCCTTTTCTTATATCAGATAAATTATCTCGATAACTGGGATTGATTTCATGATATGATTGTACGTCCGTGGTTAAGTCGGAGGTGGATTTTTCCGGTGGGTTTTCAGGCCATCCTAACACTGTTCTTAACGAGCTGTTATAGATATCTACAATGTATCCCTCTGTGCTTATTTCGATCGACGACGAGAGCGTCGGTTCATGTAGTTTAATAGCTATTTTTGATTCTTTTCCAGTGATTGATTTTATTCTACGCTGAATTTCAGCAGCATCGATTTGCTCAATTTGGTACGACCAAGTTGGTAACGAAACAGTTTCCCACGCTGGAGTGCCATCGGGTTTATTCTTATACGAGAACACCAGTGCGTTATTGGGTTGCTGACCGCCAAATGCAACCGATCTGATATTAGGCCAGCTATGATATACTCGTAATTTTGCCAGCGCGATCTCACGCACTGGAATCGGAGAAGGGAAGTTCACACTAAATTCAGGGTTTGTTGATGTTATTGATATCATGCTTGTTCGAATCGGAGTGGTATTCTCAGCGATTCGTTGAAGCAGTTGCAATTCGTTGAATTGTAGTGACATTATTGTTAACGCTGTCTTCAATTTCCAATTTCAACATCGCGGAGTTATACAACTGGGTCATCGTGGAAAATTCAACTTCGGATATGAACGAATTATCTATCGACAGCGAGATCAACTCGGATAATTTCGAGTACGCGTCAAATACCACCCTGTACCGAGCTGTATAATCACTGAGTTTTTTTTTAGAACATGATGATATTTTTTTAGTTATCGCGGTGGCGACTGCAGCAATTGTTGTTGCCGCGGAGATAGCAATTGGAACTGCAATCGGAGCCATCATGGTTACCGTCGACAAAATAACCCCGGCGCTGGCCATTACACCGGACACCGAATACACGGTGATGTCGATGGATGTAATTCTTCTGCGGTATTTTTTCATTTTTTCACGATAGCGCTCAGAAAGTGATTTCAAGTTCGCGGAAAATTCTTTCACGGTGTCGAATCGATATTGCTATGACGCTGTCATTGACATTGTTATTTTAAACCTGATAGTGTTTTCAATTATCCTATTATTGAAACGGTTTTAGAATCGGATGAGGGGATACCGGATACAAATTCTATTATCCAGGGTAGTGAGTCTCTAATCACAGACTCGTCGGAATTGTTTATAATAATCGGAAATGAGACTGGTATACTGGGTGGAGGTCGTGGTACTTTCTCTAATATATATGTCAGCGTATTAATACCGTTGATACCTGTGTTGCTGAATTTCAAATCATATTTTTTGTGATGTATTATTGTAAATCGATAGCAACCTGGAGCACCAGTATGCATGTTGCCAACATAAAGATGATTTTTGTTTCCTCGAATCCAATCAAAAGTTCCACTATCAACCGTGTACACGATGTTATTGACGCTTACACTATGTGGAATTTTTACCTTATCGATTCGTTCGGTCATTTTTGTAAAATCATCTTTGACGGCATTAACTGATGTTTTACTTTCATTGATAGCCGCGATAACTTCAACGAGAGTCATGACTGCCACAAGTGGGGTTCCAAAAAACTTTCTAACGACGTCGTCGGTGGGTTTTTGTACCTTTTCAAAATCTTTTAGTCTAAAAACATCATTGTAAATCTCGATATAATTTCCCCTGATTCTGCTAGGATCTATTAATCCCCCCATCCTCCTGTCAGAAAAGAACGATATCAGAAGGTTTCTGATTCCAAGCTCTGCTTGGTCTTTAATATACCAGTCGATTTTAGAAAATTTCGTCGTGATATCTTGGAGGCTACTGCCCTCAAAGAACTTGTTAACAATTTCGCTGGTGAGCTTTTGTTCGTCAATAGCGCTTTTAACTTCAGCGAGGGTCGGGCCTGTCAACGATGTGGTTTCAGACACAGGTGTTCTCCCAAGAAATTTGTCAACGATGGTATTAAGTGTTGTTTGTCTCACCATAAACATATTAATATCTTTGAGAGTCATTGAAGATGTTGCAGGGACACCAAAGAAACTATTAGCGATGTAGGCATTGTGAGTATGCTTGACAATAAACTCGCTAATTTCAGCGAGAGTTATGCCAGCCACAAGCGGGGTTCCAAAAAACTTAACAATGACGTCGTTAGTGGGTTTTTGTACCTTTTCAAGATTTTCTATTAGTTTAGAAATATCATTGTAAATATCGAGATAATTTGCCTTGATTTCATTTTCATTCATCATCCTTCCCGCGTCCTTGTTAAAAAAGAATAGCGATAGATAGTTTTTAATTTCAGCGCGAGTCATGCCAACCACAAGCGGGGTTCCAAAGAATTTATGTACGACATTTTTGCGAAAATTGTTATAACCTCGTATATGATCATCCAGCTCACGGCCATGGGCGTCAATCGCGTCGGTGATCGTAGACACAAGTGCGCCTGGTTTAAGTTGTACACCGTTGGAATACAGCGCAATAGAGTTTTCAGCGGCGTCGTGTTGTCGTTTTAAAATGTCATCCAATGATACATCACTGCTTTTCAATTTACCCTGGCGATCTTGAAATATAACTATTTCGTTCGGGTCAACACTTACTAAATTTAACGTCTCAGCGATTTCATCTTTAATTATTTTTTTTACATCTTCGATAGAACCCGCAGATGTTTCCGCGGTGGTTTTCGACATTGACAGAGATCGTCCCCAAATATCAATCATTATTATAAAGACTCTAGTATTTTCAATTTATTGATTCTCTAAAATTACCTTGTAATTTCCCACTCGTGTATTTATTTACAACCAGATGAGGTGGTTTCCACGGAGATCCAAAGGATTTTAATGAAATCTCCGCGAGGACATTTAATACTTCACGGCCGCATATCGGTGGATCATTTAATTGTTGTGTTGGCAGCGTGGAATAAAAAATAGGAAACTCTTTGAGTTTAATCGAAGAATTTATATACCGCATAAACTCTCTTGGTGGGGCTAGCCCATATGAATCAAAATAGATAATCCCACGCGGATCAATCGCGTATGCAACCCAGTGAGTTCCCGATCCGCTGCTGTTATCAAGATTGATGATACCGGTTTCAACGTTATTTGGTTTTCTCGGTAATTGATCTCTCATAAAAACCCCTCTGAAGTTTTTTATCGCTAGTTTTTTAGCAGCATCAATTAAATCAAAATTGGACATAGGAGTTATAGACTCCTCAACAATTGGGTTTTCAACTAATAAATCGTTCCTGGTATTCTTAGACCCGATCCGTTCACGGATCTCCCGCTGTACCATGAATACGGTGTTCCTGGTAGTCTTAGACCCTTTCCCTTTTTTTATATCCTTTTCCAGTCAACGCCATCCCTGCTGCGGTCCCAACGGCTCCCAATGCAGCCGCTTTCGCCACTGCTGGAGCAGCCGCTGCAATCAATGCTGGTATTGCAGCTAACAATGGAAATATACCACCTGATTTTATCATGTTGGCGACTGCAGCTTTCGAAAATTCTATTTGAACTCCTCGCTTATTTTTCATTGCATCATTGAAATGTTTTATTTGACGATCCATTAATGATATTTTATGTGTACCGCCGGACATCTGCGCTGGCTTTAACGTTATTGTTGTTCCACATTCTTTAGCGGATTTTGATCGCAATTTCTTGACCTGACCATCAGTCAGCTTGACACTAACAACACTATATGTCATTTTATTGTAAAGCATATTTATACTTTCAATTGATCTAATTGGAAACTCTTCAAGTTTCATTTACATATTTTTGAAAATCATAGATTTTCCACTGGTTCATCAACGATTCTCATTCGTCCGCCACCCCCTTCTAACAACATTGATTTGTCGCTGGGAATGAATGACAGCAACCGCTCTATAATTAACACCACCAGGGGCTATATGAGCTCGAAAATGTATGTCAGCGACGGATTGCCTTGTTAAACCAAGATGTTCCAGCGAAAAGTAATAAATCGGATAGCGGCTTTTAAAATCAAGTTGCGATATTTGTAAACCAGTATCAACATTTTGATCACGACCCATATATGACAGCATTCGATGAAACACACGTGCTATATGGTTAGTGTCGTAATCAAGCTGTATATCCTAAAAAGGTTCCTGTTGTCCATTTATTCTCAGTGAAACCTCCTTGACTCCTAATCGATCAAATATCATATGACTGCGTTCTTGGGAGCCTAATCGATCCCGATTCTGCAGCGCTATAAATATATGACGTGGAGCTGAAACGCCTTGTTTTGATGCCAGGTGCCATGTAAATGTATCAGCAACATTATCCTCTTTGGCATCAGTCGTTGTTGTTAGCCAACTTATCAATGATTTGCCACCTGTGTCCATAAATGAAAGTAGCCGCTCTTCCGTGGTAATTGATGGGGTCATTACTGGCATCCACAATACTATTTTACTCAAAACAACTTTACCATCAGCGGCACGAGTACGCCAAATTGCATCATTGTCATTACCTTTTCGTACTAACGCGATTGTGTGTTTGGCTCCATAGATGACTTTTCTGACATTTCTGCAGAATCCAAATATGTGATGGAGTGGAATCGCACATGAAAAATATCGTTGTGGTCTTTGCAACGTTGCTACTCGTGTTGCAAACCCTAGATTGAAATTATCATTAACTTCTTTTTATAATTTCAAACGCAGCTCCAGGTCTAGCTCGACGTTCTGGATTAGTTGCTTCTCGTTGATTATCAACTGAAGTGTCTTGCGGTGTTAACACTTTAATGTATTGAAGGTGGTCAGCGTTATCAGAGGTATCCTTTGAAAACATCATAGACGGACCAGCCGATCTTGTATAATCATCGGAGTATCTTGCTAGCCCGATTATTGTTGTTGCAACATCAACCTCGCGGTCTATTGATTCAATTTCTTTTCCATCAATGAGATATCTTGCACTTTCAAATAACGCCATTATACCATTATTAACAAAACCAACTCGGATATTTGGATCATTTTCATATGGTGTATCAGCTGCAACATTTGTTACGAGTTTTCCATCGATTTCAAAAAATGCTTCACATGGCAAAAAGTATTTACTGGTATCTTGAACTTGTAGTTCAATTCGCGATCGTAGGTCGGGTTGTATTGCATGATAGGAATAGTATTGATAATCGCGGACGGAATTGTCCTTGGGTACTGGGGTTTCTATATCGAAGGCCGGATCAGCTGTTCGTTTAAACATTTTATTAAAATACTAGTGTTTTCAATTGTGAAACTCTTTATAATCATCGTCGTTGAAAATTCTTCGAATTTCTTTTTTGTTTCAAACCATTTCCTGCTCATGATAGCGCTATCTGTTACCGGTGAAGTCGTCAATTGTGACGGAGATCACCGAAGCAGCCAACGACGCTAGTTTTTCTTCCACTGCGCTATTTATTGCTTTGCTGATTTTTGCAGGCATCACTGTAGTTGATGGCAGCACTAATGACGAAGTCATTCCTGGTTTCTTTCTTACCAATGATGCTATTTTATCTTTCGCGGCAGAAAATGCCTTTCCGGCAAGATTTCCAACGAAATCTCCGATTTTGCTGGTTCCTTTATCACGAATAATATCAATGGCCTTCATTGATAATTGTTTAGCTAACGGCGCCACCTTGGGAGCCATTCTTGTAAATAACCCCGCAATGATATTGCCGAAACCATCTCCGTAATATGCTCTATAAACAGGCAATCGTGAGTTCACCACGTAGACGCTTACGGGTTTATCATGGTTGTAGTGTATAATCATCTTGTTATAAAACTAGTAGTTTTTCAATTAGTGATCAATCGCTAAGATCCATAGGATTTTCATCATAACGTAGCGCGTCTCTGTGATTTTCAACTAATTCAGCAATGAGTTCTCGATATACATTAATGTCCATGATACCGCCGGCAAATAATCGTCTGCATATATCAGCTGCTTCATTAATTACTTCCGGTGAGTTATTTCCGGCTCGTTTTCCTCCGATGAGAACCTCTAACCGTGATATATCACTGAGAATTTTACCAGAGCATGTCACGGCTGCGTTTAAATCTAAAGGATTTTTAATCGAATATTCTTTTCCGCTTGTTTTCTTAGAATCGGCTTCTGCTCTTATGTCTATTTCTTCCGGGATTGGATCCTCCGTATAACGTGGTGGTTGTGGACAGCCTTTAACCGCACCTAGAAAGTAACCATAACCAGGGTGATGCAACGCCGAGATTTTATTCCCGCCGCGTTTCACTAAATATATTTTTGATGCCCAAGTGTCTTTGTTTTTTATAAAACTTTTAAACTCGTCTTTTAATAAATTCTCTCTTTTATCCTTTGGAAAATTGTCTCTAGCAAAATCAGCTAATTCGTAATCCGTACGGATTCCTTCAATTTCATTTAATGCTGCGACTGTAAATATATTCTCAGGTGAATAATCCTTTCCTCCAGCTGCACCTTGTTGTTCTTCTTCGAGTTCTTCAATTTCTCGTTGAGTTTTTATATCACTGGATAACTGTTGTATCCCTGCGCGTGTTTGTTCGGTCTCTGCTGCTATCTTTTCAAGCGTATCAAGCAGCGGCGCCTTCTTTGCTCGTTCTCGCTCAGGAATATCCCCAAATATTGCTCGTTCAGTTGCTGTTTTCACATCTTTGGTCGCACTTGTTATCGGAGTAAACAGTTGTTCACTTGACACAGAAAAGTCAGTCTGCGCTTGTTGTCGTTGTTGAAGTTTCTCACGAAGTCTGTCTCGAACTGGTATAAACTTTTTAATTGCTGCTAGCCGCTCTCGGGCTAATCTAGTTGTAAGCGATTCACCTACCATATATTGTTTGTGAACTAATTTTTCAAATGTGAAACTATCACAATTAAAAGATGAGTTATTAAATAATGTACCATCAAGCTAACGTATCCATCTTCGACAGGGTTAAACTGTACGATGCTATCCGCGAGTGTTTTAGAAATAACATCGCTGGGGTTTCAGAATTGTAATATCTGAGAACGGCGATGAACGATTTGTGTTAACGACGCGGCAACAAGAACAACTACGTGAAAATGGAGGCGTCGCGGTGATTACTTGCTACTACAACCAGATCATCCATTATGCACATAACTGCATGGGCAAGTCCAGACTGCTGAGTATCCTTTTAGGAGAAAATCCCATGTGAGTGTTACTAAAAACGCTAAAAAAAAATATTTTTTAATAAAATTTACCGGAAGCCTAACGCTCACGTGGTTAAGATACTGGTTTTTCCTCGTTTAATATTTTTCTAAGATTACGAACCTTAGAACTAATTTCAGCTCGTTTTTGATACTCTTGGCCGAGCTTTTGACGTATTGCTTCAACGGTGCTAAATAGCGTTATAAATACGTTAATATCGTTACCGTACAAGCAAGCATTAATGGACTTTTGAATTCCTTTCACGAGCCTGTACATCTTGGGTAAAACATAACGACCCTTACTAGACTGATACTCTATGTCTTCATATTCCGAGGCAATTCTGTCGCAGTCGAGATCTTCAGATAATACTACCCCTCTATGTTTCAAATCTGAAATTTCAGCAATTATAGAATTTACATCTTTGATATCCATATTTTTATAGTATACTGTATCTCTAATTATTAAAAAAAACAAAAAAACACTCATTTGGCAATCTCGCTGGCGCCCTATGACGTCAGAGAGACCCAGAGGCTACATATACGACAACACATCTTTGGAACTCCTTGGTTGCCTTCACATCCAAGTAAGCCCAAGGGGACCCGAAGCATACATCTCCGGCGGGAGGCCTAAGGTGGCAAACGCCATCTTAGACCGCCCAGAAGATATGCTTGGGGTGACGTCACAACATGTACTTAATTAAGGATGGATATATTCAATGAAACGATGATGGAATTTGTGATGTAATGATGTGGGACGGCACAAGACAGCACAAACATGAAACGACGGGGTGGATTTTCTACGGCCAACCAACCAATCAAAAGCAACCCAATTAAATTAACCCGGTTGCATGATTGTGAACAAAAGACAACCACACGCCTGGGTTAATGGCGTTGGTTAGTTTTGATCAGTCGCATTGGCCTTCGAAAGCCCCAAGCTTTATACCTTTGATATACTATATAAGGCGACTATTACAGCAGCGTTGATTCATGGGTATGTTATTTTATTTCCTTATTACTTATTAATGCTGTTTCACAGCAGTTAAATGAGACAAATATTTTAAATGAAACATTAAACAAAATAATATAGTTTTTAAATAACAACGTATATTTTCCCTGTTCTAATTCTCTAGACAAAAATGCATTATCGATTAGATCATAAAGAGCTGTATACAAGGAATTTTAACCACGCCCACCTACTTCAATGAATGGGAAACACTCGCGTTCCGGCTGAGCGAACATAGGTAAAATGCGCTAGATTATAAAGAACGTCAGTACTGAAAGTGTATTAATAGATGGTCTAAATAAATACAACTGTTTAAATAATACAGTTTTAGCCCAAGCGACAATAAAACATTTTAGAATTATAAAAATACAACTCTAACGAAACACATGTATTATACTCCATTACAGTCACGTGGGGCATGCACATGTCAATTATACCTCTCTACAGGAAATATAGCAGACGACAAATTCCTTTGACGTCATAATACAAGGGAACTTTAGGTAAATGTTATGAGTTGTGGCGGACTTATCCATAAAGGATTTATCTCCCTTGAATCGTTTCAGGTGTATACGATTTTTATTTTATGACCATTTTTTTTTAGACAGAGCAGTTTTAATTATATTTTCTGCAACAAATCGTATTGAAGGCCTACAAATATCAAAATATGTACTGGCTTCATTTATTGATTGAAAGCTTCTCTCTTCATTATTTTCTAAATCAAACGATTTGACCCCCCTAGGGCGTTTTGCATGTTTGCCAGTTCCACCTAATTTTGCATTCTGACTTTGTGAGACGGCTTGAAGATTCACAAGACAATTATCAGTCTTCACGCCATTTATGTGATCAATCACAAATCCGTCTTCGATTAATCCGTTATGACATTCAAAAATAATTCTGTGACAGAGATATGTTTTATTTCTAACACTAAACAACAAATACCCCATATTATTCAGATATCCAACCGGTTTTTTTAGTCTTCGGTGCCTGACAACACCATCACTGGAGGCTTCGTAATTAACAAGCACTGGATGGGGTCTGAAATCTTGGCTCATTTGTATAATAATACTACTTGTCTAATTTCTTATTTGCTTTAATTATAAGTCTATCAATGTAGTCTTGAGGGGTTTTGATGATTTTGTCCTTGATTTTATCAAGGACGTTAGGGTCAATGATTCGTTTGTCATTGTAGCGTTTTAGTTCCCTGTAACGTTTGCCGCCACAAGCAAGACACAACTGCGATTTTCCTCTAACGCCCACCCCACATTGGAGGCACGGAAGGGGGCCAAAACTTCCTCGCCGAACGCTTTGTAAATGATACCCACAGAATTCGCTTCTGCATGATTTGTTACACGGGGTTGTTGATCCAATCAATAGCCACTTGCAGTGATTCATTATACTATATTTTTCTATTTAAATACTTGTTTTAATTATAACATGGAGGAATTCAAGAGATTATCGAAAATTAAGCCCTGGAAAAATACTAAATTCATTGATTATAACATGGAAGAGTTCAAGAGATTATCCAAAATTAAGCCTTGGAGAAATACTAAATTCAATTTCGATAAGGAGTTCAACAGATTATCGAAAATTAAGCCTTGGAGAAATACTAAATTCAATCTCAATAGAGTGTCTGATACACCAAAACATCTAATCGGTGATAGAACTATACTGAGTAAAATCAGGGAGTGTTTTAATGAATTCTACCGAGACGGTGCAGCATACTGTTGGTCGACATTTCGAATTATTGATGAAGATGTCAATGTACCCAACATCGATGCTACTATGAACGATGAAAGAGCAGCTGAGATAATTTCACACCTTGGCCCCCCAAGGAGCTGGAAATCCAAAGGTGAAATTCGAAGAATTTTATCAAGGAAAATCAAAGATGGAAATCCAAAGGTAAATTGCAAAGCAATTCCCAAACAAAGCAATTCCCAACAGAAATATTTTTTCAGAATAAAATTAATTATCGAAGTCGAAGGCAAATGGATTATCAGGGATAAATTTGAACCGATCCTCAAGGATAAAAAAACTGTCATTGTAAGTAGAGATTCCAAACCAGGAATTCTAACTGGAATTGACAAACCATACTACGAAAGATCTTATCCTGTAACAGCAATCGTTTATGGAATATATCCGTTAAATGATAAACCCGATATCGCAAAACTAGCTCCTATGAAATATTCTAGTTCACTGAATTGTGTAGCAACATGGGTAATGGAACACTTCACAAATGCATCCCGAGGAAATAAACTAACTGATCTGCGACGTCGGAAAATAACCGAATGGGAACTGATAGTGAAACAGCACGGTGTAAAGATTTCTGATATAGCTAAATTAGAAACATCATTAAGATTCCCAATAACCGTTATGACGATAACCGGAGAAGTTTTATACGAACCGAAATATAACAAAAATGGAGCGCCAATTAAAATTATTGATCATAACAAACACGCGTGGACACCTGCAGTAACAATATTTCCACGAGAACGAACCGTGAGATATATCCCTCCAGAATTCGTCGGGGATGTTTTTTATAATGAGAAATTATTCGATGCTCTTCATGCGTTGTGTAAAGATGATCCTGTGTCAGTGTGGTTACTTAGAAGTGATGAAGATCCCGAAATAGGATTGGATCAATTTGTAAGACCAAATGGTGAATAATATCGCGTTGAAGAATTAGATAACAGAATGAGAAAAATCGCTAGTGATTTTTCACCGGAGAGTTCCCATGAAAAACTATTAACGGATAGTTTTACTATTCCATCAGTGGTAGCTCACTTCGCAAGAGAAAAAAACTCATGGCGTCCAACACGAAGTGATTTTCTCGAGGACGTTAAATTGAGTTGCGTCGAATTTAGTCATAGAGGACTGTGGAATACGAAATACTCACGTGATGGTATGATTTCAATTGATATATCCGCGTGTTATCCTGGAAGTTTTCTCGGGTATGGAGAATGTAGTAACTATTTTAAACGATTTGGACACCCCACACATGAAATGACTCGTGTTGCGATTCATGGGCCATTACCTGATTTTGATTTAACCGGATTCGCTCGTGTGATATCATTTGAACTCGCTGCAGGGTTACATCCGTGTAGTTATGTTTGGATTGGTAGACATATATCTGAAAAGGCCTGGATGCCAATAGTGTTACTACGATATATGATTGATTGTGGTATGCTAATATCGCTGATTGTTTCCGAAGCTATTATATGCTATCGAGCTCAGAAAGAAGTTTGGCTACCACAACCAGATCTAGATCGTATAATTAGCGAACAGCGAAAACAGTTTCCAGATGGAAATTCTTCGAATTTCAGTGAAGAACAAATCATGAATTGATCTAAGAAGTTATTTGAAATTAAAAAAGAACAAGCAAAAGATTTTGGACGAAGAATAATCGGTAAATTTACCCAGGGTGGAAGATACAAAAATGCAAAATATTCTTCGCGGTTGATCATAGATATCGCTGAATACGATTTTATTGAAACGGATTTAACGAAACAGGGAAAACTTGTAAATCGTAAAGACGCTTTCCTATCCGATGGAAGACGATTAGGTACAATTGTTACCTATTGTGATGGATATATTAAACAATATACGCATTTGAGAAGTTCTATGCTAGCTTATGCTTCTATCAATTTATTTTCGATGATAAATAGATTTCCTAATACCGCAGTTAGAGTAGCCACTGATTCTATTTATACCCACGAGAAATATAAATCAAATGTAGCTAAATTCACAGATCCAGTGGCAAATTGGGGATGTTGGAGATTTAAAAAGGAAACGCTACATGAGTATTGTGAATCGGCAGATGTTACCATGGATGAAAAGTACTTAAAGTGTGATGAGATTCAATCCGAATTTTCTAATGCACCACCGGTATCTGATCCAATATGTAGATACAAGACAGTTTATCTTAACGGTTGTGGTGGGTCAGGAAAGACAACTCGTGCAATTGAATTATTCCGCGTTTCAAAATCAAACATTATTGTCCTAACACCTACTCACAGACTCGACAGAGAGAAGAAACAACGAGGGGTAAATGCCTGTACTTATCATAGTTTCTTTCGATGGAAAGGCGATGAATGGACCCCTAATCGAATGGGCGATAAATTCATTCCTGAAATCATAATTTGGAATGAAATATGCACAGTATCGTTGAAAATATTACAAACATTTCTCGAGTGGTTGTTAAACAAAAACACAAAAGTCGTCATGTGCGGTGATCACGGCCAACCACCACCATTTGTCGGTGCATCCCCACATGAATGGCTAAAGGGTTTTGTAGACTATTATGAAGAAATTACCACTGATTATAGATCACTTGATGAACAATTACGCGAGTTCAAAGCTCTAATTAGATTACAGCCGGATAAAATCCAATGTGAAATAGCGCGTGAAATAATTTCAGAAACTCCCATGAATAATTTTTGGGAAGCGTGGAAACCAAACGATTTGATAATTGCAAGTAGAAAAATAGTCAGAGACACACTTCAGATGAAGTTATTTGAATTGCATAAAGAAAAATTTGCAACACTTCCAGTACCGTTGTGTTATAGGCCTTCGGATACACGAAAACAGAATATAGAAGTTGATATTCCAGGACAAAGTGAAAAACAAATTCTCGTATTAAATGATATTGTGCTGGTTGATATCAGCGTCGTTAAAGATGCATTGCGTGCTAATAAATTCCCATGGACGTTAGGTTACGCAGCGACGATACACTCTTCACAGGGATTGACTATATCGGATACAATTGTTTGGATGGTGGATAATCACATCGAATGGTCGAATTTAGTCTATCTTGCAGTATCCAGAGTACGAAGAATAAATTAACTTCGAAGAGTTGTCCTGGATGATAATAACGCTACAATGGATGATGCTAGCATCGTTGATGTTAAAATTATTGATAAAAAACTCTCCGGTTACAAACAACAAGACAAGCCTGATCGTGATGTAACGCAGTATGTCCTCGTCGTAACGTGTTATTATGATGTTTCATCGTTGTTAAAACAGCACCTTGAAATTCCTTGCCAAGATCAACTTGTAACAGATTTGGCCAGCGTAGTGGGCCTCGTCGATAAATCTTTTCTAATGCAGAAGCAACTTTTCAAATGCAGAAGCAACTTCAGGTGATGATTTTGTTTTTAGCGGTTCTGCTTGTTTGTATCGACTCGCAACGTCAACTACGGTTAGCGCGTATTTGTAACCGTTGTCATGTGGTAAAAACAATAAATCAGCTTGATGAACTTCATTAGGTCCGGTAACATCAAAATGCGAGAAATTGATTTGTTTAGGACGCGGTAGATAAATTTGCCATATAGCCTGTTTGGATAACCAATTAGCCGCAGTGGCCTTTTTCACTTTTGCGGCACTGGCGAGTTTACTGATTGCTGCTTTACCCTTCCAGTATCCTCTCGGAGAATAATAAATAGATTCCATATTATTAATTACCAGCGCCCATCATCAATTTGCCTTTCATAGCCTATTTTACCAACCACGAAGCCAATTTTTCTTTCAAAGATTTATCAGGAATAGCATTTAACGCATGACTTAATTTCACATCTGCGAGATGCCTGTTTTGCAGATTACTACTTTTATATGCAACATCATGAGCATGACACGCCTTATCAAGGGCGTTTATCGGACACTCGCCGGGTCGGGGTTGATTTTGATCATCAAGTCTGATATCTAATCGTGTTCCGGGGCCACAATAGCTATATCCTGGAAGGTGCTTTTCTCCGGGGTACTTTGCCCATGGGGTTCCAGGGAGCTTTGCCAATTTGGCTGCGATATCACCTCCTCGTTTTTTTTTAAAACATTTCCGAATTGTAAAATCTTTGAATTTGTAGAAACAAATCTAAATTTTTTTATACCACATGTTGCACATCTACCAGTTAGTGCAGATCTGTTATTTTTAGTTGTAACCGTCGTAACCGTCGTCACATCATTTGTGTTAGTACGCGTTTTACACTTCACACAATATAGATCCATAATTTATGTATAGAGATATGAATATAATTGATTTTTCAGCGACTAAAACAAGAGAACCAGTTAAGCATCATGCAGCGCTACCAAACTCTGGATCCGGCAAGACGCAATTGTTGCTCAATTTAATAATGAGATGGATGAAGTGGGATAAGTTGTATTTAATTGCCCCATGCGTAGATGATCAGCGATGCTATGAAGTGCTAAAAGATTTTAATGAAAACGCATCAGAAATTAAGGGTGAGAACGCCATTGATTTTATAACTGATATTGACGAGGCACCATCAGTGGATAACCTTGATGGGAACATTAACAATTTAGTCGTATACGACGATGTGATGTTAGACAATCAAAAAAAAACCTGCTAGGATATTTTCCAGAGGCAGGCATAAAAACACTGACGTGATATATGTCACTCAACGCTACAATCAGATTCCAAAAGTGATCAAAGATAACTGTAATATTCTTGCTGTGTTTAACGGCGTTGATACACATACGCTACGAAATATTTGGCAGACATGGTGTTCGGATATGGACTTCAATCAATTTAAAAATTTATTTAGTCATGCTCAGTCGACTCCGCATGGATTTATAACAATAAATTTACATGATCCTCGGACACGATATCGTATCGGACTGGATCAAATATTTGGTTGAAATCATTTATTATTTTTGTTAACCAGAACTGAAAGTTCCAGCAGCAGAGAGGGTGAACGACAACAACGTTGTGACCAAAATTGATTAAAAATCGTAAAGTCTCCGATTGCTAAATGGAGACTTATTTTTTTTGGGTTAAATGAGATTTCGTAGGAAGGCTTATTTTGTCTAAAAAGGTTGTAGGATTCACACTCTCTGCTGCTGCATTAGCTACTTCAAGTTTCGTCCACTCTGCAGATAAATACAATATCTATTCTTACCTTATAAAATGTTGTTGAAGATTTTAACGCCATCATTCAGCACACGATAGGCTTTACGTGGCGGCCAGTATTATTGGTGGAGGACGGACCTGGGGAAACCCCGGAAAGATTCACCGACCCACCAGAAGCTTCTGGCAAGCTTTCTCACAAAACTACATTAGCCCAATCTTAGACTTGAACCCACGCAGACAGAGGTGATATGGCAGTGATCCGTAACGGAATTCGCTTTAGACCACTCGGCCATTTGCCCAACACAATCGCCCCACCACCCACCACCCGTTAGAAGTTAATTATGGATTCAGAGGTATTCTTCCAAAAGACGTTTTTTATTCAACTTATCAGATTGAAATTCTCGTTATCGTGAGTCAGCAGGGCACAGAATAAGATCCCAGTAATGCAAGATAGTATCTTCATGATTAGAGTAATACAATAACTCCTTTTATATTCTGATTGTGGAGACGCATACTCCGGAATAAACAAATCATATGATCTTAACTTTGATGTGTTCTTGTGAAACCATTAATATGATACAGTGTAGCTCAATAAATGTTTGTTTTTTCGGTTACCCCCAACGACAAAAAATAAGGTAATTAGTGTCGACCAATTGTTTTGAACTGCTTTGTTTAGGAATACACTAACGTGACTAAACCAGGATAAATCAAAGCTAGCATGGTGGCGCGATGCAATTGTTTATGTGCATGCAAGATTAATTATCTGTGATATCCAATTTTCATCATTCCTTTGATGAATTCATTGATGACACACTAAAATCGGGTAAACAATGGAACATAAGAAGTGGCTAAATTGAGACCGGTTTTATTGATAATTTCAACAAAATTAAACCTATGTGATTTCATTCAGCCGGACATGTCAATTCCGCTTTTTAGAACAGCATATAATCGTGACACTAAATAGCAAATATCCATAAATAACCACAATGTACATAGCAATGTCTTTTTCAGTTATCATCAACAGACATAAACGCCCAAACTCTTTTACAATTTTCAGAATGAATATTTGAACTATTGCAGCATATATACAACATCTGATCTGACGGTACGAGGACTCATTATAACCATTTGATATTTTTGCAAACAACAATACATATACTACCATATCTTGCCATACTCATCTAGGGCAAAAACGAGAGACGAACAATGAATATTCCTTTGCATGTTCAAAATGAAGTCAAAGTATATCTTGATTTCAAGTCTGTATGCAGCTGTTCCTGTAGGGGAAACATTATTTCAATGTTTATAAGAGTAGAGCAATTTAAACATTGTCCTCCTTAATATTTATTATTAAGAGAAATAACATATTTCAAACATATCTAACCTGCTTTGCAAATTCCTCCAAAAGCCGAATAATTGGTCTTACACTGACAGGTAGCATTAGTGCCAGAGGTAGGTTCTTTGCATTCAGCATATTCGTCGCTGCATCCAATATTGGTGGTACAGGATGAATTCAAATCTGGCAAGCAAAGGTTTAAAATATTAACTGCTCGCAAGACCTGAACGAATAGATTAAGGCCTCGTCTTATTCAGCAAGCAGTTATTGTCTAATCTGACATGTGTAGTTACACCAAAGTTATAGATAAAGTCAAATATGAATTTAAATATTGGCGTAATAATTAGGAATCTATCACCTTCTTTTCAAAATGAACTTCTTAACTCATGCCGCCGGCCAGTTATTGGAGTTCTTGTTGGTAAGCAATGGACAAAAAGCAATACCAAAATGTTAGGCCATTTCGTCATGCTTAGTGTGAAAGCCCCTGTATTCTTCTCACAGTGGAAAAATATGTTCAGAAACATGAACTAAAGGTCTTAATGATTTATATTTCAATTTTTCATAATGTATATCATACATTACAGCTGCATATCGGTTTGGTTTGTTTTTGTTGATCTCCGGCACTTCGACAAACGTTTAGCATTAGGCATCAATGCAACTGGAGTAAAGTGATGTTTAACGAACATAGTATCTGATCCGAGCTGGAAATAAGATAACACTGAATGTCAATGAGAAATCAGCTCCATATCAATCAAAGGTCAAACACTAGTTTTGTACGGTGGAATTGAAACAGATAGCTCGATTGTCTGTTTCAGTTGTTAAAGGGATTTGCCTGTGAAATGATTGCACACGTTCATCATTAAGCCTTATTGTGTTGCACTAAAGTACATAAAGGAGAGAAGAAATAAATATTCGAATGTTGAAGGTATGGACAATGTCAGATAGTGTAGATATAAAACAATACAAATAAACAGTGTTATATCAGTGAGACTAGCGTATATGACTATCAATGGCAATACACACTTCTTTTCCTTTGTCGTAATTCATGTTATGATGTTAAAGGTAGAGCAAATCCGATCGTAAAGCTGATTCGATTTGTATTGGGAATGCAGGCTTTAATTATTAGCTCTTGTATATATCAACATATTGATAACGTTGATGTACGTTCTTACCGTCGTCAATAAAGTTCATTTCTGTTTGAAATGTTCCAGTTTGAATTAGTTTCGCTGTTGTATCAGACATTCATTGGCCGTATCAGTATAATGAACAACTTAAAAAGCAATTCTGAAAGTCGAGTCGGTGACAATCGACGGTGGATTGTTTGAACATTCTTGTAAAATGTAAAGGACTGCTACAGTTGTAGAATAAAGATACAATTAATTTCGAAATGTTCTCGAATGTCATGGTAATCACGAATGAATTTGTTTATGTACATCGTAGTAACGACATTTTAAAATAGCTAACCGCCGCAAGCAACGCGTGTTTGACACTTCTTTGCAGCTATACATATTATGCTAGACGGTAAAAATATATGCGGATAACAAAATACTGTGATGAACATTTGCTTTACACTCAATAATTTGAGGCAAAGATATCAGTTTGTAATATTTTAAATCTCAACAGTCGTGTGCAAACATATTTCGTCCGTTCGATTCAAAAACAGATTTGAGTATACAAGGTTGAAATATGAGCATTATGTCATTAGTAAAAGAGAAGGAAACTTCGTCTTTGACTAGATTAATATATTCATAAACCTTGAAAATTTAATAAAAACCGTGAAACGCGATTGATAAAAGAGATCACTAATTCTGAATTGATAAATATTTTAAATCTGCATGACTTTATTTCGACTGATATATCTTTGCTAGCATGAATAAATATGAACAGCAATCAATTTAATTTACAAATACATACATATACATTCATTAATTAAGATCTGACAAAATTCGTTATATTCTTTCCCAAATGATTATCGCGTGAGTTTCATTTTGATATCAATGACTAATAACTTTAGTTTTCCATCATATTTAGTCAATCTAGATTTATGTCAAGAAATCTCTGAATTGCCATTCTCGAGGACTAGGTTGAAAATGCTACAATACCTCACAACGCTTAGGTAGGACGTCAATGATGGCAGAAACAATGGACATTTCGATTAGAATTTGAAAAGGACGAAACGTGAAACCTTACGTGTGTGGATATAACGAGCATTAGACGCGAATTGTTTGTTCGATGATAATACGATAAATATATGGAATTAAACCGTGTGTTTACATCGTCGACATGTGATCTAGTTTTGAACCTAGAATATATTTATTTCAAACGTGATTTACCTGCTTTGCAAATTCCTCCAACAACTGTGTAATTGCTCTTACATTGACATGTGTTATTAGCGCCAGGAGTGGTTGCTTTACATTCAGCATATTGGTCGCTGCATCCACTAATAGTGTTGCACGATGAATTCAAATCTGTTAAATAAATTGTTTAGTTTTATTAACTGAACGTCGCATAGGAAATTAAGAGCACCAATTCATTTTAAAGAGACACAAGTCCTGCATTAGCTAATTCAAGTTTCGTCCACTCTGCAGATAAATACAATATCTATTCTTACCTTATAAAATGTTGTTGAAGATTTTAACGCCATCATTCAGCACACGATAGGCTTTACGTGGCGGCCAGTATTATTGGTGGAGGACGGACCTGGGGAAACCCCGGAAAGATTCACCGACCCATGAGAAGCTTCTGGCAAGCTTTCTCACAAAACTACATTAGCCCAATCTTAGACTTGAACCCACGCAGACAGAGGTGATATGGCAGTGATCCGTAATGGAATTCGCTTTAGACCACTCGGCCATTTGCCCAACACAATCGCCCCACCACCCACCAACCGTTATAAGTTAATTATGGATTCAGAGGTATTCTTCCAAAATACGTTTTTAATTCAACTTATCAGATTGAAATTCTAGTTATCGTGAGTCAGCAGGGCACAAAATAAGATCCCAGTAATGCAAGATATTATCTCCATGATTAGAGTAATACAATAACTCCTTTTATATTCTGATTGTGGAGACGCATACTCCGGAATAAACAAATCATATGATCTTAACTTTGTTGTGTTCTTGTGAAACCATTAATATGATACAGTGTAGCTCAATAAATGTTTGTTTTCTCAGTTGCCCACAACGAGAAAAAATAAGGTAATTACTGTCGACCAATTGTTTTGAACTGCTTTGTTTAGGAATACACTAACGTGACTAAACCAGGATAAATCAAAGCTAGCATGGTGGCGCGATGCAATTGTTTATGTGCATGCAAGATGAATTATGTGCGATAGCCAATTTTCATGATTCCTTTGATGAATTCATTGATGACACACTAAAATCAGGTAAACAATGGAACATAAGAAGTGGCTAAATTGAGACCGGTTTTATTGATAATTTCAACAAAATTAAACCTATGTGATTTCATTCAGCCTGACATGTTAATTCCGCTTTTTTTAACAGCATATCATCGTGACACTAAATAGCAAATATCCATAAATAACCACAATATACATAGCAATGTCTTTTTCAGTTATCATCAACAGACATGAACGCCCAAACACTTTTTCAATTTTCAGAATGAATATTTTAACTATTGCAGCATATATACAACAACTGATCTGACGGTACGAGGACTCATTATAACCATTTGATATTTTTGCAAACAACAATACATATACTACCATATCTTGCAATACTCATCTAGGGCAAAAACGAGAGACGAACAATGAATATTACTTTGCATGTTGAAAATGAAGTCAAAGTATATCTTGATTTCAAGTCTGTATGCAGCTGTTCCTGTAGGGGAAACATTATTTCAATGTTTATAGGAGTAGAGCAATTTAAACGTTGTCCTCCTTAATATTTATTATTAAGAGAAATAACATATTTCAAACATATCTAACCTGCTTTGCAAATTCCTCCAAAAGCCGAATAATTGGTCTTACACTGACAGGTAGCATTAGTGCCAGAGGTAGGTTCTTTGCATTCAGCATATTCGTCGCTGCATCCAATATTGGTGGTACAGGATGAATTCAAATCTGTCAAGCAAAGGTTTAAAACATTAACTGCTCGCAAGACCTGAACGAATAGATTAAGGCCTCGTCTTATTCAGCAAGCAGTTATTGTCTAATTTGACATGTGTAGTTACACCAAACTTATAGATAAAGTCAAATATGAATTTAAATATTGACGTAATAATTAGGAATCTAGCACCTTCCTTTTAAAAAATGAACTTCTTAACTCATGCCGCCGGCTAGTTATTGGAGTTCTTGTTGGTAAGCAATGGACAAAAAGCAATACCAAAATGTTAGACCATTTCGTCATGCTTAGTGTAAAAGCCTCTGTATTCTTCTCACAGTGGAGAAATATGTTCAGAAACATGAACTAAAGGTCTGAATGATTTATATTTCAATTTTTCATAATTTATATCATACATTATAGCTGCATATCGGTTTGGTTTGTTTTTGTTGATCTCCGGCACTTCGACACACGTTTAGCATTAGGCGTCAATGCAACTGGAGTAAAGTGATGTTTAACGAACATAGTATCTGATCCGAGCTGGAAATAAGATAACACTGAATGTCAATGAGAAATCAGCTCCATATCAATCAAAGGTCAAACACTAGTTTTGTACGGTGGAATTGAAACAGCTCGACTGTCTGTTTCAGTTGCTTAAGGGATTTGCCTGTGAAATGATTGCACACGTTCATCATTAAGCCTTATTGTGTTGCACTAACGTACATAGAGGAGAGAAGAAATAAATATTCGAATGTTGAAGGTATGGACAATGTCAGATAGTGTAGATATAAAACAATACAAATAAACAGTGTTATATCAGTGAGACTAGCGTATATGACTATCAATGGCAATACACACTTCATTTCCTATGTAGTAATTCATGTTATGATGTTAAAGGTAGAGCAAATCCGATCGTAAAGCTGATTCGATTTGTATTGGAAATGCAGTCTTTAATTATTAGCTCTTGTATATATCAACATATTGATAACGTTGATGTACGTTCTTACCGTCGCCAATAAAGTTCATTTCTGTTTGAAATGTTCCAGTTTGAATTAGTTTCGCTGTTGTATTAGACATTCATTGGCCGTATCAGTATAATGAACAACTTAAAAAGCAATTCTGAAAGTCGCGTCGGTGACAATCGACCGGGGATTGTTTGAAAATTCTTGTAAAATGTAAAGGACTGCTACAGTTGTAGAATAAAGATACAATTAATTTCGAAATGTTCTCGAATGTCATGGTAATCACGAATGAATTTGTTTATGTACATCGTAGTAACGACATTTTAAAATAGCTAACCGCCGCAAGCAACGCGTGTTTGACACTTCTTTGCAGCTATACATATTATGCTAGACGGTAAAAAATATATGCGGATAAGAAAATACTGTGCTAAACATCTGCTTTACACTCAACAATTTGAGGCAAAGATATCAGTTTGTAATATTTTAAATCTCAACAGTCGTGTGCAAACATATTTCGTCCGTTCGATTCAAAAACAGATTTGAGTATACAAGGTTGAAATATGAGCATTATGTCATTAGTAAAAGAGAAGGAAACTTCGTCTTTGACTAGATTAATATATTCATAAACCTTGACAATTTAATAAAAACCGTGAAACGCGATTTATAAAAGAGATCACTAATTCTGAATTGATAAATATTTTAAATCTGCATGACTTTATTCCGACTGATATATCTTTGCTAGCATGAATAAATATGTACAGCAATCAATTTAATTTACAAATACATACATATACATTCATTAATTAAGATCTGAAAAAATTCGTTATATTCTTTCCCAAATGATTATTGCGTGAGTTTTATTTTGATATCAAGGACTAATAACTTTAGTTTTCCATCATATTTAGTCAATCTAGATTTATGTCAAAAAATCTCTGAATTGTCATTCTCGAGGACTATGTTGAAAATGCTACAATACCTCACAATGCTTAGGTAGGACGTCAATGATGGCAGAAACAATGGACATTTCGATTAGAATTTGAATAGGACGAAACGTGAAACGGTACGTGTGTGGATATAACGAGCATTAGACGCGAATTATTTGTTCGATGATAATACGATAAATATATGGAATTAAACCGTGTGTTTGCATCGTCGACATGTGATCTAGTTTTGAACCTAGAATATATTTATTTCAAACGTGATGTACCTGCTTTGCAAATTCCTCCAACAACTGTGTAATGGCTCTTACATTGACATGTGTTATTAGCGCCAGGAGTGGTTGCTTTACATTCAGCATATTGGTCGCTGCATCCACTAATAGTGTTGCACGATGAATTCAAATCTGTTAAATAAATTGTTTAGTTTTATTAACTGAACGTCGCATAGGAAATTAAGAGCACCAATTCATTTTAAAGAGACACAAGTCCTGCATTAGCTACTTCAAGTTTCGTCCACTCTGCAGATAAATACAATATCTATTCTTACCTTATAAAATGTTGTTGAAGATTTTAACGCCATCATTCAGCACACGATAGGCTTTACGTGGCGGCCAGTATTATTGGTGGAAGACGGACCTGGGGAAACCCCAGAAAGATTCACCGACCCACCAGAAGCTTCTGGCAAGCTTTCTCACAAAACTACATTAGCCCAATCTTAGACTTGAACCCACGCAGACAGGTGAGATGGCAGTGATCCGTAACGGAATTCGCTTTAGACCACTCGGCCATTTGCCCCACACAATCGCTCCACCCCCCACCACCCGTTAGAAGTTAATTATGGATTCAGAGGTATTCTTCCAAAATACGTTTTTTATTCAACTTATCAGATTGAAATTCTCGTTATCGTGAGACAGCAGGGCACAAAATAAGATCCCAGTAATGCAAGATAGTATCTTCATGATTAGAGTAATACAATAACTCCTTTTATATTCTGATTGTGGAGACGCATACTCCGGAATAAACAAATCATATGATCTTAACTTTGTTGTGTTCTTGTGAAACCATTAATATGATACAGTGTAGCTCAATAAATGTTTGTTTTTTCGGTTGCCCCCACCGAGAACAAATTAGGTAATTAGTGTCGAGCAATTGTTTTGAACTGCTTTGTTTAGGAATACACTAACGTGACTAAACCAGGATAAATCAAAGCTAGCATGGTGGCGCGATGCAATTGTTTATGTGCATGCAAGATGAATTATGTGCGATAGCCAATTTTCATGATTCCTTTGATGAATTCATTGATGACACACTAAAATCAGGTAAACAATGGAACATAAGAAGTGGCTAAATTGAGACAGGTTTTATTGATAATTTCAACAAAATTAAACCTATGTGATTTCATTCAGCCTGACATGTTAATTCCGCTTTTTTTAACAGCATATCATCGTGACACTAAATAGCAAATATCCATAAATAACCACAATATACATAGCAATGTCTTTTTCAGTTATCATCAACAGACATGAACGCCCAAACACTTTTTCAATTTTCAGAATGAATATTTTAACTATTGCAGCATATATACAACAACTGATCTGACGGTACGAGGACTCATTATAACCATTTGATATTTTTGCAAACAACAATACATATACTACCATATCTTGCAATACTCATCTAGGGCAAAAACGAGAGACGAACAATGAATATTACTTTGCATGTTGAAAATGAAGTCAAAGTATATCTTGATTTCAAGTCTGTTCCTGTAGGGGAAACATTATTTCAATGTTTATAGGAGTAGAGCAATTTAAACGTTGTCCTCCTTAATATTTATTATTAAGAGAAATAACATATTTCAAACATATCTAACCTGCTTTGCAAATTCCTCCAAAAGCCGAATAATTGGTCTTACACTGACAGGTAGCATTAGTGCCAGAGGTAGGTTCTTTGCATTCAGCATATTCGTCGCTGCATCCAATATTGGTGGTACAGGATGAATTCAAATCTGTCAAGCAAAGGTTTAAAACATTAACTGCTCGCAAGACCTGAACGAATAGATTAAGGCCTCGTCTTATTCAGCAAGCAGTTATTGTCTAATTTGACATGTGTAGTTACACCAAACTTATAGATAAAGTCAAATATGAATTTAAATATTGACGTAATAATTAGGAATCTAGCACCTTCCTTTTAAAAAATGAACTTCTTAACTCATGCCGCCGGATAGTTATTGGAGTTCTTGTTGGTAAGCAATGGACAAAAAGCAATACCAAAATGTTAGACCATTTCGTCATGCTTAGTGTAAAAGCCTCTGTATTCTTCTCGCAGTGGAGAAATATGTTCAGAAACATGAACTAAAGGTCTGAATGATTTATATTTCAATTTTTCATAATTTCTATCATACATTATAGCTGCATATCGGTTTGGTTTGTTTTTGTTGATCTCCGGCACTTCGACAAACGTTTAGCATTAGGCGTCAATGCAACTGGAGTAAAGTGATGTTTAACGAACATAGTATCTGATCCGAGCTGGAAATAAGATAACACTGAATGTCAATGAGAAATCAGCTCCATATCAATCAAAGGTCAAACACTAGTTTTGTACGGTGGAATTGAAACAGCTCGACTGTCTGTTTCAGCTGCTTAAGGGATTTGCCTGTGAAATGATTGCACACGTTCATCATTAAGCCTTATTGTGTTGCACTAGCGTACATAGAGGAGAGAAGAAATAAATATTCGAATGTTGAAGGTATGGACAATGTCAGATAGTGTAGATATAAAACAATACAAATAAACAGTGTTATATCAGTGAGACTAGCGTATATGACTATCAATGGCAATACACACTTCATTTCCTATGTAGTAATTCATGTTATGATGTTAAAGGTAGAGCAAATCCGATCGTAAAGCTGATTCGATTTGTATTGGAAATGCAGTCTTTAATTATTAGCTCTTGTATATATCAACATATTGATAACGTTGATGTACATTCTTACCGTCGCCAATAAAGTTCATTTCTGTTTGAAATGTTCCAGTTTGAATTAGTTTCGCTGTTGTATTAGACATTCATTGGCCGTATCAGTATAATGAACAACTTAAAAAGCAATTCTGAAAGTCGCGTCGGTGACAATCGACCGGGGATTGTTTGAAAATTCTTGTAAAATGTAAAGGACTGCTACAGTTGTAGAATAAAGATACAATTAATTTCGAAATGTTCTCGAATGTCATGGTAATCACGAATGAATTTGTTTATGTACATCGTAGTAACGACATTTTAAAATAGCTAACCGCCGCAAGCAACGCGTGTTTGACACTTCTTTGCAGCTATACATATTATGCTAGACGGTAAAAAATATATGCGGATAAGGAAATACTGTGCTAAACATCTGCTTTACACTCAATAATTTGAGGCAAAGATATCAGTTTGTAATATTTTAAATCTCAACAGTCGTGTGCAAACATATTTCGTCCGTTCGATTCAAAAACAGATTTGAGTATACAAGGTTGAAATATGAGCATTATGTCATTAGTAAAAGAGAAGGAAACTTCGTCTTTGACTAGATTAATATATTCATAAACCTTGACAATTTAATAAAAACCGTGAAACGCGATTTATAAAAGAGATCACTAATTCTGAATCGATAAATATTTTAAATCTGCATGACTTTATTCCGACTGATATATCTTTGCTAGCATGAATAAATATGAACAGCAATCAATTTAATTTACAAATACATACATATACGTTCATTAATTAAGATCTGAAAAAATTCGTTATATTCTTTCCCAAATGATTATTGCGTGAGTTTTATTTTGATATCAAGGACTAATAACTTTATTTTTCCATCATATTTAGTCAATCTAGATTTATGTCAAGAAATCTCTGAATTGTCATTCTCGAGGACTATGTTGAAAATGCTACAATACCTCACAATGCTTAGGTAGGACGTAATGATGGCAGAAACAATGGACATTTCGATTAGAATTTGAATAGGACGAAACGTGAAACGTTACGTGTGTGGATATAACGAGCATTAGACGCGAATTATTTGTTCGATGATAATACGATAAATATATGGAATTAAACCGTGTGTTTGCATCGTCGACATGTGATCTAGTTTTGAACCTAGAATATATTTATTTCAAACGTGATTTACCTGCTTTGCAAATTCCTCCAACAACTGTGTAATGGCTCTTACATTGACATGTGTTATTAGCGCCAGGAGTGGTTGCTTTACATTCAGCATATTGGTCGCTGCATCCACTAATAGTGTTGCACGATGAATTCAAATCTGTTAAATAAATTGTTTAGTTTTATTAACTGAACGTCGCATAGGAAATTAAGAGCACCAATTCATTTTAAAGAGACACAAGTCCTGCATTAGCTACTTCAAGTTTCGTCCACTCTGCAGATAAATACAATATCTATTCTTACCTTATAAATGTTGTTGAAGATTTTAACGCCATCATTCAGCACACGATAGGCTTTACGTGGCGGCCAGTATTATTGGTGGAAGACGGACCTGGGGAAACCCCAGAAAGATTCACCGACCCACCAGAAGCTTCTGGCAAGCTTTCTCACAAAACTACATTAGCCCAATCTTAGACTTGAACCCACGCAGACAGAGGTGAGATGGCAGTGATCCGTAACGGAATTCGCTTTAGACCACTCGGCCATTTGCCCCACACAATCGCCCCACCCCCCACCACCCGTTAGAAGTTAATTATGGATTCAGAGGTATTCTTCCAAAATACGTTTTTTATTCAACTAATCAGATTGAAATTCTCGTTATCGTGAGACAGCAGGGCACAAAATAAGATCCCAGTAATGCAAGATAGTATCTTCATGATTAGAGTAATACAATAACTCCTTTTATATTCTGATTGTGGAGACGCATACTCCGGAATAAACAAATCATATGATCTTAACTTTGTTGTGTTCTTGTGAAAGCATTAATATGATACAGTGTAGCTCAATAAATGTTTGTTTTTTCGGTTGCCCCCACCGAGAACAAATTAGGTAATTAGTGTCAAGCAATTGTTTTGAACTGCTTTGTTTAGGAATACACTAACGTGACTAAACCAGGATAAATCAAAGCTAGCATGGTGGCGCGATGCAATTGTTTATGTGCATGCAAGATGAATTATGTGCGATAGCCAATTTTCATGATTCCTTTGATGAATTCATTGATGACACACTAAAATCAGGTAAACAATGGAAGCAGCAGAAGGGGCGAATCAGACAACATTTTTAGACAAGTATTCACTGAAATCACGCTTAAAATCAATGAAACCAATGACATCAGACCCAAAAGTCAATGACATCAGGTCCCAAATATGTGTGTGTTTCATGGATTAGGTCCAAAAAAAAATTATGAAAAAATCAATGAAATTAATGAAATCAAAAACTTTTCAACTATTACATTTTTTGGGAAAAAGGGACTACAACGTCGTTGTCACTACCCTCTCTGCTGCTAGAACTTTCAGTTGGGGTTAACCGAATAATTGATCCAGTCCGATACGATATCGTGTTCCAGACCTTGTCTGGGGGACGAAAATCACTACGATTTCACAAATAGACTAATTTGTAAAACCTCCTCTTGTAAATCAATCAGATTATTAGACTGGTCAGTGAGTTTGAAATTAATTCTGGTTAATGAATTATTATGACATCGCATATAGACTGGATTCACCGGGGACTCAATTATTAAAAACCCTGGAGGAGCTGTTGGTGCAAATGAATACAAAATATATCCCTGCTGAGCTTGATTTGATCGTTCTAAATTTATTTGATAGCTTCCTTCGATCACATCACATACTAAATTGAGTGCAATCACCGTTGAAATATTCACATTGAACGGAGCAATATGCCTGCCACCACCATCTGGGTCATTATTATGTTTGAGGATAGTTGTTTGTGGTTGTGATGGTGTTTTTTCCACGTATCATGGATTTTTTTGAAACCTTCATCGATGGCATCATCGAGAGATTTTTGTAGTTCTGAGATATTATATCCTGGAAGTTTGAATGTTGGAATATCTCCTATGCGGATCCTATATTCTATTGCAAATAAATCTCTTGTTTTAGGACTACTGTCACCTAATACTTCTTGAATAATTTGTGAATGAAATGTTTCCATGTCATTGATGATTTTGTTACATGTTTCTACGACACTGATAAATTCATCTCGGGTGAGAGTGCCGGATCTAAGAGATATAAACAACAACGAAATATCGTTATTGAAAGCTGTGAAATTTTCAGTGATTTTATCCCGGTTAGCAAGATGATGAATAAGTCGTACTCTTTCATCATATTCTACTCTAATGAAAAAATATGACTTATCATAATCTTTATAACTCCTTACTGGATTATCAGATTTTGTCCTGTCTGTGATATAATCAGTTTTTTGTGGTTCTGGTAATTTAACGGTTTTTCCTCCGGGTGGTAATTCAGGCCATCCTAGTACGGTTCTAATAGAACTCTGATAGATATCTACGACGTATCCTTCTGTGCTTATTTCAATGGCAGATGATAGTGTCGGCACATGAACTGTTATAGCTATTTTTGATTCTTTTCCAGTAATCGATTTTATTCTACGCGCGAATTCATCATTGATTTGTTCAATTTGATATGATCCGGTTGGTATGGAAACAACGTTCCAGTCTGGGGTACCGTCGGGTTTATTCTTATTTGCAAATACCAGTGAATTATTCGGTTGTTGACCACCAAATGGTTTTGACCTAATATTTGGCCAGCTGTGGTATACTCGTAATTTTGCTAGCGCTATCTCCTTCACTGGGACCGGAGAGGGGAAATTCACACTGAATTCTGGATTCGTTGAGGTTATTGAGATCATGCTTGTTTGTACTGGTTTTGTGTTCTCCACTATTTGTTGAAGTAATTCCATCTGTGTTGTCATTGTTATTATATTCATGATGTATTTCTAATTTTGACATCGCAGAATCATATATATCTACCATCGCTGAAAACTCACTCTCTGATATAATTGTATCATCGAGAGATGACGATATCAATGAGGATAATTGCGAGTATGCAGTAGACACAACATGAAATTGAATTATGTAGTCTTGTAGTTTCCGTTGGCTGCATGAGGATATTTTTTTTGTGATTATTGAAATTATTCCAGCGATTGTTGTTGCCGCAGAAATGCAAATTGGAACAGCTATCGGAGCCATCATTGTCACTGAAGACAGTATAATACCGGCTCCGGTGATTACACCACTCACAGCGTACACAGTAACATCAATTGCGGTAATTCTCCTGCGATATTTTTTAATTTTCAATTCATACTCCTCAGACAAGGTTTTGAGTCTAGTTTGATACTCTCTGACCTGATCATAGCGATATTGCGATGATGAAATCATTTTTTATTTTAAATATGCTAGCGTTTTCAATTACGATTTACTTAAATTCGCTACGAATTCCACATACCACGTTGTTGAGACCCTAACCAAATGAGTATCAGTAGATGCGATTGTGAACTTTTCAGTTGTATTCTTGTCGATGATCGTTGAAATCGTATTATTGAACCCGGATGAACTGGACGATGAAATCTTAAATTGAGACGATGGTGTTACTAGTGTTAATCGATAAATACCCTTAACGGTTGCAGTGATATCTAATGTGTTGTTTGTAGGTGTCCACTCAAATGATCCGTGTTGGATTGTGTATACTAAGTTGTTGGTTTTCTCATGAGGAATTTTCGTTTTTCCAATGGCTGTTATCACCCTCGAAAGATCACCTTTGATGCCTTCGATGGAAGTTTTCGTCTCATCAATGGATTTTTTAATATCAGGGAGTTTTAGTTCGATTTTATCTAACGGGGTTCCAATAAATGTATCAATGGCGTCGGTTGTTGTTTTTGTTGCTTCGTTGATAACCTTTTGATCATCAACAAACGTTTTAATTTCAGCGATAGATGGTGTAACTACAATTGGGGATCCAAAGAACTTATGAACGACATTTCTACGGAAACTATTGTAGTTTTTTAAATGATCTTCAAATTCTTTATCGTGGTTTGTAAATCGATCTGTAATCGTCGAAAAAAGTACACCCGGTTTGAGTTTACCCTAATCGGAAAATAGCGCAACGGTGTTCTCGATTGCGTTTTGTTGTTTAACTAAAATATCATCCAGAGAAATATTACTGGTTTTCAATTTACCCTGATCGGAAAATAGCGCAACGGTGTTCTCGATTGCGTTTTGTTGTTTAACCAAAATATCATCCAGAGAAATATTACTGGATTTCAATTTACCCTGTTTGTCTTGAAATACAACTATTTCATTCGGGTCAACACTTGTTAAGTTCAACGTCTCAGCGATTTCATCTTTAATTTTTTTTTGTATATCCTTGATAGAATCAGAGGTTGCAGTGTCATCGGGTTTGGGTTTCAGAGGTCTTCCCCAAATATCAATCATGATATTTTATATATCTCTCTCTAAAAAGCGATTACTAGTGTAGTCATTTACGACAATATGTGGTGGTTTTCCCCTTGGGTTACCCAAGGAGTTAGAAATAGCGTCAAGGACATTTAATACTTCACTGCCGCATATTGGTGGGTCATTGATTTGTTGTGTTGGTAGCGTAGAATACCAAGTCTTCATTGGAAGGGTTTTTATATACCGCATAAACTCTTTTGGTGGGGCTAATCCATATGAATCAAAATAGACAATCCCACGTGGATCAATAGCGTATGCAACCCAGTGAGTTCCAGGTCCAGTGCTGTTATCGAGATTAATAATACCTGTTTCAGTTTTGTTTGGTTGATGTGGTAATTGATCTTTCATAAAAACACCTCTGAAATTTTTAATCACTAGTTTTTTAGCCGCATCCATTAAATCAAAATTGGACATTGGAACCATCGAAGATTTGGGAACCATAGGTTCGGAAATTGAAGATTTCTGAATTAATAAACCGTTCCTGGTAGTCTCAGGCCTGATCCGTGAACGGATCTTCCGCTGTACCATGAATACGGGGTTCCTGGTAGTCTTAGACCCTTTCCACTGTACCACGAATACGGGGTTCCTGGTAGTCTTAGACCCAATCCTTGAACGGATCGTCTCTTTTTTTTATATCCTTGTCCAGCTGCCTTCTTAAGTGCCATTCCTGCTGCAGTACCAACGGCTCCTAACGCTGCTGCTTTAGCCACCGCTGGGGCTGCTGCTGCAATCAATGCTGGTATTGCAGCTAACAATGGAAATATACCACCCGTTTTCATCATATTTTTAATAGCAGCCGCAGAGAGAGTAATCTGAACTCCCTTTTTATCCTTGAAAGCATCATTGAAATGTTTCACCTGACGAGTTGTCAGCGATAATTTATTTTCACCACCAGTCATTTGATTAGGTTTCAACGTGATTGTGGTTCCACATTTTTTAGCCGATTCTGATTGCAATTTTTTGATTTGACCAGGAGTTAACGTAACACTAATAACACTATATGACATTATATATAATTGATTGATTCTAATTCAATGAAAAATCGTTCAAAGATTTTCTACTGGGGCATCTACCACTCTCATTCTTCCACCAACACCTTCGAGTAGCATTGATTTATCACTGAGAATGACAGCAACCGCTCTATAATTAGCAATAGCACCATGAGTCACATTAGCTCTAAAGTGTATATCAACAACTGACTGTCTTGTCAAATCGAGATGTTCCAGTGAGAAGTAGTAGATCGGATACAGATTCTTAAAATCAAATTGTGATATTTGCAAACCAGTATCGACATTTTGATCGCGTGCCATAAATGACAACAGACGATGATAAACTCGTGCAATATGATTTTCTGTGTAATTAAGTTGTATATCCTCAGATGGTTCCTGCTGGCCGTTTATTCTCAGTGAGACGTCTTTCACACCTAATTGATCAAATATCATATGACTGAAGAGTTGATTGCCAACTCGTGTGTTATCTTGGAACGCAATAAATATATGACGTGGCGCAGAAACGCCTTGTTTTGATGCTAGGTTCCAAGTGAATAACCCGTTGATATTTGATTGCTTCACATCTGTACTCACGGTTAGCCAACTCAACAACGACTTTCCTCCTTGGTCCATAAATGATAGTAGTCGTTGTTCTGCGGTGATTGCTGGAGTCAACACTGGCATCCACAATGATATTTTTGTTAAATTGACTTTACCGGCATCATCATTTACATGTGCTGCAGCTGGGTTTGCTGGAATCCTCCAAATTGCGTCGTTATCATCACTCTTTCGTACAAGCGATACTGTATGCTTCGCCCCGTAGATAACTTTTCTGACGTTTCTACAGAATCCAAATATGTGATGCAGTGGAATCGCACATGAAAATGGTCTACGCCCTACTCCCAACATTGCGTTTCGTGTTGCAGCTCCTAGATTGAAATTAGGATCGTTGTTTATAATCATATTTTCAACATCAGCATTAGCTGTATCAGCATTATTTCTTGGTCGTCTTACAACAAATGGATTTCCACCAGCGGTATTCTTACCATCTTTTGCAAACATCATAGAGGGTCCTGCTGATCTTGTATAATCATCAGAATATCTCGCTAACCCTATGATTGTTGTAGCCACATCAACATCACGATCTATGGACTCAATTTCTTTTCCATCAATGAGATATCTAACACTCTCAAATAGCGCCATAATACCATTATTGACAAAACCGACTTGAGTACCAGCTGGATACGGTGCTGGTACAGCAGTAGTATCAGCAGCTGTTACAATTTCTCCTTCTACTTCAATAAATGCTTCACAGGGCAAAAAGTATTTACTGGTATCATGGACTTGAAGATCAATTCTTGCTCGACTATTTGAGTCTATGGCATGATAGGCGTAATATTGATAATCGCGTACAGAATCATCCTTGCCAACTGGGGCGTCTATATCAAACGCTGGATCAGATGATTTTTTGAACATTTTATTCTATTTATCAGAGTCTAAATAGTGAAATCGTAAACGATTTTTCCATTTTCATCGACGTAGTTTTTTAAGGCCACTTCCCGCTATCATGTTTGCAATATTGCTTTGGTCTCCTTGATTTACCATCGACGCTAATTTTTCATCTACTGCGTTATTTATAATTTTACTAACACTTGCAGGCATTTCTTCTGTAGACGGTAACGGTTTCTTTTTTCGCCCCACTAATGATGTTATTTTATCCTTCGCAGTTGAAAACGCTTTCCCGGCAAGATTTCCAACAGTACTAATACCCTTATCACGAATAACATCAATGGCTTTCATTGATAACTGTTTAGCTAACGGCATCACTTTTGGGGCCATTCTTGAAAAGAATCCTAAAATGGTATTGCCGAGGCCATCTCCGTAGTATGCCTTATAAACTGGAAACCGTGAATTAACTACATAGACGGGGGTTGGTTTATCATGATTGTAATGGATGATCATTATTATAAAAACAATAGTGTTTTCAATTGTTATTTAATCGCTATGATACCCATTTGCTAACTCGTCAATGAAATCTCGATAGGTTTTGATATCCATGATACCGCCGGCAAATAATCGTCTACAAATATCAGCTGCTTCATTAATTATTTCTGGAGAGTTATTTCCAGCTCGGAACCCTCCTACAAGAACATCTAATCGTGATATATCATTGATAACACTATCAGGACAAATGTTTCCAATCCTTGGATTTCCTAATCCACTTCCGCTATAGCCAGCTGCTTCATCTAGTTTGTCTGTATCCGTGGTTTGTAAATAATCAAGAATATCATCATCATCATCATCAGGTGGTAGTTGTTGTTTTTTTTGTCTCCGTGTTGGTGTTTGACGTCGTTCTTCTAAATCATCATCATCATCATCAGGTGGTAGTTGTTGTTTTTTTTGTCTTCTTGTTTGTCTACGTGTTGGTGTTTGACGTTTTAGTTCTTGCCGTTCTTCTATTTCTCGTTGTCGCTCTTCTATTTGTTCTCTTTTATAATTACTAATTCCCTTTTTAAATTCCTTGTATCCTATCTCATCCTTATTCAAACGACCAATCCCTTTATTTAGTTTATACAAATTATCGAACCAATCATTACTTGATATTCTATCATTTTTATACTCGTCCTTTAAAAAATCTTTTTTTGAATTATAGCTTTGAGCAGCAAAATTACCAAAGGCTTGATAATCCTTTGATTTCAATAAACTAGGTTTTTTTATTACTATTTTAGCATGATCAGTAAATTTATTCAACAGAGAAACAGTCGTTTTTTTCGGATCAGTTTGTTCAGTTTGTTCAGTTTTCGCTGCTATTTTTTCGAGTACAGAAATAAGACCCTCTTCCTTTCTCTTACCGTCAGGATCATCTCCCAGTATAGCACGCTCTACCCCGTACGTTGCTGTGGTTACTGGTTTAAACAATTCTTCAGACCCCAGAGCAAAATCAGTTTGTAAACTCTGTCGTTGTTGCAGTTTATTCCGTACAGAGTCACGAATTGGTACAAATCTCCTGATTGCATCTAGTCGCTCACGAGCCAGTCGGGTTGTTAATGCTTCATTGACCATTATTTGAAATCAGAAACCATTTTTCAATTGTAAAACAATTTCTCCACTTTTTTGACATGTCGGATGATTTTTAACACGGTCATGGAAGTGTTATTTCATCGTGAGACACCTTCTATCAATGATGAGGAAAGTGTGGAATTCTCTAATAAAATAATTAATACCACAGTTTCCTCACTTTTGTTACATGTCGGATGATTTTTAATACCACCATGGAAGTGTTATTTCATCGTGAGACACCTTCTATCATTGATGTTGAAAGTATCAAAATTGTATATAAATAAAATAATACTGATAGTTTCAACATTCTAGTTTTGACCAATCTGACACATCGTCCATCGATTTTTGACATCCCTCTGAGGGTCGGCTAAAAAAAATGATAAATAATCGGGCAATCAAAAAATGATAAGAGTCGGGGCAATCAATGGTCGGGCAATCAAAATTGTTCATTTTCTTGAATTAATGCTCGTAGGTTTCTAATTTTAGAGTTGACTTCTTTTTTCAATTCGTATTCGTTACCTAATTCTTTTCGTATTCCCTCTACGATAGTATACAACGGGACGAACACACTGATGTCACTGGAAAATGAAAGAGAGTCTTTAATAGAATTCTGAATTTTTTTGATGAGTGCATATTTCTTGGGTAGCATATATTTATTGTTGTTAACCCCGTATTCTATATCCTGAAAATCAGACACAATTTGGTCAGGATTTAATCCATCTGATAGTTTGATATCCTGATTTTTCAATTTTGCTATTTCAACTATGATGCTATTCATGTTTTCAGAATTCATTATTCTATAAGTATGACATATCTCTAATTGGAAATTATGACGCATTAGACATAACTAAATTGAACTTTTTGTCCCGTCTTTTTTGAAATAGCCGTTTTGGTTATCCCCTCTGCAACGAATCGTACTGAAGTTCTACAAATATTGAAATACTTGCCGGCTTCATATAATGATTGAAATATTTTCTCTTCGTTAGTTGTTGTATTCAAAGATTTCACTGGTCTCGCTTTATTTGAACAAGTGCCATTCCTTCCTCGTTTGATATTCTCACCTTGTGTGATAGCTTGCAGATTGGATAAAGAATTGTTCCTTGGATTAGAATCAATGTGATCAATAATAAAACCATCTTTGATCAATCCATTAAAACATTCAAATACGAAACGATGATTGCGAAATGTCTTCCTTCCAACATTAAACACCAAATACCCCATACCATTATCCCACCCAATTGGGTTCTTCAGTCTACAGTTTCTGACAGTACCATCACTAGATGCTTCGTAATTTTTAATCACTGGGTGTAGTCTGAATTCTTGGGTCATTATATACTACACTATTGTCTAATTCAATGACTGACCCATTTTGCAGTGATTGATTATACATAAATCTTTCATTTAGACACCTGTTTTATATATAGCATGAAAGAGTTCAAGAGATTGACTTCGAAAAATGCTAAATTCAATGCTGATAGAGAGTTCAAGAGATTATTGAAAATCAATCCTAGATTTAATCTCGATAGACCCAAAAAACGTGTAGTAAACAGAAACAAATGTCAAAGAGACGGAAACATGAAAGAGTTTAAGAGATTATTAAAAATCAATCCTAGATTTAATCTCGATAGACCCAAAAAACGTCCAATAGACGGAAACAAACGTAACAAACGTCCAAGAGACGGAAACATGAAAGAGTTTAAGAGATTATTGAAAATCAATCCTAGATTTAATCTCGATAGACCCAAAAAGCGTAACAAACGCCCAATAGACGGAAACATGAAAGAGTTTAAGAGATTATTGAAAATCAATCCTAGATTTAATCGCGATAGACCCAAAAAACGTAACAAACGTCCAAAAGACGGAAACATGAGATCACCATGGAAGGATGCTCAATTCAATCTTGATATAGTTTCTAATACACCCAAGAATAAAATTCTTGATAAACCCATCAGAGACTGTTTTAATGAATTCAAGCGTGATGGAGCATCTTATTGTTGGTCAACATTTCGAATTGATGGTGTTGTTGACGCTACCATGAATGATGAAAAGGCAGCAGTGATCATTTCACGTATTGGGGAAAAAAGTCATTTTTTCCGAATCAAATTCGTTATCCGTGAAGATGGCAAATGGATTATTAAGGATAAATTTGAACCCATTCTCAGGGGCAAAAAAACTGTCACCGTGAATCAGGATTCCAAACCGGGAATTTTGACTGGAATTGATAAACCCTACTACGAAAGATCTTATCCTGTCACAGCAGTTGTTTACGGGATCTATCCGCTCAATGAAAAACCTGATATTTCAAAACTAGCACCCATGAAATATTCGACAGGGCTAAATTGTGTAGCAGAACGAATAATAGAACACTTCACAAATGCGTCCCGGGGAAATAAACTCACTGATCTAAGACGAAAAAAAATAACCGAGTGGGAGTTCACGGTAAAAGAGCATGGAGCAACAATTCAGGATATAACTAAATTAGAAAAATCATTAAGATTTCCAATATCGGTAAGAACAATCACCGGAGAAGTATTATACGAATCGAAATATAAATCACAGGGGGTTCCCATTGAAATTATTGATCATAACGAACACGCGTGGTCATCTGCAGTAACAATATTTCCACGGGATAGAACCGTAAAATATCTATCCCCAGCAGGGTTGGGACCTGAAGAATGTTTTACCGAGCAGAAATTATTTGATGCTATTTACCATTTGAGTAAAAACGATCCTGTGTCAGCGTGGCTATTTCATAGTAATTCAGACGAGGAATGCAGATTTGATCAGTTTGTAAGGCCCAACGGAGAATTATACCGTACTGAAGAACTGCAGAATCAAATGAAACAACTAGCTAGTGAGTTTTCTGAGGACGGAGAAGAAGACGATCAATTATTAGCAAACTGTTTCACAGTACCATCCATTGCAGCACATTTTGCTAGAAAGAAAAACGCGTGGAAACCAACACGAAGTGAGTTTTTATCAGATGTCAAATTGTCCTGTCTTGAATACAGCCACGGCGGATTATGGAACACAAAATACACCTCTGATTCCGTTATTTCAGTTGATATGATTGCGTGTTATCCAGGAAGTTTTCTTGGGTATGGAGAATGCGAGAAATATTTCAAACGATTTGGACACCCTACACACGAAATGGCCCGCGTTGCTATTAATGGACCACTTCCTGATTTTGATTTAACCGGATTCGCTTGTGTGGTATCATTTGAAATGGCTGAAGGGCTTCATCCGTGTAGTTATCTTTGGATTGGTAAACACATGTCTGAAAAACACTGGATGCCAATAGTGTTATTACGGTATATGCTTGATTGTAAGATGTTAAAATCATTAATTGTCAGTGAAGCAATTATATCCTATCGAGCACAGAAATCAGTCTGGTTACCACAACCTGATCTAGAAAAAATAATTAGCGAAGAGCGAAAACTGTTTCCTGATTTTAATGAACAACAAATCATGGATTGGTCCAGACAGTTATTTGAAATCAGAAACAATGAAGCAAAAAATCTTGGACGAAGAATAATCGGTAAATTTACCCAAGGTGGCAAAGATGATAATACGAAATATTCTTCACGATTGATTATAGACAACGCTGAATACGATTTTGTAATGGCGGATTTAACGAATAAGGGCCTATATGTCAATCGTAAGGACGCATTTATGTCCGATGGAACCAAATTGGGTACAATTGTTACCTACAATGATGGATACCATCCGCAGTACACACATTTGAGAGCTTCTATGCTCGGTTATGCTTCTATCAATCTGTTTTCAATGATCAATAGATTTCCTACCACCGCAGTTAGAGTTGCTACTGACTCATTTTACATAAATAGCAAAATGGCTGATTTTAAGGCTACTGTCAACGAGAAATGGGGATCATGGAGAATTAAAAAAGAAATGATTCATGATTATATTCCATCAGCAGATGTTACCATTGAAAATAATTACTTAGAAAGCAATCAGTGTTCAGAATTTTCTAGTGCACCACCGATTTCTGATCCAATATGCCTGTATAAAACAGTTTATTTAAACGGCTGTGGTGGGTCAGGAAAAACAACCCGGGCAATTGAGTTATTCCGTGGAAACGCTAGCGTTTCTAACATGATTGTACTAACACCAACTCATAGACTCGCCAGAGAGATGATACAGAGAGGGGTAAATGCTTGCACTTATCACAGCTTTTTCCGATGGAAGGGAGATAAATGGACTCCTGAGCGCATGGGAGAGAAATTTATTCCTGAAATTATCATTTGGGATGAAATAGACACAGTGTCAGAAGATGTCTTAAAAATATTTCTTGAGTGGTTGTTATTGAAGAATACAAAAGTCGTTATGTGCGGTGATCACGGACAACCACCACCATTTGTCGGTGCATCTCCCCATGAATGGCTAAAGGGTTTTGTAGACTATTATGAAGAAATTGATACCGATCATAGATCACTTGATCATGAATTAAAAGAATTGAAGAAACTAATTAGATTACAACCGGATAGAATCCAGTGTGAAATAGCCCGTGAAATAATTTCGGAAACTCCCATGAATGAGTTTTGGGAAGCGTGGAGACCAAATGATTTAATCATTGCAAGTAGAAAAATAGTCAGAGACACACTTCAGATGAAGTTATTTGAATTGCATAAACAAAAATTTGCAACACTTCCAGTGCCCCTTTGTTATAGGCCATCGGATACGCGAAAACAGAATATTGAAGTTGATATTCCAGGACAAAGTCAAAAACAGAATTTAGTATTAAATGATATTGTGCTGGTTGATATCAATGTTGTTGAAGATGCATTGCGTGCTAATAAATCCCCGTGGACGCTAGGTTATGCAGCGACGATACACTCTTCACAGGGATTGACTATATCGGATACAACTCTTTGGATGGTAGATAATCGCATAGAATGGTCGAATTTAGTCTATCTCGCAGTGTCTAGAGTACGAAAAATAAATCAACTTCGAAGAATTGTCTTCGATGATGAAATCATTGGTGGAGATGATGACACCACAATAGATGATATTATTGATAAAAAACTCTCCGGTTACAAACAACAGGACAAAAAAAAACAACGAGAATTTGATATTGATGCTGAATTAATAATCACTTTGAAGAAACAACAGAATAATCACTGCGCAAGTTGCAATTGTATAATGCGTTGGCAGTATTCGGATAAGGATCCTCGCCAATTCACCGTAGACAGAAAAAATAACAATCTCGGTCATGTCAGAAATAATGTGATGTTGACTTGTCTTGAGTGCAATAGACGCAAAGGTGCTAGTTAAGACCATGGGGTGGCAATTGAGTATCGTCAGGAATTACTTGTAATTGTTGTCTAGTAAACCCACGCTGAGGGGCAGTTGAATCCAGTTTATAGATTGGAGGTCTACCCGTAAATCGTGTTATACTAGATATCTTATGCGTAGTGACGCTCCAAATAGGATCAGTAGCCCTTTTTCTATCCCCTTCTAGCTCTCCTGGTTCGTATAAGTACCTCACAATGACATTACTACCAAGAATTGGTTGGGAAACGCTAGCGTTTCTAAGGAAATCTTTTTGTGGTTTTTCAGGTATCGACTTCTTTTTAATCGCGTTGATAGGTTTCATGTTGATGGTTCTAGTAATCTCGTTATTCAGTGCGGTAACTACACCTGGTAATCTCTTAACCCATTCACGAGATCTTTTTTCTTGGATGAATTCTTTTGCATATTGATATCCAAATAACCGCTCAGCAAGGGTTTTATTAAACCGTTCTACAATGGCCTGATCACGATGCAGTGCAGTATGCCCTCGTCTGATAGCGACATTGTGATATTTCATTGTAGATAACACTGCACCCTGAAATTCCTTGCCCGGATCAACTTGTAACAGATTTGGCCAGTGCAGAGGACCTCGTCGATAAATCCTTTCAAATGCAGAAGCGACTTCAGTGGCCGATTTTGTTTTTAACGGTTCTGCTTCTTTGTATCGACTTGCAATATCAACTACAGTTAACGCATATTTGTAACCACGATCATGTGGCAGAAAAAATAGATCAGCCTGATGAACTTCATTGGGTCCGGTTACATCAAAATGCGAGAATTGAATTTGTTTAGGCGGTGGTAGATAAATTTGCCATAGTGCCTGTTTGGATAACCAATGAGCCGCAGTGGTTTTTCTCACTTTTGCGGCGCTAGTGAGTTTACTGATTGCAGCGTTACCCTTCCAGTATCCTCTTGGGGAATAGTAAATAGATTCCATGTTGCTATTAATTACCAGCACCTAACATCAATTTACTTTTCATAGCCGATTTTATCAAAAATGAAGCCAATTTTTCTTTGAAGGATTTATCAGTGATAGAATTCAACGCATGAATTAATTTCACATCTGCTAGATGCCTGTGTTGCAAATTGCTGCTTTTATAAGCAACATCATGAAGGTGACAGGCCTTATCAATAGCGTTTATTGGTTCCTCACCGGGTCGGGGCTGATTTTGATCATTGAGTCTGATATCAAGTCTTGTTCCCGGTCCACAATAACTATACCCTGGAAGGTGTTTTTCTCCGGGGTATTTTGCCCATGGGGTTCCAGGGAGTTTTGCTAATTTGGCAGCGATATCACCTCCTCGTTTTTTTTTAAAGGTTCCTTGGGTTCCTTGGGTTTAGAAACAAATCTAAATTTCTTTGTACTACACTGTACGCATTTACCAGAAAGCGCTGATCGGTTATTTTTAGTTGTAATCGTCGTCAAGTCATCTGTGCCAGTACGCGCCTTACACTTCACGCAATATAGATCCATAATTTATGTATAGAGATATGAATATAATTGATTTTTCAGCGACTAAAACAAGAGAACCAGTGAAGCATCATGCAGCGCTACCAAACTCTATCCGCGCAATTATAATCGGGCCATCTGGATCCGGTAAAACGCAATTGTTGCTCAATTTAATAATGAGATGGATGAAGTGGGATAAGTTGTATTTAATTGCCCCTAGCGTAGACGACCAACGATGCTATGAAGTGCTAAAAGATTTTAATGAAAACGCTTCAGAGATTGCCGGCGAGGATGTTATTGAATTTATAACCGATATTGACGAGGCGCCATCCGTGAATGACCTCGATGGAAGTATCAACAATTTAGTTGTATACGACGATGTCATGTTAGATAATCAAAAACTCCTGCTAGAATATTTTCCAGAGGCAGGCATAAAAACACGGATGTGATCTATGTCACTCAACGCTACACTCAGATTCCAAAAGTGATTAGAGATAACTGTAATATGCTTGCTGTATTCAACGGCGTTGATACACATACGCTACGAAATATTTGGCAGACATGGTGTTCTGATATGGACTTCAATCAATTTAGAAATTTCTTTAGTCATGCTCAGTCTGCCCCACACGGATTTGTAACAATAAATTTACATGACCCTCGAACACGATATCGTATCGGACTGGATCAAATATTCGGTTAACCCAGAACTGAAAGTTCTAGTGAGTGACAACGACGTTGTAGTCCCTTTTTCCCAAAAAATGTAATAGTTGAAAACATTTTGATTTCATTAATTTCATTGATTTTTTCATAATTTTTTTTGGACCTAATCCATGAAACACACACATATTTGGGACCTGATGTCATTGACTTTTGGGTCTGATGTCATTGGTTTCATTGATTTTAAGCGTGATTTCAGTGAATACTTGTCTAAAAATGTTGTCTGATTCGCCCCTTCTGCTGCTATGGAACATAAGAAGTGGCTAAAGGGCACAAAATAAGATCCCAGTAATGCAAGATAGTATCTTCATGATTAGAGTAATACAATAACTCCTTTTATATTCTGATTGCGGAGACGCATACTCCGGAATAAACAAATCATATGATCTTAACTTTGTTGTGTTCTTGTGAAACCATTAATATGATACAGTGTAGCTCAATAAATGTTTGTTTTTTCGGTTGCCCCCACCGAGAACAAATTAGGTAATTAGTGTCGAGCAATTGTTTTGAACTGCTTTGTTTAGGAATACACTAACGTGACTAAACCAGGATAAATCAAAGCTAGCATGGTGGCGCGATGCAATTGTTTATGTGCATGCAAGATGAATTATGTGCGATAGCCAATTTTCATGATTCCTTTGATGAATTCATTGATGACACACTAAAATCAGGTAAACAATGGAACATAAGAAGTGGCTAAATTGAGACCGGTTTTATTGATAATTTCAACAAAATTAAACCTATGTGATTTCATTCAGCCTGACATGTTAATTCCGCTTTTTTTAACAGCATATCATCGTGACACTAAATAGCAAATATCCATAAATAACCACAATATACATAGCAATGTCTTTTTCAGTTATCATCAACAGACATGAACGCCCAAACACTTTTTCAATTTTCAGAATGAATATTTTAACTATTGCAGCATATATACAACAACTGATCTGACGGTACGAGGACTCATTATAACCATTTGATATTTTTGCAAACAACAATACATATACTACCATACCTTGCAATACTCATCTAGGGCGAAAACGAGAGACGAACAATGAATATTACTTTGCATGTTGAAAATGAAGTCAAAGTATATCTTGATTTCAAGTCTGTATGCAGCTGTTCCTGTAGGGGAAACATTATTTCAATGTTTATAGGAGTAGAGCAATTTAAACGTTGTCCTCCTTAATATTTATTATTAAGAGAAATAACATATTTCAAACATATCTAACCTGCTTTGCAAATTCCTCCAAAAGCCGAATAATTGGTCTTACACTGACAGGTAGCATTAGTGCCAGAGGTAGGTTCTTTGCATTCAGCATATTCGTCGCTGCATCCAATATTGGTGGTACAGGATGAATTCAAATCTGTCAAGCAAAGGTTTAAAACATTAACTGCTCGCAAGACCTGAACGAATAGATTAAGGCCTCGTCTTATTCAGCAAGCAGTTATTGTCTAATTTGACATGTGTAGTTACACCAAACTTATAGATAAAGTCAAATATGAATTTAAATATTGACGTAATAATTAGGAATCTAGCACCTTCCTTTTAAAAAATGAACTTCTTAACTCATGCCGCCGGCTAGTTATTGGAGTTCTTGTTGGTAAGCAATGGACAAAAAGCAATACCAAAATGTTAGACCATTTCGTCATGCTTAGTGTAAAGGCCTCTGTATTCTTCTCACAGTGGAGAAATATGTTCAGAAACATGAACTAAAGGTCTGAATGATTTATATTTCAATTTTTCATAATTTATATCATACATTATAACTGCATATCGGTTTGGTTTGTTTTTGTTGATCTCCGGCACTTCGACAAACGTTTAGCATTAGGCGTCAATGCAACTGGAGTAAAGTGATGTTTAACGAACATAGTATCTGATCCGAGCTGGAAATAAGATAACACTGAATGTCAATGAGAAATCAGCTCCATATCAATCAAAGGTCAAACACTAGTTTTGGACGGTGGAATTGAAACAGCTCGACTGTCTGTTTCAGTTGCTTAAGGGATTTGCCTGTGAAATGATTGCACACGTTCATCATTAAGCCTTATTGTGTTGCACTAACGTACATAGAGGAGAGAAGAAATAAATATTCGAATGTTGAAGGTATGGACAATGTCAGATAGTGTAGATATAAAACAATACAAATAAACAGTGTTATATCAGTGAGACTAGCGTATATGACTATCAATGGCAATACACACTTCATTTCCTATGTAGTAATTCATGTTATGATGTTCAAGGTAGAGCAAATCCGATCGTAAAGCTGATTCGATTTGTATTGGAAATGCAGTCTTTAATTATTAGCTCTTGTATATATCAACATATTGATAACGTTGATGTACGTTCTTACCGTCGCCAATAAAGTTCATTTCTGTTTGAAATGTTCCAGTTTGAATTAGTTTCGCTGTTGTATTAGACATTCATTGGCCGTATCAGTATAATGAGCAACTTAAAAAGCAATTCTGAAAGTCGCGTCGGTGACAATCGACCGGGGATTGTTTGAAAATTCTTGTAAAATGTAAAGGACTGCTACAGTTGTAGAATAAAGATACAATTAATTTCGAAATGTTCTCGAATGTCATGGTAATCACGAATGAATTTGTTTTTGTACATCGTAGTAACGACATTTTAAAATAGCTAACCGCCGCAAGCAACGCGTGTTTGACACTTCTTTGCAGCTATACATATTATGCTAGACGGTAAAAAATATATGCGGATAAGAAAATACTGTGCTAAACATCTGCTTTACACTCAATAATTTGAGGCAAAGATATCAGTTTGTAATATTTTAAATCTCAACAGTCGTGTGCAAACATATTTCGTCCGTTCGATTCAAAAACAGATTTGAGTATACAAGGTTGAAATATGAGCATTATGTCATTAGTAAAAGAGAAGGAAACTTCGTCTTTGACTAGATTAATATATTCATAAACCTTGACAATTTAATAAAAACCGTGAAACGCGATTTATAAAAGAGATCACTAATTCTGAATTGATAAATATTTTAAATCTGCATGACTTTATTCCGACTGATATATCTTTGCTAGCATGAATAAATATGAACAGCAATCAATTTAATTTACAAATACGTACATATACATTCATTAATTAAGATCTGAAAAAATTCGTTATATTCTTTCCCAAATGATTATTGCGTGAGTTTTATTTTGATATCAAGGACTAATAACTTTAGTTTTCCATCATATTTAGTCAATCTAGATTTATGTCAAGAAATCTCTGAATTGTCATTCTCGAGATCTATGTTGAAAATGCTACAATACCTCACAATGCTTAGGTAGGACGTCAATGATGGCAGAAACAATGGACATTTCGATTAGAATTTGAATAGGACGAAACGTGAAACGTTACGTGTGTGGATATAACGAGCATTAGACGCGAATTATTTGTTCGATGATAATACGATAAATATATGGAATTAAACCGTGTGTTTGCATCGTCGACATGTGATCTAGTTTTGAACCTAGAATATATTTATTTCAAACGTGATTTACCTGCTTTGCAAATTCCTCCAACAACTGTGTAATGGCTCTTACATTGACATGTGTTATTAGCGCCAGGAGTGGTTGCTTTACATTCAGCATATTGGTCGCTGCATCCACTAATAGTGTTGCACGATGAATTCAAATCTGTTAAATAAATTGTTTAGTTTTATTAACTGAACGTCGCATAGGAAATTAAGAGCACCAATTCATTTTAAAGAGACACAAGTCCTGCATTAGCTACTTCAAGTTTCGTCCACTCTGCAGATAAATACAATATCTATTCTTACCTTATAAAATGTTGTTGAAGATTTTAACGCCATCATTCAGCACACGATAGGCTTTACGTGGCGGCCAGTATTATTGGTGGAAGACGGACCTGGGGAAACCCCAGAAAGATTTACCGACCCACCAGAAGCTTCTGGCAAGCTTTCTCACAAAATTACATTAGCCCAATCTTAGACTTGAACCCACGCAGACAGAGGTGAGATGGCAGTGATCCGTAACAGAATTCGCTTTAGACCACTCGGCCATTTGCCCCACACAATCGCCCCACCCCCCACCACCCGTTAGAAGTTAATTATGGATTCAGAGGTATTCTTCCAAAATACGTTTTTTATTCAACTTATCAGATTGAAATTCTCGTTATCGTGAGACAGCAGGGCACAAAATAAGATCCCAGTAATGCAAGATAGTATCTTCATGATTAGAGTAATACAATAACTCCTTTTATATTCTGATTGTGGAGACGCATACTCCGGAATAAACAAATCATATGATCTTAACTTTGTTGTGTTCTTGTGAAACCATTAATATGATACAGTGTAGCTCAATAAATGTTTGTTTTTTCGGTTGCCCCCACCGAGAACAAATTAGGTAATTAGTGTCGAGCAATTGTTTTGAACTGCTTTGTTTAGGAATACACTAACGTGACTAAACCAGGATAAATCAAAGCTAGCATGGTGGCGCGATGCAATTGTTTATGTGCATGCAAGATGAATTATGTGCGATAGCCAATTTTCATGATTCCTTTGATGAATTCATTGATGACACACTAAAATCAGGTAAACAATGGAACATAAGAAGTGGCTAAATTGAGACCGGTTTTATTGATAATTTCAACAAAATTAAACCTATGTGATTTCATTCAGCCTGACATGTTAATTCCGCTTTTTTTAACAGCATATCATCGTGACACTAAATAGCAAATATCCATAAATAACAACAATATACATAACAATGTCTTTTTCAGTTATCATCAACAGACATGAACGCCCAAACACTTTTTCAATTTTCAGAATGAATATTTTAACTATTGCAGCATATATACAACAACTGATCTGACGGTACGAGGACTCATTATAACCATTTGATATTTTTGCAAACAACAATACATATACTACCATATCTTGCAATACTCATCTAGGGCAAAAACGAGAGACGAACAATGAATATTACTTTGCATGTTGAAAATGAAGTCAAAGTATATCTTGATTTCAAGTCTGTATGCAGCTGTTCCTGTAGGGGAAACATTATTTCAATGTTTATAGGAGTAGAGCAATTTAAACGTTGTCCTCCTTAATATTTATTATTAAGAGAAATAACATATTTCAAACATATCTAACCTGCTTTGCAAATTCCTCCAAAAGCCGAATAATTGGTCTTACAATGACAGGTAGCATTAGTGCCAGAGGTAGGTTCTTTGCATTCAGCATATTCGTCGCTGCATCCAATATTGGTGGTACAGGATGAATTCAAATCTGTCAAGCAAAGGTTTAAAACATTAACTGCTCGCAAGACCTGAACGAATAGATTAAGGCCTCGTCTTATTCAGCAAGCAGTTATTGTCTAATTTGACATGTGTAGTTACACCAAACTTATAGATAAAGTCAAATATGAATTTAAATATTGACGTAATAATTAGGAATCTAGCACCTTCCTTTTAAAAAATGAACTTCTTAACTCATGCCGCCGGCTAGTTATTGGAGTTCTTGTCGGTAAGCAATGGACAAAAAGCAATACCAAAATGTTAGACCATTTCGTCATGCTTAGTGTAAAAGCCTCTGTATTCTTCTCACAGTGGAGAAATATGTTCAGAAACATGAACTAAAGGTCTGAATGATTTATATTTCAATTTTTCATAATTTATATCATACATTATAGCTGCATATTGGTTTGGTTTGTTTTTGTTGATCTCCGGCACTTCGACAAACGTTTAGCATTAGGCGTCAATGCAACTGGAGTAAAGTGATGTTTAACGAACATAGTATCTGATCCGAGCTGGAAATAAGATAACACTGAATGTCAATGAGAAATCAGCTCCATATCAATCAAAGGTCAAACACTAGTTTTGTACGGTGGAATTGAAACAGCTCGACTGTCTGTTTCAGTTGCTTAAGGGATTTGCCTGTGAAATGATTGCACACGTTCATCATTAAGCCTTATTGTGTTGCACTAACGTACATAGAGGAGAGAAGAAATAAATATTCGAATGTTGAAGGTATGGACAATGTCAGATAGTGTAGATATAAAACAATACAAATAAACATTGTTATATCAGTGAGACTAGCGTATATGACTATCAATGGCAATACACACTTCATTTCTTATGTAGTAATTCATGTTATGATGTTAAAGGTAGAGCAAATCCGATCGTAAAGCTGATTCGATTTGTATTGGAAATGCAGTCTTTAATTATTAGCTCTTGTATATATCAACATATTGATAACGTTGATGTACGTTCTTACCGTCGCCAATAAAGTTCATTTCTGTTTGAAATGTTCCAGTTTGAATTAGTTTCGCTGTTGTATTAGACATTCATTGGCCGTATCAGTATAATGAACAACTTAAAAAGCAATTCTGAAAGTCGCGTCAGTGACAATCGACCGGGGATTGTTTGAAAATTCTTGTAAAATGTAAAGGACTGCTACAGTTGTAGAATAAAGATACAATTAATTTCGAAATGTTCTCGAATGTCATGGTAATCACGAATGAATTTGTTTATGTACATCGTAGTAACGACATTTTAAAATAGCTAACCGCCGCAAGCAACGCGTGTTTGACACTTCTTTGCAGCTATACATATTATGCTAGACGGTAAAAAATATATGCGGATAAGAAAATACTGTGCTAAACATCTGCTTTACACTCAATAATTTGAGGCAAAGATATCAGTTTGTAATATTTTAAATCTCAACAGTCGTGTGCAAACATATTTCGTCCGTTCGATTCAAAAACAGATTTGAGTATACAAGGTTGAAATATGAGCATTATGTCATTAGTAAAAGAGAAGGAAACTTCGTCTTTGACTAGATTAATATATTCATAAACCTTGACAATTTAATAAAAACCGTGAAACGCGATTTATCAAAGAGATCACTAATTCTGAATTGATAAATATTTTAAATCTGCATGACTTTATTCCGACTGATATATCTTTGCTAGCATGAATAAATATGAACAGCAATCAATTTAATTTGCAAATACATACATATACATTCATTAATTAAGATCTGAAAAAATTCGTTATATTCTTTCCCAAATGATTATTGCGTGAGTTTTATTTTGATATCAAGGACTAATAACTTTAGTTTTCCATCATATTTAGTCAATCTAGATTTATGTCAAGAAATCTCTGAATTGTCATTCTCGAGGACTATGTTGAAAATGCTACAATACCTCACAATGCTTAGGTAGGACGTCAATGATGGCAGAAACAATGGACATTTCGATTAGAATTTGAATAGGACGAAACGTGAAACGTTACGTGTGTGGATATAACGAGCATTAGACGCGAATTATTTGTTCGATGATAATACGATAAATATATGGAATTAAACCGTGTGTTTGCATCGTCGACATGTGATCTAGTTTTGAACCTAGAATATATTTATTTCAAACGTGATTTACCTGCTTTGCAAATTCCTCCAACAACTGTGTAATGGCTCTTACATTGACATGTGTTATTAGCGCCAGGAGTGGTTGCTTTACATTCAGCATATTGGTCGCTGCATCCACTAATAGTGTTGCACGATGAATTCAAATCTGTTAAATAAATTGTTTAGTTTTATTAACTGAACGTCGCATAGGAAATTAAGAGCACCAATTCATTTTAAAGAGACACATGTCCTGCATTAGCTACTTCAAGTTTCGTCCACTCTGCAGATAAATACAATATCTATTCTTACCTTATAAAATGTTGTTGAAGATTTTAACGCCATCATTCAGCACACGATAGGCTTTACGTGGCGGCCAGTATTATTGGTGGAAGACGGACCTGGGGAAACCCCAGAAAGATTCACCGACCCACCAGAAGCTTCTGGCAAGCTTTCTCACAAAACTACATTAGCCCAATCTTAGACTTGAACCCACGCAGACAGAGGTGAGATGGCAGTGATCCGTAACGGAATTCGCTTTAGACCACTCGGCCATTTGCCCCACACAATCGCCCCACCCCCCACCACCCGTTAGAAGTTAATTATGGATTCAGAGGTATTCTTCCAAAATACGTTTTTTATTCAACTTATCAGATTGAAATTCTCGTTATCGTGAGACAGCAGGGCACAAAATAAGATCCCAGTAATGCAAGATAGTATCTTCATGATTAGAGTAATACAATAACTCCTTTTATATTCTGATTGTGGAGACGCATACTCCGGAATAAACAAATCATATGATCTTAACTTTGTTGTGTTCTTGTGAAAGCATTAATATGATACAGTGTAGCTCAATAAATGTTTGTTTTTTCGGTTGCCCCCACCGAGAACAAATTAGGTAATTAGTGTCGAGCAATTGTTTTGAACTGCTTTGTTTAGGAATACACTAACGTGACTAAACCAGGATAAATCAAAGCTAGCATGGTGGCGCGATGCAATTGTTTATGTGCATGCAAGATGAATTATGTGCGATAGCCAATTTTCATGATTCCTTTGATGAATTCATTGATGACACACTAAAATCAGGTAAACAATGGAACATAAGAAGTGGCTAAATTGAGACCGGTTTTATTGATAATTTCAACAAAATTAAACCTATGTGATTTCATTCAGCCTGACATGTTAATTCCGCTTTTTTTAACAGCATATCATCGTGACACTAAATAGCAAATATCCATAAATAACCACAATATACATAGCAATGTCTTTTTCAGTTATCATCAACAGACATGAACGCCCAAACACTTTTTCAATTTTCAGAATGAATATTTTAACTATTGCAGCATATATACAACAACTGATCTGACGGTACGAGGACTCATTATAACCATTTGATATTTTTGCAAACAACAATACATATACTACCATATCTTGCAATACTCATCTAGGGCAAAAACGAGAGACGAACAATGAATATTACTTTGCATGTTGAACATGAAGTCAAAGTATATCTTGATTTCAAGTCTGTATGCAGCTGTTCCTGTAGGGGAAACATTATTTCAATGTTTATAGGAGTAGAGCAATTTAAACGTTGTCCTCCTTAATATTTATTATTAAGAGAAATAACATATTTCAAACATATCTAACCTGCTTTGCAAATTCCTCCAAAAGCCGAATAATTGGTCTTACACTGACAGGTAGCATTAGTGCCAGAGGTAGGTTCTTTGCATTCAGCATATTCGTCGCTGCATCCAATATTGGTGGTACAGGATGAATTCAAATCTGTCAAGCAAAGGTTTAAAACATTAACTGCTCGCAAGACCTGAACGAATAGATTAAGGCCTCGTCTTATTCAGCAAGCAGTTATTGTCTAATTTGACATGTGTAGTTACACCAAACTTATAGATAAAGTCAAATATGAATTTAAATATTGACGTAATAATTAGGAATCTAGCACCTTCCTTTTAAAAAATGAACTTCTTAACTCATGCCGCCGGCTAGTTATTGGAGTTCTTGTTGGTAAGCAATGGACAAAAAGCAATACCAAAATGTTAGACCATTTCGTCATGCTTAGTGTAAAAGCCTCTGTATTCTTCTCACAGTGGAGAAATATGTTCAGAAACATAAACTAAAGGTCTGAATGATTTATATTTCAATTTTTCATAATTTATATCATACATTATAGCTGCATATCGGGTTGGTTTGTTTTTGTTGATCTCCGGCACTTCGACAAACGTTTAGCATTAGGCGTCAATGCAACTGGAGTAAAGTGATGTTTAACGAACATAGTATCTGATCCGAGCTGGAAATAAGATAACACTGAATGTCAATGAGAAATCAGCTCCATATCAATCAAAGGTCAAACACTAGTTTTGTACGGTGGAATTGAAACAGCTCGACTGTCTGTTTCAGTTGCTTAAGGGATTTGCCTGTGAAATGATTGCACACGTTCATCATTAAGCCTTATTGTGTTGCACTAACGTACATAGAGGAGAGAAGAAATAAATATTCAAATGTTGAAGGTATGGACAATGTCAGATAGTGTAGATATAAAACAATACAAATAAACAGTGTTATAGCAGTGAGACTAGCGTATATGACTATCAATGGCAATACACACTTCATTTCCTATGTAGTAATTCATGTTATGATGTTAAAGGTAGAGCAAATCCGATCGTAAAGCTGATTCGATTTGTATTGGAAATGCAGTCTTTAATTATTAGCTCTTGTATATATCAACATATTGATAACGTTGATGTACGTTCTTACCGTCGCCAATAAAGTTCATTTCTGTTTGAAATGTTCCAGTTTGAATTAGTTTCGCTGTTGTATTAGACATTCATTGGCCGTATCAGTATAATGAACAACTTAAAAAGCAATTCTGAAAGTCGCGTCGGTGACAATCGACCGGGGATTGTTTGAAAATTCTTGTAAAATGTAAAGGACTGCTACAGTTGTAGAATAAAGATACAATTAATTTCGAAATGTTCTCGAATGTCATGGTAATCACGAATGAATTTGTTTATGTACATCGTAGTAACGACATTTTAAAATAGCTAACCGCCGCAAGCAACGCGTGTTTGACACTTCTTTGCAGCTATACATATTATGCTAGACGGTAAAAAATATATGCGGATAAGAAAATACTGTGCTAAACATCTGCTTTACACTCAATAATTTGAGGCAAAGATATCAGTTTGTAATATTTTAAATCTCAACAGTCGTGTGCAAACATATTTCGTCCGTTCGATTCAAAAACAGATTTGAGTATACAAGGTTGAAATATGAGCATTATGTCATTAGTAAAAGAGAAGGAAACTTCGTCTTTGACTAGATTAATATATTTATAAACCTTGACAATTTAATAAAAACCGTGAAACGCGATTTATAAAAGAGATCACTAATTCTGAATTGATAAATATTTTAAATCTGCATGACTTTATTCCGACTGATATATCTTTGCTAGCATGGATAAGTATGAACAGCAATCAATTTAATTTACAAATACATACATATACATTCATTAATTAAGATCTGAAAAAATTCGTTATATTCTTTCCCAAATGATTATTGCGTGAGTTTTATTTTGATATCAAGGACTAATAACTTTAGTTTTCCATCATATTTAGTCAATCTAGATTTATGTCAAGAAATCTCTGAATTGTCATTCTCGAGGACTATGTTGAAAATGCTACAATACCTCACAATGCTTAGGTAGGACGTCAATGATGGCAGAAACAATGGACATTTCGATTAGAATTTGAATAGGACGAAACGTGAAACGTTACGTGTGTGGATATAACGAGCATTAGACGCGAATTATTTGTTCGATGATAATACGATAAATATATGGAATTAAACCGTGTGTTTGCATCGTCGACATGTGATCTAGTTTTGAACCTAGAATATATTTATTTCAAACGTGATTTACCTGCTTTGCAAATTCCTCCAACAACTGTGTAATGGCTCTTACATTGACATGTGTTATTAGCGCCAGGAGTGGTTGCTTTACATTCAGCATATTGGTCGCTGCATCCACTAATAGTGTTGCACGATGAATTCAAATCTGTTAAATAAATTGTTTAGTTTTATTAACTGAACGTCGCATAGGAAATTAAGAGCACCAATTCATTTTAAAGAGACACAAGTCCTGCATTAGCTACTTCAAGTTTCGTCCACTCTGCAGATAAATACAATATCTATTCTTACCTTATAAAATGTTGTTGAAGATTTTAACGCCATCATTCAGCACACGATAGGCTTTACGTGGCGGCCAGTATTATTGGTGGAAGACGGACCTGGGGAAACCCCAGAAAGATTCACCGACCCACCAGAAGCTTCTGGCAAGCTTTCTCACAAAACTACATTAGCCCAATCTTAGACTTGAACCCACGCAGACAGAGGTGAGATGGCAGTGATCCGTAACGGAATTCGCTTTAGACCCCTCGGCCATTTGCCCCAAACAATCGCCCCACCCCCCACCACCCGTTAGAAGTTAATTATGGATTCAGAGGTATTCTTCCAAAATACGTTTTTTATTCAACTTATCAGATTGAAATTCTCGTTATCGTGAGACAGCAGGGCACAAAATAAGATCCCAGTAATGCAAGATAGTATCTTCATGATTAGAGTAATACAATAACTCCTTTTATATTCTGATTGTGGAGACGCATACTCCGGAATAAACAAATCATATGATCTTAACTTTGTTGTGTTCTTGTGAAAGCATTAATATGATACAGTGTAGCTCAATAAATGTTTGTTTTTTCGGTTGCCCCCACCGAGAACAAATTAGGTAATTAGTGTCGAGCAATTGTTTTGAACTGCTTTGTTTAGGAATACACTAACGTGACTAAACCAGGATAAATCAAAGCTAGCATGGTGGCGCGATGCAATTGTTTATGTGCATGCAAGATGAATTATGTGCGATAGCCAATTTTCATGATTCCTTTGATGAATTCATTGATGACACACTAAAATCAGGTAAAAAATGGAACATAAGAAGTGGCTAAATTGAGACCGGTTTTATTGATAATTTCAACAAAATTAAACCTATGTGATTTCATTCAGCCTGACATGTTAATTCCACTTTTTTTAACAGCATATCATCGTGACACTAAATAGCAAATATCCATAAATAACCACAATATACATAGCAATGTCTTTTTCAGTTATCATCAACAGACATGAACGCCCAAACACTTTTTCAATTTTCAGAATGAATATTTTAACTATTGCAGCATATATACAACAACTGATCTGACGGTACGAGGACTCATTATAACCATTTGATATTTTTGCAAACAACAATACATATACTACCATATCTTGCAATACTCATCTAGGGCAAAAACGAGAGACGAACAATGAATATTACTTTGCATGTTGAAAATGAAGTCAAAGTATATCTTGATTTCAAGTCTGTATGCAGCTGTTCCTGTAGGGGAAACATTATTTCAATGTTTATAGGAGTAGAGCAATTTAAACGTTGTCCTCCTTAATATTTATTATTAAGAGAAATAACATATTTCAAACATATCTAACCTGCTTTGCAAATTCCTCCAAAAGCCGAATAATTGGTCTTACACTGACAGGTAGCATTAGTGCCAGAGGTAGGTTCTTTGCATTCAGCATATTCGTCGCTGCATCCAATATTGGTGGTACAGGATGAATTCAAATCTGTCAAGCAAAGGTTTAAAACATTAACTGCTCGCAAGACCTGAACGAATAGATTAAGGCCTCGTCTTATTCAGCAAGCAGTTATTGTGTAATTTGACATGTGTAGTTACACCAAACTTATAGATAAAGTCAAATATGAATTTAAATATTGACGTAATAATTAGGAATCTAGCACCTTCCTTTTAAAAAATGAACTTCTTAACTCATGCCGCCGGCTAGTTATTGGAGTTCTTGTTGGTAAGCAATGGACAAAAAGCAATACCAAAATGTTAGACCATTTCGTCATGCTTAGTGTAAAAGCCTCTGTATTCTTCTCACAGTGGAGAAATATGTTCAGAAACATGAACTAAAGGTCTGAATGATTTATATTTCAATTTTTCATAATTTATATCATACATTATAGCTGCATATCGGTTTGGTTTGTTTTTGTTGATCTCCGGCACTTCGACAAACGTTTAGCATTGTAACAGAATTGTTACCGAGAGGAGGGTGGATTAAATGAACAATACAAACACAATTTGTGAAAGAAAATATAAATTTATGTAATAAATTATAAATGAAAAAAATACAGATGTAACAACACAATAATTCATGCACTCAACCCACAATTAAACTCACAACCATTCACAATACATGAACAAATTAAATAACAATACAAAAGGAATCACAAATGTAAAGGGATCTCTTGGATTATACACAGATCCAAGAATCCTTTACGAAAGTTAAATAAATGCAAGTATGATTTACGAAAAAAATAAACACAAACGACAAACTATCTATCGCACGATGGATTGCGATAACTAGCACAATCATATACTTGTATTCAATCAAGTTGCTAGCTTTTATTGATATCTATGTGATCACTTGAAATATTATTGCGATCTGACATAAACATGCAAATACAACAATGTATTAAATTATATCACAATTTCAATACACCTATGTGTCTCCCCTGTATAACCGCACGATTCAGCAACAGTTGAATCGTCTCCCAGTTTCCCCGAGAACCGAGGGTTGACCAATACTATTATCGGACGTTTCCCTACACGGATCCACCACAGTTATACGTTCATACAGCATACAACATCTACCAGAACCAACGGTTCCTCACTCCCCTAGATGTCGACCCGGACGTTTTACAACTCTAATACAGCTCCGACACTCGGACTTCTAGCTTTCCGGATATTTACATGTTACACAGATGTTGACGAACAGACAGTTCGACACACAGACAGATACTTCAATTCCGTTTGCACAAATTAACGGCACAAGCACATTCAGATATTTATACAGAGATGTTCCAGAACAAACAATAGATGTCCCACAACAAATCAGACGATATCAAAGACGTTTATCAAAAGATGGTATCAGATGTGTTAACAGCTACGGTATCAACGATGTTATTAGCAGCTACGGTATCAACGATGTTATTAGCAGCTACGGTATCAGATACATTGTAACAACTACGTTAGCAGCTACGGTATCAGAGACGGTATCAACGATGTTATTAGATGCGCTATCAGTGATGTACTTCTACGGTATCAACGACGGAATCAACGACGGAATCAACGACGGAATCAACGACGTAATCAACGACGGAATCAGCTATAATAAACAAAACCAGACTAATAATAGTTGTCTCAAAAATAATCTAAGCCGTAGATTACGATATTGTATTTAAAGTCTAAAAGTGACTAGTAATTCCAAATATTCCACGTTTAATTGCAATAAAAGCATCATTATACGAAATGATAATCTGAATAAAATTCACAATAAAACGAAATGTAAATTTAACACTCACCCCTTTGGCTGGAGATTTGCAAGACGAGGTTATCTATCCTTTGATTAGATATTTTGGTTCCCGTAAATAATAATGAGAAATCCTTAGCCTTATATACTCTCAATAGGTGAACATAAATCACATCGAGCTTGCTGTGCACCACGTAAAAACGAGTATTTCGGATTTCATGTAAATTACAAATTGGCACATGCAAATCGTTACACGCCACTTAATCACCCCAGGTAATGCGTGTACGACGAAATCAAGAAAATGGTGAGTTTCGTTTGCAATTCAAGTACAACAAAAATCAGTTCAAATTTTCGCCTAATTCTGTGACAATACCTCCCCCCTAAGAATAAAAATGTACACATTTTTAAAACTAACACAGAATAGAAGAAAAATAACTACTGATGATATCTTACAACATTTACACTGGTTATACTACAAACTGGATTTTATTACTGGGCAAATTCATACAAATTTCCCATCATGCCCTACTCAAGTAGTCTGCGCCTATATTTTCAACTCCCCTTATTGACATTGTCGCTTTGTCTCTTGATATACAACTTGAGCATGTTTGCATGGAATGTTTTTACAATACCGTCCATGTCAATTTTATAGTCCATGTCTCCTTTTACTTCTTTAACTTCATATGGACCTTTCCACTGGACTAATAACTTATTCGAACTCGTTGGGAGAAGCAATAGCACCTGATCTCCCACAAGAAATTTTATATTACGCGCTCTGCGGTTGTAATACTTGGCATATCTGCGCCCCGATTTAATCAATTCGTCACGTGCCATCTGGCATGTACTCTCAAGTTTGTTTCTTATATCTAGCACGTACTGGTAAGTCGTTTTTATTTCCTCGTTCGCGACATCACCAGTCCATAGTTCGCGTAGTATCCGCATCGGGCCTCGAACTGTTCTACCATACAACAGTTCAAAGGGCGAGAACCCTAAACTTTCCTGCGGTACTTCACGGTACGCGAACAAAACAGCGTTTAAATAACGGTCCCAGTCTTGCGGACGTTCCGCGCACATCTTCCTCAGCATGCTTTTCAGGGTACCATTAAACTTCTCTACCAGTCCATTGCACATCGGATGGTATGGGGTAGTGTTTAGCTGTTTGATGGATAACAGCCTACTTATTTCACCCATGAGGTCAGAGGTGAATTGGGCACCACAATCAGTGAGGATTTCCTCTGGCACCCCTACCCTACTGAAGATATCAACTAATGCTTCAGCTACCCTTTCCGTTTCAATAGTTGGTAACGCTACGGCTTCGGGGTATCTGGTTGCGTAATCAACCAGAGTAAGTATGTACCGATTCTTTCTTTCGGTAACCGGGTGTATTGGTCCTACAATATCTACTGCCACTCTTTTAAACGGTGTATCTATTAATGGCATTTGTCCTAAGGGCACCCTTGTGACCCTTCCCTTACAAACGGTTTTCTGACATACGTCGCACGACCTACAGAACCGTGTGACATCGCCATTAACACCGGGCCAGTAGAATTCAGCGACTACCCTGCTAGTGGTCTTAGCCTTACCTAGGTGTCCTGCCATGCTTGACTCATGCGCCACCCTAAGTACTTGAGATCTATATCTCTGGGGTACGACCACTTGCCAATACTTTTTACCCTCCCGAGCGCTAAACTCCCTATGAATTAATCCGTTCTTGCGTACGAATCTAGAGCTACCCCCACGCTTGCAATGTTTAATCGCACCGGACGTGATTTTCTCAACAATTGTTCTGATGGATTCATCACGTTCTTGCTCTTGTTTGAAATCATCACGGGAAATTCCTGAGATCGATTCAGGGACTATTAATTTATGAAACGCGGATTTCTCTCGCCGTGTTTGCGCTCGCGTTTCGACTGCCTGGGCCAAAGGTATTTTAAAATCGGCCATGGTTGGAAGACGGGAACCTTCAACATTACCGATCGTCAGATCGTAAATAGGATTGTCCATACAAAGGGCATCAACAGTTCCCGTTAAGAAAGGTGTTTTTACTGTGATCCTTGCTACGGGAATGCGACCCATCGTCTGATCAAGTAACATACATGGGGATTCCCACCCGAGCATTTGGTTATCCTGCACGAGACTACGTTTGATCACTACGCCCGTACAACCAGTATCACGCAATACCACGACTTCTCGACCGTTGACAAACCCTCTCGCGGTTGGTACACGCGCTTCAGGAAATAAACACGTGCCAAGCGAATGAATACAAGGTTCTACCTGTACGATGTTATCAGTTATACCTTTACTTTGTATAGCCACTGCTACCTTATGTATAAGTGCCTTTCTTTTAGGACAGTCTTTTTGAACATGACCCAATGCATTACACAAGAAACACCGCACACGCTGAAAAACTGGATTCCCAACTGACCTTTTTACCTCAGCTGATTTTACAGGCTCCCTAGTTATAGGTCTTACAGACTGGTTTCCAGACTTAAAATCTTTTAAAACCACGTTCTGGGTTCCCCCATGAGCTTCGGCAAATAAATCGGCTTGCTTAGCCATATCTTTTACGTTTGTGAAGACTTTCTCCTTCAGAAATTGATCTAATTCTCGCCCAACTGTATTAAATAATTGATCTCTGAGCAAGAAATCAGTCAACCCTTAAAACGTTTTCACAGCTTTGCCGCATTCAATCCACCGCTCAAAATAGTTCGCAATTCTGACGGTGAACTGACCAAAGGTTTCTCCCTTATCGGGCTTGCTATACCTGAACTTTTTTCGAAAACCTTGTTCAGTGAGCTCGTACCTTTTGAGAAGTGCTTCCTTTAGGACGTCGTACTTAAACACATCGTCCCTAGGAAGTCGCGAGTATACATCCAGTGCTTTACCTTTTAATAAAGCACTCAGATGAAGCGCCCAGTCATTTTGACTCCACTTCTGGTTTTCGGCATACCGCTCAAACCGATGAAGATAACTATCTATGTTATCTTTTTCATCGTCAAAGGGAGGTAATTTGGGGCCCCTTAATTTGCTAAAGGCAGAATCGTGTTCTCTTCCAGATGTCGCTAATTCTACCTTACGCTCATGATCCCGTTGCTTTGCTTTTTCATCTAACTCTATTCGCTTTTGCTCCGCTTCCATTTCCCATCCTATCCTATTCTTTTCCGCCTGCTTCTCTAATTCTATCTTTTCCCTCTCGGCCTGCTTCTCTAATTCAATCTTTTCCCTCTCGGCCTGCTTCTCTAATTCTATCTTTTCCCTCTCGAATTCTATCTTTTCCCTCTCAAAGGCCCATTTCCTATCTTCGGATTCCCTTTCTAATTCCCGTTTCCTTTCATCAGATTCCCTTTCTAATTCCCTTTTTCTTTCATCGGATTCCCTTTCTAATTCCCTTGACCTTACCCTTTCTTCCCTTTCCCGGGCTTGTTCTTCCTGAATAAATTTCCTTAAGCTTTCACCTTCATATCCAAATTCTTTGCCTAAGGCAACCAAGTCCTTAAGGGATGACATGACAATTGTAATATGAATATAGATATATAACCAAACCAATACTTTAAACACGTTTATACTGGACACACGGACCTAGGTAAACTAAACAAAAATAAACTCCAACTAGAGTATTATCTTAACAGAAGGTCACGCTCGAATATAAACATTAAATGTATACCTTCACAAAAATGATTGACAGTTCACTTAATCCAACGATCCCACTTCTGACACCATTGTAACAGAATTGTTACCGAGAGGAGGGTGGATTAAATGAACAATACAAACACAATTTGTGAAAGAAAATATAAATTTATGTAATAAATTATAAATGAAAAAAATACAGATGTAACAACACAATAATTCATGCACTCAACCCACAATTAAACTCACAACCATTCACAATACATGAACAAATTAAATAACAATACAAAAGGAATCACAAATGTAAAGGGATCTCTTGGATTATACACAGATCCAAGAATCCTTTACGAAAGTTAAATAAATGCAAGTATGATTTACGAAAAAAATAAACACAAAGGACAAACTATCTATCGCACGATGGATTGCGATAACTAGCACGATCATATACTTGTATTCAATCAAGTTGCTAGCTTTTATTGATATCTATGTGATCACTTGAAATATTATTGCGATCTGACATAAACATGCAAATACAACAATGTATTAAATTATATCACAATTTCAATACACCTATGTGTCTCCCCTGTATAACCGCACGATTCAGCAACAGTTGAATCGTCTCCCAGTTTCCCCGAGAACCGAGGGTTGACCAATACTATTATCGGACGTTTCCCTACACGGATCCACCACAGTTATACGTTCAGACAGCATACAACATCTACCAGAACCAACGGTTCCTCACTCCCCTAGATGTCGACCCGGACGTTTTACAACTCTAAGACAGCTCCGACACTCGGACTTCTAGCTTTCCGGATATTTACATGTTACACAGATGTTGACGAACAGACAGTTCGACACACAGACAGATACTTCAATTCCGTTTGCACAAATTAACGGCACAAGCACATTCAGATATTTATACAGAGATGTTCCAGAACAAACAATAGATGTCCCACAACAAATCAGACGATATCAAAGACGTTTATCAAAAGATGGTATCAGATGTGTTAACAGCTACGGTATCAACGATGTTATTAGCAGCTACGGTATCAACGATGTTATTAGCAGCTACGGTATCAGATACATTGTAACAACTACGTTAGCAGCTACGGTATCAGAGACGGTATCAACGATGTTATTAGATGCGCTATCAGGGATGTACTTCTACGGTATCAACGACGGAATCAACGACGGAATCAACGACGGAATCAACGACGTAATCAACGACGGAATCAGCTATAATAAACAAAACCAGACTAATAATAGTTGTCTCAAAAATAATCTAAGCCGTAGATTACGATATTGTATTTAAAGTCTAAAAGTGACTAGTAATTCCAAATATTCCACGTTTAATTGCAATAAAAGCATCATTATACGAAATGATAATCTGAATAAAATTCACAATAAAACGAAATGTAAATATAACACTCACCCCTTTGGCTGGAGATTTGCAAGACGAGGTTATCTATCCTTTGATTAGATATTTTGGTTCCCGTAAATAATAATGAGAAATCCTTAGCCTTATATACTCTCAATAGGTGAACATAAATCACATCGAGCTTGCTGTGCACCACGTAAAAACGAGTATTTCGGATTTCATGTAAATTACAAATTGGCACATGCAAATCGTTACACGCCACTTAATCACCCCAGGTAATGCGTGTACGACGAAATCAAGAAAATGGTGAGTTTCGTTTGCAATTCAAGTACAACAAAAATCAGTTCAAATTTTCGCCTAATTCTGTGACAAGCATTAGGCGTCAATGCAACTGGAGTAAAGTGATGTTTAACGAACATAGTACCTGATCCGAGCTGGAAATAAGATAACACTGAATGTCAATGAGAAATCAGCTCCATATCAATCAAAGGTCAAACACTAGTTTTGTACGGTGGAATTGAAACAGCTCGACTGTCTGTTTCAGTTGCTTAAGGGATTTGCCTGTGAAATGATTGCACACGTTCATCATTAAGCCTTATTGTGTTGCACTAACGTACATAGAGGAGAGAAGAAATAAATATTCGAATGTTGAAGGTATGGACAATGTCAGATAGTGTAGATATAAAACAATACAAATAAACAGTGTTATATCAGTGAGACTAGCGTATATGACTATCAATGGCAATACACACTTCATTTCCTATGTAGTAATTCATGTTATGATGTTAAAGGTAGAGCAAATCCGATCGTAAAGCTGATTCGATTTGTATTGGAAATGCAGTCTTTAATTATTAGCTCTTGTATATATCAACATATTGATAACGTTGATGTACGTTCTTACCGTCGCCAATAAAGTTCATTTCTGTTTGAAATGTTCCAGTTTGAATTAGTTTCGCTGTTGCATTAGACATTCATTGGCCGTATCAGTATAATGAACAACTTAAAAAGCAATTCTGAAAGTCGCGTCGGTGACAATCGACCGGGGATTGTTTGAAAATTCTTGTAAAATGTAAAGGACTGCTACAGTTGTAGAATAAAGATACAATTAATTTCGAAATGTTCTCGAATGTCATGGTAATCACGAATGAATTTGTTTATGTACATCGTAGTAACGACATTTTAAAATAGCTAACCGCCGCAAGCAACGCGTGTTTGACACTTCTTTGCAGCTATACATATTATGCTAGACGGTAAAAAATATATGCGGATAAGAAAATACTGTGCTAAACATCTGCTTTACACTCAATAATTTGAGGCAAAGATATCAGTTTGTAATATTTTAAATCTCAACAGTCGTGTGCAAACATATTTCGTCCGTTCGATTCAAAAACAGATTTGAGTATACAAGGTTGAAATATGAGCATTATGTCATTAGTAAAAGAGAAGGAAACTTCGTCTTTGACTAGATTAATATATTCATAAACCTTGACAATTTAATAAAAACCGTGAAACGCGATTTATAAAAGAGATCACTAATTCTGAATTGATAAATATTTTAAATCTGCATGACTTTATTCCGACTGATATATCTTTGCTAGCATGAATAAATATGAACAGCAATCAATTTAATTTACAAATACATACATATACATTCATTAATTAAGATCTGAAAAAATTCGTTATATTCTTTCCCAAATGATTATTGCGTGAGTTTTATTTTGATATCAAGGACTAATAACTTTAGTTTTCCATCATATTTAGTCAATCTAGTTTTATGTCAAGAAATATCTGAATTGTCATTCTCGAGGACTATGTTGAAAATGCTACAATACCTCACAATGCTTAGGTAGGACGTCAATGATGGCAGAAACAATGGACATTTCGATTAGAATTTGAATAGGACGAAACGTGAAACGTTACGTGTGTGGATATAACGAGCATTAGACGCGAATTATTTGTTCGATGATAATACGATAAATATATGGAATTAAACCGTGTGTTTGCATCGTCGACATGTGATCTAGTTTTGAACCTAGAATATATTTATTTCAAACGTGATTTACCTGCTTTGCAAATTCCTCCAACAACTGTGTAATGGCTCTTACATTGACATGTGTTATTAGCGCCAGGAGTGGTTGCTTTACATTCAGCATATTGGTCGCTGCATCCACTAATAGTGTTGCACGATGAATTCAAATCTGTTAAATAAATTGTTTAGTTTTATTAACTGAACGTCGCATAGGAAATTAAGAGCACCAATTCATTTTAAAGAGACACAAGTCCTGCATTAGCTACTTCAAGTTTCGTCCACTCTGCAGATAAATACAATATCTATTCTTACCTTATAAAATGTTGTTGAAGATTTTAACGCCATCATTCAGCACACGATAGGCTTTACGTGGCGGCCAGTATTATTGGTGGAAGACGGACCTGGGGAAACCCCAGAAAGATTCACCGACCCACCAGAAGCTTCTGGCAAGCTTTCTCACAAAACTACATTAGCCCAATCTTAGACTTGAACCCACGCAGACAGAGGTGAGATGGCAGTGATCCGTAACGGAATTCGCTTTAGACCACTCGGCCATTTGCCCCACACAATCGCCCCACACCCCACCACCCGTTAGAAGTTAATTATGGATTCAGAGGTATTCTTCCAAAATACGTTTTTTATTCAACTTATCAGATTGAAATTTTCGTTATCGTGAGACAGCAGGGCACAAAATAAGATCCCAGTAATGCAAGATAGTATCTTCATGATTAGAGTAATACAATAACTTCTTTTATATTCTGATTGTGGAGACGCATACTCCGGAATAAACAAATCATATGATCTTAACTTTGTTGTGTTCTTGTGAAACCATTAATATGATACAGTGTAGCTCAATAAATGTTTGTTTTTTCGGTTGCCCCCACCGAGAACAAATTAGGTAATTATTGTCGAGCAATTGTTTTGAACTGCTTTGTTTAGGAATACACTAACGTGACTAAACCAGGATAAATCAAAGCTAGCATGGTGGCGCGATGCAATTGTTTATGTGCATGCAAGATGAATTATGTGCGATAGCCAATTTTCATGATTCCTTTGATGAATTCATTGATGACACACTAAAATCAGGTAAACAATGGAACATAAGAAGTGGCTAAATTGAGACCGGTTTTATTGATAATTTCAACAAAATTAAACCTATGTGATTTCATTCAGCCTGACATGTTAATTCCGCTTTTTTTAACAGCATATCATCGTGACACTAAATAGCAAATATCCATAAATAACCACAATATACATAGCAATGTCTTTTTCAGTTATCATCAACAGACATGAACGCCCAAACACTTTTTCAATTTTCAGAATGAATATTTTAACTATTGCAGCATATATACAACAACTGATCTGACGGTACGAGGACTCATTATAACCATTTGATATTTTTGCAAACAACAATACATATACTACCATATCTTGCAATACTCATCTAGGGCAAAAACGAGAGACGAACAATGAATATTACTTTGCATGTTGAAAATGAAGTCAAAGTATATCTTGATTTCAAGTCTGTATGCAGCTGTTCCTGTAGGGGAAACATTATTTCAATGTTTATAGGAGTAGAGCAATTTAAACGTTGTCATCCTTAATATTTATTATTAAGAGAAATAACATATTTCAAACATATCTAACCTGCTTTGCAAATTCCTCCAAAAGCCGAATAATTGGTCTTACACTGACAGGTAGCATTAGTGCCAGATGTAGGTTCTTTGCATTCAGCATATTCGTCGCTGCATCCAATATTGGTGGTACAGGATGAATTCAAATCTGTCAAGCAAAGGTTTAAAACATTAACTGCTCGCAAGACCTGAACGAATAGATTAAGGCCTCGTCTTATTCAGCAAGCAGTTATTGTCTAATTTGACATGTGTAGTTACACCAAACTTATAGATAAAGTCAAATATGAATTTAAATATTGAGGTAATAATTAGGAATCTAGCACCTTCCTTTTAAAAAATGAACTTCTTAACTCATGCCGCCGGCTAGTTATTGGAGTTCTTGTTGGTAAGCAATGGACAAAAAGCAATACCAAAATGTTAGACCATTTCGTCATGCTTAGTGTAAAAGCCTCTGTATTCTTCTCACAGTGGAGAAATATGTTCAGAAACATGAACTAAAGGTCTGAATGATTTATATTTCAATTTTTCATAATTTATATCATACATTATAGCTGCATATCGGTTTGGTTTGTTTTTGTTGATCTCCGGCACTTCGACAAACGTTTAGCATTAGGCGTCAATGCAACTGGAGTAAAGTGATGTTTAACGAACATAGTATCTGATCCGAGCTGGAAATAAGATAACACTGAATGTCAATGAGAAATCAGCTCCATATCAATCAAAGGTCAAACACTAGTTTTGTACGGTGGAATTGAAACAGCTCGACTGTCTGTTTCAGTTGCTTAAGGGATTTGCCTGTGAAATGATTGCACACGTTCATCATTAAGCCTTATTGTGTTGCACTAACGTACATAGAGGAGAGAAGAAATAAATATTCGAATGTTGAAGGTATGGACAATGTCAGATAGTGTAGATATAAAACAATACAAATAAACAGTGTTATATCAGTGAGACTAGCGTATATGACTATCAATGGCAATACACACTTCATTTCCTATGTAGTAATTCATGTTATGATGTTAAAGGTAGAGCAAATCCGATCGTAAAGCTGATTCGATTTGTATTGGAAATGCAGTCTTTAATTATTAGCTCTTGTATATATCAACATATTGATAACGTTGATGTACGTTCTTACCGTCGCCAATAAAGTTCATTTCTGTTTGAAATGTTCCAGTTTGAATTAGTTTCGCTGTTGTATTAGACATTCATTGGCCGTATCAGTATAATGAACAACTTAAAAAGCAATTCTGAAAGTCGCGTCGGTGACAATCGACCGGGGATTGTTTGAAAATTCTTGTAAAATGTAAAGGACTGCTACAGTTGTAGAATAAAGATACAATTAATTTCGAAATGTTCTCGAATGTCATGGTAATCACGAATGAATTTGTTTATGTACATCGTAGTAACGACATTTTAAAATAGCTAACCGCCGCAAGCAACGCGTGTTTGACACTTCTTTGCAGCTATAAATATTATGCTAGACGGTAAAAAATATATGCGGATAAGAAAATACTGTGCTAAACATCTGCTTTACACTCAATAATTTGAGGCAAAGATATCAGTTTGTAATATTTTAAATCTCAACAGTCGTGTGCAAACATATTTCGTCCGTTCGATTCAAAAACAGATTTGAGTATACAAGGTTGAAATATGAGCATTATGTCATTAGTAAAAGAGAAGGAAACTTCGTCTTTGACTAGATTAATATATTCATAAACCTTGACAATTTAATAAAAACCGTGAAACGCGATTTATAAAAGAGATCACTAATTCTGAATTGATAAATATTTTAAATCTGCATGACTTTATTCCGACTGATATATCTTTGCTAGCATGAATAAATATGAACAGCAATCAATTTAATTTACAAATACATACATATACATTCATTAATTAAGATCTGAAAAAATTCGTTATATTCTTTCCCAAATGATTATTGCGTGAGTTTTATTTTGATATCAAGGACTAATAACTTTAGTTTTCCATCATATTTAGTCAATCTAGATTTATGTCAAGAAATCTCTGAATTGTCATTCTCGAGGACTATGTTGAAAATGCTACAATACCTCACAATGCTTAGGCAGGACGTCAATGATGGCAGAAACAATGGACATTTCGATTAGAATTTGAATAGGACGAAACGTGAAACGTTACGTGTGTGGATATAACGAGCATTAGACGCGAATTATTTGTTCGATGATAATACGATAAATATATGGAATTAAACCGTGTGTTTGTATCGTCGACATGTGATCTAGTTTTGAACCTAGAATATATTTATTTCAAACGTGATTTACCTGCTTTGCAAATTCCTCCAACAACTGTGTAATGGCTCTTACATTGACATGTGTTATTAGCGCCAGGAGTGGTTGCTTTACATTCAGCATATTGGTCGCTGCATCCACTAATAGTGTTGCACGATGAATTCAAATCTGTTAAATAAATTGTTTAGTTTTATTAACTGAACGTCGCATAGGAAATTAAGAGCACCAATTCATTTTAAAGAGACACAAGTCCTGCATTAGCTACTTCAAGTTTCGTCCACTCTGCAGATAAATACAATATCTATTCTTACCTTATAAAATGTTGTTGAAGATTTTAACGCCATCATTCAGCACACGATAGGCTTTACGTGGCGGCCAGTATTATTGGTGGAAGACGGACCTGGGGAAACCCCAGAAAGATTCACCGACCCACCAGAAGCTTCTGGCAAGCTTTCTCACAAAACTACATTAGCCCAATCTTAGACTTGAACCCACGCAGACAGAGGTGAGATGGCAGTGATCCGTAACGGAATTCGCTTTAGACCACTCGGCCATTTGCCCCACACAATCGCCCACCCCCCACCACCCGTTAGAAGTTAATTATGGATTCAGAGGTATTCTTCCAAAATACGTTTTTTATTCAACTTATCAGATTGAAATTCTCGTTATCGTGAGACAGCAGGGCACAAAATAAGATCCCAGTAATGCAAGATAGTATCTTCATGATTAGAGTAATACAATAACTCCTTTTATATTCTGATTGTGGAGACGCATACTCCGGAATAAACAAATCATATGATCTTAACTTTGTTGTGTTCTTGTGAAACCATTAATATGATACAGTGTAGCTCAATAAATGTTTGTTTTTTCGGTTGCCCCCACCGAGAACAAATTAGGTAATTAGTGTCGAGCAATTGTTTTGAACTGCTTTGTTTAGGAATACACTAACGTGACTAAACCAGGATAAATCAAAGCTAGCATGGTGGCGCGATGCAATTGTTTATGTGCATGCAAGATGAATTATGTGCGATAGCCAATTTTCATGATTCCTTTGATGAAGTCATTGATGACACACTAAAATCAGGTAAACAATGGAACATAAGAAGTGGCTAAATTGAGACCGGTTTTATTGATAATTTCAACAAAATTAAACCTATGTGATTTCATTCAGCCTGACATGTTAATTCCGCTTTTTTTAACAGCATATCATCGTGACACTAAATAGCAAATATCCATAAATAACCACAATATACATAGCAATGTCTTTTTCAGTTATCATCAACAGACATGAACGCCCAAACACTTTTTCAATTTTCAGAATGAATATTTTAACTATTGCAGCATATATACAACAACTGATCTGACGGTACGAGGACTCATTATAACCATTTGATATTTTTGCAAACAACAATACATATACTACCATATCTTACAATACTCATCTAGGGCAAAAACGAGAGACGAACAATGAATATTACTTTGCATGTTGAAAATGAAGTCAAAGTATATCTTGATTTCAAGTCTGTATGCAGCTGTTCCTGTAGGGGAAACATTATTTCAATGTTTATAGGAGTAGAGCAATTTAAACGTTGTCCTCCTTAATATTTATTATTAAGAGAAATAACATATTTCAAACATATCTGACCTGCTTTGCAAATTCCTTCAAAAGCCGAATAATTGGTCTTACACTGACAGGTAGCATTAGTGCCAGAGGTAGGTTCTTTGCATTCAGCATATTCGTCGCTGCATCCAATATTGGTGGTACAGGATGAATTCAAATCTGTCAAGCAAAGGTTTAAAACATTAACTGCTCGCAAGACCTGAACGAATAGATTAAGGCCTCGTCTTATTCAGCAAGCAGTTATTGTCTAATTTGACATGTGTAGTTACACCAAACTTATAGATAAAGTCAAATATGAATTTAAATATTGACGTAATAATTAGGAATCTAGCACCTTCCTTTTAAAAAATGAACTTCTTAACTCATGCCGCCGGCTAGTTATTGGAGTTCTTGTTGGTAAGCAATGGACAAAAAGCAATACCAAAATGTTAGACCATTTCGTCATGCTTAGTGTAAAAGCCTCTGTATTCTTCTCACAGTGGAGAAATATGTTCAGAAACATGAACTAAAGGTCTGAATGATTTATATTTCAATTTTTCATAATTTATATCATACATTATAGCTGCATATCGGTTTGGTTTGTTTTTGTTGATCTCCGGCACTTCGACAAACGTTTAGCATTAGGCGTCAATGCAACTGGAGTAAAGTGATGTTTAACGAACATAGTATCTGATCCGAGCTGGAAATAAGATAACACTGAATGTCAATGAGAAATCAGCTCCATATCAATCAAAGGTCAAACACTAGTTTTGTATGGTGGAATTGAAACAGCTCGACTGTCTGTTTCAGTTGCTTAAGGGATTTGCCTGTGAAATGATTGCACACGTTCATCATTGAGCCTTATTGTGTTGCACTAACGTACATAGAGGAGAGAAGAAATAAATATTCGAATGTTGAAGGTATGGACAATGTCAGATAGTGTAGATATAAAACAATACAAATAAACAGTGTTATATCAGTGAGACTAGCGTATATGACTATCAATGGCAATACACACTTCATTTCCTATGTAGTAATTCATGTTATGATGTTAAAGGTAGAGCAAATCCGATCGTAAAGCTGATTCGATTTGTATTGGAAATGCAGTCTTTAATTATTAGCTCTTGTATATATCAACATATTGATAACGTTGATGTACGTTCTTACCGTCGCCAATAAAGTTCATTTCTGTTTGAAATGTTCCAGCTTGAATTAGTTTCGCTGTTGTATTAGACATTCATTGGCCGTATCAGTATAATGAACAACTTAAAAAGCAATTCTGAAAGTCGCGTCGGTGACAATCGACCGGGGATTGTTTGAAAATTCTTGTAAAATATAAAGGACTGCTACAGTTGTAGAATAAAGATACAATTAATTTCGAAAAGTTCTCGAATGTCATTGTAATCACGAATGAATTTGTTTATGTACATCGTAGTAACGACATTTTAAAATAGCTAACCGCCGCAAGCAACGCGTGTTTGACACTTCTTTGCAGCTATAAATATTATGCTAGACGGTAAAAAATATATGCGGATAAGAAAATACTGTGCTAAACATCTGCTTTACACTCAATAATTTGAGGCAAAGATATCAGTTTGTAATATTTTAAATCTCAACAGTCGTGTGCAAACATATTTCGTCCGTTCGATTCAAAAACAGATTTGAGTATACAAGGTTGAAATATGAGCATTATGTCATTAGTAAAAGAGAAGGAAACTTCGTCTTTGACTAGATTAATATATTCATAAACCTTGACAATTTAATAAAAACCGTGAAACGCGATTTATAAAAGAGATCACTAATTCTGAATTGATAAATATTTTAAATCTGCATGACTTTATTCCGACTGATATATCTTTGCTAGCATGAATAAATATGAACAGCAATCAATTTAATTTACAAATACATACATATACATTAGCAGCAGAGAGGGTGAACAGACCAAGTTTTCTAGGCGTCAATTTAGTAAACTAAGGCTTCCTTGAAAATACTTTTACAAGTGTCAATTTAGCAAACTGACGCTTCCCGAAATTGCTTATATAGGCGTCAATTTAGCAAACTGAGGCTTCCTCAAAAATGCTTAATAGAAGCCTCCATTCAGCAAAATAGCAGTAAAAAAAAAAGACGCCATTTAGTTGACGTTCACCTCCTCGGCTGCTAATGCGCTAACTAAATATTTGATCAAGTCCTTAAGATTTCACAAACAAACTAATTTGTAAAACCTCACCTCGTAAATCAATCAGATTATTAGATTGGTCAGTGAGTTTGAAATTAATTCTCGTTAACAAATTATTATGACATCGCATATAGACTAGATTAGTTGGGTCTTCAATAATTAGAAATCCTGGAGGAGCCGTTGGTGCAAATGAATATAAAATATATCCTTGCTGAGCTTGATTTGATTGTTCGAGATTTATTTGATAATTTCCTTCGATAACGTCACATATTAAATTGAGCGCAATCACCGTTGAAATATTCACATTGTTCGGAGCAATATGTCTACCGCCGCCTTCTGGATCATTATTGTATTTCAGAATATTTTCTGTAGAATTCTTTAATTTTTTCCAATTATCGTGGATTCTTTTGAACCCAATATCAATAGCATCGTCAAGTTGTTTCTTTAGTTTATCCGGGTTATATCCAGGGATTTTAGATGTTTGAATATCCTCTTTTGGGATATTGAATTCTACCGCAAACACTTCTTTATAAATTTCACTCATTAATACTTGTTGAATAATTTGCGTATGAAATGTTTCCATATCGTTGATGATTTTGTTACCTGTTTGTACTACACTAATAAACTCGTTTTTGGTGAGAGAGCCGGATTTGATGGATGTTAACAATAATGAAAAATCATTATTCATCGCTGTTAAGTTTTCTTTGATTAGGTGGGTGTAAAATATCATATTATTTTTATTGTCGTATCCTATAAATTTGGGAGAAAAATCTTGATAACTTTTTATTGGATTATCAGGTTTCATCTTGTCTGTGACATAATCGGATTTCTTAGGTTCGGGTGGAAAATCCTTCGAATTTTCTCGCGAGTTATCCGGTGGTAATTCAGGCCATCCTAATACTGATCTTATAGAACTCTGATAAATATCTACAACGTATCCTTCTGTATTTATCTCGATAGCAGATGATAGTGTTGGTTCATGAACTGTTATAGTGATTTTTGATTCTTTTCCGGTGAGAGATTTTATTCTGCGTTGAAATTCAGCATTGATCTGTTCGATTTGATATGACCCAGTTGGTATAGAAACAACCTGCCAATCTGGTGTTCCGTCTTCACGATTCTTGTTTGCAAATACCAAGGAATTATTCGGTTGTTGACCACCAAATGCTACCGATCTGATATTAGGCCAGCTATGATATACTCGTAGTTTTGCTAGCGCGATCTCGCTCACGGGAACAGGAATTGGAAAATTAACACTAAATTCGGGACGTGTTGAGGTTATTGATATCGTGCTTGTTTTCACTGGTGTTGTATTTGTTACTATTTGTTGAAGTAGTTCTTGCGACAACATTATTATTATTATTCTGCTCTAATTTCAGCATTGTTGATTTATACAATTGAGTCATAGTTGAAAATTCGCTATCTGATATTGTTGTGTCATCCAACGACGATGATATCAATGAGGATAATTGTGAGTAACTGGTAGATGCAATATGATATTTAATTAAATAATCATGTAGTTTACTCTGGCTACACGATGATAGTTTTTTTGTGATCCCGGTTAATATACCAGCGATTGTAGCCACTGCGGAAATAGCAATTGGAACTACGACCGGAGCAATCATTGTAACCGAAGATAGTATTATTCCAGCAGCAGTGATTACTCCTGACACCGAGTACACTGTGATATCAACTGTGGTTATTCTTCGTTTGTATTTTTTGATTTTTATTTGATATTCTTCACAGAGAGAACTGAGTTTAGTTTGAAATTTTCTGACTTGATCATAGCGATACTGATTCGATGATGGAGTCATTTTATTTTAAAGGTGCTAGCATTTTCAATTACAAATTACTTTGTAATTTTGAATCGTGAAAGAATTTTTAAATCAATTTAATTGTTTACTTAAATCCACTACGAATTCTACGTAGCACGTTATTGAAGCCTTGGCTAGATTTTTATCTGTATTCGTTATCTTGAATTGTTCAATTGTATCCTTGTCGATGATCGTTGATATCGTATTGACTCCAAATGAACTACTTGATGATATTTCAAACTGAGATTTAATCGGTGATACTATTGTTAATCGATAAATACCCTTGACTGCTGCGGTTACGGTTAAAATATTGTCTGTGGGAGTCCACGTATATGATATGTGTTGAATCGTGTATACTACGTTGACGATAGATTTATTATGAGGAATTTTTACTTTTTCAACAACGCTTATCATTCTCATTGCATCATCCCTTATTGCGTTGTTGAATGTTTTAAGTTCATCGATGGATTTTTTAATATCGGGAAGTGTTATTTCAATTTTATCAAATGAGCTCCCAATAAACTTGTCCATGAGGTTTTTACGAAACGTCATAAATAGTTTCGTGTGTTTTTCATATTCGGATTGAAGACTTGTTAGTTCTAACATAGAATCTTTTATTAAGGTGAGTTTTGGTGTGGTTACTGGTGGATTTCCAAAAAATTCTAGTATGGGTTTGTCAATTTTGTTAATTGTATTTCTTTGTAATGCAGTAAACTGGTCAAATACAACTATATGATCATCATACTTATCATTAAGCGATTTTAATGAATTCACTGTGTTATCATATGTTGCTAATTTATCCGTAATCGTTGAAACAAGTACACCTGGTTTGAGTTTACCCCCATCAGAAAATAACGCGATAGTATCCTCTGCTGCGTCTCGTCGTTTAACCAAAATATCATTAAGAGAGATATTACTACTTTTCAACTTACCCTGACGATCTTGAAATACAACTATTTCACCAGGATCAATATTTGCTAGGTTTAATATTTCGGATATTTCATCTTCGATTAATTTTTTAACATCCTTGTTATCAACGGTTTCAACTCCACTATCAGGTTTCTTCAGCGATGATAAAGGTCGTCCCCAAATATCAATCATTATTATAGAAATCTTTTTATCATTTAAATCCTATGGATTTCTAATCATATGGATTTTCAATCCAATGACCGCTAGCGTTTCTACCGCTAGTATACTCATTTACTACTATATGAGGTGGTTTCGAAAATCTTTTGGATATAGCATCAAGTACGTTTAATACTTCATTACCACATATTGGTGGATCAAGCATTGTTTGTGTTGGTAACGTAGAATACCAAGTCCTCATTGGAAGGGTTTTAATATAACGCATAAATTCTTTCGGCGGCGCTAATCCATATGAGTCAAAATAAATAATCCCACGTGGATCAATTGCGTAACAAACCCAATGTGTTCCAGGTCCATCGCTGTTATCTAAATTAATAATACCGGTTTCAACATCATTTGGTTGTGCCGGTAACTGATCTCTCATAAAAACCCCTCTGAAATGTTTTATTTTTAATTTTTTAGCGGTATCAATTAAATCAAAATTGGACATAGGAATCGCAGATTCCCGAACTATATCGTTCCTGGAATTCGAAGACCCTTTCCGCTGTACCATGAACTCGGGGTTCCTGGTAGTCTTAGACCCTTTCCTTTTTTTTTATACCCTTTTCCAGTTGCCTTTTTCAATGCCATTCCTGCTGCGGTACCAATAGCTCCTAATGCTGCTGCCTTCGCTACCGCTGGGGCTGCTGCGGCAATCAACCCTGGAATCAACCCTAACAACGGGAATATACCACCAGTCTTTTCCATATTACGGATCGCGCTCGTAGAAAGAGTAACCTGAACTCCTTTTTTTTCTTTCAGTGCTTTATTAAAATGATTAGTCTGAGTTTTTGTCAGCGATAGTTTATTTCCTCCGCCATTCATTTGATTAGGTTTCAGCGTTATTGTGGTTCCACATTGCTTAGCTGATTTAGATTGTAATTTTTTTAGCTGACCAGGTGTCAATGTGACATTGATATTACTATACGACATTATACAAAACAGGTTGATTCTAAATCGCGAGTCATTTTTAAAGAATTTTGGATTAAGAAAATCTTACAGATTTTCAACTGGTGCATCTACTAGTCTCATTCGTCCACCAACACCTTCAAGTATCATTGACTTATCACTGAGAATGACAGCAACCGCTCTATAATTATCAATAGCACCAGCAGCAGCACCAACAGGACGGTTTACATGAGCTCGGAAGTGTATATCAACTACGGACTGTTTCATCAAGTCAAGATGTTCCAACGAAAAGTAATAAATCGGATACAGACTTTTAAAATCCAATTGTGATATTTGTAGACCAGTATCTACATTTTGATCACGTCCCATAAATGATAGCAATCGATGATAAACTCGTGCAATATGGTTTTGACCGTAATTAAGTTGTATATCCTCTGCTGGTTCTTGTTGTCCGTTTATTTTTAACGAGACTTCACTACACCCAAGTTGATCAAATATCATATGAGAACGTGTTTGATTATCCAATCGCGCTCTATCCTGTAGCGCAATAAAAATATGCCGTGGAGCTGAAACACCCTGTCGTGCTGCCAAATGCCATGTAAATGTACCATTAATATTAGAATCCATGGTATCTGTGGACGTTGTCAACCAGCTTAATAATCTCTTTCCCCCTTGATCCATAAATGATAGCAACCGCGGTTCTACTGACAATGATGGAGTCAACACTGGCATCCATAGTGATAGTTTTGATAAAATTACTCTACCAGCATCATCATTGGGATTTGCAGCATCTGCTGGAATCCTCCAGATTGCATTATTATCATCACCCTTTCTCACTAGTGCTACAGTATGCTTTACTCCATAAATAACTTTTCTGACGTTTCTACAAAATCCAAATATATGATGGAGTGGAATCGCACATGAAAATCGTCGACGATCTCCTTGTAATGTTGCTATTCTTGTTGCAGCTCCTAGATTGAAATTCTCATCATTATTTATAATCATATCCTCGATACCACCAGCAGCACCAGCAATAAAATTAACAGGATTAGCAGCACGATCCTTTGGTTGTCTTATAACAAATGGATTTTTACCCGTTGTATTTTTAACATCCTTTGCAAACATCATAGATGGACCCGCTGATCTAGTATAGTCATCAGAGTATCTTGCTAGCCCTAATATTGTTGTTGCTACATCAACTTCACGTTCAATAGATTCGATTTCTTTTCCATCAATGAGATATCTAGCGCTTTCAAATAATGCCATGATACCATTATTGACAAAACCAACTTGAGTATTAGCTGGATATTGTGTATTATCATGCTGTAAAAGTTCACCTTCAACCTCAATAAAGGCTTCAGCGGGTAAAAAGTATTTACTGGTATCATGAACCTGAAGTTCAATTCTTCCACGAAGATCAGGTTGTACTGCGTGATAAGCAAAAAATTGATAATCACGTACAGAAGTATCTTTAAGCACTGGGGCTTCCATGTCAAATGCAACATCAGGGTTCTGTTTGAACATTTTTATTATATATCCGATGGTCTAAATCAAAAATTCTGAAAGAATTCTGAAGGAATTTTGAATTGAAAACCCAAGGAATTCATTTAGAGAAAATCGATTTTCATGAAATTATGTCGACGGATTAGCCAAAAAACAATACAAAATCAATAAAAAAACATCGAAAATTCGATGACAACAATATATTTTAGCCTCACATGATAAAAAATCTGATCAAAATCGATTTTCTCTAAATGAATTCCTGGGGTTTTCATCCTCGATTTTCATGAAATTTTGTCGATGAATTGCATAAAAACACTAGAAAAATGAGTAAAAACACTAGAAAAATGGTAAAAAAAGTAAAAAATCTAACAAAATTAGCAAAAAATAAATATTTTATAATTTTCAAAATTAAAAATTCTAAAGAATTTTGAAAAGAATTTTTAAAATAAATATTTAGTTGGGTGTATTTTAATAATGATGATGAAAATATCTGATAATGAAGATAACGTAAGTAGAATCACAAGTGATTCTGACACAAGTGATTCTGACATTAATGTTTCTGATACAAGTGATTCTGACACAAATATTTCTACAATAACCATAACAACTGAGCATCCTATTCAAATAAATAGAATCACAAGTGATTCTGACACTAGTGTTTCTACAATAACTATCATAATTGGAAATCCTGTTCAAATAAATATTTCTGGAAATACTTGTATTTCTAACGTTTCCGGCGAATCTTCTTAAAGCCACTTCCCGGAAGCCCACTTCCGGCTATCATATTTGCTGTTATATTATCCTGGGCGTTAGTCATTAACGACTGTAGTTTTTTATCCACGGCGTTATTTATTATTTTACTAACCTGTGTAGGCATTACTGCAGTAGATGGCAGTGAAGTCATTCCAGAAACACTAGTGTTTCTAATGCTAGCATTTCCAGGTTTTGATTGGAAATTCGAAGAATTTCTACGTCGAACTAGCGCTGTTAGTTTATCCCGAGCGGCTGAAAATGCCTTACTAGCAAGATCACCAACAGTGTTAATACCCTTATCTCGGATAACATCAATTGCTTTCATTGCTGCCTGTTTTGCAAATGGAGCCACTTTTGGAGCCATTCTTGAAAATAATCCCATTATAGTATTACCGAGACCATCTCCATAGTATACTCGGTATTTTGGTAATCGTGAGTTTACCACGTAGACGTTAGTTGGTTTATCATGGTTGTAGTGTATGATCATTCTTCTATACAAAAACACTAGTGTTTTTTCAAATGCTTTAGCATTTCCAATTATCTAGTCACTATGATAACCGTAGAAATTCGAAGAATTTTCGGCTAACTCCTCAATGAAATCTCTATATGTTGCAATATCCATGATACCACCTTGAAATAATCTCCTACAGATATCAGCTGCTTCATTGATTATTTCTGGTGAGTTATTTCCGGCTCGTTTTCCTCCTACAAGTACTTCTAATCGTGCTATATCACCGAGAATATTGCCAGGGCAAGAAATACTTGTATTTCCACTCGAAGAATTTCCAACTAAACCACTTCCTGTTTTAGTTTTTAGTTGTTTTTTTTCTTTTCTTTTTTCTTTTTGTACTAATGTTTTTAATACTAATACATCTTGATTATGTTCTAATATTTCTTGATCATATTTTTTAAGTCCATCTTGAAAATAGCCATATTCTTTACTATTTTTATTTAAACGACCTGTAATATTTTGATTTATTTTAAATATCCAATCAACATAATTATTAAAACCTACTTTACTTTTTTCAATATTTAAATGATTCAAAAGATCTTTTCCTGAATTAAAATTATCAGTAGCAAATTTAGCTAACTCATAATATTCATTTATTGTCGATGTAGGGTAATTTTTAATTTTAGTTATACCACCCTCAGTAAATTTATCTATAAAAGAAACTGATGTTTTTTTTTCAGTATCTAATTCTTCTCTCTGAGAGGTAGCACCTAATTCTTCTTCCTCTTCAGGAGGTTGAGGAAAATCAATATCACTAAGTAGTCTCTCTGTTTGAAATTCTCGTTCTTGTCGTTCTTGTTCTTGTCGTTCTTGTCGTTCTTGTTCTCGTTGTTCTATAGCATCTACAAAACCAGCAGGAAGTGTTTGTAATGACTTTTTCGTTTGTTTAGTTCGTTTTGATATTTTCTCTAACACAGGGAGAAAGGACTCTTTTTGCGCGCTTTCTTGTTTAGAGATTGCTGTTTTCACACCCTCAGTTGCACTAACAATAGGTTTGAAGAGTTGTTCTGTATCCTCTGTAAAATCAGTCTGAAATAATTGCCGCTGTTGAAGTTTTTCGCGGATTCTATCACGAAGGGGTAATATTTTCTTAAGAGCTTCAAGTCTTTCTCTAGCTAATCTCGTTGTTAATGATTCTCCTACCATTATTAAAAGAGTATCACTAATTGTTAAATTGCTTTGCAATTTTTAATTAAAAAATCCAAAGCATTTCGAAAGAAATCACTAACCTAAAAATGCAAATCATTTTAATACTTTCTTGTTGTTACACACATAATTTTACTTCCTCATACCGTACTGGTTATACAAACAAAGGAGGCTCTCTACGCGTGGGCTCATCACCTTCAGAGTTTTCCATTAATGTTTTTAATTGTCTCACTTTACAATTAATAAGTCTCTTTTGTTCATATTCTAATCCTAATTGCTTACGTACACGTTCAACGATGCTACATAATGGTACGAAGACATTAACATCTTCAGTATTTACTAAGCTCTCACGTATAAACTTTTGGATATTTTTGATTAAAAAATATTTCTTAGATAGAACATATTTTCCTGTCTGTTCTGCAAATTGTATATCCTCGAAATTGGTCATAATTTGATCACAATCCAAACCTGAACATAATTTTACATTTTCATCCTTCAACTTGTTGATTTCAATAATAATCAATTTGAGATTTTCAATATTCATATATATATAAAAATATATTTGTTTAAATGCAAAGTATTTTAAATACAAAGTATGAAAATTCTTTAGAATTAAAAATGCAAAGTATTTCAAATACAAAGTATTAAAAATACAAAGTATTTTCAAAATGAATTCTGGATACACTAAGGTGTTGATCATCTTAGTATACCCAGAAGCTTAATGCGATTATAGGTGATTATGATTATATATAATGAATGACGACGGCACATTTACCGTTTTAAACCCCCTTGGTGTTTTATACATCAAGCAGCGCGCTCAACGGTTAACCGACAAACATATAACAATAGATTATAGGTGAACAATGAATGAATTGATTTCAATGACAATGACGACGGTACAACAATAGATTATAGGTGAACAATGAATGAATTGATTTCAATGACAATGACGACGGTACAACAATAGATTATAGGTGAACAATGAATGAATTGATTTCAATGACAATGGATGACGCGGGCTATTCTACATTCAAGTGTAAACAAAACCACAAAATCGAAACTTTGGTTTTGAATGTCAATAATAACGTTCATACCACGTGTGACGGTGTGGTTTTGTTTACACTTGAATTTCGGCTAAATGCCCAATTATAATAAGAACGAATTTGTATATATACACTCATTACGACGAGGTGATATAAAATAGGTGTAGTGATTGTAATTATTTGTTTGTTTATTAGCGATCACTGACAACGTTGAAAACACATATAATACTTGAAACAGACATTAAAAAAAATGTTTAAATACGACGTGTTTATAAAACAGTTTTGTTAATACTTGAAAAAAGACAAAATTGATTGTGTTTTGTTCAGATTTATTTAATTATAACAACCAATGAAAAATCGAAGATTTTCCAATGCTAGTATTTCCGTGTTTAAGATCCGTAACTCTGTCATTGGTGGAAATCCTATGGATTTCACACGAGTTATACCTAACGGAGTTATCTCCCGTATTATACATAAATAAACCGAATTTTGTTTTTAAAACGCTTTGAAAAAGCGGTCTTATAAATTCCTTCTGCTACTTTTTGTACCGAGGGGGGGAAAATATCGAAATACCTACCAGCTTCTGTCATTGATTGAAATACCATCTCCGTGTCAGTATTAAACGATCTTACAGGTCTAGCAATTTTCGGGTATTTCCCAGTTCTTCCTCGTTTTGTGTTTTCACATTGAGAAATAGCTTGAAGGTTGTTCAATTTGTTATTCTTGGGATTAGAATCAATATGATCAATAACAAAACCATCCTTGATTAATCCATTATACACTTCATAAACGAAACGGTGATTGAGATACATTTTCCCTCCAGCATTAAACATCAAATAACCCATACCATTATCCCGCCCAACAGATTTCTTATTTTTACTGTGTCTAACAACACCATCACTAGAAGCTTCGTAATTTTTAATAACAGGATGTCTTTGAAATTCTTGGCTCATTTGTATATATAATATATCTATTTGTCTAATTCGTTAATTGGCTGAATTATAACATTAGAAAATCTGCCTAAGTAATCTTGAGCAGTTTTTATGATTTTGTTATTGACGTCGTCAGGATTTTTGATTCTTCGCTTGTCATAATAACGTTTTAACTCTCTATAACGCTTACCCCCGCAATTAATGCATAACTGCGACTTGCCTCTTACACCTACCCCACAATGCAAGCATGGTAGAGGTCCCTCCGAACCATTTCTCACACTCTGCATATGATACCCACAGAATTCATTTCTACATGATTTGTTACACGGAGTCTTTGATCCAATCATAAGCCATTTGCAATGATTCATTATATAAAATTTTCTTATTTAAATACTTGTTTTAATTATAATATGAAGGAGTTCAAGAGATTATCGAAAATTAAGCCTTGGAAAAATGCTAGATTTAATCTCGATAGAATCTCTGATATACCTAAAAGTCTAGTAGATGATAAACCACTATTGAGTAAAATCAGCGACTGTTTTAATGAGTTTAAGCGTGATGGAGCATCTCATACGTGGTCGACATTTCGAATTATTGATGAAGATGTCAATGTACCTGTAATTGATGCTACTATGAATGATATAAGAGCAGCTGTATTACTTTCACACCTTGGCCAGAAATCCAAAGGTAAATTGCAAAGCAATTCTCTACGGAGGTATTTTTTTAGAATAAAATTCATTATCGAAGAGGAAGGTGAATGGATTATCAGAGATAAATTTGACCCAATCCTTAAGGATAAAAAAACTGTTATTGTGAGTAGAGATTCCAAACCAGGAATTCTAACTGGAATTGACAAACCATACTATGAGAAATCTTACCCTGTAACAGCAGTTGTGTATGGGTTATATCCAATAAATAATAATCCTAATATTACAAAACTAGCTCCAATGTTTTCATCATCAGTGGCTTTGCCACTTAATTGTGTAGCAACACGGTTAATAGAACACTTTACAAATGCATCCCGGGGAAACAAATTAACTGATCTACGAAGAAAAAAAATAACCGAATGGGAACTAACAGTGAAACAACGCGGGGCAACGATTTCCGATATAGCTAAATTAGAAGCATTATTAAAATTTCCAATATCGGTAGCGACAATAACCGGAGAAGTATTATACGAACCGAAATATCAATCGCGAGGAGCTCCAATTGAAATTATTGATCATAACAAACACGCGTGGACACCCGCGGTAAATATATTTCCACGAGAAAGAACTGTACGATATATCCCTAAAGAATTTTCTAGGGATGATTTCTATGAAGAGAAATTATTTGATGCTATTCACGCGTTAACCAAAGACGACCCTGTGTCAGTATGGTTACTCAGGAGTAATGAGGATCCGGAAATAGGATTTGATCAGTTTGTAAAACCAAATGGTGAATTATATCGAACTGAAGAATTAGATAATAGAATGAGAAAAATCGCTAATGAGTATTTAGAAGGAAACACTAGCATTTCTACAGAAAAACTACTTACGGATAGCTTCACAATTCCATCAGTGGTAGCTCACTTCGCAAGAGAAAAGAATTCATGGCGCCCAACACGAAGTGATTTTCTGGAGGACGTGAAGTTGAGTTGCGTCGAATTTGGTCATGGAGGATTGTGGAATACGAAATACTCACGTGATGGTATGATTTCAATTGATATATCCGCGTGTTATCCTGGAAGTTTTCTCGGATATGGAGAATGCTCTGAGTACTTCAAACGATTTGGACATCCCACACATGAAATGACTCGTGTTGCGATTAATGGTCCATTGCCTAATTTTGATTTAACCGGGTTCGCTCGTGTGATATCATTCGAATTAGCTACAGGGTTACATCCGTGTAGTTATCTTTGGCTTGGTAGACATATATATGAAAAAGCGTGGATGCCAATTGTGCTATTGCGATATATGATCGATTGTGGTATGTTAATATCATTAATTGTCAGTGAAGCGATTATTTGTTATAACGCTCAGAAAGATGTTTGGTTACCAAAACCCGATCTCGAAAAAATAATTAACGAACAACGAAAACAATTTCTAGATGGAAATTCGAAGAATTTCAGCGAGGAACAAATCATAGATTGGTCTAAGAAATTATTCGAAGGTAGTAATAGAGAGGCTAAAGATCTCGGACGAAAAATAATCGGTAAATTCACTCAAGGTGGAAGATTTGATAATGCAAAATACTCTTCTAGATTAATCATAGACGATGAAGAATACAATTTCATAATATCTGATTTAATAAAAAAAGGGAAATTTGTAACCCGTAAGAACGCTTTTCTATCAGGGGAATTAGATGAGGAAGCTTACAAATCTGCGAGCGGAACTAATAATGTTTGGGTAGATGATGTCCTTCGAAATGGTAAGAAATTAGGTACGGTTGTTACCTACTGTGATGGAAAAAGTTGTCAATACTCACATTTGAGAAGTTCTATGCTAGCCTATTCTTGTATTAATCTATTCTCGATGATAAACAGATTTCCTAATACCGCGGTTAGAGTAGCTACTGATTCGATGTATATCCATGAGAAATACAAATCAGATGTAGCTAAATTCACAGATCCTAAGGAAGCGTGGGGAAATTGGAGGTTTAAAAAAGAAACATTACATGAATATTGTAAATCCGCAGACGTTGCTATGGATGATAAATATATTTGTAGAAATATAGATAATATTTCTGAAGAATTTTCTACTGCACCACCTGTATCCGATCCGATTTGTAGATACAAGATAGTTTATTTAAACGGCTGTGGTGGATCAGGAAAGACAACTCGTGCAATCGAATTATTCCGTAGAAACGCTAGCGTTTCTAACATGATTGTGCTAACACCAACTCACAGACTCGCCAGAGAGATGATAGCGCGGGGGGTAAAAGCCTGTACTTATCATAGCTTCTTTCGATGGAAAGGCGATACATGGACTCCTGATCGAATGGGCGATAAATTTATTCCTGAAATAATAATCTGGGATGAAATATGCACGGTATCATTGACAGTATTACAGATATTTCTTGAATGGTTGTTATTGAAAAATACAAAAGTCGTCATGTGCGGGGATCACGGCCAACCGCAGCCATTTGTTGGTGGATCTCCACATGAATGGTTAAAAGGATTTGTAGATTATTATGAAGAGATTAATACCGACCATAGATCACTTGATGAACAATTACGCGAGTTCAAAGCGCTAATTAGATTACAACCGGATAAAATCCAATGTGAAATAGCGCGTGAAATAATCTCTGAAACTCCCATGAATGATTTTTGGGAAATGTGGAAGCCAAATGATTTAATAATCGCGAGTAGAAAAATAGTCAGAGACGCACTTCAGATGAAGTTGTTTGCGCTACATAAAGAAAAATTTGCAACGCTTCCAGTACCACTCTGTTATAGACCTAAGGATACACGAAAGCAGAATATCGACGTTGACATTCCTGGACAACAACAAAAGCAGAATTTAGTATTAAATGATATTGTGTTGGTTGATATCAGCGTCGTTAAAGATGCATTAGGTGCTGATAAATCCCCATGGACGTTAGGTTATGCAGCAACAATACACTCTTCACAGGGATTGACTATATCCGATACAACTCTTTGGATAGTAGATAATCATATTGAGTGGTCAAATTTAGTTTATCTCGCAGTATCCAGAGTACGGCGAATAAACCAACTTCGAAGAATTGTTGTTGACGATGAAATCATTGGTAACGATATTATCACTGGTGATAAAATCAGTGATATAATCAGAAAAAAACTCTCTGGCTATAAACAACAGGATAAAAAAAATAAACGAGAATTTGACATTGATACTAAATTAATAATCACTTTGAAGCAACAACAAAATAATCACTGCGCGAGTTGCAATTGTATAATGCGTTGGCAGTATTCGGATAAAGATCCTCGCCAATTCACCGTAGACAGAAAAGATAACAATCTCGGTCATGTCAGAAACAATGTGATGTTGACCTGTCTTGAGTGTAATAGACGCCGGGGTGACAACACCCTTGGTGCTAATTAAGACCACGCGGTGGTAATTGAGTATCCTCGGGAATCACTTGTAATTGTTTGCGTGTAAAACCCCGCTGAGGAGCAGTTGAATCCAGTTTATAGACTGGAGGTCTACCAGTTGATCGTGTTATGCCGGATATTTTATGCGTAGTGACACTCCAAATAGGATCAGTAGCTCTTTTTTTACCACCCTCAAGCTCTCCTGGTTCATATAAGTACCTTACAATGACATTACTACCAAGAATTGGTTCTTTTTGTGAAATTCCTTGGATTTCCATTTTGATAGACGCCTTCTTAATAGCGTTGACAGGTTTCATATTAATTATTCTAGTAATCTCATTATTGATTGCGGTAATCACAGCTGGTAATCTCTTGACCCATTCACGGGATCGTTTATCCTGGATGAATTCTTTTGCGTATTGATATCCGAATAACCGCTCAGCAAGGGTTTTATTAAACCGTTCAACAATTGCCTGATCGCGATGTAGCGCAGTGTGTCCTCGTCTGATGGCGACATTATGATGTTTCATCGTAGATGTAACAACACCTTGAAATTCCTTGCCAGGATCAACTTGTAACAGATTTGGCCAGCGCAGAGGACCTCGTCGATAAATTTTTTCAAATGCGGAAGCTACTTCAGTAGATGATTTTGTTTTTAACGGTTCTGCTTCTTTGTATCGACTTGCAATATCAACTAACGTTAACGCGTATTTGTAACCGTTGTCATGCGGCAGAAATAGTATATCAGCTTGATGAACTTCATTAGGTGTTGTAACATCAAAATGCGAATAGTTAATTTGTTTAGGCGCTGGTAGATAAATTTGCCATATTGCCTGTTTAGATAACCAGTTTACCGCTGTAGTTTTTTTCACCTTTGATGCACTAGCGAGTTTATTAATTGCTGCGTAACCTCTCCAGTATCCTCTCGGAGAATAATAAATAGATTCCATATTAAAATGCTAGCATTTTCAATTACCAGCACCTAACATCAATTTACCCTTCATAGCAGATTTTACCAACCAAGAAGCCAACTTTTCTTTGAAGGATTTATCAGGAATAGCATTTAACGCATGAATTAATTTTACATCTGCGAGATGTCTATGTTGAAGATTGCTGCTTTTATAAGCGACATCATGAGCATGACACGCCTTATCAATAGCGTTTATTGGATACTCGCCGGGTCGGGGCTGATTTTGATCATCAAGTCTGATATCTAATCGTGTTCCCGGTCCACAGTAGCTATATCCTGGAAGGTGCTTTTCTCCTGGATACTTTGCCCACGGTGTTCCTGGGAGTTTTGTCAATTTGGCTGCAATATCACCTCCTCGTTTTTTTTTAAAGGTTTCGTGGAAGTAAATCTAAATTTCTTTGTACTACATTGTACGCATTTACCAGAAAGCGCTGATCGATTATTTTTCGTTGTAATAGTCGTCAAGTCATTTGTGCCAGTACGCGTCCTACATTTCACACAATATAAATCCATAATTATATTATATAACGACATGAATGTAATTGATTATTCAGCTACTCGACGACGAGAACCTATTAGACACCATGCAATGTTACCAAATTCTATTCGCGCGATTATCATCGGACCATCTGGAAGTGGTAAAACACAATTACTACTTAATTTGATAACGAGATGGATGAAGTGGGATAAATTGTACATGATTGCTCCGAGTGTAGACGATCAACGATGTTATGAAGTATTAAAGGATTTTAATGATGCCGCGCAAGAAATTAACGGCGATGGTGTTATTGAGTTTATAACCGATATCGAAGAGGCACCGAATATTGATGATATTGATGGAAGTATTAACAATTTAGTCGTATATGATGATATCATGTTAGATAATCAAAAGAATCCTGCTAGAATATTTTCCAGAGGCAGACATAAAAACACCGATGTGATATATATCACTCAACGTTACACTCAAATACCAAAAGTGATCAGAGATAACTGCAATATGCTGTGTGTATTTAACGGAGTTGATACTCATACTCTTAGAAATATTTGGCAAACTTGGTGCGGTGGTGATATGGATCATAATCGATTTAGAAATTTCTTTAGCCACGCTCAGACAATCCCACACGGATTTGTGACGATAAATTTATCAGACCCTCGGACAAGATATCGTATCGGACTTGATCAAATATTTAGTTAGCGCATTAGCAGCCGAGGAGGTGAACGTCAACTAAATGGCGTCTTTTTTTTTTACTGCTATTTTGCTGAATGGAGGCTTCTATTAAGCATTTTTGAGGAAGCCTCAGTTTGCTAAATTGACGCCTATATAAGCAATTTCGGGAAGCGTCAGTTTGCTAAATTGACACTTGTAAAAGTATTTTCAAGGAAGCCTTAGTTTACTAAATTGACGCCTAGAAAACTTGGTCTGTTCACCCTCTCTGCTGCTACATTCATTAATTAAGATCTGAAAAAAATTCGTTATATTCTTTCCCAAAATGATTATTGCGTGAGTTTTATTTTGATATCAAGGACTAATAACTTTAGTTTTCCATCATATTTAGTCAATCTAGATTTATGTCAAGAAATCTCTGAATTGTCATTCTCGAGGACTATGTTGAAAATGCTATAATACCTCACAATGCTTAGGTAGGACGTCAATGATGGCAGAAACAATGGACATTTCGATTAGAATTTGAATAGGACGAAACGTGAAACGTTACGTGTGTGGATATAACGAGCATTAGACGCGAAATATTTGTTCGATGATAATACGATAAATATATGGAATTAAACCGTGTGTTTGCATCGTCGACATGTGATCTAGTTTTGAACCTAGAATATATTTATTTCAAACGTGATTTACCTGCTTTGCAAATTCCTCCAACAACTGTGTAATGGCTCTTACATTGACATGTGTTATTAGCGCCAGGAGTGGTTGCTTTACATTCAGCATATTGGTCGCTGCATCCACTAATAGTGTTGCACGATGAATTCAAATCTGTTAAATAAATTGTTTAGTTTTATTAACTGAACGTCGCATAGGAAATTAAGAGCACCAATTCATTTTAAAGAGACACAAGTCCTGCATTAGCTACTTCAAGTTTCGTCCACTCTGCAGATAAATACAATATCTATTCTTACCTTATAAAATGTTGTTGAAGATTTTAACGCCATCATTCAGCACACGATAGGCTTTACGTGGCGGCCAGTATTATTGGTGGAAGACGGACCTGGGGAAACCCCAGAAAGATTCACCGACCCACCAGAAGCTTCTGGCAAGCTTTCTCACAAAACTACATTAGCCCAATCTTAGACTTGAACCCACGCAGACAGAGGTGAGATGGCAGTGATCCGTAACGGAATTCGCTTTAGACCACTCGGCCATTTGCCCCACACAATCGCCCCACCCCCCACCACCCGTTAGAAGTTAATTATGGATTCAGAGGTATTCTTCCAAAATACGTTTTTTATTCAACTTATCAGATTGAAATTTTCGTTATCGTGAGACAGCAGGGCACAAAATAAGATCCCAGTAATGCAAGATAGTATCTTCATGATTAGAGTAATACAATAACTCCTTTTATATTCTGATTGTGGAGACGCATACTCCGGAATAAACAAATCATATGATCTTAACTTTGTTGTGTTCTTGTGAAACCATTAATATGATACAGTGTAGCTCAATAAATGTTTGTTTTTTCGGTTGCCCCCACCGAGAACAAATTAGGTAATTAGTGTCGAGCAATTGTTTTGAACTGCTTTGTTTAGGAATACACTAACGTGACTAAACCAGGATAAATCAAAGCTAGCATGGTGGCGCGATGCAATTGTTTATGTGCATGCAAGATGAATTATGTGCGATAGCCAATTTTCATGATTCCTTTGATGAATTCATTGATGACACACTAAAATCAGGTAAACAATGGAACATAAGAAGTGGCTAAATTGAGACCGGTTTTATTGATAATTTCAACAAAATTAAACCTATGTGATTTCATTCAGCCTGACATGTTAATTCCGCTTTTTTTAACAGCATATCATCGTGACACTAAATAGCAAATATCCATAAATAACCACAATATACATAGCAATGTCTTTTTCAGTTATCATCAACAGACATGAACGCCCAAACACTTTTTTCAATTTTCAGAATGAATATTTTAACTATTGCAGCATATATACAACAACTGATCTGACGGTACGAGGACTCATTATAACCATTTTATATTTTTGCAAACAACAATACATATACTACCATATCTTGCAATACTCATCTAGGGCAAAAACGAGAGACGAACAATGAATATTACTTTGCATGTTGAAAATGAAGTCAAAGTATATCTTGATTTCAAGTCTGTATGCAGCTGTTCCTGTAGGGGAAACATTATTTCAATGTTTATAGGAGTAGAGCAATTTAAACGTTGTCCTCCTTAACATTTATTATTAAGAGAAATAACATATTTCAAACATATCTAACCTGCTTTGCAAATTCCTCCAAAAGCCGAATAATTGGTCTTACACTGACAGGTAGCATTAGTGCCAGAGGTAGGTTCTTTGCATTCAGCATATTCGTCGCTGCATCCAATATTGGTGGTACAGGATGAATTCAAATCTGTCAAGCAAAGGTTTAAAACATTAACTGCTCGCAAGACCTGAACGAATAGATTAAGGCCTCGTCTTATTCAGCAAGCAGTTATTGTCTAATTTGACATGTGTAGTTACACCAAACTTATAGATAAAGTCAAATATGAATTTAAATATTGACGTAATAATTAGGAATCTAGCACCTTCCTTTTAAAAAATGAACTTCTTAACTCATGCCGCCGGCTAGTTATTGGAGTTCTTGTTGGTAAGCAATGGACGAAAAGCAATACCAAAATGTTAGACCATTTCGTCATGCTTAGTGTAAAAGCCTCTGTATTCTTCTCACAGTGGAGAAATATGTTCAGAAACATGAACTAAAGGTCTGAATGATTTATATTTCAATTTTTCATAATTTATATCATACATTATAGCTGCATATCGGTTTGGTTTGTTTTTGTTGATCTCCGGCACTTCGACAAACGTTTATCATTAGGCGTCAATGCAACTGGAGTAAAGTGATGTTTAACGACATAGTATCTGATCCGAGCTGGAAATAAGATAACACTGAATGTCAATGAGAAATCAGCTCCATATCAATCAAAGGTCAAACACTAGTTTTGTACGGTGGAATTGAAACAGCTCGACTGTCTGTTTCAGTTGCTTAAGGGATTTGCCTGTGAAATGATTGCACACGTTCATCATTAAGCCTTATTGTGCTGCCCTAACGTACATAGAGGAGAGAAGAAATACATATTCGAATGTTGAAGGTATGGACAATGTCAGATAGTGTAGATATAAAACAATACAAATAAACAGTGTTATATCAGTGAGACTAGCGTATATGACTATCAATGGCAATACACACTTCATTTCCTATGTAGTAATTCATGTTATGATGTTAAAGGTAGAGCAAATCCGATCGTAAAGCTGATTCGATTTGTATTGGAAATGCAGTCTTTAATTATTAGCTCTTGTATATATCAACATATTGATAACGTTGATGTACGTTCTTACCGTCGCCAATAAAGTTCATTTCTGTTTGAAATGTTCCAGTTTGAATTAGTTTCGCTGTTGTATTAGACATTCATTGGCCGTATCAGTATAATGAACAACTTAAAAAGCAATTCTGAAAGTCGCGTCGGTGACAATCGACGGTGGATTGTTTGAAAATTCTTGTAAAATGTAAAGGACTGCTACAGTTGTAGAATAAAGATACAATTAATTTCGAAATGTTCTCGAATGTCATGGTAATCACGAATGAATTTGTTTATGTACATCGTAGTAACGACATTTTAAAATAGCTAACCGCCGCAAGCAACGCGTGTTTGACACTTCTTTGCAGCTATACATATTATGCTAGACGGTAAAAAATATATGCGGATAAGAAAATACTGTGCTAAACATCTGCTTTACACTCAATAATTTGAGGCAAAGATATCAGTTTGTAATATTTTAAATCTCAACAGTCGTGTGCAAACATATTTCGTCCGTTCGATTCAAAAACAGATTTGAGTATACAAGGTTGAAATATGAGCATTATGTCATTAGTAAAAGAGAAGGAAACTTCGTCTTTGACTAGATTAATATATTCATAAACCTTGACAATTTAATAAAAACCGTGAAACGCGATTTATAAAAGAGATCACTAATTCTGAATTGATAAATATTTTAAATCTGCATGACTTTATTCCGACTGATATATCTTTGCTAGCATGAATAAATATGAACAGCAATCAATTTAATTTACAAATACATACATATACATTCATTAATTAAGATCTGAAAAAAATTCGTTATATTCTTTCCCAAATGATTATTGCGTGAGTTTTATTTTGATATCAAGGACTAATAACTTTAGTTTTCCATCATATTTAGTCAATCTAGATTTATGTCAAGAAATCTCTGAATTGTCATTCTCGAGGACTATGTTGAAAATGCTACAATACCTCACAATGCTTAGGTAGGACGTCAATGATGGCAGAAACAATGGACATTTCGATTAGAATTTGAATAGGACGAAACGTGAAACGTTACGTGTGTGGATATAACGAGCATTAGACGCGAATTATTTGTTCGATGATAATACGATAAATATATGGAATTAAACCGTGTGTTTGCATCGTCGACATGTGATCTAGTTTTGAACCTAGAATATATTTATTTCAAACGTGATTTACCTGCTTTGCAAATTCCTCCAACAACTGTGTAATGGCTCTTACATTGACATGTGTTATTAGCGCCAGGAGTGGTTGCTTTACATTCAGCATATTGGTCGCTGCATCCACTAATAGTGTTACACGATGAATTCAAATCTGTTAAATAAATTGTTTAGTTTTATTAACTGAACGTCGCATAGGAAATTAAGAGCACCAATTCATTTTAAAGAGACACAAGTCCTGCATTAGCTACTTCAAGTTTCGTCCACTCTGCAGATAAATACAATATCTATTCTTACCTTATAAAATGTTGTTGAAGATTTTAACGCCATCATTCAGCACACGATAGGCTTTACGTGGCGGCCAGTATTATTGGTGGAAGACGGACCTGGGGAAGCCCCAGAAAGATTCACCGACCCACCAGAAGCTTCTGGCAAGCTTTCTCACAAAACTACATTAGCCCAATCTTAGAATTGAACCCACGCAGACAGAGGTGAGATGGCAGTGATCCGTAACGGAATTCGCTTTAGACCACTCGGCCATTTGCCCCACACAATCGCCCCACCCCCTCCACCCGTTAGAAGTTAATTATGGATTCAGAGGTATTCTTCCAAAATACGTTTTTTATTCAACTTATCAGATTGAAATTCTCGTTATCGTGAGACAGCAGGGCACAAAATAAGATCCCAGTAATGCAAGATAGTATCTTCATGATTAGAGTAATACAATAACTCCTTTTATATTCTGATTGTGGAGACGCATACTCCGGAATAAACAAATCATATGATCTTAACTTTGTTGTGTTCTTGTGAAACCATTAATATGATACAGTGTAGCTCAATAAATGTTTGTTTTTTCGGTTGCCCCCACCGAGAACAAATTAGGTAATTAGTGTCGAGCAATTGTTTTGAACTGCTTTGTTTAGGAATACACTAACGTGACTAAACCAGGATAAATCAAAGCTAGCATGGTGGCGCGATGCAATTGTTTATGTGCATGCAAGATGAATTATGTGCGATAGCCAATTTTCATGATTCCCTTGATGAATTCATTGATGACACACTAAAATCAGGTAAACAATGGAACATAAGAAGTGGCTAAATTGAGACCGGTTTTATTGATAATTTCAACAAAATTAAACCTATGTGATTTCATTCAGCCTGACATGTTAATTCCGCTTTTTTTAACAGCATATCATCGTGACACTAAATAGCAAATATCCATAAATAACCACAATATACATAGCAATGTCTTTTTCAGTTATCATCAATAGACATGAACGCCCAAACACTTTTTCAATTTTCAGAATGAATATTTTAACTATTGCAGCATATATACAACAACTGATCTGACGGTACGAGGACTCATTATAACCATTTGATATTTTTGCAAACAACAATACATATACTACCATATCTTGCAATACTCATCTAGGGCAAAAACGAGAGACGAACAATGAATATTACTTTGCATGTTGAAAATGAAGTCAAAGTATATCTTGATTTCAAGTCTGTATGCAGCTGTTCCTGTAGGGGAAACATTATTTCAATGTTTATAGGAGTAGAGCAATTTAAACGTTGTCCTCCTTAATATTTATTATTAAGAGAAATAACATATTTCAAACATATCTAACCTGCTTTGCAAATTCCTCCAAAAGCCGAATAATTGGTCTTACACTGACAGGTAGCATTAGTGCCAGAGGTAGGTTCTTTGCATTCAGCATATTCGTCGCTGCATCCAATATTGGTGGTACAGGATGAATTCAAATCTGTCAAGCAAAGGTTTAAAACATTACCTGCTCGCAAGACCTGAACGAATAGATTAAGGCCTCGTCTTATTCAGCAAGCAGTTATTGTTTAATTTGACATGTGTAGTTACACCAAACTTATAGATAAAGTCAAATATGAATTTAAATATTGACGTAATAATTAGGAATCTAGCACCTTCCTTTTAAAAAATGAACTTCTTAACTCATGCCGCCGGCTAGTTATTGGAGTTCTTGTTGGTAAGCAATGGACAAAAAGCAATACCAAAATGTTAGACCATTTCGTCATGCTTAGTGTAAAAGCCTCTGTATTCTTCTCACAGTGGAGAAATATGTTCAGAAACATGAACTAAAGGTCTGAATGATTTATATTTCAATTTTTCATAATTTATATCATACATTATAGCTGCATATCGGTTTGGTTTGTTTTTGTTGATCTCCGGCACTTCGACAAACGTTTAGCATTAGGCGTCAATGCAACTGGAGTAAAGTGATGTTTAACGAACATAGTATCTGATCCGAGCTGGAAATAAGATAACACTGAATGTCAATGAGAAATCAGCTCCATATCAATCAAAGGTCAAACACTAGTTTTGTACGGTGGAATTGAAACAGCTCGACTGTCTGTTTCAGTTGCTTAAGGGATTTGCCTGTGAAATGATTGCACACGTTCATCATTGAGCCTTATTGTATTGCACTAACGTACATAGAGGAGAGAAGAAATAAATATTCGAATGTTGAAGGTATGGACAATGTCAGATAGTGTAGATATAAAACAATACAAATAAACAGTGTTATATCAGTGAGACTAGCGTATATGACTATCAATGGCAATACACACTTCATTTCCTATGTAGTAATTCATGTTATGATGTTAAAGGTAGAGCAAATCCGATCGTAAAGCTGATTCGATTTGTATTGGAAATGCAGTCTTTAATTATTAGCTCTTGTATATATCAACATATTGATAACGTTGATGTACGTTCTTACCGTCGCCAATAAAGTTCATTTCTGTTTGAAATGTTCCAGTTTGAATTAGTTTCGCTGTTGTATTAGACATTCATTGGCCGTATCAGTATAATGAACAACTTAAAAAGCAATTCTGAAAGTCGCGTCGGTGACAATCGACCGGGGATTGTTTGAAAATTCTTGTAAAATGTAAAGGACTGCTACAGTTGTAGAATAAAGATACAATTAATTATCGAAATGTTCTCGAATGTCATGGTAATCACGAATGAATTTGTTTATGTACATCGTAGTAACGACATTTTAAAATAGCTAACCGCCGCAAGCAACGCGTGTTTGACACTTCTTTGCAGCTATACATATTATGCTAGACGGTAAAAAAATATATGCGGATAAGAAAATACTGTGCTAAACATCTGCTTTACACTCAATAATTTGAGGCAAAGATATCAGTTTGTAATATTTTAAATCTCAACAGTCGTGTGCAAACATATTTCGTCCGTTCGATTCAAAAACAGATTTGAGTATACAAGGTTGAAATATGAGCATTATGTCATTAGTAAAATAGAAGGAAACTTCGTCTTTGACTAGATTAATATATTCATAAACCTTGACAATTTAATAAAAACCGTGAAACGCGATTTATAAAAGAGATCACTAATTCTGAATTGATAAATATTTTAAATCTGCATGACTTTATTCCGACTGATATATCTTTGCTAGCATGAATAAATATGAACAGCAATCAATTTAATTTACAAATACATACATATACATTCATTAATTAAGATCTGAAAAAATTCGTTATATTCTTTCCCAAATGATTATTGCGTGAGTTTTATTTTGATATCAAGGACTAATAACTTTAGTTTTCCATCATATTTAGTCAATCTAGATTTATGTCAAGAAATCTCTGAATTGTCATTCTCGAGGACTATGTTGAAAATGCTACAATACCTCACAATGCTTAGGTAGGACGTCAATGATGGCAGAAACAATGGACATTTCGATTAGAATTTGAATAGGACGAAACGTGAAACGTTACGTGTTTGGATATAACGAGCATTAGACGCGAATTATTTGTTCGATGATAATACGATAAATATATGGAATTAAACCGTGTGTTTGCATCGTCGATATGTGATCTAGTTTTGAACCTAGAATATATTTATTTCAAACGTGATTTACCTGCTTTGCAAATTCCTCCAACAACTGTGTAATGGCTCTTACATTGACATGTGTTATTAGCGCCAGGAGTGGTTGCTTTACATTCAGCATATTGGTCGCTGCATCCACTAATAGTGTTGCACGATGAATTCAAATCTGTTAAATAAATTGTTTAGTTTTATTAACTGAACGTCGCATAGGAAATTAAGAGCACCAATTCATTTTAAAGAGACACAAGTCCTGCATTAGCTACTTCAAGTTTCGTCCACTCTGCAGATAAATACAATATCTATTCTTACCTTATAAAATGTTGTTGAAGATTTTAACGCCATCATTCAGCACACGATAGGCTTTACGTGGCGGCCAGTATTATTGGTGGAAGACGGACCTGGGGAAACCCCAGAAAGATTCACCGACCCACCAGAAGCTTCTGGCAAGCTTTCTCACAAAACTACATTAGCCCAATCTTAGACTTGAACCCACGCAGACAGAGGTGAGATGGCAGTGATCCGTAACGGAATTCGCTTTAGACCACTCGGCCATTTGCCCCACACAATCGCCCCACCCCCCTCCACCCGTTAGAAGTTAATTATGGATTCAGAGGTATTCTTCCAAAATACGTTTTTTATTCAACTTATCAGATTGAAATTCTCGTTATCGTGAGACAGCAGGGCACAAAATAAGATCCCAGTAATGCAAGATAGTATCTTCATGATTAGAGTAATACAATAACTCCTTTTATATTCTGATTGCGGAGACGCATACTCCGGAATAAACAAATCATATGATCTTAACTTTGTTGTGTTCTTGTGAAACCATTAATATGATACAGTGTAGCTCAATAAATGTTTGTTTTTTCGGTTGCCCCCACCGAGAACAAATTAGGTAATTAGTGTCGAGCAATTGTTTTGAACTGCTTTGTTTAGGAATACACTAACGTGACTAAACCAGGATAAATCAAAGCTAGCATGGTGGCGCGATGCAATTGTTTATGTGCATGCAAGATGAATTATGTGCGATAGCCAATTTTCATGATTCCTTTGATGAATTCATTGATGACACACTAAAATCAGGTAAACAATGGAACATAAGAAGTGGCTAAATTGAGACCGGTTTTATTGATAATTTCAACAAAATTAAACCTATGTGATTTCATTCAGCCTGACATGTTAATTCCGCTTTTTTTAACAGCATATCATCGTGACACTAAATAGCAAATATCCATAAATAACCACAATATACATAGCAATGTCTTTTTCAGTTATCATCAACAGACATGAACGCCCAAACACTTTTTCAATTTTCAGAATGAATATTTTAACTATTGCAGCATATATACAACAACTGATCTGACGGTACGAGGACTCATTATAACCATTTGATATTTTTGCAAACAACAATACATATACTACCATACCTTGCAATACTCATCTAGGGCGAAAACGAGAGACGAACAATGAATATTACTTTGCATGTTGAAAATGAAGTCAAAGTATATCTTGATTTCAAGTCTGTATGCAGCTGTTCCTGTAGGGGAAACATTATTTCAATGTTTATAGGAGTAGAGCAATTTAAACGTTGTCCTCCTTAATATTTATTATTAAGAGAAATAACATATTTCAAACATATCTAACCTGCTTTGCAAATTCCTCCAAAAGCCGAATAATTGGTCTTACACTGACAGGTAGCATTAGTGCCAGAGGTAGGTTCTTTGCATTCAGCATATTCGTCGCTGCATCCAATATTGGTGGTACAGGATGAATTCAAATCTGTCAAGCAAAGGTTTAAAACATTAACTGCTCGCAAGACCTGAACGAATAGATTAAGGCCTCGTCTTATTCAGCAAGCAGTTATTGTCTAATTTGACATGTGTAGTTACACCAAACTTATAGATAAAGTCAAATATGAATTTAAATATTGACGTAATAATTAGGAATCTAGCACCTTCCTTTTAAAAAATGAACTTCTTAACTCATGCCGCCGGCTAGTTATTGGAGTTCTTGTTGGTAAGCAATGGACAAAAAGCAATACCAAAATGTTAGACCATTTCGTCATGCTTAGTGTAAAGGCCTCTGTATTCTTCTCACAGTGGAGAAATATGTTCAGAAACATGAACTAAAGGTCTGAATGATTTATATTTCAATTTTTCATAATTTATATCATACATTATAACTGCATATCGGTTTGGTTTGTTTTTGTTGATCTCCGGCACTTCGACAAACGTTTAGCATTAGGCGTCAATGCAACTGGAGTAAAGTGATGTTTAACGAACATAGTATCTGATCCGAGCTGGAAATAAGATAACACTGAATGTCAATGAGAAATCAGCTCCATATCAATCAAAGGTCAAACACTAGTTTTGTACGGTGGAATTGAAACAGCTCGACTGTCTGTTTCAGTTGCTTAAGGGATTTGCCTGTGAAATGATTGCACACGTTCATCATTGAGCCTTATTGTATTGCACTAACGTACATAGAGGAGAGAAGAAATAAATATTCGAATGTTGAAGGTATGGACAATGTCAGATAGTGTAGATATAAAACAATACAAATAAACAGTGTTATATCAGTGAGACTAGCGTATATGACTATCAATGGCAATACACACTTCATTTCCTATGTAGTAATTCATGTTATGATGTTAAAGGTAGAGCAAATCCGATCGTAAAGCTGATTCGATTTGTATTGGAAATGCAGTCTTTAATTATTAGCTCTTGTATATATCAACATATTGATAACGTTGATGTACGTTCTTACCGTCGCCAATAAAGTTCATTTCTGTTTGAAATGTTCCAGTTTGAATTAGTTTCGCTGTTGTATTAGACATTCATTGGCCGTATCAGTATAATGAACAACTTAAAAAGCAATTCTGAAAGTCGCGTCGGTGACAATCGACCGGGGATTGTTTGAAAATTCTTGTAAAATGTAAAGGACTGCTACAGTTGTAGAATAAAGATACAATTAATTATCGAAATGTTCTCGAATGTCATGGTAATCACGAATGAATTTGTTTATGTACATCGTAGTAACGACATTTTAAAATAGCTAACCGCCGCAAGCAACGCGTGTTTGACACTTCTTTGCAGCTATACATATTATGCTAGACGGTAAAAAAATATATGCGGATAAGAAAATACTGTGCTAAACATCTGCTTTACACTCAATAATTTGAGGCAAAGATATCAGTTTGTAATATTTTAAATCTCAACAGTCGTGTGCAAACATATTTCGTCCGTTCGATTCAAAAACAGATTTGAGTATACAAGGTTGAAATATGAGCATTATGTCATTAGTAAAATAGAAGGAAACTTCGTCTTTGACTAGATTAATATATTCATAAACCTTGACAATTTAATAAAAACCGTGAAACGCGATTTATAAAAGAGATCACTAATTCTGAATTGATAAATATTTTAAATCTGCATGACTTTATTCCGACTGATATATCTTTGCTAGCATGAATAAATATGAACAGCAATCAATTTAATTTACAAATACATACATATACATTCATTAATTAAGATCTGAAAAAATTCGTTATATTCTTTCCCAAATGATTATTGCGTGAGTTTTATTTTGATATCAAGGACTAATAACTTTAGTTTTCCATCATATTTAGTCAATCTAGATTTATGTCAAGAAATCTCTGAATTGTCATTCTCGAGGACTATGTTGAAAATGCTACAATACCTCACAATGCTTAGGTAGGACGTCAATGATGGCAGAAACAATGGACATTTCGATTAGAATTTGAATAGGACGAAACGTGAAACGTTACGTGTGTGGATATAACGAGCATTAGACGCGAATTATTTGTTCGATGATAATACGATAAATATATTGAATTAAACCGTGTGTTTGCATCGTCGACATGTGATCTAGTTTTGAACCTAGAATATATTTATTTCAAACGTGATTTACCTGCTTTGCAAATTCCTCCAACAACTGTGTAATGGCTCTTACATTGACATGTGTTATTAGCGCCAGGAGTGGTTGCTTTACATTCAGCATATTGGTCGCTGCATCCACTAATAGTGTTGCACGATGAATTCAAATCTGTTAAATAAATTGTTTAGTTTTATTAACTGAACGTCGCATAGGAAATTAAGAGCACCAATTCATTTTAAAGAGACACAAGTCCTGCATTAGCTACTTCAAGTTTCGTCCACTCTGCAGATAAATACAATATCTATTCTTACCTTATAAAATGTTGTTGAAGATTTTAACGCCATCATTCAGCACACGATAGGCTTTACGTGGCGGCCAGTATTATTGGTGGAAGACGGACCTGGGGAAGCCCCAGAAAGATTCACCGACCCACCAGAAGCTTCTGGCAAGCTTTCTCACAAAACTACATTAGCCCAATCTTAGACTTGAACCCACGCAGACAGAGGTGAGATGGCAGTGATCCGTAACGGAATTCGCTTTAGACCACTCGGCCATTTGCCCCACACAATCGCCCCACCCCCCACCACCCGTTAGAAGTTAATTATGGATTCAGAGGTATTCTTCCAAAATACGTTTTTTATTCAACTTATCAGATTGAAATTCTCGTTATCGTGAGACAGCAGGGCACAAAATAAGATCCCAGTAATGCAAGATAGTATCTTCATGATTAGAGTAATACAATAACTCCTTTTATATTCTGATTGTGGAGACGCATACTCCGGAATAAACAAATCATATGATCTTAACTTTGTTGTGTTCTTGTGAAACCATTAATATGATACAGTGTAGCTCAATAAATGTTTGTTTTTTCGGTTGCCCCCACCGAGAACAAATTAGGTAATTAGTGTCGAGCAATTGTTTTGAACTGCTTTGTTTAGGAATACACTAACGTGACTAAACCAGGATAAATCAAAGCTAGCATGGTGGCGCGATGCAATTGTTTATGTGCATGCAAGATGAATTATGTGCGATAGCCAATTTTCATGATTCCTTTGATGAATTCATTGATGACACACTAAAATCAGGTAAACAATGGAACATAAGAAGTGGCTAAATTGAGACCGGTTTTATTGATAATTTCAACAAAATTAAACCTATGTGATTTCATTCAGCCTGACATGTTAATTCCGCTTTTTTTAACAGCATATCATCGTGACACTAAATAGCAAATATCCATAAATAACCACAATATACATAGCAATGTCTTTTTCAGTTATCATCAACAGACATGAACGCCCAAACACTTTTTCAATTTTCAGAATGAATATTTTAACTATTGCAGCACGTATACAACAACTGATCTTACGGTACGAGGACTCATTATAACCATTTGATATTTTTGCAAACAACAATACATATACTACCATATCTTGCAATACTCATCTAGGGCAAAAACGAGAGACGAACAATGAATATTACTTTGCATGTTGAAAATGAAGTCAAAGTATATCTTGATTTCAAGTCTGTATGCAGCTGTTCCTGTAGGGGAAACATTATTTCAATGTTTATAGGAGTAGAGCAATTTAAACGTTGTCCTCCTTAATATTTATTATTAAGAGAAATAACATATTTCAAACATATCTAACCTGCTTTGCAAATTCCTCCAAAAGCCGAATAATTGGTCTTACACTGACAGGTAGCATTAGTGCCAGAGGTAGGTTCTTTGCATTCAACATATTCGTCGCTGCATCCAATATTGGTGGTACAGGATGAATTCAAATCTGTCAAGCAAAGGTTTAAAACATTAACTGCTCGCAAGACCTGAACGAATAGATTAAGGCCTCGTCTTATTCAGCAAGCAGTTATTGTCTAATTTGACATGTGTAGTTACACCAAACTTATAGATAAAGTCAAATATGAATTTAAATATTGACGTAATAATTAGGAATCTAGCACCTTCCTTTTAAAAAATGAACTTCTTAACTCATGCCGCCGGCTAGTTATTGGAGTTCTTGTTGGTAAGCAATGGACAAAAAGCAATACCAAAATGTTAGACCATTTCGTCATGCTTAGTGTAAAAGCCTCTGTATTCTTCTCACAGTGGAGAAATATGTTCAGAAACATGAACTAAAGGTCTGAATGATTTATATTTCAATTTTTCATAATTTATATCATACATTATAGCTGCATATCGGTTTGGTTTGTTTTTGTTGATCTCCGGCACTTCGACAAACGTTTAGCATTAGGCGTCAATGCAACTGGAGTAAAGTGATGTTTAACGAACATAGTATCTGATCCGAGCTGGAAATAAGATAACACTGAATGTCAATGAGAAATCAGCTCCATATCAATCAAAGGTCAAACACTAGTTTTGTACGGTGGAATTGAAACAGCTCGACTGTCTGTTTCAGTTGCTTAAGGGATTTGCCTGTGAAATGATTGCACACGTTCATCATTAAGCCTTATTGTGTTTCACTAACGTACATAGAGGAGAGAAGAAATAAATATTCGAATGTTGAAGGTATGGACAATGTCAGATAGTGTAGATATAAAACAATACAAATAAACAGTGTTATATCAGTGAGACTAGCGTATATGACTATCAATGGCAATACACACTTCATTTCCTATGTAGTAATTCATGTTATGATGTTAAAGGTAGAGCAAATCCGATCGTAAAGCTGATTCGATTTGTATTGGAAATGCAGTCTTTAATTATTAGCTCTTGTATATATCAACATATTGATAACGTTGATGTACGTTCTTACCGTCGCCAATAAAGTTCATTTCTGTTTGAAATGTTCCAGTTTTAATTAGTTTCGCTGTTGTATTAGACATTCATTGGCCGTATCAGTATAATGAACAACTTAAAAAGCAATTCTGAAAGTCGCGTCGGTGACAATCGACCGGGGATTGTTTGAAAATTCTTGTAAAATGTAAAGGACTGCTACAGTTGTAGAATAAAGATACAATTGATTTCGAAATGTTCTCGAATGTCATGGTAATCACGAATGAATTCGTTTATGTACATCGTAGTAACGACATTTTAAAATAGCTAACCGCCGCAAGCAACGCGTGTTTGACACTTCTTTGCAGCTATACATATTATGCTAGACGGTAAAAAATATATGCGGATAAGAAAATACTGTGCTAAACATCTGCTTTACACTCAATAATTTGAGGCAAAGATATCAGTTTGTAATATTTTAAATCTCAACAGTCGTGTGCAAACATATTTCGTCCGTTCGATTCAAAAACAGATTTGAGTATACAAGGTTGAAATATGAGCATTATGTCATTAGTAAAAGAGAAGGAAACTTCGTTTTTGACTAGATTAATATATTCATAAACCTTGACAATTTAATAAAAACCGTGAAACGCGATTTATAAAAGAGATCACTAATTCTGAATTGATAAATATTTTAAATCTGCATGACTTTATTCCGACTGATATATCTTTGCTAGCATGAATACATATGAACAGCAATCAATTTAATTTACAAATACATACATATACATTCATTAATTAAGATCTGAAAAAATTCGTTATATTCTTTCCCAAATGATTATTGCGTGAGTTTTATTTTGATATCAAGGACTAATAACTTTAGTTTTCCATCATATTTAGTCAATCTAGATTTATGTCAAGAAATCTCTGAATTGTCATTCTCGAGGACTATGTTGAAAATGCTACAATACCTCACAATGCTTAGGTAGGACGTCAATGATGGCAGAAACAATGGACATTTCGATTAGAATTTGAATAGGACGAAACGTGAAACGTTACGTGTGTGGATATAACGAGCATTAGACGCGAATTATTTGTTCGATGATAATACGATAAATATATGGAATTAAACCGTGTGTTTGCATCGTCGACATGTGATCTAGTTTTGAACCTAGAATATATTTATTTCAAACGTGATTTACCTGCTTTGCAAATTCCTCCAACAACTGTGTAATGGCTCTTACATTGACATGTGTTATTAGCGCCAGGAGTGGTTGCTTTACATTCAGCATATTGGTCGCTGCATCCACTAATAGTGTTGCACGATGAATTCAAATCTGTTAAATAAATTGTTTAGTTTTATTAACTGAACGTCGCATAGGAAATGAAGAGCACCAATTCCTTTTAAAGAGACACAAGTCCTGCATTAGCTACTTCAAGTTTCGTCCACTCTGCAGATAAATACAATATCTATTCTTACCTTATAAAATGTTGTTGAAGATTTTAACGCCATCATTCAGCACACGATAGGCTTTACGTGGCGGCCAGTATTATTGGTGGAAGACGGACCTGGGGAAACCCCAGAAAGATTCACCGACCCACCAGAAGCTTCTGGCAAGCTTTCTCACAAAACTACATTAGCTCAATCTTAGACTTGAACCCACGCAGACAGAGGTGAGATGGCAGTGATCCGTAACGGAATTCGCTTTAGACCACTCGGCCATTTGCCCCACACAATCGCCCCACCCCCCACCACCCGTTAGAAGTTAATTATGGATTCAGAGGTATTCTTCCAAAATACGTTTTTATTCAACTTATCAGATTGAAATTCTCGTTATCGTGAGACAGCAGGGCACAAAATAAGATCCCAGTAATGCAAGATAGTATCTTCATGATTAGAGTAATACAATAACTCCTTTTATATTCTGATTGTGGAGACGCATACTCCGGAATAAACAAATCATATGATCTTAACTTTGTTGTGTTCTTGTGAAACCATTAATATGATACAGTGTAGCTCAATAAATGTTTGTTTTTTCGGTTGCCCCCACCGAGAACAAATTAGGTAATTAGTGTCGAGCAATTGTTTTGAACTGCTTTGTTTAGGAATACACTAACGTGACTAAACCAGGATAAATCAAAGCTAGCATGGTGGCGCGATGCAATTGTTTATGTGCATGCAAGATGAATTATGTGCGATAGCCAATTTTCATGATTCCTTTGATGAATTCATTGATGACACACTAAAATCAGGTAAACAATGGAACATAAGAAGTGGCTAAATTGAGACCGGTTTTATTGATAATTTCAACAAAATTAAACCTATGTGATTTCATTCAGCCTGACATGTTAATTCCGCTTTTTTTAACAGCATATCATCGTGACACTAAATAGCAAATATCCATAAATAACCACTTTATACATAGCAATGTCTTTTTCAGTTATCATCAACAGACATGAACGCCCAAACACTTTTTCAATTTTCAGAATGAATATTTTAACTATTGCAGCATATATACAACAACTGATCTGACGGTACGAGGACTCATTATAACCATTTGATATTTTTGCAAACAACAATACATATACTACCATATCTTGCAATACTCATCTAGGGCAAAAACGAGAGACGAACAATGAATATTACTTTGCATGTTGAAAATGAAGTCAAAGTATATCTTGATTTCAAGTCTGTATGCAGCTGTTCCTGTAGGGGAAACATTATTTCAATGTTTATAGGAGTAGAGCAATTTAAACGTTGTCCTCTTTAATATTTATTATTAAGAGAAATAACATATTTCAAACATATCTAACCTGCTTTGCAAATTCCTCTAAAAGCCGAATAATTGGTCTTACACTGACAGGTAGCATTAGTGCCAGAGGTAGGTTCTTTGCATTCAGCATATTCGTCGCTGCATCCAATATTGGTGGTACAGGATGAATTCAAATCTGTCAAGCAAAGGTTTAAAACATTAACTGCTCGCAAGACCTGAACGAATAGATTAAGGCCTCGTCTTATTCAGCAAGCAGTTATTGTCTAATTTGACATGTGTAGTTACACCAAACTTATAGATAAAGTCAAATATGAATTTAAATATTGACGTAATAATTAGGAATCTAGCACCTTCCTTTTAAAAAATGAACTTCTTAACTCATGCCGCCGGCTAGTTATTGGAGTTCTTGTTGGTAAGCAATGGACAAAAAGCAATACCAAAATGTTAGACCATTTCGTCATGCTTAGTGTAAAAGCCTCTGTATTCTTCTCACAGTGGAGAAATATGTTCAGAAACATGAACTAAAGGTCTGAATGATTTATATTTCAATTTTTCATAATTTATATCATACATTATAGCTGCATATCGGTTTGGTTTGTTTTTGTTGATCTCCGGCACTTCGACAAACGTTTAGCATTAGGCGTCAATGCAACTGGAGTAAAGTGATGTTTAACGAACATAGTATCTGATCCGAGCTGGAAATAAGATAACACTGAATGTCAATGAGAAATCAGCTCCATATCAATCAAAGGTCAAACACTAGTTTTGTACGGTGGAATTGAAACAGCTCGACTGTCTGTTTCAGTTGCTTAAGGGATTTGCCTGTGAAATGATTGCACACGTTCATCATTAAGCCTTATTGTGTTGCACTAACGTACATAGAGGAGAGAAGAAATAAATATTCGAATGTTGAAGGTATGGACAATGTCAGATAGTGTAGATATAAAACAATACAAATAAACAGTGTTATATCAGTGAGACTAGCGTATATGACTATCAATGGCAATACACACTTCATTTCCTATGTAGTAATTCATGTTATGATGTTAAAGGTAGAGCAAATCCGATCGTAAAGCTGATTCGATTTGTATTGGAAATGCAGTCTTTAATTATTAGCTCTTGTATATATCAACATATTGATAACGTTGATGTACGTTCTTACCGTCGCCAATAAAGTTCATTTCTGTTTGAAATGTTCCAGTTTGAATTAGTTTCGCTGTTGTATTAGACATTCATTGGCCGTATCAGTATAATGAACAACTTAAAAAGCAATTCTGAAAGTGGCGTCGGTGACAATCGACCGGGGATTGTTTGAAAATTCTTGTAAAATGTAAAGGACTGCTACAGTTGTAGAATAAAGATACAATTAATTTCGAAATGTTCTCGAATGTCATGGTAATCACGAATGAATTTGTTTATGTACATCGTAGTAACGACATTTTAAAATAGCTAACCGCCGCAAGCAACGCGTGTTTGACACTTCTTTGCAGCTATACATATTATGCTAGACGGTAAAAAATATATGCGGATAAGAAAATACTGTGCTAAACATCTGCTTTACACTCAATAATTTGAGGCAAAGATATCAGTTTGTAATATTTTAAATCTCAACAGTCGTGTGCAAACATATTTCGTCCGTTCGATTCAAAAACAGATTTGAGTATACAAGGTTGAAATATGAGCATTATGTCATTAGTAAAATAGAAGGAAACTTCGTCTTTGACTAGATTAATATATTCATAAACCTTGACAATTTAATAAAAACCGTGAAACGCGATTTATAAAAGAGATCACTAATTCTGAATTGATAAATATTTTAAATCTGCATGACTTTATTCCGACTGATATATCTTTGCTAGCATGAATAAATATGAACAACAATCAATTTAATTTACAAATACATACATATACATTCATTAATTAAGATCTGAAAAAATTCGTTATATTCTTTCCCAAATGATTATTGCGTGAGTTTTATTTTGATATCAAGGACTAATAACTTTAGTTTTCCATCATATTTAGTCAATCTAGATTTATGTCAAGAAATCTCTGAATTGTCATTCTCGAGGACTATGTTGAAAATGCTACAATACCTCACAATGCTTAGGTAGGACGTCAATGATGGCAGAAACAATGGACATTTCAATTAGAATTTGAATAGGACGAAACGTGAAACGTTACGTGTGTGGATATAACGAGCATTAGACGCGAATTATTTGTTCAATGATAATACGATAAATATATGGAATTAAACCGTGTGTTTGCATCGTCGACATGTGATCTAGTTTTGAACCTAGAATATATTTATTTCAAACGTGATTTACCTGCTTTGCAAATTCCTCCAACAACTGTGTAATGGCTCTTACATTGACATGTGTTATTAGCGCCAGGAGTGGTTGCTTTACATTCAGCATATTGGTCGCTGCATCCACTAATAGTGTTGCACGATGAATTCAAATCTGTTAAATAAATTGTTTAGTTTTATTAACTGAACGTCGCATAGGAAATGAAGAGCACCAATTCATTTTAAAGAGACACAAGTCCTGCATTAGCTACTTCAAGTTTCGTCCACTCTGCAGATAAATACAATATCTATTCTTACCTTATAAAATGTTGTTGAAGATTTTAACGCCATCATTCAGCACACGATAGGCTTTACGTGGCGGCCAGTATTATTGGTGGAAGACGGACCTGGGGAAACCCCAGAAAGATTCACCGACCCACCAGAAGCTTCTGGCAAGCTTTCTCACAAAACTACATTAGCCCAATCTTAGACTTGAACCCACGCAGACAGAGGTGAGATGGCAGTGATCCGTAACGGAATTCGCTTTAGACCACTCGGCCATTTGCCCCACACAATCGCCCCACCCCCCACCACCCGTTAGAAGTTAATTATGGATTCAGAGGTATTCTTCCAAAATACGTCTTTTATTCAACTTATCAGATTGAAATTCTCGTTATCGTGAGACAGCAGGGCACAAAATAAGATCCCAGTAATGCAAGATAGTATCTTCATGATTAGAGTAATACAATAACTCCTTTTATATTCTGATTGTGGAGACGCATACTCCGGAATAAACAAATCATATGATCTTAACTTTGTTGTGTTCTTGTGAAACCATTAATATGATACAGTGTAGCTCAATAAATGTTTGTTTTTTCGGTTGCCCCCACCGAGAACAAATTAGGTAATTAGTGTCGAGCAATTGTTTTGAACTGCTTTGTTTAGGAATACACTAACGTGACTAAACCAGGATAAATCAAAGCTAGCATGGTGGCGCGATGCAATTGTTTATGTGCATGCAAGATGAATTATGTGCGATAGCCAATTTTCATGATTCCTTTGATGGATTCATTGATGACACACTAAAATCAGGTAAACAATGGAACATAAGAAGTGGCTAAATTGAGACCGGTTTTATTGATAATTTCAACAAAATTAAACCTATGTGATTTCATTCAGCCTGACATGTTAATTCCGCTTTTTTTAACAGCATATCATCGTGACACTAAATAGCAAATATCCATAAATAACCACTTTATACATAGCAATGTCTTTTTCAGTTATCATCAACAGACATGAACGCCCAAACACTTTTTCAATTTTCAGAATGAATATTTTAACTATTGCAGCATATATACAACAACTGATCTGACGGTACGAGGACTCATTATAACCATTTGATATTTTTGCAAACAACAATACATATACTACCATATCTTGCAATACTCATCTAGGGCAAAAACGAGAGACGAACAATGAATATTACTTTGCATGTTGAAAATGAAGTCAAAGTATATCTTGATTTCAAGTCTGTATGCAGCTGTTCCTGTAGGGGAAACATTATTTCAATGTTTATAGGAGTAGAGCAATTTAAACGTTGTCCTCCTTAATATTTATTATTAAGAGAAATAACATATTTCAAACATATCTAACCTGCTTTGCAAATTCCTCCAAAAGCCGAATAATTGGTCTTACACTGACAGGTAGCATTAGTGCCAGAGGTAGGTTCTTTGCATTCAGCATATTCGTCGCTGCATCCAATATTGGTGGTACAGGATGAATTCAAATCTGTCAACCAAAGGTTTAAAACATTAACTGCTCGCAAGACCTGAACGAATAGATTAAGGCCTCGTCCTATTCAGCAAGCAGTTATTGTCTAATTTGACATGTGTAGTTACACCAAACTTATAGATAAAGTCAAATATGAATTTAAATATTGACGTAATAATTAGGAATCTAGCACCTTCCTTTTAAAAAATGAACTTCTTAACTCATGCCGCCGGCTAGTTATTGGAGTTCTTGTTGGTAAGCAATGGACAAAAAGCAATACCAAAATGTTAGACCATTTCGTCATGCTTAGTGTAAAAGCCTCTGTATTCTTCTCACAGTGGAGAAATATGTTCAGAAACATAAACTAAAGGTTTGAATGATTTATATTTCAATTTTTCATAATTTATATCATACATTATAGCTGCATATCGGTTTGGTTTGTTTTTGTTGATCTCCGGCACTTCGACAAACGTTTAGCATTAGGCGTCAATGCAACTGGAGTAAAGTGATGTTTAACGAACATAGTATCTGATCCGAGCTGGAAATAAGATAACACTGAATGTCAATGAGAAATCAGCTCCATATCAATCAAAGGTCAAACACTAGTTTTGTACGGTGGAATTGAAACAGCTCGACTGTCTGTTTCAGTTGCTTAAGGGATTTGCCTGTGAAATGATTGCACACGTTCATCATTAAGCCTTATTGTGTTGCACTAACGTACATAGAGGAGAGAAGAAATAAATATTCGAATGTTGAAGGTATGGACAATGTCAGATAGTGTAGATATAAAACAATACAAATAAACAGTGTTATATCAGTGAGACTAGCGTATATGACTATCAATGGCAATACACACTTCATTTCCTATGTAGTAATTCATGTTATGATGTTAAAGGTAGAGCAAATCCGATCGTAAAGCTGATTCGATTTGTATTGGAAATGCAGTCTTTAATTATTAGCTCTTGTATATATCAACATATTGATAACGTTGATGTACGTTCTTACCGTCGCCAATAAAGTTCATTTCTGTTTGAAATGTTCCAGTTTGAATTAGTTTCGCTGTTGTATTAGACATTCATTGGCCGTATCAGTATAATGAACAACTTAAAAAGCAATTCTGAAAGTCGCGTCGGTGACAATCGACCGGGGATTGTTTGAAAATTCTTGTAAAATGTAAAGGACTGCTACAGTTGTAGAATAAAGATACAATTAATTTCGAAATGTTCTCGAATGTCATGGTAATCACGAATGAATTTGTTTATGTACATCGTAGTAACGACATTTTAAAATAGCTAACCGCCGCAAGCAACGCGTGTTTGACACTTCTTTGCAGCTATACATATTATGCTAGACGGTAAAAAATATATGCGGATAAGAAAATACTGTGCTAAACATCTGCTTTACACTCAATAATTTGAGGCAAAGATATCAGTTTGTAATATTTTAAATCTCAACAGTCGTGTGCAAACATATTTCGTCCGTTCGATTCAAAAACAGATTTGAGTATACAAGGTTGAAATATGAGCATTATGTCATTAGTAAAAGAGAAGGAAACTTCGTCTTTGACTAGATTAATATATTCATAAACCTTGACAATTTAATAAAAACCGTGAAACGCGATTTATAAAAGAGATCACTAATTCTGAATTGATAAATATTTTAAATCTGCATGACTTTATTCCGACTGATATATCTTTGCTAGCATGAATAAATATGAACAGCAATCAATTTAATTTACAAATACATACATATACATTCATTAATTAAGATCTGAAAAAATTCGTTATATTCTTTCCCAAATGATTATTGCGTGAGTTTTATTTTGATATCAAGGACTAATAACTTTAGTTTTCCATCATATTTAGTCAATCTAGATTTATGTCAAGAAATCTCTGAATTGTCATTCTCGAGGACTATGTTGAAAATGCTACAATACCTCACAATGCTTAGGTAGGACGTCAATGATGGCAGAAACAATGGACATTTCGATTAGAATTTGAATAGGACGAAACGTGAAACGTTACGTGTGTGGATATAACGAGCATTAGACGCGAATTATTTGTTCGATGATAATACGATAAATATATGGAATTAAACCGTGTGTTTGCATCGTCGACATGTGATCTAGTTTTGAACCTAGAATATATTTATTTCAAACGTGATTTACCTGCTTTGCAAATTCCTCCAACAACTGTGTAATGGCTCTTACATTGACATGTGTTATTAGCGCCAGGAGTGGTTGCTTTACATTCAGCATATTGGTCGCTGCATCCACTAATAGTGTTGCACGATGAATTCAAATCTGTTAAATAAATTGTTTAGTTTTATTAACTGAACGTCGCATATGAAATTAAGAACACCAATTCATTTTAAAGAGACACAAGTCCTGCATTAGCTACTTCAAGTTTCGTCCACTCTGCAGATAAATACAATATCTATTCTTACCTTATAAAATGTTGTTGAAGATTTTAACGCCATCATTCAGCACACGATAGGCTTTACGTGGCGGCCAGTATTATTGGTGGAAGACGGACCTGGGGAAACCCCAGAAAGATTCACCGACCCACCAGAAGCTTCTGGCAAGCTTTCTCACAAAACTACATTAGCCCAATCTTAGACTTGAACCCACGCAGACAGAGGTGAGATGGCAGTGATCCGTAACGGAATTCGCTTTAGACCACTCGGCCATTTGCCCCACACAATCGCCCCACCCCCCACCACCCGTTAGAAGTTAATTATGGATTCAGAGGTATTCTTCCAAAATACGTTTTTTATTCAACTTATCAGATTGAAATTCTCGTTATCGTGAGACAGCAGGGCACACAATAAGATCCCAGTAATGCAAGATAGTATCTTCATGATTAGAGTAATACAATAACTCCTTTTATATTCTGATTGTGGAGACGCATACTCCGGAATAAACAAATCATATGATCTTAACTTTGTTGTGTTCTTGTGAAACCATTAATATGATACAGTGTAGCTCAATAAATGTTTGTTTTTTCGGTTGCCCCCACCGAGAACAAATTAGGTAATTAGTGTCGAGCAATTGTTTTGAACTGCTTTGTTTAGGAATACACTAACGTGACTAAACCAGGATAAATCAAAGCTAGCATGGTGGCGCGATGCAATTGTTTATGTGCATGCAAGATGAATTATGTGCAATAGCCAATTTTCATGATTCCTTTGATGAATTCATTGATGACACACTAAAATCAGGTAAACAATGGAACATAAGAAGTGGCTAAATTGAGACCGGTTTTATTGATAATTTCAACAAAATTAAACCTATGTGATTTCATTCAGCCTGACATGTTAATTCCGCTTTTTTTAACAGCATATCATCGTGACACTAAATAGCAAATATCCATAAATAACCACAATATACATAGCAATGTCTTTTTCAGTTATCATCAACAGACATGAACGCCCAAACACTTTTTCAATTTTCAGAATGAATATTTTAACTATTGCAGCATATATACAACAACTAATCTGACGGTACGAGGACTCATTATAACCATTTGATATTTTTGCAAACAACAATACATATACTACCATATCTTGCAATACTCATCTAGGGCAAAAACGAGAGACGAACAATGAATATTACTTTGCATGTTGAAAATGAAGTCAAAGTATATCTTGATTTCAAGTCTGTATGCAGCTGTTCCTGTAGGGAAAACATTATTTCAATGTTTATAGGAGTAGAGCAATTTAAACGTTGTCCTCCTTAATATTTATTATTAAGAGAAATAACATATTTCAAACATATCTAACCTGCTTTGCAAATTCCTCCAAAAGCCGAATAATTGGTCTTACACTGACAGGTAACATTAGTGCCAGAGGTAGGTTCTTTGCATTCAGCATATTCGTCGCTGCATCCAATATTGGTGGTACAGGATGAATTCAAATCTGTCAAGCAAAGGTTTAAAACATTAACTGCTCGCAAGACCTGAACGAATAGATTAAGGCCTCGTCTTATTCAGCAAGCAGTTATTGTCTAATTTGACATGTGTAGTTACACCAAACTTATAGATAAAGTCAAATATGAATTTAATTATTGACGTAATAATTAGGAATCTAGCACCTTCCTTTTAAAAAATGAACTTCTTAACTCATGCCGCCGGCTAGTTATTGGAGTTCTTGTTGGTAAGCAATGGACAAAATGCAATACCAAAATGTTAGACCATTTCGTCATGCTTAGTGTAAAAGCCTCTGTATTCTTCTCACAGTGGAGAAATATGTTCAGAAACATGAACTAAAGGTCTGAATGATATATATTTCAATTTTTCATAATTTATATCATACATTATAGCTGCATATCGGTTTGGTTTGTTTTTGTTGATCTCCGGCACTTCGACAAACGTTTAGCATTAGGCGTCAATACAACTGGCGTAAAGTGATGTTTAACGAACATAGTATCTGATCCGAGCTGGAAATAAGATAACACTGAATGTCAATGAGAAATCAGCTCCATATCAATCAAAGGTCAAACACTAGTTTTGTACGGTGGAATTGAAACAGCTCGACTGTCTGTTTCAGTTGCTTAAGTGATTTGCCTGTGAAATGATTGCACACGTTCATCATTAAGCCTTATTGTGTTGCACTAACGTACATAGAGGAGAGAAGAAATAAATATTCGAATGTTGAAGGTATGGACAATGTCAGATAGTGTAGATATAAAACAATACAAATAAACAGTGTTATATCAGTGAGACTAGCGTATATGACTATCAATGGCAATACACACTTCATTTCCTATGTAGTAATTCATGTTATGATGTTAAAGGTAGAGCAAATCCGATCGTAAAGCTGATTCGATTTGTATTGGAAATGCAGTCTTTAATTATTAGCTCTTGTATATATCAACATATTGATAACGTTGATGTACGTTCTTACCGTCGCCAATAAAGTTCATTTCTGTTTGAAATGTTCCAGTTTGAATTAGTTTCGCTGTTGTATTAGACATTCATTGGCCGTATCAGTATAATGAACAACTTAAAAAGCAATTCTGAAAGTCGCGTCGGTGACAATCGACCGGGGATTGTTTGAAAATTCTTGTAAAATGTAAAGGACTGCTACAGTTGTAGAATAAAGATACAATTAATTTCGAAATGTTCTCGAATGTCATGGTAATCACGAATGAATTTGTTTATGTACATCGTAGTAACGACATTTTAAAATAGCTAACCGCCGCAAGCAACGCGTGTTTGACACTTCTTTGCAGCTATAAATATTATGCTAGACGGTAAAAAATATATGCGGATAAGAAAATACTGTGCTAAACATCTGCTTTACACTCAATAATTTGAGGCAAAGATATCAGTTTGTAATATTTTAAATCTCAACAGTCGTGTGCAAACATATTTCGTCCGTTCGATTCAAAAACAGATTTGAGTATACAAGGTTGAAATATGAGCATTATGTCATTAGTAAAAGAGAAGGAAACTTCGTCTTTGACTAGATTAATATATTCATAAACCTTGACAATTTAATAAAAACCGTGAAACGCGATTTATAAAAGAGATCACTAATTCTGAATTGATAAATATTTTAAATCTGCATGACTTTATTCCGACTGATATATCTTTGCTAGCATGAATAAATATGAACAGCAATCAATTTAATTTACAAATACATACATATACATTCATTAATTAAGATCTGAAAAAATTCGTTATATTCTTTCCCAAATGATTATTGCGTGAGTTTTATTTTGATATCAAGGACTAATAACTTTAGTTTTCCATCATATTTAGTCAATCTAGATTTATGTCAAGAAATCTCTGAATTGTCATTCTCGAGGACTATGTTGAAAATGCTACAATACCTCACAATGCTTAGGCAGGACGTCAATGATGGCAGAAACAATGGACATTTCGATTAGAATTTGAATAGGACGAAACGTGAAACGTTACGTGTGTGGATATAACGAGCATTAGACGCGAATTATTTGTTCGATGATAATACGATAAATATATGGAATTAAACCGTGTGTTTGTATCGTCGACATGTGATCTAGTTTTGAACCTAGAATATATTTATTTCAAACGTGATTTACCTGCTTTGCAAATTCCTCCAACAACTGTGTAATGGCTCTTACATTGACATGTGTTATTAGCGCCAGGAGTGGTTGCTTTACATTCAGCATATTGGTCGCTGCATCCACTAATAGTGTTGCACGATGAATTCAAATCTGTTAAATAAATTGTTTAGTTTTATTAACTGAACGTCGCATAGGAAATTAAGAGCACCAATTCATTTTAAAGAGACACAAGTCCTGCATTAGCTACTTCAAGTTTCGTCCACTCTGCAGATAAATACAATATCTATTCTTACCTTATAAAATGTTGTTGAAGATTTTAACGCCATCATTCAGCACACGATAGGCTTTACGTGGCGGCCAGTATTATTGGTGGAAGACGGACCTGGGGAAACCCCAGAAAGATTCACCGACCCACCAGAAGCTTCTGGCAAGCTTTCTCACAAAACTACATTAGCCCAATCTTAGACTTGAACCCACGCAGACAGAGGTGAGATGGCAGTGATCCGTAACGGAATTCGCTTTAGACCACTCGGCCATTTGCCCCACACAATCGCCCACCCCCCACCACCCGTTAGAAGTTAATTATGGATTCAGAGGTATTCTTCCAAAATACGTTTTTTATTCAACTTATCAGATTGAAATTCTCGTTATCGTGAGACAGCAGGGCACAAAATAAGATCCCAGTAATGCAAGATAGTATCTTCATGATTAGAGTAATACAATAACTCCTTTTATATTCTGATTGTGGAGACGCATACTCCGGAATAAACAAATCATATGATCTTAACTTTGTTGTGTTCTTGTGAAACCATTAATATGATACAGTGTAGCTCAATAAATGTTTGTTTTTTCGGTTGCCCCCACCGAGAACAAATTAGGTAATTAGTGTCGAGCAATTGTTTTGAACTGCTTTGTTTAGGAATACACTAACGTGACTAAACCAGGATAAATCAAAGCTAGCATGGTGGCGCGATGCAATTGTTTATGTGCATGCAAGATGAATTATGTGCGATAGCCAATTTTCATGATTCCTTTGATGAAGTCATTGATGACACACTAAAATCAGGTAAACAATGGAAGATAAGAAGTGGCTAAATTGAGACCGGTTTTATTGATAATTTCAACAAAATTAAACCTATGTGATTTCATTCAGCCTGACATGTTAATTCCGCTTTTTTTAACAGCATATCATCGTGACACTAAATAGCAAATATCCATAAATAACCACAATATACATAGCAATGTCTTTTTCAGTTATCATCAACAGACATGAACGCCCAAACACTTTTTCAATTTTCAGAATGAATATTTTAACTATTGCAGCATATATACAACAACTGATCTGACGGTACGAGGACTCATTATAACCATTTGATATTTTTGCAAACAACAATACATATACTACCATATCTTACAATACTCATCTAGGGCAAAAACGAGAGACGAACAATGAATATTACTTTGCATGTTGAAAATGAAGTCAAAGTATATCTTGATTTCAAGTCTGTATGCAGCTGTTCCTGTAGGGGAAACATTATTTCAATGTTTATAGGAGTAGAGCAATTTAAACGTTGTCCTCCTTAATATTTATTATTAAGAGAAATAACATATTTCAAACATATCTGACCTGCTTTGCAAATTCCTTCAAAAGCCGAATAATTGGTCTTACACTGACAGGTAGCATTAGTGCCAGAGGTAGGTTCTTTGCATTCAGCATATTCGTCGCTGCATCCAATATTGGTGGTACAGGATGAATTCAAATCTGTCAAGCAAAGGTTTAAAACATTAACTGCTCGCAAGACCTGAACGAATAGATTAAGGCCTCGTCTTATTCAGCAAGCAGTTATTGTCTAATTTGACATGTGTAGTTACACCAAACTTATAGATAAAGTCAAATATGAATTTAAATATTGACGTAATAATTAGGAATCTAGCACCTTCCTTTTAAAAAATGAACTTCTTAACTCATGCCGCCGGCTAGTTATTGGAGTTCTTGTTGGTAAGCAATGGACAAAAAGCAATACCAAAATGTTAGACCATTTCGTCATGCTTAGTGTAAAAGCCTCTGTATTCTTCTCACAGTGGAGAAATATGTTCAGAAACATGAACTAAAGGTCTGAATGATTTATATTTCAATTTTTCATAATTTATATCATACATTATAGCTGCATATCGGTTTGGTTTGTTTTTGTTGATCTCCGGCACTTCGACAAACGTTTAGCATTAGGCGTCAATGCAACTGGAGTAAAGTGATGTTTAACGAACATAGTATCTGATCCGAGCTGGAAATAAGATAACACTGAATGTCAATGAGAAAACAGCTCCATATCAATCAAAGGTCAAACACTAGTTTTGTATGGTGGAATTGAAACAGCTCGACTGTCTGTTTCAGTTGCTTAAGGGATTTGCCTGTGAAATGATTGCACACGTTCATCATTGAGCCTTATTGTGTTGCACTAACGTACATAGAGGAGAGAAGAAATAAATATTCGAATGTTGAAGGTATGGACAATGTCAGATAGTGTAGATATAAAACAATACAAATAAACAGTGTTATATCAGTGAGACTAGCGTATATGACTATCAATGGCAATACACACTTCATTTCCTATGTAGTAATTCATGTTATGATGTTAAAGGTAGAGCAAATCCGATCGTAAAGCTGATTCGATTTGTATTGGAAATGCAGTCTTTAATTATTAGCTCTTGTATATATCAACATATTGATAACGTTGATGTACGTTCTTACCGTCGCCAATAAAGTTCATTTCTGTTTGAAATGTTCCAGCTTGAATTAGTTTCGCTGTTGTATTAGACATTCATTGGCCGTATCAGTATAATGAACAACTTAAAAAGCAATTCTGAAAGTCGCGTCGGTGACAATCGACCGGGGATTGTTTGAAAATTCTTGTAAAATATAAAGGACTGCTACAGTTGTAGAATAAAGATACAATTAATTTCGAAAAGTTCTCGAATGTCATTGTAATCACGAATGAATTTGTTTATGTACATCGTAGTAACGACATTTTAAAATAGCTAACCGCCGCAAGCAACGCGTGTTTGACACTTCTTTGCAGCTATAAATATTATGCTAGACGGTAAAAAATATATGCGGATAAGAAAATACTGTGCTAAACATCTGCTTTACACTCAATAATTTGAGGCAAAGATATCAGTTTGTAATATTTTAAATCTCAACAGTCGTGTGCAAACATATTTCGTCCGTTCGATTCAAAAACAGATTTGAGTATACAAGGTTGAAATATGAGCATTATGTCATTAGTAAAAGAGAAGGAAACTTCGTCTTTGACTAGATTAATATATTCATAAACCTTGACAATTTAATAAAAACCGTGAAACGCGATTTATAAAAGAGATCACTAATTCTGAATTGATAAATATTTTAAATCTGCATGACTTTATTCCGACTGATATATCTTTGCTAGCATGAATAAATATGAACAGCAATCAATTTAATTTACAAATACATACATATACATTCATTAATTAAGATCTGAAAAAAATTCGTTATATTCTTTCCCAAAATGATTATTGCGTGAGTTTTATTTTGATATCAAGGACTAATAACTTTAGTTTTCCATCATATTTAGTCAATCTAGATTTATGTCAAGAAATCTCTGAATTGTCATTCTCGAGGACTATGTTGAAAATGCTATAATACCTCACAATGCTTAGGTAGGACGTCAATGATGGCAGAAACAATGGACATTTCGATTAGAATTTGAATAGGACGAAACGTGAAACGTTACGTGTGTGGATATAACGAGCATTAGACGCGAAATATTTGTTCGATGATAATACGATAAATATATGGAATTAAACCGTGTGTTTGCATCGTCGACATGTGATCTAGTTTTGAACCTAGAATATATTTATTTCAAACGTGATTTACCTGCTTTGCAAATTCCTCCAACAACTGTGTAATGGCTCTTACATTGACATGTGTTATTAGCGCCAGGAGTGGTTGCTTTACATTCAGCATATTGGTCGCTGCATCCACTAATAGTGTTGCACGATGAATTCAAATCTGTTAAATAAATTGTTTAGTTTTATTAACTGAACGTCGCATAGGAAATTAAGAGCACCAATTCATTTTAAAGAGACACAAGTCCTGCATTAGCTACTTCAAGTTTCGTCCACTCTGCAGATAAATACAATATCTATTCTTACCTTATAAAATGTTGTTGAAGATTTTAACGCCATCATTCAGCACACGATAGGCTTTACGTGGCGGCCAGTATTATTGGTGGAAGACGGACCTGGGGAAACCCCAGAAAGATTCACCGACCCACCAGAAGCTTCTGGCAAGCTTTCTCACAAAACTACATTAGCCCAATCTTAGACTTGAACCCACGCAGACAGAGGTGAGATGGCAGTGATCCGTAACGGAATTCGCTTTAGACCACTCGGCCATTTGCCCCACACAATCGCCCCACCCCCCACCACCCGTTAGAAGTTAATTATGGATTCAGAGGTATTCTTCCAAAATACGTTTTTTATTCAACTTATCAGATTGAAATTTTCGTTATCGTGAGACAGCAGGGCACAAAATAAGATCCCAGTAATGCAAGATAGTATCTTCATGATTAGAGTAATACAATAACTCCTTTTATATTCTGATTGTGGAGACGCATACTCCGGAATAAACAAATCATATGATCTTAACTTTGTTGTGTTCTTGTGAAACCATTAATATGATACAGTGTAGCTCAATAAATGTTTGTTTTTTCGGTTGCCCCCACCGAGAACAAATTAGGTAATTAGTGTCGAGCAATTGTTTTGAACTGCTTTGTTTAGGAATACACTAACGTGACTAAACCAGGATAAATCAAAGCTAGCATGGTGGCGCGATGCAATTGTTTATGTGCATGCAAGATGAATTATGTGCGATAGCCAATTTTCATGATTCCTTTGATGAATTCATTGATGACACACTAAAATCAGGTAAACAATGGAACATAAGAAGTGGCTAAATTGAGACCGGTTTTATTGATAATTTCAACAAAATTAAACCTATGTGATTTCATTCAGCCTGACATGTTAATTCCGCTTTTTTTAACAGCATATCATCGTGACACTAAATAGCAAATATCCATAAATAACCACAATATACATAGCAATGTCTTTTTCAGTTATCATCAACAGACATGAACGCCCAAACACTTTTTTCAATTTTCAGAATGAATATTTTAACTATTGCAGCATATATACAACAACTGATCTGACGGTACGAGGACTCATTATAACCATTTGATATTTTTGCAAACAACAATACATATACTACCATATCTTGCAATACTCATCTAGGGCAAAAACGAGAGACGAACAATGAATATTACTTTGCATGTTGAAAATGAAGTCAAAGTATATCTTGATTTCAAGTCTGTATGCAGCTGTTCCTGTAGGGGAAACATTATTTCAATGTTTATAGGAGTAGAGCAATTTAAACGTTGTCCTCCTTAACATTTATTATTAAGAGAAATAACATATTTCAAACATATCTAACCTGCTTTGCAAATTCCTCCAAAAGCCGAATAATTGGTCTTACACTGACAGGTAGCATTAGTGCCAGAGGTAGGTTCTTTGCATTCAGCATATTCGTCGCTGCATCCAATATTGGTGGTACAGGATGAATTCAAATCTGTCAAGCAAAGGATTAAAACATTAACTGCTCGCAAGACCTGAACGAATAGATTAAGGCCTCGTCTTATTCAGCAAGAAGTTATTGTCTAATTTGACATGTGTAGTTACACCAAACTTATAGATAAAGTCAAATATGAATTTAAATATTGACGTAATAATTAGGAATCTAGCACCTTCCTTTTAAAAAATGAACTTCTTAACTCATGCCGCCGGCTAGTTATTGGAGTTCTTGTTGGTAAGCAATGGACAAAAAGCAATACCAAAATGTTAGACCATTTCGTCATGCTTAGTGTAAAAGCCTCTGTATTCTTCTCACAGTGGAGAAATATGTTCAGAAACATGAACTAAAGGTCTGAATGATTTATATTTCAATTTTTCATAATTTATATCATACATTATAGCTGCATATCGGTTTGGTTTGTTTTTGTTGATCTCCGGCACTTCGACAAACGTTTAGCATTAGGCGTCAATGCAACTGGAGTAAAGTGATGTTTAACGAACATAGTATCTGATCCGAGCTGGAAATAAGATAACACTGAATGTCAATGAGAAATCAGCTCCATATCAATCAAAGGTCAAACACTAGTTTTGTACGGTGGAATTGAAACAGCTCGACTGTCTGTTTCAGTTGCTTAAGGGATTTGCCTGTGAAATGATTGCACACGTTCATCATTAAGCCTTATTGTGTTGCACTAACGTACATAGAGGAGAGAAGAAATAAATATTCGAATGTTGAAGGTATGGACAATGTCAGATAGTGTAGATATAAAACAATACAAATAAACAGTGTTATATCAGTGAGACTAGCGTATATGACTATCAATGGCAATACACACTTCATTTCCTATGTAGTAATTCATGTTATGATGTTAAAGGTAGAGCAAATCCGATCGTAAAGCTGATTCGATTTGTATTGGAAATGCAGTCTTTAATTATTAGCTCTTGTATATATCAACATATTGATAACGTTGATGTACGTTCTTACCGTCGCCAATAAAGTTCATTTCTGTTTGAAATGTTCCAGTTTGAATTAGTTTCGCTGTTGTATTAGACATTCATTGGCCGTATCAGTATAATGAACAACTTAAAAAGCAATTCTGAAAGTCGCGTCGGTGACAATCGACCGGGGATTGTTTGAAAATTCTTGTAAAATGTAAAGGACTGCTACAGTTGTAGAATAAAGATACAATTAATTTCGAAATGTTCTCGAATGTCATGGTAATCACGAATGAATTTGTTTATGTACATCGTAGTAACGACATTTTAAAATAGCTAACCGCCGCAAGCAACGCGTGTTTGACACTTCTTTGCAGCTATACATATTATGCTAGACGGTAAAAAATATATGCGGATAAGAAAATACTGTGCTAAACATCTGCTTTACACTCAATAATTTGAGGCAAAGATATCTGTTTGTAATATTTTAAATCTCAACAGTCGTGTGCAAACATATTTCGTCCGTTCGATTCAAAAACAGATTTGAGTATACAAGGTTGAAATATGAGCATTATGTCATTAGTAAAAGAGAAGGAAACTTCGTCTTTGACTAGATTAATATATTCATAAACCTTGACAATTTAATAAAAACCGTGAAACGCGATTTATAAAAGAGATCACTAATTCTTAATTGATAAATATTTTAAATCTGCATGACTTTATTCCGACTGATATATCTTTGCTAGCATGAATAAATATGAACAGCAATCAATTTAATTTACAAATACATACATATACATTCATTAATTAAGATCTGAAAAAATTCGTTATATTCTTTCCCAAATGATTATTGCGTGAGTTTTATTTTGATATCAAGGACTAATAACTTTAGTTTTCCATCATATTTAGTCAATCTAGATTTATGTCAAGAAATCTCTGAATTGTCATTCTCGAGGACTATGTTGAAAATGCTACAATACCTCACAAAGCTTAGGTAGGACGTCAATGATGGCAGAAACAATGGACATTTCGATTAGAATTTGAATAGGACGAAACGTGAAACGTTACGTGTGTGGATATAACGAGCATTAGACGCGAATTATTTGTTCGATGATAATACGATAAATATATGGAATTAAACCGTGTGTTTGCATCGTCGACATGTGATCTAGTTTTGAACCTAGAATATATTTATTTCAAACGTGATTTACCTGCTTTGCAAATTCCTCCAACAACTGTGTAATGGTTCTTACATTGACATGTGTTATTAGCGCCAGGAGTGGTTGCTTTACATTCAGCATATTGGTCGCTGCATCCACTAATAGTGTTGCACGATGAATTCAAATCTGTTAAATAAATTGTTTAGTTTTATTAACTGAACGTCGCATAGGAAATTAAGAGCACCAATTCATTTTAAAGAGACACAAGTCCTGCATTAGCTACTTCAAGTTTCGTCCACTCTGCAGATAAATACAATATCTATTCTTACCTTATAAAATGTTGTTGAAGATTTTAACGCCATCATTCAGCACACGATAGGCTTTACGTGGCGGCCAGTATTATTGGTGGAAGACGGACCTGGGGAAACCCCAGAAAGATTCACCGACCCACCAGAACCTTCTGGCAAGCTTTCTCACAAAACTACATTAGCCCAATCTTAGACTTGAACCCACGCAGACAGAGGTGAGATGGTAGTGATCCGTAACGGAATTCGCTTTAGACCACTCGGCCATTTGCCCCACACAATCGCCCCACCCCCCACCACCCGTTAGAAGTTAATTATGGATTCAGAGGTATTCTTCCAAAATACGTTTTTTATTCAACTTATCAGATTGAAATTTTCGTTATCGTGAGACAGCAGGGCACAAAATAAGATCCCAGTAATGCAAGATAGTATCTTCATGATTAGAGTAATACAATAACTCCTTTTATATTCTGATTGTGGAGACGCATACTCCGGAATAAACAAATCATATGATCTTAACTTTGTTGTGTTCTTGTGAAACCATTAATATGATACAGTGTAGCTCAATAAATGTTTGTTTTTTCGGTTGCCCCCACCGAGAACAAATTAGGTAATTAGTGTCGAGCAATTGTTTTGAACTGCTTTGTTTAGGAATACACTAACGTGACTAAACCAGGATAAATCAAAGCTAGCATGGTGGCGCGATGCAATTGTTTATGTGCATGCAAGATGAATTATGTGCGATAGCCAATTTTCATGATTCCTTTGATGAATTCATTGATGACACACTAAAATCAGGTAAACAATGGAACATAAGAAGTGGCTAAATTGAGACCGGTTTTATTGATAATTTCAACAAAATTAAACCTATGTGATTTCATTCAGCCTGACATGTTAATTCCGCTTTTTTTAACAGCATATCATCGTGACACTAAATAGCAAATATCCATAAATAACCACAATATACATAGCAATGTCTTTTTCAGTTATCATCAACAGACATGAACGCCCAAACACTTTTTTCAATTTTCAGAATGAATATTTTAACTATTGCAGCATATATACAACAACTGATCTGACGGTACGAGGACTCATTATAACCATTTGATATTTTTGCAAACAACAATACATATACTACCATATCTTGCAATACTCATCTAGGGCAAAAACGAGAGACGAACAATGAATATTACTTTGCATGTTGAAAATGAAGTCAAAGTATATCTTGATTTCAAGTCTGTATGCAGCTGTTCCTGTAGGGGAAACATTATTTCAATGTTTATAGGAGTAGAGCAATTTAAACGTTGTCCTCCTTAATATTTATTATTAAGAGAAATAACATATTTCAAACATATCTAACCTGCTTTGCAAATTCCTCCAAAAGCCGAATAATTGGTCTTACACTGACAGGTAGCATTAGTGCCAGAGGTAGGTTCTTTGCATTCAGCATATTCGTCGCTGCATCCAATATTGGTGATACAGGATGAATTCAAATCTGTCAAGCAAAGGTTTAAAACATTAACTGCTCGCAAGACCTGAACGAATAGATTAAGGCCTCGTCTTATTCAGCAAGCAGTTATTGTCTAATTTGACATGTGTAGTTACACCAAACTTATAGATAAAGTCAAATATGAATTTAAATATTGACGTAATAATTAGGAATCTAGCACCTTCCTTTTAAAAAATGAACTTCTTAACTCATGCCGCCGGCTAGTTATTGGAGTTCTTGTTGGTAAGCAATGGACAAAAAGCAATACCAAAATGTTAGACCATTTCGTCATGCTTAGTGTAAAAGCCTCTGTATTCTTCTCACAGTGGAGAAATATGTTCAGAAACATGAACTAAAGGTCTGAATGATTTATATTTCAATTTTTCATAATTTATATCATACATTATAGCTGCATATCGGTTTGGTTTGTTTTTGTTGATCTCCGGCACTTCGACAAACGTTTAGCATTAGGCGTCAATGCAACTGGAGTAAAGTGATGTTTAACGAACATAGTATCTGATCCGAGCTGGAAATAAGATAACACTGAATGTCAATGAGAAATCAGCTCCATATCAATCAAAGGTCAAACACTAGTTTTGTACGGTGGAATTGAAACAGCTCGACTGTCTGTTTCAGTTGCTTAAGGGATTTGCCTGTGAAATGATTGCACACGTTCATCATTAAGCCTTATTGTGTTGCACTAACGTACATAGAGGAGAGAAGAAATAAATATTCGAATGTTGAAGGTATGGATAATGTCAGATAGTGTAGATATAAAACAATACAAATAAACAGTGTTATATCAGTGAGACTAGCGTATATGACTATCAATGGCAATACACACTTCATTTCCTATGTAGTAATTCATGTTATGATGTTAAAGGTAGAGCAAATCCGATCGTAAAGCTGATTCGATTTGTATTGGAAATGCAGTCTTTAATTATTAGCTCTTGTATATATCAACATATTGATAACGTTGATGTACGTTCTTACCGTCGCCAATAAAGATCATTTCTGTTTGAAATGTTCCAGTTTGAATTAGTTTCGCTGTTGTATTAGACATTCATTGGCCGTATCAGTATAATGAACAACTTAAAAAGCAATTCTGAAAGTCGCGTCGGTGACAATCGACCGGGGATTGTTTGAAAATTCTTGTAAAATGTAAAGGACTGCTACAGTTGTAGAATAAAGATACAATTAATTTCGAAATGTTCTCGAATGTCATGGTAATCACGAATGAATTTGTTTATGTACATCGTAGTAACGACATTTTAAAATAGCTAACCGCCGCAAGCAACGCGTGTTTGACACTTCTTTGCAGCTATACATATTATGCTAGACGGTAAAAAATATATGCGGATAAGAAAATACTGTGCTAAACATCTGCTTTACACTCAATAATTTGAGGCAAAGATATCAGTTTGTAATATTTTAAATCTCAACAGTCGTGTGCAAACATATTTCGTCCGTTCGATTCAAAAACAGATTTGAGTATACAAGGTTGAAATATGAGCATTATGTCATTAGTAAAAGAGAAGGAAACTTCGTCTTTGACTAGATTAATATATTCATAAACCTTGACAATTTAATAAAAACCGTGAAACGCGATTTATAAAAGAGATCACTAATTCTGAATTGATAAATATTTTAAATCTGCATGACTTTATTCCGACTGATATATCTTTGCTAGCATGAATAAATATGAACAGCAATCAATTTAATTTACAAATACATACATATACATTCATTAATTAAGATCTGAAAAAAATTCGTTATATTCTTTCCCAAATGATTATTGCGTGAGTTTTATTTTGATATCAAGGACTAATAACTTTAGTTTTCCATCATATTTAGTCAATCTAGATTTATGTCAAGAAATCTCTGAATTGTCATTCTCGAGGACTATGTTGAAAATGCTACAATACCTCACAATGCTTAGGTAGGACGTCAATGATGGCAGAAACAATGGACATTTCGATTAGAATTTGAATAGGACGAAACGTGAAACGTTACGTGTGTGGATATAACGAGCATTAGACGCGAATTATTTGTTCGATGATAATACGATAAATATATGGAATTAAACCGTGTGTTTGCATCGTCGACATGTGATCTAGTTTTGAACCTAGAATATATTTATTTCAAACGTGATTTACCTGCTTTGCAAATTCCTCCAACAACTGTGTAATGGCTCTTACATTGACATGTGTTATTAGCGCCAGGAGTGGTTGCTTTACATTCAGCATATTGGTCGCTGCATCCACTAATAGTGTTACACGATGAATTCAAATCTGTTAAATAAATTGTTTAGTTTTATTAACTGAACGTCGCATAGGAAATTAAGAGCACCAATTCATTTTAAAGAGACACAAGTCCTGCATTAGCTACTTCAAGTTTCGTCCACTCTGCAGATAAATACAATATCTATTCTTACCTTATAAAATGTTGTTGAAGATTTTAACGCCATCATTCAGCACACGATAGGCTTTACGTGGCGGCCAGTATTATTGGTGGAAGACGGACCTGGGGAAGCCCCAGAAAGATTCACCGACCCACCAGAAGCTTCTGGCAAGCTTTCTCACAAAACTACATTAGCCCAATCTTAGAATTGAACCCACGCAGACAGAGGTGAGATGGCAGTGATCCGTAACGGAATTCGCTTTAGACCACTCGGCCATTTGCCCCACACAATCGCCCCACCCCCCACCACCCGTTAGAAGTTAATTATGGATTCAGAGGTATTCTTCCAAAATACGTTTTTTATTCAACTTATCAGATTGAAATTCTCGTTATCGTGAGACAGCAGGGCACAAAATAAGATCCCAGTAATGCAAGATAGTATCTTCATGATTAGAGTAATACAATAACTCCTTTTATATTCTGATTGTGGAGACGCATACTCCGGAATAAACAAATCATATGATCTTAACTTTGTTGTGTTCTTGTGAAACCATTAATATGATACAGTGAAGCTCAATAAATGTTTGTTTTTTCGGTTGCCCCCACCGAGAACAAATTAGGTAATTAGTGTCGAGCAATTGTTTTGAACTGCTTTGTTTAGGAATACACTAACGTGACTAAACCAGGATAAATCAAAGCTAGCATGGTGGCGCGATGCAATTGTTTATGTGCATGCAAGATGAATTATGTGCGATAGCCAATTTTCATGATTCCTTTGATGAATTCATTGATGAAACACTAAAATCAGGTAAACAATGGAACATAAGAATTGGCTAAATTGAGACCGGTTTTATTGATAATTTCAACAAAATTAAACCTATGTGATTTCATTCAGCCTGACATGTTAATTCCGCTTTTTTTAACAGCATATCATCGTGACACTAAATAGCAAATATCCATAAATAACCACAATATACATAGCAATGCCTTTTTCAGTTATCATCAACAGACATGAACGCCCAAACACTTTTTCAATTTTCAGAATGAATATTTTAACTATTGCAGCATATATACAACAACTGATCTGACGGTACGAGGACTCATTATAACCATTTGATATTTTTGCAAACAACAATACATATACTACCATATCTTGCAATACTCATCTAGGGCAAAAACGAGAGACGAACAATGAATATTACTTTGCATGTTGAAAATGAAGTCAAAGTATATCTTGATTTCAAGTCTGTATGCAGCTGTTCCTGTAGGGGAAACATTATTTCAATGTTTATAGGAGTAGAGCAATTTAAACGTTGTCCTCCTTAATATTTATTATTAAGAGAAATAACATATTTCAAACATATCTAACCTGCTTTGCAAATTCCTCCAAAAGCCGAATAATTGGTCTTACACTGACAGGTAGCATTAGTGCCAGAGGTAGGTTCTTTGCATTCAGCATATTCGTCGCTGCATCCAATATTGGTGATACAGGATGAATTCAAATCTGTCAAGCAAAGGTTTAAAACATTAACTGCTCGCAAGACCTGAACGAATAGATTAAGGCCTCGTCTTATTCAGCAAGCAGTTATTGTCTAATTTGACATGTGTAGTTACACCAAACTTATAGATAAAGTCAAATATGAATTTAAATATTGACGTAATAATTAGGAATCTAGCACCTTCCTTTTAAAAAATGAACTTCTTAACTCATGCCGCCGGCTAGTTATTGGAGTTCTTGTTGGTAAGCAATGGACAAAAAGCAATACCAAAATGTTAGACCATTTCGTCATGCTTAGTGTAAAAGCCTCTGTATTCTTCTCACAGTGGAGAAATATGTTCAGAAACATGAACTAAAGGTCTGAATGATTTATATTTCAATTTTTCATAATTTATATCATACATTATAGCTGCATATCGGTTTGGTTTGTTTTTGTTGATCTCCGGCACTTCGACAAACGTTTAGCATTAGGCGTCAATGCAACTGGAGTAAAGTGATGTTTAACGAACATAGTATCTGATCCGAGCTGGAAATAAGATAACACTGAATGTCAATGAGAAATCAGCTCCATATCAATCAAAGGTCAAACACTAGTTTTGTACGGTGGAATTGAAACAGCTCGACTGTCTGTTTCAGTTGCTTAAGGGATTTGCCTGTGAAATGATTGCACACGTTCATCATTAAGCCTTATTGTGTTGCACTAACGTACATAGAGGAGAGAAGAAATAAATATTCGAATGTTGAAGGTATGGATAATGTCAGATAGTGTAGATATAAAACAATACAAATAAACAGTGTTATATCAGTGAGACTAGCGTATATGACTATCAATGGCAATACACACTTCATTTCCTATGTAGTAATTCATGTTATGATGTTAAAGGTAGAGCAAATCCGATCGTAAAGCTGATTCGATTTGTATTGGAAATGCAGTCTTTAATTATTAGCTCTTGTATATATCAACATATTGATAACGTTGATGTACGTTCTTACCGTCGCCAATAAAGATCATTTCTGTTTGAAATGTTCCAGTTTGAATTAGTTTCGCTGTTGTATTAGACATTCATTGGCCGTATCAGTATAATGAACAACTTAAAAAGCAATTCTGAAAGTCGCGTCGGTGACAATCGACCGGGGATTGTTTGAAAATTCTTGTAAAATGTAAAGGACTGCTACAGTTGTAGAATAAAGATACAATTAATTTCGAAATGTTCTCGAATGTCATGGTAATCACGAATGAATTTGTTTATGTACATCGTAGTAACGACATTTTAAAATAGCTAACCGCCGCAAGCAACGCGTGTTTGACACTTCTTTGCAGCTATACATATTATGCTAGACGGTAAAAAATATATGCGGATAAGAAAATACTGTGCTAAACATCTGCTTTACACTCAATAATTTGAGGCAAAGATATCAGTTTGTAATATTTTAAATCTCAACAGTCGTGTGCAAACATATTTCGTCCGTTCGATTCAAAAACAGATTTGAGTATACAAGGTTGAAATATGAGCATTATGTCATTAGTAAAAGAGAAGGAAACTTCGTCTTTGACTAGATTAATATATTCATAAACCTTGACAATTTAATAAAAACCGTGAAACGCGATTTATAAAAGAGATCACTAATTCTGAATTGATAAATATTTTAAATCTGCATGACTTTATTCCGACTGATATATCTTTGCTAGCATGAATAAATATGAACAGCAATCAATTTAATTTACAAATACATACATATACATTCATTAATTAAGATCTGAAAAAAATTCGTTATATTCTTTCCCAAATGATTATTGCGTGAGTTTTATTTTGATATCAAGGACTAATAACTTTAGTTTTCCATCATATTTAGTCAATCTAGATTTATGTCAAGAAATCTCTGAATTGTCATTCTCGAGGACTATGTTGAAAATGCTACAATACCTCACAATGCTTAGGTAGGACGTCAATGATGGCAGAAACAATGGACATTTCGATTAGAATTTGAATAGGACGAAACGTGAAACGTTACGTGTGTGGATATAACGAGCATTAGACGCGAATTATTTGTTCGATGATAATACGATAAATATATGGAATTAAACCGTGTGTTTGCATCGTCGACATGTGATCTAGTTTTGAACCTAGAATATATTTATTTCAAACGTGATTTACCTGCTTTGCAAATTCCTCCAACAACTGTGTAATGGCTCTTACATTGACATGTGTTATTAGCGCCAGGAGTGGTTGCTTTACATTCAGCATATTGGTCGCTGCATCCACTAATAGTGTTACACGATGAATTCAAATCTGTTAAATAAATTGTTTAGTTTTATTAACTGAACGTCGCATAGGAAATTAAGAGCACCAATTCATTTTAAAGAGACACAAGTCCTGCATTAGCTACTTCAAGTTTCGTCCACTCTGCAGATAAATACAATATCTATTCTTACCTTATAAAATGTTGTTGAAGATTTTAACGCCATCATTCAGCACACGATAGGCTTTACGTGGCGGCCAGTATTATTGGTGGAAGACGGACCTGGGGAAGCCCCAGAAAGATTCACCGACCCACCAGAAGCTTCTGGCAAGCTTTCTCACAAAACTACATTAGCCCAATCTTAGAATTGAACCCACGCAGACAGAGGTGAGATGGCAGTGATCCGTAACGGAATTCGCTTTAGACCACTCGGCCATTTGCCCCACACAATCGCCCCACCCCCCACCACCCGTTAGAAGTTAATTATGGATTCAGAGGTATTCTTCCAAAATACGTTTTTTATTCAACTTATCAGATTGAAATTCTCGTTATCGTGAGACAGCAGGGCACAAAATAAGATCCCAGTAATGCAAGATAGTATCTTCATGATTAGAGTAATACAATAACTCCTTTTATATTCTGATTGTGGAGACGCATACTCCGGAATAAACAAATCATATGATCTTAACTTTGTTGTGTTCTTGTGAAACCATTAATATGATACAGTGAAGCTCAATAAATGTTTGTTTTTTCGGTTGCCCCCACCGAGAACAAATTAGGTAATTAGTGTCGAGCAATTGTTTTGAACTGCTTTGTTTAGGAATACACTAACGTGACTAAACCAGGATAAATCAAAGCTAGCATGGTGGCGCGATGCAATTGTTTATGTGCATGCAAGATGAATTATGTGCGATAGCCAATTTTCATGATTCCTTTGATGAATTCATTGATGAAACACTAAAATCAGGTAAACAATGGAACATAAGAATTGGCTAAATTGAGACCGGTTTTATTGATAATTTCAACAAAATTAAACCTATGTGATTTCATTCAGCCTGACATGTTAATTCCGCTTTTTTTAACAGCATATCATCGTGACACTAAATAGCAAATATCCATAAATAACCACAATATACATAGCAATGCCTTTTTCAGTTATCATCAACAGACATGAACGCCCAAACACTTTTTCAATTTTCAGAATGAATATTTTAACTATTGCAGCATATATACAACAACTGATCTGACGGTACGAGGACTCATTATAACCATTTGATATTTTTGCAAACAACAATACATATACTACCATATCTTGCAATACTCATCTAGGGCAAAAACGAGAGACGAACAATGAATATTACTTTGCATGTTGAAAATGAAGTCAAAGTATATCTTGATTTCAAGTCTGTATGCAGCTGTTCCTGTAGGGGAAACATTATTTCAATGTTTATAGGAGTAGAGCAATTTAAACGTTGTCCTCCTTAATATTTATTATTAAGAGAAATAACATATTTCAAACATATCTAACCTGCTTTGCAAATTCCTCCAAAAGCCGAATAATTGGTCTTACACTGACAGGTAGCATTAGTGCCAGAGGTAGGTTCTTTGCATTCAGCATATTCGTCGCTGCATCCAATATTGGTGATACAGGATGAATTCAAATCTGTCAAGCAAAGGTTTAAAACATTAACTGCTCGCAAGACCTGAACGAATAGATTAAGGCCTCGTCTTATTCAGCAAGCAGTTATTGTCTAATTTGACATGTGTAGTTACACCAAACTTATAGATAAAGTCAAATATGAATTTAAATATTGACGTAATAATTAGGAATCTAGCACCTTCCTTTTAAAAAATGAACTTCTTAACTCATGCCGCCGGCTAGTTATTGGAGTTCTTGTTGGTAAGCAATGGACAAAAAGCAATACCAAAATGTTAGACCATTTCGTCATGCTTAGTGTAAAAGCCTCTGTATTCTTCTCACAGTGGAGAAATATGTTCAGAAACATGAACTAAAGGTCTGAATGATTTATATTTCAATTTTTCATAATTTATATCATACATTATAGCTGCATATCGGTTTGGTTTGTTTTTGTTGATCTCCGGCACTTCGACAAACGTTTAGCATTAGGCGTCAATGCAACTGGAGTAAAGTGATGTTTAACGAACATAGTATCTGATCCGAGCTGGAAATAAGATAACACTGAATGTCAATGAGAAATCAGCTCCATATCAATCAAAGGTCAAACACTAGTTTTGTACGGTGGAATTGAAACAGCTCGACTGTCTGTTTCAGTTGCTTAAGGGATTTGCCTGTGAAATGATTGCACACGTTCATCATTAAGCCTTATTGTGTTGCACTAACGTACATAGAGGAGAGAAGAAATAAATATTCGAATGTTGAAGGTATGGATAATGTCAGATAGTGTAGATATAAAACAATACAAATAAACAGTGTTATATCAGTGAGACTAGCGTATATGACTATCAATGGCAATACACACTTCATTTCCTATGTAGTAATTCATGTTATGATGTTAAAGGTAGAGCAAATCCGATCGTAAAGCTGATTCGATTTGTATTGGAAATGCAGTCTTTAATTATTAGCTCTTGTATATATCAACATATTGATAACGTTGATGTACGTTCTTACCGTCGCCAATAAAGATCATTTCTGTTTGAAATGTTCCAGTTTGAATTAGTTTCGCTGTTGTATTAGACATTCATTGGCCGTATCAGTATAATGAACAACTTAAAAAGCAATTCTGAAAGTCGCGTCGGTGACAATCGACCGGGGATTGTTTGAAAATTCTTGTAAAATGTAAAGGACTGCTACAGTTGTAGAATAAAGATACAATTAATTTCGAAATGTTCTCGAATGTCATGGTAATCACGAATGAATTTGTTTATGTACATCGTAGTAACGACATTTTAAAATAGCTAACCGCCGCAAGCAACGCGTGTTTGACACTTCTTTGCAGCTATACATATTATGCTAGACGGTAAAAAATATATGCGGATAAGAAAATACTGTGCTAAACATCTGCTTTACACTCAATAATTTGAGGCAAAGATATCAGTTTGTAATATTTTAAATCTCAACAGTCGTGTGCAAACATATTTCGTCCGTTCGATTCAAAAACAGATTTGAGTATACAAGGTTGAAATATGAGCATTATGTCATTAGTAAAAGAGAAGGAAACTTCGTCTTTGACTAGATTAATATATTCATAAACCTTGACAATTTAATAAAAACCGTGAAACGCGATTTATAAAAGAGATCACTAATTCTGAATTGATAAATATTTTAAATCTGCATGACTTTATTCCGACTGATATATCTTTGCTAGCATGAATAAATATGAACAGCAATCAATTTAATTTACAAATACATACATATACATTCATTAATTAAGATCTGAAAAAAATTCGTTATATTCTTTCCCAAATGATTATTGCGTGAGTTTTATTTTGATATCAAGGACTAATAACTTTAGTTTTCCATCATATTTAGTCAATCTAGATTTATGTCAAGAAATCTCTGAATTGTCATTCTCGAGGACTATGTTGAAAATGCTACAATACCTCACAATGCTTAGGTAGGACGTCAATGATGGCAGAAACAATGGACATTTCGATTAGAATTTGAATAGGACGAAACGTGAAACGTTACGTGTGTGGATATAACGAGCATTAGACGCGAATTATTTGTTCGATGATAATACGATAAATATATGGAATTAAACCGTGTGTTTGCATCGTCGACATGTGATCTAGTTTTGAACCTAGAATATATTTATTTCAAACGTGATTTACCTGCTTTGCAAATTCCTCCAACAACTGTGTAATGGCTCTTACATTGACATGTGTTATTAGCGCCAGGAGTGGTTGCTTTACATTCAGCATATTGGTCGCTGCATCCACTAATAGTGTTACACGATGAATTCAAATCTGTTAAATAAATTGTTTAGTTTTATTAACTGAACGTCGCATAGGAAATTAAGAGCACCAATTCATTTTAAAGAGACACAAGTCCTGCATTAGCTACTTCAAGTTTCGTCCACTCTGCAGATAAATACAATATCTATTCTTACCTTATAAAATGTTGTTGAAGATTTTAACGCCATCATTCAGCACACGATAGGCTTTACGTGGCGGCCAGTATTATTGGTGGAAGACGGACCTGGGGAAGCCCCAGAAAGATTCACCGACCCACCAGAAGCTTCTGGCAAGCTTTCTCACAAAACTACATTAGCCCAATCTTAGAATTGAACCCACGCAGACAGAGGTGAGATGGCAGTGATCCGTAACGGAATTCGCTTTAGACCACTCGGCCATTTGCCCCACACAATCGCCCCACCCCCCACCACCCGTTAGAAGTTAATTATGGATTCAGAGGTATTCTTCCAAAATACGTTTTTTATTCAACTTATCAGATTGAAATTCTCGTTATCGTGAGACAGCAGGGCACAAAATAAGATCCCAGTAATGCAAGATAGTATCTTCATGATTAGAGTAATACAATAACTCCTTTTATATTCTGATTGTGGAGACGCATACTCCGGAATAAACAAATCATATGATCTTAACTTTGTTGTGTTCTTGTGAAACCATTAATATGATACAGTGAAGCTCAATAAATGTTTGTTTTTTCGGTTGCCCCCACCGAGAACAAATTAGGTAATTAGTGTCGAGCAATTGTTTTGAACTGCTTTGTTTAGGAATACACTAACGTGACTAAACCAGGATAAATCAAAGCTAGCATGGTGGCGCGATGCAATTGTTTATGTGCATGCAAGATGAATTATGTGCGATAGCCAATTTTCATGATTCCTTTGATGAATTCATTGATGAAACACTAAAATCAGGTAAACAATGGAACATAAGAATTGGCTAAATTGAGACCGGTTTTATTGATAATTTCAACAAAATTAAACCTATGTGATTTCATTCAGCCTGACATGTTAATTCCGCTTTTTTTAACAGCATATCATCGTGACACTAAATAGCAAATATCCATAAATAACCACAATATACATAGCAATGCCTTTTTCAGTTATCATCAACAGACATGAACGCCCAAACACTTTTTCAATTTTCAGAATGAATATTTTAACTATTGCAGCATATATACAACAACTGATCTGACGGTACGAGGACTCATTATAACCATTTGATATTTTTGCAAACAACAATACATATACTACCATATCTTGCAATACTCATCTAGGGCAAAAACGAGAGACGAACAATGAATATTACTTTGCATGTTGAAAATGAAGTCAAAGTATATCTTGATTTCAAGTCTGTATGCAGCTGTTCCTGTAGGGGAAACATTATTTCAATGTTTATAGGAGTAGAGCAATTTAAACGTTGTCCTCCTTAATATTTATTATTAAGAGAAATAACATATTTCAAACATATCTAACCTGCTTTGCAAATTCCTCCAAAAGCCGAATAATTGGTCTTACACTGACAGGTAGCATTAGTGCCAGAGGTAGGTTCTTTGCATTCAGCATATTCGTCGCTGCATCCAATATTGGTGGTACAGGATGAATTCAAATCTGTCAAGCAAAGGTTTGAAACATTACCTGCTCGCAAGACCTGAACGAATAGATTAAGGCCTCGTCTTATTCAGCAAGCAGTTATTGTTTAATTTGACATGTGTAGTTACACCAAACTTATAGATAAAGTCAAATATGAATTTAAATATTGACGTAATAATTAGGAATCTAGCACCTTCCTTTTAAAAAATGAACTTCTTAACTCATGCCGCCGGCTAGTTATTGGAGTTCTTGTTGGTAAGCAATGGACAAAAAGCAATACCAAAATGTTAGACCATTTCGTCATGCTTAGTGTAAAAGCCTCTGTATTCTTCTCACAGTGGAGAAATATGTTCAGAAACATGAACTAAAGGTCTGAATGATTTATATTTCAATTTTTCATAATTTATATCATACATTATAGCTGCATATCGGTTTGGTTTGTTTTTGTTGATCTCCGGCACTTCGACAAACGTTTAGCATTAGGCGTCAATGCAACTGGAGTAAAGTGATGTTTAACGAACATAGTATCTGATCCGAGCTGGAAATAAGATAACACTGAATGTCAATGAGAAATCAGCTCCATATCAATCAAAGGTCAAACACTAGTTTTGTACGGTGGAATTGAAACAGCTCGACTGTCTGTTTCAGTTGCTTAAGGGATTTGCCTGTGAAATGATTGCACACGTTCATCATTAAGCCTTATTGTATTGCACTAACGTACATAGAGGAGAGAAGAAATAAATATTCGAATGTTGAAGGTATGGACAATGTCAGATAGTGTAGATATAAAACAATACAAATAAACAGTGTTATATCAGTGAGACTAGCGTATATGACTATCAATGGCAATACACACTTCATTTCCTATGTAGTAATTCATGTTATGATGTTAAAGGTAGAGCAAATCCGATCGTAAAGCTGATTCGATTTGTATTGGAAATGCAGTCTTTAATTATTAGCTCTTGTATATATCAACAGATTGATAACGTTGATGTACGTTCTTACCGTCGCCAATAAAGTTCATTTCTGTTTGAAATGTTCCAGTTTGAATTAGTTTCGCTGTTGTATTAGACATTCATTGGCCGTATCAGTATAATGAACAACTTAAAAAGCAATTCTGAAAGTCGCGTCGGTGACAATCGACCGGGGATTGTTTGAAAATTCTTGTAAAATGTAAAGGACTGCTACAGTTGTAGAATAAAGATACAATTAATTATCGAAATGTTCTCGAATGTCATGGTAATCACGAATGAATTTGTTTATGTACATCGTAGTAACGACATTTTAAAATAGCTAACCGCCGCAAGCAACGCGTGTTTGACACTTCTTTGCAGCTATACATATTATGCTAGACGGTAAAAAAATATATGCGGATAAGAAAATACTGTGCTAAACATCTGCTTTACACTCAATAATTTGAGGCAAAGATATCAGTTTGTAATATTTTAAATCTCAACAGTCGTGTGCAAACATATTTCGTCCGTTCGATTCAAAAACAGATTTGAGTATACAAGGTTGAAATATGAGCATTATGTCATTAGTAAAATAGAAGGAAACTTCGTCTTTGACTAGATTAATATATTCATAAACCTTGACAATTTAATAAAAACCGTGAAACGCGATTTATAAAAGAGATCACTAATTCTGAATTGATAAATATTTTAAATCTGCATGACTTTATTCCGACTGATATATCTTTGCTAGCATGAATAAATATGAACAGCAATCAATTTAATTTACAAATACATACATATACATTCATTAATTAAGATCTGAAAAAATTCGTTATATTCTTTCCCAAATGATTATTGCGTGAGTTTTATTTTGATATCAAGGACTAATAACTTTAGTTTTCCATCATATTTAGTCAATCTAGATTTATGTCAAGAAATCTCTGAATTGTCATTCTCGAGGACTATGTTGAAAATGCTACAATACCTCACAATGCTTAGGTAGGACGTCAATGATGGCAGAAACAATGGACATTTCGATTAGAATTTGAATAGGACGAAACGTGAAACGTTACGTGTGTGGATATAACGAGCATTAGACGCGAATTATTTGTTCGATGATAATACGATAAATATATGGAATTAAACCGTGTGTTTGCATCGTCGACATGTGATCTAGTTTTGAACCTAGAATATATTTATTTCAAACGTGATTTACCTGCTTTGCAAATTCCTCCAACAACTGTGTAATGGCTCTTACATTGACATGTGTTATTAGCGCCAGGAGTGGTTGCTTTACATTCAGCATATTGGTCGCTGCATCCACTAATAGTGTTGCACGATGAATTCAAATCTGTTAAATAAATTGTTTAGTTTTATTAACTGAACGTCGCATAGGAAATTAAGAGCACCAATTCATTTTAAAGAGACACAAGTCCTGCATTAGCTACTTCAAGTTTCGTCCACTCTGCAGATAAATACAATATCTATTCTTACCTTATAAAATGTTGTTGAAGATTTTAACGCCATCATTCAGCACACGATAGGCTTTACGTGGCGGCCAGTATTATTGGTGGAAGACGGACCTGGGGAAACCCCAGAAAGATTCACCGACCCACCAGAAGCTTCTGGCAAGCTTTCTCACAAAACTACATTAGCCCAATCTTAGACTTGAACCCACGCAGACAGAGGTGAGATGGCAGTGATCCGTAACGGAATTCGCTTTAGACCACTCGGCCATTTGCCCCACACAATCGCCCCACCCCCCACCACCCGTTAGAAGTTAATTATGGATTCAGAGGTATTCTTCCAAAATACGTTTTTTATTCAACTTATCAGATTGAAATTCTCGTTATCGTGAGACAGCAGGGCACAAAATAAGATCCCAGTAATGCAAGATAGTATCTTCATGATTAGAGTAATACAATAACTCCTTTTATATTCTGATTGTGGAGACGCATACTCCGGAATAAACAAATCATATGATCTTAACTTTGTTGTGTTCTTGTGAAACCATTAATATGATACAGTGTAGCTCAATAAATGTTTGTTTTTTCGGTTGCCCCCACCGAGAACAAATTAGGTAATTAGTGTCGAGCAATTGTTTTGAACTGCTTTGTTTAGGAATACACTAACGTGACTAAACCAGGATAAATCAAAGCTAGCATGGTGGCGCGATGCAATTGTTTATGTGCATGCAAGATGAATTATGTGCGATAGCCAATTTTCATGATTCCTTTGATGAATTCATTGATGACACACTAAAATCAGGTAAACAATGGAACATAAGAAGTGGCTAAATTGAGACCGGTTTTATTGATAATTTCAACAAAATTAAACCTATGTGATTTCATTCAGCCTGACATGTTAATTCCGCTTTTTTTAACAGCATATCATCGTGACACTAAATAGCAAATATCCATAAATAACCACAATATACATAGCAATGTCTTTTTCAGTTATCATCAACAGACATGAACGCCCAAACACTTTTTCAATTTTCAGAATGAATATTTTAACTATTGCAGCATATATACAACAACTGATCTGACGGTACGAGGACTCATTATAACCATTTGATATTTTTGCAAACAACAATACATATACTACCATATCTTGCAATACTCATCTAGGGCAAAAACGAGAGACGAACAATGAATATTACTTTGCATGTTGAAAATGAAGTCAAAGTATATCTTGATTTCAAGTCTGTATGCAGCTGTTCCTGTAGGGGAAACATTATTTCAATGTTTATAGGAGTAGAGCAATTTAAACGTTGTCCTCCTTAATATTTATTATTAAGAGAAATAACATATTTCAAACATATCTAACCTGCTTTGCAAATTCCTCCAAAAGCCGAATAATTGGTCTTACACTGACAGGTAGCATTAGTGCCAGAGGTAGGTTCTTTGCATTCAGCATATTCGTCGCTGCATCCAATATTGGTGGTACAGGATGAATTCAAATCTGTCAAGCAAAGGTTTAAAACATTAACTGCTCGCAAGACCTGAACGAATAGATTAAGGCCTCGTCTTATTCAGCAAGCAGTTATTGTCTAATTTGACATGTGTAGTTACACCAAACTTATAGATAAAGTCAAATATGAATTTAAATATTGACGTAATAATTAGGAATCTAGCACCTTCCTTTTAAAAAATGAACTTCTTAACTCATGCCGCCGGCTAGTTATTGGAGTTCTTGTTGGTAAGCAATGGACAAAAAGCAATACCAAAATGTTAGACCATTTCGTCATGCTTAGTGTAAAAGCCTCTGTATTCTTCTCACAGTGGAGAAATATGTTCAGAAACATGAACTAAAGGTCTGAATGATTTATATTTCAATTTTTCATAATTTATATCATACATTATAGCTGCATATCGGTTTGGTTTGTTTTTGTTGATCTCCGGCACTTCGACACACGTTTAGCATTAGGCGTCAATGCAACTGGAGTAAAGTGATGTTTAACGAACATAGTATCTGATCCGAGCTGGAAATAAGATAACACTGAATGTCAATGAGAAATCAGCTCCATATCAATCAAAGGTCAAACACTAGTTTTGTACGGTGGAATTGAAACAGCTCGACTGTCTGTTTCAGTTGCTTAAGGGATTTGCCTGTGAAATGATTGCACACGTTCATCATTAAGCCTTATTGTGTTGCACTAACGTACATAGAGGAGAGAAGAAATAAATATTCGAATGTTGAAGGTATGGACAATGTCAGATAGTGTAGATATAAAACAATACAAATAAACAGTGTTATATCAGTGAGACTAGCGTATATGACTATCAATGGCAATACACACTTCATTTCCTATGTAGTAATTCATGTTATGATGTTAAAGGTAGAGCAAATCCGATCGTAAAGCTGATTCGATTTGTATTGGAAATGCAGTCTTTAATTATTAGCTCTTGTATATATCAACATATTGATAACGTTGATGTACGTTCTTACCGTCGCCAATAAAGTTCATTTCTGTTTGAAATGTTCCAGTTTGAATTAGTTTCGCTGTTGTATTAGACATTCATTGGCCGTATCAGTATAATGAACAACTTAAAAAGCAATTCTGAAAGTCGCGTCGGTGACAATCGACCGGGGATTGTTTGAAAATTCTTGTAAAATGTAAAGGACTGCTACAGTTGTAGAATAAAGATACAATTAATTTCGAAATGTTCTCGAATGTCATGGTAATCACGAATGAATTTGTTTATGTACATCGTAGTAACGACATTTTAAAATAGCTAACCGCCGCAAGCAACGCGTGTTTGACACTTCTTTGCAGCTATACATATTATGCTAGACGGTAAAAAATATATGCGGATAAGAAAATACTGTGCTAAACATCTGCTTTACACTCAACAATTTGAGGCAAAGATATCAGTTTGTAATATTTTAAATCTCAACAGTCGTGTGCAAACATATTTCGTCCGTTCGATTCAAAAACAGATTTGAGTATACAAGGTTGAAATATGAGCATTATGTCATTAGTAAAAGAGAAGGAAACTTCGTCTTTGACTAGATTAATATATTCATAAACCTTGACAATTTAATAAAAACCGTGAAACGCGATTTATAAAAGAGATCACTAATTCTGAATTGATAAATATTTTAAATCTGCATGACTTTATTCCGACTGATATATCTTTGCTAGCATGAATAAATATGTACAGCAATCAATTTAATTTACAAATACATACATATACATTCATTAATTAAGATCTGAAAAAATTCGTTATATTCTTTCCCAAATGATTATTGCGTGAGTTTTATTTTGATATCAAGGACTAATAACTTTAGTTTTCCATCATATTTAGTCAATCTAGATTTATGTCAAAAAATCTCTGAATTGTCATTCTCGAGGACTATGTTGAAAATGCTACAATACCTCACAATGCTTAGGTAGGACGTCAATGATGGCAGAAACAATGGACATTTCGATTAGAATTTGAATAGGACGAAACGTGAAACGGTACGTGTGTGGATATAACGAGCATTAGACGCGAATTATTTGTTCGATGATAATACGATAAATATATGGAATTAAACCGTGTGTTTGCATCGTCGACATGTGATCTAGTTTTGAACCTAGAATATATTTATTTCAAACGTGATGTACCTGCTTTGCAAATTCCTCCAACAACTGTGTAATGGCTCTTACATTGACATGTGTTATTAGCGCCAGGAGTGGTTGCTTTACATTCAGCATATTGGTCGCTGCATCCACTAATAGTGTTGCACGATGAATTCAAATCTGTTAAATAAATTGTTTAGTTTTATTAACTGAACGTCGCATAGGAAATTAAGAGCACCAATTCATTTTAAAGAGACACAAGTCCTGCATTAGCTACTTCAAGTTTCGTCCACTCTGCAGATAAATACAATATCTATTCTTACCTTATAAAATGTTGTTGAAGATTTTAACGCCATCATTCAGCACACGATAGGCTTTACGTGGCGGCCAGTATTATTGGTGGAAGACGGACCTGGGGAAACCCCAGAAAGATTCACCGACCCACCAGAAGCTTCTGGCAAGCTTTCTCACAAAACTACATTAGCCCAATCTTAGACTTGAACCCACGCAGACAGGTGAGATGGCAGTGATCCGTAACGGAATTCGCTTTAGACCACTCGGCCATTTGCCCCACACAATCGCTCCACCCCCCACCACCCGTTAGAAGTTAATTATGGATTCAGAGGTATTCTTCCAAAATACGTTTTTTATTCAACTTATCAGATTGAAATTCTCGTTATCGTGAGACAGCAGGGCACAAAATAAGATCCCAGTAATGCAAGATAGTATCTTCATGATTAGAGTAATACAATAACTCCTTTTATATTCTGATTGTGGAGACGCATACTCCGGAATAAACAAATCATATGATCTTAACTTTGTTGTGTTCTTGTGAAACCATTAATATGATACAGTGTAGCTCAATAAATGTTTGTTTTTTCGGTTGCCCCCACCGAGAACAAATTAGGTAATTAGTGTCGAGCAATTGTTTTGAACTGCTTTGTTTAGGAATACACTAACTTGACTAAACCAGGATAAATCAAAGCTAGCATGGTGGCGCGATGCAATTGTTTATGTGCATGCAAGATGAATTATGTGCGATAGCCAATTTTCATGATTCCTTTGATGAATTCATTGATGACACACTAAAATCAGGTAAACAATGGAACATAAGAAGTGGCTAAATTGAGACCGGTTTTATTGATAATTTCAACAAAATTAAACCTATGTGATTTCATTCAGCCTGACATGTTAATTCCGCTTTTTTTAACAGCATATCATCGTGACACTAAATAGCAAATATCCATAAATAACCACAATATACATAGCAATGTCTTTTTCAGTTATCATCAACAGACATGAACGCCCAAACACTTTTTCAATTTTCAGAATGAATATTTTAACTATTGCAGCATATATACAACAACTGATCTGACGGTACGAGGACTCATTATAACCATTTGATATTTTTGCAAACAACAATACATATACTACCATATCTTGCAATACTCATCTAGGGCAAAAACGAGAGACGAACAATGAATATTACTTTGCATGTTGAAAATGAAGTCAAAGTATATCTTGATTTCAAGTCTGTTCCTGTAGGGGAAACATTATTTCAATGTTTATAGGAGTAGAGCAATTTAAACGTTGTCCTCCTTAATATTTATTATTAAGAGAAATAACATATTTCAAACATATCTAACCTGCTTTGCAAATTCCTCCAAAAGCCGAATAATTGGTCTTACACTGACAGGTAGCATTAGTGCCAGAGGTAGGTTCTTTGCATTCAGCATATTCGTCGCTGCATCCAATATTGGTGGTACAGGATGAATTCAAATCTGTCAAGCAAAGGTTTAAAACATTAACTGCTCGCAAGACCTGAACGAATAGATTAAGGCCTCGTCTTATTCAGCAAGCAGTTATTGTCTAATTTGACATGTGTAGTTACACCAAACTTATAGATAAAGTCAAATATGAATTTAAATATTGACGTAATAATTAGGAATCTAGCACCTTCCTTTTAAAAAATGAACTTCTTAACTCATGCCGCCGGATAGTTATTGGAGTTCTTGTTGGTAAGCAATGGACAAAAAGCAATACCAAAATGTTAGACCATTTCGTCATGCTTAGTGTAAAAGCCTCTGTATTCTTCTCACAGTGGAGAAATATGTTCAGAAACATGAACTAAAGGTCTGAATGATTTATATTTCAATTTTTCATAATTTATATCATACATTATAGCTGCATATCGGTTTGGTTTGTTTTTGTTGATCTCCGGCACTTCGACAAACGTTTAGCATTAGGCGTCAATGCAACTGGAGTAAAGTGATGTTTAACGAACATAGTATCTGATCCGAGCTGGAAATAAGATAACACTGAATGTCAATGAGAAATCAGCTCCATATCAATCAAAGGTCAAACACTAGTTTTGTACGGTGGAATTGAAACAGCTTGACTGTCTGTTTCAGTTGCTTAAGGGATTTGCCTGTGAAATGATTGCACACGTTCATCATTAAGCCTTATTGTGTTGCACTAACGTACATAGAGGAGAGAAGAAATAAATATTCGAATGTTGAAGGTATGGACAATGTCAGATAGTGTAGATATAAAACAATACAAATAAACAGTGTTATATCAGTGAGACTAGCGTATATGACTATCAATGGCAATACACACTTCATTTCCTATGTAGTAATTCATGTTATGATGTTAAAGGTAGAGCAAATCCGATCGTAAAGCTGATTCGATTTGTATTGAAAATGCAGTCTTTAATTATTAGCTCTTGTATATATCAACAGATTGATAACGTTGATGTACGTTCTTACCGTCGCCAATAAAGTTCATTTCTGTTTGAAATGTTCCAGTTTGAATTAGTTTCGCTGTTGTATTAGACATTCATTGGCCGTATCAGTATAATGAACAACTTAAAAAGCAATTCTGAAAGTCGCGTCGGTGACAATCGACCGGGGATTGTTTGAAAATTCTTGTAAAATGTAAAGGACTGCTACAGTTGTAGAATAAAGATACAATTAATTTCGAAATGTTCTCGAATGTCATGGTAATCACGAATGAATTCGTTTATGTACATCGTAGTAACGACATTTTAAAATAGCTAACCGCCGCAAGCAACGCGTGTTTGACACTTCTTTGCAGCTATACATATTATGCTAGACGGTAAAAAATATATGCGGATAAGAAAATACTGTGCTAAACATCTGCTTTACACTCAATAATTTGAGGCAAAGATATCAGTTTGTAATATTTTAAATCTCAACAGTCGTGTGCAAACATATTTCGTCCGTTCGATTCAAAAACAGATTTGAGTATACAAGGTTGAAATATGAGCATTATGTCATTAGTAAAAGAGAAGGAAACTTCGTCTTTGACTAGATTAATATATTCATAAACCTTGACAATTTAATAAAAACCGTGAAACGCGATTTATAAAAGAGATCACTAATTCTGAATTGATAAATATTTTAAATCTGCATGACTTTATTCCGACTGATATATCTTTGCTAGCATGAATACATATGAACAGCAATCAATTTAATTTACAAATACATACATATACATTCATTAATTAAGATCTGAAAAAATTCGTTATATTCTTTCCCAAATGATTATTGCGTGAGTTTTATTTTGATATCAAGGACTAATAACTTTAGTTTTCCATCATATTTAGTCAATCTAGATTTATGTCAAGAAATCTCTGAATTGTCATTCTCGAGGACTATGTTGAAAATGCTACAATACCTCACAATGCTTAGGTAGGACGTCAATGATGGCAGAAACAATGGACATTTCGATTAGAATTTGAATAGGACGAAACGTGAAACGTTACGTGTGTGGATATAACGAGCATTAGACGCGAATTATTTGTTCGATGATAATACGATAAATATATGGAATTAAACCGTGTGTTTGCATCGTCGACATGTGATCTAGTTTTGAACCTAGAATATATTTATTTCAAACGTGATTTACCTGCTTTGCAAATTCCTCCAACAACTGTGTAATGGCTCTTACATTGACATGTGTTATTAGCGCCAGGAGTGGTTGCTTTACATTCAGCATATTGGTCGCTGCATCCACTAATAGTGTTGCACGATGAATTCAAATCTGTTAAATAAATTGTTTAGTTTTATTAACTGAACGTCGCATAGGAAATGAAGAGCACCAATTCATTTTAAAGAGACACAAGTCCTGCATTAGCTACTTCAAGTTTCGTCCACTCTGCAGATAAATACAATATCTATTCTTACCTTATAAAATGTTGTTGAAGATTTTAACGCCATCATTCAGCACACGATAGGCTTTACGTGGCGGCCAGTATTATTGGTGGAAGACGGACCTGGGAAAGCCCCAGAAAGATTCACCGACCCACCAGAAGCTTCTGGCAAGCTTTCTCACAAAACTACATTAGCCCAATCTTAGACTTGAACCCAGGCAGACAGAGGTGAGATGGCAGTGATCCGTAACGGAATTCGCTTTAGACCACTCGGCCATTTGCCCCACACAATCGCCCCACCCCCCACCACCCGTTAGAAGTTAATTATGGATTCAGAGGTATTCTTCCAAAATACGTTTTTTATTCAACTTATCAGATTGAAAATCTCGTTATCGTGAGACAGCAGGGCACAAAATAAGATCCCAGTAATGCAAGATAGTATCTTCATGATTAGAGTAATACAATAACTCCTTTTATATTCTGATTGTGGAGACGCATACTCCGGAATAAACAAATCATATGATCTTAACTTTGTTGTGTTCTTGTGAAACCATTAATATGATACAGTGTAGCTCAATAAATGTTTGTTTTTTCGGTTGCCCCCACCGAGAACAAATTAGGTAATTAGTGTCGAGCAATTGTTTTGAACTGCTTTGTTTAGGAATACACTAACGTGACTAAACCAGGATAAATCAAAGCTAGCATGGTGGCGCGATGCAATTGTTTATGTGCATGCAAGATGAATTATGTGCGATAGCCAATTTTCATGATTCCTTTGATGAATTCATTGATGACACACTAAAATCAGGTAAACAATGGAACATAAGAAGTGGCTAAATTGAGACCGGTTTTATTGATAATTTCAACAAAATTAAACCTATGTGATTTCATTCAGCCTGACATGTTAATTCCGCTTTTTTTAACAGCATATCATCGTGACACTAAATAGCAAATATCCATAAATAACCACAATATACATAGCAATGTCTTTTTCAGTTATCATCAACAGACATGAACGCCCAAACACTTTTTCAATTTTCAGAATGAATATTTTAACTATTGCAGCATATATACAACAACGGATCTGACGGTACGAGGACTCATTATAACCATTTGATATTTTTGCAAACAACAATACATATACTACCATATCTTGCAATACTCATCTAGGGCAAAAACGAGAGACGAACAATGAATATTACTTTGCATGTTGAAAATGAAGTCAAAGTATATCTTGATTTCAAGTCTGTATGCAGCTGTTCCTGTAGGGGAAACATTATTTCAATGTTTATAGGAGTAGAGCAATTTAAACGTTGTCCTCCTTAATATTTATTATTAAGAGAAATAACATATTTCAAACATATCTAACCTGCTTTGCAAATTCCTCCAAAAGCCGAATAATTGGTCTTACACTGACAGGTAGCATTAGTGCCAGAGGTAGGTTCTTTGCATTCAGCATATTCGTCGCTGCATCCAATATTGGTGGTACAGGATGAATTCAAATCTGTCAAGCAAAGGTTTAAAACATTAACTGCTCGCAAGACCTGAACGAATAGATTAAGGCCTCGTCTTATTCAGCAAGCAGTTATTGTCTAATTTGACATGTGTAGTTACACCAAACTTATAGATAAAGTCAAATATGAATTTAAATATTGACGTAATAATTAGGAATCTAGCACCTTCCTTTTAAAAAATGAACTTCTTAACTCATGCCGCCGGCTAGTTATTGGAGTTCTTGTTGGTAAGCAATGGACAAAAAGCAATACCAAAATGTTAGACCATTTCGTCATGCTTAGTGTAAAAGCCTCTGTATTCTTCTCACAGTGGAGAAATATGTTAAGAAACATGAACTAAAGGTCTGAATGATTTATATTTCAATTTTTCATAATTTATATCATACATTATAGCTGCACATTGGTTTGGTTTGTTTTTGTTGATCTCCGGCACTTCGACAAACGTTTAGCATTAGGCGTCAATGCAACTGGAGTAAAGTGATGTTTAACGAACATAGTATCTGATCCGAGCTGGAAATAAGATAACACTGAATGTCAATGAGAAATCAGCTCCATATCAATCAAAGGTCAAACACTAGTTTTGTACGGTGGAATTGAAACAGCTCGACTGTCTGTTTCAGTTGCTTAAGGGATTTGCCTGTGAAATGATTGCACACGTTCATCATTAAGCCTTATTGTGTTGCACTAACGTACATAGAGGAGAGAAGAAATAAATATTCGAATGTTGAAGGTATGGACAATGTCAGATAGTGTAGATATAAAACAATACAAATAAACAGTGTTATATCAGTGAGACTAGCGTATATGACTATCAATGGCAATACACACTTCATTTCCTATGTAGTAATTCATGTTATGATGTTAAAGGTAAAGCAAATCCGATCGTAAAGCTGATTCGATTTGTATTGAAAATGCAGTCTTTAATTATTAGCTCTTGTATATATCAACATATTGATAACGTTGATGTACGTTCTTACCGTCGCCAATAAAGTTCATTTCTGTTTGAAATGTTCCAGTTTGAATTAGTTTCGCTGTTGTATTAGACATTCATTGGCCGTATCAGTATAATGAACAACTTAAAAAGCAATACTGAAAGTCGCGTCGGTGACAATCGACCGGGGATTGTTTGAAAATTCTTGTAAAATGTAAAGGACTGCTACAGTTGTAGAATAAAGATACAATTAATTTCGAAATGTTCTCGAATGTCATGGTAATCACGAATGAATTTGTTTATGTACATCGTAGTAACGACATTTCAAAATAGCTAACCGCCGCAAGCAACGCGTGTTTGACACTTCTTTGCAGCTATACATATTATGCTAGACGGTAAAAAATATATGCGGATAAAAAAATACTGTGCTAAACATCTGCTTTACACTCAATAATTTGAGGCAAAGATATCAGTTTGTAATATTTTAAATCTCAACAGTCGTGTGCAAACATATTTCGTCCGTTCGATTCAAAAACAGATTTGAGTATACAAGGTTGAAATATGAGCATTATGTCATTAGTAAAAGAGAAGGAAACTTCGTCTTTGACTAGATTAATATATTCATAAACCTTGACAATTTAATAAAAACCGTGAAACGCGATTTATAAAAGAGATCACTAATTCTGAATTGATAAATATTTTAAATCTGCATGACTTTATTCCGACTGATATATCTTTGCTAGCATGAATAAATATGAACAGCAATCAATTTAATTTACAAATACATACATATACATTCATTAATTAAGATCTGAAAAAATTCGTTATATTCTTTCCCAAATGATTATTGCGTGAGTTTTATTTTGATATCAAGGACTAATAACTTTAGTTTTCCATCATATTTAGTCAATCTAGATTTATGTCAAGAAATCTCTGAATTGTCATTCTCGAGGACTATGTTGAGAATGCTACGATACCTCACAATGCTTAGGTAGGACGTCAATGATGGCAGAAACAATGGACATTTCGATTAGAATTTGAATAGGACGAAACGTGAAACGTTACGTGTGTGGATATAACGAGCATTAGACGCGAATTATTTGTTCGATGATAATACGATAAATATATGGAATTAAACCGTGTGTTTGCATCGTCGACATGTGATCTAGTTTTGAACCTAGAATATATTTATTTCAAACGTGATTTACCTGCTTTGCAAATTCCTCCAACAACTGTGTAATGGCTCTTACATTGACATGTGTTATTAGCGCCAGGAGTGGTTGCTTTACATTCAGCATATTGGTCGCTGCATCCACTAATAGTGTTGCACGATGAATTCAAATCTGTTAAATAAATTGTTTAGTTTTATTAACTGAACGTCGCATAGGAAATTAAGAGCACCAATTCATTTTAAAGAGACACAAGTCCTGCATTAGCTACTTCAAGTTTCGTCCACTCTGCAGATAAATACAATATCTATTCTTACCTTATAAAATGTTGTTGAAGATTTTAACGCCATCATTCAGCACACGATAGGCTTTACGTGGCGGCCAGTATTATTGGTGGAAGACGGACCTGGGGAAACCCCAGAAAGATTCACCGACCCACCAGAAGCTTCTGGCAAGCTTTCTCACAAAACTACATTAGCCCAATCTTAGACTTGAACCCACGCAGACAGAGGTGAGATGGCAGTGATCCGTAACGGAATTCGCTTTAGACCACTCGGCCATTTGCCCCACACAATCGCCCCACCCCCCACCACCCGTTAGAAGTTAATTATGGATTCAGAGGTATTCTTCCAAAATACGTTTTTTATTCAACTTATCAGATTGAAATTTTCGTTATCGTGAGACAGCAGGGCACAAAATAAGATCCCAGTAATGCAAGATAGTATCTTCATGATTAGAGTAATACAATAACTCCTTTTATATTCTGATTGTGGAGACGCATACTCCGGAATAAACAAATCATATGATCTTAACTTTGTTGTGTTCTTGTGAAACCATTAATATGATACAGTGTAGCTCAATAAATGTTTGTTTTTTCGGTTGCCCCCACCGAGAACAAATTAGGTAATTAGTGTCGAGCAATTGTTTTGAACTGCTTTGTTTAGGAATACACTAACGTGACTAAACCAGGATAAATCAAAGCTAGCATGGTGGCGCGATGCAATTGTTTATGTGCATGCAAGATGAATTATGTGCGATAGCCAATTTTCATGATTCCTTTGATGAATTCATTGATGACACACTAAAATCAGGTAAACAATGGAACATAAGAAGTGGCTAAATTGAGACCGGTTTTATTGATAATTTCAACAAAATTAAACCTATGTGATTTCATTCAGCCTGACATGTTAATTCCGCTTTTTTTAACAGCATATCATCGTGACACTAAATAGCAAATATCCATAAATAACCACAATATACATAGCAATGTCTTTTTCAGTTATCATCAACAGACATGAACGCCCAAACACTTTTTCAATTTTCAGAATGAATATTTTAACTATTGCAGCATATATACAACAACTGATCTGACGGTACGAGGACTCATTATAACCATTTGATATTTTTGCAAACAACAATACATATACTACCATATCTTGCAATACTCATCAAGGGCAAAAACGAGAGACGAACAATGAATATTACTTTGCATGTTGAAAATGAAGTCAAAGTATATCTTGATTTCAAGTCTGTATGCAGCTGTTCCTGTAGGGGAAACATTATTTCAATGTTTATAGGAGTAGAGCAATTTAAACGTTGTCCTCCTTAATATTTATTATTAAGAGAAATAACATATTTCAAACATATCTAACCTGCTTTGCAAATTCCTCCAAAAGCCGAATAATTGGTCTTACACTGACAGGTAGCATTAGTGCCAGAGGCAGGTTCTTTGCATTCAGCATATTCGTCGCTGCATCCAATATTGGTGGTACAGGATGAATTCAAATCTGTCAAGCAAAGGTTTAAAACATTAACTGCTCGCAAGACCTGAACGAATAGATTAAGGCCTCGTCTTATTCAGCAAGCAGTTATTGTCTAATTTGACATGTGTAGTTACACCAATCTTATAGATAAAGTCAAATATGAATTTAAATATTGACGTAATAATTAGGAATCTAGCACCTTCCTTTTAAAAAATGAATTTCTTAACTCATGCCGCCGGCTAGTTATTGGAGTTCTTGTTGGTAAGCAATGGACAAAAAGCAATACCAAAATGTTAGACCATTTCGTCATGCTTAGTGTAAAAGCCTCTGTATTCTTCTCACAGTGGAGAAATATGTTCAGAAACATGAACTAAAGGTCTGAATGATTTATATTTCAATTTTTCATAATTTATATCATACATTATAGCTGCATATCGGTTTGGTTTGTTTTTGTTGATCTCCGGCACTTCGACAAATGTTTAGCATTAGGCGTCAATGCAACTGGAGTAAAGTGATGTTTAACGAACATAGTATCTGATCCGAGCTGGAAAAAAGATAACACTGAATGTCAATGAGAAATCAGCTCCATATCAATCAAAGGTCAAACACTAGTTTTGTACGGTGGAATTGAAACAGCTCGACTGTCTGTTTCAGTTGCTTAAGGGATTTGCCTGTGAAATGATTGCACACGTTCATCATTAAGCCTTATTGTGTTGCACTAACGTACATAGAGGAGAGAAGAAATAAATATTAGAATGTTGAAGGTATGGACAATGTCAGATAGTGTAGATATAAAACAATACAAATAAACAGTGTTATATCAGTGAGACTAGCGTATATGACTATCAATGGCAATACACACTTCATTTCCTATGTAGTAATTCATGTTATGATGTTAAAGGTAGAGCAAATCCGATCGTAAAGCTGATTCGATTTGTATTGGAAATGCAGTCTTTAATTATTAGCTCTTGTATATATCAACATATTGATAACGTTGATGTACGTTCTTACCGTCGCCAATAAAGTTCATTTCTGTTTGAAATGTTCCAGTTTGAATTAGTTTCGCTGTTGTATTAGACATTCATTGGCCGTATCAGTATAATGAACAACTTAAAAAGCAATTCTGAAAGTCGCGTCGGTGACAATCGACCGGGGATTGTTTGAAAATTCTTGTAAAATGTAAAGGACTGCTACAGTTGTAGAATAAAGATACAATTCATTTCGAAATGTTCTTGAATGTCATGGTAATCACGAATGAATTTGTTTATGTACATCGTAGTAACGACATTTTAAAATAGCTAACCGCCGCAAGCAACGCGTGTTTGACACTTCTTTGCAGCTATACATATTATGCTAGACGGTAAAAAATATATGCGGATAAGAAAATACTGTGCTAGACATCTGCTTTACACTCAATAATTTGAGGCAAAGATATCAGTTTGTAATATTTTAAATCTCAACAGTCGTGTGCAAACATATTTCGTCCGTTCGATTCAAAAACAGATTTGAGTATACAAGGTTGAAATATGAGCATTATGTCATTAGTAAAAGAGAAGGAAACTTCGTCTTTGACTAGATTAATATATTCATAAACCTTGACAATTTAATAAAAACCGTGAAACGCGATTTATAAAAGAGATCACTAATTCTGAATTGATAAATATTTTAAATCTGCATGACTTTATTCCGACTGATATATCTTTGCTAGCATGAATAAATATGAACAGCAATCAATTTAATTTACAAATACATACATATACATTCATTAATTAAGATCTGAAAAAATTCGTTATATTCTTTCCCAAATGATTATTGCGTGAGTTTTATTTTGATATCAAGGACTAATAACTTTAGTTTTCCATCATATTTAGTCAATCTAGATTTATGTCAAGAAATCTCTGAATTGTCATTCTCGAGGACTATGTTGAAAATGCTACATTACCTCACAATGCTTAGGTAGGACGTCAATGATGGCAGAAACAATGGACATTTCGATTAGAATTTGAATAGGACGAAACGTGAAACGTTACGTGTGTGGATATAACGAGCATTAGACGCGAATTATTTGTTCGATGATAATACGATAAATATATGGAATTAAACCGTGTGTTTGCATCGTCGACATGTGATCTAGTTTTGAACCTAGAATATATTTATTTCAAACGTGATTTACCTGCTTTGCAAATTCCTCCAACAACTGTGTAATGGCTCTTACATTGACATGTGTTATTAGCGCCAGGAGTGGTTGCTTTACATTCAGCATATTGGTCGCTGCATCCACTAATAGTGTTGCACGATGAATTCAAATCTGTTAAATACATTGTTTAGTTTTATTAACTGAACGTCGCATAGGAAATTAAGAGCACCAATTCATTTTAAAGAGACACAAGTCCTGCATTAGCTACTTCAAGTTTCGTCCACTCTGCAGATAAATACAATATCTATTCTTACCTTATAAAATGTTGTTGAAGATTTTAACGCCATCATTCAGCACACGATAGGCTTTACGTGGCGGCCAGTATTATTGGTGGAAGACGGACCTGGGGAAACCCCAGAAAGATTCACCGACCCACCAGAAGCTTCTGGCAAGCTTTCTCACAAAACTACATTAGCCCAATCTTATACTTGAACCCACGCAGACATAGGTGAGATGGCAGTGATCCGTAACGGAATTCGCTTTAGACCACTCGGCCATTTGCCCCACACAATCGCCCCACCCCCCACCACCCGTTAGAAGTTAATTATGGATTCAGAGGTATTCTTCCAAAATACGTTTTTTATTCAACTTATCAGATTGAAATTTTCGTTATCGTGAGACAGCAGGGCACAAAATAAGATCCCAGTAATGCAAGATAGTATCTTCATGATTAGAGTAATACAATAACTCCTTTTATATTCTGATTGTGGAGACGCATACTCCGGAATAAACAAATCATATGATCTTAACTTTGTTGTGTTCTTGTGAAACCATTAATATGATACAGTGTAGCTCAATAAATGTTTGTTTTTTCGGTTGCCCCCACCGAGAACAAATTAGGTAATTAGTGTCGAGCAATTGTTTTGAACTGCTTTGTTTAGGAATACACTAACGTGACTAAACCAGGATAAATCAAAGCTAGCATGGTGGCGCGATGCAATTGTTTATGTGCATGCAAGATGAATTATGTGCGATAGCCAATTTTCATGATTCCTTTGATGAATTCATTGATGACACACTAAAATCAGGTAAACAATGGAACATAAGAAGTGGCTAAATTGAGACCGGTTTTATTGATAATTTCAACAAAATTAAACCTATGTGATTTCATTCAGCCTGACATGTTAATTCCGCTTTTTTTAACAGCATATCATCGTGACACTAAATAGCAAATATCCATAAATAACCACAATATACATAGCAATGTCTTTTTCAGTTATCATCAACATACATGAACGCCCAAACACTTTTTCAATTTTCAGAATGAATATTTTAACTATTGCAGCATATATACAACAACTGATCTGACGGTACGAGGACTCATTATAACCATTTGATATTTTTGCAAACAACAATACATATACTACCATATCTTGCAATACTCATCTAGGGCAAAAACGAGAGACGAACAATGAATATTACTTTGCATGTTGAAAATGAAGTCAAAGTATATCTTGATTTCAAGTCTGTATGCAGCTGTTCCTGTAGGGGAAACATTATTTCAATGTTTATAGGAGTAGAGCAATTTAAACGTTGTCCTCTTTAATATTTATTATTAAGAGAAATAACATATTTCAAACATATCTAACCTGCTTTGCAAATTCCTCCAAAAGCCGAATAATTGGTCTTACACTGACAGGTAGCATTAGTGCCAGAGGTAGGTTCTTTGCATTCAGCATATTCGTCGCTGCATCCAATATTGGTGGTACAGGATGAATTCAAATCTGTCAAGCAAAGGTTTAAAACATTAACTGCTCGCAAGACCTGAACGAATAGATTAAGGCCTCGTCTTATTCAGCAAGCAGTTATTGTCTAATTTGACATGTGTAGTTACACCAAACTTATAGATAAAGTCAAATATGAATTTAAATATTGACGTAATAATTAGGAATCTAGCACCTTCCTTTTAAAAAATGAACTTCTTAACTCATGCCGCCGGCTAGTTATTGGAGTTCTTGTTGGTAAGCAATGGACAAAAAGCAATACCAAAATGTTAGACCATTTCGTCATGCTTAGTGTAAAAGCCTCTGTATTCTTCTCACAGTGGAGAAATATGTTCAGAAACATGAACTAAAGGTCTGAATGATTTATATTTCAATTTTTCATAATTTATATCATACATTATAGCTGCATATCGGTTTGGTTTGTTTTTGTTGATCTCCGGCACGTCGACAAACGTTTAGCATTAGGCGTCAATGCAACTGGAGTAAAGTGATGTTTAACGAACATAGTATCTGATCCGAGCTGGAAATAAGATAACACTGAATGTCAATGAGAAATCAGCTCCATATCAATCAAAGGTCAAACACTAGTTTTGTACGGTGGAATTGAAACAGCTCGACTGTCTGTTTCAGTTGCTTAAGGGATTTGCCTGTGAAATGATTGCACACGTTCATCATTAAGCCTTATTGTGTTGCACTAACGTACATAGAGGAGAGAAGAAATAAATATTCGAATGTTGAAGGTATGGACAATGTCAGATAGTGTAGATATAAAACAATACAAATAAACAGTGTTATATCAGTGAGACTAGCGTATATGACTATCAATGGCAATACACACTTCATTTCCTATGTAGTAATTCATGTTATGATGTTAAAGGTAGAGCAAATCCGATCGTAAAGCTGATTCGATTTGTATTGGAAATGCAGTCTTTAATTATTAGCTCTTGTATATATCAACATATTGATAACGTTGATGTACGTTCTTACCGTCGCCAATAAAGTTCATTTCTGTTTGAAATGTTCCAGTTTGAATTAGTTTCGCTGTTATTGTGGACCGGGAACAAGACTTGATATCAGACTCAATGATCAAAATCAGCCCCGACCCGGTGAGGAACCAATAAACGCTATTGATAAGGCCTGTCACCTTCATGGTGTTGCTTATAAAAGCAGCAATTTGCAACACAGGCATCTAGCAGATGTGAAATTAATTCATGCGTTGAATGCCATTCCTGATAAATCCTTCAAAGAAAAATTGGCTTCATTTTTGATAAAATCGGCTATGAAAAGTAAATTGATGTTAGGTGCTGGTAATTAATAGCAACATGGAATCTATTTACTATTCCCCAAGAGGATACTGGAAAGGTAACGCTGCAATCAGTAAACTCGCTAGCGCCGCAAAAGTGAAAAAAACCACTGCGGCTCATTGGTTATCCAAACAGGCACTATGGCAAATTTATCTACCACCGCCTAAACAAATTCAATTCTCGCATTTTGATGTAACCGGACCCAATGAAGTTCATCAGGCTGATCTATTATTTCTGCCACATGATCGTAGTTACAAATATGCGTTAACTGTAGTTGATATTGCAAGTCGATACAAAGAAGCAGAACCGTTAAAAACAAAATCGGCCACTGAAGTCGCTTCTGCATTTGAAAGGATTTATCGACGAGGTCCTCTGCACTGGCCAAATCTGTTACAAGTTGACCCGGGCAAGGAATTTCAGGGTGCAGTGTTATCTACAATGAAATATCACAATGTCGCTATCAGACGAGGGCATACTGCACTGCATCGTGATCAGGCCATTGTAGAACGGTTTAATAAAACCCTTGCTGAGCGGTTATTTGGATATCAATATGCAAAAGAATTCATCCAAGAAAAAAGATCCCGTGAATGGGTTAAGAGATTACCAGGTGTAGTTACCGCACTGAATAACGAGATTACTAGAACCATCAACATGAAACCTATCAACGCAATTAAAAAGAAGTCGATACCTGAAAAACCACAAAAAGATTTCAAAGAACCAATTCTTGGTAGTAATGTCATTGTGAGGTATTTATATGAACCAGGAGAGCTTGAGGGTGGTACAAAAAGGGCTACTGATCCTATTTGGAGTGTCACTACGCATAAGATATCTAGTATAACACGATCTACGGGTAGACCTCCAATCTATAAACTGGATTCAACTGCCCCTCAGCGTGGGTTTACTAGACAACAACTACAAGTAATTCCTGACGATACTCAATTGCCACCCCATGGTCTTAACTAACCCCTTGCGTCTATTGCACTCAAGACAAGTCAACATCACATTATTTCTGACATGACCGAGATTGTTATTTTTTCTGTCTACGGTGAATTGGCGAGGATCCTTATCCGAATACTGCCAACGCATTATACAATTGCAACTCGCGCAGTGATTATTCTGTTGTTTCTTCAAAGTGATTATTAATTCAGCATCAATATCAAATTCTCGTTGTTTTTTTTTGTCTTGTTGTTTGTAACCGGAGAGTTTTTTATCAATAATATCATCTATTGTGGTGTCATTATCATCACCACCAATGATTTCATCATCGAAGACAATTCTTCGAAGTTGATTTATTTTTCGTACTCTAGACACTGCGAGATAGACTAAATTCGACCATTCTATGCGATTATCTACCATCCAAAGAGTTGTATCCGATATAGTCAATCCCTGTGAAGAATGTATCGTCGCTGCATAACCTAGCGTCCACGGGGATTTATTAGCACGCAATGCATCTTCAACAACATTGATATCAACCAGCACAATATCATTTAATACTAAATTCTGTTTTTCACTTTGTCCTGGAATATCAACTTCGATGTTCTGTTTTCGCGTATCCGATGGCCTATAACAAAGAGGCACTGGAAGTGTTGCAAATTTTTGTTTATGCAATTCAAATAACTTCATCTGAAGTGTGTCTCTGACTATTTTTCTACTTGCAATGATTAAATCATTTGGTCTCCACGCTTCCCAAAACTCATTCATGGGAGTTTTCGAAATTATTTCACGGGTTATTTCACACTGGATTCTATCCGGTTGTAATCTAATTAGTTTCCTCAATTCTTTTAATTCATTATCAAGCGATCTATGACCAGTATCAATTTCTTCATAATAGTCTACAAAACCCTTTAGCCATTCATGGGGAGATGCACCGACAAATGGTGGTGGTTGCCCGTGATCACCGCACATGACGATTTTTGTATTCTTCAATAACAACCACTCAAGAAATATTTTTAAGACATCTTCGGACACTGTGTCTATTTCATCCCAAATGATAATTTCAGGAATAAATTTCTCTCCCATGCGCTCAGGAGTCCATTTATCTCCCTTCCATCGGAAAAAGCTGTGATAAGTGCAAGCATTTACCCCTCTCTGTATCATTTCTCTTGCAAGTCTATGAGTTGGTGTTAGCACAATCATGTTAGAAACGCTAGCGTTTCCACGACGGAATAACTCAATTGCCCGGGTTGTTTTTCCTGACCCACCACAGCCGTTTAAATAAACTGTTTTATACAGGCATATTGGATCAGAAATCGGTGGTGCATTAGAAAATTCTGAACACTGATTGCTTTCTAAGTAATTATTTTCAATGGTAACATCTGCTGATGGAATATAATCATGAATCATTTCTTTCTTAATTCTCCATGATCCCATTTCTCGTTGCCAGTAGCCTTAAAATCAGCCATTTTGCTATTTATGTAAAATGAGTCAGTGGCAACTCTAACTGCGGTGGTAGGAAATCTATTGATCATTGAAAACAGATTGATAGAAGCATAACCGAGCATAGAAGCTCTCAAATGTGTGTACTGCGGATGGTATCCATCATTGTAGGTAACAATTGTACCCAATTTGGTTCCATCGGACAGAAATGCGTCCTTACGATTGACATATAGGCCCTTATTCGTTAGATCCGCCATTACAAAATCGTATTCAGCGTTGTCTATAATCAATCGTGAAGAATATTTCGTATTATCATCTTTGCCACCTTGGGTAAATTTACCGATTATTCTTCGTCCAAGATTTTTTGCTTCATTGTTTCTGATTTCAAATAACTGTCTGGACCAATCCATGATTTGTTGTTCATTAAAATCAGGAAACAGTTTTCGCTCTTCGCTAATTATCTTTTCTAGATCAGGTTGTGGTAACCAGACTGATTTCTGTGCTCGATAGGATATAATTGCTTCACTGACAATTAATGATTTTAACATCTTACAATCAAGCATATACCGTAACAACACTATTGGCATCCAGTGTTTTTCAGACATGTGTTTACCAATCCAAAGATAACTACACGGATGAAGTCCTTCAGCCATTTCAAATGATACCACACAAGCGAATCCGGTTAAATCAAAATCAGGAAGTGGTCCATTAATAGCAACGCGGGTCATTTCGTGTGTAGGGTGTCCAAATCGTTTGAAATATTTCTCGCATTCTCCATACCCAAGAAAACTTCCTGGATAACACGCAATCATATCAACTGAAATAACGGAATCAGAGGTGTATTTTCTGTTCCATAATCCGCCGTGGCCGTATTCAAGACAGGACAATTTGACATCTGATAAAAACTCACTTCGTGTTGGTTTCCACGTGTTTTTCTTTCTAGCAAAATGTGCTGCAATGGATGGTACTGTGAAACAGTTTGCTAATAATTGATCGTCTTCTTCTCTGTCCTCAGAAAACTCACTAGCTAGTTGTTTCATTTGATTCTGCAGTTCTTCAGTACGGTATAATTCTCCGTTGGGCCCTACAAACTGATCAAATCTGCATTCCTCGTCTGAATTACTATGAAATAGCCACGCTGACACAGGATCGTTTTTACTCAAATGGTAAATAGCATCAAATAATTTCTGCTCGGTAAAACATTCTTCAGGTCCCAACCCTGCTGGGGATAGATATTTTACAGTTCTATCCCGTGGAAATATTGTTACTGCAGATGACCACGCGTGCGCGTTATGATCAATAATTTCAATGGGGTTTCCTTTTTTTGATTGATATTTCGGTTCCTTTAATACTTCACCGGTGATTGTTCTTACCGATATTGGAAATCTTAATGATGTTTCTAATTTAATTATATCTTGAATTGTTGCTCCATGCTCTTTTACCGTGAACTCCCACTCGGTTATTTTTTTTCGTCTTAGATCAGTGAGTTTATTTCCCCGGGATGCATTTGTGAAGTGTTCTATTATTCGTTCTGCTACACAATTTAGCCCTGTCGAATATTTCATGGGTGCTAGTTTTGAAATATCAGGTTTTTCATTGAGCGGATAGATCCCGTAAACAACTGCTGTGACAGGATAAGATCTTTCGTAGTAGGGTTTATCAATTCCAGTCAAAATTCCCGGTTTGGAATCCTGATTCACGGTGACAGTTTTTTTGCCCCTGAGAATGGGTTCAAATTTATCCCTAATAATCCATTTGCCATCCTCACGGATAACGAATTTGATTCGGAAAAAATGACTTTTTTCCCCAACATCACTGCTGCTTTTTCATCATTCATGGTAGCGTCAACAACACCATCAATTCGAAATGTTGACCAACAATAAGATGCTCCATCACGCTTGAATTCATTAAAACAGTCTCTGATGGGTTTATCAAGAATTTTATTCTTGGATGTATTAGAAACTATATCAAGATTGAATTGAGCATCCTTCCATGATGATCTCATGTTTCCGTCTCTTGGACGTTTGTTACGTTTTTTGGGTCTATCGCGATTAAATCTAGGATTGATTTTCAATAATCTCTTAAACTCTTTCATGTTTCCGTCTATTGTGCGTTTGTTACGCTTTTTGGGTCTATCGAGATTAAATTTAGGATTGATTTTCAATAATCTCTTAAACTCTTTCCTGTTTCCGTCTCTTGGACGTTTGTTACGTTTGTTTCCGTCTCTTGGACGTTTGTTACGTTTGTTTCCGTCTATTGGACGTTTTTTGGGTTTATCGATATTAAATTTAGGATTGATTTTTAATAATCTCTTAAACTCTTTCATGTTTCCGTCTCTTGGACGTTTTTGACGTTTTTTTGGTCTATCGAGATTAAATCTAGGATTGATTTTCAATAATCTCTTGAACTCTCTATCAGCATTGAATTTAGCATTTTTCGAAGTCAATCTCTTGAACTCCTTCATGCTATATAAAAAACAAACATTTAAATGAAAGTTTTATGTATAATGAATCACTGCAAATGGCTCATGATGGGAAATGTAACCCCGTGTAACAAATCATGCAGAAAAAATGAGTACTGTAGGTATCATATGCAAAGTTTTCGACGTGGAAGTCTTGGTCCGTTACCCTGTATTCGATGTGGGGTTGGGGTTAAGGGAAGATCACAATTGTGTATTGATTGTGGTGGTAAGCGATATAGGGAATTGAAGCGTTATTATGATAAAAGAATAAAAAATGGACAATCCATCAGAAATTATGACCCTGAAAAAGCCCTTGACCCTGACAACATCAAGGATAAAATCATAAGAACCCCGCAAGACTATATCGAAAGATTTTCCAGTGATGTAATTATTGAACCAAACACTGAATTAGACAAACAATAGAATAGTATATATGGACCAAGAATTCAGACCACATCCAGTGATTACAAAATATGAAGCATCCAGTGATGGTACTGTCAGAAACCGTAGACTGAAAAAATCAGTTGGTTTTGTGAATAATCACGGGTACTTGATGTTTGGCGCTGGAAAGAAAACTTATCTCATTCATCGTTTCGTGTATGAATGTCATTATGGTTTGATCGGGGATGGTTTTGTTATTGATCACAAGGATTCTAATCCAAAGAATAATTCTGTATGCAATCTGCAGGCTATCACACTGAGTGAGAATTCCAAACGAGGAAGAGCTGGCACTTGCAAAACGGTTGGGAAGAGACCTGTGACATCTTTGAATACAATAACTAATGAAGAAAAAATATTTTCATCTATGAATGAAGCCGGTAGGCACTTCGATATTTGTCCGACTTCTGTTCAAAAAGTTGCAGGGAGGATTTATCGATCGGCTATTTCAAAAAAGACGGGGCAAAAAGTTCAATTTAGTTATGTCTAATGCGTCATAATTTTCAATTAGAGATATGTCATACTTATAGAATAATGAATTCTGAAAACATGAATAGCATCATAGTTGAAATAGCAAAATTGAAAAATCAGGATATCAAACTATCAGATGGGTTAAATCCTGATCAAATTGTGTCTGATTTTCAGGATATAGAATACGGGGTTAGCACTAACAAGTATATGCTACCCAAGAAATATGCACTCATCAAAAAAATTCAGAATTCTATTAAAGACTCTCTTTCATTTTCCAGTGACATCAGTGTGTTCGTTCCGTTGTATACTATCGTAGAGGGAATACGAAAAGAATTAGGTAACGAATACGAATTGAAAAAAGAAGTCAACTCTAAAATTAGAAACCTACGAGCATTAATTCAAGAAAATGAACAATTTTGATTGCCCGACCATTGATTGCCCGACCATTAATCATTTTTTGATTGCCCGACTCTTATCATTTTTTGATTGCCCGACCCTCATTTTTTTTAGCCGACCCTCAAGGGGATGTCAAAAATCGATGGAGGATGTGTCAGATTGGTCAAAACTAGAATGTTGAAACTATCAGTATTATTTATTTTATATACAATTTTGATACTTTCAACATCAATGATAGAGGCTGTTATAGGATGAAATAACACTTCCATGACCGTATCAAAAATCATCCGACATGTCACTGATGTCAAAAAAGGAGTTGCACGATGGTGTTAGGTCGGGATTGAAAAATTGTTTTACAATTGAAAAATTGTTTCTGATTTCAAATAATGGTCAATGAAGCATTAACAACCCGATTGGCTCGTGAACGATTAGATGCAATCAGGAGATTTGTACCAATTCGTGACTCTGTAAGAAATAAACTGCAACAACGACAGAGTTTACAAACTGATTTTGCTCTGGGGTCTGAAGAGTTGTTTAAACCAGTAACCACAGCAACGAAGGAGGTAGAGCGTGCTTTACTGGGAGATGGTCCCGAGACGGGGAAATCTGTTATTGGTGAACTTGAAAAACTAGCAGCGAAAACTGAACAAACAAAACAAATAGAATCAAAGAGAACAGTAGATGATTTACGCATGAGATTTAACGAAGAAGGGTTAGCAGCAATTGATGAGACTGATCCAACAGAAATTCCTACGCTTGTTGTTACGTCCTATGAAGACAGAAAAAAAATGTTGAAACCAGAACATCATAAGTTTGTTAAGAATTTCACTCACTGGGCTGATATATTCTATAAAATCAAAACTGGAAAAAGTCAAAAAAAGACAGATAGTGCATCATACATTGAATATATCAAGATGGTGGATCACGTGTATAATCAATACGAAGAGTTTAAACAACAACAAAAACCGCCAAGATTGCAAAGAAAGCGACAGCAACCTGCAAAGAAAATATCTTTTTCACCTAAAAAACAACAACTACCACCTGATGATGATGATGATGATGATACTCTTGATTATTTACAAACCACGGATACAGACAAACTAGATGAAGCAGCTGGTTATAGCGGAAGTGGATTAGGAAATCCAAGGATTGGAAACATTTGTCCTGATAGCGTTATCAATGATATATCACGATTAGATGTTCTCATCGGAGGAAAACGAGCTGGAAATAATTCACCGGAAATAATTAATGAAGCAGCTGATATCTGTAGACGGTTATTTGCCGGCGGTATCATGGATATCAAAACCTATCGAGATTTCATTGACGAGTTAGCAAATGGGTATCATAGTGATTAAATAACAATTGAAAACACTATTGTTTTTATAATAATGATCATCCATTACAATCATGATAAACCAACCCTCGTCTATGTAGTTAATTCACGGTTTCCAGTTTATAGAGCATACTACGGAGATGGCCTCGGCAAGACCATTTTAGGATTCTTTTCAAGAACGGCCCCAAAAGTGATGCCGTTAGCTAAACAACTTGGAATGAAAGCCATTGATGTTATTCGTGATAAGGGTATTAGTACTGTTGGAGATCTTGCCGGGAAAGCGTTTTCAACTGCGAAGGATAAATTAACATCATTAGTGGGGCGAAAAAAGAAACCGTTACCGTCTACAGAAGAAATGCCTGCAAGTGTTAGTAAAATTATAAATAACGCAGTAGATGAAAAACTAGCGTCGATGGTAAATCAAGGGGACCAAAGCAATATTGCAAACATGATAGCAGGAAGTGGCCTTAAAAAACCACGACGAAAACGCTAGCGTTTTTCACGATGAAATGGAAAATCCGATTTAGACTCTGATAAATAGAATAAAATGTTCAAAAAATCATCTGATCCAGCATTTGATATAGACGCCCCAGTGCGTAAAGATGATTCTGTACGCGATTATCAATATTATTCTTATCACGCAGTACAACCAGATCTCCGATCGCGAATTGAACTTCAAGTTCATGATACCAGTAAATATTTTCTACCGTGTGAGGCATTTATTGAAGTAGAAGGAGAACTTGTAACAAATGTTGTAGCTGATACCCCATATGACAATAACTCAAATGTCCGAGTTGGTTTTGTTAATAACGGCATCATGGCGTTATTTGAAAGCGCTAGATATCTCATTGATGGAAAAGAAATTGAATCTATTGACCGTGAAGTTGATATGGCCACAACAATCATAGGGTTAGCGAGATATTCTGATGATTATACAAGATCAGCGGGTCCATCTATGATGTTTGCAAAGGATACCTCTGATACCGCTGATCACCTTCAATTCATTAAAGTGTTAACAGCACAGGGTACTGCAGAAGCCAATCAAGAAGAAGGAGCTAATCCAGAACGTCGAGTTAGACCCGGAGCTGCGTTTGATATTCTCGGAGGCGTTAATGGTAATCTCAATTTAGGATTTGCAACACGCGTAGCAACGTTGCATGGGCAGCGTCGACGATTTTCATGTGCGATTCCACTGCATCATATATTTGGATTCTGTAGAAATGTTAGAAAAGTTATTTATGGAGCCAAACACACAATAGCGCTTGTACGAAAGGGTACTGATGATGATGCAATCTGGCGTAATGCTGGGGTTGCTGCCGGTAAAGTCATTCTAACAAAACTATCATTATGGATGCCAGTGTTAACTCCATCAATCACAGACGAACAGCGACTACTATCATTTATGGACCAAGGAGGAAAGTCGTTGTTAAGTTGGTTATCAGTGACCACGGATATTAAACAAGACAGTGTTGATGGTACATTCACATGGCACCTGGCATCAAAACAAGGGGTTTCAGCTCCACGTCATATATTTATTGCGTTACAGAATGCTGCGCGAGTTGGTAATCAAGAACGAAGTCATATGATATTTGATCAGTTAGGTGTTAGTGAAGTCTCGCTGAGAATAAACGGACAGCAGGAACCATCCGAGGATATACAACTTGATTACGGTCAGAATCATATTGCACGTGTCTATCATAACCTGTTGTCATTTATGGCACGTGATCAAAATGTGGATACCGGTTTGCAAATATCACAATTGGATTTTAAAAGCCTCTATCCGATTTATTACTTTTCATTGGAACATCTTGATTTGATGAGACAATCTGTCGTTGATATACACTTTAGAGCCCGTGTAACCCGTCCGACTGGTCCACCAGTTGCTGGGGTTGCTCCTATCCTTATCCCGAATTATAGAGCAGTTGCTGTCATTCTCAGTGATAAATCAATGTTACTTGAAGGTGTTGGTGGAAGAATGAGAGTGGTAGATGCCCCAGTAGAAAACATGTAATTGAAAATCCGAAGGATATTTCCATTGAATCGTTTTACGATTTAGAATCAATCAATTATATATAATGTCATATAGTGTTATTAGTGTTACGTTAACTCCTGGTCAAATCAAAAAATTGCAATCAGAATCGGCTAAAAAATGTGGAACCACAATCACGTTGAAACCTAATCAAATGACGGGTGGTGAAAATAAATTATCGCTGACAACTCGTCAGGTGAAACATTTCAATGATGCTTTCAAGGATAAAAAGGGAGTTCAGATTACTCTCTCTGCGGCTGCTATTAAAAATATGATGAAAACAGGCGGTATATTTCCATTGTTAGCTGCAATACCAGCATTGATTGCAGCAGCAGCCCCAGCGGTGGCTAAAGCAGCGGCGTTAGGAGCCGTTGGTACTGCAGCAGGAATGGCACTAAAAAAGGCAACTGGACAAGGATATAAAAAAAAGAGACGATCCGTTCAAGGATTGGGTCTAAGACTACCAGGAACCCCGTATTCATGGTACAGCGGAAAAGGTCTAAGACTACCAGGAACCCCGTATTCATGGTACAGCGGGAGATCCGTTCACGGATCAGGCCTGAGACTACCAGGAACGATTTATTAATTGAGGAACCTATGGTTCCCAAATCTTCGATGGTTCCAATGTCCAATTTTGATTTAATGGATGCTGCTAAAAAACTAGTGATTAAAAATTTCAGAGGAGTTTTTATGAAAGATCAATTACCACATCAACCAAACAAAACTGAAACAGGTATTATTAATCTCGATAACAGCACCGGACCTGGAACTCACTGGGTTGCATACGCTATTGATCCACGTGGGATTGTCTATTTTGATTCATATGGATTAGCCCCACCAAAAGAGTTTATGCGGTATATAAAAACCCTTCCAATGAAGACTTGGTATTCTACGCTACCAACACAACAAATCAATGACCCACCAATATGTGGCAGTGAAGTATTAAATGTCCTTGATGCTATTTCAGCATCTAGAAAACCACCTCATATTGTCGTAAATGACTACACCAGCAATCGCTTTTTAGAGAGAGAAAGAGTTTTACAATAACATGATTGATATTTGGGGAAGACCTCTGAAACCCAAACCCGATGACACTGCAACCCCTGATTCTATCAAGGATATAACAAAAAAAATTAAAGATGAAATCGCTGAGACGTTGAACTTAACAAGTGTTGACCCGAATGAAATAGTTGTATTTCAAGACAAACAGGGTAAATTGAAATCTAGTAATATTTCTCTGGATGATATTTTAGTTAAACAACAAAACGCAATCGAGAACACAGTTGCGCTATTTTCCGATCAGGGTAAATTGAAAACCAGTAATATCTCTCTGGATGATATTTTAGTTAAACAACAAAATGCAATCGAGAACACCGTTGCGTTATTTTCCGATCAGGGTAAACTCAAACCGGGTGTACTCGTTTCGACGATTACAGATCGATTAAAAATTCTCAACGATGAGTTAAACAATTCTGTGGCTGTACTAGGAACACTTGAATCTAGAATTGAAGAACACATAAAACAGTTTATATCATTTCGTAGAAATATCATTGATAAATTTATTGGAACCCCGTTAGATAAAATTGAACTAAAACTCCCTGATATTAAAAAATCCATCGATGAGACGAAAACTTTCATCGAAGACATCAAAGGGGATGCAACGAGGATGATAACAGCCATTGAAAAAACAAAAATTCCTCATGAGAAAACCAACAACTTAGTATACACGATCCAACACGGATCATTTGAGTGGACACCTACAAACAACACATTAGATATCACTGCAACCGTTAAGGGTATTTATCGATTAACACTAGTAACACCATTATCTCAATTTAATATTTCATCGTCCAGTTCATCCGGGGTCAATAATACGATTTCAACGATCATCGACAAGAATACAACTGAAAAGTTTACAATCGCATCTACTGATAAAAATTTGGTTAGGGTCTCAACAACGTGGTATGTGGAATTCGTAGCGGATTTAAGTAAATCGTAATTGAAAACGCTAGCGTATTTAAAATAAAAATGATTTCATCATCGCAATATCGCTATGATCAGGTCAGAGAGTATCAAACTAGACTCAAAACCTTGTCTGAGGAGTATGAATTGAAAATTAAAAAATATCGCAGGAGAATTACCGCAATTGATGTTACTGTGTACGCTGTGAGTGGTGTAATCACCGGAGCCGGTATTATACTGTCTTCAGTGACAATGATGGCCCCGATAGCTGTTCCAATTTGCATTTCTGCGGCAACAACAATCGCTGGAATAATTTCAATAATCACAAACAAAATATCCTCATGCAGCCAACGGAAACTACAAGACTACATAATTCAATTTCATGTTGTGTCTACTGCATACTCGCAATTATCCTCATTGATATCGTCATCGCTCGATGATACAATTATATCAGAGAGTGAGTTTTCAGCGATGGTAGAGATATATGATTCTGCGATGTCAAAATTAGAAATACATCATGAATATAATAACAATGACAACACAGATGGAATTACTTCAACAAATAGTGGAGAACACAAAACCAGTACAAACAAGCATGATCTCAATAACCTCAACGAATCCAGAATTCAGTGTGAATTTCCCCTCTCCGGTCCCAGTGAAGGAGATAGCGCTAGCAAAATTACGAGTATACCACAGTTGGCCAAATATTAGGTCAAAATCATTTGGTGGTCAACAACCCAATAATTCACTGGTATTTGCAAATAAGAATAAACCCGACGGCACCCCAGACTGGAATGTTGTTTCCATACCAACCGGATCATATCAAATTGAACAAATCAATAATGAATTCGCGCGTAGAATAAAATCGATTACTGGAGTAGAGTCAAAAATCGCTATAACAGTTCATGAACCAACACTATCATCTGCCATTGAAATAAACTCAGAAGAATACGTCGTAGATATCTATCAAAGCTCAATAAGAACAGTACTAGGATGGCCTGAATTACCACCAAAGGGGGAAACCGTTGATTTACCAGAACCTCAAAAAACCGATTATATCACAGACAGGATAAAATCTGATAATCCAGTAAAGAGTTATATAGATTACAGTATTGCTAGAATCTTTTTTGCTCTTGACACTATAGATAAGGGAGGGAAATATCTTTTTGTTAACGAACTTAAAATCGCTGAAAATTTCACAGCAATGAATAATGATTTTTCACTGTTGTTAATACCCCTTAAATCCGGCTCTCTTACCCGAGATGAATTTATCAGTGTCGTAGAAACATGTAACAAAATCATCAATGACATGGAAACATTTAATTCACAAATTATTCAAGAGATATTAGATGACAGTAATCCTACAACAAGAACAATTTTTGCAGGAGGCAAGGGCATCCCCGTCAAGGATATACCAACAGTCAAACTACCAGGATATACTATCTTAGAACTACAAAAATCTCTCAGTGATGCCATCGATATTGGTTTTAAAATAATTCATGATGCGTGGAAAAAAGCAACATCACCGGAAATAAAAATCCTGACCCATAATAATGACCCAGATGGTGGTGGCAGGCATATCGCTCCGTTCAATGTGAATATTTCAACGGTGATTGCGCTCAATTTAGTATGTGATGTAATCGAGGGAAGCTATCAAATAAATTTAGAACGATCAAATCAAGCTCAGCAGGGATATATTTTGTATTCATTTGCACCAACAGCTCCTCCAGGGTTTTTATTAATTGAGTCCCCGGTGAATCCAGTCTATATGCGATGTCATAATAATTCATTAACCAGAATTAATTTCAAACTCACTGACCAGTCTAATAATCTGATTGATTTACAAGAGGAGGTTTTACAAATTAGTCTGTTTGTGAAATCCTAAGGGGATTTTCGTCGTAGTGATTTACATGACCCTCGAACACGATATCGTATCGGACTGGATCAAATATTCGGTTAACCCATAGCAGCAGAGAGGGTGAGTGACAACGATGTTGTAGTCCCTTTTTCCCAAAAAATGTAATAGTTGAAAAGTTTTTGATTTCATTAATTTCATTGAATTTTTCATAATTTTTTTTTGGACCTAATCCATGATTCACACACACATTTGGGACCTGATGTCATTGACTTTTGGGTCTGATGTCATTGGTTTCATTGATTTTAAGCGTGATTTCAGTAAAAAACTTGTCTACAAATGTTGTCCGGCTCACCCTCTCTGCTGCTCAAAACTACATTAGCCCAATCTTAGACTTGAACCCACGCAGACAGAGATGAGATGGCAGTGATCCGTAACGGAATTCGCTTTAGACCACTCGGCCATTTGCCCCACACAATCGCCCCACCCCCCACCACCCGTTAGAAGTTAATTATGGATTCAGAGGTATTCTTCCAAAATACGTTTTTTATTCAACTTATCAGATTGAAATTTTCGTTATCGTGAGACAGCAGGGCACAAAATAAGATCCCAGTAATGCAAGATAGTATCTTCATGATTAGAGTAATACAATAACTCCTTTTATATTCTGATTGTGGAGACGCATACTCCGGAATAAACAAATCATATGATCTTAACTTTGTTGTGTTCTTGTGAAACCATTAATATGATACAGTGTAGCTCAATAAATGTTTGTTTTTTCGGTTGCCCCCACCGAGAACAAATTAGGTAATTAGTGTCGAGCAATTGTTTTGAACTGCTTTGTTTAGGAATACACTAACGTGACTAAACCAGGATAAATCAAAGCTAGCATGGTGGCGCGATGCAATTGTTTATGTGCATGCAAGATGAATTATGTGCGATAGCCAATTTTCATGATTCCTTTGATGAATTCATTGATGACACACTAAAATCAGGTAAACAATGGAACATAAGAAGTGGCTAAATTGAGACCGGTTTTATTGATAATTTCAACAAAATTAAACCTATGTGATTTCATTCAGCCTGACATGTTAATTCCGCTTTTTTTTAACAGCATATCACCGTGACACTAAATAGCAAATATCCATAAATAACCACAATATACATAGCAATGTCTTTTTCAGTTATCATCAACAGACATGAACGCCCAAACACTTTTTCAATTTTCAGAATGAATATTTTAACTATTGCAGCATATATACAACAACTGATCTGACGGTACGAGGACTCATTATAACCATTTGATATTTTTGCAAACAACAATACATATAATACCATATCTTGCAATACTCATCTAGAGCAAAAACGAGAGACGAACAATGAATATTACTTTGCATGTTGAAAATGAAGTCAAAGTATATCTTGATTTCAAGTCTGTATGCAGCTGTTCCTGTAGGGGAAACATTATTTCAATGTTTATAGGAGTAGAGCAATTTAAACGTTGTCCTCCTTAATATTTATTATTAAGAGAAATAGCATATTTCAAACATATCTAACCTGCTTTGCAAATTCCTCCAAAAGCCGAATAATTGGTCTTACACTGACAGGTAGCATTAGTGCCAGAGGTAGGTTCTTTGCATTCAGCATATTCGTCGCTGCATCCAATATTGGTGGTACAGGATGAATTCAAATCTGTCAAGCAAAGGTTTAAAACATTAACTGCTCGCAAGACCTGAACGAATAGATTAAGGCCTCGTCTTATTCAGCAAGCAGTTATTGTCTAATTTGACATGTGTAGTTACACCAAACTTATAGATAAAGTCAAATATGAATTTAAATATTGACGTAATAATTAGGAATCTAGCACCTTCCTTTTAAAAAATGAACTTCTTAACTCATGCCGCCGGCTAGTTATTGGAGTTCTTGTTGGTAAGCAATGGACAAAAAGCAATACCAAAATGTTAGACCATTTCGTCATGCTTAGTGTAAAAGCCTCTGTATTCTTCTCACAGTGGATAAATATGTTCAGAAACATGAACTAAAGGTCTGAATGATTTATATTTCAATTTTTCATAATTTATATCATACATTATAGCTGCATATCGGTTTGGTTTGTTTTTGTTGATCTCCGGCACTTCGACAAACGTTTAGCATTAGGCGTCAATGCAACTGGAGTAAAGTGATGTTTAACGAACATAGTATCTGATCCGAGCTGGAAATAAGATAACACTGAATGTCAATGAGAAATCAGCTCCATATCAATCAAAGGTCAAACACTAGTTTTGTACGGTGGAATTGAAACAGCTCGACTGTCTGTTTCAGTTGCTTAAGGGATTTGCCTGTGAAATGATTGCACACGTTCATCATTAAGCCTTATTGTGTTGCACTAACGTACATAGAGGAGAGAAGAAATAAATATTCGAATGTTGAAGGTATGGACAATGTCAGATAGTGTAGATATAAAACAATACAAATAAACAGTGTTATATCAGTGAGACTAGCGTATATGACTATCAATGGCAATACACACTTCATTTCCTATGTAGTAATTCATGTTATGATGTTAAAGGTAGAGCAAATCCGATCGTAAAGCTGATTCGATTTGTATTGGAAATGCAGTCTTTAATTATTAGCTCTTGTATATATCAACATATTGATAACGTTGATGTACGTTCTTACCGTCGCCAATAAAGTTCATTTCTGTTTGAAATGTTCCAGTTTGAATTAGTTTCGCTGTTGTATTAGACATTCATTGGCCGTATCAGTATAATGAACAACTTAAAAAGCAATTCTGAAAGTCGCGTCGGTGACAATCGACCGGGGATTGTTTGAAAATTCTTGTAAAATGTAAAGGACTGCTACAGTTGTAGAATAAAGATACAATTAATTTCGAAATGTTCTCGAATGTCATGGTAATCACGAATGAATTTGTTTATGTACATCGTAGTAACGACATTTTAAAATAGCTAACCGCCGCAAGCAACGCGTGTTTGACACTTCTTTGCAGCTATACATATTATGCTAGACGGTAAAAAATATATGCGGATAAGAAAATACTGTGCTAAACATCTGCTTTACACTCAATAATTTGAGGCAAAGATATCAGTTTGTAATATTTTAAATCCCAACAGTCGTGTGCAAACATATTTCGTCCGTTCGATTCAAAAACAGATTTGAGTATACAAGGTTGAAATATGAGCATTATGTCATTAGTAAAAGAGAAGGAAACTTCGTCTTTGACTAGATTAATATATTCATAAACCTTGACAATTTAATAAAAACCGTGAAACGCGATTTATAAAAGAGATCACTAATTCTGAATTGATAAATATTTTAAATCTGCATGACTTTATTCCGACTGATATATCTTTGCTAGCATGAATAAATATGAACAGCAATCAATTTAATTTACAAATACATACATACACATTCATTAATTAAGATCTGAAAAAATTCGTTATATTCTTTCCCAAATGATTATTGCGTGAGTTTTATTTTGATATCAAGGACTAATAACTTTAGTTTTCCATCATATTTAGTCAATCTAGATTTATGTCAAGAAATCTCTGAATTGTCATTCTCGAGGACTATGTTGAAAATGCTACAATACCTCACAATGCTTAGGTAGGACGTCAATGATGGCAGAAACAATGGACATTTCGATTAGAATTTGAATAGGATGAAACGTGAAACGTTACGTGTGTTGATATAACGAGCATTAGACGCGAATTATTTGTTCGATGATAATACGATAAATATATGGAATTAAACCGTGTGTTTGCATCGTCGACATGTGATCTAGTTTTGAACCTAGAATATATTTATTTCAAACGTGATTTACCTGCTTTGCAAATTCCTCCAACAACTGTGTAATGGCTCTTACATTGACATGTGTTATTAGCGCCAGGAGTGGTTGCTTTACATTCAGCATATTGGTCGCTGCATCCACTAATAGTGTTGCACGATGAATTCAAATCTGTTAAATAAATTGTTTAGTTTTATTAACTGAACGTCGCATAGGAAATGAAGAGCACCAATTCATTTTAAAGAGACACAAGTCCTGCATTAGCTACTTCAAGTTTCGTCCACTCTGCAGATAAATACAATATCTATTCTTACCTTATAAAATGTTGTTGAAGATTTTAACGCCATCATTCAGCACACGATAGGCTTTACGTGGCGGCCAGTATTATTGGTGGAAGACGGACCTGGGGAAACCCCAGAAAGATTCACCGACCCACCAGAAGCTTCTGGCAAGCTTTCTCACAAAACTACATTAGCCCAATCTTAGACTTGAACCCACGCAGACAGAGGTGAGATGGCAGTGATCCGTAACGGAATTCGCTTTAGACCACTCGGCCATTTGCCCCACACAATCGCCCCACCCCCCACCACCCGTTAGAAGTTAATTATGGATTCAGAGGTATTCTTCCAAAATACGTTTTTTATTCAACTTATCAGATTGAAATTTTCGTTATCGTGAGACAGCAGGGCACAAAATAAGATACCAGTAAGGCAAGATAGTATCTTCATGATTAGAGTAATACAATAACTCCTTTTATATTCTGATTTTGGAGACGCATACTCCGGAATAAACAAATCATATGATCTTAACTTTGTTGTGTTCTTGTGAAACCATTAATATGAAACAGTGTAGCTCAATAAATGTTTGTTTTTTCGGTTGCCCCCACCGAGAACAAATTAGGTAATTAGTGTCGAGCAATTGTTTTGAACTGCTTTGTTTAGGAATACACTAACGTGACTAAACCAGGATAAATCAAAGCTAGCATGGTGGCGCGGTGCAATTGTTTATGTGCATGCAAGATGAATTATGTGCGATAGCCAATTTTTATGATTCCTTTGATAAATTCATTGATGACACACTAAAATCAGGTAAACAATGGAACATAAGAAGTGGCTAAATTGAGACCGGTTTTATTGATAATTTCAACAAAATTAAACCTATGTGATTTCATTCAGCCTGACATGTTAATTCCGCTTTTTTTAACAGCATATCATCGTGACACTAAATAGCAAATATCCATAAATAACCACAATATACATAGCAATGTCTTTTTCAGTTATCATCAACAGACATGAACGCCCAAACACTTTTTCAATTTTCAGAATGAATATTTTAACTATTGCAGCATATATACAACAACTGATCTGACGGTACGAGGACTCATTATAACCATTTGATATTTTTGCAAACAACAATACATATACTACCATATCTTGCAATACTCATCTAGGGCAAAAACGAGAGACGAACAATGAATATTACTTTGCATGTTGAAAATGAAGTCAAAGTATATCTTGATTTCAAGTCTGTATGCAGCTGTTCCTGTAGGGGAAACATTATTTCAATGTTTATAGGAGTAGAGCAATTTAAACGTTGTCCTCCTTAATATTTATTATTAAGAGAAATAACATATTTCAAACATATCTAACCTGCTTTGCAAATTCCTCCAAAAGCCGAATAATTGGTCTTACACTGACAGGTAGCATTAGTGCCAGAGGTAGGTTCTTTGCATTCAGCATATTCGTCGCTGCATCCAATATTGGTGGTACAGGATGAATTCAAATCTGTCAAGCAAAGGTTTAAAACATTAACTGCTCGCAAGACCTGAACGAATAGATTAAGGCCTCGTCTTATTCAGCAAGCAGTTATTGTCTAATTTGACATGTGTAGTTACACCAAACTTATAGATAAAGTCAAATATGAATTTAAATATTGACGTAATAATTAGGAATCTAGCACCTTCCTTTTAAAAAATGAACTTCTTAACTCATGCCGCCGGCTAGTTATTGGAGTTCTTGTTGGTAAGCAATGGACAAAAAGCAATACCGAAATGTTAGACCATTTCGTCATGCTTAGTGTAAAAGCCTCTGTATTCTTCTCACAGTGGAGAAATATGTTCAGAAACATGAACTAAAGGTCTGAATGATTTATATTTCAATTTTTCATAATTTATATCATACATTATAGCTGCATATCGGTTTGGTTTGTTTTTGTTGATCTCCGGCACTTCGACAAACGTTTAGCATTAGGCGTCAATGCAACTGGAGTAAAGTGATGTTTAACGAACATAGTATCTGATCCGAGCTGGAAATAAGATAACACTGAATGTCAATGAGAAATCAGCTCCATATCAATCAAAGGTCAAACACTAGTTTTGTACAGTGGAATTGAAACAGCTCGACTGTCTGTTTCAGTTGCTTAAGGGATTTGCCTGTGAAATGATTGCACACGTTCATCATTAAGCCTTATTGTGTTGCACTAACGTACATAGAGGAGAGAAGAAATAAATATTCGAATGTTGAAGGTATGGACAATGTCAGATAGTGTAGATATAAAACAATACAAATAAACAGTGTTATATCAGTGAGACTAGCATATATGACTATCAATGGCAATACACACTTCATTTCCTATGTAGTAATTCATGTTATGATGTTAAAGGTAGAGCAAATCCGATCGTAAAGCTGATTCGATTTGTATTGGAAATGCAGTCTTTAATTATTAGCTCTTGTATATATCAACATATTGATAACGTTGATGTACGTTCTTACCGTCGCCAATAAAGTTCATTTCTGTTTGAAATGTTCCAGTTTGAATTAGTTTCGCTGTTGTATTAGACATTCATTGGCCGTATCAGTATAATGAACAACTTAAAAAGCAATTCTGAAAGTCGCGTCGGTGACAATCGACCGGGGATTGTTTGAAAATTCTTGTAAAATGTAAAGGACTGCTACAGTTGTAGAATAAGGATACAATTAATTTCGAAATGTTCTCGAATGTCATGGTAATGACGAATGAATTTGTTTATGTACATCGTAGTAACGACATTTTAAAATAGCTAACCGCCGCAAGCAACGCGTGTTTGACACTTCTTTGCAGCTATACATATTATGCTAGACGGTAAAAAATATATGCGGATAAGAAAATACTGTGCTAAACATCTGCTTTACACTCAATAATTTGAGGCAAAGATATCAGTTTGTAATATTTTAAATCTCAACAGTCGTGTGCAAACATATTTCGTCCGTTCGATTCAAAAACAGATTTGAGTATACAAGGTTGAAATATGAGCATTATGTCATTAGTAAAAGAGAAGGAAACTTCGTCTTTGACTAGATTAATATATTCATAAACTTTGACAATTTAATAAAAACCGTGAAACGCGATTTATAAAAGAGATCACTAATTCTGAATTGATAAATATTTTAAATCTGCAGGACTTTATTCCGACTGATATATCTTTGCTAGCATGAATAAATATGAACAGCAATCAATTTAATTTACAAATACATACATATACATTCATTAATTAAGATCTGAAAAAATTCGTTATATTCTTTCCCAAATGATTATTGCGTGAGTTTTATTTTGATATCAAGGACTAATAACTTTAGTTTTCCATCATATTTAGTCAATCTAGATTTATGTCAAGAAATCTCTGAATTGTCATTCTCGAGGACTATGTTGAAAATGCTACAATACCTCACAATGCTTAGGTAGGACGTCAATGATGGCAGAAACAATGGACATTTCGATTAGAATTTGAATAGGACGAAACGTGAAACGTTACGTGTGTGGATATAACGAGCATTAGACGCGAATTATTTGTTCGATGATAATACGATAAATATATGGAATTAAACCGTGTGTTTGCATCGTCGACATGTGATCTAGTTTTGAACCTAGAATATATTTATTTCAAACGTGATTTACCTGCTTTGCAAATTCCTCCAACAACTGTGTAATGGCTCTTACATTGACATGTGTTATTAGCGCCAGGAGTGGTTGCTTTACATTCAGCATATTGGTCGCTGCATCCACTAATAGTGTTGCACGATGAATTCAAATCTGTTAAATAAATTGTTTAGTTTTATTAACTAAACGTCGCATAGGAAATTAAGAGCACCAATTCATTTTAAAGAGACACAAGTCCTGCATTAGCTACTTCAAGTTTCGTCCACTCTGCAGATAAATACAATATCTATTCTTACCTTATAAAATGTTGTTGAAGATTTTAACGCCATCATTCAGCACACGATAGGCTTTACGTGGCGGCCAGTATTATTGGTGGAAGACGGACCTGGGAAAACCCCAGAAAGATTCACCGACCCACCAGAAGCTTCTGGCAAGCTTTCTCACAAAACTACATTAGCCCAATCTTAGACTTGAACCCACGCAGACAGAGGTGAGATGGCAGTGATCCGTAACGGAATTCGCTTTAGACCACTCGGCCATTTGCCCCACACAATCGCCCCACCCCCCACCACCCGTTAGAAGTTAATTATGGATTCAGAGGTATTCTTCCAAAATACGTTTTTTATTCAACTTATCAGATTGAAATTTTCGTTATCGTGAGACAGCAGGGCACAAAATAAGATCCCAGTAATGCAAGATAGTATCTTCATGATTAGAGTACTACAATAACTCCTTTTATATTCTGATTGTGGAGACGCATACTCCGGAATAAACAAATCATATGATCTTAACTTTGTTGTGTTCTTGTGAAACCATTAATATGAAACAGTGTAGCTCAATAAATGTTTGTTTTTTCGGTTGCCCCCACCGAGAACAAATTAGGTAATTAGTGTCGAGCAATTGTTTTGAACTGCTTTGTTTAGGAATACACTAACGTGACTAAACCAGGATAAATCAAAGCTAGCATGGTGGCGCGGTGCAATTGTTTATGTGCATGCAAGATGAATTATGTGCGATAGCCAATTTTCATGATTCCTTTGATGAATTCATTGATGACACACTAAAATCAGGTAAACAATGGAACATAAGAAGTGGCTAAATTGAGACCGGTTTTATTGATAATTTCAACAAAATTAAACCTATGTGATTTCATTCAGCCTGACATGTTAATTCCGCTTTTTTTAACAGCATATCATCGTGACACTAAATAGCAAATATCCATAAATAACCACAATATACATAGCAATGTCTTTTTCAGTTATCATCAACAGACATGAACGCCCAAACACTTTTTCAATTTTCAGAATGAATATTTTAACTATTGCAGCATATATACAACAACTGATCTGACGGTACGAGGACTCATTATAACCATTTGATATTTTTGCAAACAACAATACATATACTACCATATCTTGCAATACTCATCTAGGGCAAAAACGAGAGACGAACAATGAATATTACTTTGCATGTTGAAAATGAAGTCAAAGTATATCTTGATTTCAAGTCTGTATGCAGCTGTTCCTGTAGGGGAAACATTATTTCAATGTTTATAGGAGTAGAGCAATTTAAATGTTGTCCTCCTTAATATTTATTATTAAGAGAAATAACATATTTCAAACATATCTAACCTGCTTTGCAAATTCCTCCAAAAGCCGAATAATTGGTCTTACACTGACAGGTAGCATTAGTGCCAGAGGTAGGTTCTTTGCATTCAGCATATTCGTCGCTGCATCCAATATTGGTGGTACAGGATGAATTCAAATCTGTCAAGCAAAGGTTTAAAACATTAACTGCTCGCAAGACCTGAACGAATAGATTAAGGCCTCGTCTTATTCAGCAAGCAGTTATTGTCTAATTTGACATGTGTAGTTACACCAAACTTATAGATAAAGTCAAATATGAATTTAAATATTGACGTAATAATTAGGAATCTAGCACCTTCCTTTTAAAAAATGAACTTCTTAACTCATGCCGCCGGCTAGTTATTGGAGTTCTTGTTGGTAAGCAATGGACAAAAAGCAATACCGAAATGTTAGACCATTTCGTCATGCTTAGTGTAAAAGCCTCTGTATTCTTCTCACAGTGGAGAAATATGTTCAGAAACATGAACTAAAGGTCTGAATGATTTATATTTCAATTTTTCATAATTTATATCATACATTATAGCTGCATATCGGTTTGGTTTGTTTTTGTTGATCTCCGGCACTTCGACAAACGTTTAGCATTAGGCGTCAATGCAACTGGAGTAAAGTGATGTTTAACGAACATAGTATCTGATCCGAGCTGGAAATAAGATAACACTGAATGTCAATGAGAAATCAGCTCCATATCAATCAAAGGTCAAACACTAGTTTTGTACGGTGGAATTGAAACAGCTCGACTGTCTGTTTCAGTTGCTTAAGGGATTTGCCTGTGAAATGATTACACACGTTCATCATTAAGCCTTATTGTGTTGCACTAACGTACATAGAGGAGAGAAGAAATAAATATTCGAATGTTGAAGGTATGGACAATGTCAGATAGTGTAGATATAAAACAATACAAATAAACAGTGTTATATCAGTGAGACTAGCGTATATGACTATCAATGGCAATACACACTTCATTTCCTATGTAGTAATTCATGTTATGATGTTAAAGGTAGAGCAAATCCGATCGTAAAGCTGATTCGATTTGTATTGGAAATGCAGTCTTTAATTATTAGCTCTTGTATATATCAACATATTGATAACGTTGATGTACGTTCTTACCGTCGCCAATAAAGTTCATTTCTGTTTGAAATGTTCCAGTTTGAATTAGTTTCGCTGTTGTATTAGACATTCATTGGCCGTATCAGTATAATGAACAACTTAAAAAGCAATTCTGAAAGTCGCGTCGGTGACAATCGACCGGGGATTGTTTGAAAATTCTTGTAAAATGTAAAGGACTGCTACAGTTGTAGAATAAAGATACAATTAATTTCGAAATGTTCTCGAATGTCATGGTAATCACGAATGAATTTGTTTATGTACATCGTAGTAACGACATTTTAAAATAGCTAACCGCCGCAAGCAACGCGTGTTTGACACTTCTTTGCAGCTATACATATTATGCTAGACGGTAAAAAATATATGCGGATAAGAAAATACTGTGCTAAACATCTGCTTTACACTCAATAATTTGAGGCAAAGATATCAGTTTGTAATATTTTAAATCTCAACAGTCATGTGCAAACATATTTCGTCCGTTCGATTCAAAAACAGATTTGAGTATACAAGGTTGAAATATGAGCATTATGTCATTAGTAAAAGAGAAGGAAACTTCGTCTTTGACTAGATTAATATATTCATAAACCTTGACAATTTAATAAAAACCGTGAAACGCGATTTATAAAAGAGATCACTAATTCTGAATTGATAAATATTTTAAATCTGCATGACTTTATTCCGACTGATATATCTTTGCTAGCATGAATAAATATGAACAGCAATCAATTTAATTTACAAATACATACATATACATTCATTAATTAAGATCTGAAAAAATTCGTTATATTCTTTCCCAAATGATTATTGCGTGAGTTTTATTTTGATATCAAGGACTAATAACTTTAGTTTTCCATTATATTTAGTCAATCTAGATTTATGTCAAGAAATCTCTGAATTGTCATTCTCGAGGACTATGTTGAAAATGCTACAATACCTCACAATGCTTAGGTAGGACGTCAATGATGGCAGAAACAATGGACATTTCGATTAGAATTTGAATAGGACGAAACGTGAAACGTTACGTGTGTGGATATAACGAGCATTAGACGCGAATTATTTGTTCGATGATAATACGATAAATATATGGAATTAAACGGTGTGTTTGCATCGTCGACATGTGATCTAGTTTTGAACCTAAAATATATTTATTTCAAACGTGATTTACCTGCTTTGCAAATTCCTCCAACAACTGTGTAATGGCTCTTACATTGACATGTGTTATTAGCGCCAGGAGTGGTTGCTTTACATTCAGCATATTGGTCGCTGCATCCACTAATAGTGTTGCACGATGAATTCAAATCTGTTAAATAAATTGTTTAGTTTTATTAACTAAACGTCGCATAGGAAATTAAGAGCACCAATTCATTTTAAAGAGACACAAGTCCTGCATTAGCTACTTCAAGTTTCGTCCACTCTGCAGATAAATACAATATCTATTCTTACCTTATAAAATGTTGTTGAAGATTTTAACGCCATCATTCAGCACACGATAGGCTTTACGTGGCGGCCAGTATTATTGGTGGAAGACGGACCTGGGAAAACCCCAGAAAGATTCACCGACCCACCAGAAGCTTCTGGCAAGCTTTCTCACAAAACTACATTAGCCCAATCTTAGACTTGAACCCACGCAGACAGAGGTGAGATGGCAGTGATCCGTAACGGAATTCGCTTTAGACCACTCGGCCATTTGCCCCACACAATCGCCCCACCCCCCACCACCCGTTAGAAGTTAATTATGGATTCAGAGGTATTCTTCCAAAATACGTTTTTTATTCAACTTATCAGATTGAAATTTTCGTTATCGTGAGACAGCAGGGCACAAAATAAGATCCCAGTAATGCAAGATAGTATCTTCATGATTAGAGTAATACAATAACTCCTTTTATATTCTGATTGTGGAGACGCATACTCCGGAATAAACAAATCATATGATCTTAACTTTGTTGTGTTCTTGTGAAACCATTAATATGAAACAGTGTAGCTCAATAAATGTTTGTTTTTTCGGTTGCCCCCACCGAGAACAAATTAGGTAATTAGTGTCGAGCAATTGTTTTGAACTGCTTTGTTTAGGAATACACTAACGTGACTAAACCAGGATAAATCAAAGCTAGCATGGTGGCGCGGTGCAATTGTTTATGTGCATGCAAGATGAATTATGTGCGATAGCCAATTTTCATGATTCCTTTGATGAATTCATTGATGACACACTAAAATCAGGTAAACAATGGAACATAAGAAGTGGCTAAATTGAGACCGGTTTTATTGATAATTTCAACAAAATTAAACCTATGTGATTTCATTCAGCCTGACATGTTAATTCCGCTTTTTTTAACAGCATATCATCGTGACACTAAATAGCAAATATCCATAAATAACCACAATATACATAGCAATGTCTTTTTCAGTTATCATCAACAGACATGAACGCCCAAACACTTTTTCAATTTTCAGAATGAATATTTTAACTATTGCAGCATATATACAACAACTGATCTGACGGTACGAGGACTCATTATAACCATTTGATATTTTTGCAAACAACAATACATATACTACCATATCTTGCAATACTCATCTAGGGCAAAAACGAGAGACGAACAATGAATATTACTTTGCATGTTGAAAATGAAGTCAAAGTATATCTTGATTTCAAGTCTGTATGCAGCTGTTCCTGTAGGGGAAACATTATTTCAATGTTTATAGGAGTAGAGCAATTTAAACGTTGTCCTCCTTAATATTTATTATTAAGAGAAATAACATATTTCAAACATATCTAACCTGCTTTGCAAATTCCTCCAAAAGCCGAATAATTGGTCTTACACTGACAGGTAGCATTAGTGCCAGAGGTAGGTTCTTTGCATTCAGCATATTCGTCGCTGCATCCAATATTGGTGGTACAGGATGAATTCAAATCTGTCAAGCAAAGGTTTAAAACATTAACTGCTCGCAAGACCTGAACGAATAGATTAAGGCCTCGTCTTATTCAGCAAGCAGTTATTGTCTAATTTGACATGTGTAGTTACACCAAACTTATAGATAAAGTCAAATATGAATTTAAATATTGACGTAATAATTAGGAATCTAGCACCTTCCTTTTAAAAAATGAACTTCTTAACTCATGCCGCCGGCTAGTTATTGGAGTTCTTGTTGGTAAGCAATGGACAAAAAGCAATACCGAAATGTTAGACCATTTCGTCATGCTTAGTGTAAAAGCCTCTGTATTCTTCTCACAGTGGAGAAATATGTTCAGAAACATGAACTAAAGGTCTGAATGATTTATATTTCAATTTTTCATAATTTATATCATACATTATAGCTGCATATCGGTTTGGTTTGTTTTTGTTGATCTCCGGCACTTCGACAAACGTTTAGCATTAGGCGTCAATGCAACTGGAGTAAAGTGATGTTTAACGAACATAGTATCTGATCCGAGCTGGAAATAAGATAACACTGAATGTCAATGAGAAATCAGCTCCATATCAATCAAAGGTCAAACACTAGTTTTGTACGGTGGAATTGAAACAGCTCGACTGTCTGTTTCAGTTGCTTAAGGGATTTGCCTGTGAAATGATTACACACGTTCATCATTAAGCCTTATTGTGTTGCACTAACGTACATAGAGGAGAGAAGAAATAAATATTCGAATGTTGAAGGTATGGACAATGTCAGATAGTGTAGATATAAAACAATACAAATAAACAGTGTTATATCAGTGAGACTAGCGTATATGACTATCAATGGCAATACACACTTCATTTCCTATGTAGTAATTCATGTTATGATGTTAAAGGTAGAGCAAATCCGATCGTAAAGCTGATTCGATTTGTATTGGAAATGCAGTCTTTAATTATTAGCTCTTGTATATATCAACATATTGATAACGTTGATGTACGTTCTTACCGTCGCCAATAAAGTTCATTTCTGTTTGAAATGTTCCAGTTTGAATTAGTTTCGCTGTTGTATTAGACATTCATTGGCCGTATCAGTATAATGAACAACTTAAAAAGCAATTCTGAAAGTCGCGTCGGTGACAATCGACCGGGGATTGTTTGAAAATTCTTGTAAAATGTAAAGGACTGCTACAGTTGTAGAATAAAGATACAATTAATTTCGAAATGTTCTCGAATGTCATGGTAATCACGAATGAATTTGTTTATGTACATCGTAGTAACGACATTTTAAAATAGCTAACCGCCGCAAGCAACGCGTGTTTGACACTTCTTTGCAGCTATACATATTATGCTAGACGGTAAAAAATATATGCGGATAAGAAAATACTGTGCTAAACATCTGCTTTACACTCAATAATTTGAGGCAAAGATATCAGTTTGTAATATTTTAAATCTCAACAGTCATGTGCAAACATATTTCGTCCGTTCGATTCAAAAACAGATTTGAGTATACAAGGTTGAAATATGAGCATTATGTCATTAGTAAAAGAGAAGGAAACTTCGTCTTTGACTAGATTAATATATTCATAAACCTTGACAATTTAATAAAAACCGTGAAACGCGATTTATAAAAGAGATCACTAATTCTGAATTGATAAATATTTTAAATCTGCATGACTTTATTCCGACTGATATATCTTTGCTAGCATGAATAAATATGAACAGCAATCAATTTAATTTACAAATACATACATATACATTCATTAATTAAGATCTGAAAAAATTCGTTATATTCTTTCCCAAATGATTATTGCGTGAGTTTTATTTTGATATCAAGGACTAATAACTTTAGTTTTCCATTATATTTAGTCAATCTAGATTTATGTCAAGAAATCTCTGAATTGTCATTCTCGAGGACTATGTTGAAAATGCTACAATACCTCACAATGCTTAGGTAGGACGTCAATGATGGCAGAAACAATGGACATTTCGATTAGAATTTGAATAGGACGAAACGTGAAACGTTACGTGTGTGGATATAACGAGCATTAGACGCGAAATATTTGTTCGATGATAATACGATAAATATATGGAATTAAACGGTGTGTTTGCATCGTCGACATGTGATCTAGTTTTGAACCTAAAATATATTTATTTCAAACGTGATTTACCTGCTTTGCAAATTCCTCCAACAACTGTGTAATGGCTCTTACATTTACATGTGTTATTAGCGCCAGGAGTGGTTGCTTTACATTCAGCATATTGGTCGCTGCATCCACTAATAGTGTTGCACGATGAATTCAAATCTGTTAAATACATTGTTTAGTTTTATTAACTGAACGTCGCATAGGAAATGAAGAGCACCAATTCATTTTAAAGAGACACAAGTCCTGCATTAGCTACTTCAAGTTTCGTCCACTCTGCAGATAAATACAATATCTATTCTTACCTTATAAAATGTTGTTGAAGATTTTAACGCCATCATTCAGCACACGATAGGCTTTACGTGGCGGCCAGTATTATTGGTGGAAGACGGACCTGGGAAAACCCCAGAAAGATTCACCGACCCACCAGAAGCTTCTGGCAAGCTTTCTCACAAAACTACATTAGCCCAATCTTAGACTTGAACCCACGCAGACAGAGGTGAGATGGCAGTGATCCGTAACGGAATTCGCTTTAGACCACTCGGCCATTTGCCCCACACAATCGCCCCACCCCCCACCACCCGTTAGAAGTTAATTATGGATTCAGAGGTATTCTTCCAAAATACGTTTTTTATTCAACTTATCAGATTGAAATTCTCGTTATCGTGAGACAGCAGGGCACAAAATAAGATCCCAGTAATGCAAGATAGTATCTTCATGATTAGAGTAATACAATAACTCCTTTTATATTCTGATTGTGGAGACGCATACTCCGGAATAAACAAATCATATGATCTTAACTTTGTTGTGTTCTTGTGAAACCATTAATATGATACAGTGTAGCTCAATAAATGTTTGTTTTTTCGGTTGCCCCCACCGAGAACAAATTAGGTAATTAGTGTCGAGCAATTGTTTTGAACTGCTTTGTTTAGGAATACACTAACGTGACTAAACCAGGATAAATCAAAGCTAGCATGGTGGCGCGATGCAATTGTTTATGTGCATGCAAGATGAATTATGTGCGATAGCCAATTTTCATGATTCCTTTGATGAAGTCATTGATGACACACTAAAATCAGGTAAACAATGGAACATAAGAAGTGGCTAAATTGAGACCGGTTTTATTGATAATTTCAACAAAATTAAACCTATGTGATTTCATTCAGCCTGACATGTTAATTCCGCTTTTTTTAACAGCATATCATCGTGACACTAAATAGCAAATATCCATAAATAACCACAATATACATAGCAATGTCTTTTTCAGTTATCATCAACAGACATGAACGCCCAAACACTTTTTCAATTTTCAGAATGAATATTTTAACTATTGCAGCATATATACAACAACTGATCTGACGGTACGAGGACTCATTATAACCATTTGATATTTTTGCAAACAACAATACATATACTACCATATCTTACAATACTCATCTAGGGCAAAAACGAGAGACGAACAATGAATATTACTTTGCATGTTGAAAATGAAGTCAAAGTATATCTTGATTTCAAGTCTGTATGCAGCTGTTCCTGTAGGGGAAACATTATTTCAATGTTTATAGGAGTAGAGCAATTTAAACGTTGTCCTCCTTAATATTTATTATTAAGAGAAATAACATATTTCAAACATATCTGACCTGCTTTGCAAATTCCTCCAAAAGCCGAATAATTGGTCTTACACTGACAGGTAGCATTAGTGCCAGAGGTAGGTTCTTTGCATTCAGCATATTCGTCGCTGCATCCAATATTGGTGGTACAGGATGAATTCAAATCTGTCAAGCAAAGGTTTAAAACATTAACTGCTCGCAAGACCTGAACGAATAGATTAAGGCCTCGTCTTATTCAGCAAGCAGTTATTGTCTAATTTGACATGTGTAGTTACACCAAACTTATAGATAAAGTCAAATATGAATTTAAATATTGACGTAATAATTAGGAATCTAGCACCTTCCTTTTAAAAAATGAACTTCTTAACTCATGCCGCCGGCTAGTTATTGGAGTTCTTGTTGGTAAGCAATGGACAAAAAGCAATACCAAAATGTTAGACCATTTCGTCATGCTTAGTGTAAAAGCCTCTGTATTCTTCTCACAGTGGAGAAATATGTTCAGAAACATGAACTAAAGGTCTGAATGATTTATATTTCAATTTTTCATAATTTATATCATACATTATAGCTGCATATCGGTTTGGTTTGTTTTTGTTGATCTCCGGCACTTCGACAAACGTTTAGCATTAGGCGTCAATGCAACTGGAGTAAAGTGATGTTTAACGAACATAGTATCTGATCCGAGCTGGAAATAAGATAACACTGAATGTCAATGAGAAATCAGCTCCATATCAATCAAAGGTCAAACACTAGTTTTGTACGGTGGAATTGAAACAGCTCGACTGTCTGTTTCAGTTGCTTAAGGGATTTGCCTGTGAAATGATTGCACACGTTCATCATTGAGCCTTATTGTGTTGCACTAACGTACATAGAGGAGAGAAGAAATAAATATTCGAATGTTGAAGGTATGGACAATGTCAGATAGTGTAGATATAAAACAATACAAATAAACAGTGTTATATCAGTGAGACTAGCGTATATGACTATCAATGGCAATACACACTTCATTTCCTATGTAGTAATTCATGTTATGATGTTAAAGGTAGAGCAAATCCGATCGTAAAGCTGATTCGATTTGTATTGGAAATGCAGTCTTTAATTATTAGCTCTTGTATATATCAACATATTGATAACGTTGATGTACGTTCTTACCGTCGCCAATAAAGTTCATTTCTGTTTGAAATGTTCCAGCTTGAATTAGTTTCGCTGTTGTATTAGACATTCATTGGCCGTATCAGTATAATGAACAACTTAAAAAGCAATTCTGAAAGTCGCGTCGGTGACAATCGACCGGGGATTGTTTGAAAATTCTTGTAAAATATAAAGGACTGCTACAGTTGTAGAATAAAGATACAATTAATTTCGAAAAGTTCTCGAATGTCATTGTAATCACGAATGAATTTGTTTATGTACATCGTAGTAACGACATTTTAAAATAGCTAACCGCCGCAAGCAACGCGTGTTTGACACTTCTTTGCAGCTATAAATATTATGCTAGACGGTAAAAAATATATGCGGATAAGAAAATACTGTGCTAAACATCTGCTTTACACTCAATAATTTGAGGCAAAGATATCAGTTTGTAATATTTTAAATCTCAACAGTCGTGTGCAAACATATTTCGTCCGTTCGATTCAAAAACAGATTTGAGTATACAAGGTTGAAATATGAGCATTATGTCATTAGTAAAAGAGAAGGAAACTTCGTCTTTGACTAGATTAATATATTCATAAACCTTGACAATTTAATAAAAACCGTGAAACGCGATTTATAAAAGAGATCACTAATTCTGAATTGATAAATATTTTAAATCTGCATGACTTTATTCCGACTGATATATCTTTGCTAGCATGAATAAATATGAACAGCAATCAATTTAATTTACAAATACATACATATACATTCATTAATTAAGATCTGAAAAAAATTCGTTATATTCTTTCCCAAAATGATTATTGCGTGAGTTTTATTTTGATATCAAGGACTAATAACTTTAGTTTTCCATCATATTTAGTCAATCTAGATTTATGTCAATAAATCTCTGAATTGTCATTCTCGAGGACTATGTTGAAAATGCTATAATACCTCACAATGCTTAGGTAGGACGTCAATGATGGCAGAAACAATGGACATTTCGATTAGAATTTGAATAGGACGAAACGTGAAACGTTACGTGTGTGGATATAACGAGCATTAGACGCGAATTATTTGTTCGATGATAATACGATAAATATATGGAATTAAACGGTGTGTTTGCATCGTCGACATGTGATCTAGTTTTGAACCTAAAATATATTTATTTCAAACGTGATTTACCTGCTTTGCAAATTCCTCCAACAACTGTGTAATGGCTCTTACATTGACATGTGTTATTAGCGCCAGGAGTGGTTGCTTTACATTCAGCATATTGGTCGCTGCATCCACTAATAGTGTTGCACGATGAATTCAAATCTGTTAAATACATTGTTTAGTTTTATTAACTGAACGTCGCATAGGAAATGAAGAGCACCAATTCATTTTAAAGAGACACAAGTCCTGCATTAGCTACTTCAAGTTTCGTCCACTCTGCAGATAAATACAATATCTATTCTTACCTTATAAAATGTTGTTGAAGATTTTAACGCCATCATTCAGCACACGATAGGCTTTACGTGGCGGCCAGTATTATTGGTGGAAGACGGACCTGGGGAAACCCCAGAAAGATTCACCGACCCACCAGAAGCTTCTGGCAAGCTTTCTCACAAAACTACATTAGCCCAATCTTAGACTTGAACCCACGCATACAGAGGTGAGATGGCAGTGATCCGTAACGGAATTCGCTTTAGACCACTCGGCCATTTGCCCCACACAATCGCCCCACCCCCCACCACCCGTTAGAAGTTAATTATGGATTCAGAGGTATTCTTCCAAAATACGTTTTTTATTCAACTTATCAGATTGAAATTCTCGTTATCGTGAGACAGCAGGGCACAAAATAAGATCCCAGTAATGCAAGATAGTATCTTCATGATTAGAGTAATACAATAACTCCTTTTATATTCTGATTGTGGAGACGCATACTCCGGAATAAACAAATCATATGATCTTAACTTTGTTGTGTTCTTGTGAAACCATTAATATGATACAGTGTAGCTCAATAAATGTTTGTTTTTTCGGTTGCCCCCACCGAGAACAAATTAGGTAATTAGTGTCGAGCAATTGTTTTGAACTGCTTTGTTTAGGAATACACTAACGTGACTAAACCAGGATAAATCAAAGCTAGCATGGTGGCGCGATGCAATTGTTTATGTGCATGCAAGATGAATTATGTGCGATAGCCAATTTTCATGATTCCTTTGATGAAGTCATTGATGACACACTAAAATCAGGTAAACAATGGAACATAAGAAGTGGCTAAATTGAGACCGGTTTTATTGATAATTTCAACAAAATTAAACCTATGTGATTTCATTCAGCCTGACATGTTAATTCCGCTTTTTTTAACAGCATATCATCGTGACACTAAATAGCAAATATCCATAAATAACCACAATATACATAGCAATGTCTTTTTCAGTTATCATCAACAGACATGAACGCCCAAACACTTTTTCAATTTTCAGAATGAATATTTTAACTATTGCAGCATATATACAACAACTGATCTGACGGTACGAGGACTCATTATAACCATTTGATATTTTTGCAAACAACAATACATATACTACCATATCTTACAATACTCATCTAGGGCAAAAACGAGAGACGAACAATGAATATTACTTTGCATGTTGAAAATGAAGTCAAAGTATATCTTGATTTCAAGTCTGTATGCAGCTGTTCCTGTAGGGGAAACATTATTTCAATGTTTATAGGAGTAGAGCAATTTAAACGTTGTCCTCCTTAATATTTATTATTAAGAGAAATAACATATTTCAAACATATCTGACCTGCTTTGCAAATTCCTCCAAAAGCCGAATAATTGGTCTTACACTGACAGGTAGCATTAGTGCCAGAGGTAGGTTCTTTGCATTCAGCATATTCGTCGCTGCATCCAATATTGGTGGTACAGGATGAATTCAAATCTGTCAAGCAAAGGTTTAAAACATTAACTGCTCGCAAGACCTGAACGAATAGATTAAGGCCTCGTCTTATTCAGCAAGCAGTTATTGTCTAATTTGACATGTGTAGTTACACCAAACTTATAGATAAAGTCAAATATGAATTTAAATATTGACGTAATAATTAGGAATCTAGCACCTTCCTTTTAAAAAATGAACTTCTTAACTCATGCCGCCGGCTAGTTATTGGAGTTCTTGTTGGTAAGCAATGGACAAAAAGCAATACCAAAATGTTAGACCATTTCGTCATGCTTAGTGTAAAAGCCTCTGTATTCTTCTCACAGTGGAGAAATATGTTCAGAAACATGAACTAAAGGTCTGAATGATTTATATTTCAATTTTTCATAATTTATATCATACATTATAGCTGCATATCGGTTTGGTTTGTTTTTGTTGATCTCCGGCACTTCGACAAACGTTTAGCATTAGGCGTCAATGCAACTGGAGTAAAGTGATGTTTAACGAACATAGTATCTGATCCGAGCTGGAAATAAGATAACACTGAATGTCAATGAGAAATCAGCTCCATATCAATCAAAGGTCAAACACTAGTTTTGTACGGTGGAATTGAAACAGCTCGACTGTCTGTTTCAGTTGCTTAAGGGATTTGCCTGTGAAATGATTGCACACGTTCATCATTGAGCCTTATTGTGTTGCACTAACGTACATAGAGGAGAGAAGAAATAAATATTCGAATGTTGAAGGTATGGACAATGTCAGATAGTGTAGATATAAAACAATACAAATAAACAGTGTTATATCAGTGAGACTAGCGTATATGACTATCAATGGCAATACACACTTCATTTCCTATGTAGTAATTCATGTTATGATGTTAAAGGTAGAGCAAATCCGATCGTAAAGCTGATTCGATTTGTATTGGAAATGCAGTCTTTAATTATTAGCTCTTGTATATATCAACATATTGATAACGTTGATGTACGTTCTTACCGTCGCCAATAAAGTTCATTTCTGTTTGAAATGTTCCAGCTTGAATTAGTTTCGCTGTTGTATTAGACATTCATTGGCCGTATCAGTATAATGAACAACTTAAAAAGCAATTCTGAAAGTCGCGTCGGTGACAATCGACCGGGGATTGTTTGAAAATTCTTGTAAAATATAAAGGACTGCTACAGTTGTAGAATAAAGATACAATTAATTTCGAAAAGTTCTCGAATGTCATTGTAATCACGAATGAATTTGTTTATGTACATCGTAGTAACGACATTTTAAAATAGCTAACCGCCGCAAGCAACGCGTGTTTGACACTTCTTTGCAGCTATAAATATTATGCTAGACGGTAAAAAATATATGCGGATAAGAAAATACTGTGCTAAACATCTGCTTTACACTCAATAATTTGAGGCAAAGATATCAGTTTGTAATATTTTAAATCTCAACAGTCGTGTGCAAACATATTTCGTCCGTTCGATTCAAAAACAGATTTGAGTATACAAGGTTGAAATATGAGCATTATGTCATTAGTAAAAGAGAAGGAAACTTCGTCTTTGACTAGATTAATATATTCATAAACCTTGACAATTTAATAAAAACCGTGAAACGCGATTTATAAAAGAGATCACTAATTCTGAATTGATAAATATTTTAAATCTGCATGACTTTATTCCGACTGATATATCTTTGCTAGCATGAATAAATATGAACAGCAATCAATTTAATTTACAAATACATACATATACATTCATTAATTAAGATCTGAAAAAAATTCGTTATATTCTTTCCCAAAATGATTATTGCGTGAGTTTTATTTTGATATCAAGGACTAATAACTTTAGTTTTCCATCATATTTAGTCAATCTAGATTTATGTCAATAAATCTCTGAATTGTCATTCTCGAGGACTATGTTGAAAATGCTATAATACCTCACAATGCTTAGGTAGGACGTCAATGATGGCAGAAACAATGGACATTTCGATTAGAATTTGAATAGGACGAAACGTGAAACGTTACGTGTGTGGATATAACGAGCATTAGACGCGAAATATTTGTTCGATGATAATACGATAAATATATGGAATTAAACCGTGTGTTTGCATCGTCGACATGTGATCTAGTTTTGAACCTAGAATATATTTATTTCAAACGTGATTTACCTGCTTTGCAAATTCCTCCAACAACTGTGTAATGGCTCTTACATTGACATGTGTTATTAGCGCCAGGAGTGGTTGCTTTACATTCAGCATATTGGTCGCTGCATCCACTAATAGTGTTGCACGATGAATTCAAATCTGTTAAATAAATTGTTTAGTTTTATTAACTGAACGTCGCATAGGAAATTAAGAGCACCAATTCATTTTAAAGAGACACAAGTCCTGCATTAGCTACTTCAAGTTTCGTCCACTCTGCAGATAAATACAATATCTATTCTTACCTTATAAAATGTTGTTGAAGATTTTAACGCCATCATTCAGCACACGATAGGCTTTACGTGGCGGCCAGTATTATTGGTGGAAGACGGACCTGGGGAAACCCCAGAAAGATTCACCGACCCACCAGAAGCTTCTGGCAAGCTTTCTCACAAAACTACATTAGCCCAATCTTAGACTTGAACCCACGCAGACAGAGGTGAGGTGGCAGTGATCCGTAACGGAATTCGCTTTAGACCACTCGGCCATTTGCCCCACACAATCGCCCCACCCCCCACCACCCGTTAGAAGTTAATTATGGATTCAGAGGTATTCTTCCAAAATACGTTTTTTATTCAACTTATCAGATTGAAATTTTCGTTATCGTGAGACAGCAGGGCACAAAATAAGATCCCAGTAATGCAAGATAGTATCTTCATGATTAGAGTAATACAATAACTCCTTTTATATTCTGATTGTGGAGACGCATACTCCGGAATAAACAAATCATATGATCTTAACTTTGTTGTGTTCTTGTGAAACCATTAATATGATACAGTGTAGCTCAATAAATGTTTGTTTTTTCGGTTGCCCCCACCGAGAACAAATTAGGTAATTAGTGTCGAGCAATTGTTTTGAACTGCTTTGTTTAGGAATACACTAACGTGACTAAACCAGGATAAATCAAAGCTAGCATGGTGGCGCGATGCAATTGTTTATGTGCATGCAAGATGAATTATGTGCGATAGCCAATTTTCATGATTCCTTTGATGAATTCATTGATGACACACTAAAATCAGGTAAACAATGGAACATAAGAAGTGGCTAAATTGAGACCGGTTTTATTGATAATTTCAACAAAATTAAACCTATGTGATTTCATTCAGCCTGACATGTTAATTCCGCTTTTTTTAACAGCATATCATCGTGACACTAAATAGCAAATATCCATAAATAACCACAATATACATAGCAATGTCTTTTTCAGTTATCATCAACAGACATGAACGCCCAAACACTTTTTTCAATTTTCAGAATGAATATTTTAACTATTGCAGCATATATACAACAACTGATCTGACGGTACGAGGACTCATTATAACCATTTGATATTTTTGCAAACAACAATACATATACTACCATATCTTGCAATACTCATCTAGGGCAAAAACGAGAGACGAACAATGAATATTACTTTGCATGTTGAAAATGAAGTCAAAGTATATCTTGATTTCAAGTCTGTATGCAGCTGTTCCTGTAGGGGAAACATTATTTCAATGTTTATAGGAGTAGAGCAATTTAAACGTTGTCCTCCTTAATATTTATTATTAAGAGAAATAACATATTTCAAACATATCTAACCTGCTTTGCAAATTCCTCCAAAAGCCGAATAATTGGTCTTACACTGACAGGTAGCATTAGTGCCAGAGGTAGGTTCTTTGCATTCAGCATATTCGTCGCTGCATCCAATATTGGTGATACAGGATGAATTCAAATCTGTCAAGCAAAGGTTTAAAACATTAACTGCTCGCAAGACCTGAACGAATAGATTAAGGCCTCGTCTTATTCAGCAAGCAGTTATTGTCTAATTTGACATGTGTAGTTACACCAAACTTATAGATAAAGTCAAATATGAATTTAAATATTGACGTAATAATTAGGAATCTAGCACCTTCCTTTTAAAAAATGAACTTCTTAACTCATGCCGCCGGCTAGTTATTGGAGTTCTTGTTGGTAAGCAATGGACAAAAAGCAATACCAAAATGTTAGACCATTTCGTCATGCTTAGTGTAAAAGCCTCTGTATTCTTCTCACAGTGGAGAAATATGTTCAGAAACATGAACTAAAGGTCTGAATGATTTATATTTCAATTTTTCATAATTTATATCATACATTATAGCTGCATATCGGTTTGGTTTGTTTTTGTTGATCTCCGGCACTTCGACAAACGTTTAGCATTAGGCGTCAATGCAACTGGAGTAAAGTGATGTTTAACGAACATAGTATCTGATCCGAGCTGGAAATAAGATAACACTGAATGTCAATGAGAAATCAGCTCCATATCAATCAAAGGTCAAACACTAGTTTTGTACGGTGGAATTGAAACAGCTCGACTGTCTGTTTCAGTTGCTTAAGGGATTTGCCTGTGAACTGATTGCATACGTTCATCATTAAGCCTTATTGTGTTGCACTAATGTACATAGAGTAGAGAAGAAATAAATATTCGAATGTTGAAGGTATGGACAATGTCAGATAGTGTAGATATAAAACAATACAAATAAACAGTGTTATATCAGTGAGACTAGCGTATATGACTATCAATGGCAATACACACTTCATTTCCTATGTAGTAATTCATGTTATGATGTTAAAGGTAGAGCAAATCCGATCGTAAAGCTGATTCGATTTGTATTGGAAATGCAGTCTTTAATTATTAGCTCTTGTATATATCAACATATTGATAACGTTGATGTACGTTCTTACCGTCGCCAATAAAGTTCATTTCTGTTTGAAATGTTCCAGTTTGAATTAGTTTCGCTGTTGTATTAGACATTCATTGGCCGTATCAGTATAATGAACAACTTAAAAAGCAATTCTGAAAGTCGCGTCGGTGACAATCGACCGGGGATTGTTTGAAAATTCTTGTAAAATGTAAAGGACTGCTACAGTTGTAGAATAAAGATACAATTAATTTCGAAATGTTCTCGAATGTCATGGTAATCACGAATGAATTTGTTTATGTACATCGTAGTAACGACATTTTAAAATAGCTAACCGCCGCAAGCAACGCGTGTTTGACACTTCTTTGCAGCTATACATATTATGCTAGACGGTAAAAAATATATGCGGATAAGAAAATACTGTGCTAAACATCTGCTTTACACTCAATAATTTGAGGCAAAGATATCAGTTTGTAATATTTTAAATCTCAACAGTCGTGTGCAAACATATTTCGTCCGTTCGATTCAAAAACAGATTTGAGTATACAAGGTTGAAATATGAGCATTATGTCATTAGTAAAAGAGAAGGAAACTTCGTCTTTGACTAGATTAATATATTCATAAACCTTGACAATTTAATAAAAACCGTGAAACGCGATTTATAAAAGAGATCACTAATTCTGAATTGATAAATATTTTAAATCTGCATGACTTTATTCCGACTGATATATCTTTGCTAGCATGAATAAATATGAACAGCAATCAATTTAATTTACAAATACATACATATACATTCATTAATTAAGATCTGAAAAAAATTCGTTATATTCTTTCCCAAATGATTATTGCGTGAGTTTTATTTTGATATCAAGGACTAATAACTTTAGTTTTCCATCATATTTAGTCAATCTAGATTTATGTCAAGAAATCTCTGAATTGTCATTCTCGAGGACTATGTTAAAAATGCTACAATACCTCACAATGCTTAGGTAGGACGTCAATGATGGCAGAAACAATGGACATTTCGATTAGAATTTGAATAGGACGAAACGTGAAACGTTACGTGTGTGGATATAACGAGCATTAGACGCGAATTATTTGTTCGATGATAATACGATAAATATATGGAATTAAACCGTGTGTTTGCATCGTCGACATGTGATCTAGTTTTGAACCTAGAATATATTTATTTCAAACGTGATTTACCTGCTTTGCAAATTCCTCCAACAACTGTGTAATGGCTCTTACATTGACATGTGTTATTAGCGCCAGGAGTGGTTGCTTTACATTCAGCATATTGGTCGCTGCATCCACTAATAGTGTTACACGATGAATTCAAATCTGTTAAATAAATTGTTTAGTTTTATTAACTGAACGTCGCATAGGAAATTAAGAGCACCAATTCATTTTAAAGAGACACAAGTCCTGCATTAGCTACTTCAAGTTTCGTCCACTCTGCAGATAAATACAATATCTATTCTTACCTTATAAAATGTTGTTGAAGATTTTAACGCCATCATTCAGCACACGATAGGCTTTACGTGGCGGCCAGTATTATTGGTGGAAGACGGACCTGGGGAAGCCCCAGAAAGATTCACCGACCCACCAGAAGCTTCTGGCAAGCTTTCTCACAAAACTACATTAGCCCAATCTTAGAATTGAACCCACGCAGACAGAGGTGAGATGGCAGTGATCCGTAACGGAATTCGCTTTAGACCACTCGGCCATTTGCCCCACACAATCGCCCCACCCCCCACCACCCGTTAGAAGTTAATTATGGATTCAGAGGTATTCTTCCAAAATACGTTTTTTATTCAACTTATCAGATTGAAATTCTCGTTATCGTGAGACAGCAGGGCACAAAATAAGATCCCAGTAATGCAAGATAGTATCTTCATGATTAGAGTAATACAATAACTCCTTTTATATTCTGATTGTGGAGACGCATACTCCGGAATAAACAAATCATATGATCTTAACTTTGTTGTGTTCTTGTGAAACCATTAATATGATACAGTGTAGCTCAATAAATGTTTGTTTTTTTCGGTTGCCCCCACCGAGAACAAATTAGGTAATTAGTGTCGAGCAATTGTTTTGAACTGCTTTGTTTAGGAATACACTAACGTGACTAAACCAGGATAAATCAAAGCTAGCATGGTGGCGCGATGCAATTGTTTATGTGCATGCAAGATGAATTATGTGCGATAGCCAATTTTCATGATTCCTTTGATGAATTCATTGATGAAACACTAAAATCAGGTAAACAATGGAACATAAGAATTGGCTAAATTGAGACCGGTTTTATTGATAATTTCAACAAAATTAAACCTATGTGATTTCATTCAGCCTGACATGTTAATTCCGCTTTTTTTAACAGCATATCATCGTGACACTAAATAGCAAATATCCATAAATAACCACAATATACATAGCAATGCCTTTTTCAGTTATCATCAACAGACATGAACGCCCAAACACTTTTTCAATTTTCAGAATGAATATTTTAACTATTGCAGCATATATACAACAACTGATCTGACGGTACGAGGACTCATTATAACCATTTGATATTTTTGCAAACAACAATACATATACTACCATATCTTGCAATACTCATCTAGGGCAAAAACGAGAGACGAACAATGAATATTACTTTGCATGTTGAAAATGAAGTCAAAGTATATCTTGATTTCAAGTCTGTATGCAGCTGTTCCTGTAGGGGAAACATTATTTCAATGTTTATAGGAGTAGAGCAATTTAAACGTTGTCCTCCTTAATATTTATTATTAAGAGAAATAACATATTTCAAACATATCTAACCTGCTTTGCAAATTCCTCCAAAAGCCGAATAATTGGTCTTACACTGACAGGTAGCATTAGTGCCAGAGGTAGGTTCTTTGCATTCAGCATATTCGTCGCTGCATCCAATATTGGTGGTACAGGATGAATTCAAATCTGTCAAGCAAAGGTTTAAAACATTAACTGCTCGCAAGACCTGAACGAATAGATTAAGGCCTCGTCTTATTCAGCAAGCAGTTATTGTCTAATTTGACATGTGTAGTTACACCAAACTTATAGATAAAGTCAAATATGAATTTAAATATTGACGTAATAATTAGGAATCTAGCACCTTCCTTTTAAAAAATGAACTTCTTAACTCATGCCGCCGGCTAGTTATTGGAGTTCTTGTTGGTAAGCAATGGACGAAAAGCAATACCAAAATGTTAGACCATTTCGTCATGCTTAGTGTAAAAGCCTCTGTATTCTTCTCACAGTGGAGAAATATGTTCAGAAACATGAACTAAAGGTCTGAATGATTTATATTTCAATTTTTCATAATTTATATCATACATTATAGCTGCATATCGGTTTGGTTTGTTTTTGTTGATCTCCGGCACTTCGACAAACGTTTAGCATTAGGCGTCAATGCAACTGGAGTAAAGTGATGTTTAACGAACATAGTATCTGATCCGAGCTGGAAATAAGATAACACTGAATGTCAATGAGAAATCAGCTCCATATCAATCAAAGGTCAAACACTAGTTTTGTACGGTGGAATTGAAACAGCTCGACTGTCTGTTTCAGTTGCTTAAGGGATTTGCCTGTGAAATGATTGCACACGTTCATCATTAAGCCTTATTGTGCTGCACTAACGTACATAGAGGAGAGAAGAAATAAATATTCGAATGTTGAAGGTATGGACAATGTCAGATAGTGTAGATATAAAACAATACAAATAAACAGTGTTATATCAGTGAGACTAGCGTATATGACTATCAATGGCAATACACACTTCATTTCCTATGTAGTAATTCATGTTATGATGTTAAAGGTAGAGCAAATCCGATCGTAAAGCTGATTCGATTTGTATTGGAAATGCAGTCTTTAATTATTAGCTCTTGTATATATCAACATATTGATAACGTTGATGTACGTTCTTACCGTCGCCAATAAAGTTCATTTCTGTTTGAAATGTTCCAGTTTGAATTAGTTTCGCTGTTGTATTAGACATTCATTGGCCGTATCAGTATAATGAACAACTTAAAAAGCAATTCTGAAAGTCGCGTCGGTGACAATCGACGGTGGATTGTTTGAAAATTCCTGTAAAATGTAAAGGATTTCTACAGTTGTAGAATAAAGATACAATTAATTTCGAAATGTTCTCGAATGTCATGGTAATCACGAATGAATTTGTTTATGTACATCGTAGTAACGACATTTTAAAATAGCTAACCGCCGCAAGCAACGCGTGTTTGACACTTCTTTGCAGCTATACATATTATGCTAGACGGTAAAAAATATATGCGGATAAGAAAATACTGTGCTAAACATCTGCTTTACACTCAATAATTTGAGGCAAAGATATCAGTTTGTAATATTTTAAATCTCAACAGTCGTGTGCAAACATATTTCGTCCGTTCGATTCAAAAACAGATTTGAGTATACAAGGTTGAAATATGAGCATTATGTCATTAGTAAAAGAGAAGGAAACTTCGTCTTTGACTAGATTAATATATTCATAAACCTTGACAATTTAATAAAAACCGTGAAACGCGATTTATAAAAGAGATCACTAATTCTGAATTGATAAATATTTTAAATCTGCATGACTTTATTCCGACTGATATATCTTTGCTAGCATGAATAAATATGAACAGCAATCAATTTAATTTACAAATACATACATATACATTCATTAATTAAGATCTGAAAAAATTCGTTATATTCTTTCCCAAATGATTATTGCGTGAGTTTTATTTTGATATCAAGGACTAATAACTTTAGTTTTCCATCATATTTAGTCAATCTAGATTTATGTCAAGAAATCTCTGAATTGTCATTCTCGAGGACTATGTTGAAAATGCTACAATACCTCACAATGCTTAGGTAGGACGTCAATGATGGCAGAAACAATGGACATTTCGATTAGAATTTGAATAGGACGAAACGTGAAACGTTACGTGTGTGGATATAACGAGCATTAGACGCGAATTATTTGTTCGATGATAATACGATAAATATATGGAATTAAACCGTGTGTTTGCATCGTCGACATGTGATCTAGTTTTGAACCTAGAATATATTTATTTCAAACGTGATTTACCTGCTTTGCAAATTCCTCCAACAACTGTGTAATGGCTCTTACATTGACATGTGTTATTAGCGCCAGGAGTGGTTGCTTTACATTCAGCATATTGGTCGCTGCATCCACTAATAGTGTTGCACGATGAATTCAAATCTGTTAAATAAATTGTTTAGTTTTATTAACTGAACGTCGCATAGGAAATTAAGAGCACCAATTCATTTTAAAGAGACACAAGTCCTGCATTAGCTACTTCAAGTTTCGTCCACTCTGCAGATAAATACAATATCTATTCTTACCTTATAAAATGTTGTTGAAGATTTTAACGCCATCATTCAGCACACGATAGGCTTTACGTGGCGGCCAGTATTATTGGTGGAAGACGGACCTGGGGAAACCCCAGAAAGATTCACCGACCCACCAGAAGCTTCTGGCAAGCTTTCTCACAAAACTACATTAGCCCAATCTTAGACTTGAACCCACGCAGACAGAGGTGAGATGGCAGTGATCCGTAACGGAATTCGCTTTAGACCATTCGGCCATTTGCCCCACACAATCGCCCCACCCCCCACCACCCGTTAGAAGTTAATTATGGATTCAGAGGTATTCTTCCAAAATACGTTTTTTATTCAACTTATCAGATTGAAATTCTCGTTATCGTGAGACAGCAGGGCACAAAATAAGATCCCAGTAATGCAAGATAGTATCTTCATGATTAGAGTAATACAATAACTCCTTTTATATTCTGATTGTGGAGACGCATACTCCGGAATAAACAAATCATATGATCTTAACTTTGTTGTATTCTTGTGAAACCATTAATATGATACAGTGTAGCTCAATAAATGTTTGTTTTTTCGGTTGCCCCCACCGAGAACAAATTAGGTAATTAGTGTCGAGCAATTGTTTTGAACTGCTTTGTTTAGGAATACACTAACGTGACTAAACCAGGATAAATCAAAGCTAGCATGGTGGCGCGATGCAATTGTTTATGTGCATGCAAGATGAATTATGTGCGATAGCCAATTTTCATGATTCCTTTGATGAATTCATTGATGACACACTAAAATCAGGTAAACAATGGAACATAAGAAGTGGCTAAATTGAGACCGGTTTTATTGATAATTTCAACAAAATTAAACCTATGTGATTTCATTCAGCCTGACATGTTAATTCCGCTTTTTTTAACAGCATATCATCGTGACACTAAATAGCAAATATCCATAAATAACCACAATATACATAGCAATGCCTTTTTCAGTTATCATCAACAGACATGAACGCCCAAACACTTTTTCAATTTTCAGAATGAATATTTTAACTATTGCAGCATATATACAACAACTGATCTGACGGTACGAGGACTCATTATAACCATTTGATATTTTTGCAAACAACAATACATATACTACCATATCTTGCAATACTCATCTAGGGCAAAAACGAGAGACGAACAATGAATATTACTTTGCATGTTGAAAATGAAGTCAAAGTATATCTTGATTTCAAGTCTGTATGCAGCTGTTCCTGTAGGGGAAACATTATTTCAATGTTTATAGGAGTAGAGCAATTTAAACGTTGTCCTCCTTAATATTTATTATTAAGAGAAATAACATATTTCAAACATATCTAACCTGCTTTGCAAATTCCTCCAAAAGCCGAATAATTGGTCTTACACTGACAGGTAGCATTAGTGCCAGAGCTAGGTTCTTTGCATTCAGCATATTCGTCGCTGCATCCAATATTGGTGGTACAGGATGAATTCAAATCTGTCAAGCAAAGGTTTAAAACATTACCTGCTCGCAAGACCTGAACGAATAGATTAAGGCCTCGTCTTATTCAGCAAGCAGTTATTGTTTAATTTGACATGTGTAGTTACACCAAACTTATAGATAAAGTCAAATATGAATTTAAATATTGACGTAATAATTAGGAATCTAGCACCTTCCTTTTAAAAAATGAACTTCTTAACTCATGCCGCCGGCTAGTTATTGGAGTTCTTGTTGGTAAGCAATGGACAAAAAGCAATACCAAAATGTTAGACCATTTCGTCATGCTTAGTGTAAAAGCCTCTGTATTCTTCTCACAGTGGAGAAATATGTTCAGAAACATGAACTAAAGGTCTGAATGATTTATATTTCAATTTTTCATAATTTATATCATACATTATAGCTGCATATCGGTTTGGTTTGTTTTTGTTGATCTCCGGCACTTCGACAAACGTTTAGCATTAGGCGTCAATGCAACTGGAGTAAAGTGATGTTTAACGAACATAGTATCTGATCCGAGCTGGAAATAAGATAACACTGAATGTCAATGAGAAATCAGCTCCATATCAATCAAAGGTCAAACACTAGTTTTGTACGGTGGAATTGAAACAGCTCGACTGTCTGTTTCAGTTGCTTAAGGGATTTGCCTGTGAAATGATTGCACACGTTCATCATTAAGCCTTATTGTATTGCACTAACGTACATAGAGGAGAGAAGAAATAAATATTCGAATGTTGAAGGTATGGACAATGTCAGATAGTGTAGATATAAAACAATACAAATAAACAGTGTTATATCAGTGAGACTAGCGTATATGACTATCAATGGCAATACACACTTCATTTCCTATGTAGTAATTCATGTTATGATGTTAAAGGTAGAGCAAATCCGATCGTAAAGCTGATTCGATTTGTATTGGAAATGCAGTCTTTAATTATTAGCTCTTGTATATATCAACATATTGATAACGTTGATGTACGTTCTTACCGTCGCCAATAAAGTTCATTTCTGTTTGAAATGTTCCAGTTTGAATTAGTTTCGCTGTTGTATTAGACATTCATTGGCCGTATCAGTATAATGAACAACTTAAAAAGCAATTCTGAAAGTCGCGTCGGTGACAATCGACCGGGGATTGTTTGAAAATTCTTGTAAAATGTAAAGGACTGCTACAGTTGTAGAATAAAGATACAATTAATTATCGAAATGTTCTCGAATGTCATGGTAATCACGAATGAATTTGTTTATGTACATCGTAGTAACGACATTTTAAAATAGCTAACCGCCGCAAGCAACGCGTGTTTGACACTTCTTTGCAGCTATACATATTATGCTAGACGGTAAAAAAATATATGCGGATAAGAAAATACTGTGCTAAACATCTGCTTTACACTCAATAATTTGAGGCAAAGATATCAGTTTGTAATATTTTAAATCTCAACAGTCGTGTGCAAACATATTTCGTCCGTTCGATTCAAAAACAGATTTGAGTATACAAGGTTGAAATATGAGCATTATGTCATTAGTAAAAGAGAAGGAAACTTCGTCTTTGACTAGATTAATATATTCATAAACCTTGACAATTTAATAAAAACCGTGAAACGCGATTTATAAAAGAGATCACTAATTCTGAATTGATAAATATTTTAAATCTGCATGACTTTATTCCGACTGATATATCTTTGCTAGCATGAATAAATATGAACAGCAATCAATTTAATTTACAAATACATACATATACATTCATTAATTAAGATCTGAAAAAATTCGTTATATTCTTTCCCAAATGATTATTGCGTGAGTTTTATTTTGATATCAAGGACTAATAACTTTAGTTTTCCATCATATTTAGTCAATCTAGATTTATGTCAAGAAATCTCTGAATTGTCATTCTCGAGGACTATGTTGAAAATGCTACAATACCTCACAATGCTTAGGTAGGACGTCAATGATGGCAGAAACAATGGACATTTCGATTAGAATTTGAATAGGACGAAACGTGAAACGTTACGTGTGTGGATATAACGAGCATTAGACGCGAATTATTTGTTCGATGATAATACGATAAATATATGGAATTAAACCGTGTGTTTGCATCGTCGACATGTGATCTAGTTTTGAACCTAGAATATATTTATTTCAAACGTGATTTACCTGCTTTGCAAATTCCTCCAACAACTGTGTAATGGCTCTTACATTGACATGTGTTATTAGCGCCAGGAGTGGTTGCTTTACATTCAGCATATTGGTCGCTGCATCCACTAATAGTGTTGCACGATGAATTCAAATCTGTTAAATAAATTGTTTAGTTTTATTAACTGAACGTCGCATAGGAAATTAAGAGCACCAATTCATTTTAAAGAGACACAAGTCCTGCATTAGCTACTTCAAGTTTCGTCCACTCTGCAGATAAATACAATATCTATTCTTACCTTATAAAATGTTGTTGAAGATTTTAACGCCATCATTCAGCACACGATAGGCTTTACGTGGCGGCCAGTATTATTGGTGGAAGACGGACCTGGGGAAGCCCCAGAAAGATTCACCGACCCACCAGAAGCTTCTGGCAAGCTTTCTCACAAAACTACATTAGCCCAATCTTAGACTTGAACCCACGCAGACAGAGGTGAGATGGCAGTGATCCGTAACGGAATTCGCTTTAGACCACTCGGCCATTTGCCCCACACAATCGCCCCACCCCCCACCACCCGTTAGAAGTTAATTATGGATTCAGAGGTATTCTTCCAAAATACGTTTTTTATTCAACTTATCAGATTGAAATTCTCGTTATCGTGAGACAGCAGGGCACAAAATAAGATCCCAGTAATGCAAGATAGTATCTTCATGATTAGAGTAATACAATAACTCCTTTTATATTCTGATTGTGGAGACGCATACTCCGGAATAAACAAATCATATGATCTTAACTTTGTTGTGTTCTTGTGAAACCATTAATATGATACAGTGTAGCTCAATAAATGTTTGTTTTTTCGGTTGCCCCCACCGAGAACAAATTAGGTAATTAGTGTCGAGCAATTGTTTTGAACTGCTTTGTTTAGGAATACACTAACGTGACTAAACCAGGATAAATCAAAGCTAGCATGGTGGCGCGATGCAATTGTTTATGTGCATGCAAGATGAATTATGTGCAATAGCCAATTTTCATGATTCCTTTGATGAATTCATTGATGACACACTAAAATCAGGTAAACAATGGAACATAAGAAGTGGCTAAATTGAGACCGGTTTTATTGATAATTTCAACAAAATTAAACCTATGTGATTTCATTCAGCCTGACATGTTAATTCCGCTTTTTTTAACAGCATATCATCGTGACACTAAATAGCAAATATCCATAAATAACCACAATATACATAGCAATGTCTTTTTCAGTTATCATCAACAGACATGAACGCCCAAACACTTTTTCAATTTTCAGAATGAATATTTTAACTATTGCAGCACGTATACAACAACTGATCTGACGGTACGAGGACTCATTATAACCATTTGATATTTTTGCAAACAACAATACATATACTACCATATCTTGCAATACTCATCTAGGGCAAAAACGAGAGACGAACAATGAATATTACTTTGCATGTTGAAAATGAAGTCAAAGTATATCTTGATTTCAAGTCTGTATGCAGCTGTTCCTGTAGGGGAAACATTATTTCAATGTTTATAGGAGTAGAGCAATTTAAACGTTGTCCTCCTTAATATTTATTATTAAGAGAAATAACATATTTCAAACATATCTAACCTGCTTTGCAAATTCCTCCAAAAGCCGAATAATTGGTCTTACACTGACAGGTAGCATTAGTGCCAGAGGTAGGTTCTTTGCATTCAACATATTCGTCGCTGCATCCAATATTGGTGGTACAGGATGAATTCAAATCTGTCAAGCAAAGGTTTAAAACATTAACTGCTCGCAAGACCTGAACGAATAGATTAAGGCCTCGTCTTATTCAGCAAGCAGTTATTGTCTAATTTGACATGTGTAGTTACACCAAACTTATAGATAAAGTCAAATATGAATTTAAATATTGACGTAATAATTAGGAATCTAGCACCTTCCTTTTAAAAAATGAACTTCTTAACTCATGCCGCCGGCTAGTTATTGGAGTTCTTGTTGGTAAGCAATGGACAAAAAGCAATACCAAAATGTTAGACCATTTCGTCATGCTTAGTGTAAAAGCCTCTGTATTCTTCTCACAGTGGAGAAATATGTTCAGAAACATGAACTAAAGGTCTGAATGATTTATATTTCAATTTTTCATAATTTATATCATACATTATAGCTGCATATCGGTTTGGTTTGTTTTTGTTGATCTCCGGCACTTCGACAAACGTTTAGCATTAGGCGTCAATGCAACTGGAGTAAAGTGATGTTTAACGAACATAGTATCTGATCCGAGCTGGAAATAAGATAACACTGAATGTCAATGAGAAATCAGCTCCATATCAATCAAAGGTCAAACACTAGTTTTGTACGGTGGAATTGAAACAGCTCGACTGTCTGTTTCAGTTGCTTAAGGGATTTGCCTGTGAAATGATTGCACACGTTCATCATTAAGCCTTATTGTGTTTCACTAACGTACATAGAGGAGAGAAGAAATAAATATTCGAATGTTGAAGGTATGGACAATGTCAGATAGTGTAGATATAAAACAATACAAATAAACAGTGTTATATCAGTGAGACTAGCGTATATGACTATCAATGGCAATACACACTTCATTTCCTATGTAGTAATTCATGTTATGATGTTAAAGGTAGAGCAAATCCGATCGTAAAGCTGATTCGATTTGTATTGGAAATGCAGTCTTTAATTATTAGCTCTTGTATATATCAACATATTGATAACGTTGATGTACGTTCTTACCGTCGCCAATAAAGTTCATTTCTGTTTGAAATGTTCCAGTTTGAATTAGTTTCGCTGTTGTATTAGACATTCATTGGCCGTATCAGTATAATGAACAACTTAAAAAGCAATTCTGAAAGTCGCGTCGGTGACAATCGACCGGGGATTGTTTGAAAATTCTTGTAAAATGTAAAGGACTGCTACAGTTGTAGAATAAAGATACAATTAATTTCGAAATGTTCTCGAATGTCATGGTAATCACGAATGAATTCGTTTATGTACATCGTAGTAACGACATTTTAAAATAGCTAACCGCCGCAAGCAACGCGTGTTTGACACTTCTTTGCAGCTATACATATTATGCTAGACGGTAAAAAATATATGCGGATAAGAAAATACTGTGCTAAACATCTGCTTTACACTCAATAATTTGAGGCAAAGATATCAGTTTGTAATATTTTAAATCTCAACAGTCGTGTGCAAACATATTTCGTCCGTTCGATTCAAAAACAGATTTGAGTATACAAGGTTGAAATATGAGCATTATGTCATTAGTAAAAGAGAAGGAAACTTCGTCTTTGACTAGATTAATATATTCATAAACCTTGACAATTTAATAAAAACCGTGAAACGCGATTTATAAAAGAGATCACTAATTCTGAATTGATAAATATTTTAAATCTGCATGACTTTATTCCGACTGATATATCTTTGCTAGCATGAATACATATGAACAGCAATCAATTTAATTTACAAATACATACATATACATTCATTAATTAAGATCTGAAAAAATTAGTTATATTCTTTCCCAAATGATTATTGCGTGAGTTTTATTTTGATATCAAGGACTAATAACTTTAGTTTTCCATCATATTTAGTCAATCTAGATTTATGTCAAGAAATCTCTGAATTGTCATTCTCGAGGACTATGTTGAAAATGCTACAATACCTCACAATGCTTAGGTAGGACGTCAATGATGGCAGAAACAATGGACATTTCGATTAGAATTTGAATAGGACGAAACGTGAAACGTTACGTGTGTGGATATAACGAGCATTAGACGCGAATTATTTGTTCGATGATAATACGATAAATATATGGAATTAAACCGTGTGTTTGCATCGTCGACATGTGATCTAGTTTTGAACCTAGAATATATTTATTTCAAACGTGATTTACCTGCTTTGCAAATTCCTCCAACAACTGTGTAATGGCTCTTACATTGACATGTGTTATTAGCGCCAGGAGTGGTTGCTTTACATTCAGCATATTGGTCGCTGCATCCACTAATAGTGTTGCACGATGAATTCAAATCTGTTAAATAAATTGTTTAGTTTTATTAACTGAACGTCGCATAGGAAATTAAGAGCACCAATTCATTTTAAAGAGACACAAGTCCTGCATTAGCTACTTCAAGTTTCGTCCACTCTGCAGATAAATACAATATCTATTCTTACCTTATAAAATGTTGTTGAAGATTTTAACGCCATCATTCAGCACACGATAGGCTTTACGTGGCGGCCAGTATTATTGGTGGAAGACGGACCTGGGGAAGCCCCAGAAAGATTCACCGACCCACCAGAAGCTTCTGGCAAGCTTTCTCACAAAACTACATTAGCCCAATCTTAGACTTGAACCCACGCAGACAGAGGTGAGATGGCAGTGATCCGTAACGGAATTCGCTTTAGACCACTCGGCCATTTGCCCCACACAATCGCCCCACCCCCCACCACCCGTTAGAAGTTAATTATGGATTCAGAGGTATTCTTCCAAAATACGTTTTTTATTCAACTTATCAGATTGAAATTCTCGTTATCGTGAGACAGCAGGGCACAAAATAAGATCCCAGTAATGCAAGATAGTATCTTCATGATTAGAGTAATACAATAACTCCTTTTATATTCTGATTGTGGAGACGCATACTCCGGAATAAACAAATCATATGATCTTAACTTTGTTGTGTTCTTGTGAAACCATTAATATGATACAGTGTAGCTCAATAAATGTTTGTTTTTTCGGTTGCCCCCACCGAGAACAAATTAGGTAATTAGTGTCGAGCAATTGTTTTGAACTGCTTTGTTTAGGAATACACTAACGTGACTAAACCAGGATAAATCAAAGCTAGCATGGTGGCGCGATGCAATTGTTTATGTGCATGCAAGATGAATTATGTGCGATAGCCAATTTTCATGATTCCTTTGATGAATTCATTGATGACACACTAAAATCAGGTAAACAATGGAACATAAGAAGTGGCTAAATTGAGACCGGTTTTATTGATAATTTCAACAAAATTAAACCTATGTGATTTCATTCAGCCTGACATGTTAATTCCGCTTTTTTTAACAGCATATCATCGTGACACTAAATAGCAAATATCCATAAATAACCACAATATACATAGCAATGTCTTTTTCAGTTATCATCAACAGACATGAACGCCCAAACACTTTTTCAATTTTCAGAATGAATATTTTAACTATTGCAGCATATATACAACAACTGATCTGACGGTACGAGGACTCATTATAACCATTTGATATTTTTGCAAACAACAATACATATACTACCATATCTTGCAATACTCATCTAGGGCAAAAACGAGAGACGAACAATGAATATTACTTTGCATGTTGAAAATGAAGTCAAAGTATATCTTGATTTCAAGTCTGTATGCAGCTGTTCCTGTAGGGGAAACATTATTTCAATGTGTATAGGAGTAGAGCAATTTAAACGTTGTCCTCCTTAATATTTATTATTAAGAGAAATAACATATTTCAAACATATCTAACCTGCTTTGCAAATTCCTCCAAAAGCCGAATAATTGGTCTTACACTGACAGGTAGCATTAGTGCCAGAGGTAGGTTCTTTGCATTCAGCATATTCGTCGCTGCATCCAATATTGGTGGTACAGGATGAATTCAAATCTGTCAAGCAAAGGTTTAAAACATTAACTGCTCGCAAGACCTGAACGAATAGATTAAGGCCTCGTCTTATTCAGCAAGCAGTTATTGTCTAATTTGACATGTGTAGTTACACCAAACTTATAGATAAAGTCAAATATGAATTTAAATATTGACGTAATAATTAGGAATCTAGCACCTTCCTTTTAAAAAATGAACTTCTTAACTCATGCCGCCGGCTAGTTATTGGAGTTCTTGTTGGTAAGCAATGGACAAAAAGCAATACCAAAATGTTAGACCATTTCGTCATGCTTAGTGTAAAAGCCTCTGTATTCTTCTCACAGTGGAGAAATATGTTCAGAAACATGAACTAAAGGTCTGAATGATTTATATTTCAATTTTTCATAATTTATATCATACATTATAGCTGCATATCGGTTTGGTTTGTTTTTGTTGATCTCCGGCACTTCGACAAACGTTTAGCATTAGGCGTCAATGCAACTGGAGTAAAGTGATGTTTAACGAACATAGTATCTGATCCGAGCTGGAAATAAGATAACACTGAATGTCAATGAGAAATCAGCTCCATATCAATCAAAGGTCAAACACTAGTTTTGTACGGTGGAATTGAAACAGCTTGACTGTCTGTTTCAGTTGCTTAAGGGATTTGCCTGTGAAATGATTGCACACGTTCATCATTAAGCCTTATTGTGTTGCACTAACGTACATAGAGGAGAGAAGAAATAAATATTCGAATGTTGAAGGTATGGACAATGTCAGATAGTGTAGATATAAAACAATACAAATAAACAGTGTTATATCAGTGAGACTAGCGTATATGACTATCAATGGCAATACACACTTCATTTCCTATGTAGTAATTCATGTTATGATGTTAAAGGTAGAGCAAATCCGATCGCAAAGCTGATTCGATTTGTATTGGAAATGCAGTCTTTAATTATTAGCTCTTGTATATATCAACATATTGATAACGTTGATGTACGTTCTTACCGTCGCCAATAAAGTTCATTTCTGTTTGAAATGTTCCAGTTTGAATTAGTTTCGCTGTTGTATTAGACATTCATTGGCCGTATCAGTATAATGAACAACTTAAAAAGCAATTCTGAAAGTCGCGTCGGTGACAATCGACCGGGGATTGTTTGAAAATTCTTGTAAAATGTAAAGGACTGCTACAGTTGTAGAATAAAGATACAATTCATTTCGAAATGTTCTTGAATGTCATGGTAATCACGAATGAATTTGTTTATGTACATCGTAGTAACGACATTTTAAAATAGCTAACCGCCGCAAGCAACGCGTGTTTGACACTTCTTTGCAGCTATACATATTATGCTAGACGGTAAAAAATATATGCGGATAAGAAAATACTGTGCTAAACATCTGCTTTACACTCAATAATTTGAGGCAAAGATATCAGTTTGTAATATTTTAAATCTCAACAGTCGTGTGCAAACATATTTCGTCCGTTCGATTCAAAAACAGATTTGAGTATACAAGGTTGAAATATGAGCATTATGTCATTAGTAAAAGAGAAGGAAACTTCGTCTTTGACTAGATTAATATATTCATAAACCTTGACAATTTAATAAAAACCGTGAAACGCGATTTATAAAAGAGATCACTAATTCTGAATTGATAAATATTTTAAATCTGCATGACTTTATTCCGACTGATATATCTTTGCTAGCATGAATAAATATGAACAGCGATCAATTTAATTTACGAATACGTACATATACATTCATTAATTAAGATCTGAAAAAATTCGTTATATTCTTTCCCAAATGATTATTGCGTGAGTTTTATTTTGATATCAAGGACTAATAACTTTAGTTTTCCATCATATTTAGTCAATCTAGATTTATGTCAAGAAATCTCTGAATTGTCATTCTCGAGGACTATGTTGAAAATGCTACAATACCTCACAATGCTTAGGTAGGACGTCAATGATGGCAGAAACAATGGACATTTCGATTTGAATTTGAATAGGACGAAACGTGAAACGTTACGTGTGTGGATATAACGAGCATTAGACGCGAATTATTTGTTCGATGATAATACGATAAATATATGGAATTAAACCGTGTGTTTGCATCGTCGACATGTGATCTAGTTTCGAACCTAGAATATATTTATTTCAAACGTGATTTACCTGCTTTGCAAATTCCTCCAACAACTGTGTAATGGCTCTTACATTGACATGTGTTATTAGCGCCAGGAGTGGTTGCTTTACATTCAGCATATTGGTCGCTGCATCCACTAATAGTGTTGCACGATGAATTCAAATCTGTTAAATAAATTGTTTAGTTTTATTAACTGAACGTCGCATAGGAAATTAAGAGCACCAATTCATTTTAAAGAGACACAAGTCCTGCATTAGCTACTTCAAGTTTCGTCCACTCTGCAGATAAATACAATATCTATTCTTACCTTATAAAATGTTGTTGAAGATTTTAACGCCATCATTCAGCACACGATAGGCTTTACGTGGCGGCCAGTATTATTGGTGGAAGACGGACCTGGGGAAACCCCAGAAAGATTCACCGACCCACCAGAAGCTTCTGGCAAGCTTTCTCACAAAACTACATTAGCCCAATCTTAGACTTGAACCCACGCAGACAGAGGTGAGATGGCAGTGATCCGTAACGGAAATCGCTTTAGACCACTCGGCCATTTGCCCCACACAATCGCCCCACCCCCCACCACCCGTTAGAAGTTAATTATGGATTCAGAGGTATTCTTCCAAAATAAGTTTTTTATTCAACTTATCAGATTGAAATTCTCGTTATCGTGAGACAGCAGGGCACAAAATAAGATCCCAGTAATGCAAGATAGTATCTTCATGATTAGAGTAATACAATAACTTCTTTTATATTCTGATTGTGGAGACGCATACTCCGGAATAAACAAATCATATGATCTTAACTTTGTTGTGTTCTTGTGAAACCATTAATATGGTACAGTGTAGCTCAATAAATGTTTGTTTTTTCGGTTGCCCCCACCGAGAACAAATTAGGTAATTAGTGTCGAGCAATTGTTTTGAACTGCTTTGTTTAGGAATACACTAACGTGACTAAACCAGGATAAATCAAAGCTAGCATGGTGGCGCGATGCAATTGTTTATGTGCATGCAAGATGAATTATGTGCGATAGCCAATTTTCATGATTCCTTTGATGAATTCATTGATGACACACTAAAATCAGGTAAACAATGGAACATAAGAAGTGGCTAAATTGAGACCGGTTTTATTGATAATTTCAACAAAATTAAACCTATGTGATTTCATTCAGCCTGACATGTTAATTCCGCTTTTTTTAACAGCATATCATCGTGACACTAAATAGCAAATATCCATAAATAACCACAATATACATAGCAATGTCTTTTTCAGTTATCATCAACAGACATGAACGCCCAAACACTTTTTCAATTTTCAGAATGAATATTTTAACTATTGCAGCATATATACAACAACTGATCTGACGGTACGAGGACTCATTATAACCATTTGATATTTTTGCAAACAACAATACATATACTACCATATCTTGCAATACGCATCTAGGGCAAAAACGAGAGACGAACAATGAATATTACTTTGCATGTTGAAAATGAAGTCAAAGTATATCTTGATTTCAAGTCTGTATGCAGCTGTTCCTGTAGGGGAAACATTATTTCAATGTTTATAGGAGTAGAGCAATTTAAACGTTGTCCTCCTTAATATTTATTATTAAGAGAAATAACATATTTCAAACATATCTAACCTGCTTTGCAAATTCCTCCAAAAGCCGAATAATTGGTCTTACACTGACAGGTAGCATTAGTGCCAGAGGTAGGTTCTTTGCATTCAGCATATTCGTCGCTGCATCCAATATTGGTGGTACAGGATGAATTCAAATCTGTCAAGCAAAGGTTTAAAACATTAACTGCTCGCAAGACCTGAACGAATAGATTAAGGCCTCGTCTTATTCAGCAAGCAGTTATTGTCTAATTTGACATGTGTAGTTACACCAAACTTATAGATAAAGTCAAATATGAATTTAAATATTGACGTAATAATTAGGAATCTAGCACCTTCCTTTTAAAAAATGAACTTCTTAACTCATGCCGCCGGCTAGTTATTGGAGTTCTTGTTGGTAAGCAATGGACAAAAAGCAATACCAAAATGTTAGACCATTTCGTCATGCTTAGTGTAAAAGCCTCTGTATTCTTCTCACAGTGGAGAAATATGTTCAGAAACATGAACTAAAGGTCTGAATGATTTATATTTCAATTTTTCATAATTTATATCATACATTATAGCTGCATATCGGTTTGGTTTGTTTTTGTTGATCTCCGGCACTTCGACAAACGTTTAGCATTAGGCGTCAATGCAACTGGAGTAAAGTGATGTTTAACGAACATAGTATCTGATCCGAGCTGGAAATAAGATAACACTGAATGTCAATGAGAAATCAGCTCCATATCAATCAAAGGTCAAACACTAGTTTTGTACGGTGGAATTGAAACAGCTCGACTGTCTGTTTCAGTTGCTTAAGGGATTTGCCTGTGAAATGATTGCACACGTTCATCATTAAGCCTTATTGTGTTGCACTAACGTACATAGAGGAGAGAAGAAATAAATATTCGAATGTTGAAGGTATGGACAATGTCAGATAGTGTAGATATAAAACAATACAAATAAACAGTGTTATATCAGTGAGACTAGCGTATATGACTATCAATGGCAATACACACTTCATTTCCTATGTAGTAATTCATGTTATGATGTTAAAGGTAGAGCAAATCCGATCGCAAAGCTGATTCGATTTGTATTGGAAATGCAGTCTTTAATTATTAGCTCTTGTATATATCAACATATTGATAACGTTGATGTACGTTCTTACCGTCGCCAATAAAGTTCATTTCTGTTTGAAATGTTCCAGTTTGAATTAGTTTCGCTGTTGTATTAGACATTCATTGGCCGTATCAGTATAATGAACAACTTAAAAAGCAATTCTGAAAGTCGCGTCGGTGACAATCGACCGGGGATTGTTTGAAAATTCTTGTAAAATGTAAAGGACTGCTACAGTTGTAGAATAAAGATACAATTCATTTCGAAATGTTCTTGAATGTCATGGTAATCACGAATGAATTTGTTTATGTACATCGTAGTAACGACATTTTAAAATAGCTAACCGCCGCAAGCAACGCGTGTTTGACACTTCTTTGCAGCTATACATATTATGCTAGACGGTAAAAAATATATGCGGATAAGAAAATACTGTGCTAAACATCTGCTTTACACTCAATAATTTGAGGCAAAGATATCAGTTTGTAATATTTTAAATCTCAACAGTCGTGTGCAAACATATTTCGTCCGTTCGATTCAAAAACAGATTTGAGTATACAAGGTTGAAATATGAGCATTATGTCATTAGTAAAAGAGAAGGAAACTTCGTCTTTGACTAGATTAATATATTCATAAACCTTGACAATTTAATAAAAACCGTGAAACGCAATTTATAAAAGAGATCACTAATTCTGAATTGATAAATATTTTAAATCTGCATGACTTTATTCCGACTGATATATCTTTGCTAGCATGAATAAATATGAACAGCGATCAATTTAATTTACGAATACGTACATATACATTCATTAATTAAGATCTGAAAAAATTCGTTATATTCTTTCCCAAATGATTATTGCGTGAGTTTTATTTTGATATCAAGGACTAATAACTTTAGTTTTCCATCATATTTAGTCAATCTAGATTTATGTCAAGAAATCTCTGAATTGTCATTCTCGAGGACTATGTTGAAAATGCTACAATACCTCACAATGCTTAGGTAGGACGTCAATGATGGCAGAAACAATGGACATTTCGATTAGAATTTGAATAGGACGAAACGTGAAACGTTACGTGTGTGGATATAACGAGCATTAGACGCGAATTATTTGTTCGATGATAATACGATAAATATATGGAATTAAACCGTGTGTTTGCATCGTCGACATGTGATCTAGTTTCGAACCTAGAATATATTTATTTCAAACGTGATTTACCTGCTTTGCAAATTCCTCCAACAACTGTGTAATGGCTCTTACATTGACATGTGTTATTAGCGCCAGGAGTGGTTGCTTTACATTCAGCATATTGGTCGCTGCATCCACTAATAGTGTTGCACGATGAATTCAAATCTGTTAAATAAATTGTTTAGTTTTATTAACTGAACGTCGCATAGGAAATTAAGAGCACCAATTCATTTTAAAGAGACACAAGTCCTGCATTAGCTACTTCAAGTTTCGTCCACTCTGCAGATAAATACAATATCTATTCTTACCTTATAAAATGTTGTTGAAGATTTTAACGCCATCATTCAGCACACGATAGGCTTTACGTGGCGGCCAGTATTATTGGTGGAAGACGGACCTGGGGAAACCCCAGAAAGATTCACCGACCCACCAGAAGCTTCTGGCAAGCTTTCTCACAAAACTACATTAGCCCAATCTTAGACTTGAACCCACGCAGACAGAGGTGAGATGGCAGTGATCCGTAACGGAAATCGCTTTAGACCACTCGGCCATTTGCCCCACACAATCGCCCCACCCCCCACCACCCGTTAGAAGTTAATTATGGATTCAGAGGTATTCTTCCAAAATAAGTTTTTTATTCAACTTATCAGATTGAAATTCTCGTTATCGTGAGACAGCAGGGCACAAAATAAGATCCCAGTAATGCAAGATAGTATCTTCATGATTAGAGTAATACAATAACTTCTTTTATATTCTGATTGTGGAGACGCATACTCCGGAATAAACAAATCATATGATCTTAACTTTGTTGTGTTCTTGTGAAACCATTAATATGGTACAGTGTAGCTCAATAAATGTTTGTTTTTTCGGTTGCCCCCACCGAGAACAAATTAGGTAATTAGTGTCGAGCAATTGTTTTGAACTGCTTTGTTTAGGAATACACTAACGTGACTAAACCAGGATAAATCAAAGCTAGCATGGTGGCGCGATGCAATTGTTTATGTGCATGCAAGATGAATTATGTGCGATAGCCAATTTTCATGATTCCTTTGATGAATTCATTGATGACACACTAAAATCAGGTAAACAATGGAACATAAGAAGTGGCTAAATTGAGACCGGTTTTATTGATAATTTCAACAAAATTAAACCTATGTGATTTCATTCAGCCTGACATGTTAATTCCGCTTTTTTTAACAGCATATCATCGTGACACTAAATAGCAAATATCCATAAATAACCACAATATACATAGCAATGTCTTTTTCAGTTATCATCAACAGACATGAACGCCCAAACACTTTTTCAATTTTCAGAATGAATATTTTAACTATTGCAGCATATATACAACAACTGATCTGACGGTACGAGGACTCATTATAACCATTTGATATTTTTGCAAACAACAATACATATACTACCATATCTTGCAATACGCATCTAGGGCAAAAACGAGAGACGAACAATGAATATTACTTTGCATGTTGAAAATGAAGTCAAAGTATATCTTGATTTCAAGTCTGTATGCAGCTGTTCCTGTAGGGGAAACATTATTTCAATGTTTATAGGAGTAGAGCAATTTAAACGTTGTCCTCCTTAATATTTATTATTAAGAGAAATAACATATTTCAAACATATCTAACCTGCTTTGCAAATTCCTCCAAAAGCCGAATAATTGGTCTTACACTGACAGGTAGCATTAGTGCCAGAGGTAGGTTCTTTGCATTCAGCATATTCGTCGCTGCATCCAATATTGGTGGTACAGGATGAATTCAAATCTGTCAAGCAAAGGTTTAAAACATTAACTGCTCGCAAGACCTGAACGAATAGATTAAGGCCTCGTCTTATTCAGCAAGCAGTTATTGTCTAATTTGACATGTGTAGTTACACCAAACTTATAGATAAAGTCAAATATGAATTTAAATATTGACGTAATAATTAGGAATCTAGCACCTTCCTTTTAAAAAATGAACTTCTTAACTCATGCCGCCGGCTAGTTATTGGAGTTCTTGTTGGTAAGCAATGGACAAAAAGCAATACCAAAATGTTAGACCATTTCGTCATGCTTAGTGTAAAAGCCTCTGTATTCTTCTCACAGTGGAGAAATATGTTCAGAAACATGAACTAAAGGTCTGAATGATTTATATTTCAATTTTTCATAATTTATATCATACATTATAGCTGCATATCGGTTTGGTTTGTTTTTGTTGATCTCCGGCACTTCGACAAACGTTTAGCATTAGGCGTCAATGCAACTGGAGTAAAGTGATGTTTAACGAACATAGTATCTGATCCGAGCTGGAAATAAGATAACACTGAATGTCAATGAGAAATCAGCTCCATATCAATCAAAGGTCAAACACTAGTTTTGTACGGTGGAATTGAAACAGCTCGACTGTCTGTTTCAGTTGCTTAAGGGATTTGCCTGTGAAATGATTGCACACGTTCATCATTAAGCCTTATTGTGTTGCACTAACGTACATAGAGGAGAGAAGAAATAAATATTCGAATGTTGAAGGTATGGACAATGTCAGATAGTGTAGATATAAAACAATACTAATAAACAGTGTTATATCAGTGAGACTAGCGTATATGACTATCAATGGCAATACACACTTCATTTCCTATGTAGTAATTCATGTTATGATGTTAAAGGTAGAGCAAATCCGATCGTAAAGCTGATTCGATTTGTATTGGAAATGCAGTCTTTAATTATTAGCTCTTGTATATATCAACATATTGATAACGTTGATGTACGTTCTTACCGTCGCCAATAAAGTTCATTTCTGTTTGAAATGTTCCAGTTTGAATTAGTTTCGCTGTTGTATTAGACATTAATTGGCCGTATCAGTATAATGAACAACTTAAAAAGCAATTCTGAAAGTCGCGTCGGTGACAATCGACCGGGGATTGTTTGAAAATTCTTGTAAAATGTAAAGGACTGCTACAGTTGTAGAATAAAGATACAATTAATTTCGAAATGTTCTCGAATGTCATGGTAATCACGAATGAATTTGTTTATGTACATCGTAGTAACGACATTTTAAAATAGCTAACCGCCGCAAGCAACGCGTGTTTGACACTTCTTTGCAGCTATACATATTATGCTAGACGGTAAAAAATATATGCGGATAAGAAAATACTGTGCTAAACATCTGCTTTACACTCAATAATTTGAGGCAAAGATATCAGTTTGTAATATTTTAAATCCCAACAGTCGTGTGCAAACATATTTCGTCCGTTCGATTCAAAAACAGATTTGAGTATACAAGGTTGAAATATGAGCATTATGTCATTAGTAAAAGAGAAGGAAACTTCGTCTTTGACTAGATTAATATATTCATAAACCTTGACAATTTAATAAAAACCGTGAAACGCGATTTATAAAAGAGATCACTAATTCTGAATTGATAAATATTTTAAATCTGCATGACTTTATTCCGACTGATATATCTTTGCTAGCATGAATAAATATGAACAGCAATCAATTTAATTTACAAATACATACATATACATTCATTAATTAAGATCTGAAAAAATTCGTTATATTCTTTCCCAAATGATTATTGCGTGAGTTTTATTTTGATATCAAGGACTAATAACTTTAGTTTTCCATCATATTTAGTCAATCTAGATTTATGTCAAGAAATCTCTGAATTGTCATTCTCGAGGACTATGTTGAAAATGCTACAATACCTCACAATGCTTAGGTAGGACGTCAATGATGGCAGAAACAATGGACATTTCGATTAGAATTTGAATAGGACGAAACGTGAAACGTTACGTGTGTGGATATAACGAGCATTAGACGCGAATTATTTGTTCGATGATAATACGATAAATATATGGAATTAAACCGTGTGTTTGCATCGTCGACATGTGATCTAGTTTTGAACCTAGAATATATTTATTTCAAACGTGATTTACCTGCTTTGCAAATTCCTCCAACAACTGTGTAATGGCTCTTACATTGACATGTGTTATTAGCGCCAGGAGTGGTTGCTTTACATTCAGCATATTGGTCGCTGCATCCACTAATAGTGTTGCACGATGAATTCAAATCTGTTAAATAAATTGTTTAGTTTTATTAACTGAACGTCGCATAGGAAATTAAGAGCACCAATTCATTTTAAAGAGACACAAGTCCTGCATTAGCTACTTCAAGTTTCGTCCACTCTGCAGATAAATACAATATCTATTCTTACCTTATAAAATGTTGTTGAAGATTTTAACGCCATCATTCAGCACACGATAGGCTTTACGTGGCGGCCAGTATTATTGGTGGAAGACGGACCTGGGGAAACCCCAGAAAGATTCACCGACCCACCAGAAGCTTCTGGCAAGCTTTCTCACAAAACTACATTAGCCCAATCTTAGACTTGAACCCACGCAGACAGAGGTGAGATGGCAGTGATCCGTAACGGAATTCGCTTTAGACCACTCGGCCATTTGCCCCACACAATCGCCCCACCCCCCACCACCCGTTAGAAGTTAATTATGGATTCAGAGGTATTCTTCCAAAATACGTTTTTTATTCAACTTATCAGATTGAAATTTTCGTTATCGTGAGACAGCAGAGCACAAAATAAGATCCAAGTAATGCAAGATAGTATCTTCATGATTAGAGTAATACAATAACTCCTTTTATATTCTGATTGTGGAGACGCATACTCCGGAATAAACAAATCATATGATCTTAACTTTGTTGTGTTCTTGTGAAACCATTAATATGATACAGTGTAGCTCAATAAATGTTTGTTTTTTCGGTTGCCCCCACCGAGAACAAATTAGGTAATTAGTGTCGAGCAATTGTTTTGAACTTTTTTGTTTAGGAATACACTAACGTGACTAAACCAGGATAAATCAAAGCTAGCATGGTGGCGCGATGCAATTGTTTATGTGCATGCAAGATGAATTATGTGCGATAGCCAATTTTCATGATTCCTTTGATGAATTCATTGATGACACACTAAAATCAGGTAAACAATGGAACATAAGAAGTGGCTAAATTGAGACCGGTTTTATTGATAATTTCAACAAAATTAAACCTATGTGATTTCATTCAGCCTGACATGTTAATTCCGCTTTTTTTAACAGCATATCATCGTGACACTAAATAGCAAATATCCATAAATAACCACAATATACATAGCAATGTCTTTTTCAGTTATCATCAACAGACATGAACGCCCAAACACTTTTTCAATTTTCAGAATGAATATTTTAACTATTGCAGCATATATACAACAACTGATCTGACGGTACGAGGACTCATTATAACCATTTGATATTTTTGCAAACAACAATACATATACTACCATATCTGGCAATACTCATCTAGGGCAAAAACGAGAGACGAACAATGAATATTACTTTGCATGTTGAAAATGAAGTCAAAGTATATCTTGATTTCAAGTCTGTATGCAGCTGTTCCTGTAGGGGAAACATTATTTCAATGTTTATAGGAGTAGAGCAATTTAAACGTTGTCCTCCTTAATATTTATTATTAAGAGAAATAACATATTTCAAACATATCTAACCTGCTTTGCAAATTCCTCCAAAAGCCGAATAATTGGTCTTACACTGACAGGTAGCATTAGTGCCAGAGGTAGGTTCTTTGCATTCAGCATATTCGTCGCTGCATCCAATATTGGTGGTACAGGATGAATTCAAATCTGTCAAGCAAAGGTTTAAAACATTAACTGCTCGCAAGACCTGAACGAATAGATTAAGGCCTCGTCCTATTCAGCAAGCAGTTATTGTCTAATTTGACATGTGTAGTTACACCAAACTTATAGATAAAGTCAAATATGAATTTAAATATTGACGTAATAATTAGGAATCTAGCACCTTCCTTTTAAAAAATGAACTTCTTAACTCATGCCGCCGGCTAGTTATTGGAGTTCTTGTTGGTAAGCAATGGACAAAAAGCAATACCAAAATGTTAGACCATTTCGTCATGCTTAGTGTAAAAGCCTCTGTATTCTTCTCACAGTGGAGAAATATGTTCAGAAACATAAACTAAAGGTTTGAATGATTTATATTTCAATTTTTCATAATTTATATCATACATTATAGCTGCATATCGGTTTGGTTTGTTTTTGTTGATCTCCGGCACTTCGACAAACGTTTAGCATTAGGCGTCAATGCAACTGGAGTAAAGTGATGTTTAACGAACATAGTATCTGATCCGAGCTGGAAATAAGATAACACTGAATGTCAATGAGAAATCAGCTCCATATCAATCAAAGGTCAAACACTAGTTTTGTACGGTGGAATTGAAACAGCTCGACTGTCTGTTTCAGTTGCTTAAGGGATTTGCCTGTGAAATGATTGCACACGTTCATCATTAAGCCTTATTGTGTTGCACTAACGTACATAGAGGAGAGAAGAAATAAATATTCGAATGTTGAAGGTATGGACAATGTCAGATAGTGTAGATATAAAACAATACAAATAAACAGTGTTATATCAGTGAGACTAGCGTATATGACTATCAATGGCAATACACACTTCATTTCCTATGTAGTAATTCATGTTATGATGTTAAAGGTAGAGCAAATCCGATCGTAAAGCTGATTCGATTTGTATTGGAAATGCAGTCTTTAATTATTAGCTCTTGTATATATCAACATGATGATAACGTTGATGTACGTTCTTACCGTCGCCAATAAAGTTCATTTCTGTTTGAAATGTTCCAGTTTGAATTAGTTTCGCTGTTGTATTAGACATTCATTGGCCGTATCAGTATAATGAACAACTTAAAAAGCAATTCTGAAAGTCGCGTCGGTGACAATCGACCGGGGATTGTTTGAAAATTCTTGTAAAATGTAAAGGACTGCTACAGTTGTAGAATAAAGATACAATTAATTTCGAAATGTTCTCGAATGTCATGGTAATCACGAATGAATTTGTTTATGTACATCGTAGTAACGACATTTTAAAATAGCTAACCGCCGCAAGCAGCGCGTGTTTGACACTTCTTTGCAGCTATACATATTATGCTAGACGGTAAAAAAATATATGCGGATAAGAAAATACTGTGCTAAACATCTGCTTTACACTCAATAATTTGAGGCAAAGATATCAGTTTGTAATATTTTAAATCTCAACAGTCGTGTGCAAACATATTTCGTCCGTTCGATTCAAAAACAGATTTGAGTATACAAGGTTGAAATATGAGCATTATGTCATTAGTAAAAGAGAAGGAAACTTTGTCTTTGTCTAGATTATTATATTCATAAACTTTGACAATTTAATAAAAACCGTGAAACGCGATTTATAAAAGAGATCACTAATTCTGAATTGATAAATATTTTAAATCTGCAGGACTTTATTCCGACTGATATATCTTTGCTAGCATGAATAAATATGAACAGCAATCAATTTAATTTACAAATACATACATATACATTCATTAATTAAGATCTGAAAAAATTCGTTATATTCTTTCCCAAATGATTATTGCGTGAGTTTTATTTTGATATCAAGGACTAATAACTTTAGTTTTCCATCATATTTAGTCAATCTAGATTTATGTCAAGAAATCTCTGAATTGTCATTCTCGAGGACTATGTTGAAAATGCTACAATACCTCACAATGCTTAGGTAGGACGTCAATGATGGCAGAAACAATGGACATTTCGATTAGAATTTGAATAGGACGAAACGTGAAACGTTACGTGTGTGGATATAACGAGCATTAGACGCGAATTATTTGTTCGATGATAATACGATAAATATATGGAATTAAACCGTGTGTTTGCATCGTCGACATGTGATCTAATTTTGAACCTAGAATATATTTATTTCAAACGTGATTTACCTGCTTTGCAAATTCCTCCAACAACTGTGTAATGGCTCTTACATTGACATGTGTTATTAGCGCCAGGAGTGGTTGCTTTACATTCAGCATATTGGTCGCTGCATCCACTAATAGTGTTGCACGATGAATTCAAATCTGTTAAATAAATTGTTTAGTTTTATTAACTGAACGTCGCATAGGAAATTAAGAGCACCAATTCATTTTAAAGAGACACAAGTCCTGCATTAGCTACTTCAAGTTTCGTCCACTCTGCAGATAAATACAATATCTATTCTTACCTTATAAAATGTTGTTGAAGATTTTAACGCCATCATTCAGCACACGATAGGCTTTACGTGGCGGCCAGTATTATTGGTGGAAGACGGACCTGGGGAAACCCCAGAAAGATTCACCGACCCACCAGAAGCTTCTGGCAAGCTTTCTCACAAAACTACATTAGCCCAATCTTAGACTTGAACCCACGCAGACAGAGGTGAGATGGCAGTGATCCGTAACGGAATTCGCTTTAGACCACTCGGCCATTTGCCCCACACAATCGCCCCACCCCCCACCACCCGTTAGAAGTTAATTATGGATTCAGAGGTATTCTTCCAAAATACGTTTTTTATTCAACTTATCAGATTGAAATTTTCGTTATCGTGAGACAGCAGGGCACAAAATAAGATCCCAGTAATGCAAGATAGTATCTTCATGATTAGAGTAATACAATAACTCCTTTTATATTCTGATTGTGGAGACGCATACTCCGGAATAAACAAATCATATGATCTTAACTTTGTTGTGTTCTTGTGAAACCATTAATATGATAAAGTGTAGCTCAATAAATGTTTGTTTTTTCGGTTGCCCCCACCGAGAACAAATTAGGTAATTAGTGTCGAGCAATTGTTTTGAACTGCTTTGTTTAGGAATACACTAACGTGACTAAACCAGGATAAATCAAAGCTAGCATGGTGGCGCGATGCAATTGTTTATGTGCATGCAAGATGAATTATGTGCGATAGCCAATTTTCATGATTCCTTTGATGAATTCATTGATGACACACTAAAATCAGGTAAACAATGGAACATAAGAAGTGGCTAAATTGAGACCGGTTTTATTGATAATTTCAACAAAATTAAACCTATGTGATTTCATTCAGCCTGACATGTTAATTCCGCTTTTTTTAACAGCATATCATCGTGACACTAAATAGCAAATATCCATAAATAACCACAATATACATAGCAATGTCTTTTTCAGTTATCATCAACAGACATGAACGCCCAAACACTTTTTCAATTTTCAGAATGAATATTTTAACTATTGCAGCATATATACAACAACTGATCTGACGGTACGAGGACTCATTATAACCATTTGATATTTTTGCAAACAACAATACATATACTACCATATCTGGCAATACTCATCTAGGGCAAAAACGAGAGACGAACAATGAATATTACTTTGCATGTTGAAAATGAAGTCAAAGTATATCTTGATTTCAAGTCTGTATGCAGCTGTTCCTGTAGGGGAAACATTATTTCAATGTTTATAGGAGTAGAGCAATTTAAACGTTGTCCTCCTTAATATTTATTATTAAGAGAAATAACATATTTCAAACATATCTAACCTGCTTTGCAAATTCCTCCAAAAGCCGAATAATTGGTCTTACACTGACAGGTAGCATTAGTGCCAGAGGTAGGTTCTTTGCATTCAGCATATTCGTCGCTGCATCCAATATTGGTGGTACAGGATGAATTCAAATCTGTCAAGCAAAGGTTTAAAACATTAACTGCTCGCAAGACCTGAACGAATAGATTAAGGCCTCGTCTTATTCAGCAAGCAGTTATTGTCTAATTTGACATGTGTAGTTACACCAAACTTATAGATAAAGTCAAATATGAATTTAAATATTGACGTAATAATTAGGAATCTAGCACCTTCCTTTTAAAAAATGAACTTCTTAACTCATGCCGCCGGCTAGTTATTGGAGTTCTTGTTGGTAAGCAATGGACAAAAAGCAATACCAAAATGTTTGACCATTTTGTCATGCTTAGTGTAAAAGCCTCTGTATTCTTCTCAAAGTGGAGAAATATGTTCAGAAACATGAACTAAAGGTCTGAATGATTTATATTTCAATTTTTCATAATTTATATCATACATTATAGCTGCATATCGGTTTGGTTTGTTTTTGTTGATCTCCGGCACTTCGACAAACGTTTAGCATTAGGCGTCAATGCAACTGGAGTAAAGTGATGTTTAACGAACATAGTATCTGATCCGAGCTGGAAATAAGATAACACTGAATGTCAATGAGAAATCAGCTCCATATCAATCAAAGGTCAAACACTAGTTTTGTACGGTGGAATTGAAACAGCTCGACTGTCTGTTTCAGTTGCTTAAGGGATTTGCCTGTGAAATGATTGCACACGTTCATCATTAAGCCTTATTGTGTTGCACTAACGTACATAGAGGAGAGAAGAAATAAATATTCGAATGTTGAAGGTATGGACAATGTCAGATAGTGTAGATATAAAACAATACAAATAAACAGTGTTATATCAGTGAGACTAGCGTATATGACTATCAATGGCAATACACACTTCATTTCCTATGTAGTAATTCATGTTATGATGTTAAAGGTAGAGCAAATCCGATCGTAAAGCTGATTCGATTTGTATTGGAAATGCAGTCTTTAATTATTAGCTCTTGTATATATCAACATATTGATAACGTTGATGTACGTTCTTACCGTCGCCAATAAAGTTCATTTCTGTTTGAAATGTTCCAGTTTGAATTAGTTTCGCTGTTGTATTAGACATTCATTGGCCGTATCAGTATAATGAACAACTTAAAAAGCAATTCTGAAAGTCGCGTCGGTGACAATCGACCGGGGATTGTTTGAAAATTCTTGTAAAATGTAAATGACTGCTACAGTTGTAGAATAAAGATACAATTAATTTCGAAATGTTCTCGAATGTCATGGTAATCACGAATGAATTTGTTTATGTACATCGTAGTAACGACATTTTAAAATAGCTAACCGCCGCAAGCAACGCGTGTTTGACACTTCTTTGCAGCTATACATATTATGCTAGACGGTAAAAAATATATGCGGATAAGAAAATACTGTGCTAAACATCTGCTTTACACTCAATAATTTGAGGCAAAGATATCAGTTTGTAATATTTTAAATCCCAACAGTCGTGTGCAAACATATTTCGTCCGTTCGATTAAAAAACAGATTTGAGTATACAAGGTTGAAATATGAGCATTATGTCATTAGTAAAAGAGAAGGAAACTTCGTCTTTGACTAGATTAATATATTCATAAACCTTGACAATTTAATAAAAACCGTGAAACGCGATTTATAAAAGAGATCACTAATTCTGAATTGATAAATATTTTAAATCTGCATGACTTTATTCCGACTGATATATCTTTGCTAGCATGAATAAATATGAACAGCAATCAATTTAATTTACAAATACATACATACACATTCATTAATTAAGATCTGAAAAAATTCGTTATATTCTTTCCCAAATGATTATTGCGTGAGTTTTATTTTGATATCAAGGACTAATAACTTTAGTTTTCCATCATATTTAGTCAATCTAGATTTATGTCAAGAAATCTCTGAATTGTCATTCTCGAGGACTATGTTGAAAATGCTACAATACCTCACAATGCTTAGGTAGGACGTCAATGATGGCAGAAACAATGGACATTTCGATTAGAATTTGAATAGGACGAAACGTGAAACGTTACGTGTGTTGATATAACGAGCATTAGACGCGAATTATTTGTTCGATGATAATACGATAAATATATGGAATTAAACCGTGTGTTTGCATCGTCGACATGTGATCTAGTTTTGAACCTAGAATATATTTATTTCAAACGTGATTTACCTGCTTTGCAAATTCCTCCAACAACTGTGTAATGGCTCTTACATTGACATGTGTTATTAGCGCCAGGAGTGGTTGCTTTACATTCAGCATATTGGTCGCTGCATCCACTAATAGTGTTGCACGATGAATTCAAATCTGTTAAATAAATTGTTTAGTTTTATTAACTGAACGTCGCATAGGAAATTAAGAGCACCAATTCATTTTAAAGAGACACAAGTCCTGCATTAGCTACTTCAAGTTTCGTCCACTCTGCAGATAAATACAATATCTATTCTTACCTTATAAAATGTTGTTGAAGATTTTAACGCCATCATTCAGCACACGATAGGCTTTACGTGGCGGCCAGTATTATTGGTGGAAGACGGACCTGGGGAAACCCCAGAAAGATTCACCGACCCACCAGAAGATTCTGGCAAGCTTTCTCACAAAACTACATTAGCCCAATCTTAGACTTGAACCCACGCAGACAGAGGTGAGATGGCAGTGATCCGTAACGGAATTCGCTTTAGACCACTCGGCCATTTGCCCCACACAATCGCCCCACCCCCCACCACCCGTTAGAAGTTAATTATGGATTCAGAGGTATTCTTCCAAAATACGTTTTTTATTCGACTTATCAGATTGAAATTTTCGTTATCGTGAGACAGCAGGGCACAAAATAAGATCCCAGTAATACAAGATAGTATCTTCATGATTAGAGTAATACAATAACTCCTTTTATATTCTGATTGTGGAGACGCATACTCCGGAATAAACAAATCATATGATCTTAGCTTTGTTGTGTTCTTGTGAAACCATTAATATGATACAGTGTAGCTCAATAAATGTTTGTTTTTTCGGTTGCCCCCACCGAGAACAAATTAGGTAATTAGTGTCGAGCAATTGTTTTGAACTGCTTTGTTTAGGAATACACTAACGTGACTAAACCAGGATAAATCAAAGCTAGCATGGTGGCGCGGTGCAATTGTTTATGTGCATGCAAGATGAATTATGTGCGATAGCCAATTTTCATGATTCCTTTGATGAATTCATTGATGACACACTAAAATCAGGTAAACAATGGAACATAAGAAGTGGCTAAATTGAGACCGGTTTTATTGATAATTTCAACAAAATTAAACCTATGTGATTTCATTCAGCCTGACATGTTAATTCCGCTTTTTTTAACAGCATATCATCGTGACACTAAATAGCAAATATCCATAAATAACCACAATATACATAGCAATGTCTTTTTCAGTTATCATCAACAGACATGAACGCCCAAACACTTTTTCAATTTTCAGAATGAATATTTTAACTATTGCAGCATATATACAACAACTGATCTGACGGTACGAGGACTCATTATAACCATTTGATATTTTTGCAAACAACAATACATATACTACCATATCTTGCAATACTCATCTAGGGCAAAAACGAGAGACGAACAATGAATATTACTTTGCATGTTGAAAATGAAGTCAAAGTATATCTTGATTTCAAGTCTGTATGCAGCTGTTCCTGTAGGGGAAACATTATTTCAATGTTTATAGGAGTAGAGCAATTTAAACGTTGTCCTCCTTAATATTTATTATTAAGAGAAATAACATATTTCAAACATATCTAACCTGCTTTGCAAATTCCTCCAAAAGCCGAATAATTGGTCTTACACTGACAGGTAGCATTAGTGCCAGAGGTAGGTTCTTTGCATTCAGCATATTCGTCGCTGCATCCAATATTGGTGGTACAGGATGAATTCAAATCTGTCAAGCAAAGGTTTAAAACATTAACTGCTCGCAAGACCTGAACGAATAGATTAAGGCCTCGTCTTATTCAGCAAGCAGTTATTGTCTAATTTGACATGTGTAGTTACACCAAACTTATAGATAAAGTCAAATATGAATTTAAATATTGACGTAATAATTAGGAATCTAGCACCTTCCTTTTAAAAAATGAACTTCTTAACTCATGCCGCCGGCTAGTTATTGGAGTTCTTGTTGGTAAGCAATGGACAAAAAGCAATACCGAAATGTTAGACCATTTCGTCATGCTTAGTGTAAAAGCCTCTGTATTCTTCTCACAGTGGAGAAATATGTTCAGAAACATGAACTAAAGGTCTGAATGATTTATATTTCAATTTTTCATAATTTATATCATACATTATAGCTGCATATCGGTTTGGTTTGTTTTTGTTGATCTCCGGCACTTCGACAAACGTTTAGCATTAGGCGTCAATGCAACTGGAGTAAAGTGATGTTTAACGAACATAGTATCTGATCCGAGCTGGAAATAAGATAACACTGAATGTCAATGAGAAATCAGCTCCATATCAATCAAAGGTCAAACACTAGTTTTGTACAGTGGAATTGAAACAGCTCGACTGTCTGTTTCAGTTGCTTAAGGGATTTGCCTGTGAAATGATTACACACGTTCATCATTAAGCCTTATTGTGTTGCACTAACGTACATAGAGGAGAGAAGAAATAAATATTCGAATGTTGAAGGTATGGACAATGTCAGATAGTGTAGATATAAAACAATACAAATAAACAGTGTTATATCAGTGAGACTAGCGTATATGACTATCAATGGCAATACACACTTCATTTCCTATGTAGTAATTCATGTTATGATGTTAAAGGTAGAGCAAATCCGATCGTAAAGCTGATTCGATTTGTATTGGAAATGCAGTCTTTAATTATTAGCTCTTGTATATATCAACATATTGATAACGTTGATGTACGTTCTTACCGTCGCCAATAAAGTTCATTTCTGTTTGAAATGTTCCAGTTTGAATTAGTTTCGCTGTTGTATTAGACATTCATTGGCCGTATCAGTATAATGAACAACTTAAAAAGCAATTCTGAAAGTCGCGTCGGTGACAATCGACCGGGGATTGTTTGAAAATTCTTGTAAAATGTAAAGGACTGCTACAGTTGTAGAATAAAGATACAATTAATTTCGAAATGTTCTCGAATGTCATGGTAATGACGAATGAATTTGTTTATGTACATCGTAGTAACGACATTTTAAAATAGCTAACCGCCGCAAGCAGCGCGTGTTTGACACTTCTTTGCAGCTATACATATTATGCTAGACGGTAAAAAATATATGCGGATAAGAAAATACTGTGCTAAACATCTGCTTTACACTCAATAATTTGAGGCAAAGATATCAGTTTGTAATATTTTAAATCTCAACAGTCGTGTGCAAACATATTTCGTCCGTTCGATTCAAAAACAGATTTGAGTATACAAGGTTGAAATATGAGCATTATGTCATTAGTAAAAGAGAAGGAAACTTCGTCTTTGACTAGATTAATATATTCATAAACCTTGACAATTTAATAAAAACCGTGAAACGCGATTTATAAAAGAGATCACTAATTCTGAATTGATAAATATTTTAAATCTGCATGACTTTATTCCGACTGATATATCTTTGCTAGCATGAATAAATATGAACAGCAATCAATTTAATTTACAAATACATACATATACATTCATTAATTAAGATCTGAAAAAATTCGTTATATTCTTTCCCAAATGATTATTGCGTGAGTTTTATTTTGATATCAAGGACTAATAACTTTAGTTTTCCATCATATTTAGTCAATCTAGATTTATGTCAAGAAATCTCTGAATTGTCATTCTCGAGGACTATGTTGAAAATGCTACAATACCTCACAATGCTTAGGTAGGACGTCAATGATGGCAGAAACAATGGACATTTCGATCAGAATTTGAATAGGACGAAACGTGAAACGTTACGTGTGTGGATATAACGAGCATTAGACGCGAATTATTTGTTCGATGATAATACGATAAATATATGGAATTAAACCGTGTGTTTGCATCGTCGACATGTGATCTAGTTTTGAACCTAGAATATATTTATTTCAAACGTGATTTACCTGCTTTGCAAATTCCTCCAACAACTGTGTAATGGCTCTTACATTGACATGTGTTATTAGCGCCAGGAGTGGTTGCTTTACATTCAGCATATTGGTCGCTGCATCCACTAATAGTGTTGCACGATGAATTCAAATCTGTTAAATAAATTGTTTAGTTTTATTAACTGAACGTCGCATAGGAAATTAAGAGCACCAATTCATTTTAAAGAGACACAAGTCCTGCATTAGCTACTTCAAGTTTCGTCCACTCTGCAGATAAATACAATATCTATTCTTACTTTATAAAATGTTGTTGAAGATTTTAACGCCATCATTCAGCACACGATAGGCTTTACGTGGCGGCCAGTATTATTGGTGGAAGACGGACCTGGGGAAACCCCAGAAAGATTCACCGACCCACCAGAAGCTTCTGGCAAGCTTTCTCACAAAACTACATTAGCCCAATCTTAGACTTGAACCCACGCAGACAGAGGTGAGATGGCAGTGATCCGTAACGGAATTCGCTTTAGACCACTCGGCCATTTGCCCCACACAATCGCCCCACCCCCCACCACCCGTTAGAAGTTAATTATGGATTCAGAGGTATTCTTCCAAAATACGTTTTTTATTCAACTTATCAGATTGAAATTCTCGTTATCGTGAGACAGCAGGGCACAAAATAAGATCCCAGTAATGCAAGATAGTATCTTCATGATTAGAGTAATACAATAACTCCTTTTATATTCTGATTGTGGAGACGCATACTCCGGAATAAACAAATCATATGATCTTAACTTTGTTGTGTTCTTGTGAAACCATTAATATGATACAGTGTAGCTCAATAAATGTTTGTTTTTTCGGTTGCCCCCACCGAGAACAAATTAGGTAATTAGTGTCGAGCAATTGTTTTGAACTGATTTGTTTAGGAATACACTAACGTGACTAAACCAGGATAAATCAAAGCTACCATGGTGGCGCGATGCAATTGTTTATGTGCATGCAAGATGAAGTATGTGCGATAGCCAATTTTCATGATTCCTTTGATGAATTCATTGATGACACACTAAAATCAGGTAAACAATGGAACATAAGAAGTGGCTAAATTGAGACCGGTTTTATTGATAACTTCAACAAAATTAAACCTATGTGATTTCATTCAGCCTGACATGTTAATTCCGCTTTTTTTAACAGCATATCATCGTGACATTAAATAGCAAATATCCATAAATAACCACAATATACATAGCAATGTCTTTTTCAGTTATCATCAACAGACATGAACGCCCAAACACTTTTTCAATTTTCAGAATGAATATTTTAACTATTGCAGCATATATACAACAACTGATCTGACGGTACGAGGACTCATTATAACCATTTGATATTTTTGCAAACAACAATACATATACTACCATATCTTGCAATACTCATCTAGGGCAAAAACGAGAGACGAACAATGAATATTACTTTGCATGTTGAAAATGAAGTCAAAGTATATCTTGATTTCAAGTCTGTATGCAGCTGTTCCTGTAGGGGAAACATTATTTCAATGTTTATAGGAGTAGAGCAATTTAAACGTTGTCCTCCTTAATATTTATTATTAAGAGAAATAACATATTTCAAACATATCTAACCTGCTTTGCAAATTCCTCCAAAAGCCGAATAATTGGTCTTACACTGACAGGTAGCATTAGTGCCAGAGGTAGGTTCTTTGCATTCAGCATATTCGTCGCTGCATCCAATATTGGTGGTACAGGATGAATTCAAATCTGTCAAGCAAAGGTTTGAAACATTAACTGCTCGCAAGACCTGAACGAATAGATTAAGGCCTCGTCTTATTCAGCAAGCAGTTATTGTCTAATTTGACATGTGTAGTTACACCAAACTTATAGATAAAGTCAAATATGAATTTAAATATTGACGTAATAATTAGGAATCTAGCACCTTCCTTTTAAAAAATGAACTTCTTAACTCATGCCGCCGGCTAGTTATTGGAGTTCTTGTTGGTAAGCAATGGACAAAAAGCAATACCAAAATGTTAGACCATTTCGTCATGCTTAGTGTAAAAGCCTCTGTATTCTTCTCACAGTGGAGAAATATGTTCAGAAACATGAACTAAAGGTCTGAATGATTTATATTTCAATTTTTCATAATTTATATCATACATTATAGCTGCATATCGGTTTGGTTTGTTTTTGTTGATCTCCGGCACTTCGACAAACGTTTAGCATTAGGCGTCAATGCAACTGGAGTAAAGTGATGTTTAACGAACATAGTATCTGATCCGAGCTGGAAATAAGATAACACTGAATGTCAATGAGAAATCAGCTCCATATCAATCAAAGGTCAAACACTAGTTTTGTACGGTGGAATTGAAACAGCTCGACTGTCTGTTTCAGTTGCTTAAGGGATTTGCCTGTGAAATGATTGCACACGTTCATCATTAAGCCTTATTGTGTTGCACTAACGTACATAGAGGAGAGAAGAAATAAATATTCGAATGTTGAAGGTATGGACAATGTCAGATAGTGTAGATATAAAACAATACAAATAAACAGTGTTATATCAGTGAGACTAGCGTATATGACTATCAATGGCAATACACACTTCATTTCCTATGTAGGAATTCATGTTATGATGTTAAAGGTAGAGCAAATCCGATCGTAAAGCTGATTCGATTTGTATTGGAAATGCAGTCTTTAATTATTAGCTCTTGTATATATCAACATATTGATAACGTTGATGTACGTTCTTACCGTCGCCAATAAAGTTCATTTCTGTTTGAAATGTTCCAGTTTGAATTAGTTTCGCTGTTGTATTAGACATTCATTGGCCGTATCAGTATAATGAACAACTTAAAAAGCAATTCTGAAAGTCGCGTCGGTGACAATCGACCGGGGATTGTTTGAAAATTCTTGTAAAATGTAAAGGACTGCTACAGTTGTAGAATAAAGATACAATTAATTTCGAAATGTTCTCGAATGTCATGGTAATGACGAATGAATTTGTTTATGTACATCGTAGTAACGACATTTTAAAATAGCTAACCGCCGCAAGCAACGCGTGTTTGACACTTCTTTGCAGCTATACATATTATGCTAGACGGTAAAAAATATATGCGGATAAGAAAATACTGTGCTAAACATCTGCTTTACACTCAATAATTTGAGGCAAAGATATCAGTTTGTAATATTTTAAATCTCAACAGTCGTGTGCAAACATATTTCGTCCGTTCGATTCAAAAACAGATTTGAGTATACAAGGTTGAAATATGAGCATTATGTCATTAGTAAAAGAGAAGGAAACTTCGTCTTTGACTAGATTAATATATTCATAAACCTTGACAATTTAATAAAAACCGTGAAACGCGATTTATAAAAGAGATCACTAATTCTGAATTGATAAATATTTTAAATCTGCATGACTTTATTCCGACTGATATATCTTTGCTAGCATGAATAAATATGAACAGCAATCAATTTAATTTACAAATACGTACATATACATTCATGAATTAAGATCTGAAAAAATTCGTTATATTCTTTCCCAAATGATTATTGCGTGAGTTTTGTTTTGATATCAAGGACTAATAACTTTAGTTTTCCATCATATTTAGTCAATCTAGATTTATGTCAAGAAATCTCTGAATTGTCATTCTCGAGGACTATGTTGAAAATGCTACAATACCTCACAATGCTTAGGTAGGACGTCAATGATGGCAGAAACAATGGACATTTCGATTAAAATTTGAATAGGACGAAACGTGAAACGTTACGTGTGTGGATATAACGAGCATTAGACGCGAATTATTTGTTCGATGATAATACGATAAATATATGGAATTAAACCGTGTGTTTGCATCGTCGACATGTGATCTAGTTTTGAACCTAGAATATATTTATTTCAAACGTGATTTACCTGCTTTGCAAATTCCTCCAACAACTGTGTAATGGCTCTTACATTGACATGTGTTATTAGCGCCAGGAGTGGTTGCTTTACATTCAGCATATTGGTCGCTGCATCCACTAATAGTGTTGCACGATGAATTCAAATCTGTTAAATAAATTGTTTAGTTTTATTAACTGAACGTCGCATAGGAAATGAAGAGCACCAATTCATTTTAAAGAGACACAAGTCCTGCATTAGCTACTTCAAGTTTCGTCCACTCTGCAGATAAATACAATATCTAGTCTTACCTTATAAAATGTTGTTGAAGATTTTAACGCCATTATTCAGCACACGATAGGCTTTACGTGGCGGCCAGTATTATTGGTGGAAGACGGACCTGGGGAAACCCCAGAAAGATTCACCGACCCACCAGAAGCTTCTGGCAAGCTTTCTCACAAAACTACATTAGCCCAATCTTAGACTTGAACCCACGCAGACAGAGGTGAGATGGCAGTGATCCGTAACGGAATTCGCTTTAGACCACTCGGCCATTTGCCCCACACAATCGCCCCACCCCCCACCACCCGTTAGAAGTTAATTATGGATTCAGAGGTATTCTTCCAAAATACGTTTTTTATTCAACTTATCAGATTGAAATTCTCGTTATCGTGAGACAGCAGGGCACAAAATAAGATCCCAGTAATGCAAGATAGTATCTTCATGATTAGAGTAATACAATAACTCCTTTTATATTCTGATTGTGGAGACGCATACTCCGGAATAAACAAATCATATGATCTTAACTTTGTTGTGTTCTTATGAAACCATTAATATGATACAGTGTAGCTTAATAAATGTTTGTTTTTTCGGTTGCCCCCACCGAGAACAAATTAGGTAATTAGAGTCGAGCAATTGTTTTGAACTGCTTTGTTTAGGAATACACTAACGTGACTAAACCAGGATAAATCAAAGCTAGCATAGTGGCGCGATGCAATTGTTTATGTGCATGCAAGATGAATTATGTGCGATAGCCAATTTTCATGATTCCTTTGATGAATTCATTGATGACACACTAAAATCAGGTAAACAATGGAACATAAGAAGTGGCTAAATTGGGACCGGTTTTATTGATAATTTCAACAAAATTAAACCTATGTGATTTCATTCAGCCTGACATGTTAATTCCGCTTTTTTTAACAGCATATCATCGTGACACTAAATAGCAAATATCCATAAATAACCACAATATACATAGCAATGTCTTTTTCAGTTATCATCAACAGACATGAACGCCCAAACACTTTTTCAATTTTCAGAATGAATATTTTAACTATTGCAGCATATATACAACAACTGATCTGACGGTACGAGGACTCATTATAACCATTTGATATTTTTGCAAACAACAATACATATACTACCATATCTTGCAATACTCATCTAGGGCAAAAACGAGAGACGAACAATGAATATTACTTTGCATGTTGAAAATGAAGTCAAAGTATATCTTGATTTCAAGTCTGTATGCAGCTGTTCCTGTAGGGGAAACATTATTTCAATGTTTATAGGAGTAGAGCAATTTAAACGTTGTCCTCCTTAATATTTATTATTAAGAGAAATAACATATTTCAAACATATCTAACCTGCTTTGCAAATTCCTCCAAAAGCCGAATAATTGGTCTTACACTGACAGGTAGCATTAGTGCCAGAGGTAGGTTCTTTGCATTCAGCATATTCGTCGCTGCATCCAATATTGGTGGTACAGGATGAATTCAAATCTGTCAAGCAAAGGTTTGAAACATTAACTGCTCGCAAGACCTGAACGAATAGATTAAGGCCTCGTCTTATTCAGCAAGCAGTTATTGTCTAATTTGACATGTGTAGTTACACCAAACTTATAGATAAAGTCAAATATGAATTTAAATATTGACGTAATAATTAGGAATCTAGCACCTTCCTTTTAAAAAATGAACTTCTTAACTCATGCCGCCGGCTAGTTATTGGAGTTCTTGTTGGTAAGCAATGGACAAAAAGCAATACCAAAATGTTAGACCATTTCGTCATGCTTAGTGTAAAAGCCTCTGTATTTTTCTCACAGTGGAGAAATATGTTCAGAAACATGAACTAAAGGTCTGAATGATTTATATTTCAATTTTTCATAATTTATATCATACATTATAGCTGCATATCGGTTTGGTTTGTTTTTGTTGATCTCCGGCACTTCGACAAACGTTTAGCATTAGGCGTCAATGCAACTGGAGTAAAGTGATGTTTAACGAACATAGTATCTGATCCGAGCTGGAAATAAGATAACACTGAATGTCAATGAGAAATCAGCTCCATATCAATCAAAGGTCAAACACTAGTTTTGTACGGTGGAATTGAAACAGCTCGACTGTCTGTTTCAGTTGCTTAAGGGATTTGCCTGTGAAATGATTGCACACGTTCATCATTAAGCCTTATTGTGTTACACTAACGTACATAGAGGAGAGAAGAAATAAATATTCGAATGTTGAAGGTATGGACAATGTCAGATAGTGTAGATATAAAACAATACAAATAAACAGTGTTATATCAGTGAGACTAGCGTATATGACTATCAATGGCAATACACACTTCATTTCCTATGTAGTAATTCATGTTATGATGTTAAAGGTAGAGCAAATCCGATCGTAAAGCTGATTCGATTTGTATTGGAAATGCAGTCTTTAATTATTAGCTCTTGTATATATCAACATATTGATAACGTTGATGTACGTTCTTACCGTCGCCAATAAAGTTCATTTCTGTTTGAAATGTTCCAGTTTGAATTAGTTTCGCTGTTGTATTAGACATTCATTGGCCGTATCAGTATAATGAACAACTTAAAAAGCAATTCTGAAAGTCGCGTCGGTGACAATCGACCGGGGATTGTTTGAAAATTCTTGTAAAATGTAAAGGACTGCTACAGTTGTAGAATAAAGATACAATTAATTTCGAAATGTTCTCGAATGTCATGGTAATGACGAATGAATTTGTTTATGTACATCGTAGTAACGACATTTTAAAATAGCTAACCGCCGCAAGCAACGCGTGTTTGACACTTCTTTGCAGCTATACATATTATGTTAGACGGTAAAAAATATATGCGGATAAGAAAATACTGTGCTAAACATCTGCTTTACACTCAATAATTTGAGGCAAAGATATCAGTTTGTAATATTTTAAATCTCAACAGTCGTGTGCAAACATATTTCGTCCGTTCGATTAAAAAACAGATTTGAGTATACAAGGTTGAAATATGAGCATTATGTCATTAGTAAAAGAGAAGGAAACTTCGTCTTTGACTAGATTAATATATTCATAAACCTTGACAATTTAATAAAAACCGTGAAACGCGATTTATAAAAGAGATCACTAATTCTGAATTGATAAATATTTTAAATCTGCATGACTTTATTCCGACTGATATATCTTTGCTAGCATGAATAAATATGAACAGCAATCAATTTAATTGACAAATACATACATATACATTCATTAATTAAGATCTGAAAAAATTCGTTATATTCTTTCCCAAATGATTATTGCGTGAGTTTTATTTTGATATCAAGGACTAATAACTTTAGTTTTCCATCATATTTAGTCAATCTAGATTTATGTCAAGAAATCTCTGAATTGTCATTCTCGAGGACTATGTTGAAAATGCTACAATACCTCACAATGCTTAGGTAGGACGTCAATGATGGCAGAAACAATGGACATTTCGATTAGAATTTGAATAGGACGAAACGTGAAACGTTACGTGTGTGGATATAACGAGCATTAGACGCGAATTATTTGTTCGATGATAATACGATAAATATATGGAATTAAACCGTGTGTTTGCATCGTCGACATGTGATCTAGTTTTGAACCTAGAATATATTTATTTCAAACGTGATTTACCTGCTTTGCAAATTCCTCCAACAACTGTGTAATGGCTCTTACATTGACATGTGTTATTAGCGCCAGGAGTGGTTGCTTTACATTCAGCATATTGGTCGCTGCATCCACTAATAGTGTTGCACGATGAATTCAAATCTGTTAAATAAATTGTTTAGTTTTATTAACTGAACGTCGCATAGGAAATTAAGAGCACCAATTCATTTTAAAGAGACACAAGTCCTGCATTAGCTACTTCAAGTTTCGTCCACTCTGCAGATAAATACAATATCTATTCTTACTTTATAAAATGTTGTTGAAGATTTTAACGCCATCATTCAGCACACGATAGGCTTTACGTGGCGGCCAGTATTATTGGTGGAAGACGGACCTGGGGAAACCCCAGAAAGATTCACCGACCCACCAGAAGCTTCTGGCAAGCTTTCTCACAAAACTACATTAGCCCAATCTTAGACTTGAACCCACGCAGACAGAGGTGAGATGGCAGTGATCCGTAACGGAATTCGCTTTTGACCACTCGGCCATTTGCCCCACACAATCGCCCCACCCCCCACCACCCGTTAGAAGTTAATTATGGATTCAGAGGTATTCTTCCAAAATACGTTTTTTATTCAACTTATCAGATTGAAATTCTCGTTATCGTGAGACAGCAGGGCACAAAATAAGATCCCAGTAATGCAAGATAGTATCTTCATGATTAGAGTAATACAATAACTCCTTTTATATTCTGATTGTGGAGACGCATACTCCGGAATAAACAAATCATATGATCTTAACTTTGTTGTGTTCTTGTGAAACCATTAATATGATACAGTGTAGCTCAATAAATGTTTGTTTTTTCGGTTGCCCCCACCGAGAACAAATTAGGTAATTAGTGTCGAGCAATTGTTTTGAACTGCTTTGTTTAGGAATACACTAACGTGACTAAACCAGGATAAATCAAAGCTACCATGGTGGCGCGATGCAATTGTTTATGTGCATGCAAAGATGAAGTATGTGCGATAGCCAATTTTCATGATTCCTTTGATGAATTCATTGATGACACACTAAAATCAGGTAAACAATGGAACATAAGAAGTGGCTAAATTGAGACCGGTTTTATTGATAATTTCAACAAAATTAAACCTATGTGATTTCATTCAGCCTGACATGTTAATTCCGCTTTTTTTAACAGCATATCATCGTGACACTAAATAGCAAATATCCATAAATAACCACAATATACATAGCAATGTCTTTTTCAGTTATCATCAACAGACATGAACGCCCAAACACTTTTTCAATTTTCAGAATGAATATTTTAACTATTGCAGCATATATACAACAACTGATCTGACGGTACGAGGACTCATTATAACCATTTGATATTTTTGCAAACAACAATACATATACTACCATATCTTGCAATACTCATCTAGGGCAAAAACGAGAGACGAACAATGAATATTACTTTGCATGTTGAAAATGAAGTCAAAGTATATCTTGATTTCAAGTCTGTATGCAGCTGTTCCTGTAGGGGAAACATTATTTCAATGTTTATAGGAGTAGAGCAATTTAAACGTTGTCCTCCTTAATATTTATTATTAAGAGAAATAACATATTTCAAACATATCTAACCTGCTTTGCAAATTCCTCCAAAAGCCGAATAATTGGTCTTACACTGACAGGTAGCATTAGTGCCAGAGGTAGGTTCTTTGCATTCAGCATATTCGTCGCTGCATCCAATATTGGTGGTACAGGATGAATTCAAATCTGTCAAGCAAAGGTTTAAAACATTAACTGCTCGCAAAACCTGAACGAATAGATTAAGGCCACGTCTTATTCAGCAAGCAGTTATTGTCTAATTTGACATGTGTAGTTACACCAAACTTATAGATAAAGTCAAATATGAATTTAAATATTGACGTAATAATTAGGAATCTAGCACCTTCCTTTTAAAAAATGAACTTCTTAACTCATGCCGCCGGCTAGTTATTGGAGTTCTTGTTGGTAAGCAATGGACAAAAAGCAATACCAAAATGTTAGACCATTTCGTCATGCTTAGTGTAAAAGCCTCTGTATTCTTCTCACAGTGGAGAAATATGTTCAGAAACATGAACTAAAGGTCTGAATGATTTATATTTCAATTTTTCATAATTTATATCATACATTATAGCTGCATATCGGTTTGGTTTGTTTTTGTTGATCTCCGGCACTTCGACAAACGTTTAGCATTAGGCGTCAATGCAACTGGAGTAAAGTGATGTTTAACGAACATAGTATCTGATCCGAGCTGGAAATAAGATAACACTGAATGTCAATGAGAAATCAGCTCCATATCAATCAAAGGTCAAACACTAGTTTTGTACGGTGGAATTGAAACAGCTCGACTGTCTGTTTCAGTTGCTTAAGGGATTTGCCTGTGAAATGATTGCACACGTTCATCATTAAGCCTTATTGTGTTGCACTAACGTACATAGAGGAGAGAAGAAATAAATATTCGAATGTTGAAGGTATGAACAATGTCAGATAGTGTAGATATAAAACAATACAAATAAACAGTGTTATATCAGTGAGACTAGCGTATATGACTATCAATGGCAATACACACTTCATTTCCTATGTAGCAATTCATGTTATGATGTTAAAGGTAGAGCAAATCCGATCGTAAAGCTGATTCGATTTGTATTGGAAATGCAGTCTTTAATTATTAGCTCTTGTATATATCAACATATTGATAACGTTGATGTACGTTCTTACCGTCGCCAATAAAGTTCATTTCTGTTTGAAATGTTCCAGTTTGAATTAGTTTCGCTGTTGTATTAGACATTCATTGGCCGTATCAGTATAATGAACAACTTAAATAGCAATTCTGAAAGTCGCGTCGGTGACAATCGACCGGGGATTGTTTGAAAATTCTTGTAAAATGTAAAGGACTGCTACAGTTGTAGAATAAAGATACAATTAATTTCGAAATGTTCTCGAATGTCATGGTAATCACGAATGAATTTGTTTATGTACATCGTAGTAACGACATTTTAAAATAGCTAACCGCCGCAAGCAACGCGTGTTTGACACTTCTTTGCAGCTATACATATTATGCTAGACGGTAAAAAATATATGCGGATAAGAAAATACTGTGCTAAACATCTGCTTTACACTCAATAATTTGAGGCAAAGATATCAGTTTGTAATATTTTAAATCTCAACAGTCGTGTGCAAACATATTTCGTCCGTTCGATTCAAAAACAGATTTGAGTATACAAGGTTGAAATATGAGCATTATGTCATTAGTAAAAGAGAAGGAAACTTCGTCTTTGACTAGATTAATATATTCATAAACCTTGACAATTTAATAAAAACCGTGAAACGCGATTTATAAAAGAGATCACTAATTCTGAATTGATAAATATTTTAAATCTGCATGACTTTATTCCGACTGATATATCTTTGCTAGCATGAATAAATATGAACAGCAATTAATTTAATTTACAAATACATACATATACATTCATTAATTAAGATCTGAAAAAATTCGTTATATTCTTTCCCAAATGATTATTGCGTGAGTTTTATTTTGATATCAAGGACTAATAACTTTAGTTTTCCATCATATTTAGTCAATCTAGATTTATGTCAAGAAATCTCTGAATTGTCATTCTCGAGGACTATGTTGAAAATGCTACAATACCTCACAATGCTTAGGTAGGACGTCAATGATGGCAGAAACAATGGACATTTCGATTAGAATTTGAATAGGACGAAACGTGAAACGTTACGTGTGTGGATATAACGAGCATTAGACGCGAATTATTTGTTCGATGATAATACGATAAATATATGGAATTAAACCGTGTGTTTGCATCGTCGACATGTGATCTAGTTTTGAACCTAGAATATATTTATTTCAAACGTGATTTACCTGCTTTGCAAATTCCTCCAACAACTGTGTAATGGCTCTTACATTGACATGTGTTATTAGCGCCAGGAGTGGTTGCTTTACATTCAGCATATTGGTCGCTGCATCCACTAATAGTGTTGCACGATGAATTCAAATCTGTTAAATAAATTGTTTAGTTTTATTAACTGAACGTCGCATATGAAATTAAGAACACAAATTCATTTTAAAGAGACACAAGTCCTGCATTAGCTACTTCAAGTTTCGTCCACTCTGCAGATAAATACAATATCTATTCTTACCTTATAAAATGTTGTTGAAGATTTTAACGCCATCATTCAGCACACGATAGGCTTTACGTGGCGGCCAGTATTATTGGTGGAAGACGGACCTGGGGAAACCCCAGAAAGATTCACCGACCCACCAGAAGCTTCTGGCAAGCTTTCTCACAAAACTACATTAGCCCAATCTTAGACTTGAACCCACGCAGACAGAGGTGAGATGGCAGTGATCCGTAACGGAATTCGCTTTAGACCACTCGGCCATTTGCCCCACACAATCGCCCCACCCCCTACCTCCCGTTAGAAGTTAATTATGGATTCAGAGGTATTCTTCCAAAATACGTTTTTTATTCAACTTATCAGATTGAAATTCTCGTTATCGTGAGACAGCAGGGCACAAAATAAGATCCCAGTAATGCAAGATAGTATCTTCATGATTAGAGTAATACAATAACTCCTTTTATATTCTGATTGTGGAGACGCATACTCCGGAATAAACAAATCATATGATCTTAACTTTGTTGTGTTCTTGTGAAACCATTAATATGATACAGTGTAGCTCAATAAATGTTTGTTTTTTCGGTTGCCCCCACCGAGAACAAATTAGGTAATTAGTGTCGAGCAATTGTTTTGAACTGCTTTGTTTAGGAATACACTAACGTGACTAAACCAGGATAAATCAAAGCTAGCATGGTGGCGCGATGCAATTGTTTATGTGCATGCAAGATGAATTATGTGCGATAGCCAATTTTCATGATTCCTTTGATGAATTCATTGATGACACACTAAAATCAGGTAAACAATGGAACATAAGAAGTGGCTAAATTGAGACCGGTTTTATTGATAATTTCAACAAAATTAAACCTATGTGATTTCATTCAGCCTGACATGTTAATTCCGCTTTTTTTAACAGCATATCATCGTGACACTAAATAGCAAATATCCATAAATAACCACAATATACATAGCAATGTCTTTTTCAGTTATCATCAACAGACATGAACGCCCAAACACTTTTTCAATTTTCAGAATGAATATTTTAACTATTGCAGCATATATACAACAACTGATCTGACGGTACGAGGACTCATTATAACCATTTGATATTTTTGCAAACAACAATACATATACTACCATATCTTGCAATACTCATCTAGGGCAAAAACGAGAGACGAACAATGAATATTACTTTGCATGTTGAAAATGAAGTCAAAGTATATCTTGATTTCAAGTCTGTATGCAGCTGTTCCTGTAGGGGAAACATTATTTCAATGTTTATAGGAGTAGAGCAATTTAAACGTTGTCCTCCTTAATATTTATTATTAAGAGAAATAACATATTTCAAACATATCTAACCTGCTTTGCAAATTCCTCCAAAAGCCGAATAATTGGTCTTACACTGACAGGTAGCATTAGTGCCAGAGGTAGATTCTTTGCATTCAGCATATTCGTCGCTGCATCCAATATTGGTGGTACAGGATGAATTCAAATCTGTCAAGCAAAGGTTTAAAACATTAACTGCTCGCAAGACCTGAACGAATAGATTAAGGCCTCGTCTTATTCAGCAAGCAGTTATTGTCTAATTTGACATGTGTAGTTACACCAAACTTATAGATAAAGTCAAATATGAATTTAAATATTGACGTAATAATTAGGAATCTAGCACCTTCCTTTTAAAAAATGAACTTCTTAACTCATGCCGCCGGCTAGTTATTGGAGTTCTTGTTGGTAAGCAATGGACAAAAAGCAATACCAAAATGTTAGACCATTTCGTCATGCTTAGTGTAAAAGCCTCTGTATTCTTCTCACAGTGGAGAAATATGTTCAGAAACATGAACTAAAGGTCTGAATGATTTATATTTCAATTTTTCATAATTTATATCATACATTATAGCTGCATATCGGTTTGGTTTGTTTTTGTTGATCTCCGGCACTTCGACAAACGTTTAGCATTAGGCGTCAATGCAACTGGAGTAAAGTGATGTTTAACGAACATAGTATCTGATCCGAGCTGGAAATAAGATAACACTGAATGTCAATGAGAAATCAGCTCCATATCAATCAAAGGTCAAACACTAGTTTTGTACGGTGGAATTGAAACAGCTCGACTGTCTGTTTCAGTTGCTTAAGGGATTTGCCTGTGAAATGATTGCACACGTTCATCATTAAGCCTTATTGTGTTGCACTAATGTACATAGAGTAGAGAAGAAATAAATATTCGAATGTTGAAGGTATGGACAATGTCAGATAGTGTAGATATAAAACAATACAAATAAACAGTGTTATATCAGTGAGACTAGCGTATATGACTATCAATGGCAATACACACTTCATTTCCTATGTAGTAATTCATGTTATGATGTTAAAGGTAGAGCAAATCCGATCGTAAAGCTGATTCGATTTGTATTGGAAATGCAGTCTTTAATTATTAGCTCTTGTATATATCAACATATTGATAACGTTGATGTACGTTCTTACCGTCGCCAATAAAGTTCATTTCTGTTTGAAATGTTCCAGTTTGAATTAGTTTCGCTGTTGTATTAGACATTCATTGGCCGTATCAGTATAATGAACAACTTAAAAAGCAATTCTGAAAGTCGCGTCGGTGACAATCGACCGGGGATTGTTTGAAAATTCTTGTAAAATGTAAAGGACTGCTACAGTTGTAGAATAAAGATACAATTAATTTCGAAATGTTCTCGAATGTCATGGTAATCACGAATGAATTTGTTTATGTACATCGTAGTAACGACATTTTAAAATAGCTAACCGCCGCAAGCAACGCGTGTTTGACACTTCTTTGCAGCTATACATATTATGCTAGACGGTAAAAAATATATGCGGATAAGAAAATACTGTGCTAAACATCTGCTTTACACTCAATAATTTGAGGCAAAGATATCAGTTTGTAATATTTTAAATCTCAACAGTCGTGTGCAAACATATTTCGTCCGTTCGATTCAAAAACAGATTTGAGTATACAAGGTTGAAATATGAGCATTATGTCATTAGTAAAAGAGAAGGAAACTTCGTCTTTGACTAGATTAATATATTCATAAACCTTGACAATTTAATAAAAACCGTGAAACGCGATTTATAAAAGAGATCACTAATTCTGAATTGATAAATATTTTAAATCTGCATGACTTTATTCCGACTGATATATCTTTGCTAGCATGAATAAATATGAACAGCAATCAATTTAATTTACAAATACATACATATACATTCATTAATTAAGATCTGAAAAAATTCGTTATATTCTTTCCCAAATGATTATTGCGTGAGTTTTATTTTGATATCAAGGACTAATAACTTTAGTTTTCCATCATATTTAGTCAATCTAGATTTATGTCAAGAAATCTCTGAATTGTCATTCTCGAGGACTATGTTGAAAATGCTACAATACCTCACAATGTTTAGGTAGGACGTCAATGATGGCAGAAACAATGGACATTTCGATTAGAATTTGAATAGGACGAAACGTGAAACGTTACGTGTGTGGATATAACGAGCACTAGACGCGAATTATTTGTTCGATGATAATACGATAAATATATGGAATTAAACCGTGTGTTTGCATCGTCGACATGTGATCTAGTTTTGAACCTAGAATATATTTATTTTAAACGTGATTTACCTGCTTTGCAAATTCCTCCAACAACTGTGTAATGGCTCTTACATTGACATGTGTTATTAGCGCCAGGAGTGGTTGCTTTACATTCAGCATATTGGTCGCTGCATCCACTAATAGTGTTGCACGATGAATTCAAATCTGTTAAATAAATTGTTTAGTTTTATTAACTGAACGTCGCATAGGAAATTAAGAGCACCAATTCATTTTAAAGAGACACAAGTCCTGCATTAGCTACTTCAAGTTTCGTCCACTCTGCAGATAAATACAATATCTATTCCTACCTTATAAAATGTTGTTGAAGATTTTAACGCCATCATTCAGCACACGATAGGCTTTACGTGGCGGCCAGTATTATTGGTGGAAGACGGACCTGGGGAAACCCCAGAAAGATTCACCGACCCACCAGAAGCTTCTGGCAAGCTTTCTCACAAAACTACATTAGCCCAATCTTAGACTTGAACCCACGCAGACAGAGGTGAGATGGCAGTGATCCGTAACGGAATTCGCTTTAGACCACTCGACCATTTGCCCCACACAACCGCCCCACCCCCCACCACCCGTTAGAAGTTAATTATGGATTCAGAGGTATTCTTCCAAAATACGTTTTTAATTCAACTTATCAGATTGAAATTCTCGTTATCGTGAGACAGCAGGGCACAAAATAAGATCCCAGTAATGCAAGATAGTATCTTCATGATTAGAGTAATACAATAACTCCTTTTATATTCTGATTGTGGAGACGCATACTCCGGAATAAACAAATCATATGATCTTAACTTTGTTGTGTTCTTGTGAAACCATTAATATGATACAGTGTAGCTCAATAAATGTTTGTTTTTTCGATTGCCCCCACCGAGAACAAATTAGGTAATTAGTGTCGAGCAATTGTTTTGAACTGCTTTGTTTAGGAATACACTAACGTGACTAAATCAGGATAAATCAAAGCTAGCATGGTGGCGCGATGCAATTGTTTATGTGCATGCAAGATGAATTATGTGCGATAGCCAATTTTCATGATTCCTTTGATGAATTCATTGATGACACACTAAAATCAGGTAAACAATGGAACATAAGAAGTGGCTAAATTGAGACCGGTTTTATTGATAATTTCAACAAAATTAAACCTATGTGATTTCATTCAGCCTGACATGTTAATTCCGCTTTTTTTAACAGCATATCATCGTGACACTAAATAGCAAATATCCATAAATAACGACAATATACATAGCAAGGTCTTTTTCAGTTATCATCAACAGACATGAACGCCCAAACACTTTTTCAATTTTCAGAATGAATATTTTAACTATTGCAGCATATATACAACAACTGATCTGACGGTACGAGGACTCATTATAACCATTTGATATTTTTGCAAACAACAATACATATACTACCATATCTTGCAATACTCATCTAGGGCAAAAACGAGAGACGAACAATGAATATTACTTTGCATGTTGAAAATGAAGTCAAAGTATATCTTGATTTCAAGTCTGTATGCAGCTGTTCCTGTAGGGGAAACATTATTTCAATGCTTATAGGAGTAGAGCAATTTAAACGTTGTCCTCCTTAATATTTATTATTAAGAGAAATAACATATTTCAAACATATCTAACCTGCTTTGCAAATTCCTCCAAAAGCCGAATAATTGGTCTTACACTGACAGGTAGCATTAGTGCCAGAGGTAGGTACTTTGCATTCAGCATATTCGTCGCTGCATCCAATATTGGTGGTACAGGATGAATTCAAATCTGTCAAGCAAAGGTTTGAAACATTAACTGCTCGCAAGACCTGAACGAATAGATTAAGGCCTCGTCTTATTCAGCAAGCAGTTATTGTCTAATTTGACATGTGTAGTTACACCAAACTTATAGATAAAGTCAAATATGAATTTAAATATTGACGTAATAATTAGGAATCTAGCACCTTCCTTTTAAAAAATGAACTTCTTAACTCATGCCGCCGGCTAGTTATTGGAGTTCTTGTTGGTAAGCAATGGACAAAAAGCAATACCAAAATGTTAGACCATTTCGTCATGCTTAGTGTAAAAGCCTCTGTATTCTTCTCACAGTGGAGAAATATGTTCAGAAACATGAACTAAAGGTCTGAATGATTTATATTTCAATTTTTCATAATTTATATCATACATTATAGCTGCATATCGGTTTGGTTTGTTTTTGTTGATCTCCGGCACTTCGACAAACGTTTAGCATTAGGCGTCAATGCAACTGGAGTAAAGTGATGTTTAACGAACATAGTATCTGATCCGAGCTGGAAATAAGATAACACTGAATGTCAATGAGAAATCAGCTCCATATCAATCAAAGGTCAAACACTAGTTTTGTACGGTGGAATTGAAACAGCTCGACTGTCTGTTTCAGTTGCTTAAGGGATTTGCCTGTGAAATGATTGCACACGTTCATCATTAAGCCTTATTGTGCTGCACTAACGTACATAGAGGAGAGAAGAAATAAATATTCGAATGTTGAAGGTATGGACAATGTCAGATAGTGTAGATATAAAACAATACAAATAAACAGTGTTATATCAGTGAGACTAGCGTATATGACTATCAATGGCAATACACACTTCATTTCCTATGTAGTAATTCATGTTATGATTTTAAAGGTAGAGCAAATCCGATCGTAAAGCTGATTCGATTTGTATTGGAAATGCAGTCTTTAATTATTAGCTCTTGTATATATCAACATATTGATAACGTTGATGAACGTTCTTACCGTCGCCAATAAAGTTCATTTCTGTTTGAAATGTTCCAGTTTGAATTAGTTTCGCTGTTGTATTAGACATTCATTGGCCGTATCAGTATAATGAACAACTTAAAAAGCAATTCTGAAAGTCGCGTCGGTGACAATCGACCGGGGATTGTTTGAAAATTCTTGTAAAATGTAAAGGACTGCTACAGTTGTAGAATAAAGATACAATTAATTTCGAAATGTTCTCGAATGTCATGGTAATCACGAATGAATTTGTTTATGTACATCGTAGTAACGACATTTTAAAATAGCTAACCGCCGCAAGCAACGCGTGTTTGACACTTCTTTGCAGCTATACATATTATGCTAGACGGTAAAAAATATATGCGGATAAGAAAATACTGTGCTAAACATCTGCTTTACACTCAATAATTTGAGGCAAAGATATCAGTTTGTAATATTTTAAATCTCAACAGTCGTGTGCAAACATATTTCGTCCGTTCGATTCAAAAACAGATTTGAGTATACAAGGTTGAAATATGAGCATTATGTCATTAGTAAAAGAGAAGGAAACTTCGTCTTTGACTAGATTAATATATTCATAAACCTTGACAATTTAATAAAAACCGTGAAACGCGATTTATAAAAGAGATCACTAATTCTGAATTGATAAATATTTTAAATCTGCATGACTTTATTCCGACTGATATATCTTTGCTAGCATGAATAAATGTGAACAGCAATCAATTTAATTTACAAATACATACATATACATTCAATAATTAAGATCTGAAAAAATTCGTTATATTCTTTCCCAAATGATTATTGCGTGAGTTTTATTTTGATATCAAGGACTAATAACTTTAGTTTTCCATCATATTTAGTCAATCTAGATTTATGTCAAGAAATCTCTGAATTGTCATTCTCGAGGACTATGTTGAAAATGCTACAATACCTCACAATGCTTAGGTAGGACGTCAATGATGGCAGAAACAATGGACATTTCGATTAGAATTTGAATAGGACGAAACGTGAAACGTTACGTGTGTGGATATAACGAGCATTAGACGCGAATTATTTGTTCGATGATAATACGATAAATATATGGAATTAAACCGTGTGTTTGCATCGTCGACATGTGATCTAGTTTTGAACCTAGAATATATTTATTTCAAACGTGATTTACCTGCTTTGCAAATTCCTCCAACAACTGTGTAATGGCTCTTACATTGACATGTGTTATTAGCGCCAGGAGTGGTTGCTTTACATTCAGCATATTGGTCGCTGCATCCACTAATAGTGTTGCACGATGAATTCAAATCTGTTAAATAAATTGTTTAGTTTTATTAACTGAACGTCGCATAGGAAATTAAGAGCACCAATTCATTTTAAAGAGACACAAGTCCTGCATTAGCTACTTCAAGTTTCGTCCACTCTGCAGATAAATACAATATCTATTCTTACCTTATAAAATGTTGTTGAAGATTTTAACGCCATCATTCAGCACACGATAGGCTTTACGTGGCGGCCAGTATTATTGGTGGAAGACGGACCTGGGGAAACCCCAGAAAGATTCACCGACCCACCAGAAGCTTCTGGCAAGCTTTCTCACAAAACTACATTAGCCCAATCTTAGACTTGAACCCACGCAGACAGAGGTGAGATGGCAGTGATCCGTAACGGAATTCGCTTTAGACCACTCGGCCATTTGCCCCACACAATCGCCCCACCCCCCACCACCCGTAAGAAGTTAATTATGGATTCAGAGGTATTCTTCCAAAATACGTTTTTTATTCAACTTATCAGATTGAAGTTTTCGTTATCGTGAGACAGCAGGGCACAAAATAAGATCCCAGTAATGCAAGATAGTATCTTCATGATTAGAGTAATACAATAACTCCTTTTATATTCTGATTGTGGAGACGCATACTCCGGAATAAACAAATCATATGATCTTAACTTTGTTGTGTTCTTGTGAAACCATTAATATGATACAGTGTAGCTCAATAAATGTTTGTTTTTTCGGTTGCCCCCACCGAGAACAAATTAGGTAATTAGTGTCGAGCAATTGTTTTGAACTGCTTTGTTTAGGAATACACTAACGTGACTAAACCAGGATAAATCAAAGCTAGCATGGTGGCGCGATGCAATTGTTTATGTGCATGCAAGATGAATTATGTGCGATAGCCAATTTTCATGATTCCTTTGATGAATTCATTGATGACACACTAAAATCAGGTAAACAATGGAACATAAGAAGTGGCTAAATTGAGACCGGTTTTATTGATAATTTCAACAAAATTAAACCTATGTGATTTCATTCAGCCTGACATGTTAATTCCGCTTTTTTTAACAGCATATCATCGTGACACTAAATAGCAAATATCCATAAATAACCACAATATACATAGCAATGTCTTTTTCAGTTATCATCAACAGACATGAACGCCCAAACACTTTTTCAATTTTCAGAATGAATATTTTAACTATTGCAGCATATATACAACAACTGATCTGACGGTACGAGGACTCATTATAACCATTTGATATTTTTGCAAACAACAATACATATACTACCATATCTTGCAATACTTATCTAGGGCAAAAACGAGAGACGAACAATGAATATTACTTTGCATGTTGAAAATGAAGTCAAAGTATATCTTGATTTCAAGTCTGTATGCAGCTGTTCCTGTAGGGGAAACATTATTTCAATGTTTATAGGAGTAGAGCAATTTAAACGTTGTCCTCCTTAATATTTATTATTAAGAGAAATAACATATTTCAAACATATCTAACCTGCTTTGCAAATTCCTCCAAAAGCCGAATAATTGGTCTTACACTGACAGGTAGCATTAGTGCCAGAGGTAGGTTCTTTGCATTCAGCATATTCGTCGCTGCATCCAATATTGGTGGTACAGGATGAATTCAAATCTGTCAAGCAAAGGTTTAAAACATTAACTGCTCGCAAGACCTGAACGAATAGATTAAGGCCTCGTCTTATTCAGCAAGCAGTTATTGTCTAATTTGACATGTGTAGTTACACCAAACTTATAGATAAAGTCAAATATGAATTTAAATATTGACGTAATAATTAGGAATCTAGCACCTTCCTTTTAAAAAATGAACTTCTTAACTCATGCCGCCGGCTAGTTATTGGAGTTCTTGTTGGTAAGCAATGGACAAAAAGCAATACCAAAATGTTAGACCATTTCGTCATGCTTAGTGTAAAAGCCTCTGTATTCTTCTCACAGTGGAGAAATATGTTCAGAAACATGAACTAAAGGTCTGAATGATTTATATTTCAATTTTTCATAATTTATATCATACATTATAGCTGCATATCGGTTTGGTTTGTTTTTGTTGATCTCCGGCACTTCGACAAACGTTTAGCATTAGGCGTCAATGCAACTGGAGTAAAGTGATGTTTAACGAACATAGTATCTGATCCGAGCTGGAAATAAGATAACACTGAATGTCAATGAGAAATCAGCTCCATATCAATCAAAGGTCAAACACTAGTTTTGTACGGTGGAATTGAAACAGCTCGACTGTCTGTTTCAGTTGCTTAAGGGATTTGCCTGTGAAATGATTGCACACGTTCATCATTAAGCCTTATTGTGTTGCACTAACGTACATAGATGAGAGAAGAAATGAATATTCGAATGTTGAAGGTATGGACAATGTCAGATAGTGTAGATATAAAACAATACAAATAAACAGTGTTATATCAGTGAGACTAGCGTATATGACTATCAATGGCAATACACACTTCATTTCCTATGTAGTAATTCATGTTATGATGTTAAAGGTAGAGCAAATCCGATCGTAAAGCTGATTCGATTTGTATTGGAAATGCAGTCTTTAATTATTAGCTCTTGTATATATCAACATATTGATAACGTTGATGTACGTTCTTACCGTCGCCAATAAAGTTCATTTCTGTTTGAAATGTTCCAGTTTGAATTAGTTTCGCTGTTGTATTAGACATTCATTGGCCGTATCAGTATAATGAACAACTTAAAAAGCAATTCTGAAAGTCGCGTCGGTGACAATCGACCGGGGATTGTTTGAAAATTCTTGTAAAATGTAAAGGACTGCTACAGTTGTAGAATAAAGATACAATTAATTTCGAAATGTTCTCGAATGTCATGGTAATCACGAATGAATTTGTTTATGTACATCGTAGTAACGACATTTTAAAATAGCTAACCGCCGCAAGCAACGCGTGTTTGACACTTCTTTGCAGCTATACATATTATGCTAGACGGTAAAAAATATATGCGGATAAGAAAATACTGTGCTAAACATCTGCTTTACACTCAATAATTTGAGGAAAAGATATCAGTTTGAGCAGCAGAGAGGGTGAACAGACCACGATTTCAAGCAAAAATAAGGCTTCCAGATCACGATTTCGAACAAAATATGGCCTATAGATAACGTTTTCGAACAAAATATCAGGTTTCCAACAAATCTCATTTAACCAAAAAAAAGTCTCCATTTTTGCAAAAACGGAGATTTTACGATTTTTCAATCAATTTTGCTCGCAACGATGTGGTCATCTACCCTCTCTGCTGCTAAAGTTTTCAGTTCTGGGTTAATAATTCTTTTACGATTTTAACCGAATATTTGATCAAGTCCGATACGATATCGTGTCCGAGGATCATGTAGATTTATTGTTGCGAATCTGTGCGGAGTCGACTGAGCATGACTAAAGAAATCTCGAAATTGATTGAAGTCCATATTAGAACACCATGTCTGCCAAATATTTCTAAGAGTTTGAGTATCAACTCCGTTGAATACAGAAAGAATATTGCAGTTATCTCTGATGACTTTTGGAACCTGAGTGTAGCGTTGAGTGACATATATCACGTCAGTGTTTTTGTGACGCCCACGGGAAAATATTCTAGCAGGATTTTTTTGTTTATCCAACATTATATCGTCGTATACGACTAAATTGTTAATATCTCCATCAATATCATCAATACTCGGTGCTTCATCGATATCGGTTATAAAATCAATGGCGTTCTCACCCTTAATTTCTGATGCATTCTCGTTAAAATCCTTTAACACTTCATAACATCGTTGATCATCTACGCTAGGGGCAATTAAATACAACTTATCCCACTTCATCCATCTCATTATTAAATTGAGCAATAATTGCGTTTTACCGGATCCAGATGGCCCGATTATAATCATCCGGATAGAGTTTGGTAGCGCTGCATGATGCTTAATTGGTTCTCTTGTTTTAGTCGCTGAAAAATCAATTATATCCATATTTCTATACATAAATTATGGATCTATATTGTGTGAAGTGTAAAACGCGTACTGGCACAGATGATGTGACGACGGTTACAACTAAAAATAAGCGATCAGCGCTTTCTGGTAAATGCGTGCAATGTGGTACAAAGAAATTTAGATTTGTGTCTATGAGATCTGATTTTAAAAAAACGAGGAGGTGATATCGCAGCCAAATTGGCAAAGCTCCCTGGAACCCCATGGGCAAAGTACCCCGGAGAAAAGCACCTCCCAGGATATAGCTACTGTGGACCGGGAACCAGACTTGATATCAGACTCAATGATCAAAATCAACCCAACCCCGGTGAAGAACCAATAAACGCCATTGATAAGGCCTGTCACCTTCATGATGTTGCTTATAAAAGCAGCAACCTGCAACACAGGCATCTAGCAGATGTGAAATTAATTCATGCGTTAAATGCTATTCCTGATAAATCCTTCAAAGAAAAATTGTCTTCATTTTTGATAAAATCGGCTATGAAAAGTAAATTGATGTTAGGTGCTGGTAATTAATAATATGGAATCAATTTATTATTCCCCAAGAGGATACTGGAGGGGTAAATCAGCAGTCCATAAACTCGCTAGTGCTGCAAAAGTGAAAAAAACCACTGCGGCTAATTGGTTATCCAAACAGGCACTATGGCAAATTTATCTACCACCGCCTAAACAAATTCAATTCTCGCATTTTGATGTGACCGCTCCTAATGAAGTTCATCAGGCTGATATATTATATCTGCCACATGATCGTGGTTACAAATATGCGTTAACCGTAGTTGATATTGCAAGTCGATACAAAGAAGCAGAACCGTTAAAAACAAAATCAGCCACTGAAGTCGCTTCTGCATTTGAAAGGATTTATCGACGAGGTCCTCTGAACTGGCCAAATCTATTGCAGGTTGATCCTGGCAAGGAATTTCAGGGTGTAGTGTTATCAACAATGAAACATCACAATGTCACAATACGACGAGGGCATACTGCGTTACATCGCGATCAGGCCATTGTAGAACGATTTAATCGGACGATTGCTGAGCGGTTATTTGGATATCAATACGCAAAAGAATTCATCCAAGAAAAAAGATCCCGTGAATGGGTTAAAAGATTACCATCTGTGATTACAGCACTGAATAACGAGATTACTAGAACAATCAACATGAAACCTATCAACGCTATTAAAAAGAAGTCTATACCCGTACAACCACAAAAAGATTTCAAAGAACCAATTCTTGGTAGTAGTGTCATTGTGAGGTACTTATACGAACCAGGAGAGCTTGAAGGGGGTAGAAAAAGGGCTACTGATCCTATTTGGAGCGTCACTATGCATAAGATATCTAGTATAACACGATCAACTGGTAGACCTCCAGTCTATAAACTGGATTCAACTGCCCCTCAGCGGGGTTTTACTCGACAACAACTACAAGTGATTCCCGAGGATACTCAATTGCCACCGCATGGTCTTAACTAGCACCGTTGCGTCTATTGCACTCAAGACAAGTCAACATCACATTGTTTCTGACATGACCGAGATAGTTATTTTTTCTGTCTACGGTGAATTGGCGAGGATCCTTATCCGAATACTGCCAACGCATTATACAATTGCAACTCGCGCAGTGATTATTCTGTTGTTTCTTCAAAGTGATTATTAGTTCAGCATCAATATCAAATTCTCGTTGTTTTTTTTTGTCCTGTTGTTTGTAACCGGAGAGTTTTTTATTAATGATGCTAACATCAATATCACTTATTGTTGTGTCATTATCATCGAAAACAACTCTTCGAAGTTGATTTATGTTTCGTACTCTGGATACTGCGAGATAGATTAAATTCGACCATTCGATGTGATTATCCACCATCCAAACAATTGTATTCGATATAGTCAATCCCTGTGAAGAGTGTATTGTTGCTGCGTATCCTAGCGTCCACGGGGATTTATTAGCACGCAATGCATCTTCAACGACATTGATATCAACCAGCACAATATCATTTAATACAAGAATTTGTTTTTCACTCTGTCCTGGAATATCAACTTCAATGTTTTGTTTTCGTGTATCCGATGGCCTATAACAAAGGGGTACTGGAAGCGTTGCAAATTTTTCTTTATGCAATTCAAATAACTTCATCTGAAGTGTATCCCTGACTATTTTTCTACTTGCAATGATCAAATCGTTTGGTCTCCACGCTTCCCAGAAATCATTCATTGGGGTTTCTGAAATCACTTCACGCGCTATTTCGCATTGGATTCTATCCGGTTGTAATCTAATTAGCGCTTTGAACTCGCGTAATCGTTCATCAAGTGATCTATAATCAGTGGTGATTTCTTCATAGTAGTCTACAAAACCCTTTAGCCATTCATGTGGAGATGCACCGACAAATGGTGGTGGTTGGCCTTGATCACCGCACATGACGACTTTTGTGTTTTTGTTTAACAACCACTCAAGAAATGTTTTTAATACATCTAATGACACTGTGCATATTTCATCCCAAATTATGATTTCAGGAATGAATTTATCACCCATACGCTCAGGAGTCCATTTGTCACCCTTCCATTGAAAAAAACTGTGATAAGTGCAAGCATTTACCCCTCGTTGTATCATCTCTCTGGCGAGTCTGTGAGTCGGTGTTAGCACAATCATGTTAGAAACGCTAGCGTTTCCACGACGAAATAATTCAATTGCACGAGTTGTCTTTCCTGACCCACCACAACCGTTTAAATAAACTGTCTTATATCTACATACTGGATCAGATACCGGTGGTGCATTAGAAAATTCTGATTGAATTTCAATACGGTTACAACAAAGATATTTATCATCCATGGCAACGTCTGCGGATTCACAATACTCATGTAGCATCTCCTTTTTAAATCGCCAACGCCCCCAATTTTCTTCGGGATCTGTGAATGCCGCTACAGCTGATTTGTACTTATTGTGTATATACATCGAATCAGTGGCCACTCTAACCGCGGTATTAGGAAATCTATTTATCATCGAAAATAGATTAATAGAAGCATAGGCTAACATTGAACTTCTCAAATGTGTGTACTGGGAATTATATCCATCACAGTAGGTAACAACCGTACCTAATTTCTCACCATTGGATAGAAAAGCATCCTTACGGGATACAAGTTTTCCCTGTTTCATTAAATCCGCTACAATAAATCGTATTCAGCGACATCTATGATCAACCGCGAAGAGTATTTTACGTTGTCGTATCGTCCACCCTGGGTAAATTTACCGATTATTCTTCTTCCGAGATCTTTTGCTTGTTCTTTTTTAATTTCAAATAACTTCTTAGACCAATTTATGATTTCTTCTTCACTGAAATCTGGAAACTGTTTTCGTAGTTCGTTGATTATTCTATCTAGATCGGGTTGTGGTAGCCAAACTTCTTTCTGAGCTCGATAGCATATAATAGCCTCGGAAACAATCAACGATATTAGCATACCACAATCAATCATATATCTCAATAGCACTATTGGCATCCAGTGTTTTTCAGATAGGTGTCTACCGAGCCAAACATAACTACACGGATGTAACCCTGTAGCTAATTCGAATGATATCACACGAGCGAATCCGGTTAAATCAAAATCAGGCAATGGTCCATTAATCGCAACACGAGTCATTTCATGCGTGGGGTGTCCAAATCGTTTGAAGTACTCAGCGCATTCCCCATATCCGAGAAAACTTCCGGGATAACACGCGGATATATCAATTGAAATCATACCATCACGTGAGTATTTCGTATTCCACAGTCCTCCATGACCAAATATGACGCAGCTCGATTTAACATCCTCGAGAAAATCACTTCGTGTTGGACGCCATGAGTTTTTCTCTCTTGCAAAGTGAGCTACCACTGATAGAATAGTAAAACTATCCGTGAGTAGTTTTTCATGGGAATTCTCCGGTGAAAAATCACTAGCGATTTTTCTCATTCTATTATCTAATTCTTCAACGCGATATAATTCACCATTTGGTTTTACAAATTGATCGAATTCTTCATCACTTCTAAGTAACCACACTGACACAGGATCATCCTTACACAACGCATGAATAGCATCGAATAATCTCTCTTCATAGAAAACATCCCCGACGAACTCCTTAGGGATATATTTCACGGTTCTATCTCGTGGAAATATTGTTACCGCAGGTGTCCACGCGTGTTTGTTATGATCAATAATCTGTATTGGGGCTCCTCGCGATTGATATTTCGGTTCGTATAATACTTCTCCGGTTATTGTTGTTACTGATATTGGGAATTTTAATGATGCTTCTAATTTAGCTATATCAGAAATCTTTGCACCATGCTGTTTCACTGTCAGTTCCCACTCGGTTATTTTCCTACGTCGCAGATCAGTTAGTTTATTTCCTCGGGATGCATTTGTGAAGTGTTCTATTATTCGTTCTGCTACACAATTCAGTGAACTAGAATATTTCATAGGTGCTAGTTTTGCGATATCGGGTTTATCATTTAACGGATATATCCCATAAACCATTGCTGTTACGGGATAAGATCTTTCGTAGTATGGCTTATCGATTCCGGTTAGAATTCCTGGTTTGGAATCTCTACTCACAATGACAGCTTTTTTATTCTTGAGGATTGGTTCAAATGTATCCCTAATAATCCATTTACCATCGACTTCGATAATGAATTTGATTCGGAAAAAATGCCGTTTTTCCCCAACACGTGAAATTATCACTGCTGCTTTTTCATCATTCATGGTAGCGTCAACAACACCATCAATTCGAAATGTTGACCAACAATAAGATGCTCCATCACGCTTAAATTCATTAAAACAGTCTCTGATTTTACTAATCATGGCTTTATCAAGAATTGTATTCTTTGGTGTATTAGAAACTATATCGAGATTGAATTGAGCATCTTTCCAGGGATAATCTCTCTTGGACGTTTTTTTTGGTTTATCGAGATTAAATCTAGGATTGATTTTCAATAATCTCTTAAACTCTTTCATGTTTCCGTCTATTGGACGTTTTTTGGGTTTATCGAGATTAAATCTAGGATTGATTTTCAATAATCTCTTAAACTCTTTCATGTTTCCGTCTCTTGGACGTTTGTTACGTTTTTTGGGTCTATCGAGATTAAATCTAGGATTGATTTTCAATAATCTCTTAAACTCTTTCATGTTTCCGTCTATTGGACGTTTTTTGGGTCTATCGAGATTAAATCTAGGATTGATTTTTAATAATCTCTTAAACTCCTTATCAGCATTTTTCGAAGGCGTTCTCCTTAATTCCCTCATGCTATAATTAAAACAAGCATTTAAATGAAAGATTTTTATATAATGAATCACTGCAAGTGGCTTATGATTGGATCAGTAACCCCGTGTAACAAATCATGCAGAAATGAGTTTTGTGGGTATCATATGCAAAGCTTTCGTCGTGGAAGCCTTGGTCCGTTACCCTGTATTCTATGTGGAGTTGGGGTCAGGGGAAAATCTCAGTTGTGTCTAAATTGCGGTGGTAAGCGATACAGGGAGTTGAAGCGATATTATGATAAAAGAATAAAAAATGGACAATCAATCAGAAATTTTGACCCTGAAAAGGTCCTTGACCCTGACAACATCAAGGATAAAATCATAAGAACCCCTCAAGACTACATTGAAAGATTCATTATTGAACCAAACGATAAATTAGACAAACAATAGTATAATATATAAATGAACCAAGAATTCAGACCACACCCAGTGATCACAAATTATGAAGCATCAAGTGATGGTGTTGTAAGAAACCGCAGACTGAAGAAACCAGTTGGTTCTGTGAATAATCAAGGGTATTTGATGTTTGGTGCTGGAAAGAAGACATATTACTGCCATCGTTTCGTGTACGAGTGTTTCCATGGATTGATCGAGGATGATTCTGTCATTGATCACAAGGATTCTAATCCGAAAAACAATTCTTTATCAAATCTGCAAGCTATCACACAAAGTGAGAATTTGAAAAGAGGAGAGACTGGCACTTGTTCAAATAAAGCGAGACCCGTAAAATCTTTGAATACAATAACTAACGAAGAAAAAATATTTCAATCATTATATGAAGCCGGTAGGCACTTCGATATTTGTAGAGCCTCAGTACGATATGTTGCAGAGGGGGTTTATCGATCTGCGTTTTCAAAAAATCGCGGACAGAAAATTAAATTTAGTTATGTCTAATGCGTCATATTTTTCATTTAGAAATATATCATTATTATAGAATAATGAATTCTGAAAACATGAATAGCATCATATCCGAGATTTCAAAATTGAAAAGTTGGGATATTGAACTATCAGATGGGTTAAATCCTGATCAAATCATGTCTGATTTTCAGGATATAGAATACGGAGTTAGCACTAACAAGTATATGCTACCAAAGAAGTATGCGCTCATCAAAAGAATTCAGAATTCTATTCGGGACTCTCTCGCATTTTCCAGTGACGTAAGTGTGTTCGCTCCATCGTAGAACGAATACGAAAAGAATTGGGGTACGAATACGAATTGAAAAAGGAGGTTAATTCTAAAGTTAGAAACCTACGAGCGTTAATTCAAGAAAATGAACAATTTTGACCGTGACCGATCTTCAAAGAGATTTTGATTGTGACTGACCCTCAGAGAGATTTTCATTTTTTTTTTAGCATTGTTTGATTGAAAATGTCAAATCGATAGGCCGTTAATGGATGGTTCTTTCGATACGATTGTTCAGATTGATCAATAGAAAAGTGGGGAAAGTGTGGTATTAATTATTTTATATACAATTTCCACACTTCCCTCATCAATGATAACGCCGTTAAAACGCTTCTACGGTGATTCCATCACTGGTGTTAAAAATCATCCGAAGTGTTGAATTAACTGAAAATTGTTTTACAATTGAAAAATTGTTTGCGATTTCAAATAATGGTCAATGAAGCATTAACGACCCGATTGGCTCGTGAACGACTTGATGCAATCAAGAAATTTTTACCAATTCGCGACTCTGTAAGAAATAAACTGCAACAACGACAGAGTTTCCAAACTGATTTTGCTGTGGGGTCTGAAGAATTGTTTAAACCAGTAACCACAGCGACGAAAGGGATAGAGCGTGCTATACTAGGAGATGTTCCGGAGACGGGAAAATCTGTTATCGGTGAACTCGAAAAAATAGCAGGGAAAGCTGAACAAACAAAACAAATGGAATCAAAAGAAATAGTAGATGATTTACGCGTGATATTTAACGAGGCGGGGTTAGCAAAAATGAATAAGACTGATCCAACAGGAATTCCTGAGCTTGTTGTTACGAATTATGAAAACAGGAAAGATATGTTGAAACCAGAATATCATAAGTTTGTTAGAAATTTAGATCATTGGGCTGATATATTCTACAAAATCAAAACTGAAAAAACAGGTAGAATTAAGAAGAATAGTGCATCATATATTCAATATAGAAATGCGGTGGATATAGTGTATGAAAAATACGAGAGTTTAAACAACAAAAAAAACCGCGAAAATTGCGAGGAAAGCGACAGCAACCTACAAAGAAAGTAGTCTACTCGCCTAAAAAACAACAACTACCACCTGATGATGATATTCTTGATTATTTACAAAAAGCCGATTTAGACGAAATAGATGAAGCAGCTGGTTATAGCGGAAGTGGATTGCAAAACACTAGCGTTGGAAACTCTTCGAGGGAAAATCCTTGGATTTCATGTCCTGGTAGTGTTCTCAGTGATATATCACGATTAGAAGTTCTTGTAGGAGGATTCCGAGCTGGAAACAACTCACCGGAAATAATTAATGAAGCATCTGATATCTGTAGACGTTTATTTCAAGGTGGTATCATAGATATCAGCACATATCGAGATTTCATTGGCGAGTTAGTGGAGGATTATCACAGTGATTGAATAAAAACGCTAGCGTTTCCAATTGAAAAATGGTTTCTGATTTCAAATAATGATCATACATTACAATCATGATAAACCAACCCCCGTCTATGTAGTTAATTCACGGTTTCCAGTTTATAGAGCATACTATGGTGATGGTTTAGGTAATACCATTGCGGGGTTATTTGCAAGAATGGCTCCAAAAGTGATGCCGTTAGCTAAACAATTATCAATGAAAGCAATTGATGTTATTCGTGATAAGGGTATTAGTGCTGTTGGAGATCTTGCCGGGAAAGCGTTTTCAGCCGCGAAGAATAAATTAACATCATTGGTGAAATCACGAAAAAAGAAACCGTTACCGTCTACCGCGGAAATGCCTGCACGGGTTAGTAAAATAATAAATAACGCAGTAGACGAAAAACTAGCGTCGATGGCTTTAACCCCCGACCAAAGCAATATTGCAAATATGATAGCAGGAAGCGGCTTTAAAAAACTACGTCGATGAAAATCGTTTATGATTTCACGATTTAGACTCTGATAAATAGAATAAAATGTTCAAAAAGTCACATGATCCGGCGTTTGATATAGACGCCCCAGTTGGCAAGGATGATTCTGTACGCGATTATCAATATTACGCCTATCATGCAATAGACGCAAATAGTCGATCGCGAATTGAACTTCAAGTCCATGATACCAGTAAATATTTTCTACCCGCTGAAGCGTTTATAGAAGTAGAAGGTGAACTTGTAACAGCTGCTGATACTCCTGCTGTACCAGCACCGTATCCAGCTGGTACTCAAGTCGGTTTTGTCAATAATGGTATTATGGCGTTATTTGAGAGTGCAAGATACCTCATTGATGGAAAAGAAATCGAGTCGATAGATCGCGATGTTGATGTGGCTACAACAATAATCGGGTTAGCGAGATATTCTGATGATTATACAAGATCGGCAGGACCTTCTATGATGTTTGCAAAGGATATTAAAAATACCGCTGGAGGAATTCAATTTGTTGTAAGACGACCAAAAAAAGCCAGTGCTGCTAATGATGATGCTGATGTCGAGGCTGTAGTTATAAACAACGACGTTAATTTCAATCTAGGAGCCGCAACACGTATTTCAATGTTGCAAGGGGCTCGTAAATCATTTTCATGCGCGATTCCACTACATCACATATTTGGATTCTGTAGAAACGTCCGAAAAGTTATCTACGGGGCGAAGCATACAGTAGCGCTTGTACGAAAGGGTGATGATAATGACGCAATTTGGAGGATTCCAGCAGACAATGCAAATCCCAATGCTGATGCCGGTAAAGTTATTTTAACAAAAATATCATTGTGGATGCCAATGTTGACTCCAGCAATCACCGCAGAAGAACGATTACTATCATTTATGGACCAAGGAGGAAAATCGTTGTTGAGTTGGTTAACCGTGAGTACAGATGTTAAACAATCAAATCTCAACGGGTTATTCACGTGGAATCTAGCATCAAAACAAGGTGTTTCAGCTCCACGTCATATATTTGTAGCGCTACAGGATAACACACGAGTTGGCGATCAACGTTTCAGTCATATGATATTTGATCCATTAGGTGTTAAAGACGTCTCACTGAGAATAAACGGCCAGCAGGAACCATCCGAAGATGTGCAACTTGATTACGGTCAAAATCATATTGCACGCGTGTATCATAGATTGTTGTCGTTCATGGCACGCGATCAAAATGTCGATACTGGTTTGCAAATATCACAATTTGATTTTAAGAATCTATATCCGATCTATTACTTTTCGCTGGAACATCTCGATTTAACAAGACAGTCTGTCGTTGATATACACTTTAGAGCTAATGTGACTCGTGGTGCTATTGCTAATTATAGAGCGGTTGCTGTCATTCTCAGCGATAAATCAATGCTACTTGAAGGTGTTGGAGGAAGAATGAGAGTGGTAGATGCGCCAGTAGAAAATCTATGATTTTCATAAACATCCTCTATTTAGAATTAATCTGTTATTGTATAATGTCGTATAATAATATCAATGTGTCGTTGACACCTGGTCAATTAAAAAAATTGCAATCCAAATCAGCTAAGCAATGTGGAACCACTATCAAGCTAAAACCCAATCAAATGACTGGCGGGGCGAATAAATTATCGCTGACAACTCGTCAAGTAAAACATTTCAATGATGCACTTGTAGCAAAAAAGGGTGTTCAGATTACTATTTCTGCGGCTGCTATCAAAAACATGGAAAAAATAGGCGGTATATTCCCGTTGCTAGCTGCGATTCCAGCGTTGATTGCGGCAGCAGCCCCAGCGGTGGCTAAAGCGGCAGCGTAAGGGGCTGTTGGTACCGCGGCAGGAATGGCACTAAAGAAAGCAACGGGGAAGGGTTATAAAAAAAGTGGAAAGGGTCTAAGACTACCAGGAACCCCGTATTCGTGGTACAGCGGAAAAGGTCTAAGACTAGGACCGGTTTATTAACCCAGAAATCTTCGATGGTTCCTATGTCCAATTTTGATTTAATTGATGCTGCTAAAAAACTAGCGATTAAAAACTTCAGAGGTGTCTTTATGAAAGATCAATTACCACATCAACCAAACAGCGTTGAAACCGGAATCATTAATCTCGATAACAGCACCGGACATGGTACTCACTGGGTTGCATACGCTATTGATCCACGTGGGATTGTCTATTTTGATTCATATGGATTAGCACCGCCGAAGGAATTCATGCGTTATATAAAAACGTTTCCAATGAAGACTTGGTATTCAACGCTACCAACACAACAAATGAATGATCCACCAATATGCGGCAGCGAAGTATTAAATGTCCTTGACGCTATTTCTAACTCCTTGAGTAACCCAAGCGGAAAACCACCACATGTTGTCGTTAATGAATACACTAGTAATCGCTGGAAATCGAAACGATTTTAGAGAGAGAAAGAGTTTTACAATAACATGATTGATATTTGGGGGAGATCTTTGAAACCCAAACCCGATGACACTGCACCACCTGATTCTGTCAAGGATGTAAAAAAAATAATTGAAGATGAAATCGCTGAGACGTTGAACTTAACAAATGTTGATCCTAATGAAATAGTTGTATTTCAAGACAAACAGGGTAAATTGAAATCCAGTGATGTGTCATTGAATGACATTTTGATACGGCAGCGCGACGCCGCTGAAAACTCTATTGCGCTGTATTCCAGCGGTGGACGACTTAAACCAAGCGCACTTGTGTCTACGATCACCGACGTGATTGCTACCAACGAACGTGAGCTGAATGATCTTATACGAGGTTATAATAGTTTTCGCAAAAATGTCGTACATAAATTCTTTGGAACACCGCTTGTGGTTGGCATGACTCTCGCTGAAATTAAAAACTATCTATCGCTATTCTTTTTTAACAAGGACGCGGGAAGGATGATGAATGAAAATGAAATCAAGGCAAATTATCTCGAGATTTCTAAACTAATAGAAGATCAAAAACCCACTAACGACGTCATTGTTAAGTTTTTTGGAACCCCGCTTGTGGCAGGAATGACTCTCGCTGAAATCAGTGAGTTTATCGGCAAGCACACTCACAATGCCTACATCGCTAATAATTTCTTTGGTATCCCGGCTACATCTACAATAACTCTCAAAGATATTAATATGTTTATGGTGAGACAAACAACACTTAATACCATCGTGGATAGATTTTTGGGGAGAACACCTGGTTCTGAAACCACATCGTTGACAGGTCCAACCCTCGCTGAAGTTAAAAAAGCTATTGACGAACAAAAGCTCACAAATGAAATGGTTAATAAGTTCTTTGAGGGTTCTAAAAGTTACAATATCACTACGACATATTCTGAACTCGACAGGAATTATAGTACCGAAAAAGGTTTTGGATTCAGCCTCCTTTTGGTTTCATTTTTTAAACGCCGCATTGGAACGATAATGAAAGATACCGAAATCAAAAAATCTCGACGTCATTGACGATATTATTAAACTAAAAGAAAAATCTGAAAGGGTAAAGCATGGGACCTTTGATTGGATAAAAGACTCTAATGCTAAATTGAAAGTCAATATCGGGGAGTGGCCCCATGGTATCTACAGGATGACGTTAATCTCTAACAAGCAATTTGATATCATCGTGAAAGGTAAAACCTACTTTGGTGGCACCGCGACAGTAATTATCGCGGGGGGAGAAGAAGAATTTGAGATTGTCGCGGTTGATAACACCGTTAGAAAACATATAGCCTGGTGTTTAGAATTCGTAGGTGAAGTAAACTACCCCCTGATCTACTCCCCGGAAGATGGTAATTAATTGAAAACACTAGTGTTTTTAAAATAACAATGATTTCATCAACGCAATGTCGCTATGATCAGGTCAGAGAATTTCAAACTAGACTCAAAACCCTCGCCGAGGAGTATCAAATAAAAATAAACAAATACCGACGAAGAATCACCGCGATTGATATTACTATGTACTCGGTGTCAAGCGTTCTCGCTGGCGCCGGAATAATACTTGCATCGGTTACAATGATTGCCCCGGTCGTAGTTCCAATTTGCATTTCTGCGGTGGCTACAATCGGGGGTATATCAACCGGGATAGCAAAAAAGATATCATCATGCAGCCAGAGTAAACTGCAGAATTACTTAATTCAATTTCATATTGCATCAACCGCATATTCGCAGTTATCCCTGATGATATCGTCGTCACTCGATAATACAATTATATCAGATAGTGAATTCTCAGCGATGGTCAGTATTTTTGATTCCGCGATATCGAAATTAGAGCGACAACATGAATATAATAACAATGACAACACCGATGGAATCAGAAAACACGAACCTAAAAAACAAAATGATCTCAATAATATCAACATTACCAGATTGTGAGTGTTCAGTGATGGTCAGTATTTATGATTCCTCGATACCAAAATTAGAAATAAATCATGAGTATAATAACAATGACAACACCGCAGGAATTACTTCAACGAATAGTGGAGAACACGAACCCAGTACAAACAAGCATGATATCAATAACATCAACGAATCCAGAATTCAGTGTGAATTTCCCCTCTCCGGTCCCAGTGAAGGAGATAGCGCTAGCAAAATTACGAGTATACCACAGTTGGCCTAATATCAGATCAAAATCATTTGGTGGTCAACAACCGAATAATTCACTGGTGTTTGCGAATAAGAATAAAGACGACGGTACCCCAGACTGGAACGTCGTTTCGATACCAGCAGGGTCATACCAAATAGAACAAATCAATAATGAATTCGCGCGTAAAATAAAATCGATTACTGGAAAAAAATCAAAAATCGCTATAACAGTTCATGAGCCGACACTATCATCCGCAATTGAGATAAGCACAGAAGGATACGTCGTAGATATCTATCAAAGTTCTATTAGAACCGTACTAGGATGGCCTGAATTACCACCGGAAAAATCCACCACCGACTTAACCACGGATGTACAATCATATCATGAAATCAATCCCAGTTATCGAGATGATTTATCTGATATAAGAAAAGGAAAAATCGCCGATAGATTTATATTCACCAACAAAGACACATTGCAATGGGATTTTATCATTAAAAGAACAACCGACTCATCTGCTACTATTTCATTTACGCTAACTGACGTCCGTGGTTATTTTAATGAGATTAAACAATTATATGACACACAACTAGAACAACTACGGAAAACAAGATCGCAAAAACACGTTGAAATAATAAATCAACTTATATCGGACATGGAATATATATATGAACTAATTATTCAAACAATAATTAATGACAACAGCGACAATAAACAACGATTCCTAACCGATTACAATATCACAGAAGACAATCTGCGTAATTTCAAGTTTCCGAAATACAACGCTGATGAATTAGCAAGAATTGTTAAAACCGATATCAAAGCGCTACAAAAATCAGATTCAACTGTTCTCCTCAAATATAATAATGATCCAGATGGTGGCGGTAGGCATATCGCTCCGTTCAACGTGAATATTTCACCGGTGATTGCGCTCAATTTAGTATGTGATGTTATCGAAGGAAGCTATCAGATTAATCTAGAGCAATCAAATCAAGCTCAGCAGGGATATATTCTTTATTCATTTGCACCAACAGCTCCTCCAGGATTCCTAATTATTGAAAACCCAATTAATCCTGTCTACATGCGATGCCATAATAATTCGTTAACCAGAATTAATTTCAAACTCACAGACCAATCTAATAATCTGATTGATTTACAAGAAGAGGTGTTAGCGATTAGTCTGTTTGTGAAATCATAAATGATTTTCGTCCTAAGGACTGGATCAAATATTTGGTTAAAATCGTAAAAGAATTATTAACCCAGAACTGAAAACTTTAGCAGCAGAGAGGGTGGATGACCACATCGTTGCGAGCAAAATTGATTAAAAAATCGTAAAATCTCCGTTTTTGCAAAAATGGAGACTTTTTTTTGGGTTAAATGAGATTTGTTGGAAAACTGATATTTTGTTCGAAAACGTTATCTATAGGCCATATTTTGTTCGAAAACATGATCTGCAAGCCTTATTTTTGCTTGAAATCGTGGTCTGTTCACCCTCTCTGCTGCTGTTTGTAATATTTTAAATCTCAACAGTCGTGTGCAAACATATTTCGTCCGTTCGATTCAAAAACAGATTTGAGTATACAAGGTTGAAATATGAGCATTATGTCATTAGTAAAAGAGAAGGAAACTTCGTCTTTGACTAGATTAATATATTCATAAACCTTGACAATTTAATAAAAACCGTGAAACGCGATTTATAAAAGAGATCACTAATTCTGAATTGATAAATATTTTAAATCTGCATGACTTTATTCCGACTGATATATCTTTGCTAGCATGAATAAATATGAACAGCAATCAATTTAATTTACAAATACATACATATACATTCATTAATTAAGATCTGAAAAAATTCGTTATATTCTTTCCCAAATGATTATTGCGTGAGTTTTATTTTGATATCAAGGACTAATAACTTTAGTTTTCCATCATATTTAGTCAATCTAGATTTATGTCAAGAAATCTCTGAATTGTCATTCTCGAGGACTATGTTGAAAATGCTACAATACCTCACAATGCTTAGGTAGGACGTCAATGATGGCAGAAACAATGGACATTTCGATTAGAATTTGAATAGGACGAAACGTGAAACGTTACGTGTGTGGATATAACGAGCATTAGACGCGAATTATTTGTTCGATGATAATACGATAAATATATGGAATTAAACCGTGTGTTTGCATCGTCGACATGTGATCTAGTTTTGAACCTAGAATATATTTATTTCAAACGTGATTTACCTGCTTTGCAAATTCCTCCAACAACTGTGTAATGGCTCTTACATTGACATGTGTTATTAGCGCCAGGAGTGGTTGCTTTACATTCAGCATATTGGTCGCTGCATCCACTAATAGTGTTGCACGATGAATTCAAATCTGTTAAATAAATTGTTTAGTTTTATTAACTGAACGTCGCATAGGAAATTAAAAGCACCAATTCATTTTAAAGAGACACAAGTCCTGCATTAGCTACTTCAAGTTTCGTCCACTCTGCAGATAAATACAATATCTATTCTTACCTTATAAAATGTTGTTGAAGATTTTAACGCCATCATTCAGCACACGATAGGCTTTACGTGGCGGCCAGTATTATTGGTGGAAGACGGACCTGGGGAAACCCCAGAAAGATTCACCGACCCACCAGAAGCTTCTGGCAAGCTTTTTCACAAAACTACATTAGCCCAATCTTAGACTTGAACCCACGCAGACAGAGGTGAGATGGCAGTGATCCGTAACGGAATTCGATTTAGACCACTCGGCCATTTGCCCCACACAATCGCCCCACCCCCCACCACCCGTTAGAAGTTAATTATGGATTCAGAGGTATTCTTCCAAAATACGTTTTTTATTCAACTTATCAGATTGAAATTCTCGTTATCGTGAGACAGCAGGGCACAAAATAAGATCCCAGTAATGCAAGATAGTATCTTCATGATTAGAGTAATACAATAACTCCTTTTATATTCTGATTGTGGAGACGCATACTCCGGAATAAACAAATCATATGATCTTAACTTTGTTGTGTTCTTGTGAAACCATTAATATGATACAGTGTAGCGCAATAAATGTTTGTTTTTTCGGTTGCCCCCACCGAGAACAAATTAGGTAATTAGTGTCAAGCAATTGTTTTGAACTGCTTTGTTTAGGAATACACTAACGTGACTAAACCAGGATAAATCAAAGCTAGCATGGTGGCGCGATGCAATTGTTTATGTGCATGCAAGATGAATTATGTGCGATAGCCAATTTTCATGATTCCTTTGATGAATTCATTGATGACACACTAAAATCAGGTAAACAATGGAACATAAGAAGTGGCTAAATTGAGACCGGTTTTATTGATAATTTCAACAAAATTAAACCTATGTGATTTCATTCAGCCTGACATGTTAATTCCGCTTTTTTTAACAGCATATCATCGTGACACTAAATAGCAAATATCCATAAATAACCACAATATACATAGCAATGTCTTTTTCAGTTATCATCAACAGACATGAACGCCCAAACACTTTTTCAATTTTCAGAATGAATATTTTAACTATTGCAGCATATATACAACAACTGATCTGACGGTACGAGGACTCATTATAACCATTTGATATTTTTGCAAACAACAATACATATACTACCATATCTTGCAATACTCATCTAGGGCAAAAACGAGAGACGAACAATGAATATTACTTTGCATGTTGAAAATGAAGTCAAAGTATATCTTGATTTCAAGTCTGTATGCAGCTGTTCCTGTAGGGGAAACATTATTTCAATGTTTATAGGAGTAGAGCAATTTAAACGTTGTCCTCCTTAATATTTATTATTAAGAGAAATAACATATTTCAAACATATCTAACCTGCTTTGCAAATTCCTCCAAAAGCCGAATAATTGGTCTTACACTGACAGGTAGCATTAGTGCCAGAGGTAGGTTCTTTGCATTCAGCATATTCGTCGCTGCATCCAATATTGGTGGTACAGGATGAATTCAAATCTGTCAAGCAAAGGTTTAAAACATTAACTGCTCGCAAGACCTGAACGAATAGATTAAGGCCTCGTCTTATTCAGCAAGCAGTTATTGTCTAATTTGACATGTGTAGTTACACCAAACTTATAGATAAAGTCAAATATGAATTTAAATATTGACGTAATAATTAGGAATCTAGCACCTTCCTTTTAAAAAATGAACTTCTTAACTCATGCCGCCGGCTAGTTATTGGAGTTCTTGTTGGTAAGCAATGGACAAAAAGCAATACCAAAATGTTAGACCATTTCGTCATGCTTAGTGTAAAAGCCTCTGTATTCTTCTCACAGTGGAGAAATATGTTCAGAAACATGAACTAAAGGTCTGAATGATTTATATTTCAATTTTTCATAATTTATATCATACATTATAGCTGCATATCGGTTTGGTTTGTTTTTGTTGATCTCCGGCACTTCGACAAACGTTTAGCATTAGGCGTCAATGCAACTGGAGTAAAGTGATGTTTAACGAACATAGTATCTGATCCGAGCTGGAAATAAGATAACACTGAATGTCAATGAGAAATCAGCTCCATATCAATCAAAGGTCAAACACTAGTTTTGTACGGTGGAATTGAAACAGCTCGAATGTCTGTTTCAGTTGCTTAAGGGATTTGCCTGTGAAATGATTGTACACGTTTATCATTAAGCCTTATTGTGTTGCACTAACGTACATAGAGGAGAGAAGAAATAAATATTCGAATGTGGAAGGTATGGACAATGTCAGATAGTGTAGATATAAAACAATACAAATAAACAGTGTTATATCAGTGAGACTAGCGTATATGACTATCAATGGCAATACACACTTCATTTCCTATGTAGTAATTCATGTTATGATGTTAAAGGTAGAGCAAATCCGATCGTAAAGCTGATTCGATTTGTATTGGAAATGCAGTCTTTAATTATTAGCTCTTGTATATATCAACATATTGATAACGTTGATGTACGTTCTTACCGTCGCCAATAAAGTTCATTTCTGTTTGAAATGTTCCAGTTTGAATTAGTTTCGCTGTTGTATTAGACATTCATTGGCCGTATCAGTATAATGAACAACTTAAAAAGCAATTCTGAAAGTCGCGTCGGTGACAATCGACCGGGGATTGTTTGAAAATTCTTGTAAAATGTAAAGGACTGCTACAGTTGTAGAATAAAGATACAATTAATTTCGAAATGTTCTCGAATGTCATGGTAATCACGAATGAATTTGTTTATGTACATCGTAGTAACGACATTTTAAAATAGCTAACCGCCGCAAGCAACGCGTGTTTGACACTTCTTTGCAGCTATACATATTATGCTAGACGGTAAAAAATATATGCGGATAAGAAAATACTGTGCTAAACATCTGCTTTACACTCAATAATTTGAGGCAAAGATATCAGTTTGTAATATTTTAAATCTCAACAGTCGTGTGCAAACATATTTCGTCCGTTCGATTCAAAAACAGATTTGAGTATACAAGGTTGAAATATGAGCATTATGTCATTAGTAAAAGAGAAGGAAACTTCGTCTTTGACTAGATTAATATATTCATAAACCTTGACAATTTAATAAAAACCGTGAAACGCGATTTATAAAAGAGATCACTAATTCTGAATTGATAAATATTTTAAATCTGCATGACTTTATTCCGACTGATATATCTTTGCTAGCATGAATAAATATGAACAGCAATCAATTTAATTTACAAATACATACATATACATTCATTAATTAAGATCTGAAAAAATTCGTTATATTCTTTCCCAAATGATTATTGCGTGAGTTTTATTTTGATATCAAGGACTAATAACTTTAGTTTTCCATCATATTTAGTCAATCTAGATTTATGTCAAGAAATCTCTGAATTGTCATTCTCGAGGACTATGTTGAAAATGCTACAATACCTCACAATGCTTAGGTAAGACGTCAATGATGGCAGAAACAATGGACATTTCGATTAGAATTTGAATAGGACGAAACGTGAAACGTTACGTGTGTGGATATAACGAGCATTAGACGCGAATTATTTGTTCGATGATAATACGATAAATATATGGAATTAAACCGTGTGTTTGCATCGTCGACATGTGATCTAGTTTTGAACCTAGAATATATTTATTTCAAACGTGATTTACCTGCTTTGCAAATTCCTCCAACAACTGTGTAATGGCTCTTACATTGACATGTGTTATTAGCGCCAGGAGTGGTTGCTTTACATTCAGCATATTGGTCGCTGCATCCACTAATAGTGTTGCACGATGAATTCAAATCTGTTAAATAAATTGTTTAGTTTTATTAACTGAACGTCGCATAGGAAATTAAGAGCACCAATTCATTTTAAAGAGACACAAGTCCTGCATTAGCTACTTCAAGTTTCGTCCACTCTGCAGATAAATACAATATCTATTCTTACCTTATAAAATGTTGTTGAAGATTTTAACGCCATCATTCAGCACACGATAGGCTTTACGTGGCGGCCAGTATTATTGGTGGAAGACGGACCTGGGGAAACCCCAGAAAGATTCACCGACCCATCAGAAGCTTCTGGCAAGCTTTCTCACAAAACTACATTAGCCCAATCTTAGACTTGAACCCACGCAGACAGAGGTGAGATGGCAGTGATCCGTAACGGAATTCGCTTTAGACCACTCGGCCATTTGCCCCACACAATCGCCCCACCCCCCACCACCCGTTAGAAGTTAATTATGGATTCAGAGGTATTCTTCCAAAATACGTTTTTTATTCAACTTATCAGATTGAAATTCTCGTTATCGTGAGACAGCAGGGCACAAAATAAGATCCCAGTAATGCAAGATAGTATCTTCATGATTAGAGTAATACAATAACTCCTTTTATATTCTGATTGTGGAGACGCATACTCCGGAATAAACAAATCATATGATCTTAACTTTGTTGTGTTCTTGTGAAACCATTAATATGATACAGTGTAGCTCAATAAATGTTTGTTTTTTCGGTTGCCCCCACCGAGAACAAATTAGGTAATTAGTGTCGAGCAATTGTTTTGAACTGCTTTGTTTAGGAATACACTAACGTGACTAAACCAGGATAAATCAAAGCTAGCATGGTGGCGCGATGCAATTGTTTATGTGCATGCAAGATGAATTATGTGCGATAGCCAATTTTCATGATTCCTTTGATGAATTCATTGACGACACACTAAAATCAGGTAAACAATGGAACATAAGAAGTGGCTAAATTGAGACCGGTTTTATTGATAATTTCAACAAAATTAAACCTATGTGATTTCATTCAGCCTGACATGTTAATTCCGCTTTTTTTAACAGCATATCATCGTGACACTAAATAGCAAATATCCATAAATAACCACAATATACATAGCAATGTCTTTTTCAGTTATCATCAACAGACATGAACGCCCAAACACTTTTTCAATTTTCAGAATGAATATTTTAACTATTGCAGCATATATACAACAACTGATCTGACGGTACGAGGACTCATTATAACCATTTGATATTTTTGCAAACAACAATACATATACTACCATATCTGGCAATACTCATCTAGGGCAAAAACGAGAGACGAACAATGAATATTACTTTGCATGTTGAAAATGAAGTCAAAGTATATCTTGATTTCAAGTCTGTATGCAGCTGTTCCTGTAGGGGAAACATTATTTCAATGTTTATAGGAGTAGAGCAATTTAAACGTTGTCCTCCTTAATATTTATTATTAAGAGAAATAACATATTTCAAACATATCTAACCTGCTTTGCAAATTCCTCCAAAAGCCGAATAATTGGTCTTACACTGACAGGTAGCATTAGTGCCAGAGGTAGGTTCTTGGCATTCAACATATTCGTCGCTGCATCCAATATTGGTGGTACAGGATGAATTCAAATCTGTCAAGCAAAGGTTTAAAACATTAACTGCTCGCAAGACCTGAACGAATAGATTAAGGCCTCGTCTTATTCAGCAAGCAGTTATTGTCTAATTTGACATGTGTAGTTACACCAAACTTATAGATAAAGTCAAATATGAATTTAAAAATTGACGTAATAATTAGGAATCTAGCACCTTCCTTTTAAAAAATGAACTTCTTAACTCATGCCGCCGGCTAGTTATTGGAGTTCTTGTTGGTAAGCAATGGACAAAAGCAATACCAAAATGTTAGACCATTTCGTCATGCTTAGTGTAAAAGCCTCTGTATTCTTCTCACAGTGGAGAAATATGTTCAGAAACATGAACTAAAGGTCTGAATGATTTATATTTCAATTTTTCATAATTTATATCATACATTATAGCTGCATATCGGTTTGGTTTGTTTTTGTTGATCTCCGGCACTTCGACAAACGTTTAGCATTAGGCGTCAATGCAAGTGGAGTAAAGTGATGTTTAACGAACATAGTATCTGATCCGAGCTGGAAATAAGATAACACTGAATGTCAATGAGAAATCAGCTCCATATCAATCAAAGGTCAAACACTAGTTTTGTACGGTGGAATTGAAACAGCTCGACTGTCTGTTTCAGTTGCTTAAGGGATTTGCCTGTGAAATGATTGCACACGTTCATCATTAAATCCTTATTGTGTTGCACTAACGTACATAGAGGAGAGAAGAAATAAATATTCGAATGTTGAAGGTATGGACAATGTCAGATAGTGTAGATATAAAACAATACAAATAAACAGTGTTATATCAGTGAGACTAGCGTATATGACTATCAATGGCAATACACACTTCATTTCCTATGTAGTAATTCATGTTATGATGTTAAAGGTAGAGCAAATCCGATCGTAAAGCTGATTCGATTTGTATTGGAAATGCAGTCTTTAATTATTAGCTCTTGTATATATCAACATATTGATAACGTTGATGTACGTTCTTACCGTCGCCAATAAAGTTCATTTCTGTTTGAAATGTTCCAGTTTGAATTAGTTTCGCTGTTGTATTAGACATTCATTGGCCGTATCAGTATAATGAACAACTTAAAAAGCAATTCTGAAAGTCGCGTCGGTGACAATCGACCGGGGATTGTTTGAAAATTCTTGTAAAATGTAAAGGACTGCTACAGTTGTAGAATAAAGATACAATTAATTTCGAAATGTTCTCGAATGTCATGGTAATCACGAATGAATTTGTTTATGTACATCGTAGTAACGACATTTTAAAATAGCTAACCGCCGCAAGCAACGCGTGTTTGACACTTCTTTGCAGCTATACATATTATGCTAGACGGTAAAAAATATATGCGGATAAGAAAATACTGTGCTAAACATCTGCTTTACACTCAATAATTTGAGGCAAAGATATCAGTTTGTAATATTTTAAATCTCAACAGTCGTGTGCAAACATATTTCGTCCGTTCGATTCAAAAACAGATTTGAGTATACAAGGTTGAAATATGAGCATTATGTCATTAGTAAAAGAGAAGGAAACTTCGTCTTTGACTAGATTAATATATTCATAAACCTTGACAATTTAATAAAAACCGTGAAACGCGATTTATAAAAGAGATCACTAATTCTGAATTGATAAATATTTTAAATCTGCATGACTTTATTCCGACTGATATATCTTTGCTAGCATGAATAAATATGAACAGCAATCAATTTAATTTACAAATACATACATATACATTCATTAATTAAGATCTGAAAAAATTCGTTATATTCTTTCCCAAATGATTATTGCGTGAGTTTTATTTTGATATCAAGGACTAATAACTTTAGTTTTCCATCATATTTAGTCAATCTAGATTTATGTCAAGAAATCTCTGAATTGTCATTCTCGAGGACTATGTTGAAAATGCTACAATACCTCACAATGCTTAGGTAAGACGTCAATGATGGCAGAAACAATGGACATTTCGATTAGAATTTGAATAGGACGAAACGTGAAACGTTACGTGTGTGGATATAACGAGCATTAGACGCGAATTATTTGTTCGATGATAATACGATAAATATATGGAATTAAACCGTGTGTTTGCATCGTCGACATGTGATCTAGTTTTGAACCTAGAATATATTTATTTCAAACGTGATTTACCTGCTTTGCAAATTCCTCCAACAACTGTGTAATGGCTCTTACATTGACATGTGTTATTAGCGCCAGGAGTGGTTGCTTTACATTCAGCATATTGGTCGCTGCATCCACTAATAGTGTTGCACGATGAATTCAAATCTGTTAAATAAATTGTTTAGTTTTATTAACTGAACGTCGCATAGGAAATTAAGAGCACCAATTCATTTTAAAGAGACACAAGTCCTGCATTAGCTACTTCAAGTTTCGTCCACTCTGCAGATAAATACAATATCTATTCCTACCTTATAAAATGTTGTTGAAGATTTTAACGCCATCATTCAGCACACGATAGGCTTTACGTGGCGGCCAGTATTATTGGTGGAAGACGGACCTGGGGAAACCCCAGAAAGATTCACCGACCCACCAGAAGCTTCTGGCAAGCTTTCTCACAAAACTACATTAGCCCAATCTTAGACTTGAACCCACGCAGACAGAGGTGAGATGGCAGTGATCCGTAACGGAATTCGCTTTAGACCACTCGGCCATTAGCCCCACACAATCGCCCCACCCCCCACCACCCGTTAGAAGTTAATTATGGATTCAGAGGTATTCTTCCAAAATACGTTTTTTATTCAACTTATCAGATTGAAATTCTCGTTATCGTGAGACAGCAGGGCACAAAATAAGATCCCAGTAATGCAAGATAGTATCTTCATGATTAGAGTAATACAATAACTCCTTTTATATTCTGATTGTGGAGACGCATACTCCGGAATAAACAAATCATATGATCTTAACTTTGTTGTGTTCTTGTGAAACCATTAATATGATACAGTGTAGCTCAATAAATGTTTGTTTTTTCGGTTGCCCCCACCGAGAACAAATTAGGTAATTAGTGTCGAGCAATTGTTTTGAACTGCTTTGTTTAGGTTTACACTAACGTGACTAAACCAGGATAAATCAAAGCTAGCATGGTGGCGCGATGCAATTGTTTATGTGCATGCAAGATGAATTATGTGCGATAGCCAATTTTCATGATTCCTTTGATGAATTCATTGATGACACACTAAAATCAGGTAAACAATGGAACATAAGAAGTGGCTAAATTGAGACCGGTTTTATTGATAATTTCAACAAAATTAAACCTATGTGATTTCATTCAGCCTGACATGTTAATTCCGCTTTTTTTAACAGCATATCATCGTGACACTAAATAGCAAATATCCATAAATAACCACAATATACATAGCAATGTCTTTTTCAGTTATCATCAACAGACATGAACGCCCAAACACTTTTTCAATTTTCAGAATGAATATTTTAACTATTGCAGCATATATACAACAACTGATCTGACGGTACGAGGACTCATTATAACCATTTGATATTTTTGCAAACAACAATACATATACTACCATATCTTGCAATACTCATCTAGGCCAAAAACGAGAGACGAACAATGAATATTACTTTGCATGTTGAAAATGAAGTCAAAGTATATCTTGATTTCAAGTCTGTATGCAGCTGTTCCTGTAGGGGAAACATTATTTCAATGTTTATAGGAGTAGAGCAATTTAAACGTTGTCCTCCTTAATATTTATTATTAAGAGAAATAACATATTTCAAACATATCTAACCTGCTTTGCAAATTCCTCCAAAATCCGAATAATTGGTCTTACACTGACAGGTAGCATTAGTGCCAGAGGTAGGTTCTTTGCATTCAGCATATTCGTCGCTGCATCCAATATTGGTGGTACAGGATGAATTCAAATCTGTCAAGCAAAGGTTTAAAACATTAACTGCTCGCAAGACCTGAACGAATAGATTAAGGCCTCGTCTTATTCAGCAAGCAGTTATTGTCTAATTTGACATGTGTAGTTACACCAAACTTATAGATAAAGTCAAATATGAATTTAAATATTGACGTAATAATTAGGAATCTAGCACCTTCCTTTTAAAAAATGAACTTCTTAACTCATGCCGCCGGCTAGTTATTGGAGTTCTTGTTGGTAAGCAATGGACAAAAAGCAATACCAAAATGTTAGACCATTTCGTCATGCTTAGTGTAAAAGCCTCTGTATTCTTCTCACAGTGGAGAAATATGTTCAGAAACATGAACTAAAGGTCTGAATGATTTATATTTCAATTTTTCATAATTTATATCATACATTATAGCTGCATATCGGTTTGGTTTGTTTTTGTTGATCTCCGGCACTTCGACAAACGTTTAGCATTAGGCGTCAATGCAACTGGAGTAAAGTGATGTTTAACGAACATAGTATCTGATCCGAGCTGGAAATAAGATAACACTGAATGTCAATGAGAAATCAGCTCCATATCAATCAAAGGTCAAACACTAGTTTTGTACGGTGGAATTGAAACAGCTCGACTGTCTGTTTCAGTTGCTTAAGGGATTTGCCTGTGAACTGATTGCATACGTTCATCATTAAGCCTTATTGTGTTGCACTAATGTACATAGAGTAGAGAAGAAATAAATATTCGAATGTTGAAGGTATGGACAATGTCAGATAGTGTAGATATAAAACAATACAAATAAACAGTGTTATATCAGTGAGACTAGCGTATATGACTATCAATGGCAATACACACTTCATTTCCTATGTAGTAATTCATGTTATGATGTTAAAGGTAGAGCAAATCCGATCGTAAAGCTGATTCGATTTGTATTGGAAATGCAGTCTTTAATTATTAGCTCTTGTATATATCAACATATTGATAACGTTGATGTACGTTCTTACCGTCGCCAATAAAGTTCATTTCTGTTTGAAATGTTCCAGTTTGAATTAGTTTCGCTGTTGTATTAGACATTCATTGGCCGTATCAGTATAATGAACAACTTAAAAAGCAATTCTGAAAGTCGCGTCGGTGACAATCGACCGGGGATTGTTTGAAAATTCTTGTAAAATGTAAAGGACTGCTACAGTTGTAGAATAAAGATACAATTAATTTCGAAATGTTCTCGAATGTCATGGTAATCACGAATGAATTTGTTTATGTACATCGTAGTAACGACATTTTAAAATAGCTAACCGCCGCAAGCAACGCGTGTTTGACACTTCTTTGCAGCTATACATATTATGCTAGACGGTAAAAAATATATGCGGATAAGAAAATACTGTGCTAAACATCTGCTTTACACTCAATAATTTGAGGCAAAGATATCAGTTTGTAATATTTTAAATCTCAACAGTCGTGTGCAAACATATTTCGTCCGTTCGATTCAAAAACAGATTTGAGTATACAAGGTTGAAATATGAGCATTATGTCATTAGTAAAAGAGAAGGAAACTTCGTCTTTGACTAGATTAATATATTCATAAACCTTGACAATTTAATAAAAACCGTGAAACGCGATTTATAAAAGAGATCACTAATTCTGAATTGATAAATATTTTAAATCTGCATGACTTTATTCCGACTGATATATCTTTGCTAGCATGAATAAATATGAACAGCAATCAATTTAATTTACAAATACATACATATACATTCATTAATTAAGATCTGAAAAAATTCGTTATATTCTTTCCCAAATGATTATTGCGTGAGTTTTATTTTGATATCAAGGACTAATAACTTTAGTTTTCCATCATATTTAGTCAATCTAGATTTATGTCAAGAAATCTCTGAATTGTCATTCTCGAGGACTATGTTGAAAATGCTACAATACCTCACAATGCTTAGGTAGGACGTCAATGATGGCAGAAACAATGGACATTTCGATTAGAATTTGAATAGGACGAAACGTGAAACGTTACGTGTGTGGATATAACGAGCACTAGACGCGAATTATTTGTTCGATGATAATACGATAAATATATGGAATTAAACCGTGTGTTTGCATCGTCGACATGTGATCTAGTTTTGAACCTAGAATATATTTATTTCAAACGTGATTTACCTGCTTTGCAAATTCCTCCAACAACTGTGTAATGGCTCTTACATTGACATGTGTTATTAGCGCCAGGAGTGGTTGCTTTACATTCAGCATATTGGTCGCTGCATCCACTAATAGTGTTGCACGATGAATTCAAATCTGTTAAATAAATTGTTTAGTTTTATTAACTGAACGTCGCATAGGAAATTAAGAGCACCAATTCATTTTAAAGAGACACAAGTCCTGCATTAGCTACTTCAAGTTTCGTCCACTCTGCAGATAAATACAATATCTATTCTTACCTTATAAAATGTTGTTGAAGATTTTAACGCCATCATTCAGCACACGATAGGCTTTACGTGGCGGCCAGTATTATTGGTGGAAGACGGACCTGGGGAAACCCCAGAAAGATTCACCGACCCACCAGAAGCTTCTGGCAAGCTTTCTCACAAAACTACATTAGCCCAATCTTAGACTTGAACCCACGCAGACAGAGGTGAGATGGCAGTGATCCGTAACGGAATTCGCTTTAGACCACTCGGCCATTTGCCCCACACAATCGCCCCACCCCCCACCACCCGTTAGAAGTTAATTATGGATTCAGAGGTATTCTTCCAAAATACGTTTTTTATTCAACTTATCAGATTGAAATTCTCGTTATCGTGAGACAGCAGGGCACAAAATAAGATCCCAGTAATGCAAGATAGTATCTTCATGATTAGAGTAATACAATAACTCCTTTTATATTCTGATTGTGGAGACGCATACTCCGGAATAAACAAATCATATGATCTTAACTTTGTTGTGTTCTTGTGAAACCATTAATATGATACAGTGTAGCTCAATAAATGTTTGTTTTTTCGATTGCCCCCACCGAGAACAAATTAGGTAATTAGTGTCGAGCAATTGTTTTGAACTGCTTTGTTTAGGAATACACTAACGTGACTAAATCAGGATAAATCAAAGCTAGCATGGTGGCGCGATGCAATTGTTTATGTGCATGCAAGATGAATTATGTGCGATAGCCAATTTTCATGATTCCTTTGATGAATTCATTGATGACACACTAAAATCAGGTAAACAATGGAACATAAGAAGTGGCTAAATTGAGACCGGTTTTATTGATAATTTCAACAAAATTAAACCTATGTGATTTCATTCAGCCTGACATGTTAATTCCGCTTTTTTTAACAGCATATCATCGTGACACTAAATAGCAAATATCCATAAATAACCACAATATACATAGCAAGGTCTTTTTCAGTTATCATCAACAGACATGAACGCCCAAACACTTTTTCAATTTTCAGAATGAATATTTTAACTATTGCAGCATATATACAACAACTGATCTGACGGTGCGAGGACTCATTATAACCATTTGATATTTTTGCAAACAACAATACATATACTACCATATCTTGCAATACTCATCTAGGGCAAAAACGAGAGACGAACAATGAATATTACTTTGCATGTTGAAAATGAAGTCAAAGTATATCTTGATTTCAAGTCTGTATGCAGCTGTTCCTGTAGGGGAAACATTATTTCAATGTTTATAGGAGTAGAGCAATTTAAACGTTGTCCTCCTTAATATTTATTATTAAGAGAAATAACATATTTCAAACATATCTAACCTGCTTTGCAAATTCCTCCAAAAGCCGAATAATTGGTCTTACACTGACAGGTAGCATTAGTGCCAGAGGTAGGTTCTTTGCATTCAGCATATTCGTCGCTGCATCCAATATTGGTGGTACAGGATGAATTCAAATCTGTCAAGCAAAGGTTTGAAACATTAACTGCTCGCAAGACCTGAACGAATAGATTAAGGCCTCGTCTTATTCAGCAAGCAGTTATTGTCTAATTTGACATGTGTAGTTACACCAAACTTATAGATAAAGTCAAATATGAATTTAAATATTGACGTAATAATTAGGAATCTAGCACCTTCCTTTTAAAAAATGAACTTCTTAACTCATGCCGCCGGCTAGTTATTGGAGTTCTTGTTGGTAAGCAATGGACAAAAAGCAATACCAAAATGTTAGACCATTTCGTCATGCTTAGTGTAAAAGCCTCTGTATTCTTCTCACAGTGGAGAAATATGTTCAGAAACATGAACTAAAGGTCTGAATGATTTATATTTCAATTTTTCATAATTTATATCATACATTATAGCTGCATATCGGTTTGGTTTGTTTTTGTTGATCTCCGGCACTTCGACAAACGTTTAGCATTAGGCGTCAATGCAACTGGAGTAAAGTGATGTTTAACGAACATAGTATCTGATCCGAGCTGGAAATAAGATAACACTGAATGTCAATGAGAAATCAGCTCCATATCAATCAAAGGTCAAACACTAGTTTTGTACGGTGGAATTGAAACAGCTCGACTGTCTGTTTCAGTTGCTTAAGGGATTTGCCTGTGAAATGATTGCACACGTTCATCATTAAGCCTTATTGTGTTGCACTAACGTACATAGAGGAGAGAAGAAATAAATATTCGAATGTTGAAGGTATGGACAATGTCAGATAGTGTAGATATAAAACAATACAAATAAACAGTGTTATATCAGTGAGACTAGCGTATATGACTATCAATGGCAATACACACTTCATTTCCTATGTAGTAATTCATGTTATGATTTTAAAGGTAGAGCAAATCCGATCGTAAAGCTGATTCGATTTGTATTGGAAATGCAGTCTTTAATTATTAGCTCTTGTATATATCAACATATTGATAACGTTGATGTACGTTCTTACCGTCGCCAATAAAGTTCATTTCTGTTTGAAATGTTCCAGTTTGAATTAGTTTCGCTGTTGTATTAGACATTCATTGGCCGTATCAGTATAATGAACAACTTAAAAAGCAATTCTGAAAGTCGCGTCGGTGACAATCGACCGGGGATTGTTTGAAAATTCTTGTAAAATGTAAAGGACTGCTACAGTTGTAGAATAAAGATACAATTAATTTCGAAATGTTCTCGAATGTCATGGTAATCACGAATGAATTTGTTTATGTACATCGTAGTAACGACATTTTAAAATAGCTAACCGCCGCAAGCAACGCGTGTTTGACACTTCTTTGCAGCTATACATATTATGCTAGACGGTAAAACATATATGCGGATAAGAAAATACTGTGCTAAACATCTGCTTTACACTCAATAATTTGAGGCAAAGATATCAGTTTGTAATATTTTAAATCTCAACAGTCGTGTGCAAACATATTTCGTCCGTTCGATTCAAAAACAGATTTGAGTATACAAGGTTGAAATATGAGCATTATGTCATTAGTAAAAGAGAAGGAAACTTCGTCTTTGACTAGATTAATATATTCATAAACCTTGACAATTTAATAAAAACCGTGAAACGCGATTTATAAAAGAGATCACTAATTCTGAATTGATAAATATTTTAAATCTGCATGACTTTATTCCGACTGATATATCTTTGCTAGCATGAATAAATATGAACAGCAATCAATTTAATTTACAAATACATACATATACATTCATTAATTAAGATCTGAAAAAATTCGTTATATTCTTTCCCAAATGATTATTGCGTGAGTTTTATTTTGATATCAAGGACTAATAACTTTAGTTTTCCATCATATTTAGTCAATCTAGATTTATGTCAAGAAATCTCTGAATTGTCATTCTCGAGGACTATGTTGAAAATGCTACAATACCTCACAATGCTTAGGTAGGACGTCAATGATGGCAGAAACAATGGACATTTCGATTAGAATTTGAATAGGACGAAACGTGAAACGTTACGTGTGTGGATATAACGAGCATTAGACGCGAATTATTTGTTCGATGATAATACGATAAATATATGGAATTAAACCGTGTGTTTGCATCGTCGACATGTGATCTAGTTTTGAACCTAGAATATATTTATTTCAAACGTGATTTACCTGCTTTGCAAATTCCTCCAACAACTGTGTAATGGCTCTTACATTGACATGTGTTATTAGCGCCAGGAGTGGTTGCTTTACATTCAGCATATTGGTCGCTGCATCCACTAATAGTGTTGCACGATGAATTCAAATCTGTTAAATAAATTGTTTAGTTTTATTAACTGAACGTCGCATAGGAAATTAAGAGCACCAATTCATTTTAAAGAGACACAAGTCCTGCATTAGCTACTTCAAGTTTCGTCCACTCTGCAGATAAATACAATATCTATTCTTACCTTATAAAATGTTGTTGAAGATTTTAACGCCATCATTCAGCACACGATAGGCTTTACGTGGCGGCCAGTATTATTGGTGGAAGACGGACCTGGGGAAACCCCAGAAAGATTCACCGACCCACCAGAAGCTTCTGGCAAGCTTTATCACAAAACTACATTAGCCCAATCTTAGACTTGAACCCACGCAGACAGAGGTGAGATGGCAGTGATCCGTAACGGAATTCGCTTTAGACCACTCGGCCATTTGCCCCACACAATCGCCCCACCCCCCACCACCCGTAAGAAGTTAATTATGGATTCAGAGGTATTCTTCCAAAATACGTTTTTTATTCAACTTATCAGATTGAAGTTTTCGTTATCGTGAGACAGCAGGGCACAAAATAAGATCCCAGTAATGCAAGATAGTATCTTCATGATTAGAGTAATACAATAACTCCTTTTATATTCTGATTGTGGAGACGCATACTCCGGAATAAACAAATCATATGATCTTAACTTTGTTGTGTTCTTGTGAAACCATTAATATGATACAGTGTAGCTCAATAAATGTTTGTTTTTTCGGTTGCCCCCACCGAGAACAAATTAGGTAATTAGTGTCGAGCAATTGTTTTGAACTGCTTTGTTTAGGAATACACTAACGTGACTAAACCAGGATAAATCAAAGCTAGCATGGTGGCGCGATGCAATTGTTTATGTGCATGCAAGATGAATTATGTGCGATAGCCAATTTTCATGATTCCTTTGATGAATTCATTGATGACACACTAAAATCAGGTAAACAATGGAACATAAGAAGTGGCTAAATTGAGACCGGTTTTATTGATAATTTCAACAAAATTAAACCTATGTGATTTCATTCAGCCTGACATGTTAATTCCGCTTTTTTTAACAGCATATCATCGTGACACTAAATAGCAAATATCCATAAATAACCACAATATACATAGCAATGTCTTTTTCAGTTATCATCAACAGACATGAACGCCCAAACACTTTTTCAATTTTCAGAATGAATATTTTAACTATTGCAGCATATATACAACAACTGATCTGACGGTACGAGGACTCATTATAACCATTTGATATTTTTGCAAACAACAATACATATACTACCATATCTTGCAATACTCATCTAGGGCAAAAACGAGAGACGAACAATGAATATTACTTTGCATGTTGAAAATGAAGTCAAAGTATATCTTGATTTCAAGTCTGTATGCAGCTGTTCCTGTAGGGGAAACATTATTTCAATGTTTATAGGAGTAGAGCAATTTAAACGTTGTCCTCCTTAATATTTATTATTAAGAGAAATAACATATTTCAAACATATCTAACCTGCTTTGCAAATTCCTCCAAAAGCCGAATAATTGGTCTTACACTGACAGGTAGCATTAGTGCCAGAGGTAGGTTCTTGGCATTCAACATATTCGTCGCTGCATCCAATATTGGTGGTACAGGATGAATTCAAATCTGTCAAGCAAAGGTTTAAAACATTAACTGCTCGCAAGACCTGAACGAATAGATTAAGGCCTCGTCTTATTCAGCAAGCAGTTATTGTCTAATTTGACATGTGTAGTTACACCAAACTTATAGATAAAGTCAAATATGAATTTAAAAATGGACGTAATAATTAGGAATCTAGCACCTTCCTTTTAAAAAATGAACTTCTTAACTCATGCCGCCGGCTAGTTATTGGAGTTCTTGTTGGTAAGCAATGGACAAAAGCAATACCAAAATGTTAGACCATTTCGTCATGCTTAGTGTAAAAGCCTCTGTATTCTTCTCACAGTGGAGAAATATGTTCAGAAACATGAACTAAAGGTCTGAATGATTTATATTTCAATTTTTCATAATTTATATCATACATTATAGCTGCATATCGGTTTGGTTTGTTTTTGTTGATCTCCGGCACTTCGACAAACGTTTAGCATTAGGCGTCAATGCAAGTGGAGTAAAGTGATGTTTAACGAACATAGTATCTGATCCGAGCTGGAAATAAGATAACACTGAATGTCAATGAGAAATCAGCTCCATATCAATCAAAGGTCAAACACTAGTTTTGTACGGTGGAATTGAAACAGCTCGACTGTCTGTTTCAGTTGCTTAAGGGATTTGCCTGTGAAATGATTGCACACGTTCATCATTAAATCCTTATTGTGTTGCACTAACGTACATAGAGGAGAGAAGAAATAAATATTCGAATGTTGAAGGTATGGACAATGTCAGATAGTGTAGATATAAAACAATACAAATAAACAGTGTTATATCAGTGAGACTAGCGTATATGACTATCAATGGCAATACACACTTCATTTCCTATGTAGTAATTCATGTTATGATGTTAAAGGTAGAGCAAATCCGATCGTAAAGCTGATTCGATTTGTATTGGAAATGCAGTCTTTAATTATTAGCTCTTGTATATATCAACATATTGATAACGTTGATGTACGTTCTTACCGTCGCCAATAAAGTTCATTTCTGTTTGAAATGTTCCAGTTTGAATTAGTTTCGCTGTTGTATTAGACATTCATTGGCCGTATCAGTATAATGAACAACTTAAAAAGCAATTCTGAAAGTCGCGTCGGTGACAATCGACCGGGGATTGTTTGAAAATTCTTGTAAAATGTAAAGGACTGCTACAGTTGTAGAATAAAGATACAATTAATTTCGAAATGTTCTCGAATGTCATGGTAATCACGAATGAATTTGTTTATGTACATCGTAGTAACGACATTTTAAAATAGCTAACCGCCGCAAGCAACGCGTGTTTGACACTTCTTTGCAGCTATACATATTATGCTAGACGGTAAAAAATATATGCGGATAAGAAAATACTGTGCTAAACATCTGCTTTACACTCAATAATTTGAGGCAAAGATATCAGTTTGTAATATTTTAAATCTCAACAGTCGTGTGCAAACATATTTCGTCCGTTCGATTCAAAAACAGATTTGAGTATACAAGGTTGAAATATGAGCATTATGTCATTAGTAAAAGAGAAGGAAACTTCGTCTTTGACTAGATTAATATATTCATAAACCTTGACAATTTAATAAAAACCGTGAAACGCGATTTATAAAAGAGATCACTAATTCTGAATTGATAAATATTTTAAATCTGCATGACTTTATTCCGACTGATATATCTTTGCTAGCATGAATAAATATGAACAGCAATCAATTTAATTTACAAATACATACATATACATTCATTAATTAAGATCTGAAAAAATTCGTTATATTCTTTCCCAAATGATTATTGCGTGAGTTTTATTTTGATATCAAGGACTAATAACTTTAGTTTTCCATCATATTTAGTCAATCTAGATTTATGTCAAGAAATCTCTGAATTGTCATTCTCGAGGACTATGTTGAAAATGCTACAATACCTCACAATGCTTAGGTAAGACGTCAATGATGGCAGAAACAATGGACATTTCGATTAGAATTTGAATAGGACGAAACGTGAAACGTTACGTGTGTGGATATAACGAGCATTAGACGCGAATTATTTGTTCGATGATAATACGATAAATATATGGAATTAAACCGTGTGTTTGCATCGTCGACATGTGATCTAGTTTTGAACCTAGAATATATTTATTTCAAACGTGATTTACCTGCTTTGCAAATTCCTCCAACAACTGTGTAATGGCTCTTACATTGACATGTGTTATTAGCGCCAGGAGTGGTTGCTTTACATTCAGCATATTGGTCGCTGCATCCACTAATAGTGTTGCACGATGAATTCAAATCTGTTAAATAAATTGTTTAGTTTTATTAACTGAACGTCGCATAGGAAATTAAGAGCACCAATTCATTTTAAAGAGACACAAGTCCTGCATTAGCTACTTCAAGTTTCGTCCACTCTGCAGATAAATACAATATCTATTCTTACCTTATAAAATGTTGTTGAAGATTTTAACGCCATCATTCAGCACACGATAGGCTTTACGTGGCGGCCAGTATTATTGGTGGAAGACGGACCTGGGGAAACCCCAGAAAGATTCACCGACCCACCAGAAGCTTCTGGCAAGCTTTCTCACAAAACTACATTAGCCCAATCTTAGACTTGAACCCACGCAGACAGAGGTGAGATGGCAGTGATCCGTAACGGAATTCGCTTTAGACCACTCGGCCATTTGCCCCACACAATCGCCCCACCCCCCACCACCCGTTAGAAGTTAATTATGGATTCAGAGGTATTCTTCCAAAATACGTTTTTTATTCAACTTATCAGATTGAAATTCTCGTTATCGTGAGACAGCAGGGCACAAAATAAGATCCCAGTAATGCAAGATAGTATCTTCATGATTAGAGTAATACAATAACTCCTTTTATATTCTGATTGTGGAGACGCATACTCCGGAATAAACAAATCATATGATCTTAACTTTGTTGTGTTCTTGTGAAACCATTAATATGATACAGTGTAGCTCAATAAATGTTTGTTTTTTCGGTTGCCCCCACCGAGAACAAATTAGGTAATTAGTGTCGAGCAATTGTTTTGAACTGCTTTGTTTAGGAATACACTAACGTGACTAAACCAGGATAAATCAAAGCTAGCATGGTGGCGCGATGCAATTGTTTATGTGCATGCAAGATGAATTATGTGCGATAGCCAATTTTCATGATTCCTTTGATGAATTCATTGATGACACACTAAAATCAGGTAAACAATGGAACATAAGAAGTGGCTAAATTGAGACCGGTTTTATTGATAATTTCAACAAAATTAAACCTATGTGATTTCATTCAGCCTGACATGTTAATTCCGCTTTTTTTAACAGCATATCATCGTGACACTAAATAGCAAATATCCATAAATAACCACAATATACATAGCAATGTCTTTTTCAGTTATCATCAACAGACATGAACGCCCAAACACTTTTTCAATTTTCAGAATGAATATTTTAACTATTGCAGCATATATACAACAACTGATCTGACGGTACGAGGACTCATTATAACCATTTGATATTTTTGCAAACAACAATACATATACTACCATATCTTGCAATACTCATCTAGGGCAAAAACGAGAGACGAACAATGAATATTACTTTGCATGTTGAAAATGAAGTCAAAGTATATCTTGATTTCAAGTCTGTATGCAGCTGTTCCTGTAGGGGAAACATTATTTCAATGTTTATAGGAGTAGAGCAATTTAAACGTTGTCCTCCTTAATATTTATTATTAAGAGAAATAACATATTTCAAACATATCTAACCTGCTTTGCAAATTCCTCCAAAAGCCGAATAATTGGTCTTACACTGACAGGTAGCATTAGTGCCAGAGGTAGGTTCTTTGCATTCAGCATATTCGTCGCTGCATCCAATATTGGTGGTACAGGATGAATTCAAATCTGTCAAGCAAAGGTTTAAAACATTAACTGCTCGCAAGACCTGAACGAATAGATTAAGGCCTCGTCTTATTCAGCAAGCAGTTATTGTCTAATTTGACATGTGTAGTTACACCAAACTTATAGATAAAGTCAAATATGAATTTAAATATTGACGTAATAATTAGGAATCTAGCACCTTCCTTTTAAAAAATGAACTTCTTAACTCATGCCGCCGGCTAGTTATTGGAGTTCTTGTTGGTAAGCAATGGACAAAAAGCAATACCAAAATGTTAGACCATTTCGTCATGCTTAGTGTAAAAGCCTCTGTATTCTTCTCACAGTGGAGAAATATGTTCAGAAACATGAACTAAAGGTCTGAATGATTTATATTTCAATTTTTCATAATTTATATCATACATTATAGCTGCATATCGGTTTGGTTTGTTTTTGTTGATCTCCGGCACTTCGACAAACGTTTAGCATTAGGCGTCAATGCAAGTGGAGTAAAGTGATGTTTAACGAACATAGTATCTGATCCGAGCTGGAAATAAGATAACACTGAATGTCAATGAGAAATCAGCTCCATATCAATCAAAGGTCAAACACTAGTTTTGTACGGTGGAATTGAAACAGCTCGACTGTCTGTTTCAGTTGCTTAAGGGATTTGCCTGTGAAATGATTGCACACGTTCATCATTAAGCCTTATTGTGTTGCACTAATGTACATAGAGTAGAGAAGAAATAAATATTCGAATGTTGAAGGTATGGACAATGTCAGATAGTGTAGATATAAAACAATACAAATAAACAGTGTTATATCAGTGAGACTAGCGTATATGACTATCAATGGCAATACACACTTCATTTCCTATGTAGTAATTCATGTTATGATGTTAAAGGTAGAGCAAATCCGATCGTAAAGCTGATTCGATTTGTATTGGAAATGCAGTCTTTAATTATTAGCTCTTGTATATATCAACATATTGATAACGTTGATGTACGTTCTTACCGTCGCCAATAAAGTTCATTTCTGTTTGAAATGTTCCAGTTTGAATTAGTTTCGCTGTTGTATTAGACATTCATTGGCCGTATCAGTATAATGAACAACTTAAAAAGCAATTCTGAAAGTCGCGTCGGTGACAATCGACCGGGGATTGTTTGAAAATTCTTGTAAAATGTAAAGGACTGCTACAGTTGTAGAATAAAGATACAATTAATTTCGAAATGTTCTCGAATGTCATGGTAATCACGAATGAATTTGTTTATGTACATCGTAGTAACGACATTTTAAAATAGCTAACCGCCGCAAGCAACGCGTGTTTGACACTTCTTTGCAGCTATACATATTATGCTAGACGGTAAAACATATATGCGGATAAGAAAATACTGTGCTAAACATCTGCTTTACACTCAATAATTTGAGGCAAAGATATCAGTTTGTAATATTTTAAATCTCAACAGTCGTGTGCAAACATATTTCGTCCGTTCGATTCAAAAACAGATTTGAGTATACAAGGTTGAAATATGAGCATTATGTCATTAGTAAAAGAGAAGGAAACTTCGTCTTTGACTAGATTAATATATTCATAAACCTTGACAATTTAATAAAAACCGTGAAACGCGATTTATAAAAGAGATCACTAATTCTGAATTGATAAATATTTTAAATCTGCATGACTTTATTCCGACTGATATATCTTTGCTAGCATGAATAAATATGAACAGCAATCAATTTAATTTACAAATACATACATATACATTCATTAATTAAGATCTGAAAAAATTCGTTATATTCTTTCCCAAATGATTATTGCGTGAGTTTTATTTTGATATCAAGGACTAATAACTTTAGTTTTCCATCATATTTAGTCAATCTAGATTTATGTCAAGAAATCTCTGAATTGTCATTCTCGAGGACTATGTTGAAAATGCTACAATACCTCACAATGCTTAGGTAGGACGTCAATGATGGCAGAAACAATGGACATTTCGATTAGAATTTGAATAGGACGAAACGTGAAACGTTACGTGTGTGGATATAACGAGCACTAGACGCGAATTATTTGTTCGATGATAATACGATAAATATATGGAATTAAACCGTGTGTTTGCATCGTCGACATGTGATCTAGTTTTGAACCTAGAATATATTTATTTCAAACGTGATTTACCTGCTTTGCAAATTCCTCCAACAACTGTGTAATGGCTCTTACATTGACATGTGTTATTAGCGCCAGGAGTGGTTGCTTTACATTCAGCATATTGGTCGCTGCATCCACTAATAGTGTTGCACGATGAATTCAAATCTGTTAAATAAATTGTTTAGTTTTATTAACTGAACGTCGCATAGGAAATTAAGAGCACCAATTCATTTTAAAGAGACACAAGTCCTGCATTAGCTACTTCAAGTTTCGTCCACTCTGCAGATAAATACAATATCTATTCCTACCTTATAAAATGTTGTTGAAGATTTTAACGCCATCATTCAGCACACGATAGGCTTTACGTGGCGGCCAGTATTATTGGTGGAAGACGGACCTGGGGAAACCCCAGAAAGATTCACCGACCCACCAGAAGCTTCTGGCAAGCTTTCTCACAAAACTACATTAGCCCAATCTTAGACTTGAACCCACGCAGACAGAGGTGAGATGGCAGTGATCCGTAACGGAATTCGCTTTAGACCACTCGGCCATTTGCCCCACACAATCGCCCCACCCCCCACCACCCGTTAGAAGTTAATTATGGATTCAGAGGTATTCTTCCAAAATACGTTTTTTATTCAACTTATCAGATTGAAATTCTCGTTATCGTGAGACAGCAGGGCACAAAATAAGATCCCAGTAATGCAAGATAGTATCTTCATGATTAGAGTAATACAATAACTCCTTTTATATTCTGATTGTGGAGACGCATACTCCGGAATAAACAAATCATATGATCTTAACTTTGTTGTGTTCTTGTGAAACCATTAATATGATACAGTGTAGCTCAATAAATGTTTGTTTTTTCGATTGCCCCCACCGAGAACAAATTAGGTAATTAGTGTCGAGCAATTGTTTTGAACTGCTTTGTTTAGGAATACACTAACGTGACTAAATCAGGATAAATCAAAGCTAGCATGGTGGCGCGATGCAATTGTTTATGTGCATGCAAGATGAATTATGTGCGATAGCCAATTTTCATGATTCCTTTGATGAATTCATTGATGACACACTAAAATCAGGTAAACAATGGAACATAAGAAGTGGCTAAATTGAGACCGGTTTTATTGATAATTTCAACAAAATTAAACCTATGTGATTTCATTCAGCCTGACATGTTAATTCCGCTTTTTTTAACAGCATATCATCGTGACACTAAATAGCAAATATCCATAAATAACCACAATATACATAGCAAGGTCTTTTTCAGTTATCATCAACAGACATGAACGCCCAAACACTTTTTCAATTTTCAGAATGAATATTTTAACTATTGCAGCATATATACAACAACTGATCTGACGGTGCGAGGACTCATTATAACCATTTGATATTTTTGCAAACAACAATACATATACTACCATATCTTGCAATACTCATCTAGGGCAAAAACGAGAGACGAACAATGAATATTACTTTGCATGTTGAAAATGAAGTCAAAGTATATCTTGATTTCAAGTCTGTATGCAGCTGTTCCTGTAGGGGAAACATTATTTCAATGTTTATAGGAGTAGAGCAATTTAAACGTTGTCCTCCTTAATATTTATTATTAAGAGAAATAACATATTTCAAACATATCTAACCTGCTTTGCAAATTCCTCCAAAAGCCGAATAATTGGTCTTACACTGACAGGTAGCATTAGTGCCAGAGGTAGGTTCTTTGCATTCAGCATATTCGTCGCTGCATCCAATATTGGTGGTACAGGATGAATTCAAATCTGTCAAGCAAAGGTTTGAAACATTAACTGCTCGCAAGACCTGAACGAATAGATTAAGGCCTCGTCTTATTCAGCAAGCAGTTATTGTCTAATTTGACATGTGTAGTTACACCAAACTTATAGATAAAGTCAAATATGAATTTAAATATTGACGTAATAATTAGGAATCTAGCACCTTCCTTTTAAAAAATGAACTTCTTAACTCATGCCGCCGGCTAGTTATTGGAGTTCTTGTTGGTAAGCAATGGACAAAAAGCAATACCAAAATGTTAGACCATTTCGTCATGCTTAGTGTAAAAGCCTCTGTATTCTTCTCACAGTGGAGAAATATGTTCAGAAACATGAACTAAAGGTCTGAATGATTTATATTTCAATTTTTCATAATTTATATCATACATTATAGCTGCATATCGGTTTGGTTTGTTTTTGTTGATCTCCGGCACTTCGACAAACGTTTAGCATTAGGCGTCAATGCAACTGGAGTAAAGTGATGTTTAACGAACATAGTATCTGATCCGAGCTGGAAATAAGATAACACTGAATGTCAATGAGAAATCAGCTCCATATCAATCAAAGGTCAAACACTAGTTTTGTACGGTGGAATTGAAACAGCTCGACTGTCTGTTTCAGTTGCTTAAGGGATTTGCCTGTGAAATGATTGCACACGTTCATCATTAAGCCTTATTGTGTTGCACTAACGTACATAGAGGAGAGAAGAAATAAATATTCGAATGTTGAAGGTATGGACAATGTCAGATAGTGTAGATATAAAACAATACAAATAAACAGTGTTATATCAGTGAGACTAGCGTATATGACTATCAATGGCAATACACACTTCATTTCCTATGTAGTAATTCATGTTATGATTTTAAAGGTAGAGCAAATCCGATCGTAAAGCTGATTCGATTTGTATTGGAAATGCAGTCTTTAATTATTAGCTCTTGTATATATCAACATATTGATAACGTTGATGTACGTTCTTACCGTCGCCAATAAAGTTCATTTCTGTTTGAAATGTTCCAGTTTGAATTAGTTTCGCTGTTGTATTAGACATTCATTGGCCGTATCAGTATAATGAACAACTTAAAAAGCAATTCTGAAAGTCGCGTCGGTGACAATCGACCGGGGATTGTTTGAAAATTCTTGTAAAATGTAAAGGACTGCTACAGTTGTAGAATAAAGATACAATTAATTTCGAAATGTTCTCGAATGTCATGGTAATCACGAATGAATTTGTTTATGTACATCGTAGTAACGACATTTTAAAATAGCTAACCGCCGCAAGCAACGCGTGTTTGACACTTCTTTGCAGCTATACATATTATGCTAGACGGTAAAACATATATGCGGATAAGAAAATACTGTGCTAAACATCTGCTTTACACTCAATAATTTGAGGCAAAGATATCAGTTTGTAATATTTTAAATCTCAACAGTCGTGTGCAAACATATTTCGTCCGTTCGATTCAAAAACAGATTTGAGTATACAAGGTTGAAATATGAGCATTATGTCATTAGTAAAAGAGAAGGAAACTTCGTCTTTGACTAGATTAATATATTCATAAACCTTGACAATTTAATAAAAACCGTGAAACGCGATTTATAAAAGAGATCACTAATTCTGAATTGATAAATATTTTAAATCTGCATGACTTTATTCCGACTGATATATCTTTGCTAGCATGAATAAATATGAACAGCAATCAATTTAATTTACAAATACATACATATACATTCATTAATTAAGATCTGAAAAAATTCGTTATATTCTTTCCCAAATGATTATTGCGTGAGTTTTATTTTGATATCAAGGACTAATAACTTTAGTTTTCCATCATATTTAGTCAATCTAGATTTATGTCAAGAAATCTCTGAATTGTCATTCTCGAGGACTATGTTGAAAATGCTACAATACCTCACAATGCTTAGGTAGGACGTCAATGATGGCAGAAACAATGGACATTTCGATTAGAATTTGAATAGGACGAAACGTGAAACGTTACGTGTGTGGATATAACGAGCATTAGACGCGAATTATTTGTTCGATGATAATACGATAAATATATGGAATTAAACCGTGTGTTTGCATCGTCGACATGTGATCTAGTTTTGAACCTAGAATATATTTATTTCAAACGTGATTTACCTGCTTTGCAAATTCCTCCAACAACTGTGTAATGGCTCTTACATTGACATGTGTTATTAGCGCCAGGAGTGGTTGCTTTACATTCAGCATATTGGTCGCTGCATCCACTAATAGTGTTGCACGATGAATTCAAATCTGTTAAATAAATTGTTTAGTTTTATTAACTGAACGTCGCATAGGAAATTAAGAGCACCAATTCATTTTAAAGAGACACAAATCCTGCATTAGCTACTTCAAGTTTCGTCCACTCTGCAGATAAATACAATATCTATTCTTACCTTATAAAATGTTGTTGAAGATTTTAACGCCATCATTCAGCACACGATAGGCTTTACGTGGCGGCCAGTATTATTGGTGGAAGACGGACCTGGGGAAACCCCAGAAAGATTCACCGACCCACCAGAAGCTTCTGGCAAGCTTTCTCACAAAACTACATTAGCCCAATCTTAGACTTGAACCCACGCAGACAGAGGTGAGATGGCAGTGATCCGTAACGGAATTCGCTTTAGACCACTCGGCCATTTGCCCCACACAATCGCCCCACCACCCACCACCCGTAAGAAGTTAATTATGGATTCAGAGGTATTCTTCCAAAATACGTTTTTTATTCAACTTATCAGATTGAAGTTTTCGTTATCGTGAGACAGCAGGGCACAAAATAAGATCCCAGTAATGCAAGATAGTATCTTCATGATTAGAGTAATACAATAACTCCTTTTATATTCTGATTGTGGAGACGCATACTCCGGAATAAACAAATCATATGATCTTAACTTTGTTGTGTTCTTGTGAAACCATTAATATGATACAGTGTAGCTCAATAAATGTTTGTTTTTTCGGTTGCCCCCACCGAGAACAAATTAGGTAATTAGTGTCGAGCAATTGTTTTGAACTGCTTTGTTTAGGAATACACTAACGTGACTAAACCAGGATAAATCAAAGCTAGCATGGTGGCGCGATGCAATTGTTTATGTGCATGCAAGATGAATTATGTGCGATAGCCAATTTTCATGATTCCTTTGATGAATTCATTGATGACACACTAAAATCAGGTAAACAATGGAACATAAGAAGTGGCTAAATTGAGACCGGTTTTATTGATAATTTCAACAAAATTAAACCTATGTGATTTCATTCAGCCTGACATGTTAATTCCGCTTTTTTTAACAGCATATCATCGTGACACTAAATAGCAAATATCCATAAATAACCACAATATACATAGCAATGTCTTTTTCAGTTATCATCAACAGACATGAACGCCCAAACACTTTTTCAATTTTCAGAATGAATATTTTAACTATTGCAGCATATATACAACAACTGATCTGACGGTACGAGGACTCATTATAACCATTTGATATTTTTGCAAACAACAATACATATACTACCATATCTTGCAATACTCATCTAGGGCAAAAACGAGAGACGAACAATGAATATTACTTTGCATGTTGAAAATGAAGTCAAAGTATATCTTGATTTCAAGTCTGTATGCAGCTGTTCCTGTAGGGGAAACATTATTTCAATGTTTATAGGAGTAGAGCAATTTAAACGTTGTCCTCCTTAATATTTATTATTAAGAGAAATAACATATTTCAAACATATCTAACCTGCTTTGCAAATTCCTCCAAAAGCCGAATAATTGGTCTTACACTGACAGGTAGCATTAGTGCCAGAGGTAGGTTCTTTGCATTCAGCATATTCGTCGCTGCATCCAATATTGGTGGTACAGGATGAATTCAAATCTGTCAAGCAAAGGTTTAAAACATTAACTGCTCGCAAGACCTGAACGAATAGATTAAGGCCTCGTCTTATTCAGCAAGCAGTTATTGTCTAATTTGACATGTGTAGTTACACCAAACTTATAGATAAAGTCAAATATGAATTTAAATATTGACGTAATAATTAGGAATCTAGCACCTTCCTTTTAAAAAATGAACTTCTTAACTCATGCCGCCGGCTAGTTATTGGAGTTCTTGTTGGTAAGCAATGGACAAAAAGCAATACCAAAATGTTAGACCATTTCGTCATGCTTAGTGTAAAAGCCTCTGTATTCTTCTCACACTGGAGAAATATGTTCAGAAACATGAACTAAAGGTCTGAATGATTTATATTTCAATTTTTCATAATTTATATCATACATTATAGCTGCATATCGGTTTGGTTTGTTTTTGTTGATCTCCGGCACTTCGACAAACGTTTAGCATTAGGCGTCAATGCAACTGGAGTAAAGTGATGTTTAACGAACATAGTATCTGATCCGAGCTGGAAATAAGATAACACTGAATGTCAATGAGAAATCAGCTCCATATCAATCAAAGGTCAAACACTAGTTTTGTACGGTGGAATTGAAACAGCTCGACTGTCTGTTTCAGTTGCTTAAGGGATTTGCCTGTGAAATGATTGCACACGTTCATCATTAAGCCTTATTGTGTTGCACTAACGTACATAGAGGAGAGAAGAAATGAATATTCGAATGTTGAAGGTATGGACAATGTCAGATAGTGTAGATATAAAACAATACAAATAAACAGTGTTATATCAGTGAGACTAGCGTATATGACTATCAATGGCAATACACACTTCATTTCCTATGTAGTAATTCATGTTATGATGTTAAAGGTAGAGCAAATCCGATCGTAAAGCTGATTCGATTTGTATTGGAAATGCAGTCTTTAATTATTAGCTCTTGTATATATCAACATATTGATAACGTTGATGTACGTTCTTACCGTCGCCAATAAAGTTCATTTCTGTTTGAAATGTTCCAGTTTGAATTAGTTTCGCTGTTGTATTAGACATTCATTGGCCGTATCAGTATAATGAACAACTTAAAAAGCAATTCTGAAAGTCGCGTCGGTGACAATCGACCGGGGATTGTTTGAAAATTCTTGTAAAATGTAAAGGACTGCTACAGTTGTAGAATAAAGACACAATTAATTTCGAAATGTTCTCGAATGTCATGGTAATCACGAATGAATTTGTTTATGTACATCGTAGTAACGACATTTTAAAATAGCTAACCGCCGCAAGCAACGCGTGTTTGACACTTCTTTGCAGCTATACATACTATGCTAGACGGTAAAAAATATATGCGGATAAGAAAATACTGTGCTAAACATCTGCTTTACACTCAATAATTTGAGGAAAAGATATCAGTTTGAGCAGCAGAGAGGGTGAACAGACCACGATTTCAAGCAAAAATAAGGCTTCCAGATCACGTTTTCGAACAAAATATGGCCTATAGATAACGTTTTCGAACAAAATATCAGGTTTCCAACAAATCTCATTTAACCAAAAAAAAAGTCTCCATTTTTGCAAAAACTTAGATTTTACGATTTTTCAATCAATTTTGCTCGCAACGATGTGGTCATCTACCCTCTCTGCTGCTAAAGTTTTCAGTTCTGGGTTAATAATTCTTTTACGATTTTAACCGAATATTTGATCAAGTCCGATACGATATCGTGTCCGAGGATCATGTAGATTTATTGTTGCGAATCTGTGCGGAGTCGACTGAGCATGACTAAAGAAATCTCGAAATTGATTGAAGTCCATATTAGAACACCATGTCTGCCAAATATTTCTAAGAGTTTGAGTATCAACTCCGTTGAATACAGAAAGAATATTGCAGTTATCTCTGATGACTTTTGGAACCTGAGTGTAGCGTTGAGTGACATATATAACGTCAGTGTTTTTGTGACGCCCACGGGAAAATATTCTAGCAGGATTTTTTTGTTTATCCAACATTATATCGTCGTATACGACTAAATTGTTAATATCTCCATCAATATCATCAATACTCGGTGCTTCATCGATATCGGTTATAAAATCAATGGCGTTCTCACCCTTAATTTCTGATGCATTCTCGTTAAAATCCTTTAACACTTCATAACATCGTTGATCATCTACGCTAGGGGCAATTAAATACAACTTATCCCACTTCATCCATCTCATTATTAAATTGAGCAATAATTGCGTTTTACCGGATCCAGATGGCCCGATTATAATCATCCGGATAGAGTTTGGTAGCGCTGCATGATGCTTAATTGGTTCTCTTGTTTTAGTCGCTGAAAAATCAATTATATCCATATTTCTATACATAAATTATGGATCTATATTGTGTGAAGTGTAAAACGCGTACTGGCACAGATGATGTGACGACGGTTACAACTAAAAATAACCGATCAGCGCTTTCTGGTAAATGCGTGCAATGTGGTACAAAGAAATTTAGATTTGTGTCTATGAGATCTGATTTTAAAAAAACGAGGAGGTGATATCGCAGCCAAATTGGCAAAGCTCCCTGGAACCCCATGGGCAAAGTACCCCGGAGAAAAGCACCTCCCAGGATATAGCTACTGTGGACCGGGAACCAGACTTGATATCAGACTCAATGATCAAAATCAACCCAACCCCGGTGAAGAACCAATAAACGCCATTGATAAGGCCTGTCACCTTCATGATGTTGCTTATAAAAGCAGCAACCTGCAACACAGGCATCTAGCAGATGTGAAATTAATTCATGCGTTAAATGCTATTCCTGATAAATCCTTCAAAGAAAAATTGTCTTCATTTTTGATAAAATCGGCTATGAAAAGTAAATTGATGTTAGGTGCTGGTAATTAATAATATGGAATCAATTTATTATTCCCCAAGAGGATACTGGAGGGGTAAATCAGCAGTCCATAAACTCGCTAGTGCTGCAAAAGTGAAAAAAACCACTGCGGCTAATTGGTTATCCAAACAGGCACTATGGCAAATTTATCTACCACCGCCTAAACAAATTCAATTCTCGCATTTTGATGTGACCGCTCCTAATGAAGTTCATCAGGTTGATATATTATATCTGCCACATGATCGTGGTTACAAATATGCGTTAACCGTAGTTGATATTGCAAGTCGATACAAAGAAGCAGAACCGTTAAAAACAAAATCAGCCACTGAAGTCGCTTCTGCATTTGAAAGGATTTATCGACGAGGTCCTCTGAACTGGCCAAATCTATTGCAGGTTGATCCTGGCAAGGAATTTCAGGGTGTAGTGTTATCAACAATGAAACATCACAATGTCACAATACGACGAGGGCATACTGCGTTACATCGCGATCAGGCCATTGTAGAACGATTTAATCGGACGATTGCTGAGCGGTTATTTGGATATCAATACGCAAAAGAATTCATCCAAGAAAAAAGATCCCGTGAATGGGTTAAAAGATTACCATCTGTGATTACTGCACTGAATAACGAGATTACTAGAACAATCAACATGAAACCTATCAACGCTATTAAAAAGAAGTCTATACCCGTACAACCACAAAAAGATTTCAAAGAACCAATTCTTGGTAGTAGTGTCATTGTGAGGTACTTATACGAACCAGGAGAGCTTGAAGGGGGTAGAAAAAGGGCTACTGATCCTATTTGGAGCGTCACTATGCATAAGATATCTAGTATAACACGATCAACTGGTAGACCTCCAGTCTATAAACTGGATTCAACTGCCCCTCAGCGGGGTTTTACTCGACAACAACTACAAGTGATTCCCGAGGATACTCAATTGCCACCGCATGGTCTTAACTAGCACCGTTGCGTCTATTGCACTCAAGACAAGTCAACATCACATTGTTTCTGACATGACCGAGATAGTTATTTTTTCTGTCTACGGTGAATTGGCGAGGATCCTTATCCGAATACTGCCAACGCATTATACAATTGCAACTCGCGCAGTGATTATTCTGTTGTTTCTTCAAAGTGATTATTAGTTCAGCATCAATATCAAATTCTCGTTGTTTTTTTTTGTCCTGTTGTTTGTAACCGGAGAGTTTTTTATTAATGATGCTAACATCAATATCACTTATTGTTGTGTCATTATCATCGAAAACAACTCTTCGAAGTTGATTTATGTTTCGTACTCTGGATACTGCGAGATAGATTAAATTCGACCATTCGATGTGATTATCCACCATCCAAACAATTGTATTCGATATAGTCAATCCCTGTGAAGAGTGTATTGTTGCTGCGTATCCTAGCGTCCACGGGGATTTATTAGCACGCAATGCATCTTCAACGACATTGATATCAACCAGCACAATATCATTTAATACAAGAATTTGTTTTTCACTCTGTCCTGGAATATCAACTTCAATGTTTTGTTTTCGTGTATCCGATGGCCTATAACAAAGGGGTACTGGAAGCGTTGCAAATTTTTCTTTATGCAATTCAAATAACTTCATCTGAAGTGTATCCCTGACTATTTTTCTACTTGCAATGATCAAATCGTTTGGTCTCCACGCTTCCCAGAAATCATTCATTGGGGTTTCTGAAATCACTTCACGCGCTATTTCGCATTGGATTCTATCCGGTTGTAATCTAATTAGCGCTTTGAACTCGCGTAATCGTTCATCAAGTGATCTATAATCAGTGGTGATTTCTTCATAGTAGTCTACAAAACCCTTTAGCCATTCATGTGGAGATGCACCGACAAATGGTGGTGGTTGGCCTTGATCACCGCACATGACGACTTTTGTGTTTTTGTTTAACAACCACTCAAGAAATGTTTTTAATACATCTAATGACACTGTGCATATTTCATCCCAAATTATGATTTCAGGAATGAATTTATCACCCATACGCTCAGGAGTCCATTTGTCACCCTTCCATCGAAAAAAACTGTGATAAATGCAAGCATTTACCCCTCGTTGTATCATCTCTCTGGCGAGTCTGTGAGTCGGTGTTAGCACAATCATGTTAGAAACGCTAGCGTTTCCACGACGAAATAATTCAATTGCACGAGTTGTCTTTCCTGACCCACCACAACCGTTTAAATAAACTGTCTTATATCTACATACTGGATCAGATACCGGTGGTGCATTAGAAAATTCTGATTGAATTTCAATACGGTTACAACAAAGATATTTATCATCCATGGCAACGTCTGCGGATTCACAATACTCATGTAGCATCTCCTTTTTAAATCGCCAACGCCCCCAATTTTCTTCGGGATCTGTGAATGCCGCTACAGCTGATTTGTACTTATTGTGTATATACATCGAATCAGTGGCCACTCTAACCGCGGTATTAGGAAATCTATTTATCATCGAAAATAGATTAATAGAAGCATAGGCTAACATTGAACTTCTCAAATGTGTGTACTGGGAATTATATCCATCACAGTAGGTAACAACCGTACCTAATTTCTCACCATTGGATAGAAAAGCATCCTTACGGGATACAAGTTTTCCCTGTTTCATTAAATCCGCTACAATAAATCGTATTCAGCGACATCTATGATCAACCGCGAAGAGTATTTTACGTTGTCGTATCGTCCACCTTGGGTAAATTTACCGATTATTCTTCTTCCGAGATCTTTTGCTTGTTCTTTTTTAATTTCAAATAACTTCTTAGACCAATTTATGATTTCTTCTTCACTGAAATCTGGAAACTGTTTTCGTAGTTCGTTGATTATTCTATCTAGATCGGGTTGTGGTAGCCAAACTTCTTTCTGAGCTCGATAGCATATAATAGCCTCGGAAACAATCAACGATATTAGCATACCACAATCAATCATATATCTCAATAGCACTATTGGCATCCAGTGTTTTTCAGATAGGTGTCTACCGAGCCAAACATAACTACACGGATGTAACCCTGTAGCTAATTCGAATGATATCACACGAGCGAATCCGGTTAAATCAAAATCAGGCAATGGTCCATTAATCGCAACACGAGTCATTTCATGCGTGGGGTGTCCAAATCGTTTGAAGTACTCAGCGCATTCCCCATATCCGAGAAAACTTCCGGGATAACACGCGGATATATCAATTGAAATCATACCATCACGTGAGTATTTCGTATTCCACAGTCCTCCATGACCAAATATGACGCAGCTCGATTTAACATCCTCGAGAAAATCACTTCGTGTTGGACGCCATGAGTTTTTCTCTCTTGCAAAGTGAGCTACCACTGATGGAATAGTAAAACTATCCGTGAGTAGTTTTTCATGGGAATTCTCCGGTGAAAAATCACTAGCGATTTTTCTCATTCTATTATCTAATTCTTCAACGCGATATAATTCACCATTTGGTTTTACAAATTGATCGAATTCTTCATCACTTCTAAGTAACCACACTGACACAGGATCATCCTTACACAACGCATGAATAGCATCGAATAATCTCTCTTCATAGAAAACATCCCCGACGAACTCCTTAGGGATATATTTCACGGTTCTATCTCGTGGAAATATTGTTACCGCAGGTGTCCACGCGTGTTTGTTATGATCAATAATCTGTATTGGGGCTCCTCGCGATTGATATTTCGGTTCGTATAATACTTCTCCGGTTATTGTTGTTACTGATATTGGGAATTTTAATGATGCTTCTAATTTAGCTATATCAGAAATCTTTGCACCATGCTGTTTCACTGTCAGTTCCCACTCGGTTATTTTCCTACGTCGCAGATCAGTTAGTTTATTTCCTCGGGATGCATTTGTGAAGTGTTCTATTATTCGTTCTGCTACACAATTCAGTGAACTAGAATATTTCATAGGTGCTAGTTTTGCGATATCGGGTTTATCATTTAACGGATATATCCCATAAACCATTGCTGTTACGGGATAAGATCTTTCGTAGTATGGCTTATCGATTCCGGTTAGAATTCCTGGTTTGGAATCTCTACTCACAATGACAGCTTTTTTATTCTTGAGGATTGGTTCAAATGTATCCCTAATAATCCATTTACCATCGACTTCGATAATGAATTTGATTCGGAAAAAATGCCGTTTTTCCCCAACACGTGAAATTATCACTGCTGCTTTTTCATCATTCATGGTAGCGTCAACAACACCATCAATTCGAAATGTTGACCAACAATAAGATGCTCCATCACGCTTAAATTCATTAAAACAGTCTCTGATTTTACTAATCATGGCTTTATCAAGAATTGTATTCTTTGGTGTATTAGAAACTATATCGAGATTGAATTGAGCATCTTTCCAGGGATAATCTCTCTTGGACGTTTTTTTTGGTTTATCGAGATTAAATCTAGGATTGATTTTCAATAATCTCTTAAACTCTTTCATGTTTCCGTCTATTGGACGTTTTTTGGGTTTATCGAGACTAAATCTAGGATTGATTTTGTTACGTTTTTTGGGTCTATCGAGATTAAATCTAGGATTGATTTTTAATAATCTCTTAAACTCTTTCATGTTTCCGTCTATTGGACGTTTTTTGGGTTTATCGAGATTAAATCTAGGATTGATTTTCAATAATCTCTTAAACTCTTTCATGTTTCCGTCTCTTGGACGTTTGTTACGTTTTTTGGGTCTATCGAGATTAAATCTAGGATTGATTTTCAATAATCTCTTAAACTCTTTCATGTTTCCGTCTATTGGACGTTTTTTGGGTCTATCGAGATTAAATCTAGGATTGATTTTTAATAATCTCTTAAACTCCTTATCAGCATTTTTCGAAGGCGTTCTCCTTAATTCCCTCATGCTATAATTAAAACAAGCATTTAAATGAAAGATTTTTATATAATGAATCACTGCAAGTGGCTTATGATTGGATCAGTAACCCCGTGTAACAAATCATGCAGAAATGAGTTTTGTGGGTATCATATGCAAAGCTTTCGTCGTGGAAGCCTTGGTCCGTTACCCTGTATTCTATGTGGAGTTGGGGTCAGGGGAAAATCTCAGTTGTGTCTAAATTGCGGTGGTAAGCGATACAGGGAGTTGAAGCGATATTATGATAAAAGAATAAAAAATGGACAATCAATCAGAAATTTTGACCCTGAAAAGGTCCTTGACCCTGACAACATCAAGGATAAAATCATAAGAACCCCTCAAGACTACATTGAAAGATTCATTATTGAACCAAACGATAAATTAGACAAACAATAGTATAATATATAAATGAACCAAGAATTCAGACCACACCCAGTGATCACAAATTATGAAGCATCAAGTGATGGTGTTGTAAGAAACCGCAGACTGAAGAAACCAGTTGGTTCTGTGAATAATCAAGGGTATTTGATGTTTGGTGCTGGAAAGAAGACATATTACTGCCATCGTTTCGTGTACGAGTGTTTCCATGGATTGATCGAGGATGATTCTGTCATTAATCACAAGGATTCTAATCCGAAAAACAATTCTTTATCAAATCTGCAAGCTATCACACAAAGTGAGAATTTGAAAAGAGGAGAGACTGGCACTTGTTCAAATAAAGCGAGACCCGTAAAATCTTTGAATACAATAACTAACGAAGAAAAAATATTTCAATCATTATATGAAGCCGGTAGGCACTTCGATATTTGTAGAGCCTCAGTACGATATGTTGCAGAGGGGGTTTATCGATCTGCGTTTTCAAAAAATCGCGGACAGAAAATTAAATTTAGTTATGTCTAATGCGTCATATTTTTCATTTAGAAATATATCATTATTATAGAATAATGAATTTTGAAAACATGAATAGCATCATATCCGAGATTTCAAAATTGAAAAGTTGGGATATTGAACTATCAGATGGGTTAAATCCTGATCAAATCATGTCTGATTTTCAGGATATAGAATACGGAGTTAGCACTAACAAGTATATGCTACCAAAGAAGTATGCGCTCATCAAAAGAATTCAGAATTCTATTCGGGACTCTCTCGCATTTTCCAGTGACGTAAGTGTGTTCGCTCCATCGTAGAACGAATACGAAAAGAATTGGGGTACGAATACGAATTGAAAAAGGAGGTTAATTCTAAAGTTAGAAACCTACGAGCGTTAATTCAAGAAAATGAACAATTTTGACCGTGACCGATCTTCAAAGAGATTTTGATTGTGACTGACCCTCAGAGAGATTTTCATTTTTTTTTTAGCATTGTTTGATTGAAAATGTCAAATCGATAGGCCGTTAATGGATGGTTCTTTCGATACGATTGTTCAGATTGATCAATAGAAAAGTGGGGAAAGTGTGGTATTAATTATTTTATATACAATTTCCACACTTCCCTCATCAATGATAACGCCGTTAAAACGCTTCTACGGTGATTCCATCACTGGTGTTAAAAATCATCCGAAGTGTTGAATTAACTGAAAATTGTTTTACAATTGAAAAATTGTTTGCGATTTCAAATAATGGTCAATGAAGCATTAACGACCCGATTGGCTCGTGAACGACTTGATGCAATCAAGAAATTTATACCAATTCGCGACTCTGTAAGAAATAAACTGCAACAACGACAGAGTTTACAAACTGATTTTGCTGTGGGGTCTGAAGAATTGTTTAAACCAGTAACCACAGCGACGAAAGGGATAGAGCGTGCTATACTAGGAGATGTTCCGGAGACGGGAAAATCTGTTATCGGTGAACTCGAAAAAATAGCAGCGAAAGCTGAACAAACAAAACAAATGGAATCAAAAGAAATAGTAGATGATTTACGCGTGATATTTAACGAGGCGGGGTTAGCAAAAATGAATAAGACTGATCCAACAGGAATTCCTGAGCTTGTTGTTACGAATTATGAAAACAGGAAAGATATGTTGAAACCAGAATATCATAAGTTTGTTAGAAATTTAGATCATTGGGCTGATATATTCTACAAAATCAAAACTGAAAAAACAGGTAGAATTAAGAAGAATAGTGCATCATATATTCAATATAGAAATGCGGTGGATATAGTGTATGAAAAATACGAGAGTTTAAACAACAAAAAAAACCGCGAAAATTGCGAGGAAAGCGACAGCAACCTACAAAGAAAGTAGTCTACTCGCCTAAAAAACAACAACTACCACCTGATGATGATATTCTTGATTATTTACAAAAAGCCGATTTAGACGAAATAGATGAAGCAGCTGGTTATAGCGGAAGTGGATTGCAAAACACTAGCGTTGGAAACTCTTCGAGGGAAAATCCTTGGATTTCATGTCCTGGTAGTGTTCTCAGTGATATATCACGATTAGAAGTTCTTGTAGGAGGATTCCGAGCTGGAAACAACTCACCGGAAATAATTAATGAAGCATCTGATATCTGTAGACGTTTATTTCAAGGTGGTATCATAGATATCAGCACATATCGAGATTTCATTGGCGAGTTAGTGGAGGATTATCACAGTGATTGAATAAAAACGCTAGCGTTTCCAATTGAAAAATGGTTTCTGATTTCAAATAATGATCATACATTACAATCATGATAAACCAACCCCCGTCTATGTAGTTAATTCACGGTTTCCAGTTTATAGAGCATACTATGGTGATGGTTTAGGTAATACCATTGCGGGGTTATTTGCAAGAATGGCTCCAAAAGTGATGCCGTTAGCTAAACAATTATCAATGAAAGCAATTGATGTTATTCGTGATAAGGGTATTAGTGCTGTTGGAGATCTTGCCGGGAAAGCGTTTTCAGCCGCGAAGAATAAATTAACATCATTGGTGAAATCACGAAAAAAGAAACCGTTACCGTCTACCGCGGAAATGCCTGCACGGGTTAGTAAAATAATAAATAACGCAGTAGACGAAAAACTAGCGTCGATGGCTTTAACCCCCGACCAAAGCAATATTGCAAATATGATAGCAGGAAGCGGCTTTAAAAAACTACGTCGATGAAAATCGTTTATGATTTCACGATTTAGACTCTGATAAATAGAATAAAATGTTCAAAAAGTCACATGATCCGGCGTTTGATATAGACGCCCCAGTTGGCAAGGATGATTCTGTACGCGATTATCAATATTACGCCTATCATGCAATAGACGCAAATAGTCGATCGCGAATTGAACTTCAAGTCCATGATACCAGTAAATATTTTCTACCCGCTGAAGCGTTTATTGAAGTAGAAGGTGAACTTGTAACAGCTGCTGATACTCCTGCTGTACCAGCACCGTATCCAGCTGGTACTCAAGTCGGTTTTGTCAATAATGGTATTATGGCGTTATTTGAGAGTGCAAGATACCTCATTGATGGAAAAGAAATCGAGTCGATAGATCGCGATGTTGATGTGGCTACAACAATAATCGGGTTAGCGAGATATTCTGATGATTATACAAGATCAGCAGGACCTTCTATGATGTTTGCAAAGGATATTAAAAATACCGCTGGAGGAATTCAATTTGTTGTAAGACGACCAAAAAAAGCCAGTGCTGCTAATGATGATGCTGATGTCGAGGCTGTAGTTATAAACAACGACGTTAATTTCAATCTAGGAGCCGCAACACGTATTTCAATGTTGCAAGGGGCTCGTAAATCATTTTCATGCGCGATTCCACTACATCACATATTTGGATTCTGTAGAAACGTCCGAAAAATTATCTACGGGGCGAAGCATACAGTAGCGCTTGTACGAAAGGGTGATGATAATGACGCAATTTGGAGGATTCCAGCAGACAATGCAAATCCCAATGCTGATGCCGGTAAAGTTATTTTAACAAAAATATCATTGTGGATGCCAATGTTGACTCCAGCAATCACCGCAGAAGAACGATTACTATCATTTATGGACCAAGGAGGAAAATCGTTGTTGAGTTGGTTAACCGTGAGTACAGATGTTAAACAATCAAATCTCAACGGGTTATTCACGTGGAATCTAGCATCAAAACAAGGTGTTTCAGCTCCACGTCATATATTTGTAGCGCTACAGGATAACACACGAGTTGGCGATCAACGTTTCAGTCATATGATATTTGATCCATTAGGTGTTAAAGACGTCTCACTGAGAATAAACGGCCAGCAGGAACCATCCGAAGATGTGCAACTTGATTACGGTCAAAATCATATTGCACGCGTGTATCATAGATTGTTGTCGTTCATGGCACGCGATCAAAATGTCGATACTGGTTTGCAAATATCACAATTTGATTTTAAGAATCTATATCCGATCTATTACTTTTCGCTGGAACATCTCGATTTAACAAGACAGTCTGTCGTTGATATACACTTTAGAGCTAATGTGACTCGTGGTGCTATTGCTGATTATAGAGCGGTTGCTGTCATTCTCAGCGATAAATCAATGCTACTTGAAGGTGTTGGAGGAAGAATGAGAGTGGTAGATGCGCCAGTAGAAAATCTATGATTTTCATAAACATCCTCTATTTAGAATTAATCTGTTATTGTATAATGTCGTATAATAATATCAATGTGTCGTTGACACCTGGTCAATTAAAAAAATTGCAATCCAAATCAGCTAAGCAATGTGGAACCACTATCAAGCTAAAACCCAATCAAATGACTGGCGGGGCGAATAAATTATCGCTGACAACTCGTCAAGTAAAACATTTCAATGATGCACTTGTAGCAAAAAAGGGTGTTCAGATTACTATTTCTGCGGCTGCTATCAAAAACATGGAAAAAATAGGCGGTATATTCCCGTTGCTAGCTGCGATTCCAGCGTTGATTGCGGCAGCAGCCCCAGCGGTGGCTAAAGCGGCAGCGTAAGGGGCTGTTGGTACCGCGGCAGGAATGGCACTAAAAAAAGCAACGGGGAAGGGTTATAAACAAAGTGGAAAGGGTCTAAGACTACCAGGAACCCCGTATTCGTGGTACAGCGGAAAAGGTCTAAGACTAGGACCGGTTTATTAACCCAGAAATCTTCGATGGTTCCTATGTCCAATTTTGATTTAATTGATGCTGCTAAAAAACTAGCGATTAAAAACTTCAGAGGTGTCTTTATGAAAGATCAATTACCACATCAACCAAACAGCGTTGAAACCGGAATCATTAATCTCGATAACAGCACCGGACATGGTACTCACTGGGTTGCATACGCTATTGATCCACGTGGGATTGTCTATTTTGATTCATATGGATTAGCACCGCCGAAGGAATTCATGCGTTATATAAAAACGTTTCCAATGAAGACTTGGTATTCAACGCTACCAACACAACAAATGAATGATCCACCAATATGCGGCAGCGAAGTATTAAATGTCCTTGACGCTATTTCTAACTCCTTGAGTAACCCAAGCGGAAAACCACCACATGTTGTCGTTAATGAATACACTAGTAATCGCTGGAAATCGAAACGATTTTAGAGAGAGAAAGAGTTTTACAATAACATGATTGATATTTGGGGGAGATCTTTGAAACCCAAACCCGATGGCACTGCACCACCTGATTCTGTCAAGGATGTAAAAAAAATAATTGAAGATGAAATCGCTGAGACGTTGAACTTAACAAATGTTGATCCTAATGAAATAGTTGTATTTCAAGACAAACAGGGTAAATTGAAATCCAGTGATGTGTCATTGAATGACATTTTGATACGGCAGCGCGACGCCGCTGAAAACTCTATTGCGCTGTATTCCAGCGGTGGACGACTTAAACCAAGCGCACTTGTGTCTACGATCACCGACGTGATTGCTACCAACGAACGTGAGCTGAATGATCTTATACGAGGTTATAATAGTTTTCGCAAAAATGTCGTACATAAATTCTTTGGAACACCGCTTGTGGTTGGCATGACTCTCGCTGAAATTAAAAACTATCTATCGCTATTCTTTTTTAACAAGGACGCGGGAAGGATGATGAATGAAAATGAAATCAAGGCAAATTATCTCGAGATTTCTAAACTAATAGAAGATCAAAAACCCACTAACGACGTCATTGTTAAGTTTTTTGGAACCCCGCTTGTGGCAGGAATGACTCTCGCTGAAATCAGTGAGTTTATCGGCAAGCACACTCACAATGCCTACATCGCTAATAATTTCTTTGGTATCCCGGCTACATCTACAATAACTCTCAAAGATATTAATATGTTTATGGTGAGACAAACAACACTTAATACCATCGTGGATAGATTTTTGGGGAGAACACCTGGTTCTGAAACCACATCGTTGACAGGTCCAACCCTCGCTGAAGTTAAAAAAGCTATTGACGAACAAAAGCTCACAAATGAAATGGTTAATAAGTTCTTTGAGGGTTCTAAAAGTTACAATATCACTACGACATATTCTGAACTCGACAGGAATTATAGTACCGAAAAAGGTTTTGGATTCAGCCTCCTTTTGGTTTCATTTTTTAAACGCCGCATTGGAACGATAATGAAAGATACCGAAATCAAAAAATCTCGACGTCATTGACGATATTATTAAACTAAAAGAAAAATCTGAAAGGGTAAAGCATGGGACCTTTGATTGGATAAAAGACTCTAATGCTAAATTGAAAGTCAATATCGGGGAGTGGCCCCATGGTATCTACAGGATGACGTTAATCTCTAACAAGCAATTTGATATCATCGTGAAAGGTAAAACCTACTTTGGTGGCACCGCGACAGTAATTATCGCGGGGGGAGAAGAAGAATTTGAGATTGTCGCGGTTGATAACACCGTTAGAAAACATATAGCCTGGTGTTTAGAATTCGTAGGTGAAGTAAACTACCCCCTGATCTCCTCCCCGGAAGATGGTAATTAATTGAAAACACTAGTGCTTTTAAAATAACAATGATTTCATCAACGCAATGTCGCTATGATCAGGTCAGAGAATTTCAAACTAGACTCAAAACCCTCGCCGAGGAGTATCAAATAAAAATAAAAAAATACCGACGAAGAATCACCGCGATTGATATTACTATGTACTCGGTGTCAAGCGTTCTCGCTGGCGCCGGAATAATACTTGCATCGGTTACAATGATTGCCCCGGTCGTAGTTCCAATTTGCATTTCTGCGGTGGCTACAATCGGGGGTATATCAACCGGGATAGCAAAAAAGATATCATCATGCAGCCAGAGTAAACTGCAGAATTACTTAATTCAATTTCATATTGCATCAACCGCATATTCGCAGTTATCCCTGATGATATCGTCGTCACTCGATAATACAATTATATCAGATAGTGAATTCTCAGCGATGGTCAGTATTTTTGATTCCGCGATATCGAAATTAGAGCGACAACATGAATATAATAACAATGACAACACCGATGGAATCAGAAAACACGAACCTAAAAAACAAAATGATCTCAATAATATCAACATTACCAGATTGTGAGTGTTCAGTGATGGTCAGTATTTATGATTCCTCGATACCAAAATTAGAAATAAATCATGAGTATAATAACAATGACAACACCGCAGGAATTACTTCAACGAATAGTGGAGAACACGAACCCAGTACAAACAAGCATGATATCAATAACATCAACGAATCCAGAATTCAGTGTGAATTTCCCCTCTCCGGTCCCAGTGAAGGAGATAGCGCTAGCAAAATTACGAGTATACCACAGTTGGCCTAATATCAGATCAAAATCATTTGGTGGTCAACAACCGAATAATTCACTGGTGTTTGCGAATAAGAATAAAGACGACGGTACCCCAGACTGGAACGTCGTTTCGATACCAGCAGGGTCATACCAAATAGAACAAATCAATAATGAATTCGCGCGTAAAATAAAATCGATTACTGGAAAAAAATCAAAAATCGCTATAACAGTTCATGAGCCGACACTATCATCCGCAATTGAGATAAGCACAGAAGGATACGTCGTAGATATCTATCAAAGTTCTATTAGAACCGTACTAGGATGGCCTGAATTACCACCGGAAAAATCCACCACCGACTTAACCACGGATGTACAATCATATCATGAAATCAATCCCAGTTATCGAGATGATTTATCTGATATAAGAAAAGGAAAAATCGCCGATAGATTTATATTCACCAACAAAGACACATTGCAATGGGATTTTATCATTAAAAGAACAACCGACTCATCTGCTACTATTTCATTTACGCTAACTGACGTCCGTGGTTATTTTAATGAGATTAAACAATTATATGACACACAACTAGAACAACTACGGAAAACAAGATCGCAAAAACACGTTGAAATAATAAATCAACTTATATCGGACATGGAATATATCTATGAACTAATTATTCAAACAATAATTAATGACAACAGCGACAATAAACAACGATTCCTAACCGATTACAATATCACAGAAGACAATCTGCGTAATTTCAAGTTTCCGAAATACAACGCTGATGAATTAGCAAGAATTGTTAAAACCGATATCAAAGCGCTACAAAAATCAGATTCAACTGTCCTCCTCAAATATAATAATGATCCAGATGGTGGCGGTAGGCATATCGCTCCGTTCAACGTGAATATTTCATCGGTGATTGCGCTCAATTTAGTATGTGATGTTATCGAAGGAAGCTATCAGATTAATCTAGAGCAATCAAATCAAGCTCAGCAGGGATATATTCTTTATTCATTTGCACCAACAGCTCCTCCAGGATTCCTAATTATTGAAAACCCAATTAATCCTGTCTACATGCGATGCCATAATAATTCGTTAACCAGAATTAATTTCAAACTCACAGACCAATCTAATAATCTGATTGATTTACAAGAAGAGGTGTTAGCGATTAGTCTGTTTGTGAAATCATAAATGATTTTCGTCCTAAGGACTGGATCAAATATTTGGTTAAAATCGTAAAAGAATTATTAACCCAGAACTGAAAACTTTAGCAGCAGAGAGGGTGGATGACCACATCGTTGCGAGCAAAATTGATTAAAAAATCGTAAAATCTCCGTTTTTGCAAAAATGGAGACTTTTTTTTTGGTTAAATGAGATTTGTTGGAAACCTGATATTTTGTTCGAAAACGTTATCTATAGGCCATATTTTGTTCGAAAACATGATCTGCAAGCCTTATTTTTGCTTGAAATCGTGGTCTGTTCACCCTCTCTGCTGCTGTTTGTAATATTTTAAATCTCAACAGTCGTGTGCAAACATATTTCGTCCGTTCGATTCAAAAACAGATTTGAGTATACAATGTTGAAATATGAGCATTATGTCATTAGTAAAAGAGAAGGAAACTTCGTCTTTGACTAGATTAATATATTCATAAACCTTGACAATTTAATAAAAACCGTGAAACGCGATTTATAAAAGAGATCACTAATTCTGAATTGATAAATATTTTAAATCTGCATGACTTTATTCCGACTGATATATCTTTGCTAGCATGAATAAATATGAACAGCAATCAATTTAATTTACAAATACATACTTATACATTCATTAATTAAGATCTGAAAAAATTCGTTATATTCTTTCCCAAATGATTATTGCGTGAGTTTTATTTTGATATCAAGGACTAATAACTTTAGTTTTCCATCATATTTAGTCAATCTAGATTTATGTCAAGAAATCTCTGAATTGTCATTCTCGAGGACTATGTTGAAAATGCTACAATACCTCACAATGCTTAGGTAGGACGTCAATGATGGCAGAAACAATGGACATTTCGATTAGAATTTGAATAGGACGAAACGTGAAACGTTACGTGTGTGGATATAACGAGCATTAGACGCGAATTATTTGTTCGATGATAATACGATAAATATATGGAATTAAACCGTGTGTTTGCATCGTCGACATGTGATCTAGTTTTGAACCTAGAATATATTTATTTCAAACGTGATTTACCTGCTTTGCAAATTCCTCCAACAACTGTGTAATGGCTCTTACATTGACATGTGTTATTAGCGCCAGGAGTGGTTGCTTTACATTCAGCATATTGGTCGCTGCATCCACTAATAGTGTTGCACGATGAATTCAAATCTGTTAAATAAATTGTTTAGTTTTATTAACTGAACGTCGCATAGGAAATTAAGAGCACCAATTCATTTTAAAGAGACACAAGTCCTGCATTAGCTACTTCAAGTTTCGTCCACTCTGCAGATAAATACAATATCTATTCTTACCTTATAAAATGTTGTTGAAGATTTTAACGCCATCATTCAGCACACGATAGGCTTTACGTGGCGGCCAGTATTATTGGTGGAAGACGGACCTGGGGAAACCCCAGAAAGATTCACCGACCCACCAGAAGCTTCTGGCAAGCTTTTTCACAAAACTACATTAGCCCAATCTTAGACTTGAACCCACGCAGACAGAGGTGAGATGGCAGTGATCCGTAACGGAATTCGCTTTAGACCACTCGGCCATTTGCCCCACACAATCGCCCCACCCCCCACCACCCGTTAGAAGTTAATTATGGATTCAGAGGTATTCTTCCAAAATACGTTTTTTATTCAACTTATCAGATTGAAATTCTCGTTATCGTGAGACAGCAGGGCACAAAATAAGATCCCAGTAATGCAAGATAGTATCTTCATGATTAGAGTAATACAATAACTCCTTTTATATTCTGATTGTGGAGACGCATACTCCGGAATAAACAAATCATATGATCTTAACTTTGTTGTGTTCTTGTGAAACCATTAATATGATACAGTGTAGCGCAATAAATGTTTGTTTTTTCGGTTGCCCCCACCGAGAACAAATTAGGTAATTAGTGTCAAGCAATTGTTTTGAACTGCTTTGTTTAGGAATACACTAACGTGACTAAACCAGGATAAATCAAAGCTAGCATGGTGGCGCGATGCAATTGTTTATGTGCATGCAAGATGAATTATGTGCGATAGCCAATTTTCATGATTCCTTTGATGAATTCATTGATGACACACTAAAATCAGGTAAACAATGGAACATAAGAAGTGGCTAAATTGAGACCGGTTTTATTGATAATTTCAACAAAATTAAACCTATGTGATTTCATTCAGCCTGACATGTTAATTCCGCTTTTTTTAACAGCATATCATCGTGACACTAAATAGCAAATATCCATAAATAACCACAATATACATAGCAATGTCTTTTTCAGTTATCATCAACAGACATGAACGCCCAAACACTTTTTCAATTTTCAGAATGAATATTTTAACTATTGCAGCATATATACAACAACTGATCTGACGGTACGAGGACTCATTATAACCATTTGATATTTTTGCAAACAACAATACATATACTACCATATCTTGCAATACTCATCTAGGGCAAAAACGAGAGACGAACAATGAATATTACTTTGCATGTTGAAAATGAAGTCAAAGTATATCTTGATTTCAAGTCTGTATGCAGCTGTTCCTGTAGGGGAAACATTATTTCAATGTTTATAGGAGTAGAGCAATTTAAACGTTGTCCTCCTTAATATTTATTATTAAGAGAAATAACATATTTCAAACATATCTAACCTGCTTTGCAAATTCCTCCAAAAGCCGAATAATTGGTCTTACACTGACAGGTAGCATTAGTGCCAGAGGTAGGTTCTTTGCATTCAGCATATTCGTCGCTGCATCCAATATTGGTGGTACAGGATGAATTCAAATCTGTCAAGCAAAGGTTTAAAACATTAACTGCTCGCAAGACCTGAACGAATAGATTAAGGCCTCGTCTTATTCAGCAAGCAGTTATTGTCTAATTTGACATGTGTAGTTACACCAAACTTATAGATAAAGTCAAATATGAATTTAAATATTGACGTAATAATTAAGAATCTAGCACCTTCCTTTTAAAAAATGAACTTCTTAACTCATGCCGCCGGCTAGTTATTGGAGTTCTTGTTGGTAAGCAATGGACAAAAAGCAATACCAAAATGTTAGACCATTTCGTCATGCTTAGTGTAAAAGCCTCTGTATTCTTCTCACAGTGGAGAAATATGTTCAGAAACATGAACTAAAGGTCTGAATGATTTATATTTCAATTTTTCATAATTTATATCATACATTATAGCTGCATATCGGTTTGGTTTGTTTTTGTTGATCTCCGGCACTTCGACAAACGTTTAACATTAGGCGTCAATGCAACTGGAGTAAAGTGATGTTTAACGAACATAGTATCTGATCCGAGCTGGAAATAAGATAACACTGAATGTCAATGAGAAATCAGCTCCATATCAATCAAAGGTCAAACACTAGTTTTGTACGGTGGAATTGAAACAGCTCGAATGTCTGTTTCAGTTGCTTAAGGGATTTGCCTGTGAAATGATTGTACACGTTCATCATTAAGCCTTATTGTGTTGCACTAACGTACATAGAGGAGAGAAGAAATAAATATTCGAATGTGGAAGGTATGGACAATGTCAGATAGTGTAGATATAAAACAATACAAATAAACAGTGTTATATCAGTGAGACTAGCGTATATGACTATCAATGGCAATACACACTTCATTTCCTATGTAGTAATTCATGTTATGATGTTAAAGGTAGAGCAAATCCGATCGTAAAGCTGATTCGATTTGTATTGGAAATGCAGTCTTTAATTATTAGCTCTTGTATATATCAACATATTGATAACGTTGATGTACGTTCTTACCGTCGCCAATAAAGTTCATTTATGTTTGAAATGTTCCAGTTTGAATTAGTTTCGCTGTTGTATTAGACATTCATTGGCCGTATCAGTATAATGAACAACTTAAAAAGCAATTCTGAAAGTCGCGTCGGTGACAATCGACCGGGGATTGTTTGAAAATTCTTGTAAAATGTAAAGGACTGCTACAGTTGTAGAATAAAGATACAATTAATTTCGAAATGTTCTCGAATGTCATGGTAATCACGAATGAATTTGTTTATGTACATCGTAGTAACGACATTTTAAAATAGCTAACCGCCGCAAGCAACGCGTGTTTGACACTTCTTTGCAGCTATACATATTATGCTAGACCGTAAAAAATATATGCGGATAAGAAAAAACTGTGCTAAACATCTGCTTTACACTCAATAATTTGAGGCAAAGATATCAGTTTGTAATATTTTAAATCTCAACAGTCGTGTGCAAACATATTTCGTCCGTTCGATTCGAGAACAGATTTGAGTATACAAGGTTGAAATATGAGCATTATGTCATTAGTAAAAGAGAAGGAAACTTCGTCTTTGACTAGATTAATATATTCATAAACCTTGACAATTTAATAAAAACCGTGAAACGCGATTTATAAAAGAGATCACTAATTCTGAATTGATAAATATTTTAAATCTGCATGACTTTATTCCGACTAATATATCTTTGCTAGCATGAATAAATATGAACAGCAATCAATTTAATTTACAAATACATACATATACATTCATTAATTAAGATCTGAAAAAATTCGTTATATTCTTTCCCAAATGATTATTGCGTGAGTTTTATTTTGATATCAAGGACTAATGACTTTAGTTTTCCATCATATTTAGTCAATCTAGATTTATGTCAAGAAATCTCTGAATTGTCATTCTCGAGGACTATGTTGAAAATGCTACAATACCTCACAATGCTTAGGTAGGACGCCAATGATGGCAGAAACAATGGACATTTCGATTAGAATTTGAATAGGACGAAACGTGAAACGTTACGTGTGTGGATATAACGAGCATTAGACGCGAATTATTTGTTCGATGATAATACGATAAATATATGGAATTAAACCGTGTGTTTGCATCGTCGACATGTGATCTAGTTTTGAACCTAGAATATATTTATTTCAAACGTGATTTACCTGCTTTGCAAATTCCTCCAACAACTGTGTAATGGCTATTACATTGACATGTGTTATTAGCGCCAGGAGTGGTTGCTTTACATTCAGCATATTGGTCGCTGCATCCACTGATAGTGTTGCACGATGAATTCAAATCTGTTAAATAAATTGTTTAGTTTTATTAACTGAACGTCGCATAGGAAATTAAGAGCACCAATTCATTTTAAAGAGACACAAGTCCTGCATTAGCTACTTCAAGTTTCGTCCACTCTGCAGATAAATACAATATCTATTCTTACCTTATAAAATGTTGTTGAAGATTTTAACGCCATCATTCAGCACACGATAGGCTTTACGTGGCGGCCAGTATTATTGGTGGAAGACAGACCTGGGGAAACCCCAGAAAGATTCACCGACCCACCAGAAGCTTCTGGCAAGCTTTCTCACAAAACTACATTAGCCCAATCTTAGACTTGAACCCACGCAGACAGAGGTGAGATGGCAGTGATCCGTAACGGAATTCGCTTTAGACCACTCGGCCATTTGCCCCACACAATCGCCCCACCCCCCACCACCCGTTAGAAGTTAATTATGGATTCAGAGGTATTCTTCCAAAATACGTTTTTTATTCAACTTATCAGATTGAAATTCTCGTTATCGTGAGACAGCAGGGCACAAAATAAGATCCCAGTAATGCAAGATAGTATCTTCATGATTAGAGTAATACAATAAGTCCTTTTATATTCTGATTGTGGAGACGCATACTCCGGAATAAACAAATCATATGATCTTAACTTTGTTGTGTTCTTGTGAAACCATTAATATGATACAGTGTAGCTCAATAAATGTTTGTTTTTTCGGTTGCCCCCACCGAGAACAAATTAGGTAATTAGTGTCGAGCAATTGTTTTGAACTGCTTTGTTGAGGAATACACTAACGTGACTAAACCAGGATAAATCAAAGCTAGCATGGTGGCGCGATGCAATTGTTTATGTGCATGCAAGATGAATTATGTGCGATAGCCAATTTTCAGGATTCCTTTGATGAATTCATTGATGACACACTAAAATCAGGTAAACAATGGAACATAAGAAGTGGCTAAATTGAGACCGGTTTTATTGATAATTTCAACAAAATTAAACCTATGTGATTTCATTCAGCCTGACATGTTAATTCCTCTTTTTTTAACAGCATATCATCGTGACACTAAATAGCAAATATCCATAAATAACCACAATATACATAGCAATGTCTTTTTCAGTTATCATCAACAGACATGAACGCCCAAACACTTTTTCAATTTTCAGAATGAATATTTTAACTATTGCAGCATATATACAACAACTGATCTGACGGTACGAGGACTCATTATAACCATTTGATATTTTTGCAAACAACAATACATATACTACCATATCTTGCAATACTCATCTAGGGCAAAAACGAGAGACGAACAATGAATATTACTTTGCATGTTGAAAATGAAGTCAAAGTATATCTTGATTTCAAGTCTGTATGCAGCTGTTCCTGTAGGGGAAACATTATTTCAATGTTTATAGGAGTAGAGCAATTTAAACGTTGTCCTCCTTAATATTTATTATTAAGAGAAATAACATATTTCAAACATATCTAACCTGCTTTGCAAATTCCTCCAAAAGCCGAATAATTGGTCTTACACTGACAGGTAGCATTAGTGCCAGAGGTAGGTTCTTTGCATTCAGCATATTCGTCGCTGCATCCAATATTGGGTGTACAGGATGAATTCAAATCTGTCAAGCAAAGGTTTAAAACATTAACTGCTCGCAAGACCTGAACGAATAGATTAAGGCCTCGTCTTATTCAGCAAGCAGTTATTGTCTAATTTGACATGTGTAGTTACACCAAACTTATAGATAAAGTCAAATATGAATTTAAATATTGACGTAATAATTAGGAATCTAGCACCTTCCTTTTAAAAAATGAACTTCTTAACTCATGCCGCCGGCTAGTTATTGGAGTTCTTGTTGGTAAGCAATGGACAAAAAGCAATACCAAAATGTTAGACCATTTCGTCATGCTTAGTGTAAAAGCCTCTGTATTCTTCTCACAGTGGAGAAATATGTTCAGAAACATGAACTAAAGGTCTGAATGAATTATATTTCAATTTTTCATAATTTATATCATACATTATAGCTGCATATCGGTTTGGTTTGTTTTTGTTGATCTCCGGCACTTCGACAAACTTTTAGCATTAGGCGTCAATGCAACTGGAGTAAAGTGATGTTTAACGAACATAGTATCTGATCCGAGCTGGAAATAAGATAACACTGAATGTCAATGAGAAATCAGCTCCATATCAATCAAAGGTCAAACACTAGTTTTGTACGGTGGGATTGAAACAGATAGCTCGACTGTCTGTTTCAGTTGCTTAAGGGATTTGCCTGTGAAATGATTGCACACGTTCATCATTAAGCCTTATTGTGTTGCACTAAAGTACATAGAGGAGAGAAGAAATAAATATTCGAATGTTGAAGGTATGGACAATGTCAGATAGTGTAGATATAAAACAATACAAATAAACAGTGTTATATCAGTGAGACTAGCGTATATGACTATCAATGGCAATACACACTTCATTTCCTTTGTCGTAATTCATGTTATGATGTTAAAGGTAGAGCAAATCCGATCGTAAAGCTGATTCGATTTGTATTGGGAATGCAGGCTTTAATTATTAGCTCTTGTATATATCAACATATTGATAACGTTGATGTACGTTCTTACCGTCGCCAATAAAGTTCATTTCTGTTTGAAATGTTCCAGTTTGAATTAGTTTCGCTGTTGCATTAGCAGCAGAGAGGGTGAACAGACCACGTTTTCAAGCAAAAATAAGGCTTCCAGATCACGTTTTCGAACAAAATATGGCCTATAGATAACGTTTTCGAACAAAATATCAGGTTTCCAACAAATCTCATTTAACCAAAAAAAAGTCTCCATTTTTGCAAAAACGGAGATTTTACGATTTCTTAATCAATTTTGCTCTCAACGATGTGGTCATCCACCCTCTCTGCTGCTAAAGTTTTCAGTTCTGGGTTAACAAAAATAATAAATGATTTGATCAAGTCTTTAGGATCTCACAAACAGACTAATCGCTAACACCTCTTCTTGTAAATCAATCAGATTATTTGACTGGTCGGTGAGTTTGAAATTAATTCTGGTTAATGAATTATTATGGCATCGCATGTAGACAGGATTAATTGGGTTTTCAATAATTAGGAATCCTGGAGGAGCTGTTGGTGCAAACGAATAAAGAATATATCCTTGCTGAGCTTGATTTGATCGTTCGAGATTAATTTGATAGCTTCCTTCGATAACATCACATACTAAATTGAGCGCAATCACCGATGAAATATTCACGTTGAACGGAGCGATATGCCTACCGCCACCATCTGGGTCATTATTGTGTTTGAGGATTTTTATTTCCGGTGATGCTGTTTTTTTCCACGTATCATGAATTATTTTGAAACCAACATCGATGGCATCATTGAGAAGTTTTTTTAGTTCTGGTACGTTATATCCCGGTAGTTTGAATGTCGGAATATCCTTCACGGGGATTTTATATTCTGATGCAAATTCTATTCTCGATAGGAGATTATCGTCATCTAATATATCCTGAATAATTTTTAGGTTAAATGTTTCCATATCGTCGATAATTTTATTGCATGTTTCTACGACGCTGATAAATTCATCTCGGGTGAGAGAGCCGGATTTAAGAGATATTAACAACAGTGAAAGATCATTATTCATTGCTGTGAAATTTTTAACGATTTTAGGTTCTTCAACAAAATGATGTCCCTCTATTCCCTCCCCTGGCTTCTCTTCTCCGGTTTCGTAGTATCCGATACCAAAAAAATCTATAGTGAATTGGTGATCTTTATAACTCTTTATTGGATTATCGGGTTTTATTCTGTCGGTGATATAATCAGATTTTTGTGGTTCTGGTACATCAACGGTTTCTCCCCCTGGTGGTAATTCAGACCATCCTAGTACGGTTCTAATATAACTTTGATAGATATCTACGACGTATCCTTCTGTGTTTATCTCAATTGCGGATGATAGCGTCGGTTCATGAACTGTTATAGCGATTTTTGACTCTACTCCAGTAATCGATTTTATTCTACGCGCGAATTCATTATTGATTTGTTCGATTTGGCATGACCCTGTTGGTATCGAAACGACGTTCCAGTCTGGGGTACCGTCGTCCTTATTCTTATACGAGAACACCAGTGAATTATTCGGTTGTTGACCACCAAATGATTTTGATCTGATATTAGGCCAACTGTGATACACTCGTAGTTTTGCTAGCGCTATCTCCTTCACGGGGACTGGGCTAGGAAAATTCACACTAAACTCGGGTTCCGTTGATGTTATTGATATCATACTTGTTTGTACTGGGTTCGTGTTCTCCACTATTTGTTGAAGTAATTTCATCGGTGTCGTCATTGTTATTATACTCATGTTGTCGCTCTAATTTTGACACCGCGGAATCATAAATACTGACCATCACTGAGAATTCACAATTTGGTATGGTTGAGGTTATTGAGATCATTCTGGTTTTTGGGTTCGTGTTTTCTAATTCCATCGGTGTTGTCATTGTTATTATACTCATGTTGTCGCTCTAATTTCGATATCGCGGAATCAAAAATACTGACCATCGCTGAGAATTCACTATCTGATATAATTGTATTATCGAGTGACGACGATATCATCAGGGATAACTGCGAATATGCGGTTGATGCAATATGAAATTGAAGTAAGTAATTCTGCAGTTTACTCTGGCTGCATGATGATATCTTTCTTGCTATCCCGGTTGATATACCCCCGATTGTAGCCACCGCAGAAATGCAAATTGGAACTACGACCGGGGCAATCATTGTAACCGATGCAAGTATTATTCCGGCGCCAGAGAGAACGCTTGACACTGACTACACAGTAATATCAATTGCGGTGATTCTTCGTCGGTATTTTTTTATTTTTATTTGATACTCCTCAGTGAGGGTTTTGAGTCTATTTTGAAATTCTCTGACCTGATCATAGCGACATTGAGTTGATGAAATCATTGTTATTTTAAAAATACTAGCGTTTTCAATTGTGAAATCCGAACGATTTTCCTTTCAATTTAGTTATTTACTTAAATCCGCTACGAATTCCACATACCAGGTTGCTGAAACCCTAATCAAATTTTTATCAGTAGCTGTTATAGTGAACTTTTCAGTTGTATCCTTGTCGATGATCGTTTTTAATCGTATTATTGACCCCGGATGAACTCGACGATGATATATTAAATTGAGTTAATGGTGTTACTAGTGTTAATCGATAAATACCCTTAACGGTTGCAGTGATATCTAATTTGTTGTTTGTAGGTGTCCACGCAAATGATCCGTGTTGGATTGTATATACTACGTTATTGGTTTTCTCATGAGGAATTTTTGTTTTTTCAATGATTGTTATCATTCTCGAAAAATCACCTTTGATGGCTTCGATGAAGTTTTTCGTCTCATCGATGGATTTTTTAATATCCGGGAGTTTTATTTCAATTTTATCTAACATTCCAATAAATTTATCAATGATATTTCTACGAAATGATGTAAACTGTTTTCCGTTTTCTTCAATTCTAGATTCAAGTGTTGTTAGTACAAACACAGAATTGTTTAACTCATCGTTGAGAGTTTTTAATCGATCTGTAATCGTCGAAACGAGTACACCCGGTTTGAGTTTACCCTGATCGGAAAATAGCGCGATAGTATTCTCGATTGCGTTTCGTTGTTTAACTAAAATATCATCCAACGACACATCACTAGTTTTCAATTTACCCTGATCGGAAAATAGCGCGATAGTATTCTCGATTGCGTTTCGTTGTTTAACTAAAATATCATCCAACGACACATCACTAGTTTTCAATTTACCCTGTTTGTCTTGAAATACAACTATTTCATTAGGATCAACATTTGTTAAGTTCAACGTCTCAGCGATTTCATCTTCAATTATTTTTTTTATATCCTTGACAGAATCAGATGGTGCAGTGACATCGGGTTTGGGTTTCAAAGATCTCCCCCAAATATCAATCATGTTATTGTAAAACTCTTTCTCTCTCTAAAATCGTTTCGATTTCCAGCGATTACTAGTGTATTCATTAACGACAACATGTGGTGGTTTTCCGCTTGGGTTACTCAAGGAGTTAGAAATAGCGTCAAGGACATTTAATACTTCGCTGCCGCATATTGGTGGGTCAATCATCGTTTGTGTTGGTAGCGTAGAATACCAAGTCTTCATTGGAAGGGTTTTTATATACCACATAAACTCTTTTGGTGGGGCTAATCCATATGAATCGAAATAGACAATCCCACGTGGATCAATAGCGTATGCAACCCAGTGAGTTCCGGGTCCGGTGCTGTTATCTAAATTAATGATTCCGGTTTCAACGCTGTTTGGTTGATGTGGTAATTGATCTTTCATAAAGACACCTCTGAAGTTTTTAATCGCTAGTTTTTTAGCAGCATCCATTATATCAAAATTGGACATAGGAATCTTCGATTCCTCAATTAATAAATCGTTCCTGGTAGTCTTAGACCCTTTCCGCTGTACCACGAATACGGGGTTCCTGGTAGTCTTAGACCCTTTCCCTTTTTTTATATCCTTTCCCAGTTGCTTTCTTTAGTGCCATTCCTGCTGCAGTACCAACGGCTCCTAACGCAGCCGCTTTTGCCACCGCTGGGGCTGCTGCTGCAATCAATGCTGGAATCGCAGCTAACAACGGAAATATACCGCCTGTTTTAATCATATTTTTGATAGCAGCCGCAGAAAGAGTAATCTGAACACCTTTTTTGGCTGCAAGTGCATCATTGAAATGTTTTATTTGACGAGTTGTCAGTGATAATTTATTTGCACCACCAGTCATTTGGTTGGGTTTCAACGTGATTGTGGTTCCACATTTTTTAGCTGATTCCGATTGCAATTTTTTTAATTGACCGGGAGTTAACGCAACACTAATAGCCTTATATGACATGTTATACATAATTGATTGATTCTAATTCAATGAAAAATCGAGAAAATTAATCAAAGATTTTCCACTGGTGCATCTACCACTCTCATTCTTCCACCAACACCTTCGAGTAGCATTGATTTATCACTGAGAATGACAGCAACCGCTCTATAATCAGCAATAGCACCACGAGTCACATTAGCTCTAAAATGTATATCAACAACAGATTGTCTCATCAAATCGAGATGTTCCAGTGAGAACTAATAGATCGGATACAGATTTTTAAAATCATATTGTGATATTTGCAAACCAGTATCGACATTTTGGTCGCGTGCCATAAATGACAACAGACGATGATAAACTCGTGCAATATGATTTTCGGTGTAATTAAGTTGTATATCCTCGGATGGTTCCTGCTGGCCGTTTATTCTCAGTGAGACGTCTTTCACACCTAATTGATTAAATATCATATGGCTGGAGAGTTGATCGCCAACTCGTGCGTTATCTTGTAACGCAATAAATATATGACGTGGCGCAGAAACGCCTTGTTTTGATGCAAGGTTCCAAGTGAATAACCCGTTGATATTTGATTGTTTAACATCTGTACTCACGGTTAGCCAACTTAGTAATGATTTTCCTCATTGGTCCATAAATGATAGTAATCGTCCTTCTGCGGTGATTGCTGGAGTCAACACTGGCATCCACAATGATATTTTTGTTAAATTGACTTTACCAGCATCAGCATTTGGATTTGCAGCATCTGCTGGAATCCTCCAGATTGCGTCGTTATCATCACTTTTTCGTACAAGCGATACTGTATGCTTCGCCCCGTAGATAACTTTTCGGACGTTTCTACAGAATCCAAATATATGATGCAGTGGAATCGCACATGAAAATGATTTACGCGCTCCCTGCAACATTGAAATACGTGTTGCAGCTCCTAGATTGAAATTAACATCGTTGTTTATAATCATATTCTCGACATCAGCATCACTATTATCACGTTTTTTTGGTCGTCTTACAACAAATTGATTTCCACCAGCGGTATTTGTAACATCTTTTGCAAACATCATAGAGGGTCCTGCTGATCTTGTATAATCATCGGAATATCTCGCTAACCCGATTATTGTTGTAGCCACATCAACATCGCGATTTATCGACTCGATTTCTTTTCCATCAATGAGATATCTAGCACTCTCAAATAGCGCCATGATACCATTATTGACAAACCCGACTTGAGTACCAGCTGGATACGGTGCTGGTACAGCAGGAGTATCATCAGCTGTTACAAGTTCTCCTTCGATTTCGATAAACGCTTCACAGGGTAAAAAGTATTTACTAGTATCATGGACTTGAAGTTCAATTCTTGATCGACTATTTGGGTCTATTGCATGATAGGCGTAATATTGATAATCGCGTACAGAATCATCCTTGCCAACTGGGGCGTCTATATCAAATGCTGGATCACGTGACTGTTTGAACATTTTATTCTATTTATCAGAGTCTAAATCGCGATTTTCCATTTTCATCGTCGTAGTTTTTAAAGCCACTTCCTGCTATCATATTTGCAATATTGCTTTGGTCGGGGGTTAAAACCATCGACGCTAATTTTTCATCTACTGCGTTATTTATAATTCTACTAACACTTGCAGGCATTTCCGCTGTAGACGGTAACGGTTTTGAAAATCCTTTGGATTTCATCCGTGATTTCACTAATGATGTTAATTTATTCTTCGCAGTTGAAAACGCTTTTCCAGCAAGATCTCCAACAGCACCAATACCCTTATCACGAATAACTTCAATTGCTTTCATTCCTAATTGTTTAGCCAACGGCATCACTTTTGGAGCCATTCTCGCAAATAACCCTGCAATGGTATTGCCTAAACCATCTCCGTAGTATGCTCTATAAACTGGAAACCGTGAATTAACTACGTAGACGGGGGTTGGTTTATCATGATTGTAGTGTATGATCATTATTTGAAATCAGAAACAATTTTTCAATTGACTTTTCAATTCAGTCACTATGATACCCACTTTCCACTAACTCGCCAATGAAATCTCGATATGTGCTGATATCCATGATACCACCCTGAAATAATCGTCTACAGATATCAGCTGCTTCATTAATTATTTCCGGTGAGTTATTTCCGGCTCGGAACCCTCCTACAAGAACCTCTAATCGTGATATATCACTGAGAACACTACCAGGACATGAAACGCTAGCGTTTCCAACTAGACCACTCCCCAGAAATTTCTTCTCATCGTATGGCTGTCTTATTTGGAATTGAAATTTTCTCTTGAAGTCTCTGTATTCCTTCATCCTTCTATCTAAACTCCCAGTATTTATTTCATACACTATATCAGCCCATTCATTATGTGACATTCTATAATTCGAATAATTGTCCGTGAAAAACTTCTCTTGTGAATCATAGCTGTTAGCAGCGAATTCACCTAAATTGTCTATATCCTCGTTGAGAATTTGTTGTTTAGCGCTCTCGGTAAATATAACTGATTTAGGTAGTCCACTAACTAGTTCTTCCTGAAATCCTTTAAATTTTTGTTCTGAAGCGGTTGATATATCCTGAGGAAGTGATTGCAAGGATTTTTTTGTTTGTTTAGTTCTTTTTGCTATTTTTTCTAACACAGGAATAAGACCCTCTTCTTTTCTTTTACCGTCAGGATCATCTCCCAGTATAGCACGCTCTATCTCCTTCGTTGCTGTGGTTACTGGTTTAAACAATTCTTCAGATTCCGCAGCAAAATCAGTCTGAAGACTCTGTCGTTGTTGTAGTTTATTCCGTACAGAGTCACGAATTGGTACAAATCTCTTAATTGCATCCAGTCGTTCACGAGTCAATCGGGTTGTTAATGCTTCATTGACCATTATTTAAAATCAGAAACAATTTTTCAATTGCAAAACAATTTTCCCGAACCTGACCTAACAGACGAAAACAAATTGACATGTCGGATGATTTTTAACAGGATCATAGAAGCGTTATTTCATCCTATCAATGATGAAGGAAGTGTGGAAACTGCTATAAAAATAATTAATATCACACTTCCTTCATTCTATTTTTGATCAATCCGAACCAGCCATCAATTTTTTATTCACTGTTTTTGACATTATCAATCAAAAAATGCTAAAAAAATTAAAATCTCTATGAGGGACGGTCACAATCAAATAATGATAAATGGTTGGTCAATCAAAATTGTTCATTTTCTTGAATTAACGCCCGTAGGTTTTTAACTTTAGAATTAACCTCCTTTTTCAATTCGTATTCGTACCCCAATTATTTTCGTATTCGTTCTACGATGGTATACAACGGAGCGAACACACTTACGTCACTGGAAAATGCGAGAGAGTCCCGAATAAAATTCTGAATTCTTTTGATGAGCGCATACTTCTTTGGTAGCATATATTTATTGTTGTTAACTCCGTATTCTATATCCTGAAAATCAGACATGATTTGATCAGGATTTAACCCATCTGATAGTTCAATATCCCAACTTTTCAATTTTGAAATCTCGGATATGATGCTATTCATGTTTTCAGAATTCATTATTCTATAATAATGATATATTTCTAAATGAAAAATATGACGCATTAGACGTAACTAAATCGAATTTTCTGTCCTGTCTTTTTAGAAATAGCCGTTTTGGTTATTACCTCTGCAACTTTTCGTACTGAGGGTGGACAAATATCGAAGTGCCTACCGGCTTCATTCATTGATTGAAATATTTTTTCTTCGTTAGTTGTTGTATTCAAAGATTTTACTGGTCTCGCTTTCTTTGAGCATTTTCCAGTCTCTCCTCTTTTCAAATTCTCACTTTGTGTGATAGCTTGCAGATTTGATAAAGAATTGTTTTTCGGATTAGAATCGATATGATCAATAACAAAATCATCCTCGATCAATCCATTGAAACATTCATACACGAAACGATGATTGAGATATCTCTTCTCCCCGCCAACAGTAAACATCAAGTACCCTTGAGTATTCACAGAACCAACTGGTTTCTTCAGTCTGCGGTTTCTTACAACACCATCACTGGATGCTTCATAATTTGTGATCACAGGGTGTTGTCTGAATTCTTGGTTCATTCGTATACATAATACTATTGTTTGTCTAATTCATTGTTTGGTTTAATGATAAATCTTTCGATGTAGTCTTGAGGAGTTCTTATGATTTTATCCTTGATACTGACTTTGTCAGCGTCAAGAATACTGACTTTGTCAGCGTCAAGAATACTGACTTTGTCAGCGTCAGGGTCATAATTTCTGATTGATTGTCCATTTTTTATTCTTTTATCATAATAACGCTTCAACTCCCTGTATCGCTTACCACCGCAATTCAAACACAACTGAGATTTTCCCCTGACCCCAACTCCACATAGAATACAAGGTAACGGACCAAGGCTTCCACGACGAAAGCTTTGCATATGATACCCACAGAACTCATTTCTGCATGATTTGTTACACGGGGTTATTGATCCAATCATAAGCCACTTGCAGTGATTCATTATATAAAAATCTTTCATTTAAATGCTTGTTTTAATTATAGCATGAGGGAATTAATGAGAACGCCTTCGAAAAATGCTGATAAGGAGTTTAAAAGATTATTAAAAATCAATCCTAGATTTAATCTCGATAGACCCAAAAAACGTCCAATAGACGGAAACATGAAAGAGTTTAAGAGATTATTAAAAATCAATCCTAGATTTAATCTCGATAAACCCAAAAAACGTAATAAACGTCCAAGAGACGGAAACATGAAAGAGTTTAAGAGATTATTAAAAATTAGTCCTAAATTTAATATCGATAGACCCAAAAAACGTAATAAACGTCCAAGAGACGGAAACATGAAAGAGTTTAAGAGATTATTAAAAATTAGTCCTAAATTTAATCTCGATAAACCAAAAAAACGTAACAAAATTAGTCCTAAATTTAATCTCGATGGACCCAAAAAACGTTTAATAGACGGAAACATGAAAGGGTTTAAGAGATTATTAAAAATTAGTCCTAAATTTAATCTCGATAAACCAAAAAAAACGTCCAAGAGATTACCCTGGAAAGATGCTCAATTCAATCTCGATATAGTTTCTAATACACCAAAGAATACAATTCTTGATAAAGCCATGATTAGTAAAATCAGAGACTGTTTTAATGAATTCAAGCGTGATGGAGCATCTTATTGTTGGTCAACATTTCGAATTGATGGTGTTGTTGACGCTACCATGAATGATGAAAAAGCAGCAGTGATAATTTCACGTGTTGGGGAAAAACGGCATTTTTTCCGAATCAAATTCATTATCGAAGTTGATGGCAAATGGATTATTAGGGATAAATTTGAACCAATCCTCAAGAATAAAAAAGCTGTCATTGTGAGTAGAGATTCCAAACCAGGAATTCTAACCGGAATCGATAAGCCATACTACGAAAGATCTTATCCCGTAACAGCAATGGTTTATGGGATATATCCGTTAAATGATAAACCCGATATCGCAAAACTAGCTCCTATGAAATATTCTAGTTCACTGAATTGTGTAGCAGAACGAATAATAGAACACTTCACAAATGCATCCCGAGGAAATAAACTAACTGATCTGCGACGTAGGAAAATAACTGAGTGGGAACTGACAGTGAAACAGCATGGTGCAAAGATTTCTGATATAGCTAAATTAGAAACATCATTAAAATTCCCAATATCAGTAACAACAATAACCGGAGAAGTATTATACGAACCGAAATATCAATCACGAGGAGCCCCAATACAGATTATTGATCATAACAAACACGCGTGGACACCTGCGGTAACAATATTTCCACGAGATAGAACCGTGAAATATATCCCTAAGGAGTTCGTCGGGGATGTTTTCTATGAAGAGAGATTATTTGATGCTATTCATGCGTTGTGTAAAGATGATCCTGTGTCAGTGTGGTTACTTAGAAGTGATGAAGAATTCGATCAATTTGTAAGACCAAATGGTGAATTATATCGCATTGAAGAATTAGATAACAGAATGAGAAAAATCGCTAGTGATTTTTCACCGGAGAATTCCCATGAAAAACTACTCACGGATAGTTTTACTATTCCATCAGTGGTAGCTCACTTCGCAAGAGAAAAAAACTCATGGCGTCCAACACGAAGTGATTTTCTCGAGGATGTTAAATTGAGTTGCGTCAAATTTGGTCATGGAGGACTGTGGAATACGAAATACTCACGTGATGGTATGATTTCAATTGATATAGCCGCGTGTTATCCCGGAAGTTTTCTCGGATATGGGGAATGCGCTGAGTACTTCAAACGATTTGGACACCCCACGCATGAAATGACTCGTGCTGCGATTAATGGACCATTGCCTGATTTTGATTTAACCGGATTCGCTCGTGTGATATCATTCGAATTAGCTACAGGGTTACATCCGTGTAGTTATGTTTGGCTCGGTAGACACCTATCTGAAAAACACTGGATGCCAATAGTGCTATTGAGATATATGATTGATTGTGGTATGCTAATATCGTTGATTGTTTCCGAGGCTATTATATGCTATCGAGCTCAGAAAGAAGTTTGGCTACCACAACCCGATCTAGATAGAATAATCAACGAACTACGAAAACAGTTTCCAGATTTCAGTGAAGAAGAAATCATAAATTGGTCTAAGAAGTTATTTAAAATTAAAAAAGAACAAGCAAAAGATCTCGGAAGAAGAATAATCGGTAAATTTACCCAGGGTGGACGATACGACAACGCAAAATACTCTTCGCGGTTGATCATAGATGTCGCTGAATACGATTTTATTGTAGCGGATTTAATGAAACAGGGAAAACTTGTATCCCGTAAAGATGCTTTTCTGTCCAATGGTGAGAAATTAGGTACGGTTGTTACCTACTGTGATGGATATAATTCCCAGTACACACATTTGAGAAGTTCAATGCTAGCCTATGCTTCTATTAATCTATTTTCGATGATAAATAGATTTCCTAATACCGCGATTAGAGTAGCCACAGATTCGATGTATATCCACAGTGAGTACAAATCAGCTGTAGCGGCTTTCACAGATCCCGAGGAAGCGTGGGGGCGTTGGCGATTTAAAAAGGAGATGCTACATGAGTATTGTGAATCCGCAGACGTTGCCATGGATGATAAATATCTTTGTTGTAACCGTATTGAAATTCAATCAGAATTTTCTAATGCACCACCGGTATCTGATCCAGTATGTAGATATAAGACAGTTTATTTAAACGGTTGTGGTGGGTCAGGAAAGACAACTCGTGCAATTGAATTATTTCGTCGTGGAAACGCTAGCGTTTCTAACATGATTGTGCTAACACCGACTCACAGACTCGCCAGAGAGATGATACAGCGAGGGGTAAATGCTTGCACTTACCACAGTTTCTTTCGATGGAAAGGTGACAAATGGACTCCTGAGCGTATGGGTGATAAATTCATTCCTGAAATCATTATTTGGGATGAAATATGCACAGTGTCATTAGATGTATTACAAACATTTCTTGAGTGGTTGTTAAACAAAAACACAAAAGTCGTCATGTGCGGTGATCACGGCCAACCACCACCATTTGTCGGTGCATCTCCACATGAATGGCTAAGGGGTTTTGTAGACTATTATGAAGAAATTACCACTGATTATAGATCAATTGATGAACGATTACGAGAATTCAAAGCGCTAATTAGATTACAACCGGATAGAATCCAATGCGAAATAGCGCGTGAAGTGATTTCAGAAACTCCAATGAATGATTTCTGGGAAACATGGAGACCAAATGATTTGATAATTGCAAGTAGAAAAATAGTCAGGGACACACTTCAGATGAAGTTATTTGAATTGCATAAAGAAAAATTTGCAACGCTTCCAGTACCCCTTTGTTATAGGCCATCGGATACACGAAAACAGAATATTGAAGTTGATATTCCAGGACAGAGTGAAAAACAAATTCTCGTATTAAATGATATTGTGCTGGTTGATATCAATGTCGTTGAAGATGCATTGCGTGCTAATAAATCCCCGTGGACGCTAGGATACGCAGCAACAATACACTCTTCACAGGGATTGACTATATCGGATACAATTGTTTGGATGGTGGATAATCGCATCGAATGGTCAAATTTAGTCTATCTCGCAGTATCCAGAGTACGAAAAATAAACCAACTTCGAAGAGTTGTCCTCGATGATGAAATCATTGGTGATGATAATGACACAACAATAAGTGATATTGATGTTAGCATCATTAATAAAAAACTCTCCGGTTACAAACAACAGGACAAAAAAAAACAGCGAGAATTTGATATTGATGCTAAATTAATAATTACGCTGAAGAAACAACAGAATAATCACTGCGCGAGTTGCAATTGTATAATGCGTTGGCAGTATTCGGATAAGGATGCTCGCCAATTCACCGTAGACAGAAAAAATAACAATCTCGGTCATGTCAGAAATAATGTGATGTTGACTTGTCTTGAGTGCAATAGACGCAACGGTGCTAGTTAAGACCATGCGGTGGCAATTGAGTATCCTCGGGAATCACTTGTAGTTGTTGTCGAGTAAAACCCCGCTGAGGGGCAGTTGAATCCAGTTTATAGACTGGAGGTCTACCAGTTGATCGTGTTATACTAGATATCTTATGCGTAGTGACGCTCCAAATAGGATCAGTAGCCCTTTTTCTACCCCCTTCAAGCTCTCCTGGTTCGTATAAGTACCTCACAATGACATTACTACCAAGAATTGGTTCTTTGAAATCTTTTTGTGGTTGTACGGGTATTGACTTCTTTTTAATCGCGTTGATAGGTTTCATGTTGATTGTTCTAGTAATCTCGTTATTCAGTGCAGTAATCACAGATGGTAATCTTTTAACCCATTCACGGGATCGCTTTTCTTGAATGAATTCTTTTGCGTATTGATATCCAAATAACCGCTCAGCAATCGTCCGATTAAATCGTTCTACAATGGCCTGATCGCGAAGTAGCGCAGTATGCCCTCGTCGTATGGTGACATTATGATGTTTCATTGTAGATAACAATGCACCCTGAAATTCCTTGCCAGGATCAACCTGCAATAGATTTGGCCAGTGCAGAGGACCTCGTCGATAAATCCTTTCAAATGCAGAAGCGACTTCAGTGGCTGATTTTGTTTTTAACGGTTCTGCTTCTTTGTATCGACTTGCAATATCAACTACGGTTAAAGCGTATTTGTAACCACGATCATGTGGCAGAAATAATATATCAGCCTGATGAACTTCATTAGGAGCGGTCACATCAAAATGCGAGAATTGAATCTGTTTAGGCGGTGGTAGATAAATTTGCCATAGTGCCTGTTTGGATAACCAATTAGCCGCAGTGGTTTTTTTCACTTTTGCAGCACTAGCGAGTTTATGGACTGCTGATTTACCCCTCCAGTATCCTCTTGGGGAATAATAAATTGATTCAATATTATTAATTACCAGCACCTAACATCAATTTACTTTTCATAGCCGATTTTATCAAAAATGAAGACAACTTTTCTTTGAAGGATTTATCAGGAATAGCATTTAACGCATGAATTAATTTCACATCCGCGAGATGCCTGTTTTGCAGATTGCTGATTTTATAAGCAACATCATGAAGGTGACAGGCCTTATCAATGGCGTTTATTGGTTCTTCACCGGGGTTGGGTTGATTTTGATTATTGAGTCTGATATCAAGTCTGGTTCCTGGTCCACAGTAGCTATATCCTGGGAGGTGCTTTTCTCCGGGGTACTTTGCCCATGGGGTTCCAGGGAGCTTTGCCAATTCGGCTGCGATTTCACCTCCTCGTTTTTTTTTAAATCAGATCTCATAGACACAAATCTAAATTTCTTTGTACCACATTGCACGCATTTACAAGAAAGCGCTGATCGGTTATTTTTAGTTGTAACCGTCGTCACATCATCTGTGCCAGTACGCGTTTTACACTTCACACAATATAGATCCATAATTTATGTATAGAAATATGGATATAATTGATTTTTCAGCGACTAAAACAAGAGAACCAATTAAGCATCATGCAGCGCTACCAAACTCTATCCGGATGATTATAATCGGGCCATCTGGATCCGGTAAAACGCAATTGTTGCTCAATTTAATAATGAGATGGATGAAGTGGGATAAGTTGTATTTAATTGCCCCTAGCGTAGATGATCAACGATGTTATGAAGTGTTAAAGGATTTTAACGAGAATGCATCAGAAATTAAGGGTGAGAACGCCATTGATTTTATAACCGATTTCAATGAAGCACCGAGTATTGATGATATTGATGGAGATATTAACAATTTAGTCGTATACGACAATATAATGTTGGATAAACAAAAAAATCCTGCTAGAATATTTTCCCTTGGGCGTCACAAAAACACTGACGTGATATATGTCACTCAACGCTACACTCAGGTTCCAAAAGTCATCAGAGATAACTGCAATATTCTTTCTTTATTCAACGGAGTTGATACTCATACTCTTAGAAATATTTGGCAGACATGGTGTTCTGATATGGACTTCAATCAATTTAAAAACTTCTTTAGTCATGCTCAGTCAAAACCACACGGATTCGCAACAATAAATTTGCATGATCCTCGGACACGATATCGTATCGGACTGGATCAAATATTCGGTAAAAATCATTTATTATTTTTTGTTATCCCAGAACTGAAAACTTTAGCAGCAGAGAGGGTGGATGACAACATCGTTGCGAGCAAAATTGATTAAAAAATCGTAAAATCTCCGTTTTTGCAAAAATGAAGAATTTTTTTGGGGTTAAATGAGATTTGTTGGAAACCTGATATTTTGTTCGAAAACGTTATCTATAGGCCATATTTTGCTCGAAAACTTGATCTGTAAGCCTTATTTTTGCTCGAAAACGTGGTCTGTTCACCCTCTCTGCTGCTGCATTAGACATTCATTGGCCGTATCAGTATAATGTACAACTTAAAAAGCAATTCTGAAAGTCGCGTCGGTGACAATCGACGGGGATTGTTTGAACATTCTTGTAAAATGTAAAGGACTGCTACAGTTGTAGGATAAAGATACAATTAATTTCGAAATGTTCTCGAATGTCATGGTAATCACGAATGAATTTGTTTATGTACATCGTAGTAACGACATTTTAAAATAGCTAACCGCCGCAAGCAACGCGTGTTTGACACTTCTTTGCAGCTATACATATTATGCTAGACGGTCAAAATATATGCGAATAACAAAATACTGTGCTAAACATCTGCTTTACACTCAATAATTTGAGGCAAAGATATCAGTTTGTAATATTTTAAATCTCAACAGTCGTGTGCAAACATATTTCGTCCGTTCGATTCAAAAACAGATTTGAGTATACAAGGTTGAAATATGAGCATTATGTCATTAGTAAAAGAGAAGGAAACTTCGTCTTTGACTAGATTAATATATTCATAAACCTTGACAATTTAATAAAAACCGTGAAACGCGATTTATAAAAGAGATCACTAATTCTGAATTGATAAATATTTTAAATCTGCATGACTTTATTCCGACTGATATATCTTTGCTAGCATGAATAAATATGAACAGCAATCAATTTAATTTAAAAATACATACATATACATTCATTAATTAAGATCTGAAAAAATTCGTTATATTCTTTCCCAAATGATTATTGCGTGAGTTTCATTTTGATATCAAGGACTAATAACTTTAGTTTTCCATCATATTTAGTCAATCTAGATTTATGTCAAGAAATCTCTGAATTGTCATTCTCGAGGACTATGTTGAAAATGCTACAATACCTCACAATGCTTAGGTAGGACGTCAATGATGGCAGAAACAATGGACATTTCGATTAGAATTTGAATAGGACGAAACGTGAAACCTTACGTGTGTGGATGTAACGAGCATTAGACGCGAATTATTTGTTCGATGATAATACGATAAATATATGGAATTAAACCGTGTGTTTGCATCGTCGACATGTGATCTAGTTTTGAACCTAGAATATATTTATTTCAAACGTGATTTACCTGCTTTGCAAATTCTTCCAACAACTGTGTAATTGCTCTTACATTGATATGTGTTATCAGCGCCAGGAGTGGTTGCTTTGCATTCAGCATATTGGTCGCTGCATCCACTAATAGTGTTGCACGATGAATTCAAATCTGTTAAATAAATTGTTTAGTTTTATTAACTGAACGTCGCATAGGAAATTAAGAGCACCAATTCATTTTAAGGAGACACAAGTCCTGCATTAGCTACTTCAAGTTTCGTCCACTCTGCAGATAAAAACAATATCTGTTCTTACCTTATAAAATGTTGTTGAAGATTTTAACGCCATCATTCAGCAAACGATAGGCTTTACGTGGCGGCCAGTATTATTGGTGGAGGACGGACCTGGGGAAACCCCGGAAAGATTCACCGACCCACCAGAAGCTTCTGGCAAGCTTTCTCACAAAACTACATTAGCCCAATCTTAGACTTGAACCCACGCAGACAGAGGTGAGATGGCAGTGATCCGTAACGGAATTCGCTTTAGACCACTCGGCCATTTGCCCCACACAATCGCCCCACCCCCCAACCCCCGTTAGAAGTTAATTATGGATTCAGAGGTATTCTTCCAAAATCTGTTTTTTTATTCAAATTATCAGATTGAAATTCTCGTTATCGTGAGACAGCAGGGCACAAAATAAGATCCCAGTAATGCAAGATAGTATCTTCATGATTAGAGTAATACAATAACTCCTTTTATATTCTGATTGTGGAGACGCATACTCCGGAATAAACAAATCATATGATCTTAACTTTGTTGTGTTCTTGTGAAACCATTAATATGATACAGTGTAGCTCAATAAATGTTTGTTTTTTCGGTTACCCCCACCGAGAACAAATTAGGTAATTAGTGTCGAGCAATTGTTTTGAACTGCTTTGTTTAGGAATACACTAACGTGACTAAACCAGGATAAATCAAAGCTAGCATGGTGGCGCGATGTAATTGTTTATGTGCATGCAAGATAAATTATGTGCGAGAGCCAATTTTCATGATTCCTTTGATGAATTCATTGATGACACACTAAAATCAGGTACACAATGGAACATAAGAAGTGGCTAAATTGAGACCGGTTTTATTGATAATTTCAACAAAATTAAACCTATGTGATTTCATTCAGCCTGACATGTTAATTCCGCTTTTTTTAACAGCATATAATCGTGACACTAAATAGCAAATATCCATAAATAACCACAATATACATATCAATGTTTTTTTCAGTTATCATCAACAGACATGAACGTCCAAACACTTTTTCAATTTTCAGACTGAATATTTTAACTATTGCAGCATATATATAACATATGATCTGACGGTACGAGGACTCATTATAATCATTTGATATTTTTGCAAACAACAATACATATACTACCATATCTTGCAATACTCATCTAGGGCAAAAACGAGAGACGAACAATGAATATTACTTTGCATGTTGAAAATGAAGTCAAAGTATATCTTGATTTCAAGTCTGTATGCAGCTGTTCCTGTAGGGGAAACATTATTTCAATGTTTATTGGAGTAGAGCAATTTAAACGTTGTCCTCCTTAATATTTATTATTAAGAGAAATAACATATTTCAACCATATCTAACCTGCTTTGCAAATTCCTCCAAAAGCCGAATAATTGGTCTTACACTGACAGGTAGCATTAGTGCCAGAGGTAGGTTCTTTGCATTCAGCATATTCGTCGCTGCATCCAATATTGGTGGTACAGGATGAATTCAAATCTGTCAAGCAAAGGTTTAAAATATTAACTGCTCGCAAGACCTGAACGAATAGATTAAGGCCTCGTCTTATTCAGCAAGCAGTTATTGTCTAATTTGACATGTGTAGTTACACCAAACTTATAGATAAAGTCAAATATGAATTTAAATATTGACGTAATAATTAGGAATCTAGCACCTTCCTTTCAAAATGAACTTCTTAACTCATGCCGCCGGCTAGTTATTGGAGTTCTTGTTGGTAAGCAATGGACAAAAGCAATACCAATATGTTAGACCATTTCGTCATGCTTAGTGTAAAAGCCTCTGTATTCTTCTCACAGTGGAGAAATATGTTCAGAAACATGAACTAAAGGTCTGAATGATTTAAATTTCAATTTTTCATAATTTATATCATACATTATAGCTGCATATCGGTTTGGTTTGTTTTTGTTGATCTCCGGCACTTCGACAAACGTTTAGCATTAGGCGTCAATGCAACTGGAGTAAAGTGATGTTTAACGAACATAGTATCTGATCCGAGCTGGAAATAAGATAACACTGAATGTCAATGAGAAATCGGCTCGATATCAATCAAAGGTCAAACACTAGTTTTCTACGGTGGAAATGAAACAGATAGCTCGATTGGCTGTTTCAGTTGCTTAAGGGATTTGCCTGTGAAATGATTGCACACGTTCATCATTAGGCCTTATTGTGTTGCACTAAAGTACATAGAGGAGAGAAGAAATAAATATTCTAATGTTGAAGGTATGGACAATGTCAGATAGTGTAGATATAAAACAATACAAATAAACAGTGTTATATCAGTGAGACTAGCGTATATGACTATCAATGGCAATACACACTTCATTTCCTATGTCGTAATTCATGTTATGATGTTAAAGGTAGAACAAATCCGATCGTAAAGCTGATTCGATTTGTATTGGGAATGCAGGCTTTAATTATTAGCTCTTGTATATATCAACATATTGATAACGTTTATGTACGTTCTTACCATCGCCAATAAAGTTCATTTCTGTTTGAAATGTTCCAGTTTGAATTAGTTTCGCTGTTGCATTAGACATTCATTGGCCGTATCAGTATAATGAACAACTTAAAAGCAATTCTGAAAGTCGCGTCGGTGACAATCGACGGGGGATTGTTTGAACATTCTTGTAAAATGTAAAGGACTGCTACAGTTGTAGAATAAAGATACAATTAATTTCGAAATGTTCTCGAATGTCATGGTAATCACGAATGAATTTGTTTATGTACATCGTAGTAACGACATTTTAAAATAGCTAACCGCCGCAAGCAACGCGTGTTTGACACTTCTTTGCAGCTATACATATTATGCTAGACGGTCAAAATACATGCGGATAAGAAAATACTGTGCTAAACATCTGCTTTACACTCAATAATTTGAGGCAAAGATATCAGTTTGTAATATTTTAAATCTCAACAGTCGTGTGCAAACATATTTCGTCCGTTCGACTCAAAAACAGATTTGAGTATACAAGGTTGAAATATGAGCATTATGTCATTAGTAAAAGAGAAGGAAACTTCGTCTTTGACTAGATTAATATATTCATAAACCTTGAAAATTTAATAAAAACCGTGAAACGCGACTTATAAAAGAGATCACTAATTCTGAATTGATAAATATTTTAAATCTGCATGACTTTATTCCGACTGATATATCTTTGCTAGCATGAATAAATATGAACAGCAATCAATTTAATTTAAAAATACATACATATACTTTCATTAATTAAGATCTGAAAAAATTCGTTATATTCTTCCCCAAATGATTATTGCGTGAGTTTCATTTTGATATCAAGGACTAATAACTTTAGTTTTCCATCATATTTAATCAATCTAGATTTATGTCAAGAAATCTCTGAATTGTCATTCTCGAGGACTATGTTGAAAATGCAACAATACCTCACAATGCTTAGGTAGGACGTCAATGATGGCAGAAACAATGGACATTTCGATTAGAATTTGAATAGGACGAAACGTGAAACCTTAAGTGTGTGGATATAACGGGCATTAGACGCGACTTATTTGTTCGATGATAATACGATAAATATATGGAATTAAACCGTGTGTTTGCATCGTTGACATGTGATCTAGTTTTGAACCTAGAATATATTTATTTCAAACGTGATTTACCTGCTTTGCAAATTCTTCCAACAACTGTGTAATTGCTCTTACATTGACATGTGTTATTAGCGCCAGGAGTGGTTGCTTTACATTCAGCATATTGGTCGCTGCATCCACTAATAGTGTTGCACGATGAATTCAAATCTGTTAAATAAATTGTTTAGTTTTATTAACTGAACGTCGCATAGGAAATTAAGACCACCAATTCATTTTAAAGAGACACAAGTCCTGCATTAGCTACTTCAAGTTTCGTCCACTCTGCAGATAAATACAATATCTATTCTTACCTCATAAAATGTTGTTGAAGATTTTAACGCCATCATTCAGCACACGATAGGCTTTATGTGGCGGCCAGTATTATTGGTGGAAGACGGACCTGGGGAAACCCCGGAAAGATTCACCGACCCACCAGAAGCTTCTGGCAAGCTTTCTCACAAAACTACATTAGCCCAATCTTAGACTTGAACCCACGCAGACAGAGGTGAGATGGCAGTGATCCGTAACGGAATTCGCTTTAGACCACTCGGCCATTTGCCCCACACAATCGCCCCTACCCCACCACCCGTTAGAAGTTAATTATGGATTCAGAGGTATTCTTCCAAAATACGTTTTTTTATTCAACTTATCAGATTGAAATTCTCGTTATCGTCAGACAGCAGGGCACAAAATAAGATCCCAGTAATGCAAGATAGTATCTTCATGATTAGAGTAATACAATAACTCCTTTTATATTCTGATTGTGGAGACGCATACTCCGGAATAAACAAATCATATGATCTTAACTTTGTTGTGTTCTTGTGAAACCATTAATATGATGCAGTGTAGCTCAATAAATGTTTGTTTTTTTGGTTGCCCCCACCGAGAGAAAAGAAGGTAATTAGTGTCGAGCAATTATTTTGAACTGCTTTGTTTAGGAATACACTAACGTGACTGAACAAGGATAAATCAAAGCTAGCATGGTAGCGCGATGCAATTGTTTATGTGCATGCAAGATGAATTATCTGTGATAGCCAATTTTCATGATTCCTTTGATGAATTCATTGATGACACACTAAAATCGGGTAAACAATGGAACATAAGAAGTGGCTAAATTGAGACCGGTTTTATTGATAATTTCAACAAAATTAAACCTATGTGATTTCATTCAGCCTGACATGTTATTTCCGCTTTTTGGAACAGCATATAATCGTGACAATAAATAGCAAATATCCATAAATAACCACAATGTACATAGCAATGTCTTTTTCAGTTATCATCAACAGACATGAACGCCCAAACTCTTTTTCAATTTTCAGAATGAATATTTTAACTATTGCAGCATATATACAACATCTGATCTGACGGTACGAGGACTCATTATAACCATTTGATATTTTTGCAAACAACAATACATATACTACCATATCTTGCAATACTCATCTAGGGCACAAACGAGAGACGAACAATGAATATTACTTTGCATGTTGAAAATGAAGTCAAAGTATATCTTGATTTCAAGTCTGTATGCAGCTGTTCCTGTAGGGGAAACATTATTTCAATGTTTATAGGAGTAGATCAATTTAAACGTTGTCCTCCTTAATATTTATTATTAAGAGAAATAACATATTTCAAACATATCTAACCTGCTTTGCAAATTCCTCCAAAAGCCGAACAATTGGTCTTACACTGACAGGTAGCATTAGTGCCAGAGGTAGGTTCTTTGCATTCAGCATATTCATCGCTGCATCCAATATTGGTGGTACATGATGAATTCAAATCTGGCAAGCAAAGGTTTAAAATATTAACTGCTCGCAAGACCTGAACGAATAGATTAAGGCCTCGTCTTATTCAGCAAGCAGTTATTGTCTAATCTGACATGTGTAGTTACACCAAGTTATAGATAAAGTCAAATATGAATTTAAATATTGACGTAATAATTAGGAATCTAGCACCTTCTTTTCAAAATGAACTTCTTAACTCATGCCGCCGGCCAGTTATTGGAGTTCTTGTTGGTAAGCAATAGACAAAAAGCAATACCAAAATGTTAGACCATTTCGTCATGCTTAGTGTGAAAGCCCCTGTATTCTTCTCACAGTGGAGAAATATGTTCAGAAACATGAACTAAAGGTCTTAATGATTTATATTTCAATTTTGCATAATTTATATCATACATTAGAGCTGCATATCGGTTTGGTTTGTTTTTGTTTATCTCCGGCACTTCGACAAATGTTTAGCATTAGGCGTCAATGCAACTGGAGTAAAATGATGTTTAACGAACATAGTATCTGATCTGAGCTGGAAATAAGATAACACTGAATGTCAATGAGAAATCAGCTCCATATCAATCAAAGGTCAAACACTAGTTTTGTACGGTGGAATTGAAGCAGATAGCTCGACTGTCTGTTTCAGTTGCTTAAGGGATTTGCCTGTGAAATGATTGCACACGTTCATCATTAAACCTTATTGTGTTGCACTAAAGTACATAGAGGAGAGAAGAAATAAATATTCGAATGTTGAAGGTGTGGACAATGTCAGATAGTGTAGATATAAAACAATACAAATAAACACTGTTCAATCAGTGAGACTAGTGTATATGACAATCAATGGCAATACACACTTCATTTCCTATGTAGTAATTCATGTTATGATGTTAAAGGTAGAGCAAATCCGATCGTAAAGCTGATTCGATTTGTATTGGGAATGCAGGCTTTAATTATTAGCTCTTGTATATATCAACATATTGATAACGTTGATGTACGTTCTTACCGTCGCCAATAAAGTTCATTTCTGTTTGAAATGTTCCAGTTTGAATTAGTTTCGCTGTTGTATTAAACATTCGTTGGCCTTATCAGTATAATGAACAACTTAAAAAGCAATTCTGAAAGTCGCGTCGGTGACAATCGACGGTGGATTGTTTGAACATTCTTGTAAAATGTAAAGGACTGCTACAGTTGTAGAATAAAGATACAATTAATTTCGAAATGTCCTCGAATGTCATGGTAATCACGAATGAATTTGTTTATGTACATCGTAGTAACGACATTTTAAAATAGCTAACCGCCGCAAGCAACGCGTGTTTGACACTTCTTTGCAGCTATACATATTATGCTAGACGGTAAAAAAATATATGCGGATAAGAAAATACTGTGCTAAACATCTGCTTTACACTCAATAATTTGAGGCAAAGATATCAGTTTGTAATATTTTAAATCTCAACAGTCGTGTGCAAACATATTTCGTCCGTTCGATTCAAAAACAGATTTGAGTATACAAGGTTGACATATGAGCATTATGTCATTAGTAAAAGAGAAGGAAACTTCGTCTTTGACTAGATTAATATATTCATAAACCTTGAAAATTTAATAAAAACCGTGAAACGCGATTGATAAAAGAGATCACTAATTCTGAATTGATAAATATTTTAAATCTGCATGACTTTATTCCGACTGATATATCTTTGCTAGCATGAATTAATATGAACAGCAATCAATTTAATTTACAAATACATACATATACTTTCATTAATTAAGATCTGACAAAATTCGTTATATTCTTTCCCAAATGATTATCGCGTGAGTTTCATTTTGATATCAAGGACTAATAACTTTAGTTTTCCATCATATTTAGTCAATCTAAATTTATGTCAAGAAATCTCTGAATTGTCATTCTCGAGGACTAGGTTCAAAATGCTACAATACCTCACAATGCTTAGGTAGGACGTCAATGATGGCAGAAACAATGGACATTTCGATTAGAATTGGAATAGGACGAAACGTGAAACCTTACGTGTGTGGATATAACGAGCATTAGACGCGAATTATTTGTTCGATGATAATACGATAAAAATATGGAATTAAATCGTGTGTTTGCATCGTCAACATGTGATCTAGTTTTGAACCTAGAATATATTTATTTCAAACGTGATTTACCTGCTTTGCAAATTCCTCCAACAACTGTGTAATTGCTCTTACATTGACATGTGTTATTAGCGCCAGGAGTGGTTGCTTTACATTCAGCATATTGGTCGCTGCATCCACTAATAGTGTTGCACGATGAATTCAAATCTGTTAAATAAATTGTTTAGTTTTATTAACTGAACGTCGCATAGGAAATTAAGACCACCAATTCATTTTAAAGAGACACAAGTCCTGCATTAGCTACTTCAAGTGTCGTCAACTCTGCAGATAAATACAATATCTATTCTCACCTTATAAAATGTTTTTCGAAGATTTTAACGCCATCATTCAGCACACGATAGGCTTTACGTGGTGGCCAGTATTATTGGTGGAGGACGGACCTGAGGAAACCCCAGAAAGATTCACCGACCCACCAGAAGCTTCTGGCAAGCTTTCTCACAAAACTACATTAGCCCAATCTTAGACTTGAACCCACGCAGACAGAGGTGAGATGGCAGTGATCCGTAACGGAATTCGCTTTAGACCACTCGGCCATTTGCCCCACACAATCGCCCCTACCCCACCACCCGTTAGAAGTTAATTATGGATTCAGAGGTATTCTTCCAAAATACGTTTTTTTATTCAACTTATCAGATTGAAATTCTCGTTATCGTCAGACAGCAGGGCACAAAATAAGATCCCAGTAATGCAAGATAGTATCTTCATGATTAGAGTAATACAATAACTCCTTTTATATTCTGATTGTGGAGACGCATACTCCGGAATAAACAAATCATATGATCTTAACTTTGTTGTGTTCTTGTGAAACCATTAATATGATGCAGTGTAGCTCAATAAATGTTTGTTTTTTCGGTTGCCCCCACCGAGAGAAAAGAAGGTAATTAGTGTCGAGCAATTATTTTGAACTGCTTTGTTTAGGAATACACTAACGTGACTGAACAAGGATAAATCAAAGCTAGCATGGTAGCGCGATGCAATTGTTTATGTGCATGCAAGATGAATTATCTGTGATAGCCAATTTTCATGATTCCTTTGATGAATTCATTGATGACACACTAAAATCGGGTAAACAATGGAACATAAGAAGTGGCTAAATTGAGACCGGTTTTATTGATAATTTCAACAAAATTAAACCTATGTGATTTCATTCAGCCTGACATGTTAATTCCGCTTTTTGGAACAGCATATAATCGTGACAATAAATAGCAAATATCCATAAATAACCACAATGTACATAGCAATGTCTTTTTCAGTTATCATCAACAGACATGAACGCCCAAACTCTTTTTCAATTTTCAGAATGAATATTTTAACTATTGCAGCATATATACAACATCTGATCTGACGGTACGAGGACTCATTATAACCATTTGATATTTTTGCAAACAACAATACATATACTACCATATCTTGCAATACTCATCTAGGGCAAAAACGAGAGACGAACAATGAATATTACTTTGCATGTTGAAAATGAAGTCAAAGTATATCTTGATTTCAAGTCTGTATGCAGCTGTTCCTGTAGGGGAAACATTATTTCAATGTTTATAGGAGTAGAGCAATTTAAACGTTGTCCTCCTTAATATTTATTATTAAGAGAAATAACATATTTCAAACATATCTAACCTGCTTTGCAAATTCCTCCAAAAGCCGAATAATTGGTCTTACACTGACAGGTAGCATTAGTGCCAGAGGTAGGTTCTTTGCATTCAGCATATTCATCGCTGCATCCAATATTGGTGGTACATGATGAATTCAAATCTGGCAAGCAAAGGTTTAAAATATTAACTGCTCGCAAGACCTGAACGAATAGATTAAGGCCTCGTCTTATTCAGCAAGCAGTTATTGTCTAATCTGACATGTGTAGTTACACCAAGTTATAGATAAAGTCAAATATGAATTTAAATATTGACGTAATAATTAGGAATCTAGCACCTTCTTTTCAAAATGAACTTCTTAACTCATGCCGCCGGCCAGTTATTGGAGTTCTTGTTGGTAAGCAATAGACAAAAAGCAATACCAAAATGTTAGACCATTTCGTCATGCTTAGTGTGAAAGCCCCTGTATTCTTCTCACAGTGGAGAAATATGTTCAGAAACATGAACTAAAGGTCTTAATGATTTATATTTCAATTTTGCATAATTTATATCATACATTAGAGCTGCATATCGGTTTGGTTTGTTTCTGTTGATCTCCGGCACTTCGACAAACGTTTAGCATTAGGCGTCAATGCAACTGGAGTAAAATGATGTTTAACGAACATAGTATCTGATCTGAGCTGGAAATAAGATAACACTGAATGTCAATGAGAAATCAGCTCCATATCAATCAAAGGTCAAACACTAGTTTTGTACGGTGGAATTGAAGCAGATAGCTCGACTGTCTGTTTCAGTTGCTTAAGGGATTTGCCTGTGAAATGATTGCACACGTTCATCATTAAGCCTTATTGTGTTGCACTAAAGTACATAGAGGAGAGAAGAAATAAATATTCGAATGTTGAAGGTGTGGACAATGTCAGATAGTGTAGATATAAAACAATACAAATAAACACTGTTCAATCAGTGAGACTAGCGTATATGACTATCAATGGCAATACACACTTCATTTCCTATGTAGTAATTCATGTTATGATGTTAAAGATAGAGCAAATCCGATCGTAAAGCTGATTCGATTTGTATTGGGAATGCAGGCTTTAATCATTAGCTCTTGTATATATCAACATATTGATAACGTTGATGTACGTTCTTACCGTCGTCAATAAAGTTCATTTCTGTTTGAAATGTTCCAGTTTGAATTAGTTTCGCTGTTGTATTAGACATTCATTGGCCGTATCAGTATAATGAACAACTTAAAAAGCAATTCTGAAAGTCGAGTCGGTGACAATCGACGGTGGATTGTTTGAACATTCTTGTAAAATGTAAAGGACTGCTACAGTTGTAGAATAAAGATACAATTAATTTCGAAATGTTCTCGAATGTCATGGTAATCACGAATGAATTTGTTTATGTACATCGTAGTAACGGCATTTTAAAATAGCTAACCGCGCAAGCAACGCGTGTTTGACACTTCTTTGCAGCTATACATATTATGCTAGACGGTAAAAATATATGCGGATAACAAAATACTGTGCTGAACATCTGCTTTACACTCAATAATTTGAGGCAAAGATATCAGTTTGTAATATTTTAAATCTCAACAGTCGTGTGCAAACATATTTCATCCGTTCGATTCAAAAACAGATTTGGGTATACAAGGTTGAAATATGTGCATTATGTCATTAGTAAAAGAGAAGGAAACTTCGTCTTTGACTAGATTAATATATTCATAAACCTTGAAAATTTAATAAAAACCGTGAAACGCGATTTATAAAAGAGATCACTAATTCTGAATTGATAAATATTTTAAATCTGCATGACTTTATTCCGACTGATATATCTTAGCTAGCATGAATAAATATGAAGAGCAATCAATTTAATTTACAAATACATACATATACATTCATTAATAAAGATCTGACAAAATTCGTTATATTCTTCCCCAAATGATTACGCGTGAGTTTCATTTTGATATCAATGACTAATAACTTTAGTTTTCCATCATATTTAGTCAATCTAGATTTATGTCAAGAAATCTCTGAATTGTCATTCTCGAGGACTAGGTTGAAAATGCTACAATACCTCACAATGCTTAGGTAGGACGTCAATGATGGCAGAAACAATGGACATTTCGATTAGAATTTGAATAGGACGAAACGTGAAACCTTACGTGTGTGGATATAACGAGCATTAGACGCGAATTATTTGTTCGATGATAATACGATAAATATATGGAATTAAACCGTGTGTTTGCATCGTCGACATGTGATCTAGTTTTGAACCTAGAATATATTTATTTCAAACGTGATTTACCTGCTTTGCAAATTCCTCCAACAACTGTGTAATTGCTCTTACATTGACATGTGTTATTAGCGCCAGGAGTGGTTGCTTTACATTCAGCATATTGGTCGCTGCATCCACTAATAGTGTTGCACGATGAATTCAAATCTGTTAAATAAATTGTTTAGTTTTATTAACTGAACGTCGCATAGGAAATTAAGAGCACCAATTCATTTTAAAGAGACACAAGTCCTGCATTAGCAGCAGAGAGGGTGAACCCTACAACCTTTTTAGACAAAATAAGCCTTCCTATGAAATCTAATTTAACCAAAAAAAAATTAGTCTCCATTTAGCAAACGGAGACTTTACGATTTTTTAATCAATTTTGGTCACAACGTTGTTGTCGTTCACCCTCTCTGGTGCTATGGGTTAATAATTCTTTTACGATTTCAACCAAATATTTGATCGAGTCTTTAGGACTTTACAAACAAACTAATCGCTAACACCTCATCTTGTAGATCAATTAAATTATTTGACTGGTCGGTGAGTCGGAAATTAATTCTCGTTAACGAATTATTATGGCATCGCATGAAGACAGGATTAATTGGGTTTTCAATAATTAGGAATCCTGGAGGAGCTGTTGGTGCAAACGAATAAAGAATATATCCTTGCTGAGCTTGATTTGATTGCTCTAGATTAATTTGATAGCTTCCTTCAATTGCATCACATACTAAATTGAGCGCAATCACCGCTGAAATATTTACATTATGTGGGGCAATATGCCTACTGCCACCATCTGGATCATTATTATTCCTGAGGAGGACAGTTGAATCTGGTTTTTGTAGCGCCTTGATATCGGTTCTAACAATTCTTGCTAGTTCATCAGCGTTGTATTTAGGAAACTTGAAATTACGCAGATTGTCTTCTGTGATATTGTAATCGGTTAGGAATCGTTGTTTACTGTCGCTGTTGTCATTAATTATTGTTTGAATAATTAGTTCATATATATATTCCATGCCAGACATAAGTTGATTTATTATTTCAACGTGTTTTTGCGATTTTGTTTTCCGTAGTTGTTCTAGTTGTGTTTCATATAATTGTTAAATTTCATTAAAATAACCACGGACGTCAGTTAGCGTAAATGAAATAGTAACAGATGAGTCGGCTGTTCTTTTAATGATAAAATCCCATTGCAATGTGTCTTTATTGGTAAATATAAATCTATCGTCGATTCTTCCTTTTCTTATATCAGATAAATTATCTCGATAACTGGGATTGATTTCATGATATGATTGTACGTCCGTGGTTAAGTCGGAGGTGGATTTTTCCGGTGGTTTTTCAGGCCATCCTAACACTGTTCTTAACGAGCTGTTATAGATATCTACAATGTATCCCTCTGTGCTTATTTCGATCGACGACGAGAGCGTCGGTTCATGAAGTTTAATAGCTATTTTTGATTCTTTTCCAGTGATTGATTTTATTCTACGCTGAATTTCAGTAGCATCGATTTGCTCAATTTGGTACGACCCAGTTGGTAACGAAACAGTTTCCCACGCTGGAGTGCCATCGGGTTTATTCTTATACGAGAACACCAGTGCGTTATTGGGTTGCTGACCGCCAAATGCAACCGATCTGATATTAGGCCAGCTATGATATACTCGTAATTTTGCCAGCGCGATCTCACGCACTGGAATCGGAGAAGGGAAGTTCACACTAAATTCAGGGTTTGTTGATGTTATTGATATCATGCTTGTTCGTATCGGAGTGGTATTCTCAGCGATTCGTTGAAGCAGTTGCAATTCGTTGAATTGTAGTGACATTATTGTTAACGCTGTCTTCAATTTCCAATTTCAACATCGCGGAGTTATACAACTGGGTCATCGTGGAAAATTCAACTTCGGATATGAATTAATTATCTATCGACAGCGAGATCAACTCGGATCATTTCGAGTACGCGTCAAATACCACCCTGTACCGAGCTGTATAATCACTGAGTTTTTTTTTAGAACATGATGATATTTTTTTAGTTATCGCGGTGGCGACTGCAGCAATTGTTGTTGCCGCGGAGATAGCAATTGGAACTGCAATCGGAGCCATCATGGTTACCGTCGACAAAATAACCCCGGCGCTGGCCATCACACCGGACACCGAATACACGGTGATGTCGATGGCGGTAATTCTTCTGCGGTATTTTTTCATTTTTTCACGATAGCGCTCAGAAAGTGATTTCAAGTTCGCGGAAAATTCTTTCACGGTGTCGAATCGATATTGCTATGACGCTGTCATTGACATTGTTATTTTATACCTGATAGTGTTTTCAATTATCCTATTAATGAAACGGTTTTAGGATCGGATGAGGGGATACCGGATACAAATTCTATTATCCAGGGTAGTGAGTCTCTAATCACAGACTCGTCGGAATTGTTTATAATAATCGGAAATGAGACTGGTATACTGGGTGGAGGTCGTGGTACTTTCTCTAATATGTATGTCAGCGTATTAATACCGTTGATACCTGTGTTGCTGAATTTCAAATCAAATTTTTTGTGATGTATTATTGTAAATCGATAGCAACCTGGAGCACCAGTATGTCTGTTGCCAACATAAAGATGATTTTTGTTTCCTCGAATCCAATCAAACGTTCCACTATCAACCGTGTACACGATGTTATTGACGCTTACACTATGTGGAATTTTTACCTTATCGAGTCGTTCGGTCATTTTTGTAAAATCATCTTTGACGGCATTAACTGTTGTTTTACTTTCATTGATAGCCGCGATAACTTCAACGAGAGTCATGACTGTCACAAGTGGGGTTCCAAAAAACTTTCTAACGACGTCGTCGGTGGGTTTTTGTACCTTTTCAAAATCTTTTAGTCTAAAAACATCATTGTAAATCTCGATATAATTTCCCCTGATTCTGCTAGGATCTATTAATCACCCCATCCTCCTGTCAGAAAAGAACGAAATCAGAATGTTTCTGATTCCAAGCTCTGCTTGGTCTTTAATATACCAGTCGATTTTAGAAAATTTCGTCGTGATATCTTGGAGGCTACTGCCCTCAAAGAACTTGTTAACAATTTCGCTGGTGAGCTTTTGTTCGTCAATAGCGCTTTTAACTTCAGCGAGGGTCGGGCCTGTCAACGATGTGGTTTCAGACACAGGTGTTCTCCCAAGAAATTTATCAACGATGGTATTAAGTGTTGTTTGTCTTACCATAAACATATTAATATCTTTTAGAGTCATTGAAGATGTTGCAGGGACACCAAAGAAACTATTAGCGATGTAGGCATTGTGAGTATGCTTGACAATAAACTCGCTAATTTCAGCGAGAGTTATGCCAGCCACAAGCGGGGTTCCAAAAAACTTAACAATGACGTCGTTAGTGGGTTTTTGTACCTTTTCAAGATTTTCTATTAGTTTAGAAATATCATTGTAAATATCGAGATAATTTGCCTTGATTTCATTTTCATTCATCATCCTTCCCGCGTCCTTGTTAAAAAAGAATAGCGATAGATAGTTTTTAATTTCAGCGAGAGTCATGCCAACCACAAGCGGGGTTCCAAAGAATTTATGTACGACATTTTTGCGAAAATTGTTATAACCTCGTATATGATCATCCAGCTCACGGCCGTGGGCGTCAATCGCGTCGGTGATCGTAGACACAAGTGCGCCTGGTTTAAGTTGTACACCGTTGGAATACAGCGCAATAGAGTTTTCAGCGGCGTCGTGTTGTCGTTTTAAAATGTCATCCAATGATACATCACTGCTTTTCAATTTACCCTGGCGATCTTGAAATATAACTATTTCGTTCGGGTCAACACTTACTAAATTTAACGTCTCAGCGATTTCATCTTTAATTATTTTTTTTACATCTTCGATAGAACCCGCAGATGTTTCCGCGGTGGTTTTCGACATTGACAGAGATCGTCCCCAAATATCAATCATTATTATAAAGACTCTAGTATTTTCAATTTATTGATTCTCTAAAATTACCTTGTAATTTCCCACTCGTGTATTCATTTACAACCAGATGAGGTGGTTTCCACGGAGATCCAAAGGATTTTAATGAAATCTCCGCGAGGACATTTAATACTTCACGGCCGCATATCGGTGGATCATTTAATTGTTGTGTTGGCAGCGTGGAATAAAAAATCGGAAACTCTTTGAGTTTAATCGAAGAATTTATATACCGCATAAACTCTCTTGGTGGGGCTAGCCCATATGAATCAAAATAGATAATCCCACGCGGATCAATCGCGTATGCAACCCAGTGAGTTCCCGATCCGCTGCTGTTATCAAGATTGATGATACCGGTTTCAACGTTATTTGGTTTTCTCGGTAATTGATCTCTCATAAAAACCCCTCTGAAGTTTTTTATCGCTAGTTTTTTAGCAGCATCAATTAAATCAAAATTGGACATAGGAGTTATAGACTCCTCAACAATTGGGTTTTCAACTAATAAATCGTTCCTGGTATTCTTAGACCCGATCCGTTCACGGATCTCCCGCTGTACCATGAATACGGTGTTCCTGGTAGTCTTAGACCCTTTCCCTTTTTTTATATCCTTTTCCAGTCAACGCCATCCCTGCTGCGGTCCCAACGGCTCCCAACGCAGCCGCTTTCGCCACTGCTGGAGCAGCCGCTGCAATCAATGCTGGTATTGCAGCTAACAATGGAAATATACCACCTGATTTTATCATGTTGGCGACTGCAGCTTTCGAAAATTATATTTGAACTCCTCGCTTATTTTTCATTGCATCATTGAAATGTTTTATTTGACGATCCATTAATGATATTTTATGTGTACCGCCGGACATCTGCGCTGGTTTTAACGTTATTGTTGTTCCACATTCTTTAGCGGATTTTGATCGCAATTTCTTGACCTGACCATCAGTCAGCTTGACACGAACAACACTATATGTCTTTTTATTGTAAAGCATATTTATACTTTAAATTGATCTAATTGGAAACTCTTCAAGTTTCATTTACATATTTTTGAAATCATAGATTTTCCACTGGTGCATCAACGATTCTCATTCGTCCGCCACCCCCTTCTAACAACATTGATTTGTCGCTGGGAATGACAGCAACCGCTCTATAATTAACACCACCAGGGGCTATACGAGCTCGAAAATGTATGTCAACGACGGATTGCCTTGTTAAATCAAGATGTTCCAGCGAAAAGTAATAAATCGGATAGCGGCTTTTAAAATCAAGTTGCGATATTTGTAAACCAGTATCAACATTTTGATCACGACCCATATATGACAGCATTCGATGATACACACGTGCTATATGGTTAGTGTCGTAGTCAAGCTGTATATCCTCAGATGGTTCCTGTTGTCCGTTTATTCTCAGTGAAACCTCCTTGACTCCTAATCGATCAAATACCATATGACTGCGTTCTTGGGAGCCTAATCGATCCCGATTCTGCAGCGCTATAAATATATGACGTGGAGCTGAAACGCCTTGTTTTGATGCCAGGTGCCATGTAAATGTATCAGCAACATTATCCTCTTTGGCATCAGTCGTTGTTGTTAGCCAACTTATCAATGATTTGCCACCTGTGTCCATAAATGAAAGTAGCCGCTCTTCCGTGGTAATTGATGGGGTCATTACTGGCATCCACAATACTATTTTACTCAAAACAACTTTACCATCAGCAGCACGAGTACGCCAAATTGCATCATTGTCATTACCTTTTCGTACAAACGCGATTGTGTGTTTGGCTCCATAGATGACTTTTCTGACATTTCTGCAGAATCCAAATATTTGATGGAGTGGAATCGCACATGAAAAATATCGTTGTGATCTTTGCAACGTTGCTACTCGTGTTGCAAACCATAGATTGAAATTATCATTAACTTCTTTTCATAATTTCAAACGCAGCTCCGGGTCTAGCTCGACGTTCTGGATTAGTTGCTTCACGTTGATTATCAACTGAAGTGTCTTGCGGTGTTAACACTTTAATGTATTGAAGGTGGTCAGCGTTATCAGAGGTATCCTTTGCAAACATCATAGACGGACCAGTCGATCTTGTATAATCATCGGAGTATCTTGCTAGCCCGATTATTGTTGTTGCAACATCAACCTCGCGGTCTATTGATTCAATTTCTTTTCCATCAATGAGATATCTTGCACTTTCAAATAACGCCATTATACCATTATTAACAAAACTAACTCGGATATTTGGATCATTTTCATATGGTGTATCAGCTGCAACATTTGTTACGAGTTTTCCATCGATTTCAAAAAATGCTTCACATGGCAAAAAGTATTTACTGGTATCTTGAACTTGTAGTTCAATTCGCGATCGTAGGTCGGGTTGTATTGCATGATAGGAATAGTATTGATAATCGCGGACGGAATTGTCCTTGGGTACTGGGGCTTCTATATCGAAGGCCGGATCAGCTGTTCGTTTAAACATTTTATTAAAATACTAGTGTTTTCAATTGTGAAACTCTTTATAATCATCGTCGTTGAAAATTTTTCGAATTTCTTTTTTGTTTCAAACCATTTCCTGCTAACGCGTTCATGATAGCGCTATCTGTTACCGGTGAAGTCGTCAATTGTGACGGAGATCACCGAAGCAGCCAACGACGCTAGTTTTTCTTCCACTGCGCTATTTATTGCTTTGCTGATTTTTGCAGGCATCACTGTAGTTGATGGCAGCACTAATGACGAAGTCATTCCTGGTTTCTTTCGTACCAATGATGCTATTTTATCTTTCGCGTCAGAAAATGCCTTTCCGGCAAGATTTCCAACGAAATCTCCGATTTTGCTGGTTCCTTTATCACGAATAATATCAATGGCCTTCATTGATAATTGTTTAGCTAACGGCGCCACCTTGGGAGCCATTCTTGTAAATAACCCCGCAATGATATTGCCGAAACCATCTCCGTAATATGCTCTATAAACAGGCAATCGTGAGTTCACCACGTAGACGCTTACGGGTTTATCATGGTTGTAGTGTATAATCATCTTGTTATAAAACTAGTAGTTTTTCAATTAGTGATCAATCGCTAAGATCCATAGGATTTTCATCATAACGTAGGGCGTCTCTGTGATTTTCAACTAATTCAGCAATGAGTTCTCGATATACATTAATGTCCATGATACCGCCGGCAAATAATCGTCTGCATATATCAGCTGCTTCATTAATTACTTCCGGTGAGTTATTTCCGGCTCGTTTCCCTCCGATGAGAACCTCTAACCGTGATATATCACTGAGAATTTTACCAGAGCATGTCACGGCTGCGTTCAAATCTAAAGGATTTTTAATCGAATATCCTTTTCCGCTTGTTTTCTTAGAACCGGCTTCTGCTCTTATGTCTATTTCTTCCGGGATTGGATCCTCCGTATAACGTGGTGGATGTGGACAGCCTTTAACCGCACCTAGAAAGTAACCATAACCAGGGTGATGCAACGCCGAGATTTTATTCCCGCCGCGTTTCACTAAATATATTTTTGATGCCCAAGTGTCTTTGTTTTTTATAAAACTTTTAAACTCGTCTTTTAATAAATTCTCTCTTTTACCCTTTGGAAAATTGTCTCTAGCAAAATCAGCTAATTCGTAATCCGTACGGATTCCTTCAATTTCATTTAATGCTGCGACTGTAAATATATTCTCAGGTGAATAATCCTTTCCTCCAGCTGCACCTTGTTGTTCTTCTTCGAGTTCTTCAATTTCTCGTTGAGTTTTTATATCACTGGATAACTGTTGCATCCCTGCGCGTGTTTGTTCGGTCTCTGCTGCTATCTTTTCAAGCGTATCAAGCAGAGCGGCGCCTTCTTTGCTCGTTCTCGCTCAGGAATATCCCCAAATATTGCTCGTTCAGTTGCTGTTTTCACATCTTTGGTCGCACTTGTTATCGGAGTAAACAGTTGTTCACTTGACACAGAAAAGTCAGTCTGCGCTTGTTGTCGTTGTTGAAGTTTCTCACGAAGTCTGTCTCGAACTGGTATAAACTTTTTAATTGCTGCTAGCCGCTCTCGGGCTAATCTAGTTGTAAGCGATTCACCTACCATATATTGTTTGTGAACTAATTTTTCAAATGTGAAACTATCACAATTAAAAGATGAGTTATTAAATAATGTACCATCAAGCTAACGTATCCATCTTCGACAGGGTTAAACTGTACGACGCTATCCGCGAGTGTTTCAGAAATAACATCGCTGGGGTTTCAGAATTGTAATATCTGAGAACGGCGATGAACGATTTGTGTTAACGACGCGGCAACAAGAACAACTACGTGAAAACGGAGGCGTCGCGGTGATTACTTGCTACTACAACCAGATCATCCATTATGCACATAACTGCATGGGCAAGTCCAGACTGCTGAGTATCCTTTTAGGAGAAAATCCCATGTGAGTGTTACAAAAAACGCTAAAAAAAAAATATTTTTTAATAAAATTTACCGGAAGCCTAACGCTCACGTGGTTAAGATACTGGTTTTTCCTCGTTTAATATTTTTCTAAGATCACGAACCTTAGAACTAATTTCAGCTCGTTTTTTATACTCTTGGCCGAGCTTTTGACATATTGCTTCAACGGTGCTAAATAGCGTTATAAATACGTTAATATCGTTACCGTACAAGCAAGCATTAATGGACTTTTGAATTCCTTTCACGAGCCTGTACATCTTGGGTAAAACATAACGACCCTTACTAGACTGATACTATATGTCTTCATATTCCGAGGCAATTCTGTCGCAGTCGAGATCTTCAGATAATACTACCCCTCTATTTTTCAAATCTGAAATTTCAGCAATTATAGAATTTACATCTTTGATATCCATATTTTTATAGTATACTGTATCTCTAATTATTAAAAAAACAAAAAAACACTCATTTGGCAATCTCGCTGGCGCCCTATGACGTCAGAGAGACCCAGAGGTTACATATACGACAACACATCTTTGGAACTCCTTGGTTGCCTTCACATCCAAGTAAGCCCAAGGGGACCCGAAGCATACATCTCCGGCGGGAGGCCTAAGGTGGCAAACGCCATCTTAGACCGCCCAGAAGATATGCTTGGGGTGACGTCACAACATGTACTTAATTAAGGATGGATATATTCAATGAAACGATGATGGAATTTGTGATGTAATGATGTGGGACGGCACAAGACAGCACAAACATGAAACGACGGGGTGGATTTTCTACGGCCAACCAACCAATCAAAAGCAACCCAATTAAATTAACCCGGTTGCATGATTGTGAACAAAAGACAACCACACGCCTGGGTTAATGGCGTTGGTTAGTTTTGATCGGTCGCATTGGCCTTCGAAAGCCCCAAGCTTTATACCTTTGATATACTATATAAGGCGACTATTACAGCAGCGTTGATTCATGGGTATGTTATTTTATTTCCTTATTACTTATTAATGCTGTTTCACAGCAGTTAAATGAGACAAATATTTTAAATGAAACATTAAACAAAATAATATAGTTTTTAAATAACAACGTATATTTTCCCTGTTCTAATTCTCTAGACAAAAATGCATTATCGATTAGATCATAAAGAGCTGTATACAAGGAATTTTAACCACGCCCACCTACTTCAATGAATGGGAAACACTCGCGTTCCGGCTGAGCGAACATAGGTAAAATGCGCTAGATTATAAAGAACGTCAGTACTGAAAGTGTATTAATAGATGGTCTAAATAAATACAACTGTTTAAATAATACAGTTTTAGCCCAAGCGACAATAAAACATTTTAGAATTATAAAAATACAACTCTAACGAAACACATGTATTATACTCCATTACAGTCACGTGGGGCGTGCACATGTCAATTATACCTCTCTACAGGAAATATAGCAGACGACAAATTCCTTTGACGTCATAATACAAGGGAACTTTAGGTAAATGTTATGAGTTGTGGCGGACTTATCCATAAGGGATTTATCTCCCTTGAATCGTTTTAGGTGTATACGAATTTTATTTTATGACCATTTTTTTTTAACAGAGCAGTTTTAATTATATTTTCTGCAATAAATCGTATTGAAGGCCTACAAATATCAAAATATGTACTGGCTTCATTTATTGATTGAAAGCTTCTCTCTTCATTAATTTCTAAATCAAACGATTTGACCCCCCTAGGGCGTTTTGCATGTTTGCCAGTTCCACCTAATTTTGCATTCTGACTTTGTGAGACGGCTTGAAGATTCACAAGACAATTATCAGTCTTCACGCCATTTATGTGATCAATCACAAATCCGTCTTCGATTAATCCGTTATGACATTCAAAAATAATTCTGTGACAGAGATATGTTTTATTTCTAACACTAAACAACAAATACCCCATATTATTCAGATATCCAACCGGTTTTTTTAGTCTTCGGTGCCTGACAACACCATCACTGGAGGCTTCGTAATTAACAAGCACTGGATGGGGTCTGAAATCTTGGCTCATTTGTATAATAATACTACTTGTCTAATTTATTATTTGCTTTAATTATAAGTCTATCAATTTAGTCTTGAGGGGTTTTGATGATTTTGTCCTTGATTTTATCAAGGACGTTAGGGTCAATGATTCGTTTGTCATTGTAGCGTTTTAGTTCCCTGTAACGTTTGCCGCCACAAGCAAGACACAACTGCGATTTTCCTCTAACGCCCACCCCACATTGGAGGCACGGAAGGGGGCCAAAACTTCCTCGCCGAACGCTTTGTAAATGATACCCACAGAATTCGCTTCTGCATGATTTGTTACACGGGGTTGTTGATCCAATCAATAGCCACTTGCAGTGATTCATTATACTATATTTTTCTATTTAAATACTTGTTTTAATTATAACATGGAGGAATTCAAGAGATTATCGAAAATTATGCCCTGGACAAATACTAAATTCATTGATTATAACATGGAAGAGTTCAAGAGATTATCCAAAATTAAGCCTTGGAGAAATACTAAATTCAATTTCGATAAGGAGTTCAACAGATTATCGAAAATTAAGCCTTGGAGAAATACTAAATTCAATCTCGATAGAGTCTCTGATACACCAAAACATCTAATCGGTGATAGAACTATACTGAGTAAAATCAGGGAGTGTTTTAATGAATTCTACCGAGACGGTGCAGCATACTGTTGGTCGACATTTCGAATTATTGATGAAGATGTCAATGTACCCAACATCGATGCTACTATGAACGATGAAAGAGCAGCTGAGATAATTTCACACCTTGGCCCCCCAAGGAGCTGGAAATCCAAAGGTGAAATTCGAAGAATTTTATCAAGGAAAATCAAAGATGGAAATCCAAAGGTAAATTGCAAAGCAATTCCCAAACAAAGCAATTCCCAACAGAAGTATTTTTTCAGAATAAAATTAATTATCGAAGTCGAAGGCAAATGGATTATCAGGGATAAATTTGAACCGATCCTCAAGGATAAAAAAACTGTCATTGTAAGTAGAGATTCCAAACCAGGAATTCTAACTGGAATTGACAAACCATACTACGAAAGATCTTATCCTGTAACATCAATCGTTTATGGAATATATCCGTTAAATGATAAACCCGATATCGCAAAACTAGCTCCTATGAAATATTCTAGTTCACTGAATTGTGTAGCAACACGGGTAATGGAACACTTCACAAATGCATCCCGAGGAAATAAACTAACTGATCTGCGACGTAGGAAAATAACCGAATGGGAACTGACAGTAAAACAGCACGGTGCAAAGATTTCTGATATAGCTAAATTAGAAACATCATTAAGATTCCCAATAACCGTTATGACGATAACCGGATAAGTTTTATACGAACCGAAATATAACAAAAATGGAGCGCCAATTAAAATTATTGATCATAACAAACACGCGTGGACACCTGCAGTAACAATATTTCCACGAGAACGAACCGTGAGATATATCCCTCCAGAATTCGTCGGGGATGTTTTTTATAATGAGAAATTATTCGATGCTATTCATGCGTTGTGTAAAGATGATCCTGTGTCAGTGTGGTTACTTAGAAGTGATGAAGATCCCGAAATAGGATTTGATCAATTTGTAAGACCAAATGGTGAATAATATCGCGTTGAAGAATTAGATAACAGAATGAGAAAAATCGCTAGTGATTTTTCACCGGAGAGTTCCCATGAAAAACTATTAACGGATAGTTTTACTATTCCATCAGTGGTAGCTCACTTCGCAAGAGAAAAAAACTCATGGCGTCCAACACGAAGTGATTTTCTCGAGGACGTTAAATTGAGTTGCGTCAAATTTAGTCATGGAGGACTGTGGAATACGAAATACTCACGTGATGGTATGATTTCAATTGATATATCCGCGTGTTATCCTGGAAGTTTTCTCGGGTATGGAGAATGTAGTAACTATTTTAAACGATTTGGACACCCCACACATGAAATGACTCGTGTTGCGATTAATGGGCCATTACCTGATTTTGATTTAACCGGATTCGCTCGTGTGATATCATTTGAACTCGCTGCAGGGTTACATCCGTGTAGTTATGTTTGGATTGGTAGACATATATCTGAAAAGGCCTGGATGCCAATAGTGTTACTACGATATATGATTGATTGTGGTATGCTAATATCGCTGATTGTTTCCGAAGCTATTATATGCTATCGAGCTCAGAAAGAAGTTTGGCTACCACAACCCGATCTAGATCGTATAATTAGCGAAAGCGAAAACAGTTTCCAGATGGAAATTCTTCGAATTTCAGTGAAGAACAAATCATGAATTGCTCTAAGAAGTTATTTGAAATTAAAAAAGAACAAGCAAAAGATTTTGGACGAAGAATAATCGGTAAATTTACCCAGGGTGGAAGATACAAAAGTGCAAAATATTCTTCGCGGTTGATCATAGATATCGCTGAATACGATTTTATTTTAACGGATTTAACGAAACAGGGAAAACTTGTAAATCGTAAAGACGCTTTCCTATCCGATGGAAGACGATTAGGTACAATTGTTACCTATTGTGATGGATATATTAAACAATATACGCATTTGAGAAGTTCTATGCTAGCTTATGCTTCTATCAATTTATTTTCGATGATAAATAGATTTCCTAATACCGCAGTTAGAGTAGCCACTGATTCTATTTATACCCACGAGAAATATAAATCAAATGTAGCTAAATTCACAGATCCAGAGGCAAATTGGGGATGTTGGAGATTTAAAAAGGAATCGCTACATGAGTATTGTGAATCGGCAGATGTTACCATGGATGAAAAGTACTTAAAGTGTGATGAGATTCAATCCGAATTTTCTAATGCACCACCGGTATCTGATCCAATATGTAGATACAAGACAGTTTATTTAAACGGTTGTGGTGGGTCAGGAAAGACAACTCGTGCAATTGAATTATTCCGCGTTTCAAAATCAAACATTATTGTCCTAACACCTACTCACAGACTCGCCAGAGAGATGAAACAACGAGGGGTAAATGCCTGTACTTATCATAGTTTCGTTCGATGGAAAGGGGATGAATGGACCCCTAATCGAATGGGCGATAAATTCATTCCTGAAATCATAATTTGGAATGAAATATGCACAGTATCGTTGAAAATATTACAAACATTTCTCGAGTGGTTGTTAAACAAAAACACAAAAGTCGTCATGTGCGGTGATCACGGCCAACCACCACCATTTGTCGGTGCATCCCCACATGAATGGCTAAAGGGTTTTGTAGACTATTATGAAGAAATTACCACTGATTATAGATCACTTGATGAACAATTACGCGAGTTCAAAGCTCTAATTAGATTACAGCCGGATAAAATCCAATGTGAAACAGCGCGTGAAATAATTTCAGAAACTCCCATGAATAATTTTTGGGAAGCGTGGAAACCAAACGATTTGATAATTGCAAGTAGAAAAATAGTCAGAGACACACTTCAGATGAAGTTATTTGAATTGCATAAAGAAAAATTTGCAACACTTCCAGTACCGTTGTGTTATAGGCCTTCGGATACACGAAAACAGAATATAGAAGTTGATATTCCAGGACAAAGTGAAAAACAAATTCTCGTATTAAATGATATTGTGCTGGTTGATATCAGCGTCGTTAAAGATGCATTGCGTGCTAATAAATCCCCATGGACGTTAGGTTACGCAGCGACGATACACTCTTCACAGGGATTGACTATATCGGATACAATTGTTTGGATGGTGGATAATCACATCGAATGGTCGAATTTAGTCTATCTTGCAGTATCCAGAGTACGAAGAATAAATTAACTTCGAAGAGTTGTCCTGGATGATAATAACGCTACAATGGATGATGCTAGCATCGTTGATGTTAAAATTATTGATAAAAAACTCTCCGGTTACAAACAACAAGACAAAAAAAAAACGAGAATTTGATATTGATGCTGAATTAATAATTACGCTGAAGCAACAACAAAAAAATCACTGCGCGAGTTGCAATTGTATAATGCGTTGGCAGTATTCGGATAAAGATCCTCGCCAATTTACCGTAGACAGAAAGAATATCAGCATTGGTCATATCAGAGATAACGATATGCTGACTTGTCTTGAGTGCAACAGACGAAAGGGTGCTAGTTAAGACCACGCGGTGGTTACTGAGTATCCTCGGGAATTACCTGTAGTTGTTGTCGAGTAAATCCTCGCTGAGGGGCAGTTGAATCCAATTTATAGATTGCTGGTCTACCAGTTGATCGTGTTATACTAGATATTTTATGTACGGTGACACTCCATATAGGATCAGTAGCTCTTTTTTTACCACCCTCAAGCTCTCCTGGTTCGTATAAATACCTTACAGTGACATAACTACCAAGAATTTGTTCTCGGAAATCTTTCTGTGAAATTCCTTGGATTTCCATTTTTGGTATAGACGCTTTCTTAGTCGCGTTGACAGGTTTCATGTTAATTGTTCGAGTAATCTCGTTATTGAGCGCGGTAATCACAGCTGGTAATCTCTTAACCCATTCACGGGATCTTTTATCCTGAATAAACTCGTTCGCGTATTGATATCCAAAATAACCGCTCAGCAAGTGTCCGATTAAATCGTTCAACAATTGCCTGATCGCGATGTAACGCAGTATGTCCTCGTCCTAACGTGGTATTATGATGTTTCATCGTTGTTAAAACAGCACCTTGAAATTCCTTGCCAGGATCAATTTGTAACAGATTTGGCCAGCGTAGTGGGCATCGTCGATAAATCTTTTCAAATGCAGAAGCAACTTCAGGTGATGATTTTGTTTTTAGCGGTTCTGCTTGTTTGTATCGACTCGCAACGTCAACTACGGTTAGCGCGTATTTGTAACCGTTGTCATGTGGTAAAAACAATAAATCAGCTTGATGAACTTCATTAGGTCCGGTAACATCAAAATGCGAGAAATTGATTTGTTTAGGACGCGGTAGATAAATTTGCCATATAGCCTGTTTGGATAACCAATTAGCCGCAGTGGCCTTTTTCACTTTTGCGGCACTGGCGAGTTTACTGATTGCTGCTTTACCCTTCCAGTATCCTCTCGGAGAATAATAAATAGATTCCATATTATTAATTACCAGCGCCCATCATCAATTTGCCTTTCATAGCCTATTTTACCAACCACGAAGCCAATTTTTCTTTCAAAGATTTATCAGGAATAGCATTTAACGCATGAATTAATTTCACATCTGCGAGATGCCTGTTTTGCAGATTACTACTTTTATATGCAACATCATGAGCATGACACGCCTTATCAATAGCGTTTATCGGACACTCGCCGGGTCGGGGTTGATTTTGATCATCAAGTCTGATATCTAATCGTGTTCCGGGGCCACAATAGCTATATCCTGGAAGGTGCTTTTCTCCGGGGTACTTTGCCCATGGGGTTCCAGGGAGCTTTGCCAATTTGACTGCGATATCACCACCTCGTTTTTTTTTAAAACATCTCCGAATTGTAAAATCTTTGATTTTGTAGAAACAAATCTAAATTTTTTTATACCACATGTTGCACATCTACCAGTTGGTGCAGATCTGTTATTTTTAGTTGTAACCGTCGTAACCGTCGTCACATCATTTGTGTTAGTACGCGTTTTACACTTCACACAATATAGATCCATAATTTATGTATAGAGATATGAATATAATTGATTTTCAGCGACTAAAACAAGAGAACCAGTTAAGCATCATGCAGCGCTACCAAACTCTGGATCCGGCAAGACGCAATTGTTGCTCAATTTAATAATGAGATGGATGAAGTGGGATAAGTTGTATTTAATTGCCCCTAGCGTAGATGATCAACGATGCTATGAAGTGCTAAAAGATTTTAATGAAAACGCATCAGAAATTAAGGGTGAGAACGCCATTGATTTTATAACTGATATTGACGAGGCACCATCAGTGGATGACCTTGATGGGAACATTAACAATTTAGTCGTATACGACGATGTGATGTTAGACAATCAAAAAAAACCCAGCTAGGATCTTTTCCAGAGGTAGGCATAAAAACACTGACGTGATATATGTCACTCAACGCTACACTCAGATTCCAAAAGTGATCAGAGATAACTGTAATATTCTTGCTGTGTTTAACGGCGTTGATACACATACGCTACGAAATATTTGGCAGACATGGTGTTCGGATATGGACTTCAATCAATTTAAAAATTTATTTAGTCATGCTCAGTCGACTCCGCACGGATTTATAACAATAAATTTACATGATCCTCGGACACGATATCGTATCGGACTGGATCAAATATTTGGTTGAAATCATTTATTTTTGGTAACCAGAACTGAAAGTTCCAGCAGCAGAGAGGGTGAACGACAACAACGTTGTAACCAAAATTGATTAAAAATCGTAAAGTCTCCGTTTGCTAAATGGAGACTTATTTTTTTTTTTGGTTAAATGAGATTTCGTAGGAAGGCTTATTTTGTCTAAAAGGTTGTAGGATTCACCCTCTCTGCTTCTGCATTAGCTACTTCAAGTTTCGTCCACTCTGCAGATAAATACAATATCTATTCTTACCTTATAAAATGTTGTTGAAGATTTTAACGCCATCATTCAGCACACGATAGGCTTTACGTGGCGGCCAGTATTATTGGTGGAGGACGGACCTGGTGAAACCCCGGAAAGATTCACCGACCCACGAGAAGCTTCTGGCAAGCTTTCTCACAAAACTACATTAGCCCAATCTTAGACTTAAACCCACGCAGACAGAGGTGATATGGCAGTGATCCGTAACGGAATTCGCTTTAGACCACTCGGCCATTTCCCCCACACAATCGCCCCACCCCCCACCACCCGTTAGAAGTTAATAATGGATTCAGAGGTATTCTTCCAAAATACGTTTTTAATTCAACTTATCAGATTGAAATTCTCGTTATCGTGAGTCAGCAGGGCACAAAATAAGATCCCAGTAATGCAAGATAGTATCTTCATGATTAGAGTAATACAATAACTCCTTTTATATTCTGATTGTGGAGACGCATACTCCGGAATAAACAAATCAAATGATCTTAACTTTGTTGTGTTCTTGTGAAACCATTAATACGATACAGTGTAGTTCCATAAATGTTTGTTTTTTCGGTTGCCCCCACCGAGAAAAAATAAGGTAATTAGTGTCGACCAATTGTTTTGAACTGCTTTGTTTAGGAATACACTAACGTGACTGAACAAGGATAAATCAAAGCTAGCATGGTAGCGAGATGCAATTGTTTATGTGCATGCAAGATGACTTATCTGTGATAGCCAATTTTCATGATTCCTTTGATGAATTCATTGATGACACACTAAAATCGGGTAAACAATGGAACATAAGAAGTGGCTAAATTGAGACCGGTTTTATTGATAATTTCAACAAAATTAAACCTATGTGATTTCATTCAGCCTGACATGTTAATTCCGCTTTTTGGAACAGCATATAATCGTGACACTAAATAGCAAATATCCATAAATAACCACAATGTACATAGCAATGTCTTTTTCAGTTATCATCAACAGACATGAACGCCCAAACTCTTTTTCAATTTTCAGAATGAATATTTTAACTATTGCAGCATATATACAACATCTGATCTGACGGTACGAGGACTCATTATAACCATTTGATATTTTTGCAAACAACAATACATATACTACCATATCTTGCAATACTCATCTAGGGCAAAAACGAGAGACGAACAATGAATATTATATTGCATGTTGAAAATGAAGTCAAAGTATATCTTGATTTCAAGTCTGTATGCAGCTGTTCCTGTAGGGGAAACATTATTTCAATGTTTATAGGAGTAGAGCAATTTAAACGTTGTCCTCCTTAATATTTATTATTAAGAGAAATAACATATTTCAAACATATCTAACCTGCTTTGCAAATTCCTCCAAAAGCCGAATAATTGGCCTTACACTGACAGGTAGCATTAGTGCCAGAGTTAGGTTCTTTGCATTCAGCATATTCGTCGCTGCATCCAATATTGGTGGTACATGATGAATTCAAATCTGGCAAGCAAAGGTTTAAAATATTAACTGCTCGCAAGACCTGAACGAATAGATTAAGGCCTCGTCTTATTCAGCAAGCAGTTATTGTCTAATCTGACATGTGTAGTTACACCAAGTTATAGATAAAGTCAAATATGAATTTAAATATTGACGTAATAATTAGGAATCTAGCACCTTCTTTTCAAAATGAACTTCTTAACTCATGCCGCCGGCCAGTTATTGGAGTTCTTGTTGGTACGCAATGGACAAAAAGCAATACCAAAATGTTAGACCATTTCGTCATGCTTAGTGTGAAAGCCCCTGTATTCTTCTCACAGTGGAGAAATATGTTCAGAAACATGAACTAAAGGTCTTAATGATTTATATTTCAATTTTGCATAATTTATATCATACATTAGAGCTGCATATCGGTTTTGTTTGTTTTTGTTGATCTCCGGCACTTCGACAAACGTTTAGCATTAGGCGTCAATGCAACTGGAGTAAAATGATGTTTAACGAACATAGTATTTGATCCGAGCTGGAAATAAGATAACACTGAATGTCAATGAGAAATCAGCTCCATATCAATCAAAGGTCAAACACTAGTTTTGTACGGTGGAATTGAAGCAGATAGCTCGACTGTCTGTTTCAGTTGCTTAAGGGATTTGCCTGTGAAATGATTGCACACGTTCATCATTAAGCCTTATTGTGTTGCACTAAAGTACATAGAGGAGAGAAGAAATAAATATTCGATTGTTGAAGGTGTGGACAATGTCAGATAGTGTAGATATAAAACAATACAAATAAACAGTGTTAAATCAGTGAGACTAGCGTATATGACTATCAATGGCAATACACACTTCATTTCCTTTGTCGTAATTCATGTTATGATGTTAAAGATAGAGCAAATCCGATCGTAAAGCTGATTCGATTTGTATTGGGAATGCAGGCTTTAATCATTAGCTCTTGTATATATCAACATATTGATAGCGTTGATGTACGTTCTTACCGTCGTCAATAAAGTTCATTTCTGTTTGAAATGTTCCAGTTTGAATTAGTTTCGCTGTTGTATTTGACATTCATTGGCCGTATCAGTATAATGAACAACTTAAAAGCAATTCTGAAAGTCGAGTCGGTGACAATCGACGGTGGATTGTTTGAACATTCTTGTAAAATGTAAAGGACTGCTACAGTTGTAGAATAAAGATACAATTAATTTCGAAATGTTCTCGAATGTAATGGTAATCACGAATGAATTTGTTTATGTACATCGTCGTAATGACATTTTAAAATAGCTAACCGCCGCAAGCAACGCGTGTTTGACACTTCTTTGCAGCTATACATATTATGCTAGACGGTAAAAATATATGCGGATAAGAAAATACTGTGCTGAACATCTGCTTTACACTCAATAATTTGAGGCAAATATATCAGTTTGTAATATTTTAAAATCTCAACAGTCGTGTGCAAACATATTTCGTCCGTTCGATTCAAAAACAGATTTGGGTATACAAGGTTGAAATATGAGCATTATGTCATTAGTAAAAGAGAAGGAAACTTCGTCTTTGACTAGATTAATATATTCATAAACCTTGAAAATTTAATAAAAACCGTGAAACGCGATTTATAAAAGAGATCACTAATTCTGAATTGATAAATATTTTAAATCTGCATGACTTTATTCCGACTGATATATCTTAGCTAGCATGAATAAATATGAAGAACAATCAATTTAATTTACAAATACATACATATACATTCAATCATTAAGATCTGACAAAATTCGTTATATTATTCCCCAAATGATTGTCGCGTGAGTTTCATTTTGATATCAAGGACTAATAACTTTAGTTTTCCATCATATTTAGTCAATCTAGATTTATGTCAAGAAATCTCTGAATTGTCATTCTCGAGGACTAGGTTGAAAATGCTACAATACCTCACAATGCTTAGGTAGGACGTCAATGATGGCAGAAACAATGGACATTTCGATTAGAATTTGAATAGAATGAAACGTGAAACGTTACGTGTGTGGATATAACGAGCATTAGACGCGAATTATTTGTTCGATGATAATACGATAAATATATGGAATTAAACCGTGTGTTTGCATCGTCGACATGTGATCTAGTTTTGAACCTAGAATATATTTATTTCAAACGTGATTTACCTGCTTTGCAAATTCCTCCAACAACTGTGTAATTGCTCTTACATTGACATGTGTTATTAGCGCCAGGAGTGGTTGCTTTACATTCAGCATATTGGTCGCTGCATCCACTGATAGTGTTGCACGATGAATTCAAATCTGTTAAATAAATTGTTTAGTTTTATTAACTGAACGTCGCATAGGAAATTAAGAGCACCAATTCATTTTAAAGAGACACAAGTCCTGCATTAGCTACTTCAAGTTTCGTCCACTCTGCAGATAAATACAATATCTATTCTTACCTTATAAAATGCTGTTGAAGATTTTAACGCCATCATTCAGCACACGATAGGTTTTACATGGCGGCCAGTATTATTGGTGGAGGACGGACCTGGGGAAACCCCGGAAAGATTCACCGACCCACGAGAAGCTTCTGGCAAGCTTTCTCACAAAAATACATTAGCCCAATCTTAGACTTGAACCCACGCAGACAGAGGTGAGATGGCAGTGATCCGTAACGGAATTCGCTTTAGACCACTCGGCCATTTGCCCCACACAATCGCCCCACCCCCCACCACCCGTTAGAAGTTAATTATGGATTCAGAGGTATTCTTCCAAAATACGTTTTTTATTCAACTTATCAGATTGAAATTCTCGTTATCGTGAATCAGCAGGGCACAAAATAAGATCCCAGTAATGCAAGATAGTATCTTCATGATTAGAGTAATACAATAACTCCTTTTATATTCTGATTGTGGAGACGCATACTCCGGAATAAACAAATCATATGATCTTAACTTTGTTGTGTTCTTGTGAAACCATTAATATGATACAGTGTAGCTCAATAAATGTTTGTTTTTTCGGTTGCCCCCACCGAGAAAAAATAAGGTAATTAGTGTCGACCAATTGTTTTGAACTATTTTGTTTAGGAATACACTAACGTGACTGAACAAGGATAAATCAAAGCTAGCATGGTAGCGCGATGCAATCGTTTATGTGCATGCAAGATGAATTATCTGTGATAGCCAATTTTCATGATTCCTTTGATGAATTCATTGATGACACACTAAAATCGGGTAATCAATGGAACATAAGAAGTGGCTAAATTGAGACCGGTTTTATTGATAATTTCAACAAAATTAAACCTATGTGATTTCATTCAGCCTGACATGTTAATTCCGCTTTTTGGAACAGCATATAATCGTGACACTAAATAGCAAATATCCATAAATAACCACAATATACAAAGCAACGTCTTTTTCAGTTATCATCAACAGACATGAACGCCCAAACTCTTTTTCAATTTTCAGAATGAATATTTTAACTATTGCAGCATATATACAACATCTGATCTGACGGTACGAGGACTCATTATAACCATTTGATATTTTTGCAAACAACAATACATATACTACCATATCTTGCAATACTCATCTAGGGCAAAAACGAGAGACGAACAATGAATATTACTTTGCATGTTGAAAATGAAGTCAAAGTATATCTTGATTTCAAGTCTGTATGCAGCTGTTCCTGTAGGGGAAACATTATTTCAATGTTTATAGGAGTAGAGCAATTTAAACGTTGTCCTCCTTAATATTTATTATTAAGAGAAATAACATATTTCAAACATATCTAACCTGCTTTGCAAATTCCTCCAAAAGCCGAATAATTGGTCTTACACTGACAGGTAGCATTAGTGCCAGAGGTAGGTTCTTTGCATTCAGCATATTCGTCGCTGCATCCAATATTGGTGGTACATGATGAATTCAAATCTGTCAAGCAAAGGTTTAAAATATTAACTGCTCGCAAGACCTGAACGAATAGATTAAGGCCTCGTCTTATTCAGCAAGCAGTTTTTGTCTAATCTGACATGTGTAGTTACACCAAGTTATAGATAAAGTCAAATATGAATTTAAATATTGACGTAATAATTAGGAATCTAGCACCTTCTTTTCAAAATGAACTTCTTAACTCATGCCGCCGGCCAGTTATTGGAGTTCTTGTTGGTACGCAATGGACAAAAAGCAATACCAAAATGTTAGACCATTTCGTCATGCTTAGTGTGAAAGCCCCTGTATTCTTCTCACAGTGGAGAAATATGTTCAGAAACATGAACTAAAGGTCTTAATGATTTATATTTCAATTTTGCATAATTTATATCATACATTAGAGCTGCATATCGGTATGGTTTGTTTTTGTTGATCTCCGGCACTTCGACAAACGTTTAGCATTAGGCGTCAATGCAACTGGAGTAAAGTGCTGTTTAACGAACATAGTATCTCTTCCGAGCTGGAAATAAGATAACACTGAATGTCAATGAGAAATCAGCTCCATATCAATCAAAGGTCAAACACTAGTTTTGTACGGTGGGATTGAAACATATAGCTCGACTGTCTGTTTCAGTTGCTTAAGGGATTTGCCTGTGAAATGATTGCACACGTTCATCATTAAGCCTTATTGTGTTGCACTAAAGTACATAGAGGAGAGAAGAAATAAATATTCGAATGTTGAGGGTATGGACAATGTCAGATAGTGTAGATATAAAACAATACAAATAAACAGTATTATATCAGTGAGACTAGCGTATATGACTATCAATGGCAATACACACTTCATTTCCTTTGTCATAATTCATGTTATGATGTTAAAGGTAGAGCAAATCCGATCGTAAAGCTGATTCGATTTGTATTGGGAATGCAGGCTTTAATTATTAGCTCTTGTATATATCAACATATTGATAACGTTGATGTACGTTCTTACCGTCGTCAATAAAGTTCATTTCTGTTTGATATGTTCCAGTTTGAATTAGTTTCGCTGTTGTATTAGACATTCATTGGCCGTATCAGTATAATGAACAACTTAAAAAGCAATTCTGAAAGTCGAGTCGGTGACAATCGACGGTGGATTGTTTGAACATTCTTGTAAAATGTAAAGGACTGCTACAGTTGTAGAATAAAGATACAATTAATTTCGAAATGTTCTCGAATGTCATGGTAATCACGAATAAATTTGTTTATGAACATCGTAGTAACGACATCTTAAAATAGCTAACCGCCGCAAGCAACGCGTGTTTGACACTTCTTTGCAGCTATACATTTTATGCTAGACGGTAAAAATATATGCGGATAACAAAATACTGTGCTGAACGTCTGCTTTACACTCAATAATTTGAGGCAAAGATATCAGTTTGTAATATTTTAAATCTCAACAGTCGTGTGCAAACATATTTCGTCCGTTCGATTCAAAAACAGATTTGAGTATACAAGGTTGAAATATGAGCATTATGTCATTAGTAAAAGAGAAGGAAACTTCGTCTTTGACTAGATTAATATATTCATAAACCTTGAAAATTTAATAAAAACCGTGAAACGCGATTTATAAAAGAGATCACTAATTCTGAATTGATAAATATTTTAAATCTGCATGACTTTATTCCGACTGATATATCTTTGCTAGCATGAATAAATATGAACAGCAATCAATTTAATTTGGAAATACATACATATACATTCATTAATTAAGATCTGACAAAATTCGTTATATTCCTTCCCAAATGATTAGTGCGTGAGTTTCATTTTGATATCAAGGACTAATAACTTTAGTTTTCCATCATATTTAGTCAATCTAGATTTGTCAAGAAATCTCTGAATTGTCATTCTCGAGGACTAGGTTGAAAATGCTACAATACCTCACAATGCTTAGGTAGGACGTCAATGATGGCAGAAACAATGGACATTTCAATTAGAATTTGAATAGGACGAAACGTGAAACCTTACGTGTGTGGATATAACGAGCATTAGACGCGAATTATTTGTTCGATGATAATACGATAAATATATGGAATTAAACCGTGTGTTTGCATCGTCGACATGTGATCTAGTTTTGAACCTAGAATATATTTATTTCAAACGTGATTTACCTGCTTTGCAAATTCCTCCAACAACTGTGTAATTGCTCTTACATTGACATGTGTTATTAGCGCCAGGAGTGGTTGCTTTACATTCAGCATATTGGTCGCTGCATCCACTAATAGTGTTGCACGATGAATTCAAATCTGTTAAATAAATTGTTTAGTTTTATTAACTGATCGTCGCATAGGAAATTAAGAGCACCAATTCATTTTAAAGAGACACAAGTCCTGCATTAGCAGCAGAGAGAGTGAACCCTACAACCTTTTTAGACAAAATAAGCCTTCCTATGAAATCTCATTTAACCAAAAAAAAGTAAGTCTCCATTTAGCAAACGGAGACTTCACGATTTTTTAATCAATTTTGCTCACAACGTTGTTGTCGTTCACCCTCTCTGGTGCTATGGGTTAATAATTCTTTTACGATTTCAACCAAATATTTGATCGAGTCTTTAGGACTTTACAAACAAACTAATCGCTAACACCTCATCTTGTAGATCAATTAAATTATTTGACTGGTCGGTGAGTCGGAAATTAATTCTCGTTAACGAATTATTATGGCATCGCATGAAGACAGGATTAATTGGGTTTTCAATAATTATGAATCTTGGAGGAGCTGTTGGTGCAAACGAATAAAGAATATATCCTTGCTGAGTTTGATTTGATTGCTCTAGATTAATTTGATAGCTTCCTTCAATTGCATCACATACTAAATTGAGCGCAATCACCGCTGAAATATTTACATTATGTGGGGCAATATGCCTACTGCCACCATCTGGATCATTATTATACCTGTGGAGGACAGTTGAATCTGGTTTTTGTAGCGCCTTGATATCGGTTCTAATAATTCTTGCTAGCTCATCAGCGTTGTATTTAGGAAACTTGAAATTACGCAGATTGTCTTCTGTGATATTGTAATCGGTTAGGAATCGTTGTTTACTGTCGCTGTTGTCATTAATTATTGTTTGAATAATTAGTTCATAGATATATTCCATGTCAGACATAAGTTGATTTATTATTTCAACGTGTTTTTGCGATTTTGTTTTCCGTAGTTGTTCTAGTTGTGTTTCATCTAATTGTTTAATTTCATTAAAATAACCACGGACGTCAGTTAGCGTAAATGAAATAGTAACAGATGAGTCGCTGTTCTTTTAATGATAAAATCCCATTGCAATGTGTCTTTATTGGTAAATATAAATCTATCGTCGATTCTTCCTTTTCTTATATCAGATAAATTATCTCGATAACTGGGATTGATTTCATGATATGATTGTACGTCCGTGGTTAAGTCGGAGGTGGATTTTTCCGGTGGTTTTTCAGGCCATCCTAACACTGTTCTTAACGAGCTGTTATAGATATCTACAATGTATCCCTCTGTGCTTATTTCGATCGACGACGAGAGCGTCGGTTCATGAAGTTTAATAGCTATTTTTGATTCTTTTCCAGTGATTGATTTTATTCCACGCTGAATTTCAGCAGCATCGATTTGCTCAATTTGGTACGACCCAGTTGGTAACGAAACAGTTTCCCACGCTGGAGTGCCATCGGGTTTATTCTTATACGAGAACACCAGTGCGTTATTGGGTTGCTGACCGCCAAATGCAACCGATCTGATATTAGGCCAGCTATGATATACTCGTAATTTTGCCAGCGCGATCTCACGCACTGGAATCGGAGAAAGGAAGTTCACACTAAATTCAGGGTTTGTTGATGTTATTGATATCATGCTTGTTCGTATCGGAGTGGTATTCTCAGCGATTCGTTGAAGCAGTTGCAATTCGTTGAATTGTAGTGACATTATTGTTAACGCTGTCTTCAATTTCCAATTGCAACATCGCGGAGTTATACAACTGGGTCATCGTGGAAAAATCAACTTCGGATATGAACGAATTATCTATCGACAGCGAGATCAACTCGGATAATTTCGAGTACGCGTCAAATACCACCCTGTACCGAGCTGTATAATCACTGAGTTTTTTTTTAGAACATGATGATATTTTTTTAGTTATCGCGGTGGCGACTGCAGCAATTGTTGTTGCCGCGAAGATAGCAATTGGAACTGCAATCGGAGCCATCATGGTTACCGTCGACAAAATAACCCCGGCGCTGGCCATCACACCGGACACCGAATACACGGTGATGTCGATGGCGGTAATTCTTCTGCGGTATTTTTTCATTTTTTCACGATAGCGCTCAGAAAGTGATTTCAAGTTCGCGGAAAATTCTTTCACGGTGTCGAATCGATATTGCTATGACGCTGTCATTGACATTGTTATTTTAAACCTGATAGTGTTTTCAATTATCCTATTATTGAAACGGTTTTAGAATCGGATGAGGGAATACCGGATACAAATTCTATTATCCAGGGTAGTGAGTCTCTAATCACAGACTCGTCGGAATTGTTTATAATAATCGGAAATGAGACTGGTATACTGGGTGGAGGTCGTGGTACTTTCTCTAATATATATGTCAGCGTATTAATACCGTTGATACCTGTGTTGCTGAATTTGAAATCATATTTTTTGTGATGTATTATTGTAAATCGATAGCAACCTGGAGCACCAGTATGTATGTTGCCAACATAAAGATGATTTTTGTTTCCTCGAATCCAATCAAAAGTTCCACTATCAACCGTGTACACGATGTTATTGACGCTTACACTATGTGGAATTTTTACCTTATCGAGTCGTTCGGTCATTTTTGTAAAATCATCTTTGACGGCATTAACTGTTGTTTTACTTTCATTGATAGCCGCGATAACTTCAACGAGAGTCATGACTGCCACAAGTGGGGTTCCAAAAAACTTTCTAACGACGTCGTCGGTGGGTTTTTGTACCTTTTCAAAATCTTTTAGTCTAAAAACATCATTGTAAATCTCGATATAATTTCCCCTGATTCTGCTAGGATCTATTAATCCCCCCATCCTCCTGTCAGAAAAGAACGATATCAGAAGGTTTCTGATTCCAAGCTCTGCTTGGTCTTTAATATACCAGTCGATTTTAGAAAATTCCGTCGTGATATCTTGGAGGCTACTGCCCTCAAAGAACTTGTTAACAATTTCGCTGGTGAGCTTTTGTTCGTCAATAACGCTTTTAACTTCAGCGAGGGTCGGGCCTGTCAACGATGTGGTTTCAGACACAGGTGTTCTCCCAAGAAATTTATCAACGATGGTATTAAGTGTTGTTTGTCTCACCATAAACATATTAATATCTTTGAGAGTCATTGAAGATGTTGCAGGGACACCAAAGAAACTATTAGCGATGTAGGCATTGTGAGTATGCTTGACAATAAACTCGCTAATTTCAGCGAGAGTTATGCCAGCCACAAGCGGGGTTCCAAAAAACTTAACAATGACGTCGTTAGTGGGTTTTTGTACCTTTTCAAGATTTTCTATTAGTTTAGAAATATCATTGTAAATATCGAGATAATTTGCCTTGATTTCATTTTCATTCATCATCCTTCCCGCGTCCTTGTTAAAAAAGAATAGCGATAGATAGTTTTTAATTTCAGCGAGAGTCATGCCAACCACAAGCGGGGTTCCAAAGAATTTATGTACGACATTTTTGCGAAAATTGTTATAACCTCGTATATGATCATCCAGCTCACGGCCGTGGGCGTCAATCGCGTCGGTGATCGTAGACACAAGTGCGCCTGGTTTAAGTTGTACACCGTTGGAATACAGCGCAATAGAGTTTTCAGCGGCGTCATGTTGTCGTTTTAAAATGTCATCCAATGATACATCACTGCTTTTCAATTTACCCTGGTGATCTTGAAATATAACTATTTCGTTCGGGTCAACACTTACTAAATTTAACGTCTCAGCGATTTCATCTTTAATTATTTTTTTTACATCTTCGATAGAACCCGCAGATGTTTCCGCGGTGGTTTTCGACATTGACAGAGATCGTCCCCAAATATCAATCATTATTATAAAGACTCTAGTATTTTCAATTTATTGATTCTCTAAAATTACCTTGTAATTTCCCACTCGTGTATTCATTTACAACCAGATGAGGTGGTTTCCACGGAGATCCAAAGGATTTTAATGAAATCTCCGCGAGGACATTTAATACTTCACGGCCGCATATCGGTGGATCATTTAATTGTTGTGTTGGCAGCGTGGAATAAAAAATCGGAAACTCTTTGAGTTTAATCGAAGAATTTATATACCGCATAAACTCTCTTGGTGGGGCTAGCCCATATGAATCAAAATAGATAATCCCACGCGGATCAATCGCGTATGCAACCCAGTGAGTTCCCGATCCGCTGCTGTTATCAAGATTGATGATACCGGTTTCAACGTTATTTGGTTTTCTCGGTAATTGATCTCTCATAAAAACCCCTCTGAAGTTTTTTATCGCTAGTTTTTTAGCAGCATCAATTAAATCAAAATTGGACATAGGAGTTATAGACTCCTCAACAATTGGGTTTTCAACTAATAAATCGTTCCTGGTATTCTTAGACCCGATCCGTTCACGGATCTCCCGCTGTACCATGAATACGGTGTTCCTGGTAGTCTTAGACCCTTTCCCTTTTTTTATATCCTTTTCCAGTCAACGCCATCCCTGCTGCGGTCCCAACGGCTCCCAACGCAGCCGCTTTCGCCACTGCTGGAGCAGCCGCTGCAATCAATGCTGGTATTGCAGCTAACAATGGAAATATACCACCTGATTTTATCATGTTGGCGACTGCAGCTTTCGAAAATTATATTTGAACTCCTCGCTTATTTTTCATTGCATCATTGAAATGTTTTATTTGACGATCCATTAATGATATTTTATGTGTACCGCCGGACATCTGCGCTGGTTTTAACGTTATTGTTGTTCCACATTCTTTAGCGGATTTTGATCGCAATTTCTTGACCTGACCATCAGTCAGCTTGACACTAACAACACTATATGTCATTTTATTGTAAAGCATATTTATACTTTCAATTGATCTAATTGGAAACTCTTCAAGTTTCATTTACATATTTTTGAAAATCATAGATTTTCCACTGGTTCATCAACGATTCTCATTCGTCCGCCACCCCCTTCTAACAACATTGATTTGTCGCTGGGAATGACAGCAACCGCTCTATAATTAACACCACCAGGGGCTATATGAGCTCGAAAATGTATGTCAACGACGGATTGCCTTGTTAAATCAAGATGTTCCAGCGAAAAGTAATAAATCGGATAGCGGCTTTTAAAATCAAGTTGCGATATTTGTAAACCAGTATCAACATTTTGATCACGACCCATATATGACAGCATTCGATGAAACACACGTGCTATATGGTTAGTGTCGTAATCAAGCTGTATATCCTCAGATGGTTCCTGTTGTCCGTTTATTCTCATTGAAACCTCCTTGACTCCTAATCGATCAAATATCATATGACTGCGTTCTTGGGAGCCTAATCGATCCCGATTCTGCAGCGCTATAAATATATGACGTGGAGCTGAAACGCCTTGTTTTGATGCCAGGTGCCATGTAAATGTATCAGCAACATTATCCTCTTTGGCATCAGTCGTTGTTGTTAGCCAACTTATCAATGATTTGCCACCTGTGTCCATAAATGAAAGTAGCCGCTCTTCCGTGGTAATTGATGGGGTCATTACTGGCATCCACAATACTATTTTACTCAAAACAACTTTACCATCAGCGGCACGAGTACGCCAAATTGCATCATTGTCATTACCTTTTCGTACTAACGCGATTGTGTGTTTGGCTCCATAGATGACTTTTCTGACATTTCTGCAGAATCCAAATATGTGATGGAGTGGAATCGCACATGAAAAATATCGTTGTGGTCTTTGCAACGCTGCTACTCGTGTTGCAAACCCTAGATTGAAATTATCATTAACTTCTTTTTATAATTTCAAACGCAGCTCCAGGTCTAGCTCGACGTTCTGGATTAGTTGCTTCTCGTTGATTATCAACTGAAGTGTCTTGCGGTGTTAACACTTGAATGTATTGAAGGTGGTCAGCGTTATCAGAGGTATCCTTTGCAAACATCATAGACGGACCAGCCGATCTTGTATAATCATCGGAGTATCTTGCTAGCCCGATTATTGTTGTTGCAACATCAACCTCGCGGTCTATTGATTCAATTTCTTTTCCATCAATGAGATATCTTGCACTTTCAAATAACGCCATTATACCATCATTAACAAAACCAACTCGGATATTTGGATCATTTTCATATGGTGTATCAGCTGCAACATTTGTTACGAGTTTTCCCTCGATTTCAAAAAATGCTTCACATGGCAAAAAGTATTTACTGGTATCTTGAACTTGTAGTTCAATTCGCGATCGTAGGTCGGGTTGTATTGCATGATAGGAATAGTAGTGATAATCGCGGACGGAATTGTCCTTGGGTACTGGGGTTTCTATATCGAAGGCCGGATCAGCTGTTCGTTTAAACATTTTATTAAAATACTAGTGTTTTCAATTGTGAAACTCTTTATAATCATCGTCGTTGAAAATTCTTCGAATTTCTTTTTTGTTTCAAACCATTTCCTGCTAACGCGTTCATGATAGCGCTATATGTTACCGGTGAAGTCGTCAATTGTGACGGAGATCACCGAAGCAGCCAACGACGCTAGTTTTTCTTCCACTGCGCTATTTATTGCTTTGCTGATTTTTGCAGGCATCACTGTAGTTGATGGCAGCACTAATGACGAAGTCATTCCTGGTTTCTTTCGTACCAATGATGCTATTTTATCTTTCGCGTCAGAAAATGCCTTTCCGGCAAGATTTCCAACGAAATCTCCGATTTTGCTGGTTCCTTTATCACGAATAATATCAATGGCCTTCATTGATAATTGTTTAGATAACGCGCCACCTTGGGAGCCATTCTTGTAAATAACCCCGCAATGATATTGCCGAAACCCTCTCCGTAATATGCTCTATAAACAGGCAATCGTGAGTTCACCACGTAGACGCTTACGGGTTTATCATGGTTGTAGTGTATAATCATCTTGTTATAAAACTAGTAGTTTTTCAATTAGTGATCAATCGCTAAGATCCATAGGATTTTCATCATAACGTAGGGCGTCTCTGTGATTTTCAACTAATTCAGCAATGAGTTCTCGATATACATTAATGTCCATGATACCGCCGGCAAATAATCGTCTGCATATATCAGCTGCTTCATTAATTACTTCCGGTGAGTTATTTCCGGCTCGTTTCCCTCCGATGAGAACCTCTAACCGTGATATATCACTGAGAATTTTACCAGAGCATGTCACGGCTGCGTTGAAATCTAAAGGATTTTTAATCGAATATCCTTTTCCGCTTGTTTTCTTAGAACCGGCTTCTGCTCTTATGTCTATTTCTTCCGGGATTGGATCCTCCGTATAACGTGGTGGTTGTGGACAGCCTTTAACCGCACCTAGAAAGTAACCATAACCAGGGTGATGCAACGCCGAGATTTTATTCCCACCGCGTTTCACTAAATATATTTTTGATGCCCAAGTGTCTTTGTTTTTTATAAAACTTTTAAACTCGTCTTTTAATAAATTCTCTCTTTTACCCTTTGGAAAATTGTCTCTAGCAAAATCAGCTAATTCGTAATCCGTACGGATTCCTTCAATTTCATTTAATGCTGCGACTGTAAATATATTCTCAGGTGAATAATCCTTTCCTCCAGCTGCACCTTGTTGTTCTTCTTCGAGTTCTTCAATTTCTCGTTGAGTTTTTATATCACTGGATAACTGTTGTATCCCTGCGCGTGTTTGTTCGGTCTCTGCTGCTATCTTTTCAAGCGTATCAAGCAGCGGCGCCTTCTTTGCTCGTTCTCTCTCAGGAATATCCCCAAATATTGCTCGTTCAGTTGCTGTTTTCACATCTTTGGTCGCACTTGTTATCGGAGTAAACAGTTGTTCACTTGACACAAAAAAGTCAGTCTGCGCTTGTTGTCGTTGTTGAAGTTTCTCACGAAGTCTGTCTCGAACTGGTATAAACTTTTTAATTGCTGCTAGCCGCTCTCGGGCTAATCTAGTTGTAAGCGATTCACCTACCATATATTGTTTGTGAACTAATTTTTCAAATGTGAAACTATCACAATTAAAAGATGAGTTATTAAATAATGTACCATCAAGCTAACGTATCCATCTTCGACAGGGTTAAACTGTACGACGCTATCCGCGAGTGTTTCAGAAATAACATCGCTGGGGTTTCAGAATTGTAATATCTGAAAACGGCGATGAACGATTTGTGTTAACGACGCGGCAACAAGAACAACTACGTGAAAATGGAGGCGTCGCGGTGATTACTTGCTACTACAACCAGATCATCCATTATGCACATAACTGCATGGGCAAGTCCAGACTGCTGAGTATCCTTTTAGGAGAAAATCCCATGTGAGTGTTACTAAAAACGCTAAAAAAAAATATTTTTTAATAAAATTTACCGGAAGCCTAACGCTCACGTGGTTAAGATACTGGTTTTTTCTCGTTTAATATTTTTCTAAGATCACGAACCTTAGAACTAATTTCAGCTCGTTTTTGATACTCTTGGCCGAGCTTTTGACGTATTGCTTCAACGGTGCTAAATAGCGTTATAAATACGTTAATATCGTTACCGTACAAGCAAGCATTAATGGACTTTTGAATTCCTTTCACGAGCCTGTACATCTTGGGTAAAACATAACGACCCTTACTAGACTGATACTATATGTCTTCATATTCCGAGGCAATTCTGTCGCAGTCGAGATCTTCAGATAATACTACCCCTCTATGTTTCAAATCTGAAATTTCAGCAATTATAGAATTTAAATCTTTGATATCCATATTTTTATAGTATACTGTATCTCTAATTATTGAAAAAAACAAAAAAACACTCATTTGGCAATCTCGCTGGCGCCCTATGACGTCAGAGAGACCCAGAGGCTACATATACGACAACACATCTTTGGAACTCCTTGGTTGCCTTCACATCCAAGTAAGCCCAAGGGGACCCGAAGCATACATCTCCGGCGGGAGGCCTAAGGTGGCAAACGCCATCTTAGACCGCCCAGAAGATATGCTTGGGGTGACGTCACAACATGTACTTAATTAAGGATGGATATATTCAATGAAACGATGATGGAATTTGTGATGTAATGATGTGGGACGGCACAAGACAGCACAAACATGAAACGACGGGGTGGATTATCTACGGCCAACCAACCAATCAAAAGCAACCCAATTAAATTAACCCGGTTGCATGATTGTGAACAAAAGACAACCACACGCCTGGGTTAATGGCGTTGGTTAGTTTTGATCGGTCGCATTGGCCTTCGAAAGCCCCAAGCTTTATACCTTTGATATACTATATAAGGCGACTATTACAGCAGCGTTGATTCATGGGTATGTTATTTTATTTCCTTATTACTTATTAATGCTGTTTCACAGCAGTTAAATGAGACAAATATTTTAAATGAAACATTAAACAAAATAATATAGTTTTTAAATAACAACGTATATTTTCCCTGTTCTAATTCTCTAGACAAAAATGCATTATCGATTAGATCATAAAGAGCTGTATACAAGGAATTTTAACCACGCCCACCTACTTCAATGAATGGGAAACACTCGCGTTCCGGCTGAGCGAACATAGGTAAAATGCGCTAGATTATAAAGAACGTCAGTACTGAAAGTGTATTAATAGATGGTCTAAATAAATACAACTGTTTAAATAATACAGTTTTAGCCCAAGCGACAATAAAACATTTTAGAATTATAAAAATACAACTCTAACGAAACACATGTATTATACTCCATTACAGTCACGTGGGGCGTGCACATGTCAATTATACCTCTCTACAGGAAATATAGCAGACGACAAATTCCTTTGACGTCATAATACAAGGGAACTTTAGGTAAATGTTATGAGTTGTGGCGGACTTATCCATAAAGGATTTATCTCCCTTGAATCGTTTCAGGTGTATACGAATTTTATTTTATGACCATTTTTTTTAGACAGAGCAGTTTTAATTATATTTTCTGCAACAAATCGTATTGAAGGCCTACAAATATCAAAATAGGTACTGGCTTCATTTATTGATTGAAAGCTTCTCTCTTCATTATTTTCTAAATCAAACGATTTGACCCCCCTAGGGCGTTTTGCATGTTTGCCAGTTCCACCTAATTTTGCATTCTGACTTTGTGAGACGGCTTGAAGATTCACAAGACAATTATCAGTCTTCACGCCATTTATGTGATCAATCACAAATCCGTCTTCGATTAATCCTTTATGACATTCAAAAATAGTTCTGTGACAGAGATATGTTTTATTTCTAACACTAAACAACAAATACCCCATATTATTCAGATATCCAACCGGTTTTTTTAGTCTTCGGTGCCTGACAACACCATCACTGGAGGCTTCGTAATTAACAAGCACTGAATGGGGTCTGAAATCTTGGCTCATTTGTATAATAATACTACTTGTCTAATTTATTATTTGCTTTAATTATAAGTCTATCAATGTAGTCTTGAGGGGTTTTGATGATTTTGTCCTTGATTTTATCAAGGACGTTAGGGTCAATGATTCGTTTGTCATTGTAGCGTTTTAGTTCCCTGTAACGTTTGCCGCCACAAGCAAGACACAACTGCAATTTTCCTCTAACGCCCACCCCACATTGGAGGCCCGGAAGGGGGCCAAAACTTCCTCGCCGAACGCTTTGTAAATGATACCCACAGAATTCGCTTCTGCATGATTTGTTACACGGGGTTGTTGATCCAATCAATAGCCTCTTGCAGTGATTCATTATACTATATTTTTCTATTTAAATACTTGTTTTAATTATAACATGGAGGAATTCAAGAGATTATCGAAAATTAAGCCCTGGAAAAATACTAAATTCATTGATTATAACATGGAAGAGTTCAAGAGATTATCCAAAATTAAGCCTTGGAGAAATACTAAATTCAATTTCGATAAGGAGTTCAACAGATTATCGAAAATTAAGCCTTGGAGAAATACTAAATTCAATCTCGATAGAGTCTCTGATACACCAAAACATCTAATCGGTGATAGAACTATACTGAGTAAAATCAGGGAGTGTTTTAATGAATTCTACCGAGACGGTGCAGCATACTGTTGGTCGACATTTCGAATTATTGATGAAGATGTCAATGTACCCAACATCGATGCTACTATGAACGATGAAAGAGCAGCTGAGATAATTTCACACCTTGGCCCCCCAAGGAGCTGGAAATCCAAAGGTGAAATTCGAAGAAATTTATCAAGGAAAATCAAAGATGGAAATCCAAAGGTAAATTGCAAAGCAATTCCCAAACAAAGCAATTCCCAACAGAAGTATTTTTTCAGAATAAAATTAATTATCGAAGTCGAAGGCAAATGGATTATCAGGGAAAAATTTGAACCGATCCTCAAGGATAAAAAAACTGTCATTGTAAGTAGAGATTCCAAACCAGGAATTCTAACTGGAATTGACAAACCATACTACGAAAGATCTTATCCTGTAACAGCAATCGTGTATGGAATATATCCGTTAAATGATAAACCCGATATCGCAAAACTAGCTCCTATGAAATATTCTAGTTCACTGAATTGTGTAGCAACATGGGTAATGGAACACTTCACAAATGCATCCCGAGGAAATAAACTAACTGATCTGCGACGTAGGAAAATAACCGAATGGGAACTGACAGTGAAACAGCACGGTGCAAAGATTTCTGATATAGCTAAATTAGAAACATCATTAAGATTCCCAATAACCGTTATGACGATAACCGGATAAGTTTTATACGAACCGAAATATAACAAAAATGGAGCGCCAATTAAAATTATTGATCATAACAAACACGCGTGGACACCTGCAGTAACAATATTTCCACGAGAACGAACCGTGAGATATATCCCTCCAGAATTCGTCGGGGATGTTTTTTATAATGAGAAATTATTCGATGCTATTCATGCGTTGTGTAAAGATGATCCTGTGTCAGTGTGGTTACTTAGAAGTGATGAAGATCCCGAAATAGGATTTGATCAATTTGTAAGACCAAATGGTGAATAATATCGCGTTGAAGAATTAGATAACAGAATGAGAAAAATCGCTAGTGATTTTTCACCGGAGAGTTCCCATGAAAAACTATTAACGGATAGTTTTACTATTCCATCAGTGGTAGCTCACTTCGCAAGAGAAAAAAACTCATGGCGTCCAACACGAAGTGATTTTCTCGAGGACGTTAAATTGAGTTGCGTCAAATTTAGTCATGGAGGACTGTGGAATACGAAATACTCACGTGATGGTATGATTTCAATTGATATATCCGCGTGTTATCCTGGAAGTTTTCTCGGGTATGGATAATGTAGTAACTATTTTAAACGATTTGGACACCCCACACATGAAATGACTCGTGTTGCGATTAATGGGCCATTACCTGATTTTGATTTAACCGGATTCGCTCGTGTGATATCATTTGAACTCGCTGCAGGGTTACATCCGTGTAGTTATGTTTGGATTGGTAGACATATATCTGAAAAGGCCTGGATGCCAATAGTGTTACTACGATATATGATTGATTGTGGTATGCTAATATCGCTGATTGTTTCCGAAGCTATTATATGCTATCGAGCTCAGAAAGAAGTTTGGCTACCACAACCCGATCTAGATCGTATAATTAGCGAAAGCGAAAACAGTTTCCAGATGGAAATTCTTCGAATTTCAGTGAAGAACAAATCATGAATTGCTCTAAGAAGTTATTTGAAATTAAAAAAGAACAAGCAAAAGATTTTGGACGAAGAATAATCGGTAAATTTACCCAGGGTGGAAGATACAAAAGTGCAAAATATTCTTCGCGGTTGATCATAGATATCGCTGAATACGATTTTATTTTAACGGATTTAACGAAACAGGGAAAACTTGTAAATCGTAAAGACGCTTTCCTATCCGATGGAAGACGATTAGGTACAATTGTTACCTATTGTGATGGATATATTAAACAATATACGCATTTGAGAAGTTCTATGCTAGCTTATGCTTCTATCAATTTATTTTCGATGATAAATAGATTTCCTAATACCGCAGTTAGAGTAGCCACTGATTCTATTTATACCCACGAGAAATATAAATCAAATGTAGCTAAATTCACAGATCCAGTGGCAAATTGGGGATGTTGGAGATTTAAAAAGGAAACGCTACATGAGTATTGTGAATCGGCATATGTTACCATGGATGAAAAGTACTTAAAGTGTGATGAGATTCAATCCGAATTTTCTAATGCACCACCGGTATCTGATCCAATATGTAGATACAAGACAGTTTATTTTAACGGTTGTGGTGGGTCAGGAAAGACAACTCGTGCAATTGAATTATTCCGCGTTTCAAAATCAAACATTATTGTCCTAACACCTACTCACAGACTCGCCAGAGAGAAGAAACAACGAGGGGTAAATGCCTGTACTTATCATAGTTTCTTTCGATGGAAAGGCGATGAATGGACCCCTAATCGAATGGGCGATAAATTCATTCCTGAAATCATAATTTGGAATGAAATATGCACAGTATCGTTGAAAATATTACAAACATTTCTCGAGTGGTTGTTAAACAAAAACACAAAAGTCGTCATGTGCGGTGATCACGGTCAACCACCACCATTTGTCGGTGCATCCCCACATGAATGGCTAAAGGGTTTTGTAGACTATTATGAAGAAATTACCACTGATTATAGATCACTTGATGAACAATTACGCGAGTTCAAAGCTCTAATTAGATTACAGCCGGATAAAATCCAATGTGAAACAGCGCGTGAAATAATTTCAGATCTCTAATGAATAATTTTTGGGAAGCGTGGAAACCAAACGATTTGATAATTGCAAGTAGAAAAATAGTCAGAGACACACTTCAGATGAAGTTATTTGAATTGCATAAAGAAAAATTTGCAACACTTCCAGTACCGTTGTGTTATAGGCCTTCGGATACACGAAAACAGAATATAGAAGTTGATATTCCAGGACAAAGTGAAAAACAAATTCTCGTATTAAATGATATTGTGCTGGTTGATATCAGCGTCGTTAAAGATGCATTGCGTGCTAATAAATCCCCATGGACGTTAGGTTACGCAGCGACGATACACTCTTCACAGGGATTGACTATATCGGATACAATTGTTTGGATGGTGGATAATCACATCGAATGGTCGAATTTAGTCTATCTTGCAGTATCCAGAGTACGAAGAATAAATTAACTTCGAAGAGTTGTCCTGGATGATAATAACGCTACAATGGATGATGCTAGCATCGTTGATGTTAAAATTATTGATAAAAAACTCTCCGGTTACAAACAACAAGACAAGCCTGATCGTGATGTAACGCAGTATGTCCTCGTCGTAACGTGGTATTATGATGTTTCATCGTTGTTAAAACAGCACCTTGAAATTCCTTGCCAAGATCAACTTGTAACAGATTTGGCCAGCGTAGTGGGCCTCGTCGATAAATCTTTTCTAATGCAGAAGCAACTTTTCAAATGCATAAGCAACTTCAGGTGATGATTTTGTTTTTAGCGGTTCTGCTTGTTTGTATCGACTCGCAACGTCAACTACGGTTAGCGCGTATTTGTAACCGTTGTCATGTGGTAAAAACAATAAATCAGCTTGATGAACTTCATTAGGTCCGGTAACATCAAAATGCGAGAAATTGATTTGTTTAGGACGCGGTAGATAAATTTGCCATATAGCCTGTTTGGATAACCAATTAGCCGCAGTGGCCTTTTTCACTTTTGCGGCACTGGCGAGTTTACTGATTGCTGCTGTACCCTTCCAGTATCCTCTCGGAGAATAATAAATAGATTCCATATTATTAATTACCAGCGCCCATCATCAATTTGCCTTTCATAGCCTATTTTACCAACCACGAAGCCAATTTTTCTTTCAAAGATTTATCAGGAATAGCATTTAACGCATGAATAAATTTAACATCTGCGAGATGCCTGTTTTGCAGATTACTACTTTTATATGCAACATCATGAGCATGACACGCCTTATCAATAGCGTTTATCGGACACTCGCCGGGTCGGGGTTGATTTTGATCATCAAGTCTGATATCTAATCGTGTTCCGGGGCCACAATAGCTATATCCTGGAAGGTGCTTTTCTCCGGGGTACTTTGCCCATGGGGTTCCAGGGAGCTTTGCCAAGTTGGCTGCGATATCACCTCCTCGTTTTTTTTAAAACATCTCCGAATTGTAAAATCTTTGATTTTGTAGAAACAAATCTAAATTGTTTTATACCACATGTTGCACATCTACCAGTTAGTGCAGATCTGTTATTTTTAGTTGTAACCGTCGTAACCGTCGTCACATCATTTGTGTTAGTACGCGTTTTACACTTCACACAATATAGATCCATAATTTATGTATAGAGATATGAATATAATTGATTTTTCAGCGACGAAAACAAGAGAACCAGTTAAGCATCATGCAGCGCTACCAAACTCTGGATCCGGCAAGACGCAATTGTTGCTCAATTTAATAATGAGATGGATGAAGTGGGATAAGTTGTATTTAATTGCCCCTAGCGTAGATGATCAACGATGCTATGAAGTGCTAAAAGATTTTAATGAAAACGCATCAGAAATTAAGGGTGAGAACGCCATTGATTTTATAACTGATATTGACGAGGCACCATCAGTGGATAACCTTGATGGGAACATTAACAATTTAGTCGTATACGACGATGTGATGTTAGACAATCAAAAAAAAACCTGCTAGGATCTTTTCCCGAGGCAGGCATGAAAACACTGACGTGATATATGTCACTCAACGCTACACTCAGATTCCAAAAGTGATCAGAGATAACTGTAATATTCTTGCTGTGTTTAACGGCGTTGATACACATACGCTACGAAATATTTGGCAGACATGGTGTTCGGATATGGACTTCAATCAATTTAAAAATTTATTTAGTCATGCTCAGTCGACTCCGCACGGATTTATAACAATAAATTTACATGATCCTCGGACACGATATCGTATCGGACTGGATCAAATATTTGGTTGAAATCATTTATTATTTTTGTTAACCAGAACTGAAAGTTCCAGCAGCAGAGAGGGTGAACGACAACAACGTTGTGACCAAAATTGATTAAAAATCGTAAAGACTCCGTTTGCTAAATGGAGACTTATTTTTTTGGGGGGTTAAATGAGATTTCGTAGGAAGGCTTATTTTGTCTAAAAAGGTTGTAGGATTTACCCTCTCTGCTGCTGCATTAGCTACATCAAGTTTCGTCCACTCTGCAGATAAATACAATATCTATTCTTACCTTATAAAATGTTGTTGAAGATTTTAACGCCATCATTCAGCACACGATAGGCTTTACGTGGCGGCCAGTATTATTGGTGGAGGACGGACCTGGGGAAACCCCGGAAAGATTCACCGACCCACGAGAAGCTTCTGGCAAGCTTTCTCACAAAACTACATTAGCCCAATCTTAGACTTGAACCCACGCAGACAGAGGTGATATGGCAGTGATCCGTAACGGAATTCGCTTTAGACCACTCGGCCATTTGCCCAACACAATCGCCCCACCACCCACCAACCGTTATAAGTTAATTATGGATTCAGAGGTATTCTTCCAAAATACGTTTTTAATTCAACTTATCAGATTGAAATTCTCGTTATCGTGAGTCAGCAGGGCACAAAATAAGATCCCAGTAATGCAAGATAGTATCTCCATGATTAGAGTAATACAATAACTCCTTTTATATTCTGATTGTGGAGACGCATACTCCGGAATAAACAAATCATATGATCTTAACTTTGCTGTGTTCTTGTGAAACCATTAATATGATACAGTGTAGCTCAATAAATGTTTGTTTTTTCGGTTGCCCCCAACGACAAAAAATAAGGTAATTAGTGTCGAAAAATTGTTTTGAACTGCTTTGTTTAGGAATACACTAACGTGACTAAACAAGGATAAATCAAAGCTAGCATGGTGGCGCGATGCAATTGTTTATGTGCATGCAAGATGAATTATCTGTGATAGCCAATTTTCATGATTCCTTTGATGAATTCATTGATGACACAATAAAATCGGGTAAACAATGGAACATAAGAAGTGGCTAAATTGAGACCGGTTTTATTGATAATTTCAACAAAATTAAACCTATGTGATTTCATTCAGCCTGACATGTTAATTCCGCTTTTTGGAACAACATAATCGTGACACTAAATAGCAAATATCCATAAATAACCACAATGTACATAGCAATGTCTTTTTCATTTATCATCAACAGACATGAACGCCCAAACTCTTTTTTAATTTTCAGAATGAATATTTTAACTATTGCAGCATATATACAACATCTGATCTGACGGTACGAGGACTCATTATAACCATTTGATATTTTTGCAAACAACAATACATATACCACCATATCTTGCAATACTCATCTAGGGCAAAAACGAGAGACGAACAATGAATATTACTTTGCATGTTGAAAATGAAGTCAAAGTATATCTTGATTTCAAGTCTGTATGCAGCTGTTCCTGTAGGGGAAACATTATTTCAATGTTTATAGGAGTAGAGCAATTTAAACGTTGTCCTCCTTAATATTTATTATTAAGTGAAATAACATATTTCAAACATATCTAACCTGCTTTGCAAATTCCTCCAAAAGCCGAATAATTGGTCTTACACTGACAGGTAGCATTAGTGCCAGAGGTAGGTTCTTTGCAATCAGCATATTCGTTGCTGCATCCAATATTGGTGGTACAGGATGAATTCAAATCTGTCAAGCAAAGGTTTAAAATATTATCTGCTCGCAAGACCTGAACGAATAGATTAAGGCCTCGTCTTATTCAGCAAGCAGTTATTGTCAAATCCGACATGTGTAGTTACACCAAAGTTATAGATAAAGTCAAATATGAATTTAAATATTGACGTAATAATTAGGAATCTAGCACCTTCTTTTCAAAATGAACTTCTTAACTCATGCCGCCGGCCAGTTAGTGGAGTTCTTGTTGGTAAGCAATGGACAAAAAGCAATACCAAAATGTTAGACCATTTCGTCATGCTTAGTGTAAAAGCCCCTGTATTCTTCTCACAGTGGAGAAATATGTTCAGAAACATGAACTAAAGGTCTTAATGATTTATATTTCAATTTTTCATAATTTATATCATACATTAGAGCTGCATATCGGTTTGGTTTGTTTTTGTTGATCTCCGGCACTTCGACAAACGTTTAGCATTAGGCATCAATGCAACTGGAGTAAAGTGCTGTTTAACGAACATAGTATCTGATCCGAGCTGGAAATAAGATAACACTGAATGTCAATGAGAAATCAGCTCCATATCAATCAAAGGTCAAACACTAGTTTTGTACGGTGGAATTGAAACAGATAGCTCGATTGTCTGTTTCAGTTGCTAAAGGGATTTGCCTGTGAAATGATTGCACACGTTCATCATTAAGCCTTATTGTGTTGCACTAAAGTACATAGAGGAGAGAAGAAATAAATATTCGAATGTTGAAGGTATGGACAATGTCAGATAGTGTAGATATAAAACAATACAAATAAAAAGTGTTATATCAGTGAGACTAGCGTATATGACTATCAATGGCAATACACACTTCATTTCCTTTGTCGTAATTCATGTTATGATGTTAAAGGTAGAGCAAATCCGATCGTAAAGCTGATTCGATTTGTATTGGGAATGCAGGCTTTAATTATTAGCTCTTGTATATATCAACATATTGATAACGTTGATGTACGTTCTTACCGTCGTCAATAAAGTTCATTTCTGTTTGAAATGTTCCAGTTTGAATTAGTTTCGCTGTTGTATCAGACATTCATTGGCCGTATCAGTATAATGAACAACTTAAAAAGCAATTCTGAAAGTCGAGTCGGTGACAATCGACGGTGGATTGTTTGAACATTCTTGTAAAATGTAAAGGACTGCTACAGTTGTAGAATAAAGATACAATTAATTTCGAAATGTTCTCGAATATCATGGTAATCACGAATGAATTTGTTTATGTACATCGTAGTAACGACATTTTAAAATAGCTAACCGCCGCAAGCAACGCGTGTCTGACACTTCTTTGCAGCTATACATATTATGCTAGACGGTAAAAATATATGCGGATAACAAAATACTGTGATGAACATTTGCTTTACACTCAATAATTTGAGGCAAAGATATCAGTTTGTAATATTTTAAATCTCAACAGTCGTATGCAAACATATTTCGTCCGTTCGATTCAAAAACAGATTTGAGTATACAAGGTTGAAATATGAGCATTATGTCATTAGTAAAAGAGAAGGAAACTTCGTCTTTGACTAGATTAATATATTCATAAACCTTGAAAATTTAATAAAAACCGTGAAACGCGATTGATAAAAGAGATCACTAATTCTGAATTGATAAATATTTTAAATCTGCATGACTTTATTCCGACTGATATATCTTTGCTAGCATGAATAAATATGAAGAGCAATCAATTTAATTTACAAATACATACATATACATTCATTAATTAAGATCTGACAAAATTCGTTATATTCTTTCCCAAAATGATTATCGCGTGAGTTTCATTTTGATATCAAGGACTAATAACTTTAGTTTTCCATCATATTTAGTCAATCTAGATTTATGTCAAGAAATCTCTGAATTGTCATTCTCGAGGACTAGGTTGAAAATGCTACAATACCTCACAATGCTTAGGTAGGACGTCAATGATGGCAGAAACAATAGACATTTCGATTAGAATTTGAATAGGACGAAACGTGAAACCTTACGTGTGTGGATATAACGAGCATTAGACGCGAATTATTTGTTCGATGATAATACGATAAATATATGGAATAAAACCGTGTGTTTGCATCGTCGACATGTGATCTAGTTTTGAACCTAGAATATATTTATTTCAAACGTGATTTACCTGCTTTGCAAATTCCTCCAACAACTGTGTAATTGCTCTTACATTGACATGTGTTATTAGCGCCAGGAGTGGTTGCTTTACATTCAGCATATTGGTCGCTGCATCCACTAATAGTGTTGCACGATGAATTCAAATCTGTTAAATAAATTGTTTAGTTTTATTAACTGAACGTCGCATAGGAAATTAAGAGCACCAATTTATTTTAAAGAGACACAAGTCCTGCATTAGCTAATTCAAGTTTCGTCCACTCTGCAGATAAATACAATATCTATTCTTACCTTATAAAATATTGTTGAAGATTTTAACGCCATCATTCAGCACACGATAGGATTTACGTGGCGGCCAGTATTATTGGTGGAGGACGGACCTGGGGAAACCCCGGAAAGATTCACCGACCCACGAGAAGCTTCTGGCAAGCTTTCTCACAAAACTACATTAGCCCAATCCTAGACTTGAACCCACGCAGACAGAGGTGATATGGCAGTGATCCGTAACGGAATTCGCTTTAGACCACTCGGCCATTTGCCCAACACAATCGCCCCACCACCCACCAACCGTTATAAGTTAATTATGGATTCAGAGGTATTCTTCCAAAATACGTTTTTAATTCAACTTATCAGATTGAAATTCTCGTTATCGTGAGTCAGCAGGGCACAAAATAAGATCCCAGTAATGCAAGATAGTATCTCCATGATTAGAGTAATACAATAACTCCTTTTATATTCTGATTGTGGAGACGCATATTCCGGAATAAACAAATCATATGATCTTAACTTTGTTGTGTACTTGTGAAACCATTAATATGATACAGTGTAGCTCAATAAATGTTTGTTTTTTCGGTTGCCCCCAACGACAAAAAATAAGGTAATTACTGTCGACCAATTGTTTTGAACTGCTTTGTTTAGGAATACACTAACGTGACTAAACAAGGATAAATCAAAGCTAGCATGGTGGCGCGATGCAATGGTTTATGTGCATGCAAGATGAATTATCTGTGATAGCCAATTTTCATGATTCCTTTGATGAATTCATTGATGACACAATAAAATCGGGTAAACAATGGAACATAAGAAGTGGCTAAATTGAGACCGGTTTTATTGATAATTTCAACAAAATTAAACCTATGTGATTTCATTCAGCCTGACATGTTAATTCCGCTTTTTGGAATAACATAATCGAGACACTAAATAGCAAATATCCATAAATAACCACAATGTACATAGCAATGTCTTTTTCAGTTATCATCAACAGACATGAACGCCCAAACTCTTTTTCAATTTTCAGAATGAATATTTTAACTATTGCAGCATATATACAACATCTGATCTGACGGTACGAGGACTCATTATAACCATTTGATATTTTTGCAAACAACAATACATATACCACCATATCTTGCAATACTCATCTAGGGCAAAAACGAGAGACGAACAATGAATATTACTTTGCATGTTGAAAATGAAGTCAAAGTATATCTTGATTTCAAGTCTGTATGCAGCTGTTCCTGTAGGGGAAACATTATTTCAATGTTTATAGGAGTAGAGCAATTTAAACGTTGTCCTCCTTAATATTTATTATTAAGTGAAATAACATATTTCAAACATATCTAACCTGCTTTGCAAATTCCTCCAAAAGCCGAATAATTGGTCTTACACTGACAGGTAGCATTAGTGCCAGAGGTAGGTTCTTTGCAATCAGCATATTCGTCGCTGCATCCAATATTGGTGGTACAGGATGAATTCAAATCTGTCAAGCAAAGGTTTAAAATATTATCTGCTCGCAAGACCTGAACGAATAGATTAAGGCCTCGTCTTATTCAGCAAGCAGTTATTGTCTAATCCGACATGTGTAGTTACACCAAAGTTATAGATAAAGTCAAATATGAATTTAAATATTGACGTAATAATTAGGAATCTAGCACCTTCTTTTCAAAATGAGCTTCTTAACTCATGCCGCCGGCCAGTTAGTGGAGTTCTTGTTGGTAAGCAATGGACAAAAAGCAATACCAAAATGTTAGACCATTTCGTCATGCTTAGTGTGAAAGCCCCTGTATTCTTCTCACAGTGGAGAAATATGTTCAGAAACATGAACTAAAGGTCTGAATGATTTATATTTCAATTTTTTATAATTTATATCATACATTAGAGCTGCATATCGGTTTGTTTTGTTTTTGTTGATCTCCGGCACTTCGACAAACGTTTAGCATTAGGCATCAATGCAACTGGAGTAAAGTGCTGTTTAACGAACATAGTATCTGATCCGAGCTGGAAATAAGATAACACTGAATGTCAATGAGAAATCAGCTCCATATCAATCAAAGGTTAAACACTAGTTTTGTACGGTGGAATTGAAACAGATAGCTCGATTGTCTGTTTCAGTTGCTAAAGGGATTTGCCTGTGAAATGATTGCACACGTTCATCATTAAGCCTTATTGTGTTGCACTAAAGTACATAGAGGAGAGAAGAAATAAATATTCGAATGTTGAAGGTATGGACAATGTCAGATAGTGTAGATATAAAACAATACAAATAAACAGTGTTATATCAGTGAGACTAGCGTATATGACTATCAATGGCAATACACACTTCATTTCCTTTGTCGTAATTCATGTTATGATGTTAAAGGTAGAGCAAATCCGATCGTAAAGCTGATTCGATTTGTATTGGGAATGCAGGCTTTAATTATTAGCTCTTGTATATATCAACATATTGATAACGTTGATGTACGTTCTTACCGTCGTCAATAAAGTTCATTTCTGTTTGAAATGTTCCAGTTTGAATTAGTTTCGCTGTTGTATCAGACATTCATTGGCCGTATCAGTATAATGAACAACTTAAAAAGCAATTCTGAAAGTCGAGTCGTTGACAATCGACGGTGGATTGTTTGAACATTCTTGTAAAATGTAAAGGACTGCTACAGTTGTAGAATAAAGATACAATTAATTTCGAAATGTTCTCGAATGTCATGGTAATCACGAATGAATTTGTTTATGTACATCGTAGTAACGACATTTTAAAATAGCTAACCGCCGCAAGCAACGCGTGTTTGACACTTCTTTGCAGCTATACATATTATGCTAGACGGTAAAAATATATGCGGATAACAAAATACTGTGATGAACATTTGCTTTACACTCAATAATTTGAGGCAAAGATATCAGTTTGTAATATTTTAAATCTCAACAGTCGTGTGCAAACATATTTCGTCCGTTCGATTCAAAAACAGATTTGAGTATACAAGGTTGAAATATGAGCATTATGTCATTAGTAAAAGAGAAGGAAACTTCGTCTTTGACTAGATTAATATATTCATAAACCTTAAAAAATTTAATAAAAACCGTGAAACGCGATTTATAAAAGAGATCACTAATTCTGAATTGATAAATATTTTAAATCTGCATGACTTTATTCCGACTGATATATCTTTGCTAGCATGAATAAATATGAACAGCAATCAATTTAATTTACAAATACATACATATACATTCATTAATAAAGATCTGACAAAATTCGTTATATTCTTTCCCAAATGATTATCGCGTGAGTTTCATTTTGATATCAATGACTAATAACTTTAGTTTTCCATCATATTTAGTCAATCTAGATTTATGTCAAGAAATCTCTGAATTGTCATTCTCGAGGACTAGGTTGAAAATGCTACAATACCTCACAATGCTTAGGTAGGACGTCAATGATGGCAGAAACAATGGACATTTCGATTAGAATTTGAATAGGACGAAACGTGAAACCTTACGTGTGTGGATATAACGAGCATTAGACGCGAATTATTTGTTCGATGATAATACGATAAATATATGGAATTAAACCGTGTGTTTGCATCGTCGACATGTGATCTAGTTTTGAACCTAGAATATATTTATTTCAAACGTGATTTACCTGCTTTGCAAATTCCTCCAACAACTGTGTAATTATTCTTACATTGACATGTGTTATTAGCGCCAGGAGTGGTTGCTTTACATTCAGCATATTGGTCGCTGCATCCACTAATAGTGTTGCACGATGAATTCAAATCTGTTAAATAAATTGTTTAGTTTTATTAACTGAACGTCGCATAGGAAATTAAGAGCACCAATTCATTTTAAAGAGACACAAGTCCTGCATTAGCTAATTCAAGTTTCGTCCACTCTGCAGATAAATACAATATATATTCTTACCTTATAAAATGTTGTTGAAGATTTTAACGCCATCATTCAGCACACGATAGGCTTTACGTGGCGGCCAGTATTATTGGTGGAGGACGGACCTGGGAAAACCCCGGAAAGATTCACCGACCCACGAGAAGCTTCTGGCAAGCTTTCTCACAAAACTACATTAGCCCAATCTTAGACTTGAACCCACGCAGACAGAGGTGATATGGCAGTGATCCGTAACGGAATTCGCTTTAGACCACTCGGCCATTTGCCCAACACAATCGCCCCACCACCCACCAACCGTTATAAGTTAATTATGGATTCAGAGGTATTCTTCCAAAATACGTTTTTAATTCAACTTATCAGATTGAAATTCTCGTTATCGTGAGTCAGCAGGGCACAAAATAAGATCCCAGTAATGCAAGATAGTATCTCCATGATTAGAGTAATACAATAACTCCTTTTATATTCTGATTGTGGAGACGCATACTCCGGAATAAACAAATCATATGATCTTAACTTTGTTGTGTACTTGTGAAACCATTAATATGATACAGTGTAGCTCAATAGATGTTTGTTTTTTCGGTTGCCCCCAACGACAAAAAATAAGGTAATTACTGTCGACCAATTGTTTTGAACTGCTTTGTTTAGGAATACACTAACGTGACTAAACAAGGATAAATCAAAGCTAGCATGGTGGCGCGATGCAATTGTTTATGTGCATGCAAGATGAATTATCTGTGATAGCCAATTTTCATGATTCCTTTGATGAATTCATTGATGACACAATAAAATCGGGTAAACAATGTAACATAAGAAGTGGCTAAATTGAGACCGGTTTTATTGATAATTTCAACAAAATTAAACCTATGTGATTTCATTCAGCCTGACATGTTAATTCCGCTTTTTGGAACAACATAATCGTGACACTAAATAGCAAATATCCATAAATAACCACAATGTACATAGCAATGTCTTTTTCAGTTATCATCAACAGACATGAACGCCCAAACTCTTTTTCAATTTTCAGAATGAATATTTTAACTATTGCAGCATATATACAACATCTGATCTGACGGTACGAGGACTCATTATAACCATTTGATATTTTTGCAAACAACAATACATATACCACCATATCTTGCAATACTCATCTAGGGCAAAAACGAGAGACGAACAATGAATATTACTTTGCATGTTGAAAATGAAGTCAAAGTATATCTTGATTTCAAGTCTGTATGCAGCTGTTCCTGTAGGGGAAACATTATTTCAATGTTTATAGGAGTAGAGCAATTTAAACGTTGTCCTCCTTAATATTTATTATTAAGTGAAATAACATATTTCAAACATATCTAACCTGCTTTGCAAATTCCTCCAAAAGCCGAATAATTGGTCTTACACTGACAGGTAGCATTAGTGCCAGAGGTAGGTTCTTTGCAATCAGCATATTCGTCGCTGCATCCAATATTGGTGATACAGGATGAATTCAAATCTGTCAAGCAAAGGTTTAAAATATTATCTGCTCGCAAGACCTGAACGAATAGATTAAGGCCTCGTCTTATTCAGCAAGCAGTTATTGTCTAATCCGACATGTGTAGTTACACCAAAGTTATAGATAAAGTCAAATATGAATTTAAATATTGACGTAATAATTAGGAATCTAGCACCTTCTTTTCAAAATGAACTTCTTAACTCATGCCGCCGGCCAGTTAGTGGAGTTCTTGTTGGTAAGCAATGGACAAAAAGCAATACCAAAATGTTAGACCATTTCGTCATGCTTAGTGTGAAAGCCCCTGTATTCTTCTCACAGTGGAGAAATATGTTCAGAAACATGAACTAAAGGTCTGAATGATTTATATTTAAATTTTTTATAATTTATATCATACATTAGAGCTGCATATCGGTTTGTTTTGTTTTTGTTGATCTCCGGCACTTCGACAAACGTTTAGCATTAGGCATCAATGCAACTGGAGTAAAGTGCTGTTTAACGAACATAGTATCTGATCCGAGCTGGAAATAAGATAACACTGAATGTCAATGAGAAATCAGCTCCATATCAATCAAAGGTCAAACACTAGTTTTGTACGGTGGAATTGAAACAGATAGCTCGATTGTCTGTTTCAGTTGCTAAAGGGATTTGCCTGTGAAATGATTGCACACGTTCATCATTAAGCCTTATTGTGTTGCACTAAAGTACATAGAGGAGAGAAGAAATAAATATTCGAATGTTGAAGGTATGGACAATGTCAGATAGTGTAGATATAAAACAATACAAATAAACAGTGTTATATCAGTGAGACTAGCGTATATGACTATCAATGGCAATACACACTTCATTTCCTTTGTCGTAATTCATGTTATGATGTTAAAGGTAGAGCAAATCCGATCGTAAAGCTGATTCGATTTGTATTGGGAATGCAGGCTTTAATTATTAGCTCTTGTATATATCGACATATTGATAACGTTGATGTACGTTCTTACCGTCGCCAATAAAGTTCATTTCTGTTTGAAATGTTCCAGTTTGAATTAGTTTCGCTGTTGTATTAGACATTCATTGGCCGTATCAGTATAATGAACAACTTAAAAAGCAATTCTGAAAGTCGCGTCGGTGACAATCGACCGGGGATTGTTTGAACATTCTTGTAAAATGTAAAGGACTGCTACAGTTGTAGAATAAAGATACAATTAATTTCGAAATGTTCTCGAATGTCATGGTAATCACGAATGAATTTGTTTATGTACATCGTAGTAACGACATTTTAAAATAGCTAACCGCCGCAAGCAACGCGTGTTTGACACTTCTTTGCAGCTATACATATTATGCTAGACGGTAAAAAATATATGCGGATAAGAAAATACTGTGCTAAACATCTGCTTTACACTCAATAATTTGAGGCAAAGATATCAGTTTGTAATATTTTAAATCTCAACAGTCGTGTGCAAACATATTTCGTCCGTTCGATTCAAAAACAGATTTGAGTATACAAGGTTGAAATATGAGCATTATGTCATTAGTAAAAGAGAAGGAAACTTCGTCTTTGACTAGATTAATATATTCATAAACCTTGAAAATTTAATAAAAACCGTGAAACGCGATTTATAAAAGAGATCACTAATTCTGAATTGATAAATATTTTAAATCTGCATGACTTTATTCCGACTGATATATCTTTGCTAGCATGAATAAATATGAACAGCAATCAATTTAATTTACAAATACATACATATACATTCATTAATTAAGATCTGAAAAAATTCGTTATATTCTTTCCCAAATGATTATTGCGTGAGTTTCATTTTGATATCAATGACTAATAACTTTAGTTTTCCATCATATTTAGTCAATCTAGATTTATGTCAAGAAATCTCTGAATTGTCATTCTCGAGGACTATGTTGAAAATGCTACAATACCTCACAATGCTTAGGTAGGACGTCAATGATGGCAGAAACAATGGACATTTCGATTAGAATTTGAATAGGACGAAACGTGAAACCTTACGTGTGTGGATATAACAAGCATTAGACGCGAATTATTTGTTCGATGATAATACGATAAATATATGGAATTAAACCGTGCGTTTGCATCGTCGACATGTGATCTAGTTTTGAACCTAGAATATATTTATTTCAAACGTGATTTACCTGCTTTGCAAATTCCTCCAACAACTGTGTAATGGCTCTTACATTGACATGTGTTATTAGCGCCAGGAGTGGTTGCTTTACATTCAGCATATTGGTCGCTGCATCCACTAATAGTGTTGCACGATGAATTCAAATCTGTTAAATAAATTGTTTAGTTTTATTAACTGAACGTCGCATAGGAAATTAAGAGCACCAATTCATTTTAAAGAGACTCAAGTCCTGCATTAGCTACTTCAAGTTTCGTCCACTCTGCAGATAAATACAATATCTATTCTTACCTTATAAAATGTTGTTGAAGATTTTAACGCCATCATTCAGCACACGATAGGTTTTACGTGGCGGCCAGTATTATTGGTGGAAGACGGACCTGGGGAAACCCCAGAAAGATTCACCGACCCACCAGAAGCTTCTGGCAAGCTTTCTCACAAAACTACATTAGCCCAATCTTAGACTTGAACCCACGCAGACAGAGGTGAGATGGCAGTGATCCGTAACGGAATTCGCTTTAGACCACTCGGCCATTTGCCCCACACAATCGCCCCACCCCCCACCACCCGTTAGAAGTTCATTATGGATTCAGAGGTATTCTTCCAAAATACGTTTTTTATTCAACTTATCAGATTGAAATTCTCGTTATCGTGAGACAGCAGGGCACAAAATAAGATCCCAGTAACGCAAGATAGTATCTTCATGATTAGAGTAATACTATAACTCCTTTTATATTCTGATTGTGGAGACGCATACTCCGGAATAAACAAATCATATGATCTTAACTTTGTTGTGTTCTTGTGAAACCATTAATATGATACAGTGTAGCTCAATAAATGTTTGTTTTTTCGGTTGCCCCCACCGAGAACAAATTTTGTAATTAGTGTCGAGCAATTGTTTTGAACTGCTTTGTTTAGGAATACACTAACGTGACTAAACCAGGATAAATCAAAGCTAGCATGGTGGCGCGATGCAATTGTTTATGTGCATGCAAGATGAATTATGTGCGATAGCCAATTTTCATGATTCCTTTGATGAATTCATTGATGACACACTAAAATCAGGTAAACAATGGAACATAAGAAGTGGCTAAATTGAGACCGGTTTTATTGATAATTTCAACAAAATGAAACCTATGTGATTTCATTCAGCCTGACATGTTAATTCCGCTTTTTTTAACAGCATATCATCGTGACACTAAATAGCAAATATCCATAAATAACCACAATATACATAGCAATGTCTTTTTCAGTTATCATCAACAGACATGAACGCCCAAACACTTTTTCAATTTTCAGAATGAATATTTTAACTATTGCAGCATATATACAACAACTGATCTGACGGTACGAGGACTCATTATAACCATTTGATATTTTTGCAAACAACAATACATATACTACCATATCTTGCAATACTCATCTAGGGCAAAAACGAGAGACGAACAATGAATATTACTTTGCATGTTGAAAATGAAGTCAAAGTATATCTTGATTTCAAGTCTGTATGCAGCTGTTCCTGTAGGGGAAACATTATTTCAATGTTTATAGGAGTAGAGCAATTTAAACGTTGTCCTCCTTAATATTTATTATTAAGAGAAATAACATATTTCAAACATATCTAACCTGCTTTGCAAATTCCTCCAAAAGCCGAATAATTGGTCTTACACTGACAGGTAGCATTAGTGCCAGAGGTAGGTTCTTTGCATTCAGCATATTCGTCGCTGCATCCAATATTGGTGGTACAGGATGAATTCAAATCTATCAAGCAAAGGTTTAAAACATTAACTGCTCGCAAGACCTGAACGAATAGATTAAGACCTCGTCTTATTCAGCAAGCAGTTATTGTCTAATTTGACATGTGTAGTTACACCAAACTTATAGATAAAGTCAAATATGAATTTAAATATTGACGTAATAATTAGGAATCTAGCACCTTCCTTTTAAAAAATGAACTTCTTAACTCATGCCGCCGGCTAGTTATTGGAGTTCTTGTTGGTAAGCTATGGACAAAAAGCAATACCAAAATGTTAGACCATTTCGTCATGCTTAGTGTAAAAGCCTCTGTATTCTTCTCACAGTGGAGAAATATGTTCAGAAACATGAACTAAAGGTCTGAATGATTTATATTTCAATTTTTCATAATTTATATCATACATTATAGCTGCATATCGGTTTGGTTTGTTTTTGTTGATCTCCGGCACTTCGACAAACGTTTAGCATTAGGCGTCAATGCAACTGGAGTAAAGTGATGTTTAACGAACATAGTATCTGATCCGAGCTGGAAATAAGATAACACTGAATGTCAATGAGAAATCAGCTCCATATCAATCAAAGGTTAAACACTAGTTTTATACGGTGGAATTGAAACAGCTCGACTGTCTGTTTCAGTTGCTTAAGGGATTTGCCTGTGAAATGATTGCACACGTTCATCATTAAGCCTTATTGTGTTGCACTAACGTACATAGAGGAGAGAAGAAATAAATATTCGAATGTTGAAGGTATGGACAATGTCAGATAGTGTAGATATAAAACAATACAAATAAACAGTGTTATATCAGTGAGACTAGCGTATATGACTATCAATGGCAATACACACTTCATTTCATATGTAGTAATTCATGTTATGATGTTAAAGGTAGAGCAAATCCGATCGTAAAGCTGATTCGATTTGTATTGGAAATGCAGTCTTTAATTATTAGCTCTTGTATATATCAACATATTGATAACGTTGATGTACGTTCTTACCGTCGCCAATAAAGTTCATTTCTGTTTGAAATGTTCCAGTTTGAATTAGTTTCGCTGTTGTATTAGACATTCATTGGCCGTATCAGTATAATGAACAACTTAAAAAGCAATTCTGAAAGTCGCGTCGGTGACAATCGACCGGGGATTGTTTGAAAATTCTTGTAAAATGTAAAGGACTGCTACAGTTGTAGAATAAAGATACAATTAATTTCGAAATGTTCTCGAATGTCATGGTAATCACGAATGAATTTGTTTATGTACATCGTAGTAACGACATTTTAAAATAGCTAACCGCCGCAAGCAACGCGTGTTTGACACTTCTTTGCAGCTATACATATTATGCTAGACGGTAAAAAATATATGCGGATAAGAAAATACTGTGCTAAACATCTGCTTTACACTCAAATATTTGAGGCAAAGATTTTAGTTTGTAATATTTTAAATCTCAACAGTCGTGTGCAAACATAGCAGCAGAAGGGGTGAATCAGACAACATTTTTAGACAAGTTTTCACTAGAATCACGATTAAAAACAATGAAACCAATGACATCAGGTCCAAAATATGTGTGTGAATCTGATATCGTTTCATGGATTAGGATCAAATCAAAAAACAACATTTTCAATGAAATCAGGTCCAAAAAAAATCAATGAAATTAATGAAATCCTCCATCGATTTTTTGGGGAAAGGGACTACAACGTCGTTGTCACTCACCCTCTCTGCTGCTAGAACTTTCAGTTCTGGGTTAACCGAATATTTGATCCAGTCCGATACGATATCGTGTTCGAGGGTCATGTAAATTTATTGTTACAAATCCGTGTGGGGCAGACTGAGCATGACTAAAGAAATTTCTAAATTGATTGAAGTCCATATCAGAACACCATGTCTGCCAAATATTTCGTAGCGTATGTGTATCAACGCCGTTGAATACAGCAAGCACATTACAGTCATCTCTAATCACTTTTGGAATCTGAGTGTAGCGTTGAGTGACATAGATCACATCAGTGTTTTTATGCCTGCCTCTGGAAAATATTCTAGCAGGATTTTTTTGTTTATCTAACATGACATCATCGTATACAACTAAATTGTTGATACTTCCATCGAGGTCATTCACGGATGGCGCCTCGTCAATATCGGTTATAAATTCAATAACATCCTCGCCAGCAATCTCTGAAGCGTTTTCATTAAAATCTTTTAGCACTTCATAGCATCGTTGGTCGTCTACGCTAGGGGAAATTAAATACAACTTATCCCACTTCATCCATCTCATTATTAAATTGAGCAACAATTGCGTTTTACCGGATCCAGATGGCCCGATTATAATTTCGCGGATAGAGTTTGGTAGCGCTGCATGATGCTTCACTGGTTCTCTTGTTTTAGTCGCTGAAAAATCAATTATATTCATATCTCTATACATAAATTATGGATCTATATTGCGTGAAGTGTAAGGCGCGTACTGGCACAGATGACTTGACGACGATTACAACTAAAAATAACCGATCAGCGCTTTCTGGTAAATGCGTACAGTGTAGTACAAAGAAATTTAGATTTGTTTCTAAACCCAAGGAACCCAAGGAACCTTTAAAAAAAAACGAGGAGGTGATATCGCTGCCAAATTAGCAAAACTCCCTGGAACCCCATGGGCAAATAACCCCGGAGAAAAACACCTTCCAGGGTATAGTTATTGTGGACCGGGAACAAGACTTGATATCAGACTCAATGATCAAAATCAGCCCCGACCCGGTGAGGAACCAATAAACGCTATTGATAAGGCCTGTCACCTTCATGATGATGCTTATAAAAGTAGCAATTTGCAACACAGGCATCTAGCAGATGTGAAATTAATTCATGCGTTGAATTCTATCACTGATAAATCCTTCAAAGAAAAATTGGCTTCCTTTTTGATAAAATCGGCAATGAAAAGCAAATTGATGTTAGGTGCTGGTAATTAATAACAACATGGAATCTATTTATTATTCCCCAAGAGGATACTGGAAGGGTAACGCTGCAATCAGTAAACTCGCTAGCGCCGCAAAAGTGAAAAAAACCACTGCGGCTCATTGGTTATCCAAACAGGCACTATGGCAAATTTATCTACCACCGCCTAAACAAATTCAATTCTCGCATTTTGATTTGACCTTTCCTAATGAAGTTCATCAGGCTGATATATTATTTCTGCCACATGATCGTGGTTACAAATATGCGTTAACTGTAGTTGATATTGCAAGTCGATACAAAGAAGCAGAACCGTTAAAAACAAAATCGGCCACTGAAGTGGCTTCTGCATTTGAAAGGATTTATCGAAGGAGTCCTCTGCACTGGCCAAATCTATTACAAGTTGATCCTGGCAAGGAATTTCAGGGTGCAGTGTTATCTACAATGAAATATCACAATGTCGCTATCAGACGAGGGCATACTGCACTGCATCGTGATCAGGCCATTGTAGAACGATTTAATCGGATTCTTGCTGAACGGTTATTTGGATATCAATATGCAAAAGAATTCATCGAAGAAAAAAGATCCCGTGAATGGGTTAAGAGATTACCAGGTGTAGTTACCGCACTGAATAACGAGATTACTAGAACCATCAACATGAAACCTATCAACGCGATTACAAAGAAGTCGATACTTGAAAAACCACAAAAGGATTTTAGCGTTTCCCAACCAATTCTTGGTAGTAGTGTCATTGTGAGGTACTTATACGAACCAGGAGAGCTTGAAGGGGGTAGAAAAAGGGCTACTGATCCTATTTGGAGCGTCACTACGCATAAGATATCTAGTATAACACGATCTACGGGTAGACCTCCAATCTATAAACTGGATTCAACTGCCCCTCAACGGGGTTTTACTCGACAACAACTACAAGTGATTCCCGAGGATACTCAATTGCCACCGCATGGTCTTAACTAGCACCGTTGCGTCTATTGCACTCAAGACAAGTCAACATCACATTATTTCTGACATGACCGAGATTGTTATTTTTTCTGTCTACGGTGAATTGGCGAGGATCCTTATCCGAATACTGCCAACGCATTATACAATTGCAACTTGCGCAGTGATTATTCTGTTGTTTCTTCAAAGTGATTATTAATTCAGCATCAATATCAAATTCTCGTTGTTTTTTTTGTCCTGTTGTTTGTAACCGGAGAGTTTTTTATCAATAATATCATTATCGTCACCAATGATTTCATCATCGCCAATGATTTCATCATCGCCTGACTCTGTCAGGACAATTCTTCGAAGTTGATTTATTTTTCGTACTCTAGACACTGCGAGATAGACTAAATTTGACCATTCTATGCGTTTATCTACCATCCAAACAATTGTATCCGATATAGTCAATCCCTGTGAAGAGTGTATTGTTGCTGCATAACCTAGCGTCCACGGGGATTTATTAGCACGCAATGCATCTTCAACGACATTGATATCAACCAGCACAATATCATTTAATACGAGAATCTTCTTCTCACGCCCTGACTCTGTCAGGCCTGGAATATCAACTTCGATGTTCTGTTTTCGTGTATCCGATGGCCTATAACATAACGGTACTGGAAGCGTTGCAAATTTTTGTTTATGCAATTCAAATAACTTCATCTGAAGTGTATCCCTGACTATTTTTCTACTTGCAATGATTAAATCATTTGGTCTCCACGCTTCCCAAAACTCATTCATGGGAGTTTTCGAAATTATTTCACGGGTTATTTCACACTGGATTCTATCCGGTTGTAATCTAATTAGTTTCTTCAATTCTTTTTATTCATTATCAAGTGATCTATGATCGGTATCAATTTCTTCATAATAGTCTACAAAACCCTTTAGCCATTCATGTGGAGATGCACCGACAAATGGTGGTGGTTGGCCGTGATCACCGCACATGACGACTTTTGTATTCTTCAATAACAACCACTCAAGAAATATTTTTAAGACATCTTCTGACACTGTGTCTATTTCATCCCAAATTATAATTTCAGGAATAAATTTCTCTCCCATGCGCTCAGGAGTCCATTTATCTCCCTTCCATCGGAAAAAGCTGTGATAAGTGCAGGCATTTACCCCTCTCTGTATCATTTCTCTTGCAAGTCTATGAGTTGGTGTTAGCACAATCATTTTTGTGAAATCCGTAGGATTTTTCCCACGGAATAACTCAATTGCCCGGGTTGTTTTTCCTGACCCGCCACAACCGTTTAAATAAACTGTTTTATACAGGCATATTGGATCAGAAATCGGTGGTGCATTAGAAAATTCTGAACACTGATTGCTTTCTAAGTAATTATATTCAATGGTAACATCTGCTGATTGAATATAATCATGAATCATTTCTTTCTTAATTCTCCATGATCCCCATTTCTCGTTGCCAGTAGCCTTAAAATCAGCCATTTTGCTATTTATGTAAAATGAATCAGTAGCAACTCTAACTGCGGTGGTAGGAAATCTATTGATCATTGAAAACAGATTGATAGAAGCATAACCGAGCATAGAAGCTCTTAAGTGTGTGTACTGCGGATGGTATCCATCATTGTAGGTAACAATTGTACCCAATTTGGTTCCATCGGACATAAATGCGTCCTTACGATTGACATATAGGCCCCTATTCGTTAGATCCGCGATTACAAAATCGTATTCAGCGTTGTCTATAATCAATCGTGAAGAATATTTCGTATTATCATCTTTGCCACCTTGGGTAAATTTACCGATTATTCTTCGTCCAAGATTTTTTGCTTCATTGTTTCTGATTTCAAATAACTGTTGGGACCAATCCATGATTTGTTGTTCATTAAAATCAGGAAACAGTTTTCGCTCTTCGCTAATTATTTTTTCTAGATCAGGTTGTGGTAACCAGACTGATTTCTGTGCTCGATAGGATATAATTGCTTCACTGACAATTAATGATTTTAACATCTTACAATCAAGCATATACCGTAATAACACTATTGGCATCCAGTGTTTTTCAGACATGTGTTTACCAATCCAAAGATAACTACACGGATGAAGTCCTGTAGCCATTTCAAATGATACTACACAAGCGAATCCGGTTAAATCGAAATCAGGAAGTGGTCCATTAATAGCAACACGGGTCATTTCGTGTGTGGGGTGTCCAAATCGTTCGAAATATTTCTCACACTCTCCATACCCATGAAAACTTCCTGGATAACACGCAATCATATCAACTGAAATAACGGTATCAGCGGTGTATTTTGTGTTCCATAATCCGCCGTGGCTGTATTCAAGACAGGACAATTTGACATCTGATAAGAACTCACTTCGTGTTGGTTTCCACGCGTTTTTCTTTCTAGCAAAATGTGCTGCAATGGATGGTACTGTGAAACAGTTTGCTAATAATTGATCGTTGTCTTCTCCGTCCCCAGAAAACTCACTAGCTAGTTGTTTCATTTGATTCTGCAGCTCTTCAGTACGGTATAATTCTCCGTTAGGCCTTACAAACTGATCAAATTTGCATTCTTCGTCTGAATTACTATGAAATAGCCACATTGACACGGGATCGTTTTTACTCAAATGGTAAATAGCATCAAAGAATTTCTGCTCTGAAAAAAACTCTTTGGTTTGGGGTAGATATTTTACGGTTCTATCCCGTGGGAATATTGTTACTGCAGATGACCACGCGTGTGTGTTATGATCAATAATTTCAATGGGGGTTCCCTGTGATTTATATTTCGATTCGTATAATACTTCTCCGGTGATTGTCCTTACCGATATTGGAAATCTTAATGATTTTTCTAATTTAGTTATATCCTGAATTGTTGCCCCATGCTCCTTTACCGTGAACTCCCACTTGGTTATTTTTTTTCGTCTTAGATCAGTTAGTTTATTTCCCCGGGACGCATTTGTGAAGTGTACTATTATTCGTTCTGCTACACAATTGAGGCCTGTCGAATATTTCATGGGTGCTAGTTTTGAAATATCAGGTTTTTCATTGAGCGGATAGATCCCGTAAACAACTGCTGTGACAGGATAAGATCTTTCGTAGTAGGGTTTATCAATTCCAGTCAAAATTCCCGGTTTTGAATCCTGATTCACGGTGACAGTTTTTTTGCCCCTGAGAATGGGTTCAAATTTATCCCTAATAATCCATTTGCCATCCTCACGGATAATGAATTTTATTCGAAAAAAATTTCTTTCTTCCCCAAGACGTGAAATGATCACTGCTGCTTTTTCATCATTCATGGTAGCGTCAACAACACCATCAATTCGAAATGTTGACCAACAATAAGATGCTCCATCACGCTTGAATTCATTAAAACAGTCTCTGATGGGTTTATCAAGAATTTTATTCTTGGGTGTATTAGAAACTATCTCAAGATTGAATTGAGCATCCTTCCATGGTGATCTCATGTTTCCGTCTCTTGGACGTTTGTTACGTTTTTTGGGTCTATCGCGATTAAATCTAGGATTGATTTTCAATAATCTCTTAAACTCCTTCATGTTTCCGTCTCTTGGACGTTTGTTACGTTTTTTGGGTTTATCGATATTAAATCTAGGATTGATTTTCAATAATCTCATAAACTCCTTCATGTTTCCGTCTCTTGGACGTTTGTTACGTTTGTTTCCGTCTATTGGACGTTTTTTGGGTCTATCGAGATTAAATCTAGGATTAATTTTCAATAATCTCTTAAACTCTTTCATGTTTCCGTCTACTATACGTTTTTTGGGTCTATCGAGATTAAATCTAGGATTGATTTTCAATAATCTCTTGAACTCTCTATCGGTATTGAATTTAGCATTTTTCGAAGTCAATCTCTTGAACTCTTTCATGCTATATATAAAACAGGTGTCTAAATGAAAGATTTATGTATAATCAATCACTGCAAAATGGGTCAGTCATTGAATTAGACAAATAGTGTAGTATATAATGACCCAAGAATTCAAACTACACCAAGTGATTAAAAATTACGAAGCATCCAGTGATGGTGTTGTAAGACACTGTAGACTGAAGAACCCAATTGGGTGGGATAATGGTATGGGGTATTTGGTGTTTAATGTTGGAAGGAAGACATTTCGCAATCATCGTTTCGTATTTGAATGTTTTAATGGATTGATCAAAGATGGTTTTGTTATCGATCACATTGATTCTAATCCAAGGAACAATTCTTTATCCAATCTGCAAGCAATCACACAGAGTGAGAATTCCAAACGAGGAAGGACTGACACTTGTTCAAAAGCGAGACCAGTGAAATCTTTGAATACAATAACTAACGAAGAGAAAATATTTCAATCATTATATGAAGCCGGTAAGTATTTCAATATTTGTAGAACTTCAGTACGATTCGTTGCAGAGGGGATAACCAAGACGGCTATTTCAAAAAAGACGGGGCAAAAAGTTCAATTTAGTTATGTCTAATGCGTCATAATTTCCAATTAGAGATATGTCATTCTTATAGAATAATGAATTCTGAAAACATGAATAGCATCATAGTTGAAATAGCAAAATTGAAAAATCAGGATATCAAACTATCAGATGGATTAAATCCTGATCAAATTGTGTCTGATTTTCAGGATATAGAATACGGAGTTAGCACTAACAAGTATATCCTACCCAAGAAGTATGCACTCATCAAAAGAATTCAGAATTCTATTAAAGACTCTCTTTCATTTTCCAGTGACATCAGTGTGTTCGTTCCGTTGTATACTATCGTAGAGGGAATACGAAAAGAATTGGGGTACGAATACGAATTGAAAAAAGAAGTCAACTCTAAAATTAGAAACCTACGAGCATTAATTCAAGAAAATTGATTACCCGACCATTGATTGCCTGACCATTTATCATTCCGACCCTCATTTTTTTTAGCCGACCCTCAAGGGTATGTCAAAAATCGATGGACGATATGTCAGATTGATCAAAATAGAATGGAGCAACTCACAGTATTATTTATTTTATATACAATTATGTGACTTGCTCCATCATTGATAGAGCTGTTAAAATAACAAAATAACACTTCTATGACCGTATCAAAAATCATCCGACATGTCAAAAAAGTGGAGAAACTGTCAGTATTATTTATTTTATATACAATTATGACACTTTCTCCATCAGTGATAGAAGGTGTCTCACGATGAAATAACACTTCCATGACCGTATCAAAAATCATCTGACATGTCAAGTGTTTTGCAATTGAAAAATGGTTTCTGATTTCAAATAATGGTCAATGAAGCATTAACAACCCGATTGGCTCGTGAACGACTGGATGCAATTAAGAGATTTGTACCAATTCGTGACTCTGTACGGAATAAACTGCAACAACGACAGAGTTTACAAACTGATTTTGCTCTGGGGTCTGAAGAGTTGTTTAAACCAGTAACCACAGCAACGAAAGGGGTAGAGCGTGTTTTACTGGGAGATGGTCCCGAGACGGGAAAATCTGTTATTGGTGAACTTGAAAAACTAGCAGCGAAAACTGAACAAACTGAAAAAACTGATCCGAAAAAAAAGACTGTTTCTCTGTTGAATAAATTTACTGATCATGCTAAAATATTAATAAAAAAACCTATTTTATTGAAATCAAAGGATTATCAAGCCTTTGGTAATTTTGCTGCTCAAAGCTATAATTCAAAAAAAGATTTTTTAAAGGACGAGTATAAAAATGATAGAATATCAAGTAATGATTGGTTCGATTATTTGTATAAACTAAATAAAGGGATTGGTCGTTTGAATAAGGATGAGATAGGATACAAGGAATTTCAAAGGGGAATTAGTTATTATAAAAGAGAACAAATAGAAGAGCGACAACGAGAATTAGAAGAACGACGTCAAACACCAACACGTAGACAAACAAGAAGACAAAAAAAAAAAACAACTACCACCTGATGATGATGATGATGATTTAGAAGAACGACGTCAAACACCAACACGGAGACAAAAAAAACAAGAAGAACCTAATGATGATTATTTACAAGAAACGAATTTAGAAAAACTAGATGAAGCAACTGGTTATAGCGGAAGTGGACTGCAAAATCCAAGGATTGGAAACACTTGTCCTGATAGTGTTATCAATGATATATCACGATTAGATGTTCTTGTAGGAGGATTCCGAGCTGGAAATAACTCTCCAGAAATAATTAATGAAGCAGCTGATATCTGTAGACGGTTATTTGCCGGCGGTATCATGGATATCAAAACATATCGAGATTTCATTGAACGAGTTAGCAAATGGGTATCATAGTGATTAAATAACAATTGAAAACACTATTGTTTTTATAATAATGATCGTACACTACAATCATGATAAACCAACCCTCGTCTATGTAGTTAATTCACGGTTTCCAGTTTATAAGGCATACTATGGAGATGGCCTCGGCAATACCATTTTAGGATTCTTTTCAAGAATGGCCCCAAAAGTGATGCCGTTAGCTAAACAGTTATCAATGAAAGCCATTGATGTTATTCGTGATAAGGGTATTAGTACTGTTGGAGATCTTGCCGGGAAAGCGTTTTCAACTGCGAAGGATAAAATAACATCATTAGTAAAATCACGAAAAAAAAAAAAGTTACCGTCTACAGAAGAAATGCCTGCAAGTGTTAGTATAATTATAAATAACGCAGTAGATGAAAAACTAGCGTCGATGGTAAATCAAGGGGACCAAAGCAATATTGCAAACATGATAGCAGGAAGTGGCTTTAAAAAACTACGACGATGAAAATGGAAAAATCGTTTACGATTTCACTATTTAGACTCTGATAAATAGAATAAAATGTTCAAAAGGTCACCTGATCCAGCATTTGATATAGATGCCCCAGTCCCCAAGAATGATTCTGTACGCGATTATCAATATTACGCCTATCATGCCATAAACTCAAATAGTCGAGCAAGAATTGATCTTCAAGTCCATGATACCAGTAAATACTTTTTACCCTGTGAAGCATTTATTGAAGTAGAAGGAGAAATTGTAACAGCTGCTGATACTACTGCTGTACCAGCACCGTATCCAGCTGGTACTCAAGTCGGTTTTGTCAATAATGGTATTATGGCGCTATTTGAGAGTGCTAGATATCTCATTGATGGAAAAGAAATTGAGTCCATAGATCGTGATGTTGATGTGGCTACAACAATAATCGGGTTAGCGAGATATTCTGATGATTATACAAGATCAGCGGGTCCATCTATGATGTTTGCAAAAGATGGTAAGAATACCGCTGGAGGAAATCCATTTGTTGTAAGACGACCAAAAAAACGTGATAATAGTGATGCTGATGTCGAGAATATGATTATAAACAACGATGATAATTTCAATCTAGGAGCTGCAACACGAAAAGCAATGTTGCAAGGAGAGCGTAAATCATTTTCATGCGCGATTCCATTGCATCACATATTTGGATTCTGTAGAAACGTCAGAAAAGTTATCTACGGGGCGAAGCATACAGTATCGCTTGTACGAAAAAGTGATGATAATGATGCAATTTGGAGGATTCCAGCAAATGCTGCAGCCGCCAATGCTGATGCCGGTAGAGTCGATTTAACAAAAATATCATTGTGGATGCCAGTGTTGACTCCAGCAATCACCGCAGAAGAACGATTACTATCATTTATGGATCAAGGAGGAAAGTCGTTGTTGAGTTGGCTAACCGTGAGTACAGATGTGAAGCAATCAAATATCAACGGGTTATTCACTTGGAACCTAGCATCAAATCAAGGCGTTTCTGCGCCACGTCATATATTCGTAGCGTTACAGAATAATGCACGAGTTAGTAATCAACTCTCCAGCCATATGATATTTGATCAATTAGGTGTGAAAGACGTCTCACTGAGAATAAACGGCCAGCAGGAACCATCCGAGGATATACAACTTAATTACACAGAAAATCATATTGCACGAGTTTATCATCGTCTGTTGTCATTTATGGCACGCGATCAAAATGTGGATACTGGTTTGCAAATATCACAATATGATTTTAAAAATCTGTATCCGATCTATTACTTCTCACTGGAACATCTCGATTTGACAAGACAGTCAGTTGTTGATATACACTTTAGAGCTAATGTGACTCGTGGTGTTATTGCTGATTATAGAGCGGTTGCTGTCATTCTCAGTGATAAATCAATGCTACTCGAAGGTGTTGGTGGAAGAATGAGAGTGGTAGATGCCCCAGTAGAAAATCTTTGAACGATTTTTCTCGATTTTTCATTGAATTAGAATCAATCTATTATGTATAATGTCATATAGTGTTATTAGTGTTGCGTTAACTCCTGGTCAAATCAAAAAATTGCAATCAGAATCGGCTAAAAAATGTGGAACCACAATCACGTTGAAACCTAATCAAATGACTGGTGGTGCAAATAAACTATCGCTGACAACTCGTCAGGTGAAACATTTCAATGATGCTTTCAAGGATAAAAAAGGGGTTCAGATTACTCTTTCTGCGGCTGCTATTAAAAATATGATAAAATCAGGTGGTATATTTCCATTGTTAGCTGCAATACCAGCATTGATTGCAGCAGCAGCCCAAGCGGTGGCTAAAGCAGCGGCGTTAGGAGCCGCTGGTACTGCAGCAGGAATGGCGTTGAAAAAGGCAGCTGGACAAGGATATAAAAAAAAGGGACGATCCGTTCACGGATTGGGTCTAAGACTACCAGGAACCCCGTATTCGTGGTACAGCGGAAAGGGTCTAAGACTACCAGGGACCCCGTATTCATGGTACAGCGGGAGATCCGTTCACGGATCAGGCCTGAGACTACCAGGAACGATTTATTAATTGAGGAACCTATGGTTCCCAAATCTTCGATGATTCCAATGTCCAATTTTGATTTAATGGATGCTGCTAAAACACTAGCGATTAAACATTTCAGAGGTGTTTTTATGAAAGATCAATTACCACATCAACCAAACAAAACTGAAACAGGTATTATTAATCTCGATAACAGCACCGGACCTGGAACTCACTGGGTTGCATACGCTATTGATCCACGTGGGATTGTCTATTTTGATTCATATGGATTAGCCCCACCAAAAGAATTTATGCGTTACATAAAACAATTTCCAATGAAGACTTGGTATTCTACGCTACTAACACAACAAATCAATGACCCACCAATATGCGGCAGTGAAGTATTAAATGTCCTTGACGCTATTTCAGCATCTAGAAAATCACCACACATTGTCGTAAATGACTACACTAGTAATCGCTTTTTAGAGAGAGATATATAAAATATCATGATTGATATTTGGGGAAGACCTCTGAAACCCAAACCCGATGACACTGCAACTCCTGATTCTATCAAGGATATAAAAAAAAAATTAAAGATGAAATCTCTGAGACGTTGAATTTAGAAAGTGTTGAACCCAATGAAATAGTTGTATTTCAAGATCGCCAGGGTAAATTGAAATCTAGTAATATTTCTCTGGATGATATTTTAGTTAAACAACAAAACGCAATCGAGAACACCGTTGCGTTATTTTCCGATCAGGGTAAATTGAAAACCAGTAATATTTCTCTGGATGATATTTTAGTTAAACAACAAAACGCAATCGAGAACACCGTTGCGTTATTTTCCGATCAGGGTAAACTCAAACCGGGTGTACTCGTTTCGACGATTACAGATCGATTAAAAATTCTCAACGATGAGTTAAACAATTCTGTGGTTGTACTAACAACACTTGAATCTAGAATTGAAGAACACATAAAACAGTTTACCGCATTTCGTAGAAATATCATTGATAAATTTATTGGAACTACATTCGATAAAATTGAACTAAAACTCCCTGATATTAAAAAATCCATCGATGAGACGAAAAACTTCATCGAAGCCGTCAAAGGTGATTTTTCGAGGATGATAACAGTTATTGAAAAAACAAAAATTCCTCATGAGAAAACTAACAACATAGTATATACAATCCAACACGGATCATTTGAGTGGTCACCTACAAACAACAAATTAGATATCACTGCAACCGTTAAGGGTATTTATCGATTAACACTAGTAACACCATTGTCTCAATTTAATATTTCATCGTCCAGTTCATCTGGGGTCAATAATACGATTTCAACGATCATCGACAAGGGTACAAATGAAAAGTTCACTATAACATCTACTGATGAAACTTTGGCTAGGGTTTCAACAACATGGTATGTGGAATTCGTAGCGGATTTAAGTAAATAAATTGAAAGGATTTCACAATTGAAAACGCTAGCGTTGTTAAAATAAAAATGATTTCATCATCGCAATATCGCTATGATCAGGTCAGAGAATATCAAACTAGACTCAAAACCCTGTCTGAGGAGTATGCAATGAAAATTAAAAAATATCGCAGGAGAATTACCGCAATTGATGTTACTGTGTATTCAGTGAGTGGTGTAATCACCGGAGCCGGTATTATACTGTCTTCAGTGACAATGATGGCTCCGATAGCTGTTCCAATTTGCATTTCTGCGGCAACAACAATCGCTGGAATTATTTCAATAATCACAAAAAAAATATCCTCATGCAGCCAACGGAAACTACAAGACTACATAATTCAATTTCATGTTGTGTCCACTGCATACTCGCAATTATCCTCATTGATATCGTCATCGCTCGATGATACAATTATATCAGAGAGTGAGTTTTCAGCGATGGTAGATATATATGATTCTGCGATGTCAAAATTAGAAATACAAAAACATGAGTATAATAACAATGACAACACAGATGGAATTACTTCAACAAATAGTGGAGAACACAAACCCAGTACAAACAAGCATGATCTCAATAACCTCAACGAATCCAGAATTCAGTGTGAATTTCCCCTCTCCGGTCCCAGTGAAGGAGATAGCGCTAGCAAAATTACGAGTATACCACAGTTGGCCAAATATTAGGTCAAAATCATTTGGTGGTCAACAACCGAATAATTCCCTGGTATTTGCAAATAAGAATAAACCCGACGGTACCCCAGACTGGAATGTTGTTTCCATACCAACCGGATCATATCAAATTGAACAAATCAATGATGAATTCGCGCGTAGAATAAAATCGATTACTGGAGTAGAGTCAAAAATAGCTATAACAGTTCATGTGCCGACACTATCATCTGCCATTGAAATAAGCACAGAAGGATACGTCGTAGATATCTATCAGAGTTCTATTAGAACCGTACTAGGATGGCCTGAATTACCACCCGGGGGAAAAACCGTTGATTTACCAGAACCAAAAAAACCGATTATATCACAGACAGGATAAAATCTGATAATCCAATAAAAAGCTATAGATATTATGATAAGTCGTATTTTTTCATTAGAGTAGAATATGATGAAAAAATACGACTTATTCATCATCTTGCTAACCGGGATAAAATCACTGAAAATTTCACAGCTTTCAATAACGATATTTCGTTGTTGTTTATATCCCTTAGATCCGGCACTCTCACCCGAGATGAATTTATCAGTGTTGTAGAAACATGTAACAAAATCATCAATGACATGGAAACATTTCATTCACAAATTATTCAAGAGGTATTAGGTGACAGTAGTCCTAAAACAAGAAATTTATTTGCAATAGACTATAAGATCCGCATAGGAAATATTCCAACATTCAAACTACCAGGATATAATCTCTTAGAACTACAAAAATCTCTCGATGATGCCATCGATGAAGGTTTCAAAAAAATCCATGATACGTGGAAAAAAATACCATCACAACCACAAACAACTATCCTGACACACAATAATGACCCAGATGGTGGTGGCAGGTATATTGCTCCGTTCAATGTGAATATTTCAACGGTGATTGCGCTCAATTTAGTATGTGATGTGATCGAAGGAAGCTATCAAATAAATTTAGAACGATCAAATCAAGCTCAGCAGGGATATATTTTGTATTCATTTGCACCAACAGCTCCTCCAGGGTTTTTAATAATTGAGTCCCCGGTGAATCCAGTCTATATGCGATGTCATAATAATTCATTAACCAGAATTAATTTCAAACTCACTGACCAGTCTAATAATCTGATTGATTTACAAGAGGAGGTTTTACAAATTAGTCTATTTGTAAAATCGTAGTGATTTTCGTCGTAGTGATTTACATGACCCTCGAACACGATATCGTATCGAACTGGATCAAATATTCGGTTAACCCCAACTGAAAGTTCTAGCAGCAGAGAGGGTGAGTGACAACGACGTTGTAGTCCCTTTCCCCAAAAAATCGATGGAGGATTTCATTAATTTCATTGATTTTTTTTGGACCTGATTTCATTGAAAATGTTGTTGTTTTTATTTGATCCTAATCCATGAAACGATATCAGATTCACACACATATTTTGGACCTCATGTCATTGGTTTCATTGCTTTTAAGCGTGATTTTAGTGAAAACTTGTCTAAAAATGTTGTCTGGTTCACCCCTTCTGCTGCTAACATATTTCGTCCGTTCGATTCAAAAACAGATTTGAGTATACAAGGTTGAAATATGAGCATTATGTCATTAGTAAAAGAGAAGGAAACTTCGTCTTTGACTAGATTAATATATTCATAAACCTTGACAATTAAATAAAAACCTTGAAACGCGATTTATAAAAGAGATCACTAATTCTGAATTGATAAATATTTTAAATCTGCATGACTTTATTCCGACTGATATATCTTTGCTAGCATGAATAAATATGAACAGCAATCAATTTAATTTACAAATACATACATATACATTCATTAATTAAGATCTGAAAAAATTCGTTATATTCTTTCCCAAATGATTATTGCGTGAGTTTTATTTTGATATCAAGGACTAATAACTTTAGTTTTCCATCATATTTAGTCAATCTAGATTTATGTCAAGAAATCTCTGAATTGTCATTCTCGAGGACTATGTTGAAAATGCTACAATACCTCACAATGCTTAGGTAGGACGTCAATGATGGCAGAAACAATGGACATTTCGATTAGAATTTGAATAGGACGAAACGTGAAACGTTACGTGTGTGGATATAACGAGCATTAGACGCGAATTATTTGTTCGATGATAATACGATAAATATATGGAATTAAACCGTGTGTTTGCATCGTCGACATGTGATCTAGTTTTGAACCTAGAATATATTTATTTCAAACGTGATTTACCTGCTTTGCAAATTCCTCCAACAACTGTGTAATGGCTCTTACATTGACATGTGTTATTAGCGCCAGGAGTGGTTGCTTTACATTCAGCATATTGGTCGCTGCATCCACTAATAGTGTTGCACGATGAATTCAAATCTGTTAAATAAATTGTTTAGTTTTATTAACTGAACGTCGCATAGGAAATTAAGAGCACCAATTCATTTTAAAGAGACACAAGTCCTGCATTAGCTACTTCAAGTTTCGTCCACTCTGCAGATAAATACAATATCTATTCTTACCTTATAAAATGTTGTTGAAGATTTTAACGCCATCATTCAGCACACGATAGGCTTTACGTGGCGGCCAGTATTATTGGTGGAAGACGGACCTGGGGAAACCCCAGAAAGATTCACCGACCCACCAGAAGCTTCTGGCAAGCTTTCTCACAAAACTACATTAGCCCAATCTTAGACTTGAACCCACGCAGACAGAAGTGAGATGGCAGTGATCCGTAACGGAATTCGCTTTAGACCACTCGGCCATTTGTCCCACACAATCGCCCCACCCCCCACCACCCGTTAGAAGTTAATTATGGATTCAGAGGTATTCTTCCAAAATACGTTTTTTTATTCAACTTATCAGATTGAAATTCTCGTTATCGTGAGACAGCAGGGCACAAAATAAGATCCCAGTAATGCAAGATAGTATCTTCATGATTAGAGTAATACAATAACTCCTTTTAGATTCTGATTGTGGAGACGCATACTCCGGAATAAACAAATCATATGATCTTAACTTTGTTGTGTTCTTGTGAAACCATTAATATGATACAGTGTAGCTCAATAAATGTTTGTTTTTTCGGTTGCCCCCACCGAGAACAAATTAGGTAATTAGTGTCGAGCAATTGTTTTGAACTGCTTTGTTTAGGAATACACTAACGTGACTAAACCAGGATAAATCAAAGCTAGCATGGTGGCGCGATGCAATTGTTTATGTGCATGCAAGATGAATTATGTGCGATAGCCAATTTTCATGATTCCTTTGATGAATTCATTGATGACACACTAAAATCAGGTAAACAATGGAACATAAGAAGTGGCTAAATTGAGACCGGTTTTATTGATAATTTCAACAAAATGAAACCTATGTGATTTCATTCAGCCTGACATGTTAATTCCGCTTTTTTTAACAGCATATCATCGTGACACTAAATAGCAAATATCCATAAATAACCACAATATACATAGCAATGTCTTTTTCAGTTATCATCAACAGACATGAACGCCCAAACACTTTTTCAATTTTCAGAATGAATATTTTAACTATTGCAGCATATATACAACAACTGATCTGACGGTACGAGGACTCATTATAACCATTTGATATTTTTGCGAACAACAATACATATACTACCATATCTTGCAATACTCATCTAGGGCAAAAACGAGAGACGAACAATGAATATTACTTTGCATGTTGAAAATGAAGTCAAAGTATATCTTGATTTCAAGTCTGTATGCAGCTGTTCCTGTAAGGGAAACATTATTTCAATGTTTATAGGAGTAGAGCAATTTAAACGTTGTCCTCCTTAATATTTATTATTAAGAGAAATAACATATTTCAAACATATCTAACCTGCTTTGCAAATTCCTCCAAAAGCCGAATAATTGGTCTTACACTGACAGGTAGCATTAGTGCCAGAGGTAGGTTCTTTGCATTCAGCATATTCGTCGCTGCATCCAATATTGGTGGTACAGGATGAATTCAAATCTGTCAAGCAAAGGTTTAAAACATTAACTGCTTGCAAGACCTGAACGAATAGATTAAGGCCTCGTCTTATTCAGCAAGCAGTTATTGTCTAATTTGACATGTGTAGTTACACCAAACTTATAGATAAAGTCAAATATGAATTTAAATATTGACGTAATAATTAGGAATCTAGCACCTTCCTTTTAAAAAATGAACTTCTTAACTCATGCCGCCGGCTAGTTATTGGAGTTCTTGTTGGTAAGCAATGGACAAAAAGCAATACCAAAATGTTAGACCATTTCGTCATGCTTAGTGTAAAAGCCTCTGTATTCTTCTCACAGTGGAGAAATATGTTCAGAAACATGAACTAAAGGTCTGAATGATTTATATTTCAATTTTTCATAATTTATATCATACATTATAGCTGCATATCGGTTTGGTTTGTTTTTGTTGATCTCCGGCACTTCGACAAACGTTTAGCATTAGGCGTCAATGCAACTGGAGTAAAGTGATGTTTAACGAACATAGTATCTGATCCGAGCTGGAAATAAGATAACACTGAATGTCAATGAGAAATCAGCTCCATATCAATCAAAGGTCAAACACTAGTTTTGTACGGTGGAATTGAAACAGCTCGACTGTCTGTTTCAGTTGCTTAAGGGATTTGCCTGTGAAATGATTGCACACGTTCATCATTAAGCCTTATTGTGTTGCACTAACGTACATAGAGGAGAGAAGAAATAAATATTCGAATGTTGAAGGTATGGACAATGTCAGATAGTGTAGATATAAAACAATACAAATAAACAGTGTTATATCAGTGAGACTAGCGTATATGACTATCAATGGCAATACACACTTCATTTCCTATGTAGTAATTCATGTTATGATGTTAAAGGTAGAGCAAATCCGATCGTAAAGCTGATTCGATTTGTATTGGAAATGCAGTCTTTAATTATTAGCTCTTGTATATATCAACATATTGATAACGTTGATGTACGTTCTTACCGTCGCCAATAAAGTTCATTTCTGTTTGAAATGTTCCAGTTTGAATTAGTTTCGCTGTTGTATTAGACATTCATTGGCCGTATCAGTATAATGAACAACTTAAAAAGCAATTCTGAAAGTCGCGTCGGTGACAATCGACCGGGGATTGTTTGAAAATTCTTGTAAAATGTAAAGGACTGCTACAGTTGTAGAATAAAGATACAATTAATTTCGAAATGTTCTCGAATGTCATGGTAATCACGAATGAATTTGTTTATGTACATCGTAGTAACGACATTTTAAAATAGCTAACCGCCGCAAGCAACGCGTGTTTGACACTTCTTTGCAGCTATACATATTATGCTAGACGGTAAAAAATATATGCGGATAAGAAAATACTGTGCTAAACATCTGCTTTACACTCAATAATTTGAGGCAAAGATATCAGTTTGTAATATTTTAAATCTCAACAGTCGTGTGCAAACATATTTCGTCCGTTCGATTCAAAAACAGATTTGAGTATACAAGGTTGAAATATGAGCATTATGTCATTAGTAAAAGAGAAGGAAACTTCGTCTTTGACTAGATTAATATATTCATAAACCTTGACAATTTAATAAAAACCGTGAAACGCGATTTATAAAAGAGATCACTAATTCTAAATTGATAAATATTTTAAATCTGCATGACTTTATTCCGACTGATATATCTTTGCTAGCATGAATAAATATGAACAGCAATCAATTTAATTTACAAATACATACATATACATTCATTAATTAAGATCTGAAAAAATTCGTTATATTCTTTCCCAAATGATTATTGCGTGAGTTTTATTTTGATATCAAGGACTAATAACTTTAGTTTTCCATCATATTTAGTCAATCTAGATTTATGTCAAGAAATCTCTTTGTCATTCTCGAGGACTATGTTGAAAATGCTACAATACCTCACAATGCTTAGGTAGGACGTCAATGATGGCAGAAACAATGGACATTTCGATTAGAATTTGAATTGGACGAAACGTGAAACGTTACGTGTGTGGATATAACGAGCATTAGACGCGAATTATTTGTTCGATGATAATACGATAAATATATGGAATTAAACCGTGTGTTTGCATCGTCGACATGTGATCTATCTTTGAACCTAGAATATATTTATTTCAAACGTGATTTACCTGCTTTGCAAATTCCTCCAACAACTGTGTAATGGCTCTTACATTGACATGTGTTATTAGCGCCAGGAGTGGTTGCTTTACATTCAGCATATTGGTCGCTGCATCCACTAATAGTGTTGCACGATGAATTCAAATCTGTTAAATAAATTGTTTAGTTTTATTAACTGAACGTCGCATAGGAAATTAAGAGCACCAATTCATTTTAAAGAGACACAAGTCCTGCATTAGCTACTTCAAGTTTCGTCCACTCTGCAGATAAATACAATATCTATTCTTACCTTATAAAATGTTGTTGAAGATTTTAACGCCATCATTCAGCACACGATAGGCTTTACGTGGCGGCCAGTATTATTGGTGGAAGACGGACCTGGGGAAACCCCAGAAAGATTCACCGACCCACCAGAAGCTTCTGGCAAGCTTTCTCACAAAACTACATTAGCCCAATCTTAGACTTGAACCCACGCAGACAGAAGTGAGATGGCAGTGATCCGTAACGGAATTCGCTTTAGACCACTCGGCCATTTGCCCCACACAATCGCCCCACCCCCCACCACCCGTTAGAAGTTAATTATAGATTCAGAGGTATTCTTCCAAAATACGTTTTTTATTCAACTTATCAGATTGAAATTCTCGTTATCGTGAGACAGCAGGGCACAAAATAAGATCCCAGTAATGCAAGATAGTATCTTCATGATTAGAGTAATACAATAACTCCTTTTATATTCTGATTGTGGAGACGCATACTCCTGAATAAACAAATCATATGATCTTAACTTTGTTGTGTTCTTGTGAAACCAATAATATGATACAGTGTAGCGCAATAAATGTTTGTTTTTTCGGTTGCCCCCACCGAGAACAAATTAGGTAATTAGTGTCGAGCAATTGTTTTGAACTGCTTTGTTTAGGAATACACTAACGTGACTAAACCAGGATAAATCAAAGCTAGCATGGTGGCGCGATGCAATTGTTTATGTGCATGCAAGATGAATTATGTGCGATAGCCAATTTTCATGATTCCTTTGATGAATTCATTGATGACACACTAAAATCAGGTAAACAATGGAACATAAGAAGTGGCTAAATTGAGACCGGTTTTATTGATAATTTCAACAAAATTAAACCTATGTGATTTCATTCAGCATGACATGTTAATTCCGCTTTTTTTAACAGCATATCATCGTGACACTAAATAGCAAATATCCATAAATAACCACAATATACATAGCAATGTCTTTTTCAGTTATCATCAACAGACATGAACGCCCAAACACTTTTTCAATTTTCAGAATGAATATTTTAACTATTGCAGCATATAAACAACAACTGATCTGACGGTACGAGGACTCATTATAACCATTTGATATTTTTGCAAACAACAATACATATACTACCATATCTTGCAATACTCATCTAGGGCAAAAACGAGAGACGAACAATGAATATTACTTTGCATGTTGAAAATGAAGTCAAAGTATATCTTGATTTCAAGTCTGTATGCAGCTGTTCCTGTAGGGGAAACATTATTTCAATGTTTATAGGAGTAGAGCAATTTAAACGTTGTCCTCCTTAATATTTATTATTAAGAGAAATAACATATTTCAAACATATCTAACCTGCTTTGCAAATTCCTCCAAAAGCCGAATAATTGGTCTTACACTGACAGGTAGCATTAGTGCCAGAGGTAGGTTCTTTGCATTCAGCATATTCGTCGCTGCATCCAATATTGGTGGTACAGGATGAATTCAAATCTGTCAAGCAAAGGTTTAAAACATTAACTGCTCGCAAGACCTGAACGAATAGATTAAGGCCTCGTCTTATTCAGCAAGCAGTTATTGTCTAATTTGACATGTGTAGTTACACCAAACTTATAGATAAAGTCAAATATGAATTTAAATATTGACGTAATAATTAGGAATCTAGCACCTTCCTTTTAAAAAATGAACTTCTTAACTCATGCCGCCGGCTAGTTATTGGAGTTCTTGTTGGTAAGCAATGGACAAAAAGCAATACCAAAATGTTAGACCATTTCGTCATGCTTAGTGTAAAAGCCTCTGTATTCTTCTCACAGTGGAGAAATATGTTCAGAAACATGAACTAAAGGTCTGAATGATTTATATTTCAATTTTTCATAATTTATATCATACATTATAGCTGCATATCGGTTTGGTTTGTTTTTGTTGATCTCCGGCACTTCGACAAACGTTTAGTATTAGGCGTCAATGCAACTGGAGTAAAGTGATGTTTAACGAACATAGTATCTGATCCGAGCTGGAAATAAGATAACACTGAATGTCAATGAGAAATCAGCTTCATATCAATCAAAGGTCAAACACTAGTTTTGTACGGTGGAATTGAAACAGCTCGACTGTCTGTTTCAGTTGCTTAAGGGATTTGCCTGTGAAATGATTGCACACGTTCATCATTAAGCCTTATTGTGTTGCACTAACGTACATAGAGGAGAGAAGAAATAAATATTCGAATGTTGAAGGTATGGACAATGTCAGATAGTGTAGATATAAAACAATACAAATAAACAGTGTTATATCAGTGAGACTAGCGTATATGACTATCAATGGCAATACACACTTCATTTCCTATGTAGTAATTCATGTTATGATGTTAAAGGTAGAGCAAATCCGATCGTAAAGCTGATTCGATTTGTATTGGAAATGCAGTCTTTAATTATTAGCTCTTGTATATATCAACATATTGATAACGTTGATGTACGTTCTTACCGTCGCCAATAAAGTTCATTTCTGTTTGAAATGTTCCAGTTTGAATTAGTTTCGCTGTTGTATTAGACATTCATTGGCCGTATCAGTATAATGAACAACTTAAAAAGCAATTCTGAAAGTCGCATCGGTGACAATCGACCGGGGATTGTTTGAAAATTCTTGTAAAATGTAAAGGACTGCTACAGTTGTAGAATAAAGATACAATTAATTTCGAAATGTTCTCGAATGTCATGGTAATCACGAATGAATTTTTGTATGTACATCGTAGTAACGACATTTTAAAATAGCTAACCGCCGCAAGCAACGCGTGTTTGACACTTCTTTGCAGCTATACATATTATGCTAGACGGTAAAAAATATATGCGGATAAGAAAATACTGTGCTAAACATCTGCTTTACACTCAATAATTTGAGGCAAAGATATCAGTTTGTAATATTTTAAATCTCAACAGTCGTGTGCAAACATATTTCGTCCGTTCGATTCAAAAACAGATTTGAGTATACAAGGTTGAAATATGAGCATTATGTCATTAGTAAAAGAGAAGGAAACTTCGTCTTTGACTAGATTAATATATTCATAAACCTTGACAATTTAATAAAAACCGTGAAACGCGATTTATAAAAGAGATCACTAATTCTGAATTGATAAATATTTTAAATCTGCATGACTTTATTCCGACTGATATATCTTTGCTAGCATGAATAAATATGAACAGCAATCAATTTAATTTACAAATACATACATATACATTCATTAATTAAGATCTGAAAAAATTCGTTATATTCTTTCCCAAATGATTATTGCGTGAGTTTTATTTTGATATCAAGGACTAATAACTTTAGTTTTCCATCATATTTAGTCAATCTAGATTTATGTCAAGAAATCTCTGAATTGTCATTCTCGAGGACTATGTTGAAAATGCTACAATACCTCACAATGCTTAGGTAGGACGTCAATGATGGCAGAAACAATGGACATTTCGATTAGAATTTGAATAGGACGAAACGTGAAACGTTACGTGTGTGGATATAACGAGCATTAGACGCGAATTATTTGTTCGATGATAATACGATAAATATATGGAATTAAACCGTGTGTTTGCATCGTCGACATGTGATCTAGTTTTGAACCTAGAATATATTTATTTCAAACGTGATTTACCTGCTTTGCAAATTCCTCCAACAACTGTGTAATGGCTCTTACATTGACATGTGTTATTAGCGCCAGGAGTGGTTGCTTTACATTCAGCATATTGGTCGCTGCATCCACTAATAGTGTTGCACGATGAATTCAAATCTGTTAAATAAATTGTTTAGTTTTATTAACTGAACGTCGCATAGGAAATTAAGAGCACCAATTCATTTTAAAGAGACACAAGTCCTGCATTAGCTACTTCAAGTTTCGTCCACTCTGCAGATAAATACAATATCTATTCTTACCTTATAAAATGTTGTTGAAGATTTTAACGCCATCATTCAGCACACGATAGGCTTTACGTGGCGGCCAGTATTATTGGTGGAAGACGGACCTGGGGAAACCCCAGAAAGATTCACCGACCCACCAGAAGCTTCTGGCAAGCTTTCTCACAAAACTACATTAGCCCAATCTTAGACTTGAACCCACGCAGACAGAGGTGAGATGGCAGTGATCTGTAACGGAATTCGCTTTAGACCACTCGGCCATTTGCCCCACACAATCGCCTCACCCCCACCACCCGTTAGAAGTTAATTATGGATTCAGAGGTATTCTTCCAAAATACGTTTTTTATTCAACTTATCAGATTGAAATTCTCGTTATCGTGAGACAGCAGGGCACAAAATAAGATCCCAGTAATGCAAGATAGTATCTTCATGATTAGAGTAATACAATAACTCCTTTTATATTCTGATTGTGGAGACGCATACTCCAGAATAAACAAATCATATGATCTTAACTTTGTTGTGTTCTTGTGAAACCATTAATATGATACAGTGTAGCGCAATAAATGTTTGTTTTTTCGGTTGCCCCCACCGAGAACAAATTAGGTAATTAGTGTCGAGCAATTGTTTTGAACTGCTTTGTTTAGGAATACACTAACGTGACTAAACCAGGATAAATCAAAGCTAGCATGGTGGCGCGATGCAATTGTTTATGTGCATGCAAGATGAATTATGTGCGATAGCCAATTTTCATGATTCCTTTGATGAATTCATTGATGACACACTAAAATCAGGTAAACAATGGAACATAAGAAGTGGCTAAATTGAGACCGGTTTTATTGATAATTTCAACAAAATTAAACCTATGTGATTTCATTCAGCCTGACATGTTAATTCCGCTTTTTTTAACAGCATATCATCGTGACGCTAAATAGCAAATATCCATAAATAACCACAATATACATAGCAATGTCTTTTTCAGTTATCATCAACAGACATGAACGCCCAAACACTTTTTCAATTTTCAGAATGAATATTTTAACTATTGCAGCATATATACAACAACTGATCTGACGGTACGAGGACTCATTATAACCATTTGATATTTTTGCAAACAACAATAGATATACTACCATATCTTGCAATACTCATCTAGGGCAAAAACGAGAGACGAACAATGAATATTACTTTGCATGTTGAAAATGAAGTCAAAGTATATCTTGATTTCAAGTCTGTATGCAGCTGTTCCTGTAGGGGAAACATTATTTCAATGTTTATAGGAGTAGAGCAATTTAAACGTTGTCCTCCTTAATATTTATTATTAAGAGAAATAACATATTTCAAACATATCTAACCTGCTTTGCAAATTCCTCCAAAAGCCGAATAATTGGTCTTACACTGACAGGTAGCATTAGTGCCAGAGGTAGGTTCTTTGCATTCAGCATATTCGTCGCTGCATCCAATATTGGTGGTACAGGATGAATTCAAATCTGTCAAGCAAAGGTTTAAAACATTAACTGCTCGCAAGACCTGAACGAATAGATTAAGGCCTCGTCTTATTCAGCAAGCAGTTATTGTCTAATTTGACATGTGTAGTTACACCAAACTTATAGATAAAGTCAAATATGAATTTAAATATTGACGTAATAATTAGGAATCTAGCACCTTCCTTTTAAAAAATGAACTTCTTAACTCATGCCGCCGGCTAGTTATTGGAGTTCTTGTTGGTAAGCAATGGACAAAAAGCAATACCAAAATGTTAGACCATTTCGTCATGCTTAGTGTAAAAGCCTCTGTATTCTTTTCACAGTGGAGAAATATGTTCAGAAACATGAACTAAAGGTCTGAATGATTTATATTTCAATTTTTCATAATTTATATCATACATTATAGCTGCATATCGGTTTGGTTTGTTTTTGTTGATCTCCGGCACTTCGACAAACGTTTAGCATTAGGCGTCAATGCAACTGGAGTAAAGTGATGTTTAACGAACATAGTATCTGATCCGAGCTGGAAATAAGATAACACTGAATGTCAATGAGAAATCAGCTCCATATCAATCAAAGGTCAAACACTAGTTTTGTACGGTGGAATTGAAACAGCTCGACTGTCTGTTTCAGTTGCTTAAGGGATTTGCCTGTTAAATGATTGCACACGTTCATCATTAAGCCTTATTGTGTTGCACTAACGTACATAGAGGAGAGAAGAAATAAATATTCGAATGTTGAAGGTATGGACAATGTCAGATAGTGTAGATATAAAACAATACAAATAAACAGTGTTATATCAGTGAGACTAGCGTATATGACTATCAATGGCAATACACACTTCATTTCCTATGTAGTAATTCATGTTATGATGTTAAAGGTAGAGCAAATCCGATCGTAAAGCTGATTCGATTTGTATTGGAAATGCAGTCTTTAATTATTAGCTCTTGTATATATCAACATACTGATAACGTTGATGTACGTTCTTACCGTCGCCAATAAAGTTCATTTCTGCTTGAAATGTTCCAGTTTGAATTAGTTTCGCTGTTGTATTAGACATTCATTGGCCGTATCAGTATAATGAACAACTTAAAAAGCAATTCTGAAAGTCGCGTCGGTGACAATCGACCGGGGATTGTTTGAAAATTCTTGTAAAATGTAAAGGACTGCTACAGTTGTAGAATAAAGATACAATTAATTTCGAAATGTTCTCGAATGTCATGGTAATCACGAATGAATTTGTTTATGTACATCGTAGTAACGACATTTTAAAATAGCTAACCGCCGCAAGCAACGCGTGTTTGACACTTCTTTGCAGCTATACATATTATGCTAGACGGTAAAAAATATATGCGGATAAGAAAATACTGTGCTAAACATCTGCTTTACACTCAATAATTTGAGGCAAAGATATCAGTTTGTAATATTTTAAATCTCAACAGTCGTGTGCAAACATATTTCGTCCGTTCGATTCAAAAACAGATTTGAGTATACAAGGTTGAAATATGAGCATTATGTCATTAGTAAAAGAGAAGGAAACTTCGTCTTTGACTAGATTAATATATTCATAAACCTTGACAATTTAATAAAAACCGTGAAACGCGATTTATAAAAGAGATCACTAATTCTGAATTGATAAATATTTTAAATCTGCATGACTTTATTCCGACTGATATATCTTTGCTAGCATGAATAAATATGAACAGCAATCAATTTAATTTACAAATACATACATATACATTCATTAATTAAGATCTGAAAAAATTCGTTATATTCTTTCCCAAATGATTATTGCGTGAGTTTTATTTTGATATCAAGGACTAATAACTTTAGTTTTCCATCATATTTAGTCAATCTAGATTTATGTCAAGAAATCTCTGAATTGTCATTCTCGAGGACTATGTTGAAAATGCTACAATACCTCACAATGCTTAGGTAGGACGTCAATGATGGCAGAAACAATGGACATTTCGATTAGAATTTGAATAGGACGAAACGTGAAACGTTACGTGTGTGGATATAACGAGCATTAGACGCGAATCATTTGTTCGATGATAATACGATAAATATATGGAATTAAACCGTGTGTTTGCATCGTCGACATGTGATCTAGCTTTGAACCTAGAATATATTTATTTCAAACGTGATTTACCTGCTTTGCAAATTCCTCCAACAACTGTGTAATGGCTCTTACATTGACATGTGTTATTAGCGCCAGGAGTGGTTGCTTTACATTCAGCATATTGGTCGCTGCATCCACTAATAGTGTTGCACGATGAATTCAAATCTGTTAAATAAATTGTTTAGTTTTATTAACTGAACGTCGCATAGGAAATTAAGAGCACCAATTCATTTTAAAGAGACACAAGTCCTGCATTAGCTACTTCAAGTTTCGTCCACTCTGCAGATAAATACAATATCTATTCTTACCTTATAAAATGTTGTTGAAGATTTTAACGCCATCATTCAGCACACGATAGGCTTTACGTGGCGGCCAGTATTATTGGTGGAAGACGGACCTGGGGAAACCCCAGAAAGATTCACCGACCCACCAGAAGCTTCTGGCAAGCTTTTTCACAAAACTACATTAGCCCAATCTTAGACTTGAACCCACGCAGACAGAGGTGAGATGGCAGTGATCCGTAACGGAATTCGCTTTAGACCACTCGGCCATTTGCCCCACACAATCGCCCCACCCCCCCACCACCCGTTAGAAGTTAATTATGGATTCAGAGGTATTCTTCCAAAATACGTTTTTTATTCAACTTATCAGATTGAAATTCTCGTTATCGTGAGACAGCAGGGCACAAAATAAGATCCCAGTAATGCAAGATAGTATCTTCATGATTAGAGTAATACAATAACTCCTTTTATATTCTGATTGTGGAGACGCATACTCCAGAATAAACAAATCATATGATCTTAACTTTGTTGTGTTCTTGTGAAACCATTAATATGATACAGTGTAGCGCAATAAATGTTTGTTTTTTCGGTTGCCCCCACCGAGAACAAATTAGGTAATTAGTGTCGAGCAATTGTTTTGAACTGCTTTGTTTAGGAATACACTAACGTGACTAAACCAGGATAAATCAAAGCTAGCATGGTGGCGCGATGCAATTGTTTATGTGCATGCAAGATGAATTATGTGCGATAGCCAATTTTCATGATTCCTTTGATGAATTCATTGATGACACACTAAAATCAGGTAAACAATGGAACATAAGAAGTGGCTAAATTGAGACCGGTTTTATTGATAATTTCAACAAAATTAAACCTATGTGATTTCATTCAGCCTGACTTGTTAATTCCGCTTTTTTTAACAGCATATCATCGTGACACTAAATAGCAAATATCCATAAATAACCACAATATACATAGCAATGTCTTTTTCAGTTATCATCAACAGACATGAACGCCCAAACACTTTTTCAATTTTCAGAATGAATATTTTAACTATTGCAGCATATATACAACAACTGATCTGACGGTACGAGGACTCATTATAACCATTTGATATTTTTGCAAACAACAATAGATATACTACCATATCTTGCAATACTCATCTAGGGCAAAAACGAGAGACGAACAATGAATATTACTTTGCATGTTGAAAATGAAGTCAAAGTATATCTTGATTTCAAGTCTGTATGCAGCTGTTCCTGTAGGGGAAACATTATTTCAATGTTTATAGGAGTAGAGCAATTTAAACGTTGTCCTCCTTAATATTTATTATTAAGAGAAATAACATATTTCAAACATATCTAACCTGCTTTGCAAATTCCTCCAAAAGCCGAATAATTGGTCTTACACTGACAGGTAGCATTAGTGCCAGAGGTAGGTTCTTTGCATTCAGCATATTCGTCGCTGCATCCAATATTGGTGGTACAGGATGAATTCAAATCTGTCAAGCAAAGGTTTAAAACATTAACTGCTCGCAAGACCTGAACGAATAGATTAAGGCCTCGTCTTATTCAGCAAGCAGTTATTGTCTAATTTGACATGTGTAGTTACACCAAACTTATAGATAAAGTCAAATATGAATTTAAATATTGACGTAATAATTAGGAATCTAGCACCTTCCTTTTAAAAAATGAACTTCTTAACTCATGCCGCCGGCTAGTTATTGGAGTTCTTGTTGGTAAGCAATGGACAAAAAGCAATACCAAAATGTTAGACCATTTCGTCATGCTTAGTGTAAAAGCCTCTGTATTCTTCTCACAGTGGAGAAATATGTTCAGAAACATGAACTAAAGGTCTGAATGATTTATATTTCAATTTTTCATAATTTATATCATACATTATAGCTGCATATCGGTTTGGTTTGTTTTTGTTGATCTCCGGCACTTCGACAAACGTTTAGCATTAGGCGTCAATGCAACTGGAGTAAAGTGATGTTTAACGAACATAGTATCTGATCCGAGCTGGAAATAAGATAACACTGAATGTCAATGAGAAATCAGCTCCATATCAATCAAAGGTCAAACACTAGTTTTGTACGGTGGAATTGAAACAGCTCGACTGTCTGTTTCAGTTGCTTAAGGGATTTGCCTGTGAAATGATTGCACACGTTCATCATTAAGCCTTATTGTGTTGCACTAACGTACATAGAGGAGAGAAGAAATAAATATTCGAATGTTGAAGGTATGGACAATGTCAGATAGTGTAGATATAAAACAATACAAATAAACAGTGTTATATCAGTGAGACTAGCGTATATGACTATCAATGGCAATACACACTTCATTTCCTATGTAGTAATTCATGTTATGATGTTAAAGGTAGAGCAAATCCGATCGTAAAGCTGATTCGATTTGTATTGGAAATGCAGTCTTTAATTATTAGCTCTTGTATATATCAACATATTGATAACGTTGATGTACGTTCTTACCGTCGCCAATAAAGTTCATTTCTGTTTGAAATGTTCCAGTTTGAATTAGTTCCGCTGTTGTATTAGACATTCATTGGCCGTATCAGTATAATGAACAACTTAAAAAGCAATTCTGAAAGTCGCGTCGGTGACAATCGACCGGGGATTGTTTGAAAATTCTTGTAAAATGTAAAGGACTGCTACAGTTGTAGAATAAAGATACAATTAATTTCGAAATGTTCTCGAATGTCATGGTAATCACGAATGAATTTGTTTATGTACATCGTAGTAACGACATTTTAAAATAGCTAACCGCCGCAAGCAACGCGTGTTTGACACTTCTTTGCAGCTATACATATTATGCTAGAAGGTAAAAAATATATGCGGATAAGAAAATACTGTGCTAAACATCTGCTTTACACTCAATAATTTGAGGCAAAGATATCAGTTTGTAATATTTTAAATCTCAACAGTCGTGTGCAAACATATTTCGTCCGTTCGATTCAAAAACAGATTTGAGTATACAAGGTTGAAATATGAGCATTATGTCATTAGTAAAAGAGAAGGAAACTTCGTCTTTGACTAGATTAATATATTCATAAACCTTGACAATTTAATAAAAACCGTGAAACGCGATTTATAAAAGAGATCACTAATTCTGAATTGATAAATATTTTAAATCTGCATGACTTTATTCCGACTGATATATCTTTGCTAGCATGAATAAATATGAACAGCAATCAATTTAATTTACAAATACATACATATACATTCATTAATTAAGATCTGAAAAAATTCGTTATATTCTTTCCCAAATGATTATTGCGTGAGTTTTATTTTGATATCAAGGACTAATAACTTTAGTTTTCCATCATATTTAGTCAATCTAGATTTATGTCAAGAAATCTCTGAATTGTCATTCTCGAGGACTATGTTGAAAATGCTACAATACCTCACAATGCTTAGGTAGGACGTCAATGATGGCAGAAACAATGGACATTTCGATTAGAATTTGAATAGGACGAAACGTGAAACGTTACGTGTGTGGATATAACGAGTATTAGATGCGAATTATTTGTTCGATGATAATACGATAAATATATGGAATTAAACCGTGTGTTTGCATCGTCGACATGTGATCTAGTTTTGAACCTAGAATATATTTATTTCAAACGTGATTTACCTGCTTTGCAAATTCCTCCAACAACTGTGTAATGGCTCTTACATTGACATGTGTTATTAGCGCCAGGAGTGGTTGCTTTACATTCAGCATATTGGTCGCTGCATCCACTAATAGTGTTGCACGATGAATTCAAATCTGTTAAATAAATTGTTTAGTTTTATTAACTGAACGTCGCATAGGAAATTAAGAGCACCAATTCATTTTAAAGAGACACAAGTCCTGCATTAGCTACTTCAAGTTTCGTCCACTCTGCAGATAAATACAATATCTATTCTTACCTTATAAAATGTTGTTGAAGATTTTAACGCCATCATTCAGCACACGATAGGCTTTACGTGGCGGCCAGTATTATTGGTAGAAGACGGACCTGGGGAAACCCCAGAAAGATTCACCGACCCACCAGAAGCTTCTGGCAAGCTTTCTCACAAAACTACATTAGCCCAATCTTAGACTTGAACCCACGCAGACAGAGGTGAGATGGCAGTGATCCGTAACGGAATTCGCTTTAGACCACTCGGCCATTTGCCCCACACAATCGCCCCACCCCCCACCACCCGTTAGAAGTTAATTATGGATTCAGAGGTATTCTTCCAAAATACGTTTTTTATTCAACTTATCAGATTGAAATTCTCGTTATCGTGAGACAGCAGGGCACAAAATAAGATCCCAGTAATGCAAGATAGTATCTTCATGATTAGAGTAATACAATAACTCCTTTTATATTCTGATTGTGGAGACGCATACTCCGGAATAAACAAATCATATGATCTTAACTTTGTTGTGTTCTTGTGAAACCATTAATATGATACAGTGTAGCTCAATAAATGTTTGTTTTTTCGGTTGCCCCCACCGAGAACAAATTAGGTAATTAGTGTCGAGCAATTGTTTTGAACTGCTTTGTTTAGGAATACACTAACGTGACTAAACCAGGATAAATCAAAGCTAGCATGGTGGCGCGATGCAATTGTTTATGTGCATGCAAGATGAATTATGTGCGATAGCCAATTTTCATGATTCCTTTGATGAATTCATTGATGACACACTAAAATCAGGTAAACAATGGAACATAAGAAGTGGCTAAATTGAGACCGGTTTTATTGATAATTTCAACAAAATTAAACCTATGTGATTTCATTCAGCCTGACTTGTTAATTCCGCTTTTTTTAACAGCATATCATCGTGACACTAAATAGCAAATATCCATAAATAACCACAATATACATAGCAATGTCTTTTTCAGTTATCATCAACAGACATGAACGCCCAAACACTTTTTAAATTTTCAGAATGAATATTTTAACTATTGCAGCATATATACAACAACTGATCTGACGGTACGAGGACTCATTATAACCATTTGATATTTTTGCGAACAACAATACATATACTACCATATCTTGCAATACTCATCTAGGGCAAAAACGAGAGACGAACAATGAATATTACTTTGCATGTTGAAAATGAAGTCAAAGTATATCTTGATTTCAAGTCTGTATGCAGCTGTTCCTGTAGGGGAAACATTATTTCAATGTTTATAGGAGTAGAGCAATTTAAACGTTGTCCTCCTTAATATTTATTATTAAGAGAAATAACATATTTCAAACATATCTAACCTGCTTTGCAAATTCCTCCAAAAGCCGAATAATTGGTCTTACACTGACAGGTAGCATTAGTGCCAGAGGTAGGTTCTTTGCATTCAGCATATTCGTCGCTGCATCCAATATTGGTGGTACAGGATGAATTCAAATCTGTCAAGCAAAGGTTTAAAACATTAACTGCTCGCAAGACCTGAACGAATAGATTAAGGCCTCGTCTTATTCAGCAAGCAGTTATTGTCTAATTTGACATGTGTAGTTACACCAAACTTATAGATAAAGTCAAATATGAATTTAAATATTGACGTAATAATTAGGAATCTAGCACCTTCCTTTTAAAAAATGAACTTCTTAACTCATGCCGCCGGCTAGTTATTGGAGTTCTTGTTGGTAAGCAATGGACAAAAAGCAATACCAAAATGTTAGACCATTTCGTCATGCTTAGTGTAAAAGCCTCTGTATTCTTCTCACAGTGGAGAAATATGTTCAGAAACATGAACTAAAGGTCTGAATGATTTATATTTCAATTTTCATAATTTATATCATACATTATAGCTGCATATCGGTTTGGTTTGTTTTTGTTGATCTCCGGCACTTCGACAAACTTTTAGCATTAGGCGTCAATGCAACTGGAGTAAAGTGATGTTTAACGAACATAGTATCTGATCCGAGCTGGAAATAAGATAACACTGAATGTCAATGAGAAATCAGCTCCATATCAATCAAAGGTCAAACACTAGTTTTGTACGGTGGAATTGAAACAGCTCGACTGTCTGTTTCAGTTGCTTAAGGGATTTGCCTGTGAAATGATTGTACACGTTCATCATTAAGCCTTATTGTGTTGCACTAACGTACATAGAGGAGAGAAGAAATAAATATTCGAATGTTGAAGGTATGGACAATGTCAGATAGTGTAGATATAAAACAATACAAATAAACAGTGTTATATCAGTGAGACTAGCGTATATGACTATCAATGGCAATACACACTTCATTTCCTATGTAGTAATTCATGTTATGATGTTAAAGGTAGAGCAAATCCGATCGTAAAGCTGATTCGATTTGTATTGGAAATGCAGTCTTTAATTATTAGCTCTTGTATATATCAACATATTGATAACGTTGATGTACGTTCTTACCGTCGCCAATAAAGTTCATTTCTGTTTGAAATGTTCCAGTTTGAATTAGTTTCGCTGTTGTATTAGACATTCATTGGCCGTATCAGTATAATGAACAACTTAAAAAGCAATTCTGAAAGTCGCGTCGGTGACAATCGACCGGGGATTGTTTGAAAATTCTTGTAAAATGTAAAGGACTGCTACAGTTGTAGAATAAAGATATAATTAATTTCGAAATGTTCTCGAATGTCATGGTAATCACGAATGAATTTGTTTATGTACATCGTAGTAACGACATTTTAAAATAGCTAACCGCCGCAAGCAACGCGTGTTTGACACTTCTTTGCAGCTATACATATTATGCTAGACGGTAAAAAATATATGCGGATAAGAAAATACTGTGCTAAACATCTGCTTTACACTCAATAATTTGAGGCAAAGATATCAGTTTGTAATATTTTTAAATCTCAACAGTCGTGTGCAAACATATTTCGTCCGTTCGATTCAAAAACAGATTTGAGTATACAAGGTTGAAATATGAGCATTATGTCATTAGTAAAAGAGAAGGAAACTTCGTCTTTGACTAGATTACTATACTCATAAACCTTGACAATTTAATAAAAACCGTGAAACGCGATTTATAAAAGAGATCACTAATTCTAAATTGATAAATATTTTAAATCTGCATGACTTTATTCCGACTGATATATCTTTGCTAGCATGAATAAATATGAACAGCAATCAATTTAATTTACAAATACATACATATAAATTCATTAATTAAGATCTGAAAAAATTCGTTATATTCTTTCCCAAATGATTATTGCGTGAGTTTTATTTTGATATCAAGGACTAATAACTTTAGTTTTCCATCATATTTAGTCAATCTAGATTTATGTCAAGAAATCTCTGAATTGTCATTCTCGAGGACTATGTTGAAAATGCTACAATACCTCACAATGCTTAGGTAGGCCGTCAATGATGGCAGAAACAATGGACATTTCGATTAGAATTTGAATAGGACGAAACGTGAAACGTTACGTGTGTGGATATAACGAGCATTAGACGCGAATTATTTGTTCGATGATAATACGATAAATATATGGAATTAAACCGTGTGTTTGCATCGTCGACATGTGATCTAGTTTTGAACCTAGAATATATTTATTTCAAACGTGATTTACCTGCTTTGCAAATTCCTCCAACAACTGTGTAATTGCTCTTACATTGACATGTGTTATTAGCGCCAGGAGTGGTTGCTTTACATTCAGCATATTGGTCGCTGCATCCACTAATAGTGTTGCACGATGAATTCAAATCTGTTAAATAAATTGTTTAGTTTTATTAACTGAACGTCGCATAGGAAATTAAGAGCACCAATTCATTTTAAAGAGACACAAGTCCTGCATTAGCTACTTCAAGTTTCGTCCACTCTGCAGATAAATACAATATCTATTCTTACCTTATAAAATGTTGTTGAAGATTTTAACGCCATCATTCAGCACACGATAGGCTTTACGTGGCGGCCAGTATTATATGGTGGAAGACGGACCTGGGGAAACCCCAGAAAGATTCACCGACCCACCAGAAGCTTCTGGCAAGCTTTCTCACAAAACTACATTAGCCCAATCTTAGACTTGAACCCACGCAGACAGAGGTGAGATGGCAGTGATCCGTAACGGAATTCGCTTTAGACCACTCGGCCATTTGCCCCACACAATCGCCCCACCCCCCACCACCCGTTAGAAGTTAATTATGGATTCAGAGGTATTCTTCCAAAATACGTTTTTTATTCAACTTATCAGATTGAAATTCTCGTTATCGTGAGACAGCAGGGCACAAAATAAGATCCCAGTAATGCAAGATAGTATCTTCATGATTAGAGTAATACAATAACTCCTTTTATATTCTGATTGTGGAGACGCATACTCCGGAATAAACAAATCATATGATCTTAACTTTGTTGTGTTCTTGTGAAACCATTAATATGATACAGTGTAGCTCAATAAATGTTTGTTTTTTCGGTTGCCCCCACCGAGAACAAATTAGGTAATTAGTGTCGAGCAATTGTTTTGAACTGCTTTGTTTAGGAATACACTAACGTGACTAAACCAGGATAAATCAAAGCTAGCATGGTGGCGCGATGCAATTGTTTATGTGCATGCAAGATGAATTATGTGCGATAGCCAATTTTCATGATTCCTTTGATGAATTCATTGATGACACACTAAAATCAGGTAAACAATGGAACATAAGAAGTGGCTAAATTGAGACCGGTTTTATTGATAATTTCAACAAAATTAAAGCTATGTGATTTCATTCAGCCTGACATGTTAATTCCGCTTTTTTCAACAGCATATCATCATGACACTAAATAGCAAATATCCATAAATAACCACAATATACATAGCAATGTCTTTTTCAGTTATCATCAACAGACATGAACGCCCAAACACTTTTTCAATTTTCAGAATGAATATTTTAACTATTGCAGCATATATACAACAACTGATCTGACGGTACGAGGACTCATTATAACCATTTGATATTTTTGCAAACAACAATACATATACTACCATGTCTTGCAATACTCATCTAGGGCAAAAACGAGAGACGAACAATGAATATTACTTTGCATGTTGAAAATGAAGTCAAAGTATATCTTGATTTCAAGTCTGTATGCAGCTGTTCCTGTAGGGGAAACATTATTTCAATGTTTATAGGAGTAGAGCAATTTAAACGTTGTCCTCCTTAATATTTATTATTAAGAGAAATAACATATTTCAAACATATCTAACCTGCTTTGCAAATTCCTCCAAAAGCCGAATAATTGGTCTTACACTGACAGGTAGCATTAGTGCCAGAGGTAGGTTCTTTGCATTCAGCATATTCGTCGCTGCATCCAATATTGGTGGTACAGGATGAATTCAAATCTGTCAAGCAAAGGTTTAAAACATTAACTGCTCGCAAGACCTGAACGAATAGATTAAGGCCTCGTCTTATTCAGCAAGCAGTTATTGTTTAATTTGACATGTGTAGTTACACCAAACTTATAGATAAAGTCAAATATGAATTTAAATATTGACGTAATAATTAAGAATCTAGCACCTTCCTTTTAAAAAATGAACTTCTTCACTCATGCCGCCGGCTAGTTATTGGAGTTTTTGTTGGTAAGCAATGGACAAAAATCAATACCAAAATGTTAGACCATTTCGTCATGCTTAGTGTAAAAGCCTCTGTATTCTTCTCACAGTGGAGAAATATGTTCAGAAACATGAACTAAAGGTCTGAATGATTTATATTTCAATTTTTCATAATTTATATCATACATTATAGCTGCATATCGGTTTGGTTTGTTTTTGTTGATCTCCGGCACTTCGACAAACGTTTAGCATTAGGCGTCAATGCAACTGGAGTAAAGTGATGTTTAACGAACATAGTATCTGATCCGAGCTGGAAATAAGATAACACTGAATGTCAATGAGAAATCAGCTCCATATCAATCAAAGGTCAAACACTAGTTTTGTACGGTGGAATTGAAACAGCTCGACTGTCTGTTTCAGTTGCTTAAGGGATTTGCCTGTGAAATGATTGCACACGTTCATCATTAAGCCTTATTGTGTTGCACTAACGTACATAGAGGAGAGAAGAAATAAATATTCGAATGTTGAAGGTATGGACAATGTCAGATAGTGTAGATATAAAACAATACAAATAAACAGTGTTATATCAGTGAGACTAGCGTATATGACTATCAATGGCAATACACACTTCATTTCCTATGTAGTAATTCATGTTATGATGTTAAAGGTAGAGCAAATCCGATCGTAAAGCTGATTCGATTTGTATTGGAAATGCAGTCTTTAATTATTAGCTCTTGTATATATCAACATATTGATAACGTTGATGTACGTTCTTACCGTCGTCAATAAAGTTCATTTCTGTTTGAAATGTTCCAGTTTGAATTAGTTTCGCTGTTGTATTAGACATTCATTGGCCGTATCAGTATAATGAACAACTTAAAAAGCAATTCTGAAAGTCGCGTCGGTGACAATCGACCGGGGATTGTTTGAAAATTCTTGTAAAATGTAAAGGACTGCTACAGTTGTAGAATAAAGATACAATTAATTTCGAAATGTTCTCGAATGTCATGGTAATCACGAATGAATTTGTTTATGTACATCGTAGTAACGACATTTTAAAATAGCTAACCGCCGCAAGCAACGCGTGTTTGACACTTCTTTGCAGCTATACATATTATGCTAGACGGTAAAAAATATATGCGGATAAGAAAATACTGTGCTAAACATCTGCTTTACACTCAATAATTTGAGGCAAAGATATCAGTTTGTAATATTTTAAATCTCAACAGTCGTGTACAAACATATTTCGTCCGTTCGATTCAAAAACAGATTTGAGTATACAAGGTTGAAATATGAGCATTATGTCATTAGTAAAAGAGAAGGAAACTTCGTCTTTGACTAGATTAATATATTCATAAACCTTGACAATTTAATAAAAACCGTGAAACGCGATTTATAAAAGAGATCACTAATTCTGAATTGATAAATATTTTAAATCTGCATGACTTTATTCCGACTGATATATCTTTGCTAGCATGAATAAATATGAACAGCAATCAATTTAATTTACAAATACATACATATACATTCATTAATTAAGATCTGAAAAAATTCGTTATATTCTTTCCCAAATGATTATTGCGTGAGTTTTATTTTGATATCAAGGACTAATAACTTTAGTTTTCCATCATATTTAGTCAATCTAGATTTATGTCAAGAAATCTCTGAATTGTCATTCTCGAGGACTATGTTGAAAATGCTACAATACCTCACAATGCTTAGGTAGGACGTCAATGATGGCAGAAACAATGGACATTTCGATTAGAATTTGAATAGGACGAAACGTGAAACGTTACGTGTGTGGATATAACGAGCATTAGATGCGAATTGTTTGTTCGATGATAATACGATAAATATATGGAATTAAACCGTGTGTTTGCATCGTCGACATGTGATCTAGTTTTGAACCTAGAATATATTTATTTCAAACGTGATTTACCTGCTTTGCAAATTCCTCCAACAACTGTGTAATGGCTCTTACATTGACATGTGTTATTAGCGCCAGGAGTGGTTGCTTTACATTCAGCATATTGGTCGCTGCATCCACTAATAGTGTTGCACGATGAATTCAAATCTGTTAAATAAATTGTTTAGTTTTATTAACTGAACGTCGCATAGGAAATTAAGAGCACCAATTCATTTTAAAGAGACACAAGTCCTGCATTAGCTACTTCAAGTTTCGTCCACTCTGCAGATAAATACAATATCTATTCTTACCTTATAAAATGTTGTTGAAGATTTTAACGCCATCATTCAGCACACGATAGGCTTTACGTGGCGGCCAGTATTATTGGTGGAAGACGGACCTGGGGAAACCCCAGAAAGATTCACCGACCCACCAGAAGCTTCTGGCAAGCTTTCTCACAAAACTACATTAGCCCAATCTTAGACTTGAACCCACGCAGACAGAGGTGAGATGGCAGTGATCCGTAACGGAATTCGCTTTAGACCACTCGGCCATTTGCCCCACACAATCGCCCCACCCCCCACCACCCGTTAGAAGTTAATTATGGATTCAGAGGTATTCTTCCAAAATACGTTTTTTATTCAACTTATCAGATTGAAATTCTCGTTATCGTGAGACAGCAGGGCACAAAATAAGATCCCAGTAATGCAAGATAGTATCTTCATGATTAGAGTAATACAATAACTCCTTTTATATTCTGATTGTGGAGACGCATACTCCGGAATAAACAAATCATATGATCTTAACTTTGTTGTGTTCTTGTGAAACCATTAATATGATACAGTGTAGCTCAATAAATGTTTGTTTTTTCGGTTGCCCCCACCGAGAACAAATTAGGTAATTAGTGTCGAGCAATTGTTTTGAACTGCTTTGTTTAGGAATACACTAACGTGACTAAACCAGGATAAATCAAAGCTAGCATGGTGGCGCGATGCAATTGTTTATGTGCATGCAAGATGAATTATGTGCGATAGCCAATTTTCATGATTCCTTTGATGAATTCATTGATGACACACTAAAATCAGGTAAACAATGGAACATAAGAAGTGGCTAAATTGAGACCGGTTTTATTGATAATTTCAACAAAATTAAACCTATGTGATTTCATTCAGCCTGACATGTTAATTCCGCTTTTTTTAACAGCATATCATCGTGACACTAAATAGCAAATATCCATAAATAACCACAATATACATAGCAATGTCTTTTTCAGTTATCATCAACAGACATGAACGCCCAAACACTTTTTCAATTTTCAGAATGAATATTTTAACTATTGCAGCATATATACAACAACTGATCTGACGGTACGAGGACTCATTATAACCATTTAATATTTTTGCAAACAACAATACATATACTACCATATCTTGCAATACTCATCTAGGGCAAAAACGAGAGACGAACAATGAATATTACTTTGCATGTTGAAAATGAAGTCAAAGTATATCTTGATTTCAAGTCTGTATGCAGCTGTTCCTGTAGGGGAAACATTATTTCAATGTTTATAGGAGTAGAGCAATTTAAACGTTGTCCTCCTTAATATTTATTATTAAGAGAAATAACATATTTCAAACATATCTAACCTGCTTTGCAAATTCCTCCAAAAGCCGAATAATTGGTCTTACACTGACAGGTAGCATTAGTGCCAGAGGTAGGTTCTTTGCATTCAGCATATTCGTCGCTGCATCCAATATTGGTGGTACAGGATGAATTCAAATCTGTCAAGCAAAGGTTTAAAACATTAACTGCTCGCAAGACCTGAACGAATAGATTAAGGCCTCGTCTTATTCAGCAAGCAGTTATTGTCTAATTTGACATGTGTAGTTACACCAAACTTATAGATAAAGTCAAATATGAATTTAAATATTGACGTAATAATTAGGAATCTAGCACCTTCCTTTTAAAAAATGAACTTCTTAACTCATGCCGCCGGCTAGTTATTGGAGTTCTTTGTTGGTAAGCAATGGACAAAAGCAATACCAAAATGTTAGACCATTTCGTCATGCTTGGTGTAAAAGCCTCTGTATTCTTCTCACAGTGGAGAAATATGTTCAGAAACATGAACTAAAGGTCTGAATGATTTATATTTCAATTTTTCATAATTTATATCATACATTATAGCTGCATATCGGTTTGGTTTGTTTTTGTTGATCTCCGGCACTTCGACAAACGTTTAGCATTAGGCGTCAATGCAACTGGAGTAAAGTGATGTTTAACGAACATAGTATCTGATCCGAGCTGGAAATAAGATAACACTGAATGTCAATGAGAAATCAGCTCCATAACAATCAAAGGTCAAACACTAGTTTTGTACGGTGGAATTGAAACCGCTCGACTGTCTGTTTCAGTTGCTTAAGGGATTTGCCTGTGAAATGATTGCACACGTTCATCATTAAGCCTTATTGTGTTGCACTAACGTACATAGAGGAGAGAAGAAATAAATATTCGAATGTTGAAGGTATGGACAATGTCAGATAGTGTAGATATAAAACAATACAAATAAACAGTGTTATATCAGTGAGACTAGCGTATATGACTATCAATGGCAATACACACTTCATTTCCTATGTAGTAATTCATGTTATGATGTTAAAGGTAGAGCAAATCCGATCGTAAAGCTGATTCGATTTGTATTGGAAATGCAGTCTTTAATTATTAGCTCTTGTATATATCAACATATTGATAACGTTGATGTACGTTCTTACCGTTGCCAATAAAGTTCATTTCTGTTTGAAATGTTCCAGTTTGAATTAGTTTCGCTGTTGTATTAGACATTCATTGGCCGTATCAGTATAATGAACAACTTAAAAAGCAATTCTGAAAGTCGCGTCGGTGACAATCGACCGGGGATTGTTTGAAAATTCTTGTAAAATGTAAAGGACTGCTACAGTTGTAGAATAAAGATACAATTAATTTCGAAATGTTCTCGAATGTCATGGTAATCACGAATGAATTTGTTTATGTACATCGTAGTAACGACATTTTAAAATAGCTAACCGCCGCAAGCAACGCGTGTTTGACACTTCTTTGCAGCTATACATATTATGCTAGACGGTAAAAAATATATGCGGATAAGAAAATACTGTGCTAAACATCTGCTTTACACTCAATAATTTGAGGTAAAGATATCAGTTTGTAATATTTTAAATCTCAACAGTCGTGTGCAAACATATTTCGTCCGTTCGATTCAAAAACAGATTTGAGTATACAAGGTTGAAATATGAGCATTATGTCATTAGTAAAAGAGAAGGAAACTTCGTCTTTGACTAGATTAATATATTCATAAACCTTGACAATTTAATAAAAACCATGAAACGCGATTTATAAAAGAGATCACTAATTCTGAATTGATAAATATTTTAAATCTGCATGACTTTATTCCGACTGATATATCTTTGCTAGCATGAATAAATATGAACAGCAATCAATTTAATTTACAAATACATACATATACTTTCATTAATTAAGATCTGACAAAATTCTTTCTATTCTTTCCCAAATGATTATCGCGTGAGTTTCATTTTGATATCAAGGACTAATAACTTTAGTTTTCCATCATATTTAGTCAATCTAGATTTATGTCAAGAAATCTCTGAATTGTCATTCTCGAGGACTAGGTTGAAAATGCTACAATACCTCACAATGCTTAGGTAGGACGTCAATGATGGCAGAAACAATGGACATTTCGATTAGAATTTGAATAGGACGAAACGTGAAACCTTACGTGTGTGGATATAACGAGCATTAGATGCGAATTATTTGTTCGATGATAATACGATAAATATATGGAATTAAATCGTGTTTTTGCATCGTCGACATGTGATCTAGTTTTGAACCTAGAATATATTTATTTCAAACGTGATTTACCTGCTTTGCAAATTCCTCCAACAACTGTGTAATGGCTCTTACATTGACATGTGTTATTAGCGCCAGGAGTGGTTGCTTTACATTCAGCATATTGGTCGCTGCATCCACTAATAGTGTTGCACGATGAATTCAAATCTGTTAAATAAATTGTTTAGTTTTATTAACTGAACGTCGCATAGGAAATTAAGAGCACCAATTCATTTTAAAGAGACACAAGTCCTGCATTAGCTACTTCAAGTTTCGTCCACTCTGCTGATAAATACAATATCTATTCTCACCTTATAAAATGTTGTTGAAGATTTTAACGCCATCATTCAGCACACGATAGGCTTTACGTGGTGGCCATTATTATTGGTGGAAGACGGACCTGAGGAAACCCCAGAAACACTCACCGACCCACGAGAAGCTTCTGGCAAGCTTTCTCACAAAACTACATTAGCCCAATCTTAGACTTGAACCCACGCAGACAGAGGTGAGATGGCAGTGATCCGTAACGGAATTCGCTTTAGACCACTCGGCCATTTGCCCCACACAATCGCCCCACCCCCCACCACCCGTTAGAAGTTAATTATGGATTCAGAGGTATTCTTCAAAAATACGTTTTTTTATTTAACTTATCAGATTGAAATTCTCGTTATCGTGAGACAGCAGGGCACAAAATAAGATCCCAGTAATGCAAGATAGTATCTTCATGATTAGAGTAATACAATAACTCCTTTTATATTCTGATTGTGGAGACGCATACTCCGGAATAAACAAATCATATGATCTTAACTTTGCTCTGTTCTTGTGAAACCATTAATATGATACAGTGTAGCTCAATAAATGTTTGTTTTTTCGGTTGCCCTCACCGAGAACAAATTAGGTAATTAGTGTCGAGCAATTGTTTTGAACTGCTTTGTTTAGGAATACACTAACGTGACTAAACCAGGATAAATCAAAGCTAGCATGGTGGCGCGATGCAATTGTTTATGTGCATGCAAGATGAATTATGTGTGATTGCCAATTTTCATGATTCCTTTGATGAATTCATTGATGACACACTAAAATCGGGTAAACAATGGAACATAAGAAGTGGCTAAATTGAGACCGGTTTTATTGATAATTTCAACAAAGTTAAACCTATGTGATTTCATTCAGCCTGACATGTTAATTCCGCTTTTTTTAACAGCATATCATCGTGACACTAAATAGCAAATATCCATAAATAACCACAATGTACATAGCAATGTCTTTTTCAGTTATCATCAACAGACATGAACGCCCAAACACTTTTTCAATTTTCAGAATGAATATTTTAACTATTGCAGCATATATACAACATCTGATCTGACGGTACGAGGACTCATTATAACCATTTGATATTTTTGCAAACAACAATACATATACTACCATATCTTGCAATACTCATCTAGGGCAAAAACGAGAGACGAACAATGAATATTACTTTGCATGTTGAAAATGAAGTCAAAGTATATCTTGATTTCAAGTCTGTATGCAGCTGTTCCTGTAGGGGAAACATTATTTCAATGTTTATAGGAGTAGAGCAATTTAAACGTTGTCCTCCTTAATATTTATTATTAAGAGAAATAACATAATTCAAACATATCTAACCTGCTTTGCAAATTCCTCCAAAAGCCGAATAATTGGTCTTACACTGACAGGTAGCATTAGTGCCAGAGGTAGGTTCTTTGCATTCAGCATATTCGTCGCTGCATCCAATATTGGTGGTACAGGATGAATTCAAATCTGTCAAGCAAAGGTTTAAAATATTAACTGCTCGCAAGACCTGAACGAAGAGATTAAGGCCTCGTCTTATTCAGCAAGCAGTTATTGTCTAATTTGACATGTGTAGTTACACCAAACTTATAGATAAAGTCAAATATGAATTTAAATATTGACGTAATAATTAGGAATCTAGCAGCTTCTTTTCAGAATGAACTTCTTAACTCATGCCGCCGGCCAGTTATTGGAGTTCTTGTTGGTAAGCAATGGACAAAAATCAATACCAAAATGTTAGACCATTTCGTCATGCTTAGTGTGAAAGCCCCTGTATTCTTCTCACAGTGGAGAAATATGTTCAGAAACATGAACTAAAGGTCTTAATGATTTATATTTCAATTTTTCATAATTTATATCATACATTATAGCTGCATATCGGTTTGGTTTGTTTTTGTTGATCTCCGGCACTTCGACAAACGTTTAGCATTAGGCGTCAATGCAACTGGAGTAAAGTGATGTTTAACGAACATAGTATCTGATCCGAGCTGGAAATAAGATAACACTGAATGTCATTGAGAAATCAGCTCCATATCAATCAAAGGTCAAACACTAGTTTTGTACGGTGGAATTGAAACAGATAGCTCGACTGTCTGTTTCAGTTGCTTAAGGGATTTGCCTGTGAAATGATCGCACACGTTCATCATTAAGCCTTATTGTGTTGCACTAAAGTACATAGAGGAGAGAAGAAATAAATATTCGAATGTTGAAGGTATGGACAATGTCAGATAGTGTAGATATAAAACAATACAAATAAACAGTGTTATATCAGTGAGACTAGCGTATATGACTATCAATGGCAATACACACATCATTTCCTTTGTCGTAATTCATGTTATGATGTTAAAGGTAGAGCAAATCCGATTGTAAAGCTGATTCGATTTGTATTGGGAATGCAGGCTTTAATTATTAGATCTTGTATATATCAACATATTGATAACGTTGATGTACGTTCTTACCGTCGTCAATAAAGTTCATTTCTGTTTGAAATGTTCCAGTTTGAATTAGTTTCGCTGTTGTATTAGACATTCATTGGCCGTATCAGTATAATGAACAACTTAAAAAGCAATTCTGAAAGTCGCGTCGGTGACAATCGATGGGGGATTGTTTGAACATTCTTGTAAAATGTAAAGGAATGTTACAGTTGTAGAATAAAGATACAATTAATTTCGAAATGTTCTCGAATGTCATGGTAATCACGAATGAATTTGTTTATGTACATCGTAGTAACGACATTTTAAAATAGCTAACCGCCGCAAGCAACGCTTGTTTGACACTTCTTTGCAGCTATACATATTAAGCTAGACGGTCAAAATATATGCGGATAAGGAAATACTGTGATGAACATCTGCTTTACACTCAATAATTTGAGGCAAAGATATCAGTTTGTAATATTTTAAATCTCAACAGTCGTGTGCAAACATATTTCATCCGTTCGATTCAAAAACAGATTTGACTATGCAAGTTTGATGTATGAGCATTATGTCATTAGTAAAAGAGAAGGAAACTTCGTGTTTTACTAGATTAATATATTCATAAAACTTGAAAATTTAATAAATACCGTAAAACGCGATTGATAAAAGAGATCACTAATTCTGAATTGATAAATATTTTAAATCTGCATGACCTTATTCCGACTAATATATCTTTGCTAACATGAAGAAATATGTACAGCAGTCAATTTAATTTACAACTACCCACATATACATACATTAATTAAGATCTGTCAAAGTTCGTTATATTCTTTCCCAAATGATTATCGCGTGAGTTTCATTTTGATAACAAGGACTAATAACTTTAGTTTTCCATCATATTTAGTCAATCTAGATTTATGTCAAAGAATCTCTGAATAGTCATTCTCGAGGATTAGGCTGGAAATGCTACAATACCTCACAATGCTCAGGTAGGACGTCAATGATGGAAGAAACAACTGACATTTTGATTAGAATTTGAAAATGACGAAATGTCGAACCTTACGTGTGTGGATATAACGTTAATTAGACGCGAATTATTTGTTCGATGACAATATGATAAATATATGGAATTAAACCGTGTGTTTGCATCGTCGACATGTGATCTAGTTTTGAACCTAGAATATATTTATTTCAAACGTGATTTACCTGCTTTGCAAATTCCTCCAACAACTGTGTAATTGCTCTTACATTGGCATGTGTTATTAGCGCCAGAAGTGGTTGCTTTACATTCAGCATATTGGTCGCTGCATCCACTAATAGTGTTGCACGATGAATTCAAATATGTTAAATAAATTGTTTAGTTTTATTAACTGAACGTCGCATGGGAAATTAAGAGCGAAATTTCATTTTAAAGAGACTTAAGTCCTGCATTAGCTACTTCAAGTTTCGTCCACTCTGCAGATAAATACAATATCTATTCTTACCTTATAAAATGTTGTTGAAGATTTTAACGCCATTTTTCAGCAGACGATAGGCTATACGTGTCGACCAGTATAATTTGTGGCGGAAGGACCTGGGAAAACCCCGGAAAGATTCACCAACCCACGAGAAGCTTCTGGCAAGCTTTCTCACAAAACTACATTAGCCCAATCTTAGACTTGAACCCACGCAGACAGAGGTGAGGTGGCAGTGATCCGTAAAGAAATTCGCTTTAGACCACTCGGCCATTTGCCCACCCAATCCCCCACCCCCCACCCCCACCCCCCACCTTATAAGTTAATTATGGATTCATAGGCATTTTTCAAATTACGTTTTTTATTCAACGTATTAGATTGAATTCTCGTTATTGTGAGTCAGCAGGGCACAAAATAAGAACCAAGTAACGGAAGATAGTATCTTCATGATTAGAGTAATACAATAATTCCTTTTATATTCTGATTGTGAAGATGCATAATCCGGAATAAACAAATCATATGATCTTAACTTTGTTGTGGTCTTATGAAACCATTAATATGATACTGTGTAGCTCAGTAAATGTTTGTTTTTTCGGTTGCCCTCACCGAGTAACAAATAAGTAATTAGTGTCGAGCAATTGGGTGGAACTGCTTCGTTTAGGAATACACAAACGTGACTGAACCAGGCTAAATCAAAGCTAGCATTGTGACGGGAAGCAGTTGTTTATGTGCATTCAAGATGAATTTTGTGTGATAGCCAATTTGCATGATTCCTGTGATGAATTCATTGATGACACACTAAGATAAGGTAAACAATGGAACATAAGAAGTGGCTAAGTTGAGACCGGTTTTGTTGATAATTTCAACAAAGTTAAACCTACATGATCTCATTCATATAGTTTCAGATCCGAGCTAGTCATACTATAGATCCATATCTATCAAACACGTTTAGAAGTGTGGGATGAAAATAGCTTTCTCGACTCTATGCTTCATTTATTTTAGGGATTTGCATAATAAATAATTGCACACATTCATCGTCAATCTTAGTGTGTTTTACAAAAAGACATTGAGGTGAGAATAAATAAATTTTCGAATGGTGAATGCATGGACAATGTCAGATATTATGGTTATCAAACAATACAAATAAACAGTGATATATCAAAGAGACTAGCATATATGGCAATCAGTGGAGAGACACTCTTCATTTCCTCTGACGTCATTAATTTTATGATATAAACGGAAGAGTAAATCCGATGCTGAAGATGATTCGATTTGTATTGAGAAGGCAGGCATTAGTTATTAGCTATTGTATACATGAACATATTGATAGCAATGATATAGGTGCTTGCCTTCGAAAGTAAAGTTCTATTTCAGATTTAAATGTTCCAGTTCGAAATTAGTCTCTCACAATCGACGGTGGATTTTTTAAAGGTTCTGTATAAATGAAAATGACCGCGACAGTTGTAGAATGGAGATACCATTAATTTCGACACGTAATCTAATTAAATCGTATCAAAATCGTTAACCACCACAAGAAACGCATCTTGGACACTACTTTGCAGTTATATATATGTTAGACAATATATCTGAAGATAACAAAATACAATGCCGAACATCTAATTCACACTCAATAACTTGAGCCGAAGATATCTATATATAATATTTTGTAAATCAATAGTCGTGTGCAAACATATATTGTCCGTTCGATTCAACAACTTATTCGAGTATACAAGGGTGAAGTATTAATGATGTGTCATTAGGAAGGGTGAAGGAATTTTCGTGTTTGACCAGATTAATATATTCATAAAACTTTAAAACTTAATAATTCTTGTAAACCGCTAATATATAAAAGTCAACATTTTTTCTGAATTCATAATGATTTTAAATCTGCATAACCTTATTCCGACTGACATATCTTTGCTAACATTAATAATTATGTATAGCAATCAATTTAATTTACGGTTATCCACAGATACATAAAGTAATTAAGATCTGACAATTCATTATATTCTTTTACAAATGAGTGTCGCGTGACTTCCATTTTGATATCAAGGACTACTAACTTCATTTTTACAGCACAGTTAATCAATCTAGATTTATGTCAAAGAATAGATGAATTGTCGTTGTCGAGGAGTGGTATGAAAATACTGCAAATTTGGGACCCGCCACTTTTTGTAAGGGACAATTTGTTGAAAAAAATCCTTCCAACGAAACCAAAACAATTATGTCAATAAAGGCAAAAAAATCTTCTGTAGCATTCGAGAGAGTTTCTATTGGGTTTAATTAATTATATTACTTATTTTTGTCATATTACTTTTTTTGGAAAGGCTTTTATTTACCCTGAAAACCTCTAATTATATCCCAATAATATATCAATTTTCTGTTCGACTATTGTTAAAAATTAAATCATATCATATATAAATAATGGTAGAAGAATCATTAACATACAGATTATCACGCGAGCGAGTTGCAGCGACTAGGAAATTAATCCCATCCCATGATTCTGCTAGACAAAAACTACAACAGCAACAAGAATCGCAGGTTGATTTTACAACGGGCACTGAACAAACATTTAAGACGATTACCTCGACTACTAAGGAAGATGTATTTGTAATAAAATAAGTTGAAGAAAAAAAGGGTCTTCTTCCTGAACATGAAAAATATCATAACAGAGTGATGAAACATCTAGACTTTGACGAAATCTTACGAAATCTTGCTGGTCTAATACCTAAACCAAGATCTCAATCTGGTCTGAAACAAACCCATAACGAAAAAATTCAAGAATTGGGTAATACATTTACTGAGGAGGCTTTGAAAGCAATCGATAAGACTGATCAAAAAGTTTGTTTAGCTCTTGTTTCTGCAACGCATGATAATAGAAGAAGAAACAATGTTAAAACCGGAACATTTAAAAGATATTAAAAATATACAACACTGAGCCGAGGTGTTTTATCAAATAAAAACAAACACGCATCGATTCCACAAACAAATATATTATATATAACATATCTCGATCCGTCCATATGAACAAGTGAAGCCATTTAAATTGGAAGAACAAAACCATAGACAAGAAGTACAAAAAGGAAACCCAAAAGAAAGGACAAAAAATGTTTAGAACAAGAACCTTTCTATCAACCTCCTCCACCTAAACAAGAAAAGTCGTATGATCCTTTTAAACGTTTGGGTCTTTGGAGCTAAACATTTAGTAGTCCTGGTGCGAAAAGGTGATGATAATTGTGCAATGTGGCATTTTGCCTGTGTTGCTGATGGTAAATCAAATATAACAAAACTCTCATCGTGAATGCCAGTGATAACTAGATCGATCACCGTAGAGGCTAAATTACAATCATCTACGAATTCAGATTGTAAATCATTGATATCATGGATAATACAAACTAAAGATAATATCCAGAATACTATTAACGGTATATTTTCTTGGCATATGGCATCACAACAAGGTGTCTCCTTGCGCTACGACTTATATTTGCATGGCTACAGGATTATACGCGATTAAATTCACAAACACAGAGTCATATGATATTTGATAAACTGTGTGTTTGATAAACTGTTTATTTGAATGGTCCAGGAGGATGCAGTAAGACAACCGGAGTAATTGATTTATTCGGGAGGACTTCTGACATGATTGTACTAACACCGACACATCGTCTTCCCCGGGAGATAAAACTCAGAGGAGTAAACTCTTGTACGTATCATAGTTTCTTTCCGTTTAATGGTACCGCTTGGACTCCTGAACCTATGGGAACAAAATATTCATAGGGTCGTTATTGGGGATGAATTATGTAACGTATCATTGGATATATTAAAACCGTTTTAGGAGTGGTTTGTTAACAAAAGAATACCTCTGTGATAATGTATGGCGATCACGACGAAGCTCCACCGTTTACTGGACTATCTCCTCACTAATGGCAGAAAAACAACGTTCATTGACTATTACGAGGAAATTAACACTGATCATCGATCACTTCATGAACTATTAGCAACATTAAAATGCGCGATAAGATTACAGCCGGATAAAATTCAATGTGAAATAACACGTAGAACGATTCCTGAAACATCGATTGTGGATTTTTGGTCACGTGGGAACCAACAGATTTGATAGTCGCGAGCAGAAGGATAGTCAGAGATACACTTAAAGTGAAATTATTTCAAATACATAAAAATAAAGTTTCGATGGATACGGTTCCATTATGTTATAAACCTATAGATACACGACGACAAATCATCGATGTTTATATTCCTGGGACTTCCGAGAAACAAACACTCGTGCTAAATGGTACTGTACCGGTCGATATCAATGATGTGGAAGACACGTTAAACGTTGATAAATCTCCGTGGAAATTAGGATATGCGATGACAATACACTATTCGCAGGGTTTGACTATCACTGATACGATTGTTTAGATCATCGATGATTTCATCGAGTGTTCAAATTTACTTTACTTGGCGGTGTCCAGAGTACGAAGAATACACCAACTTCGAAGAGTTGTTTTTGGAGTTAAAGATATTAATTAAGCCCTGCGGCGGTAATTGAGTATCATCGTAGATTACTTGTAATTAAACGAGTAAATCCACGCAGTGGACCAGTCGAATCTAATCTATATATTGCCGGTCTGTTTTTAGATGTTACAACGCCGAATATCTTATGTGTGGTTATACTCCAGATTTGATCAGTTGATCTCTTTTTACCACCTTCAAGTTCACCAGGTTGATGCAAATATCTCACGGTGACATTTTTACTTAATACCTGTTGCGATGAAAAATCACGGTTGGGTATACTTATATATTTTTTGTGATCGCGATAATAGATTTCATGTTGATGGTTCGAGTAATTTCATTATTGAGTGCGGTAATTACACCTGGTAATCTCTTGACTCATTCACTTGATCGTTTATCCTTAATGAATTTCTTCGCGTATTGATAATGAAATAATTTGTCTGCAAGTGTTCTATTAAACTGCTCAATGATTGTTTGATCACGATGAATTGCAGTATGTCCTCGTCGTATGGTAGTGTTATGTTGTTTCATCGTTGATAACACTGCACCTTGAAACTCTTTACGGGGATCAACCTGCGGGAGATTTGGCCAGCGCAGAGGACCTCGTCGTCGATAAATTCTTTTAAACGCAGAGGCAACTTCAGATGAGGATTTAGTAGTTAACGGTTCTGCTTCCTGGTATCTACTCGCAATATCAAAGACGGTTAGCGCGTATTTGCAAACACATTTTTGAACAGTATCATGTGAAAGAAATAATATATCATCCTGGTGATCTTCATTTGGAGTATTAACATGACATGACGCGTATTGAATCTTCTTAGGAGGTGGTATATAAATTTACCATATCGCCTGTCTGGATAACCGATCTGCCGCGGTAATATTTTTTACCTTTGAGGCGCTAGCGAGTTTTTTAATCGCGGCGTTGCCTTTCCAATATCCGGCTGGAGAATAATAAAATGATTCCATAATATTATTTACCAGCACCTAATATGAGCTTACTTTTCATCGCAGTTTTATTAACCAACTAGCTAATTTTTTTTAAAGTATTTATCAGGGATATAATTCAACGCATGAATCAATTTCACATCTGCGATATGTCGTTGTTGAAGATCCTTACTTCGGTATGCAATGTCATGAGCATGACACGCCTCATCGATAGCTTTTACTGGATACTCGCCAGGTAGAGATGGATCTTGATTATCGAGTCGGACCGCAGTAATTATATCCTGTAAGATGTTTTTCCCCTGGATATTTCGCCCATAGAACCCCTGGAAGTTTTGTTAACTTGGATGCGATATCACCTCCTTTTCTATACTGATAAATATGAAAAATAATTATACCACACTGTGCACATTTGCCGGTAATCGCATCTCTGTTATTTTTAACAGGTATTAGATCAACCGTCAGTGTACTCGATCTATATTTCACTCAATATAAATCCATAATATATTTATGTTATATCTAATGAAATTTTTTACTGACTTTTCAGCGTTAAAAAACAAACACTCCTTTAAACACTAAAAAATGTTGCCGAATATAATTCGGATGATTATAATAGGTATGTCTGGAAGCGGTAAAACACAACTGTTACTTAATTTGATTATGAAATGGATGAAATGGGAAAAACTGTATTTAATAGCCACAACAGCAAAATATCAACATTGCTGCGAGGTGTTAAAAGATTTTAACGAGACCGCAAAATCAATAGTCGGTGAAGATGTAATTGAATGTATCGACGATATTGAAGAAGTTCCTTGTGTCGAAGATATTGACGAGAACATCAATAACGTGATTGTGTACGACAATGTCGTCATGGACAATTAAAAAAACGCTATGATAATTTCAATCGGAAGACATGCAAAAATTTATATAATTTACATTTCTTAAAGATACACTAGCATACCCAGTATCGTCAGGGTCAACTGTAATATTCTTTCAGCGTTTAACGGGGTTAATATTCATACGTTACAAATATTCACCGATCTTGGTGAAGCGGAGATATGGATAATAATTTTTACTAACACCACTTGGAATATTCCACATGAATTTATAACGATAAATTTAGAAGACCCTCAAACACGATATCGAATTGGATTAGATAAAAACTATTTAGTTACAAATCCAGCAACCTTCCGATAATTTTCACACACTTGTATATATACACGCGGGTCATTTGGAAGCACCCATGCGAACAATTTCACGCACGCACGAATATGTACACACGAATGATTTTTTACATACAAAATAAAGCCTTTATTTTAAAAAATAAGGCTTGTATAAAATGGTGGGATCGCCCTCGCTCTTCGGGATCTCCGCTAGCTTTACCTGGTTTGGGAACTGGCATTACTGTTGCTTCTTTCCAGATCTTAGGTTCATTACCAGTAATCAATAAATCAATACGGATTTTGAAAAGAGATGCTAGCGATGATTCTGGAAGATGGTTCAAGAACTGATCATGCATTTCGTTAGGCCTAGTGGATGTATGATGGTCCTTGTCTACAGACTCAAAAAGTAAAAACAGTTGGTTCTAACTTTCAGTTTTTTTGCTGTGAATTTTAAACGTGGCTTTATTTTTGATTTTTTTAATATTCGGATGGTTTCTAAATACATTGATGATGATGAGTTTTTAGAGAGAATATTTGCAAGATTATTTGCTATGTCACGTTTTAACTAAAAGTGTTATTGTTTCCTTTCACAATTCGGTAAGGATTGTATTCTATCTTTCCATTTGTTGTTGCAGATAGCATCCCAAACATTATTAATAGAGGAACGAGATTTTGAAGAAGAAAATATTTCTCACATTATGCTCGTGTACGTTCTTTGATTGTGTATCGAGCGTTTGCCAGGAGAATGCGGTACTTACTTAAATGTTCAGGAGTTAAACGATTGTTTTTTTTATGCAATGCTTCTCGGCGTTACCTAATGGCTTCCTTACATTCCATAGTGACGCAAGGTTTTTTTGGGTTATTTTACAGTTCGGTGAGGATTTAGTAATATATTCTTTCGCAATCAAGATTAGAGTGGAAGTAAATTGCTGAATATGGTAATTAACGTTGAATACCGTATCCTCATTAAGTCAAGTTTTACAGAGTGTTTCAAACGTAGCCAAGCGGCTGTCATTAACTTCCTTATTGAATTGCGTCATTACGCGAGAAGTTAATATTTTCAAGAACGATTAGAAAGAGATCATTGCTGTGAAGGTTATAGTCCAGAAGTAGCGAAGGAGAGCATATTGTTAAACCTATACACGTTTACGTACCTGTTCCATGTTATTAACATGTCGATAATTTGGTGTTCTATATACACAAATCGTATATAGAAATGAAGTATTCTACTTTGTGGTCTCTATCAGTTATGTGAAATGATCCCCATATAATGTTTGGCTATTAAAGTGACCGAGTAGACAATGACCGTGTGACGTTGTTGAACAAGGTTGTATAATTCGTCTGGGACTAATTTGTGGTTTGGTGGTATGTTAATAGAATTAAAGGTAATCACACAATCTAGATATACGCTTACAACAATGGCTTGCCAGTTTGTGTTTAAATATATTGGTCACAACAACAGGAACTCTTCCTGAGGCACTGTCAACATTTTGAATGTAGGTGTTAAACAGGGCGTAGTTTTAAATTTGATGTTATCCGTAACTTTCCAAAATTGGCCTTAAAGGCATAATAAAGCAGGATCATGGTCGTTTAAAAGTAGTAGAATATCGTTTTAGCTGGCTTCTCAACAGTAAAGTTCCCTAGTATGATGGTGTTCATAATCTTAAACCTTTTGTTGAGATAATTGGTGTCGTTTATTTATCTGAAAGCAGTACGGGAGTGCATTTTTGTTGGTAGGTCTAGAGCCACCTTGAGTACATTTAGCAGTTTCTTCTGCATCCATGCTCTCAATATCTCCATACCTGTTATATAGTTTGATAGAGTCATATAACCTTATTTGCTGCTTATTTCCTTGAGATTGTTTGTGTCATGGTGATTGTGGTTTTCTGTGTCCTGCATATTGTTATTACGTTTAATATTTATTCTACGGACAGCAGTGACACCTTTGTTTCAAACTTTCCATGATATCTATGTCGTTGACTCTAGCCAAGTTACGATAGCGTATCACGGCTTTGGCTTAATTGAGAGTCGTGTGAGCGAATGAGGTGACTGGAATATCGAAGAATGTTTTCATTTTCTTGATATTGTTTGTTTGACCTCCTCGCTTGCATTCAACAAGATGGGCCCTGAGTGGCCAAGAAGTCGAAAGCGCTCACTATTACCGATCACTGCCATCTCATCTCTAGTCTCAGATTCGGACAATGTGGGTATGTGATAAAGCTTGCTCGTGTGTCAATGGTTCTTTCAGAGGGTTTTCCCGGCTCTTACTCCACCATTAATACTGGCCGCCATGTATATCCTATCATGTGCTGAAAAAAGCGTTAAACCTTACAAGAACAGCAACACTCTACAAGACGACAACCTGATTCTAATTTTTAACAATCGTTTCGTGTACAGAACTATCATGTAATCGTCTTTTCAATTTTCCTTCCCCGACACAAAATACACATTGATCCATTATATCACCATGGCCGCGCAGGTGTGCTAAATTTATAAATCATCTAAATCTGAAAATGAACAAACTGTGTGCTAAATCTAAAAATGAATAAATGGTAAACGAAATGTATAAATGAAGCAATGGTTATATAAATGTATAAACGAAGAAATGACCTTTAATTGTTCTTGTTATAAACAAAATTCACACTCACCGATCGCTGACAGAGTTTCTTTGTACATCACAGTATTAGGCGCGAATGTTTGTTTTAATATTTGCTTATTGAAGCTTAGTAGTAATTTTTCCCTGTATCAAATGTGTATTAATTTGGAATATAAACATTTTGGAATTAGGTCATTCTAAAGCATTAATCTGAACTTGATTGATACTAATGTGCCAAAATGTCTACAAACAATTATCATACACAATTCGCCTACTTTACAGATATTGCTGAAAGTACTGAACCAACGGCTGGCAGTTCAGTTTAGATTCGGAATTAAAATGTGGTTGATTAAATTCATAAAATATAAACTAATACTATACAATGATCATAATGATTCCTAATCAAAGCTGCCAGAATCGTCAATGCTTCACTGATTCAAAGAATTTACCGCATACATAGGCATATATAAGTTTGGATAATAATGATGAATTATGTTTGGGTAAAATGCCTTTACATATTCATAAAAAGTACGAAACAAAACTTTGTTAGGCCAAAGAGTCCTGGATATTTTAGTGACAACATATGTTTCTAATAAAATGTATGTTTTCATAATTTGTATAAAATATCAATCGCATGCATGTTTGAAAATGTTTTATCATAACAAATAATTTACCTGCTGTACAGACGGTTCCACGTTTGCTATAGCCTGACTTGCACTGACACTTGGCATCAGCACACACCGCATATAGATTGGAACATCCATTCATTGCATCACATTTTACATCTAGATCTGAAATGATAGTACAAGCACTGAGTTGATATTGTGGAAAACGTCCTTAAATAACAGGTCTTGTTCATTTCATAATGATACTTATTTTGACATATACACTCTGGCATCAAGACGACTCTGACAAAGATTTCGTGTCAAAAGAAAGCGCCCGTCGATAAGTAATATGCTTCAAAGAGAAGCATCGATTGACTCCTTCACACAACAGGAAAGAAAATGTACGTTCAGCATTCCAATGATCTTTTCCCATTCTTTCAATGATAGGTTAAGCAGATTGACGTATACTCACTAGCAACATGGAATTGGTTTTATACGCATTACCGGAATAAACTGAAATAAGAGGATTATATCCTACATCTATTATGTCAATGACAGAGCGAATTAATAATATTAATATATAGAAATATTACAGATCTAGTAAACATATTACGATACAAAATATTAGAATACTAAATGTTCATATAAATCATTATTATTTTAATATAGCTTTCCCTGATTAGTAATTAATACATTTTTGTATATGTTTGAACTATCATATTATTCAATATAGCTTACCTCCTATACAGAGGGTATCACTTTCGGTATAACCTGTCTTGCATGTGCAATATTTGTTAGTGCAATCAGCGAAGGGGTTTGAACATCCTGTGTTGATTGTACATGCCATGCCATTATCTGAAAATTCAATTAAAACAGAGAGTTGGTGTTGAGGGAAAAAAACGTTAACAATAAATCAGATTCACAGCAGGTGATTATTAACCTGTTTTAGAATACCATTGCATGACAATGCAGAACCACCAGTGATATAGTAATCCTATTAAACGTGAAAGGATTGTAATTATGTAAACTAATATAACAATATCAGCAATCGCTTTGTTGCAAAAAGAATAAACAAAGCCATTTTAGTTACATGACATCTGTCTTTCTGTTACAAAAACATTTCATATTCTTTCGCCAGCCGTCTGAACTCTACCCAAAAGAATAGTACCCTTTCAAAACGAAATATATTTTGCATCATAATCTGGAACCGCAAATGTTTAATTGTAAAAGGTTAAAAAATAGATATGTAGGAGTTCTGTATCGTCCACTTAAGGTGTCATGATTTCCATTTGCACTCGCCAATGGCAGCGCCACTTCACCCTCGGTATGTTCTTTAACTGTTATGTCTTTCAGAACTGTCGGATACCAGCCTTACAGCCTCTAGTAATACTTATGCTGCCAAAGATCTATTCGGGATTTTACCCCATTACGCATAGACTCAATAAGCTCTTTTAAATCTCATCAATACATTTTCAAAATGGAACATGATTTGGGATTTGATATATAACGTCAGAAACTTATATTGAAATTATATATGGGTATTTGCTGCTTGCATACGTGATCTTTTCAATATAAATAGTATTGTTCAGAATAAAATAAAGTCTAGAAATTTTGATAAGCACAAACTTCCACATTATTAAATTGTCTCTCTCAAATATGATTAAAACATTTCAGTGACTCTTTTCCTTCTTATATGTCATTTCTTTATATGGAAGAACATAGACATTAACATAAATTTTCATTTAAATTGTTATATCTTGTATTTATAATGGATTTTTTATGAAAACCAGTTTTATTAAATGGAAATTATAATTACGTATTCAATGCGGATTATGACTTTGTAGTTTTATAAAGATATTTTGCGGTACGAATATATATTGGTAATTGGGATTTATGTTCCTCCATCAATTAAATTATCAGATTCTGACTTATTATTGATGAATTGTTATCATTTCGTTCAAGACTAGTCATCCTCATAAACTGATTATTCTCTCAGGATATCAAGTTCTTTTGCTCATAATTCCGATTAGACCATGGTCGCCAATAATCACAGTATACCCTTCGCAGACAGTGTCAACTTCATACAAAATGTACACCTATTATTAAACAGCCTCCATACATTTGTAGATAGTCAAAATCGGTGCAGGCATTTATTCCAAACAAACAGATTAACAATATTATCATGGTTTATACGTTCAAAGTTACGGATTTCACTACCTTGTGCAGAAATTTATTTATTTAGGAATATACGATAATCAACCGAACACGAGGTCACTAAATCTTATAAACTTAACCGATGCCATGAATCGAATCTTTATTGTGTATTCACAATTGAGCTGACTCAACAATAACTGGATGTTGGAGTATACTCATTTGGAACGATTTATAAAATACATGCAGAGAGCTACGTTCATAATAAAGAGTCAGTAGCAAATTAGTGTAAGCAAACATAATAAATAAAATGAATCAAGTTAATTGCAGAAAGAGATAGAATATAACAAGCAGAATATATCAGATGTTCCTGTTTTACTTCCTCGGATAATACTCTTACGTGCTTAAGCAGCAACACAGAAAGAGTGAAAACTAACAAGCTTGTATAACTTGAAAAAAGAATTTATTAAGTACAATTATTTTCATAAAGTAAATAAACTTACGGTTTTAGAGAATCAAATCCAACATTAATCCAATATAGAATTGACAAAAAATAATCCACTAATGGAATTGCAAGTGTCCTGATAAATAAATGTTCTAATAGTTCCAGGTTCGGGGGTCTTGACGATGTAATCCAAAATAGCTGACGATGTCACGTGATGCTTTTCTTGTTTTATCATCATCCAAATGATATTATGAATACAGGTTCTTTTCCAAATAATTCCTCCTGCTATGAAGAAATGAATTGACAATGTCCAGAACAAGGTAATTAAAATTAACACTCAAGCATAAAAACACAACTATTAACTTTATAAAAGCCCAGATTCTACTAAATCTCTCCTCCAGTACACTGATTTAAATACCCGTTTTTAATATGTAAACAAGGGATCACGTGATTTTCTAGAAATTGATAGAAGGTCAGAGGGAGAGTCTACCTTCACTAAATCACGTACTCAAAGAAAGATCTAGACATTTCCTACCCCCAAGAACTAAAAATAAAACGTTGTCCTTGAATTCAACCAACAGTTTTAGAAGCTTGTTGACAATGTCTAAAGCAGGTTCAGGAATTAGGTCAACAAGCCAAGGTCAACCTGTTTACAGCTAGAGTCTATTAAACCCTAAATGACAAATTTGGATTTAACAATTAAAAAATAAATAATTTAAATCCAATAGACGTAACAATACACACTTTATCCAGTCATTTGCACACTATTATAAATAGAACTAGAGGATATTCAAACATTCACAACATTTGCGTCCAACTGAGCCATGTCGAATTGCACAGATATCTGCCTCAAAACGTGACACGGTGTACATTAGAAAGTCTCTGAAAAATGACAACGCTTTTAAAAGACGTCAACAGTTCCATAAAGTAATAAGAAATTACTAAGCAGCCAGAAGGGAGAGGTGAATGATATTAAATCAATGTAAGTGAGCAGCAGAAACATATACTTCAGCATCAAGTGTGCGACGAAGAAGTGTAATTCAGAACTAGAGAGAGCTTTATGGATATTCTTAAAATAATTACAGAATTACGAATAAGCAGTATCAAATTAAATACTAAAATTGAATAAATTCAAAACCAGTTAAAGAAAAGTGACATAAAAGCGGACAAGTTCAATATTCGCGTAATAAATTAAGGAAGTAATACCTAGTTGTATATTACTTTATTATTGAAGAAATACAGAAACTATTGCTGATGTATGATTCACAAATCCTTTGCCATGTATGAGAATGGCATTCTAAAAGGCGAAAATATTGTTTTTGCTTAAACGTCTATTTACACAACTGCCGAAGAGAAAAGTAGCTAGCTTTGGATTTGATTATATTTAATTTGTATTGAGAACAAGATACAAACCGTAGGAATATATTTTTTAAAAACTTTGTATGTTGCATTTTACACCATTCAAATGCATTGATACAATATGTTTGCACTTTTTCAACGTTTGAAATCACACACACACCCTAAAAAACCTGAACATGAAGTAATCAGACGAACTATCAAAGATTACAAGGATCAAGAATATAATGTCGTCTAGAGAATCACATTTTATATTCGTATTGCAATATTTGAAAATAGTCATTAAATGTATTTTTTTCCTTCTGATCTATGGAACCCATCAAGTCGAATTGCCAGAAATTTAGAATCACATTTTGGTACAGTATTAAGCCTAGAGAAACTGTTAATAATTAAATTTTAATAAAAAATGAATGCATGTTACCGTTATCGTAATTTATGCAGTAGCGATGATAACTCTAAGCTAAATGTGCTTACAGCGTATCTCAGAACAAATAAGTATGAAATGAATTAAAACTAAAATAAGTCAAGATGAGGAGCAAGTGATTATCCGATCAGTTAGTTACTAAATCTGTTCAGTTTGTTGTAATGTAATAAGATCTGAAATACTGACACACTATTCAATTCAAGGGATAGATAACGATAACCCGGATTACACACTGGATAATAATAGTATTTATGACGAACTGGCAACACCCATGAACAAACCGTATATAATTTACCTCCTTGCTTATGCTACTACGTCACAAATAACGTCACAAATTAAACAGTTATTCAAACATCCGTAATACGTATTTACGAAAACTTAAACTTGCTTCACCGACAAGGTGCTTATAACATATTAAAATATTAGTACGTGTGCTTCACGAAGAAGGGACTGGGCAAACTATACGAAACTATTAAACTAGCTTCACTTAGACGGGCTTCAAACAGCTTATACTACTATATATAAATGACGGGGAACAATATTTCAATTCTACCTCAAAAGAAGAACAAATAATGATTGTTCTTGAAAGATTACCCTTATGTGTTATGTAGAGAGCTATTAACAACTGCAAAAGTTTAATGTAGCGATTTATATGATGAACGCATTCGGACATTGCTAAGTTTACTAATTATATCAATCATCCGTATAGGGTATTAATGTTTTGAATTTAAGAAGAATATATGATATGATTAAATTACATCAATGTGATACAAATTATCAAAATAATCAACACAGAAAACGTATTATGATACCCTGAAACACAATCAGACGCACACAAAATGTAAATTTATTTTACTATATATATCAAATGCTAGAGCAATATAACGGCTAAACATATGTGTACAGAGTGAAAGAGATAAACACGTTCCATAGAATGATAAATATGATTATGTAAATATGTTAATAACAAATATGCAAAATAGATGAAATTAAAATAAATATGAATGATACATTAACACATTTTAGACCAAAATGGTCTAAAGAAAACTGTATTATTAATACTAGTACGGGATTATCCCTTACATTCCTTAAAATAAATGCGACATGTTTCTTGATTATCAATTATTAAAATTACATAGGATATTTATAACTTCAGTGGTTACATGCGTACTTTCTCTATGTACCAGTAAGGTAGTCTTGATCTAAATTTTGTTAACAAATTGACTAGATCTGTATGTTCTTGTGGTCTTAACGAACTTAATACAGGATTTAATATTGTTTTTCTAATAAAGAAATTGCTGATCGAAGCATAGTGTTTTGTGATTTTTTTTCTTCTGAGGTTTCAATCTGCCAGACATAGCTTGTGCTTTAAATTACAATAACTCAAACAATCTTGTAAACATCTGTAACTCTATTAACTCTTGGTTAACATTGATTCATGATTGATATTGTAAATGTCAAATTCCAGAACTACTGACCAAACACAAAATTAGAGAAAGAAATACAAAATCGATACAAAATAGTGAAGCAAAAACTATCAATATTAATAACATTATAAATATAAAAATGATGTGAAAAAAATTGTAAGGTTGCGAACATCTATGAAATGCAAATGTGTTAGTAGAAACTGAGCAAAAGTTCAAAATGAAATATGAGATATCCCAGACGATATATGAAACTATGGAAAACGATTTATCATTTTGGAATATTTTGATAATGGCAGAAACAATAAAGATCAAAACGTTGCAGTAAAAGCTTAACAATTTGAAAAAGTAACAATTCAAACTATACAAAGAATTGAACTAAAGTTTGCTACCCTAACATGAAGATGGCGCAGATAGAAATGAACCATACTTCGACCTAAAAGACCCTAACTGCCAACGCTTACTGCCCCACGATTTAAGAAAAGTAGTGCAGAAATTTTCAGGAGCTTGACAATGCTCATTATTATTAGGTTTGTGATCTAGACACAGATACTGCACACTATTGAGGTTAACAATACCCTTGTTGCCTATGAAAAACAACAGATGGAGGCTTGACTACGTCTCAGCTGCAATTAGTGATGGGCATTCCATTTCAAGGATTAGAGGTTTGACGGTATGTACCTACTTCGTCGTCTTGTAATAGATTATGTCCAGTTTGATTTGTGGTTGCCTACCAAGTGAAAACCATGTTTGAGAGTAATTCAAATAATACTAATACAAATGAGGACTTTGTATAGCGCCTAATCGTTATAAGCAGTAAGCGCTTTACATCAATACTGATATAATTACAGAAGAACAGAAAACAACAACCATGAAATTGGAAAACATTAAATGCTGAAAATATTTAACCTACCAAACATTATTAGGTCTTTAAATTCGCTCTGGCAGTCGAAGAAGGTGAGTATTAAGAGCACTCTTGAAAGTGATTACTGTGTCTTTGAATCCTCTTTTTAATGTGCAATTCAATTTACATTGCTGGGCGCTAATATGAAAAAGAACGTTGTCTATATGACATTGTTTTCATTGTGGGATCAGTGAGTATACGATTGTCAGAAGAGGAGCTTACGTATCTTGCAAGTATGTATATATGGGTTTGGCTGGATAGATATGTTGGACTGGAGTCCATCAGTGAAATATAGCACAGACAATAAATTTTGTATTTAAGCCTGAAATGCCAGTGTAGGCTGCTGAGCAGTGGGGATGTGTGCTCTGATCGTGGTACTCAATCGATGATAAGAGCCAATGTATTTTAAAGCGTTTGGAGTTTCTGGATTAGATATTGAGACGAGCCAGACATATATGAATTAATATAGTCCAGTCTTGAAAGTACTAATTAACACACAAGTGTTTTAGTGCCATCAAATGAACGATATCTGTGAATGGAACTGATACGTATCAGCTCAATATATGCAACCTTGATTACTGTGTCTTTGCATTAATATGTTCAAGACATATTAATGCAATGTATGTGTACTTATAGAATACCACCTAGATTTCGTACTGACTGTGTGAATTTAATGTTGGTGTTGCTGATATGTATTGTCTGAGGTAACGGATATGAATGAGACGTTATATGTGGTGTGCTCAGAATGGCCTCAGTTGTATCATCATTCATCTGCAGTTTGTTACATCTCATCCATGATTTCGTATTATAAATGCACCTCTCTACGCCTTGGATGGTATCATCAACTTCAGGTGGGTGGCTAGACTTGTATATTTGGGTATCATAAGCGAACTATTGGTGAGATACTGGGTTATGATTTATGACACTTGATAACGGCTGGGTGTATAGAATTAAGTTAACAGGTCCAAGAACAGACACCCTGAAAAACAACACAACATATATCATATGGGCTGGGGTTTATTCTACTTGCAGATATAATATGTGTCCTGTTGACTCAGTAGGACCTGAACCACTGTAAGGCTGTATTATGAGGGCGAGGACTGTAAACCTTCTGCTATCCAAAGCAGAGAGAATGTAATTAAATACTAGCAGAAGTGTAGTTTCAGTTCTGTGGCAAAGGCGATATGCAGACTGTTTGAATTCAGATGAATACATGTTGAGTTGAAGAAATGTTTCTAAGAATTTTTATATGAACGGGAGATTTTAACTGGGCGGTAGTTCTTTAAATCGTTATGGTCAAGTGTTGATTTCTTTAGTAGACGTTTGATTATGACAGTTTAGAAACATGATAGGATCTCCCCGGATGAGAGAGATATTTATTAATAACAACAGTTAGTTAAGGCATTATTGGGTCTACGCTCTCAACCAGCAACGATGATCGAATCTAATCTAGTTCACATGACCTTGGTGCACTCTTCATCACGATGTTCCGTGCTAAATCGATATAGACAGTTTCAAATGATCCTACTGGTTGTCGTTGAAATTCTTTATCGTAACTGTCTGGTGAAAACGAGTCAATTGAAACTGTGTTGTCAAGTGTATATCTAAAGGTTTGTACTTTGTCAAGGAAGACATTTGCAAATAGTTCCTTAATGTCTACTGGAGAGAAGGTAGTTGGATGTGCTTTACGTTTGTCCTTTGACATCAGTTTGTTAGTTATTTCGAAGAGATCTCAGTTTGCTTTTTTTCTAGGGGGGAGGGCGGCATAGACAGAAAAATGGACTGACTTTTCTTCCAGTGTGAGCGTTGGTTGGACCAGATCAAACGATATATGGTCGAAATTGAAGGTTGTGTTGTACTTCAGACATTTCATCATGGAATTATTTGTGATGACAGCACTTTCACCTCCGCGAGAGTGGCGGGGAAACGACTTGATGGAGCAAGCGGTGGGTGTTAAATCCGCGCACTTGGGCTCATCGACTGATGTTTTTTGCCATGTTTATGTCAGGAAGAAGAGGTCAATATTCTGGTCGTTGATACAATTAATTATTTCTGTGCGTTTCCCGGTGGTCCTACTGATTGAGCGTTGAATAATGCAATACGCAACAGTATCTCAGAGACAGTTGACACAAAGGTTGACGATTTAAGATGGAGTTGCACTAGGTTATCAACATTAACGGCCGAATTTTTAAATTGTTTTTCTTGAACAGGCGAAATGGAGATAACTACAATTATTATTCCTGTTCTACGCCGGCCAGCTTTGAAACAACGTTTCTTTTCTCGCTTCCGTTTACTTTAACGCAATGTAGAATGTAGTCCCAGTTCATTTAGTCTTGAGCACAATGTAGTATGAAGAGCCAATATATGGCCATTTAAAGCAATTAATGTGGGTATATCATAGCATGAGCGGGTTGACTGGCGATCCGTGATGGCGGTTTCATTATTTTAAAAAGACGTCTTCACAGTGGAACAAGACAGTTGAGAAAAAATATACATGTACTCGTTTCAAAAACAAAGAGATGAAGAATCACATACATACGAACTGAACAGCCAATGCTTGATGAAACACAGTAATGTAGACGAAAATAAACAAAAATTACATATATCATGAAAACTAGCACACAAACGGAAGAGCCTCGTCAAGGCGGTTAAGCGATAGAGGCCATCTTTCTAACTTAAAACCAGGAGACGGCCATAACCTGGAATAGTGCAGCATAATATAGTACAAACAAACAGAGTGTTGTGCACTTATCTACGTAAAGCCTTGTTATTGTTATAACTTTCCAATGGATTGTCAAGGAGCACCGTATTAGGGGAGTTCGGGCACATACATACGCAGTATATATCACTGGGACGGTACGAAAGTGTGGCCAGATAAAAGACTAAGATCAACTATTTTGATTACATCAGGTAATACGTTGCAAGGTAATATGATGCGGGTGATAGAAGAAAACCAACAACAGTTTTGAGAATCCAAATAAGTGTCTTCGGAGACACGTGTTGGACGGTACAGTGACTACTACTACAAAAGGTTAACAAACGAAGATCGCAAAAAGGAATACACTTTAAAATTACAGAAGCAAAATATCGCAATGTTGGCTCATCTATCATGACTTGGAAACATTCTTGGAACAATGGATCCCAAGCAATCTTATTGTGCCCTGGATGATACCAGATCTTAATCAAACGTTAGCGCTCACATTTCCTCACAAAAGAAGAAAGTGTGTAGCTTGTAAATTTCAACAATTGCATACCATCCTAAATATTCTAAAGATTAAACCAATAGATCTAGAATTTTACGGGAACTATATATAAAAATATGCTAGTCTTGAACGGCGTTCATTGTGGTAGGGTCGAGGAGGTCAAGCTGGCTATCAAATACAATGACTGTGACTACGCTATGCAATAGGAGTGCTCGTATAATCAACCATAAACCAGTACAAAATTTTGGAATATGGGCAATTATATTGAGAAGAGCAATCTCATTTCTCTATCAAATTACACGATACATTTGGCAACAGTGTCATAAAAGAGCTTGTTGCATCATAATATTGCTAAACAAATATGTTCAACGATATGAATATATTCAAGATATAAATTATGAACAAACATAGCTTTAAGCCGTATATCAGATATAATTATACTGATTTTACACTCCCAAGGACAGTCTTCACTGTACTGTTGAGCAGCCAAACAGTACAGAGTGATATTCGAAGGGCAGACGGGTGCCGGCCACATTTTAATACAGAATATACAGAGACATTGTTTATTAGTTCCCACTGTCCTCTTCCCACGTGAGAAAGATGTGCATCTATTAACAATACAATCATATTTTGACCCATACAACTTCTCTAGTGCCAGGTCCTCAAGCGTTTAACAATTACAGCACTGACTAATTGGGCCTTAAAACTACCCACACTGAAAAATGTAGAGGGTATGGACCACACAGTGCACATTTTTCTTTGTGTTACCGTTGCTTTGGCCCTAACAGCGTAACTGCTTCGCCTGTCAAACATCTGAGTTAATCAATCATGGTGGCAACTAAAGAGCGTAGCCGCTGAACACATTTAATGAATCATTATCCTCTCTTCATTAGCGAAATGATGGCTTAAAGCCATTCGTCGACCATTCAGGTAAAACGCGCGAAGATGCATTGTTCTTTGTGGCGGTCGCCCTTGCCTCGTCTCGAAAATATACCTTTATGGCCAGTTCTTTAACACGTAGTAAGCCTGAAATTGAACCACAATAACACTATAAAAGCCCCTGTTTATAAGTGAACGTCAAGGCATTGTCTACATCGGCAGCCATGCCACGTTGCAGTTTTGCCTTCTGTGTAGAAGTTGGCAATATCAACGACAGTCTGTGTGCAGTTTGTTAGCCTTGAGATTAATCCTATTTTGGGGATAAAAGCGACTCTGATTAATTGACTTCATTGGGTCTGGAAACATCCAGTTCTATCCTCGAGATATGCCCTATTGATTTGATTAAACTTGTCAAATACCCATTTTCAGTCTTGCCGTTTATGTCCTTGGTCGCGTCTTAAATTTATTAGTTTATGCAATAATTCACACGTTATCGTTTGGGTTACAGAATGCCATATACATGTTGTTTTCCATTGCTCTTTCTGTTGATACCACGATCACTAGATTCTCAATATCACACCGCCAGATGAGTAAAAGGAAGGCACAACATAGGTATTCGCATTACAAGTTAATGCACTCAGGTCCTTTGGTGTTTTGTTGACACGTATGGCTTTTGATCTCCCAGTCTGCAGTTACACATTTTATTGATACGTTGTCTAATGAAATCTGCCTTATTTGAATATATCCACTATAGAGGATCTAGCCATGTTTCACTCATGCAGCGAGTAATCCGATTTAGCTCGCGGTAGGGACCCGGATACACCCACGCCATTTTGGTAAAACTATTGTTGCTAAAACCGTCTGAACGAGAGGTATGTATTCAAATATTTGTAATATCGCTGATGTTGACCGGTCTTCATAGCAAATATAAAGTGATAAGGTAGTAGGTGACTAGTATTGTTACAGCGGTTAGAATAATTACGAGCATCACGAATTTTATCTTTGTGTTTTTTATACTACAGGGAACGTAAACGTCTGAAGAGCTAGATTCATCGTATAGCTGTTAACGGTTTTAATAGTGACATTGCACTGCCGCATATCTTCAAGGACATCCAGAAACATCTAATTCACAGATACTTGTTGTTCAATACATTTCATTCAACAATTTCAGGCGATCTTTCCTGTTGTAGGAATATTTAGCCTGGCGGATTTAAAAATAACTGATACAGATTAATCATAGTGTCAGCATTCAAAAAAGATAGATCTGAAGATGTCTCGCACATTAACTACTGCGCCGCCGACCATCATTGAAACATTTGTTGTTTACGCTTAGGTACAATCTGTTACAAAGACAGTGTACACGGATTTGATCTGTCCACTGATTTAATCATCTACTTAATCAGAACTCCATGTGTGATATTGGCCTAGGCTTTTTTAAGAGTAATTATATCATCGGAAGTAGTTTAATCAAGCAATAAAACTGTCACTTGACGATCTTCTGTATCTCGTTGCTAAAATATTACGGTGAGCAAAATGGATGATCCTATTTGCAGTGTCCCGCATTGCTCGCAATTGATGTCATAAATGGGAATAGTCCATCGTTCCAGTACTTACACACATTCAAATAATCATTGTTTATCACGAAAATCCTTTTCAATTCAGCTGCTCCCGTATTTCCTATAGCATCTCGCCAGTGATACTGCAATGAGATCATCTACCAAATAACCACATAAGGAGGCGATCTAGTAGCTACGTCGGCACGTATGATTGAGATAGATGTTATTACTTCAGATTGCCAGAGCAGTTGAATCAGTGACGCGCCATTTGTATCTACACCTTCAGCAGCTAGCGTCTCTGTGATCGTCACTTCTATCGGGTTTATTACATGATTTGCCTCTGCGTTCATTTATGCACCTGATTAGTGACGTTTTATCCTTCAGACAAGACAAATATTCTGTATCCAGATTAAATGTGCTTAAATGACTACGGAGATCACATACGAGTATATACTGCATTTATGGATATACGAATTGTCAGACAAAAGGTGTGGGTAGCTTTCATAGTGTCTCATTATTTCATGAATCCAACCTCAAGTACATTCCAGCCGTAGAACTCTTCCATGTTTTGTTGCCCATTTTACCCACCTAACAGACATAACGAGCCGTTGAGTCGAATTCCAAAAGCACTTGATCCATACTTTTGTTATTAACCATTGCCGAATGTCTTCAATATCATGCACTTTCGGTGCAACATGCCAAACCATACAACATAGTCTAATATATTCTCGCACCCAAATACAACGAGGAGCAACATACCGATAAGTTGGAAGGTGTTTAGAGCTGCCAACCACATAATATTTGCTAATGTGGACGTTGCAATTGACTAGATATAATTAAATAGAATATAAAAATACAATAATAGTGCTTCTGCTAGAATGATTAATAATTGAAGGCTGAGATTTGTTTCTATTGACAAGACATATATTGTTTAAAAGCAGTCATTGTCATTGCAGTAGAAGAGGCCTTATCTGGGAAGGTTTTCAAAATTTCTTTGCAGTTATGTCGGATCTCCAGCACGTATTTATTTGCGTGTTGTCCTTAGCAAGCAAGATAAATTAGCATACTGCATTTTAGTCTTTCTTTGCTGTTTATGTTTAGGCCGGCTGGTCCTCAACGATGGCGACTAAGATCTCGAGCCAGTCATGAAGACTGTAGTTGTTGATACAGAGGTACACCTAGGAATATGTCCAAATCCAGTCCTGCATTTCGTATTCCTTTTATTAACTGAGATAACTAGCAGATAATAACGATACGATGTATTTCCATAATGAGAATCAAGTACATACATTATATGCCTGCCATCTGCACACGTTGTGACTAGGCAGGTTACTCCCAGCGTAGTTGTTCTAATTAGTTTCAACTAGCGTGGAGGGAGACATTGTTGTTGTCCTAGAAATGCATTATAAGCCACAGAGCGTTATTGGCTGTAATATGGTACATGGCTTTCTACCGACAAAGTGTTTCCAACTGAATCCCTCATTCTATAGATATGAACCATACGGAGAGAAGCTGGGTATAAATGCAGGATAGCATGATGGATGGTATAGCTCTTCAACTAGCATGATGACACCCAAAATGATTTTTGCGTTGGCAATGATAATGATATTCCATAAGGTTTTTCTCTTGTGAAGTGAAACGTTTCCTGCCGACGCACGCGATCGTACATTGTGAAGAGCCTCTCTTAGTAGTATTTTTTAATCGAGCGTGGAAACTCAAGATGTGACAGGATATTGTAATCTTGTGACATGTCATCAGAGGTGTGGCTTGTTTCAAGAATTTATATGGCTTCGATAACGATTGGGGTATTTCAGTGCTTCCATAGTGTCTCAAAATGCAAAATGCTAAACTAGTTTAAGAAATCTCAGCACTAATTATTGTCGTTAAATGTTTGCAATAGGCAGATATACCAATGAATTTGTTTACAAATCGGACAAAGCAGCAAAATTTTTAATACCTGGTACAAAACTTGCAGTCTAAATGGTATAGCCAAGTCAATCTGGGCTGATATTTCATCATCGGAGGCCAAACCAATAAAGAACGACATATACAGATATACAGATATAAGCAATACTTGTATATATCTCCCACTCTCTCTCTCTCTCCCTCTCTCTCTCTCTCTCTCTCTCTCTCTCTCTCTCTCTCTCTCTCTCTCTTCTATATATATATATATATATATATATATATATATATATATATATATATATATATGTGTGTGTGTGTGTGTGTGTGTGTGTGTGTGTGTGTCGAAATTCCGCCGATTATGGATATTATTTTGATATGATAGATAAATGAACATAGATACTATAGGATTCAATGATCATAGAAGGACTTTATGTTAACTTTGTGAGTGATTAGGTAACATTTACACATCAATAAATACCCAACCATGATCATTTAATCCTTATAATTCCAATTTCATCATTTCTATCGTCAAATTAACTTATTCCATCAATAATGCATTCGAATTTACGTAGCGGGTAGTTACCTTTCATTCGGCGTTTCACACCGCCCCGTAATACATAACCTGTACAGAATCACACGAAGAAATTGACTACAGCCACAGTTACGTTTATTCATAAACTTCATTTTTTACATCATAGGCAATGGTTACCGTGGTTTTTAACACATTCTGTTTACTGAAAACATTCTTGTTCAATTTTAGTCAGTCCCATCTGTTACGTCAAATGACCGTGACCTTACATAATAACAACTGATACCGACTCAACAAGTGTGCTAAATTAAATTTCAATCAAACCTGAAATCATTATGGATTTATTCAGTGAATACTTCAATTTTTTATGGAAATATGAACAAGATGATGCTATCCCTTACTATATAAGGTAACAATGAAATAAATTATATACAAGAGTAACATTTTATGTCATTCTCAGCAGCGTTAATACTTAACAAGACCCACTCGGTGATCTAGTGAGAAATGAAATGTGACTACTGTCACAGTTACGTTTATTCAGAAACTTCATACTTTACAAAATAACATAATTCTTGTTTACTTTAAGTCAGTCCTTTATGCTACGTGAGATGACAATGACCTTGCATAATAACGGACAGGGATAGAACAAGTGAGCTAAATGAAATTTACAAGCAAACCTTACATCATTAAGGAAAGTAGTCCCAGAATTTATCGAATTGTAAACAATGCCTGATCAACATCACGTTTACATCCAATAATATTACAGGAAATTCGTTTAATTCATAAAAATTGGAATTATATAGTTTTAATGAGATTTATCAAAATCTATTTGAGATTATAGACAACATATGCCGATGATTTAAAAAATTAATACAAAAAATTTTCAGGTTTAAAATACTGATTTTAACTGTGTATGCCTGACGATTCCTATTGCAGAAGAAATCATTACAAACAAATTCATTTAATTTGAAAAGCCCTACACTACTAACAAATGCTATAGACATGATGTTTACTCACCCTGGGGGCATGTTGTTTGGCATTCAGTAGTACAATACAAGTCATCAACGCAAAAATTTTGCTTGACATCAGATCCCAATCCACCTTCTGAAAAACAAAACAAGATCAAGAAAATTTTAAAAAGGAGTTAATTTCGTTTCCATCTATGACATTAAGTCACTAAATTGCAATGAATGTATTTCATTGCCATAATTATGTATCTGTCAGATAAAGAACCAACTATGATATGAACGGATAACGTTTAGCTAAATTTCATTTTCGTTGGACCAATATATTGTTTTCATCTTCATTTATATAGTCAAAGAAGGTAGAAAGAAAAAAGTATTTGTCGATACAGTTCTGCGAGAGGAATATCAGTGAGAATCAATGAATCATTGATTTGTAACGGCTCACCAGCACGTGTATGCTATTTAGCGCCATACAATCGGTTGTATTTATACACGTTTAAAAATACCAAAAGGTTTAATATCGACCAGCGATATAACAAACCAAATAGTTCAACATAAAATGGTAAGATGTTAGTAACAGTAAAATATGAAGCTTCCCAATCAACGGGAGATGTAAATGGTGCTTGTTGATGAGTACAGTTGAAAAGATGTTATTGTTTAAAATAAAGAGATGTACTTCCTTCAGGAAATCTATAATACAAGTGATATGTATAATATCTAAAAGATCTTTCATGTCATATATTTTGTAATACTTATCACGCGTAGGTTGCAGGTCGAAACACTCGCTCATAAAGTGCTTAACAGTGAAGGGTTTATTGCAAGTAACGCACTCTGGTGAATCATCACCATTTATTATGGATGTTTCTGTAAAGAGGAGTCCGTTCTCCCAGGTTTGGTGTGATGGCGTAAAGTTTGTTATTCACTGCATCAGTACATGATGCCTTCCACTTCTGGCGTAGGTACTTTTTGATCAATATAAATTCCAGTGTGGTTTCTAAATTTGGTGAGGAGTTCATGATAAGAGTTCTGGAAGATGGAAATGTTTGTCTCACATTTTTTTCCATTGTGTAACGTAAAATGTACTTTGGGTGTTTAAGGAGCCAAGGTAGTGTTTCCGAGACAAATGTTTTCTGAACTTTAGCGAGATTAATTTTAATATTGTCAAGGCTGGATGATATTCTGATGCCAAATGAAGAAATGACATTTGGTTTCTTTTCGTATAAGGTTTTGTATTTTGGTTGAAAAACAGCCGAAAAAGCAGGGTTAAGAGAATTTGATCTTAACGTAAGAGCATATTGTGCAGAAAGCATTTCTATCTGATGCGATAAAGGCGGCTCATTCGCTTCCGCGAGAAGGCTTTCACGTGGAGATGTCTTAAATGCTACCATAGCGAGTCTTATTCCCTGATGATGAATTGGGTCAAGCATTTTCAAATATGACATCCTAGCCGAACCATAAACAACCCATCCATAGTCTAGTTTGGAGCGGATAAATGTTCTATATAAATTGAGGATGAATTTGTTATCAGCACCCTAGTTAGTGTGTGCAACTACTTTGAGTAGATCAGCACCCTAGTTAGTGTGTGCAACTACTTTGAGTAGATCTAAAGCTTTCAAACATTTAGCTTTCAAATTTTTGATGTGTGGGATAAAAGACAACAACAGGAATAAATGTTCCGTCCAGCGTGAGTTTGGGGACTTTTAATATGTCGTAGCAACTGACAGAAATGCACGCATACTATTTTGAAATTCGAAACCGTTAGTAATAATCCAATTTTGGATCTTGTTGATATTTTGTTGCAGTTGCCTTTCAATCAATTGTATGCATGTGCTTTGATCGATAACAAATTAAAAAGTCATCTACGTATAATACGCAATCCACACCGGGAGCTAAACACTTGGTGATGCTATTGATTTTGATATTAAATAGCGTCACAGATAAAATACTTCCCTGGGGCACATCCGTTTCTTGCTGGTGTATATCTGATAGTGTAGATCCCACTCGTACTTTCAATTCTCTGTCTAAATAATAATTTGATATGAAATAGGGCAGACGGCCTTTTAGACCCAGATCGTGCAGGTCATTTAGTATCCTGTACTTCCATGTTGTGTCATAGACCTTTTCTAAATCAAAGAAGACTGCTACTAAATGTTCCTTTTTGATACATGCATCGCGAATAAATGTTGCCAGTCTAACCAGATGATCTTTGGTACTACGACCAGAACGGAAGCTACTTTGGAAAGGAGATATTACATTGTTACTATCCAAGTACCATAAAAGCCGAGAATTAATCATTCGTTCCATTCTTTGCACACAGCTTGTCAGTGCAATTGACCAATACCTAAGAGGATATTCGATATCTTTACCTGGTTTGGTTATTGGTATTACTGTTGCTTCTTTCAAACTCTTAGGTACATTACCAGCAATCCATAAATCATTAAACAATTTCAAAAGAGATGTTAGTGTTGATTCTGGGAGGTGTTTCAAGAACTGGTAATGTACTTCATCAGGCTCAGAGGATGTCATGGGCTTTATTGAAAGCCTCCTTAAGCTCCAATAGTGAAAACAGCTGGTTATAGCTTTAAGAGTTGTTGGATGTGAATTTTAAATGTGATTTTTTTTTAGTTTTTAATCTTTGAAAGGCTTCTGAATAATTAGATGATGAGGAGTGTTTTGAGAAACTGTCTGCAATAATATTTGCTATGTCACGTTTAGAACTAAAATTGTTATTGTTTGTTTACAGGTGTCGGAGTGTTTTTTCTCTTTCCATTTATTTTTCAAATAGCATCCCAAACGTTTTTAATTAAGGAATGATAGTTTAAAGAAGAAATATATTTCTTCCATGATGAACGTTTACATTCTTTGATTGTGCGTCGATTTTTATCCAGGGTAATACAATATTTGTTTACATTTTCGGGCGTTGGACGATTGTTGATTTGTCTTAATGCTTCTCGGCGTTGTCTAATGGCTTCTTTGCATTCCTTGCTTACCCCAGGTTATTCCTGTTCGGTGAGGACTTTGGAATAGATTCCTCTGCAATCGCAATTAGAATTGAAGTGAAATGCTGTATGGGATTAACAGTGTTGAATACTGTATCATTATTTAGTCTAGTTTGTCATAGTGTTTCAAACGTAGCCCAGTCGGCCTATTATATATTTATTCCCTTGCGGAATTGCGACATCAATTTTAGAATTATTTACAAGGTTGATTGGAACGTGATCACTTCGCTACTGTGCAGGTCATCAGCGACCTTCCATTCATAGTCCAAAAGCAACGAGGAAGAGCAAATTGTTAAAACTATCCACGTGTATATACCCGATCCTAGGTGTAAATATGTCTGTGAGTTAGTGTTATATAGACACAGATCTTGTCTAGAAATTAAATCTTCTACTTTGTGGCCTGTGTCGTTTATGTGCGTTGATCTTCATAGAAAGCTATGGGCGTTAAAATCCCCGAGTAAAACGAACGGCTCGGGGAGTTGTTGAACAAGATTGTCTAATTTGTTTGCTACTAGGTTGGAGTTTGGAGGTAAGTAAATAGAGCAAAAGGTAGTTACTCGATGTAGAGTGACGATTACAGCAATGGCTTGTAAATTTGTATTTAACGGGATGACTCTGTTAGGGGCTCAAATCTTCACAACGAAAGAGACTCATCCTGAGGCCCTGTCAGCGTTTTGAAAGTACGTGTTAAACAGGGAAAAGATTTTAAATTGAATGTTATCTGTCTCTTTCAGGAATGTTTCCTGTAAACATAATACTGCAGGATCGTGTTCGTTTAAAAGCAGAAGAATATCATTGTAGTTAGTTTTAAGTTCTCGACAGTTCCATTGTATGATGGTGTTCTTCATTATAGTTAAGATGGAGATTCTGGAACTAGGCTCAACCATTTGTGGGGGACATATGTGTTGTTATTTGTTTGTAGGAAGTACGGGAGAGTATTTGTTTTTAGTAGATTTGGAGCAACATTGAGTACATGGAGCAGTTTCTTCTGTAAAGATTAATGGGATCATTTGACTCCTTTTGCTGCTTAATTGTATGTGATTTATGTTCATTGTTTGGTGATTTCGGTGGTGGGAATGTCAGTGAGAATCGCGTGTCTCTAAAGCATTAAAGAAGTTTGATTTTATTTGATATTTTAAGGCAAAAAACATGTAGTGTGTAGTTGATCTGAAGTAGGTGCCTTGCTCAAAGACCCATCACAGTACTAGAAATGGACTCAATTAATTGTTGGAATCGTACCCGAATACTTAACGTTGCAGATCTGACATTCTAATCAGAGAGCTAACGCGGCTCATTATTTCATGATTTGCCAACCAGAACGTTCATTTTAGCTCACGGGACCATTATCCAACCGCAAACCATTAGGGACAACTTAACAATGAAGCAGGGGACATGCCTGTTCTCTGAATTTGATGGTAATAAACATTGGAACTTCCAGGTTGGAATAGCTTGCAATAATAGAGACCTTAGTTGAACATATGCTCTATCATATTAAATGTCGATAAACATACTAACAAAGAAAAGTGAGCGACAAATGTTTCCTTAGTAAATTAATATATGTTCGAAACGAACATTGACTATATGCGTGACTAAAGGTGCCACTATATTTCATACAATATGAAAACTCTTTTCTCATTCCCTACCCATCTGATAGGTATTTGAACATGTATATATTAGGCAAAATGTGAAGATAGCGTAGTGCAAATGCTGCTCCGCCAATCCAACCACACGCGTACGTACACACAACCCTTTGATTAATAACCTTCTTCCAGAAAAAGGTGAGAATATGTTATTTCTCATACGTTCAATTATGCAAGAACAAATACGTGTATATCTTCTATGCATTTTCTTTTCTCAAACGTTTGCAAAATACGACCAGCAGGGCGGTACGATTGTAAACCGCACACTATACGAAACGTCTACCAAAAAAAATATTACAATGGAAAAACGAGTATTTGTTTCTTTGTTTGATAAGGATTTTTAACGTAGCTTTAACAATTGCTCAGTCATATCGCTATGATGTCTGCAGTGAGGCAGTTTATAGTGATGTCTAGTAATGGGGCATCATGCAGCAGACATCTAGCATGATGTCCCACCCAGTCACATTATCCTGACACCAGGCCGACCAGTCCTAACACTAACCTCTTAATTCTGAGCGCCAAACGAGGCAGCTGTTAGTACCAATTTTGTAAGTTTTGGTATGACTCGAACGGAGATCGAAACCACGACATCCCGCTTCCGCGGTGGACGCTCTAACCGCTAGGCTACCGGAGCGGATAAAAAATAAAAGATTGCATACATGACGTCTACCATGACTCCTAAGAAGAGCAACACTGTTAGACAGTGGAAAAGGCATACTTTGAAATTATAATAGCACTGTCAGGCCGGTTGCGTTCTCTATGTGGCTACTACATGTATAACCGATGCAATATCATATCCATCAATTATGTTTGATGAACATTTATAACTGCGAAACATACCGCAGAAATTCTTCTCTTTATAAGTACATTGCACTCTTGAATGTTTTTACTGTGCCTGTGTCTAATGTCAGGGGGCAATTTGTTACACACTTCTGGGCCCTGATACGTAAAAAACGTTGTACGTATGACTTCGTGTCATAGTGGGAATAATGAGTGAATGATCGTCAGAAGAGGAGCGCAAGTATCGTGTTGATGTGTATATACTTGTGAGGCCCGATGGGTATGTTGGACTGGAGCACGTAAGTAGCACAGATAACACATTTTGGGTTTTATGCTGGATCGAATGGATAGCTAGTGTAGGGTACAGGTCAGCAGGGAGATGTTATCTGATCGTGTTCTCTAGGGATGAACCTAGCAGCTGTAATTTGGAATTTGTATGGAGTATATCTTAAAACGAGCCAGACAGAATTGAGTTACAATAGTCTTGATAGTAATAATGAACACACAATTCGTTTAGTGGCATCAACTGAAAGATATTTGCGACTGGAGCTGATGCGTTACTACTCCAATTATGCAGCCTTGCATATGTTCCTGACGTATTGGTGCAATGTGAACGTACTGTCCAGAATAACACTTAGGTTTCGTAGTGACTTTGTGAATTCAATGTTACTGTTGCTGATATTTATTGTTTGAGGTACAATATGTGAATGTGATCCAAATGACCTCTGTTCTATTATCAGTCATCTGCAGCATGTTAAATAAATATCATCCATGATCAACTTTCTGATCAAAATTTAGGCTTGATAGTTACAGGTGGATTGCTAACAACCATGTATACAGCTATGACGTTACCTAGTAATAAATGAATGCCCTATATGGTTGAAACAAACTGCTTCAACTTTCATGGCTCTTGAGACTACGTGTGATGCAAACTGTATACATAACAAAGCCGCAATCTACTCTCTGACTGAGAGGACACTCTCATTAAAAGAAGACCTCTAAGAAAAAAAAAACGTACCCGACAAAACAAAGATTTTGAAAAGCTTCTTGTCCCTTAAAATTTAATAAAAGTGGGTCTGGATGACTTACCCAAGAATAATATCGAACCCTTCAATACGAATGGTTCAGAATTCGTTATAATACAATCGGAGTGGGGTTTATAGGACCCAAAGAAATGTATTGTTTTCAATACATAACCGAGATTTTGACCTCTTAGAATAAGAGCAAATTGAATAGGTCTGTCTTGATTCTGATTCCTATTTTTCAATTTGTAGCAATTCGGAACAATGTTTCTTTTTCTTGCAATAGGTACAGGGAGGAAGATACATGGCTTTATAATCAATATTCTCTTTTATTTTTAAAAGTTTTGGCAGTTTGAGTTTTAGAATGGCGTGTATTAGGCTGAATTACTATTCTTATGAGTAGAAATCTTATTTACAAAAGAAACTTTATGAGTTAAAGAGTACTCATTCAAGGCAGGAGTAGCATTATTCAAGGTTTCGATTTGTGCTCGTCAAGAATCGTCTTTAAGTTACCCTGAACACAGCTTTTGAACTCTTGAAACAATACCAGTTGTTTGTGACTTTCATAATCGTTTTCTTCAATTTTCCTTGACTAAGCACCATCTCTCAAATATCTGATCTTCTTTTCGAGCAAATTCAAAACGAAATTGTCCAGTTTATTTTTTTATAGTTTCTTAATGGTTGCCAATGAGCTTCGGGGACTAACTCATAACCACTTAAGATATATTATTTGATGAACCTACAGTGAGTGCTACCTATCACTAGCCTTAACAGTGGGTAAGCTTTGTAATAATTGAGTCCAAAGCTCCTTGGCTCTTTAAAATTTTCAGCAACGTTTTCAAAACGACTAAAATATTAGTCTACTTCTTTTCCCTGACAGGGGGCACTAACCTAATGTAATTTACGAAATCAAAGCATAAATGTGGATTTGACGAATGAATGTGCTTTTCAGTTACCATTGGTATTACCTCTCTTCCGTTTCTCTTTGCATTTGTGACTCTCTCCTTTTTCTCCAATTGTAAATTCATTTGTACATTTTCTAACTGTATTTTTTATTTTGTCTATATTTATAATCCTTATCTAACTGCATTTGCATTTGCTTATCTACTTTATCTAACCGCATTTGCATTGATTGATTTTTTTCATGTAACTGCGTTTGCATTTGTCTTTCTTTCTTTTTTCTGACGCTCAAGCTTCGCTAACTCCAACTCCAGTTTGTATTTAAATTTTGATTCTTTCACTTTTCGATCAGACGTTGATACAGACTTACTGATCCAAACAAAACATCTTTATCCAAACGATTATTTTACATCAAGTATTGAGCAAAATCATTCCAGACTTCATGTTTCATTAAGGAAGCCTTCGCTTCGTGAAGATTGTATTTTCTAGCAAGTTAAATTAATTCATGTTTCGGAGAGAAAATAAACTAATTGTTCCTAGGTAAAATGTGCAAAAATAGTTTTCTTATAATGACATTTTAGAAACAACATATCTTCCACATTGGAGAATGTTTTTATAAATAAAAGTAATTCAAAGTTTTAAAATAAAGGTTTCATGAAATACTTAAGTCAAAATTCAAATCTAGCAGATGATTTCCATTTCGTTTTTACGTGTTTAGGCCCTAAAAAACTGTAAAACAGAAAATGTGAAATCAACAAGATTTTTAACGTTTAACAAATAATATTTGTCCTGGATTTTTTTAGCAGGTATAAGAATTAAATCCACAAACGATCCAAGAATAATCCACGAATTAAATTACAAAAGTCCATGTAAGGAAATGTTCTAATATATTCATGTTCGAGTCATCTTGGAAAATTCAAAATGGAAGACACTGACGTATGTTTTAGTTGTTTTTGTGCTTATCGACAGTTCCTTGTAGAAACACAACACTTAACACACTGGTGTTGGAAATTCGAATAACAATTAAATAAAATGTATTCGTCCAAGAATTATGTTTGAGTACATCAAATATTTCCCGAGATAAGAATTAATCCTTTAAAATCCAGATTAAATGAATGAAAGTTAACATGGAACCACAAACTGGCTACAACAAAAGAAAATGACTTAACGTCATTTGTAAAACACCAAAACTGAGACTAATTCACTAAAACAAAGATTGTTTCGTATTCTAATACAAAGTTTCGAGAAACATCTACATTTTCGAAAACAGGAGTCACGTGTTCGTTTATATCACCTTCCCCTAAAATGACCCTGACAAAAACCAATCATAATCTTCAAGAATAAGAAAATGTTTACATCCTAATTCACTAGTACCATCTTTACTTTGAGAACAACTAATCATTTCAGATACAAGTAAGACCTTCTTACCTGGGTGATAATAACCCAGAAACAAAATCAGTATATGGGTGAATATTACGTTTTTCCAAAAGAAAAATTCGGTCAACCGATTTTCTCAAAAGAATCATCTCTAGTGAATATATGCATATTACAATATGATGTAATGAAAATGAAAAATATATTTAAAACTGACAAACAATTAAATTTTTAAAAAAAATATATATATTAAAAAATCAAATATGGGTAACATAAGAAAACATAATTATGATATATATATATATATATATATATATATATATATATATATATATATATATATATATATATATATATATATATATATATATATATATATATATATATATATAATATGAATAGTGTTCGCTGTAGCACTTTCGTTTGAATTGCGTGTAAGTGTGGTTAGGATTTTAAACGTCGCTTTAACAACTTGTCAGTCATTTCGCTACGATGTCTGCAGTGAGGCAGCTTATAGTATTATCTAGCACTGGGGCATCATGCAGCAGACATGTAGCATGATGTCCCACCCAGTCACATTATCCTGACACGAACAGCTTAATGCGGAGCGCCAAGTACCATTTTTGTAAGTCTTTGGTATGACTCAGCCAGGGATCGGAACCGCTACCTCCCTCGCTTGCGTAGGACGCTCAAACCACTAAGCTAAAGTGATCGTTTGAAAAAAGAGAGAATATGTTATAAGAAGTCTTAGATACGTTAATTATAATTGTATCGAATAGAAAGGAATTAATGTCATAATCAGGTCATCTACAGAGGGCACATTGTATGTTCATACGTTGAGTAGGTGGGTTGCTTTGTTTTATTTTTAGTTTGGATTTGTGTTCTTTTTTTGGGTTGTTTTTATTTTATTTCTGTTTTTTGCAATATTTATAAACAAAACTCTTCGGACAAAGGAATATACCGGCATAGAGACAGACGGAGAGAAATTACCACATCATGAAACCCCTGTTACACATACCAGAAAGCATAAATGTATTATTCATTGTACAACGCATTACATAAGTCTGGAATAAGGGATATTAATAGCATGTGAGCGACATAGAAAGAGAATGAAATATGCAGATACATATATTATGGTTCAACTGCCTGTGAAGATGTATGTATGCATGCATGTACGCACTCATGTATGTATGTATGTATGTATGTATGTATGTATGTATGTATGTATGTATGTATGTATGTATGTATGTAAAACAATCACTATGATTTACCTACCACAGCGCACTCCGACATCTTCATCATGGACACAATCGATATTAGTCCCGGAACTATGAGAACAGTTGTAAATAGCGCTTTCATTTCCAGAACAGTCGACGTTATCCAGAATAATTGGTATGTTCACATTACATCCAAAAGCAGTACAGTACAATGCCGTTCCACGTCTGGAGAAATAAAATCAAAATTACAAATTAATACATTGGTCAATATAAAATATTCCGCTTAAATTCCAGTCTCCAGCAAAATGAGTGGCTGAAATGAATATTGTACCCAACCATCCAAAACACAGACTTAACTATAAGACTTTTATTTGGTAAAATTGGGACCTTAAAATGACAGACTTAAATGATTTATATCTTTTATTAATTCTCAAAATGAGTGCATGATTTATGAATGATACAGTATTGATTTCAAATTATAAGGGTATTCAAAAGACGAAAGACTCCACAGAAGAGTATGAATAATGTCGTAGATTACATTTATCAATGCAAGTGATCTTACATCAATGCAGAGATTTACAGTTCAATGCACTGTGCACGTTTTAGAAATTCCTTAATTGATATATACCCAACCGATATATATATATATATATATATATATATATATATATATATATATATATATATATATATATATATATATATAATGTGTGTGTGCGAGCGTTTTTATTTATTAAAAATAAAGAGTACTGCATGATTTAATCCTGAAAAATGAAATTGTATTATATGTAAGTGTTTTATCAACATAAAAACATGAAGCTTAAAGAATGGCTTGGAAAGAGATGGTTTGAACATTTATAAATTAAATAAATATAGTAATAATATGGACCAATATAGCATCAAGGTGAAATTGACATTACTGCAGACATCTAACAAAATGAAGGAGTAAAGCACCATAAGAATTTAGCAGTAGTCCATAGGTTTAACATTATGGACATTATGGTACCAAGGCGAACGGTAATGTGAAAGCTCTACCGACTAACCAATGCACCGTTTAGCTTACCAGCACCCACTCATCTTACTACCATTACCTACACCTGCAAACTGTGAAACATAATTTGGTACAGAACACACTTTATTGATCCATACAGTTTTCCTAACCAGCATCTTCAACTACAGTATTTGCAATGACTCAAACAAAGAGCAGGATGCAAAAGGAAATAGAGGTTAACTAGCTATGAACAGACCTAAATTCCCTGAATCTCTTATAACTTCCCTCCCACCTCGTATACACAGAACAAAAAGGCTTCTTCAATACCATAATCCTCCCTTAAACCCAAAAGTGAATTATAGGGAGAGAACTCGTTAAGAATATTAACACACAATCATACTAAATGTGCTATTTACGATAACAATGGACAGGAAGATTACAAAATTCAAGACATTCGGTCCCTAGCAAACAAACACACACACACACACACACACACGATACATATCCGGTAATTCAAAAGAGCTTTGCATGTGAGGTATATTGTAACCATTTAGTAATTTACTAGATCTTTTAAGGTGTCCTTGACTTCCTCCCACGGAATGTTGTGTTACCCTGACTGTACGAGTTGTGACATGAAGAGATTAACAATGTATTATCAAAACAGTCTCTCTTGCTATAATATAACAGTCTTTAGTTAGCATTTAATTGGCATTCCAATACAAACTAGTATTCAGTTCATGGTAATAATGATGCAAAATTAAGGGAAAATGTACTTATATTCCCATTCGGAAAATTTCACATTGCAACTGTAGCACAGCATTTTTCTACTTGTGTCAAAAAGGACCCATACAGATTTTGTAAACGATTAGGAATCGGTTCTTCCAGATATATGAGACAGTTCCATTCAACACCAGTAATCGAATGGAAAATAACAAGTAGAGAGACTGAGTCATCGGAATTGTTGATGTGACTTTCATATGTGATACCTTAAAAGTTTGTAGTATTCAGATTACAATATACCATATACAGACAGGTATACAGACTATATCCCTTTCTACAGTGGCATTAAATCATGCTGCATTACGTTTGTCTATGGACACATCATTAATCTGGTCGCACTGCGTAGAATGGCACTCGACGTTATCGACCGTTGCGTGAATGGACCGATTGCACTGTTTTGATGTGAGCCTATGCTTTGTTCTATGAATGTCTTTTATCATAGGTGTCGACCACATTTTGTTTTGTTCTAAGTTTCTTAAAATGTATATACACTATTTCTTTTTGTTGACAGATGATACCAGTAAGGTAACAAGTTGTGATCTGGAAATTGAACCCGTTTCACGTAGTTGAAATGATATATAAACTTCAAGGTTCTGTGTATAGTATGATGATAAGACAAACCATAAGTCTTGTTAAGGTCGGATGTGGTAAAAAAAAACGTTTTGATATTGACCTGTTATATGTATTTCAAGTGATCCGTAAACTTCTGGGAATTTAAATTTGTAATCTGATGTTTGACAACCGGAAGCATAGCGTACTGGTAAATATGTACGACGTAGATGTATTCTGTCAAAATACGTTCGTGTCCGATAGCAAGTCGAACATTTTTGCACACCCAAGTATACAAGAAGTATACAGTGACATATTTGATTTGCTCACCTTGAGATTCTTCAACTACATTTGACAAAGTTAAAAACAAACGCTCGTTTGGATTCAAAGGATCGATGTCTTCTTATAGCAGTCGTCAAAGATGCGTCGAATTTCGGTATCGTAGTAATGTTACAATATTTCCACCACTTGGTATCCTTGACTTTCCAAAATATGGCCGTCTTTGGTAAATCTTGTCTTATGAAATATCCAAGTAGAACCACGGTTAGTATGTTTGAGGTATCAGTGAATATATGTTGGGCATAAAAGTAATAATGAATTTCGAAATTCGTGCAATATCTGTGGCATTTCTAAAGCTAAGTCAATCACAATATATGTAACCGTCCTTTTGTATCTGCAATGTATAGCATGCTGTATTGAGGTGCGTTACACACAGAAAAGGTAATACAAGTAAAACTTTATATGAATTCAACGGCGGGCGGACTGGAATAATCGAAGTGGTATGATAGCTACCTTGTAAATGTCTTTTAGGACGTTGATCAACAAGCTTTGGCAGAGCCAGAAACTACAATGACCAAAGCCCATCTGAGACATAATTATTAAATCTTCACAGCTTCTATGGAAAATGTATACACTGAACTGAGAATAATTCAAAATCTATTTTTGAATAGCACAAGGGTTTGAAATGTTGGATTTAGAGAACACTACAGACTACAGTGATGAACTAAACGTTCAAAGCTACCACGTTAAGCAACATTAACCTTAGGGATGTGATGTCCTCTCTCTTCAAAAGTCAACGCCAAGAATGACAACATGTAAATGATGGTCTCGTTTCTTGTTATGATGTTTTGACCCGAACAATTCCTCGGTTTTGATGACAAATTTCTGAATATAACATTGATAATATTACTCGGTGACTTGGTCAAATATACCAGATCGTTTGTCCATGTACACTCGTGAGTTTCTTAAAATTGTTACAAGAATACTATCAAAAGCGATCAATTTGCATGCACGTTTTTGCTGTTGACGTTGTTTCGTGCGATGAAGCTCGTAACATGCTTGACTGCCAAATATAAAGAATATATAATCATGTCTGGACTTTAAGGAACAAAACATCTGCTACCTAAAGATAGAAGAGATCACTCGTCACAATAAATACGTTGCTCTCGATTTGTTAATACTTTTTCAGATCATTCATAATAGTAATTTTATTCAACATTGTTACTTGCTTAGGCTCGAATAAGCAGCAACACAGAAAGAGTGAAAACTAACAAGTTTGTAAAACTTTAACAATGAATTTATGAAGTACAATTATTTTCATAAAGTAAATAAACTTACGGTTTTAGAGAATCAAATCCAACATTAATCCAATATAGAATTCACAAAATAATCCACTAATGGAATTGCAAAAGTCCTGATCAATAAATGTTCTAATAGTTCCAGGTTCGAATTTTGACGATGTAATCCAAAATGGCTGACGATGTCACGTGATGCAGTTCTTGTTTAATAATCATCCAAATGAAATTATGAACACAGGTTCTTTTCCAAATAATTCCTCTTGCTACAACGAATTGACACAATTTACAATATAACTCAAAACACAACTATTAACTTCAAAGCCCAGATTCTACTAATGTTAGCTTCCAAAACACAGCTATATATATGTAATTCCCTCGTAAACAAAAAGGAATCATGTGATTCTGGAAGGTCATAGAAAGAAGCTACCTTCACAAAGTCACGTACTAATAGAATAATCCAGAAGAAAAACCATCCCCAATAACTAAAAATATAAAGATGTCCTTGAAATTAACCAATTGTTTTAAAGGCCTGTTTATCAATCTGAATCAAGGTCAGATAATGAGGTAATGAGGTCAACATCTGGTTTCCAACCGTAAAGTACATAGGTCATAGAGACTTTCTAGAATAATCTCCCAATTTATGAATTTAAAACCCAATATGAAAAATTTGGATCTGACAATAAAAAAATAAATAAATTAAATCAAATATACGTAACCACATACATTTTGATACTATTAATGGCATAACAATATATTTTCTCTCAGTAAAATGACACGTTCAGTGCAAGAGATCTCTGCAAGCTGCTTAATGATTAACTTTAACTGTTTAACGCGAAGATAACATATCTTGATTTTTCTGCATCGTATGAACTTATCCTAAAGTCTGTCTATATATCCCCGTGTGGATATATATTTCGAAAAGAATTATCTGTCAATACACTGTTTAGCTTAGACGTTTCGTAATCGCTTCAATAAAGGTTTTCTTTGCATGAGCTTTAGCCAGCGCGATGGCAAAGGCTGAACGCATTTAATCTTAGTAATCATTAATCTAGACGATACATCGTGTTAGTAGAGTTAATCCGCCTATAAAACTTTGCGTTTTTCGCTATCTGAATGAGATGAAACCTTTCTCAAATAAACGAGGGCTTTCCTATCGTTAATGCCAAAAGCATCATTGTACTGTTGAACTTGCTAAATTCTGTCCACGATTTTGGAAGCGATTAATTTCACAGCTGTACTAAATTGGATCCAAACAGTAGATTAGTAACTGATTATAAGTGATCAAAAGTAGCAACGAGGTTGTTCTTTAGCTTGAAACTGTCATTTCCGTTCTACCAAGCACTAATAGGTGAATACTAAAGGAAGATGCATTCTCTGCCAGGCGTTAGATCTGAACGTCAACGCTAATGCAAGTAAATGCAAGTGTGATTTGACTAAGTACACACACTAGTTCTCTCTCTCTCTCTCTCTCTCTCTCTCTCTCTCTCTCTCTCTCTCTCTCTCTCTCTCTCTCTCTCTCTCTCTCTCGTTTCTCTCAAATCACAAATACAGGATAGAATTTACAACATCGGACAATAAAGCTGGTGTCATTAATTATATAGTGGTATTAATCGATTGCAAAGAAATCAAGTTGCGTCTGAAAAATGTGGATGTTGCCTTGCTCGCCCTTGTGAGAAATACTCTCACACAGCGGATATATTGATGATGCGTTCACAGGACACAACAGACCACACTGACGATTATATGTTTAACACCCTGGCGGTGCCACTGGAGTAGGAATGTAAAAACAATGCATAGAGAGGCATCAACACCAATGACATATTGACGATGCGGACATCACTGGTCGAAACAAATGACAATTTGTCTAGTCCCATACTGTTAATAGACATCTTCAGATTTTGTACCGATGTACTAAGTAAACGTTTCTGCGCTATTTACACTATCGCGCCACAATGGTGACATAGAACAGTCTTCGTAACTACATCCATTGGTGCATAACCACATACACCCAGCAAAAATAAGTAAATGGTCTACATTAGCGATAAATTACACCACAGTGGACAATAAAGCTATCAACACTTATGTAATTACATTAATCGACACTGCCACTATCCCATCGACTGCAAAGAAACCAAGTTCCGTTTGTAACATTTGAGTGTTGACTTGCCCGCCGTCGTGAGAACTGCTCTCACACAGCCGACACATTGATGATGCGTTCAGATGACACAACAAACCACGCCAGCGATAACATTTTTAACCCCTGGGAGGTGCCACTGGAGCGTGAATGCAAAACAAAAGTAATGAGAGGCATCAACCCTAATCGCATATTCACGATGCAGTAATCACTGGTCGAAAAGCTTGGGAAATTGTCCTGTCCCATAATATTGATAGACATCTTCGGTTTTTGTACCGTAAAACTACAAGTCAGTTTCGGCGCTATGTACACTATCGCGTTACAATGATGGTAGAAACCAGTCTGCTTAACTACATGTATAACCACATACACCCAGCAATAATGAATAAATGGTCCGTTGCATGCTAAATGAGTGACCCACAGGGTATCACCGTAAAATGCCCATATTCGTTTCCTTTCAAAACGCAACGTGGCTAAACACCCAAGAACGTAGCATAAAGGTAATTGATAAGACTGGTGTAAATGAACTCAGCATGCGTATCAAAAGCCACTTGCTGCAGGCGTAGGAAATCCATCTAGACTTGATCAACAACCACGTGGCCGGTGCTTTCCTCCGAATGCTGGGCTACAGGGGACGCAACCAGAATGTAATATATGGCCTCCAGATAAGCCACCGACACTTTACTGTACTCTCCCCAATTAACTACTTCCACACGGAATATCTCGACTTATTTATACTGTATATTACGGATATGTACTTCAAAACCCGTATTCCAACGAGCAGTGCTTTTAAATGCAGGTCTATTGCTGGCATACTGGCAGCATTACAGTGGTTTCCATCAACGGAACGTTGATCCAAGGTGGTGTGCCTATTGCGCATTACATATTTTGACCGAAAGAATATCCAGCTGAGTGTGTGACGCAGGATGTCAAAAAACTGACGACTATTCCAACGTATCAAACTATACGAGGCTGATACAGCCAGACTCGTAACATCTACCCTGTGTTTACTCTGGCCTATCGCACTGATGACTTATTCACTGACAAAACACAACCGCTTATCACAATGGCAGCTTTGAATATTACATAATATTGTATAATAAAATATGCATATATTATTCTCACAAGCTTTCACGAACGTGGAGCACCAGTGATATTAAGATAAAATGCAGCCATTTAGCTTAATGTGAACACAAGCCATACCGATATGGATGCTGTCAATTCATGTTTATGCGCCGCACCTGTTGATATCATCGGGAATTCAAACAAAGCGAACCTCAGAGTTTAGTAACGGACGCAGACCAACATGACCAGAACATGTTCTCTGATGCAACCAGGGATTCTACCAACTCAGGTCTGAAGTTTTGTGATATCCAAACCAAATGGTGTTGAGACCAATCATGTTATAGCGTCCAACTTTAAGTGTAAACTAAAAAACTGTGGAATGACCGTTGAACACATAAATATTTATTATATTAAAGATAATGGATTATTGAACACCTTTAACAATTGGTGGTACCATGAGCTGAGGGCAGGTGTTGAACAACAGCTTAACGATACGTACAAACAACAAAACATCACAGTCGTACACTTTTTAAAGACCACTGTTGACATGTCGGTCAGCGGGACTACTTCGCTAAATGAATTATATTTAATATCGATAGGTTTCAAATCCATGATGGCTTTACAATCAGCAAAAATAATTATGTTAAAAATGTTGGAGGTACCACACTGTTAATTATTTAAAAATTCGTCTAGAAGTATTTCAATCTGTATAGACGAAACTACACTGGAACAAAAATACTCCAATGATCAATTAACCTACAGCATATCATCCGAAAATGTTGATGGTTTTAGTCTATAGAGAGACTAGCTCTCGGATACTCAATTGGATGTGTATCTGACCGATTGAATATGGATGTCAACTCCACATAGAATATACATTAAAATTCAAGATGTACATAAATGTAACAAAATTATTGACACAAGAATCAAAGAATTGCGAAAAAACAGATCAGTTTTAAAAGCAAATTGAAATAGTATACTCAGCATATATTCATGATTCATGGTTAATCAAGATTATTAATACAAGCTATTAAGAAATTATAGAAGTTGTATCAATTGACCACGATACAAACTATGAACGTCATATTAGAAAATTACTGAAACATCAATATAACAATGATAACATTATTTAATTATAGATTTCCGTTGATTCAGCTTTGTTGACAAAATGCGAACAAAACTAGAATATGAGAATACTAACAAGAGAGAAATGGATGATACATCATTTTATAAGTTGAATAATTTAGAATAAAATTAATTTATCAACATTTCGCAATGTTAATTTGATGATTATAGTAATATTTGAATATCTATCGTTTGAATAAATATTTAACTCTTTATAGTTCTGTTCTGAATGATGAATTATCAGAAATTATAGAAGGTTAACAAGTTAATATAATAGAGATCTTCCTGACACCAAATGACGCAATAGATGATGTCGTTAGTTCAAATAGACAACATAAATAATGTTCTATAACTAAGAATAAATACAATCGAGACAGGTTCTTAAAACAATTAATATTCAAAACCATGCAGATATTAATGACTAATAGTAAGAAATGAAACATATGTGTATATATCTTTGTAACATATTATTTATTATTAACACAGAAATAATATATATATGATTATATTGCAAGTTATTTCAAATGAAAATAATAGGATAGAAAACTGGGTGCAAAGAGACGGTATGACATTGTTAGAATAATTAAATATTTAACGAAATATTTGTAAGCAAGGAAAATGAAGAAAGGAACAAGGTATAACATAACAAAGAAAACAGAATGTGATGAATATTATACCAATTCCTATAATCGAAAGATTTGTCAATTTGTTGTTTTTACAACTGTTAATTATTGCTTGCGAATATACACTCATATATTTTGTTTCCTTTAAGTACTGATGGTAACAGTAATTTGCCATTTTTATAATAACGATAATTGACAGTTTCAGCAATAATGATATTTGCGATTAGCAGTAACTTGAAATATTAACATAACTCGTGTTTGTCACACTGATTGGTATGTATACTTAATTATCAGTTTCATAAACAGACAATAACATATTAAGCATCTAATCTGATTTCGTGAATATATATTTGCTCTTTTTTACAAAGTCATAATGGCACAAACTAATAGTTGGCTACTCCTTGTTAGCTGTTCCTGGCTAGTATTAATATTGACTATATGATATATAATAAGCATAACTAGATATGAAAGTTTTTTTAGGATTCCTGAATCAAATTTGTTACAAGAATTCCTTAAAGTTTCAAAAGTTTGTTTTAGATAGTTAACCTCTAATACCTTTTGCATCACCATTATGAGACTTTAGTAGAGAATATATTTTTCATCATGTATTGAGACTAGTAGAGAATATATGTTTCATCATTTAGCGAGACTTTAGTAGAGAATATATTTTTCATCATTTATTCAGACTTTAGTAGAGAAAATATTTGTCATCATTTATTGAGACTTTAGTAGAATATATTTTTCATCACTTGTTGAGACTTCAGTAAAGAATATATTTTTCATCACTTAATAACGTGTATTTTCTGTACAGAAGTACTGGAACAGTTTTCGTTTCTCGTATAGAGTTAGCTCATGATCATAAAATAATATCCAGATACTATATATGTTCATTTCCTACAGTTCACAAACATTTAGGTGTCAAATTATATTTGACCTTGTTCATGTAGTCCATCCGGAAATATTTATTTAACTCCCTTAATGCTAAATCTTTCCCGTGTTCATACTATTTTAGCCAGTGTTTTTAATTGCTAATTTGTCTTTTCTATTTTAGACCATATCATAATACCGAAATATTAATTTAAACTGTCTGTTCTGGTCTAAAGTTCTATCGGATTAAATTGAATAACATGTTGTATCATCACTATCTAATCTGTTCTTAGATTTGTTTTTAAATTATCTGACTTGCTGGATTGCTCTTTTCCTTTTTTAAGTATTCTATTTTTCAATTTCTAGAAACGTTCAGTTCCTGTTATGTTATATATTTCTTCGAACGCGCTTCGAGAACAAAACATATACATAGCTGTTTTTAGAAGTGTACCTACTTCTTTTATTTATTTAAATGCGTTTACTAGCATAACATATTACTTCCATTTGGTTTGTTATTATGGTCTGACCTTAAATTCAAAATTATTCATAGTGAAAGGCATTCTTATTTTACACATTGTTGCATTTATTTAGATCTACTTTCTCATATGTTCTGTAATTTGATTCCAAAAAATGTTAACATCCTCTATATGTTTATCATATTTATGATATATATTCGTAACTATTTTGTTTCCATTTTTTTTACCTCATTAAAAGGAACATTATATACAAAAACACGTAGTGATTTTAAAATAATAATAACCAATCCACACACCTGTTATACGATACAAGACAATTAATTGGAACTTTTATTAGATGTTAGTATTCGTTTTATATTTGATTCATGCAGTATAGAGGAGACCATGCATAATATCTTAGCTAACATAGCTATATAAAACCAAGAAATGAAGTATAATACTATAATCATTGCTTTCCATTCTTAAGGTCCTATTATTATTCCCTGGATGTGGTCAGATATGATAAATATATACTTCATTTTCTAATGCCAAAAAGGGTTATCTCTTTTCAAATATATTGTTTATTTGTCTGGTACTGATATATAGGAATTTTCCTGCCTCATCAATACTGATGCATATGTTGTATTCCTGAAAGTTATTGCTGCATGAGCGACACTTTACATTGGAATATTAAATGCAATGGTACTACAACAGGCAAATTAATTATGTGTGTTTGTTTGTATTCGCATAGATCTTATACAATATAATATATATGTTTTCCAGAAACAAAACTGTGTTTTAAGATTTTTCAAAATCCTTTTACACCTGAAAGTATATATCAACAGACGTCAATGTAGAAGTGATGATTAAAAAGTAAATAAAACACTTTTCCTACAGTTTTGGTGTTCTCATATTTCCATGTTTGGAATTATAACTTATAAATATTCATTCGTCTCACACTAGCTCACGTTTTTCCTCACCTAAATCCAAGCATTCTGCACACAACTGTGGCATCAGTATCACTAAACTCGTCATCGCATACAGTGCCCCAGGTGCCATTGTAGTATACCTCAACTCGCCCCTCATATTGGTCTATTCCACCAACCAGTCGAACTTGAGAACTAATACCTTCAGGAGACAAAATTAAATACGCATGCTGAGACATGTAGTGTAATTGTTCATATCTACATATATATTTAGCAGCATGTGTGCTTATTGACCTATCCAGTCTCGTTTCACATGCCAATGAATAATATGAAAGTGAAACGCATACAATACACTCATTAAATTTATCATATGTGTCGTTCTTAAGGCTACAAGGATGGATAAACATCCGAGTCTTTCTCGAAAACGGCCATCATGCATTGTACAAGCTATATCTTCATATATCAATGTCTCGTACGTTGCCACATATAAAAACATCTGACGGAAAATTTGCAATACCTAATTTTAAACTTTGGTAACTTGAAATTATATTTCAAGGGGAGAACATCAATTTTCTCAGATAATTTATCAGATATATTTGGCAATATTGAAGCATGATAGTATGGCACAGCTTTTCGATATTTTCTTACATTATAGGAATATTAAATTCAAATATATATGAAGAAATAGTACTCCCTACATTTCTTGGCACTGTATATGGCATATATTGAATTCCTCTTTCATATCCCTTATATGTTATCCGGTTTTAATATCATTCTTTATTTCATCCGAGTAAAGACTTATTGATGTATGCCAACGTAATCTGTTGAAACGAGATTTTGCCGAAAAACAACGTTTTTTAAATTGTTGATTTATCTCCTGAAATTGGAATACGATTTGATTAACTGTAATCTTTCTTTGATCTGCCATTTTAAGAAAATATCCTTTTTAAGAATATCGTTCTTATACAATGTATACTCAATTATAATATGATATAAATACATGCACTACCACTATTAACTATAACAACGCGTCTTTTGACGTACTTTAATATATGAAAAATGGTAAAGGTCGCCTGCGTTACATGGATACGGAACGTTTGAAAACATTGTACTGAGTGTCCGTTGTAACTAGATCAAATGTGTACGCTGTTCTGTGGGTATAATTTCTGGGCGAGTGAAAGAGTACGCCTTTGCAAAGAGTTCCGGTATTACGGTAAGAACGGTGCAAGAAAAATGTTGTGAGAGACTGATTTCTACTAGAAATACGTGACAAATCAGTATGTGTTAGGAGGATGGAGTTACGTTCTCTTATCCCATTGCCGGCCACAGATGCACTCGAAATATATCCAAGTTGTGACAGCTCTGGCTTCATGAGCTGCTTTATGAATACAATAACTGCATATACACGTTATTTGATACCTAGTTTGCTGGAATAGTGCACCATCGATTCCAAGATGACTTATCGAAATACGTATATCAATCATTCCTTCTTTGAGTAGTAAGAGTACATGAGTTATCACTCTTGTGACCAACTCATTGCGGTGTTTGTGCCCATTCAGAGCTTTAAGGTAGAGCCCTAAAACCTCTTAGAACGAAGAGTAAAAAGAACACAGCTTGTTTCAAAAATGTTTATATGTTTGTGAGAATCAAAGCAGGAGCCGTCATGAGCGAAATCGAACTGTTGTTGCAATAAAGAAGTTAGCTCAGGTCGCGCAATAAACTACGGTGGTTAAACGAGAGGTAGAGAGAGAAGTTAGAGGTGCATTTTTGGGGTTATACACAATGGTGTCTAATTAACATAATTTATGTCAAGCCGATGCGAACTATTCTAATTTATACAAAATGACAAGCTTGTGGCCGAAACAGCCAAACCTTCGATGAAGATTGGAGTAGCAGCTGTACCCTTTATATCATCCCCTGCATGATGGCAAGCAAATCGGAGAATGTTGAATATCTTGTATATGACTTGAACAAGAAATATGTAGATTAGGTTCATATGTTTTAAGGAACAGAAAAAAAATGTAGGTTACTTAGGATTGTGTTTTCTCCAAGGATACAACACAGAATTTGGCATGACCATGCTAACCTCTTTGCAACCAGGTTACTCAGACGAGGATAGCTACTAATGATAAAGAGGCTTTTTAAGGAGACACGTGTTTGATATGGCAACCTTGGGAGAAAATATTATGTGTCACCCTCGTAAGCTATCAATATATTGGTCATACTATTGGTATAATTTTGTCAACCACTTCTTCAAAGACCTTTTTTCTTTCAGCGAAATTGTTTGATATCGGCCGATGTGCAGACACAACATTTCTTGATGGAATGCTAACGAATGTCTTGCTTAATCAGATGAGGATATTGCAGGTCCGAGGTGGGAATAATCGATATTAGTTTTGTGGGTCATTCATCAATGCTCTTTCTGCATCCTAAAGGGTATGTGTGCAAAATATACAGTATGCGGGAATCGGTTGTATTCCCATGTAAATCTGTTTACGTCAAGTACATACACATACGAAGGTTCATAAACCTATAGTTGTTATATACCAATTAATGTTTGCTGAATTGCAGCATCTACGTTTTCATGACACATGGAATTTGGTGCAAAACTTACCATGATCTGGAAATCAAATAATATTAACCACACATAAATGCAAAGAAGCTTATAAAATTAAGGTGGCACCCATACGTAGTTTCGTGCTTATTGTGCTTAATCTTGCAAAAAAAAATGTTTTATCCTCGTCAAAACCTCCTAAAGGTAATAAACTGTGCAAACAATAAATTATTTAAAAAATTCATATAGTATAATGAACATCTAATTAGGTGATCTACATAAAGATTCATGAATGCCAGTTAACTTCATTTTTTTTGGGAAAAATGAAGAGAACATATGCTTAATTTGAATCTAAGGTATTGTTCTGTAAATGTTTCACGGACGAGATTTTGAACATGTATTTATATCATTCCTAACTGTTTCTTATCTAATGACTGGAATCCACCCTCTTTATCACGCAGCATTAGTACCTGAAATGACCCTATATATTCCTAATTTAGTTCCGTTTTTCGCACTCTAAACATACAGAACAATTGTTAAGCACTGGTGTGCGGTCACTTGCAATAAAGGTAAAAAAAAGAAAGCAAAACCTAACGTATTCCAATTAGAACAAAACAAAACAATGAAAAGTGGTCGGAAAGTTGGTCTTAGCAAACATGCTTTTGAGCGATGCTTTGCGATATTACATTGCATATATCCTCAATAACTATTACTACAATATTAGTATTATACATTATATTTTATAATTTGTTTCATCAGCTACCAATGATGCCATTATTAAAGTAACGAATTAAATTGGTTAATTTGATCGTTTTTCCTTATATAATGATTTTAGTTTGAATGTTGATGGATCCCTTAAAATGGGTTCTTGAGAATAAAGTTCCAGTGCACAGATTAATTTCATTCAGCGTTAAGAAACATTTAGAAGCTATTAAAATATAATATGAAATAAAGTTGATGTATCATTGAGATTCCAAAACGCATGTGACACATGTAAAGATGAAGTCTGCTATTCTAAGGTTAGTTCGAGTGAACTATACCTAGAGGATTTGAACGACAAATGTTTGATGAAGATAACAATTCATCATATTTTAAATAATTTAAACATAGCTGACCTAATATGGAATGAATACAAGTCTGAAATTAAACTGATATGTCACCAATTGTGATAGCGTCTTATACACGAGTTTAAAATAAACACGTAGATTATACACATGACACGACTAACTTGTAAAGAATATTTAGCTAGAATAAGTAATTGTTAAATTATATTATTACAATTTATGCAATTGTAACGTAACATTGTGTGTTGGACATAATCTTGTCCAAAATGAAGTTCATTTTAGACTTGGCAATATTATAGATTTTTCTTATTATGTAAGCAGCTAAAATATATAGGTTTATCAGTAGGTTCATTATTAATAGAAATAAACATTTATTTGGGTTTGCATAACGGTTTTGGATATTATGCGTGAATTGCCGATTCTTTGCTACACACTTTATATTATACGTTTAGCAATAGGTTTCTCATTATATATATATATATATATATATATATATATATATATATATATATATATATATATATATATATATATATATATGTGTGTGTGTGTGTGTGTGTGTGTGATTTTAGTTTGTTAATATTAGGCAACTTCTTTAAAGTTTTTTTCCCATTAGGCAATGGCTTTTATAAGAAAAGGCTAATTGTGAAGTGAGGTCAGATAGAGGATTATGTAATCTTTTCACTGAAATATTAGATCGTGCTGTAAGGTTTTGAAGCAAAATCAACGGTTATGTTCAATATTTAATTTGGACAGGAATTTATGTACACTATTTCTTCTCTGGACATACAAAAGTGCCATGATGACAGTCTTTGAAATAGATACGTGAATTTAGAAAAAAATTCAAATAAGGATTTAATTGTTGTATTGGAATATTGTGCTCCAACAATTGGTACTGTTCGTAGATCATCACAATTCGGATCACCACTGGAATATCGACACTTTCATATGCTTTAGATTTTCTCTACAGTTTAATCAGAGCATTTGTAATTATGACTCTTATCTGTAATTCTAGGATTATTCTGGAATTTAAAAAGCCATATAGTAATTTCTTCACATATTAATCTACATAAATACATTAGTAACTGAATTGTATAAAATTAGTCTCACTCTTTTCTGTTACTCATTTTTGGGACTATAGAATCGTAAGATATCATAGAGATAATACTATCATACAGAAGGTTTGAAGCCTTGTCCGAGGGTAATCGACAACACCGTCTTGCCTGCAAAAACGAGCCCTTATTCTCTCACGATTAAGAACGTAACACTAAATTTGATGCTTCTTAATCGTGTGTAGTATAAACACTCTTATTTATATTAAATATGAATTTTGCAGACTATAACAAAGCATAGAATATCAACGCGATCCATAATGCCGAAGGCAATTTCACTAATACAGAAGCGACATCACCGTCACTTTTGTTTAATGAATGTAAACGTTTCTGATCCACGTCTAGCATACATTCCGGGAGCATCTTGACTATTACGTATTTAAACTTAACTGTTATTTGCGTTTTGTGCACCATACAATATAAATACATTATTCTAGCATACATAATTGAGTGGACAATAAATGTCATCACATAAATGAAGCATCAGCGATGCATTTACCGTCAACGACTAACCAACTCAGGCGAAGTCTAAAGCATCAATATATATATATATATATATATATATATATATATATATATATATATATATACAATGGAACAGGAAATTATATGTTTCCATATTAAATTCGTGTAGTGATTATTGGTCTTCTGAATCAGGGAGAATCCAATGATTGTTGAATATGTGTTGGATATGGTACACAGGGTATCGATTGTACATAATTATCGTCAGCTTTTGATATGTTAGGATGTACTCAATGGTTTTACATTAGCGTTTTAGGCGTTCAGTAGTAAACCCACCACGAAACCTAGGTCGTGAACCACTTATTTCATTTTGCACATTCGCAGAAGCTCCTACTGTTAGTGAACTTGATTCGAGTAATGACAATCTGGTTGCCATTCCCTCTCTGAATTTGTCTACCAATTGCAGATTGATTTTGAAACATATCCAATATCATCCAATTATATGGTGAACTGAATACAAATTTGTTTGTTTATCCACATAAAAAACGTAACACATTTCTTTTTCACAAAATACTGTATGTTACCTTTGATTTATGATGCTTATTCTGATGTTATCATGATTGAATATATTCTGGAAACATTTAACTTTTCTGAAGCATACAACGTTTTAACGTTTAAGATCTATAACTTAATACATGTAATATCTTGAATATTATTTTGTAATAAAACTTGCTTTGGCTACACCTTTATTCCATCAAAATATTGACGTAAATTTACTTAGTCTTTAATACAGAGATGCGTTGATGTTATTTTAAACGCATTATTTGCATCACCTCTTTAAAAAGCTAATCTTCACAATGTGCAAAACATTGACCAAACACGCTAATTTAAAGTTACAAACATTTTAAAAGGATGCTTCGATAAGCACAATTTAAAATAAAAATAGCCAAATGTAGCATCCAATGCTCCATTTCTAACGGTAAAATAATGTTTAGCTTTGTTTCTATGACGTTTCATTACATCAATCTCACTTCGACTATTAACATATGTCCATTTCAGATAATTTTGAAGTTTGTTCTTCATGGTACTATTTATGATGTTGTTAATGGTTTATGAGGTTTTATTGTTAGCATGGTAATCGTTTACATACCATAATTGCCCCGGTAGTATTTCCCGTGCATTGCATGTAACTGTAATTACTTCGCAAAGATAAAACGTAACAATGGAATTCTTTTCTATAAGCAGAATATCAATTTCAAGAGTTTAAGTTATAACAATATTCAAACAATTATTACTGACCCCATAAGAGTAGTTAACTGGAGAAAATCGGTTCCATTAGTGACGAACTATTGCCATACTCACATGTGAGCAGTAATACATGTCACTCGTCACTTCACAAATTACTTAATTTAATTTATCTAAATACTTCGCTAGATTACGTGACGATTAGGGAAGCCTTTGAGAAATTGTATCTTTATAGGAGTCTGTACAAACTGTATTATTTAACTTTGTGGCACAGGTGTTTAAAGGTTAGAACAAACTTGTAAAATAAATGAATTTTTATTCATGATAATTTAACTATAATATCGAATGAATCATCTATTATTGTCAAGATTTCGTAACAATATATTTATTTTTGTCTTCTGTTCATTTGGGTTTCAATATCCCCGAAGTTGATTTACTTTCCCTAAAGCCAACATCAAAGATAAAGCTTACTTGGAGTCTACCATATACCATTTCATTATATGAAGAAACATAATCAGCGTTATGATCTTATCCTGTACATACAATAGCACGCAGCTCTCATATATGTACTCTTTTTCACAGTTATGCCACTTTTAAGTAACTAAAACGTAACATGTTGCGTCTTATAAAAATACGCACTACCTGAGTTACTTTGCGATGACGCCTCATCAAGAAATTGGAAAAAGATGATCAGTGTCCACGCTTTGCTGCAAATCTCCATGACTTGCAATGTCAAATACTAGCATTAGCAACTGAAATACAAATAGAACAATTAATTACATGAGGGCATATGATGCTTCCGTTTACAGAACGATCAATGATATTATCAGGCATCTGAGGATAAATGTAAAATTGACAGTTTGAATAACGAATAGACAAAGTTTCAAAGTCAACTTCGAAAACTCAGGGAATGGCCAACATCTGCAAATAATCACGAGATTTCTGACTAAACGTGCAGAGTGTGGTTTGAAGAAAATCAACAAGCCAGCATGATAAAATTAAATTACTTCTTTGATAGGAGAACTTCAGTTAACAAACATCTCTTTGGGCATATATCAGCTTTGACATGCACTCCGTGGTTAACGTAACCTTATCGATAATAATGTTTTCAGTTTTAACTGAACTGTTAACAGATAATGCGCGCAAGCTTTGGGTAGGTCACATTGTCGTACTCAATTGAGATATCTCTGATTACATAACTCTTGTGCTTGGTCACTTGGCTGATCGACATGCAGCTGCAACAAGAAGTGTGTTCTGAATGCTGTGGCGATATACATAATAGATTGGGTATCAGCGACGGTATTAATATTTCACATAAACAATATTATATATAATGCAACAAATGCAAGACATTAAGGACTAAAACAAAATATAGATTTGTAATTGTCTGTATTTTGTGTCTAGTAGAAGTAAAATTTGCTGCTGTTGTATTTGAGTTTTTTTTGTTGTACTTTTTTACTTTTCGAACATTACAAACTTGTGTTTTCTTCTGATAAAATGTCTCGATACGATGTTTTGCTTATGCGTCCTTAGCTGCATTTTAGTTCTTGCGGTCGACTCTTTCCTGCAGACAATCAGAGTAACAATTAGTTTATTAAGACTCATCTGAACACTAGAAGGATAGAAAATGCGAAGATGGACTTATTTTCTAAGCCATGTGAGTCTAGACTAGCAAAACATTTCGTTCATAACAGTGCGCTATTATCTTGTCTTTAATATCCAAAACATCATTCCTTCTCCCCAGTGTGCTAAAGATATATATGGCATAATACATGTCAGCTACTTCGTATATATTTAGAAAGTTAGACAAAGTACATCAACTCATTACATGAATGTGTAAATTACGGTACACTTCACAATAGCATATGGCATCAACGAAATATGTGCAATGTTAAACATTGATGGCATATTATTAGATTGTATCGGGATATATATATATATATATATATATATATATATATATATATATATATATATATATATATATATATATGGAATTCAATTGTTTGTGTGCTACAACTATTGCAAAAATGATATAATTTCATCTGAAGATGCTGTGTACTGTAAATAAGCTTCCCAAAATGTCAATACGATCTGCCTTCCCCCTGCTTTATGTGTCGCATGAAATGTATCTGTACGACATATATCACCCTACCAAATGATGCAACACAAGGGAATATAAACAAATACGACACGGGCCATAACTCAGCAAAAGGTTATATAAAAAGGTAAAAATATGAATCTTAACCTACCTCTTCTTAAGATAACTATACAACTAAAGGTAACATTTGGTTTCAGCCCATGTAACCTTTCAGAAGTTATTCAGATGGAATTATAAAGCAGATTAAGTTAAGACCATAAATCCTGAATATTTTCCAAAAAACACTCAGTATGTATATAAGTATGTTTTGTACGTAGGTAGGTAGGTATTTTTGTATGTTTAATATACACTCTTTTTTGTTTTAATCATTTTGATTTTTTTTAATACATGTCATTGTAATATAACATTGTATGTTGGACGTCACCGTGTTCAAAACTTCGTTCATTTCGGCTTCACATTATTAACATTTGTTAGTCTATTCATTGTAAACAACAACTAAATAGCTAAATTATTATATGTTTATTCTGGTCAGATTAATTGAATGTCCTATGTAAATTAAACATAATTCAGGTTATTATTTTTTTAAACATATGGCTCATTCTAAAAGGTTATGTTCCGTTAGTTCATTGTTGTTGTACTTTTTATAGAAAAGGCAAATTGTGACCTGAGGTCAAATAGAGAGCTATATTATCTATCAACTGAGAGGACATTTGTACATTACGTTTTAGCGGAATTTAGCTACATATTGTATTCAGCATTTGTTTTTAAATTTTGGTCTGGAATCTTTTTTTTAAATTACTGTATTCAAGTGATAATGTTCTTCAGAAATATTAACGTTTTCTGATAAAATTCTTGGATAAAGTCATCTTACTGGAATTAATACTGACTTCAACATTTGAATTGTTTATGTGCTCAATGAAATGCTGTTGGCACATCAACACAATACAAGCTAGAAAAGACATGTCGCCTTCAGCTTTATTTTTATTTTTACTGGTTTGTATTCAGGACGTAAAATTACTACTAGGATTTTTGTTTGTACTTCTTGAATTAATTATGTGGGGATTTAATTCGAAATACAATAAGTTGTTTATTCACAATTTCACTCTGTATGCAAGGGAAATACATTTTTTTTACATATCACAAAGCATGCTGTCTTTCATTCTACCCTGTTATTTATTCACCTAGTACGACTATATCTTTTAGATAAACATTCTAACGCCAAAAGTGAAATCCGTCCAATGTTGTTCAGCTGAAACAACATTGAAGGACAATCTTCACATTCAAGCAAGTGTCATATTTCAAAATGTACTTGATGGAAATCAGTACAAATCAATCTTAATCTGGATGTTTGTACTATTAAAATGAAACCTAATTTCATTTCCATGCATATAGTTCTGTCAATATCAGAGGAAACAACACTGAAGATTATAGTACAAAGCCTAAACTCCATACACATTTTCCAGAAATACATTGATCTTGAATGTAGATTTTCCTAAACAAAAGCATCATAGCAGACGTAATCTTAGATCTAATAAGTCCTTCAAACGTTATTGGGAGAAAAGTAACTTGATAACGAATGTTGGACATCACACAGCTGCCATTAAGTCCTTATAACATTGCTGGATAAATGACACAAAAATTCTGCAAATTTTGATAGATAATGGTGAAAACTGAAGGTGAGTTCAAAGTCTGATATATGCAAAACCATCGATAGGTCTAATGCGTATAATCGTAGAATGTTTTCCCCGGTGTTTAAGTCATCAGCAGGATATGCGAATAGTATTATATTTGTCCAATATTTTGATCATAATTCTGGTTAAGTGGAGGTAAAAACGTGTTATAATAGGTTTGACATGCAATCCACTGTGATATACATATTTTGTAGCGTTATAGATTTTGTTTAGACCCGGAATAGAGAAATATTAGATTATGTTTTTAAATATAGAAATGTATTAAATATCAAAGCACACGCACATAATGTGTGCTGTCAGACTGCTATTGCCGATATATTTATTTTAATTATGTCTTTAGGACAGTGCTGGGAAACAAACGAAGTGTCTTCTATCCACATCTAATGTTTCTTCCATCTGCCTCTACAGTTTATTCCCACTAAGAATGAAGTAACAACACTGATCAGACCCACCAATAAACATGTACATTATAAATGAATTCAGTTTGTTAACTTTAGCATTTTTATACTGAACAATTGACGTCACAGTTACGCACTACTATGATCTATTTGCTGGAACCCAATTAAGTATGATTGATACAAATATAATTCTGTTGAGATGTGAGTCTGCAGCTTCTCCTATATAACGCTGCAGGTCACGGTGTTGACGTTTTGGACTTGAAATTTAAAGCAAAATCTTATTCTAATGCTAAAAACAAAACAATGAGGTCGACCAATGCACATTTTTAGTTTCATGTGTATTGCCTGTCTATATTTTCAGGCCATTAACACCACAGTTTCAAACGTTTTACATATAAAATGAAGTTTTTTTTATTGGGCATTGATAAAATCATGATATAGACACAGGTTACTTGATGAAAACAACATTGTTTGTAAGTTTTTAAGCTAATTTAGAATTTAATTTAGAATTTAATGCCGTTACACTTTTAGAGCAAAATTTAAGAATGATGAACATTTAGAATAAATTACAACAGAGAAATCTAGTTTAATAAGCAGTTACCTTTTAGTTTGCTGAAGAATTTGTCTTTATATTTAACCGTCTAATCCATAGATCACCTGAGCAATTTACGCTACATTTCATATTTATGTTAGCTACTATATTTGTCTTAGTAACATGCATTAAGAAATACAGAGTGAGAGTTTAATGTTTGGTAGACGGGTCTAACAAATATGGGACGCGACTGAGATTGAGTATAGAAATACAAATGGGTATTAATTGGCATTTCATACAAGATCATACAATTTACTGCATTATTAAATGTGTCTTTCCACTTGAACAAAAAATAGTATGACTTCTGCCTTCTTATTCAATTCGTTCTAACCAACCTTTCTTTTTCAACTGATCATATGTTGATCCCGCTTTCTGTAAAATGTATTTGTTTTCAGTTTAAAGTTGACAACATGTATTCTAAAAAGATGCCTTGCTTAAATGAAGTTGTGGCTGTTAACCATTCCCGTGGGTGCTATTTTACACAAAGGTTATGACCTTTATCTTGACGAGTTTGGTTTCAAGGGGTGTACAATATATAACTTATACTTTCAAAACAGGTATCTAAAATAACAAAAGGAAAACAAGCTAAATATCTGTACTTCATCATGTCATCGCTTTATATATATATATTACTTTTGTATATAAAATAATGTTTTTTTTATATAATATCTTGGTTTATAACAGCAGCAAACATTTTATTCTTAGCACCACTTCGTTAGAAATTATTTTCTGCATTATAATGCTAACAATGGATAGCAAGCACTACTAAAAGCTGCATAATTACATTACATATTGAATATACTGTGATTCATCTAATATGGCTAACACTTACATTATTATTTCACTTTATAATTATCCAAATAATGTCAATTACATGATGCGTGATACACCATATTCAATTTTGTATTTCTTTCTTTTAATTAAAATATAGCCTTTTTTATTCCACTTTCACAGTGTAAAAAGAAATTTAAAATTAGGGTCGCCTTATAGACACGGAATTTACCAAACAACATTGATAGTACTTGTTGAAGTATATACCTCCAACATAATTAGTTAAATATAACACACACACACACACACGCACACACATACACATATATATACATATTATTTTGAACTGAAAACCCAGCCGTCACCTGCAGTTTTTGACATCAAGTGTGCAGTCTAACAGCATGTATGACATATGGATATTTTTAAAAACGAGGATAATTTGTCATCTGCTTATCTGTCTTTGGTGCTGCTCTTTCGTCGATGGCTAGCCTCTATCACACCTTCAATGAAGCCGATTCCTCTATGTTACCTGAGATTGAAATACTATTGCACCTAATTTAGCAACAAGAACAGGCGTTGATTTCAAATATGACAGGTTGGGAAATATCCCTGATGTTCAGCCTCTGACAACAGCCCCGATTTAGCTTAGGATTATGGTGATATCACCAAAGTACAGACCTCGGGACCATACCAGGTCAGTAGAATAGTAGAATAAGTGGCAAAGGTATAGTAAAGCTGGGAGCAAGCTACCTTAGGCACTTTCAAAAACAGCGAAGATTTAAAGAAGGTATAATATTTGGATCACCACAGTACACACATTGGGTTCACCCCATGTCAAGCAGCAGAGAGAGAGAGAGAGAGAGAGAGAGAGAGAGAGAGAGAGAGAGAGAGAACCAGTCTTACACCACTATAACGTCATAAACATACGAATAAAATAAAAAAAAAAGCCGTTAATGACAACCCGAATCTTCTAAATAATGCTTATTCTAATATTCCCTTTTGGGTTAGTTGGGTTAGTTGTGTTTGTTACACAGTCGTTGTCGTTTTTGTTTTAAATACGCACTTCAGTTTGCTCTTTAGACGTCTCATTGTGGTCAAGCCATCTACGTTGTTGTGAATTAGACCATTAATATATCAGTAATATGGCACAAGCTATGGAAATTTATGCAGCTAGATTAGTTTGAGAGCGGGAAGAAGCAATGAAAACATTTCGTCCAGGATGTGGTTATGCCAGACAAAAGATACAAACACATCATGAATCTCAAGTTAATTTTGTAGATGCTGCTGATTGTCTTCTTCCAGCAATAAAATAAAATGTCGAACAAACTGAAAAACATAGCCGAAAAACCTGAGAAGAAAATCAATTTATAAACAACTTCTAGCAGATATAATCGCTGCACAATCAAAACCGTAAACAGCCACTGCTCACCTTACCGGCAAAGAAATATCACTATAATATAAACCTGAAGAAATATTACCGGACGAAGTTACACTATCTGGAAAACATTTATTAATTTAAAAATTTGAATAATCCGATTGATATAGTTGGTTTTGCCTTTTCCGTTTATAATCATAAAGAAATATATTCAAAACCTAAACATGATACATTTGTAAGTAAGTACAACTAGTATAAATGAATATTTCGCATCAGATAAAAGTCCAATATGTTGGATGCATATAAATGAAATACACGAATGTGAAATGATTGCTCAGCGTGAGTTACAACTCAGCTTACAAACCTCGTCGCAGCAAAAACTAGCTCACAATATCAACAACAGTCTTTGTCACGACTTCGTCCATAACAGAAAAACTCACAATCTTCTTGAACAAAGGAAGACTTTTATAAAGCGCCGGACACCAGAGTTACTGGAAGTTATTTTCCGTTGACTACGCGGGAAGTGGTCTCTTACTTGTCCTAATAATAATCTTTCTGACCTAGATTAACTAGAACTTCTGATTGTAGGGAAACGAGACGATAATATTGACAATCGATTATTTACAGGTAACGCTTATCGATCTCTTCTAGATGAAATATTTGATGACCATCACAGTTTTTTATAAATAAATAACAAATAAGATGATTGTACATAATGCACAAAGTGATCCTGTTATGGTCAGGGTGATAAATTAGCTATTACCATGATACAAAACAATCTACGATGATGAACACCGTGATGTTGTTCAGTTTTGTTTAGCAGGATAGCCCCAAAAGCAATATATATTACAAAACAATTATCAGTGAGAGCTACATACGTTGTTTATGAGAAAGATCCTATTGCTAAAGGTAATGTCGCCATTAAAACGTGTTCTTCAATCGAGCCTATATTATTAGCACTATTATTTCGACCGCCATTTAAATTACCAAGCAATAATGTGATGCCTGCAAATGTTAATAAAGTAATAAATAAAGACGCTAGTCTAACATTAAAAGCGTTGGCTGTTCAAGCAGTAACAAATATAACTGGTATCAAGATAGCAGGAAGTAGTGTTCGTGTTAGACGTATAATAAAGTGGTTTAAACGTGTATCTCATCTAGCATTCGACAAGGACGCACCACTTCTCAGAGATGAATCCGTGCGCTATTACCTATATTATTCTTATGACGAAGACAATGAAATCGGCGCGGACGTATCAAACATCAAGTTCAGAATACAAGTAGATATTTCTAACCCGCCGAGGAATTTACTGAAGTAGAAGGTGAAATTATACGAACAGCCAATAATGAATATTATGCCACTGACAGTATAAATTTTGTTTATAATGTAATTTTGACGTTGTTTGACAGTATTACATAAAAGATTCCTGGAAAAAATATTGAAAATATTCATAAGGAAGTTCATGTTGCAACAACATTAATAGGCTTATCAAATATATTATGATGATTATTCAAGATCAACTGGTCCAACAATCATGTTTGCTAAAGACAGTTTTAATTTTCCAGATATAAAAGCTTAAATACCGGTAACGATCGAGATGCTGCATCAAACCGGTAAATAATTATTATTGTGGTTGACAATAACTACTGAGTAATGTCAATAGTTTATTTACATAGTAGAGAACATCACATCAAGGTGTTTCCGCACCGCGACATATATATTGCTTTACATAATTCTGAACGAGTACATTCGCTAGAAGAATGTCCTATATTAGACAAATTTGGAGTAAGTGAAATTTCTTTAAAGACAGAATGGACAGCAATAACCATCTGATTATATATTATTGAGTTTTGATTCAAATCGTGTCGCAGGTGTATATCATCCATTAAGGATATTTACTGGATGAGATGAGAATAATATACTGGTTTAAAACTATCACAATTAGACTTTTAAAATATATAGCCAATTTAGTACGTTTCGTTGGAACATTTAGATCTGTCTAGACAATATCTTGTTGAAATACATATTCGAACTCTGGTAAATAGAGACGATGGAGCTGTTCTTTGTTACAGAGCAATCACAGTTGTACTCATTGATAAATCGGTGTCACATGAAGGAGCATGTAGATGAATGGGTCCTTGGACTTCCAGTTGGAAACAAGTAATTAAATCGCTCATCATATTTTCAAAATGTCATATCTTAACGTTAAAGTCACTTTGACTCCTGGTCGGGTGAAACAATTGCAATCAAAACCTGCAAGCAAATGCGGAACAAAAGTAGCATTATAACCATATTATATTGCTAGTGGCGGTCCAAACAAATTATCATTAACCAAACCTCAGCTCAACGTTATAAGAAAGCTTTATAATATAAGAACTGTGGTCAACTCAATTTTTCTCTTTCCATTAACGACACATTAAAGCAGGTGGTATATTTCCATTTCTTGCCGCGTTGCCAGCGAAAAAAGCTGCGGATACTCTAGCTGTTCTACATGCCGCAACGTTATGTGCTGTCGGAACAGCTGCTTGAATAGCACCATGAAAGAAAAAGGTCTGTTCTGGATCTCATTCACTCCTTTTAGTGATTGAATCCGTTGTAAATATATATTAAATACCTTGTTTATTTTACCATTTTACAACCTAAATCAGTTTCCGGATTTGAATCCGTATTCCGCTTCCGCGTTTACATTTCACTTTACTTTGGGCTACTTAACACCTGCATTTCCTGAAAATCGTGCATAACCTACAGTCTTATCGACAGGACAGGACAAACTACTGTCAAGTAAGTTTTTATATATATTCCCTTGTTCAATTACACATTTATAGTTCTTGTTCATACACTTTTGTGAGCCGGTGTGTATGAATTTGGTTCATTTGAGCGTTTGTAGATATTTGCATATATTTGTAATCCGCGTTTGTACGGTTGTTTATGGTCCTGTATCATACACAGTTGTTGTTGAAAAGGGTGTGTGTGGCCCTGGTTCGTAGGTGGGTTAGTAATGTTCATTCATTTTGCGTGTTTGAAGTTCGTGTTCGTATTTTAGCCCTTATTAATACACATGATTAGTCCTTATTCTTATGCATGCTGATTAATCGTATTGATTGATACATGTATTTAAATGTCATGCCACTATGCATATTGTAATAGCCCCTTATTTTATTTTTTTTTTAGTTTACCATATAAACATACTTCCATAGACCTACCTATGAAAAGTATTGGGTTATACTGTCTGGTCCGGCCAGAACAGTAAATTGACATCAACAGTCAACGTCCCGTCGACCAGTGATACTGAAGCACGTTCCATCCGGTAGGCAACCCGTTCTCAACGTTGGAGTCGAGGTAAGAACGCTCCTCACTAAAAGTGGTAGAAGTTCAGGGCACTTTTAGTCACCTAAAAACATGGACAACTTCGAGTCTTTACACTCAGAAGAATTGGGTCCAAGGAACCGTACTCTGTCAGAAAAGGGGAGAGAATCCTACATAGAAAGGAGAGACAAATATTCCCAGAACGTGGAATACCTATGGTCCATGCTGGATTCATATTTGAAAATTGCAGACAGCCCGCCTGAAAGGGTCAAAGACTGTCTTGCTCTGGAGCAAAACATCATACAGGAAAATGCCAAATATCTGGGTCAGGTCAACGCCTTTACGAGCTTTCTACATCGCAAAGATAGCGAGTTTGGTTCCTCAGTTTTCGAGAGGACAAAGGACGACGACATAACTGGTATGTCGAACGAGGACAGAATATTCATGCAACAAATGGATAATGAGTTTCAAATAGACTCATCTGGGCACTGGGTAGCTCCATTACCTTTCAAGACACCTAGGCCGCCATTGCCGAACAACAAGACCCAGGCAAAACATAGGGCACAACTTCTTGACGCCAATCTGAAGAAAAATACAAGGAAACGTGAACACTTCCTTGAATTTATGGCAAAAATCTTGAACAATCATTATGCCGAGGTAGCTCCACCGCTAGCGGCAAACGAAGAATGCTGGTATTTACCATTGTTTGGTGTTTACCACCCGAGAAAACCCGATCAAATACGAGGCGTATTCGATTCATCTGCAAAACACCAAGGAGTGTCATTGAATGACGTACTGCTTACAGGACCAGACTTAATCAACAATCTTATTGGTGTACTTCTTCGCTTTAGAAGGGAAATGGTAGCTGTTACTGCAGACGTGCAGCACATGTTTCACTGCTTCATCGTCCGAGAGGACCACCGAAACTATTTGCGTTTCTTTTGGTATGAGAACAATGACATCAATAAGAAACTCATTGAGTACAGGATGAAAGTACATGTTTTTGGAAACAGTCCATCGCCAGACGTCGCAACTCTGGGATTACGTCAGGCCGCTTTGAAAGCTGAACCTGAGTACGGAAGCCAGGTTACATCGTTCGTCTCCAGAGACTTCTATGTCGACGATGGGTTAACTTCTTGCTCAACACCCGAAGAAGCTGTTAAGCTCTTAGTGGACACTCAAAGTGCATTAAAAGACTATGGCAATCTTCGACTTCACAAAATTGCATCGAATAGCACTGAAGTAATGGCTGCTTTTCCAACAACTGATCTGGCATCTAATTTGAAAGATCTAGATTTAGACTCGGAAGAAAAACCGCTCCAAAGGAGTCTTAGCCTAATATAGGATATCAACGCGGACAAATTTCTGTTTGAACTGTCTTCCGATAAAAAACCAATTACCCGTAGAGGAATCTTATCAACGATTAACAGCATTTTTGATCCGCTTAGATTTCTGTCTCCCGTTATCATATATGGGAAACTCATCCTTCGAGACATTGTCTTAGAGACCATAGATTGGGACGAGCCCGTATCCGATGAATTGGCCTCTAAATGGGAGTCTTGGAAAAACACCCTTGAACCACTTAAAAACTTGAGAATATCAAGGACATATGTGCCCGAACTTAGCAAATGCATCACCAGGGAACTCCATGTCTACTCGGACGCTTCAGATAAAGCTATTGCCGCCGTCGTTTATCTTCGAACGAAAGACGTCAGTAACCATTATCACGTAGGATTTGTTATTGGAAAGGCTAAAGTAGCTCCCCAAACTGGAACCATGATTCCAAGAAAGGAACTATGTGCCGCGGTCCTAGCTGTGGAGATAGCTCAATTTGCTATTGAACATCTAGACGTCAAGACAGACAATTACCGTTTTTCCATTTACATAACTGTTGGATAGGAATTCATTCATGTGACATTCGTTGGGTTTACGTTTTATTCATATATAATAATTTGGATTACTGTGTATCAAGAATATCGTTATATATTCTATAATAGAATAAGTGGTAGTGGTATCTCTATAGATACCAGGCGGGGAGTGTTCTGGATCTCATTCACTCCTTTTAGTGATTGAATCCGTTGTAAATATATATTAAATACCTTGTTTATTTTACCATTTTACAACCTAAATCAGTTTCCGGATTTGAATCCGTATTCCGCTTCCGCGTTTACATTTCACTTTACTTTGGGCTACTTAACACCTGCATTTCCTGAAAATCGTGCATAACCTACAGTCTTATCGACAGGACAGGACAAACTACTGTCAAGTAAGTTTTTATATATATTCCCTTGTTCAATTACACATTTATAGTTCTTGTTCATACACTTTTGTGAGCCGGTGTGTATGAATTTGGTTCATTTGAGCGTTTGTAGATATTTGCATATATTTGTAATCCGCGTTTGTACGGTTGTTTATGGTCCTGTATCATACACAGTTGTTGTTGAAAAGGGTGTGTGTGGCCCTGGTTCGTAGGTGGGTTAGTAATGTTCATTCATTTTGCGTGTTTGAAGTTCGTGTTCGTATTTTAGCCCTTATTAATACACATGATTAGTCCTTATTCTTATGCATGCTGATTAATCGTATTGATTGATACATGTATTTAAATGTCATGCCACTATGCATATTGTAATAGCCCCTTATTTTATTTTTTTTTTTAGTTTACCATATAAACATACTTCCATAGAACTACCTATGAAAAGTATTGGGTTATACTGTCTGGTCCGGCCAGAACAAGGTCATATAATTTGTTTAAAGAGGAAATAGTTTAAGACTACCAGACAGCCAGTAAAAATACTACTTGGATTTAGGTTCCTTTTTCCAGAATACACTGAATACAAATTTCACATATATTTTGACACAACCGAGTCAGGCTTTAAGCACAGATATTTCTGTATCTAAAAATAAATAACGTAATGGTTGGTGTTATTCGCTGTTTTTTTGTCTTCAATTTTGTCGTAGCAAAATTCTAAATGTAGCAAGAAATCTGGTGTAAAAAGATAATGTTTTTAAAACAAAATCAACCTAAAATAAAACATATTTGATTACGGGCTCTACATGCTGATGTAAGTATATATCAAGACACTGTCAAGGATTACTTAATCCAAATAAATGTTACCAACGTTGAATTTCTCTGTGGATCAATTGGAGTATTTTCAGGAGTGAAATATTGAACGACCAACAAAAACCAAACTTTATTAATTATCTCGACCATCAAAGATATATTTTCAAATTAAAATGTATTATGCTACGTGAAACATACAATCAAACTTGAGTTATACGTGCTCTATTGAATACAATTTGAAAACCAGGAATATTGACTGTTATTGACAAACCGTATTATACCCAAGCGTCTCCTGTAACCGCGATTATTTACGGGCTGTATCCGTTGAACGATAAACCCAGTGTTGATGATTTAGCGCCGACGAAATTTTCAAACATATATTGTGTAGCCAAACGAATATGGGAACATTGTACATATGCAAATCATGGAAATGGGTAAATGTATATAAGACGTAATCAACAAACGAGTTTGCTGAATAAGTCAAGGTTAACGGAACTACAATTAATGATGTCACTAAGCAAGAAGAAAACAATAGAGTGTCCAATAATATTAGCAACGATAACAGGAGAAATTTTACACTATTCGAAACATTATAAAAGTAAAGCAGTTCCAATAAATATTATTGATAACATGCGCATGCGTGGACAGTCGCAGTAACAATATTTACACGAAATCGAAAGGTAAGATTTTATAACAATTATATATTTGGTTTTGTCGCGAAAATAAGGAACCATTATCTTGTATCAGTATTGTTATTTCCAAGTTCGCCTCATGTTGAAAAATGTTATCAATTTGTAAGACATAACGGCGAAATGTATCGTCTAGACTATCTCCACGAAGAAATAAAAGAAAATCTTATCCACAAATTGTCATCGCAGATTTTCAACACTGAACAATTACTAAATAATTGTATTACAGTTGCTCAATTGCTGCTCACCTTTCCAGGGAAAATAAATTGCGGAACCCAACTCAGTTGGAATTACTTGAAGAAGACTTAGTTGTGTCGACTAATGTCACGGTCGACCGAGGAATGCTAAATATATCCACAACGATGGTATCTCGGTTGATATGGCAGCGTGGAGTATTCTTGGTATAGGAGAGTGTTCTAGGTATTATGCGCGGCTTAGACATCACATACATGAAATGACCAGAGTATCGATAAATGAACCTTTACCTGACTTTGTCATGACTGGATATGCCTTTATAGAGTAGCTTGAATTTGCTGAGAATTTACAACCGATTTGTTCCGTCTGTTTTGATAGACATTTTTCAGACAAACAATGGGCTCAAATAGTTTTTTTTACGATATATGCTTGCGAGTAAAGTACTGATATCTTTGTCGGTTAGTGAAGCAATAATATCGTATCGGAAGCAAATCGAATTTCGGTAACAACAAGCTAATAAGTTTACCCGTGACAGCGTCAAAGATTACTTTCCTCATCTCAGCAAAAAATGTGATTACTGGAATGTTTAATAATATACCTAAATTCAGAGATGAAAGCGAGGAAAAGTCATGAAAGGTCTTTGCAGAAAAATGAAAGGTAAATTTGCTAAAGCTGAAGCATATCACCAGAAGCAACATTGCACAAGATTAATTATAGATTATGTTCAGTTCTATTGTACAATTCACAATACTACACGCAAAAATACATTTATAGGCAAAGAAACAGCTCTTGTGACAAACGGAAGTAAATTATGAACAATTATAAATTATACTGATGGAGAATCTCCTCAGTTTATACATTTAATATAATCAATGCTCGCTTACGTTTCAATATATTTATTATCAATGATAAATAGATTTCCTGACACAGAGTTGTCACAGAATCATTTCATATCGCACGAAAATACTTGATGGGAATAGTGTAGAATAAAACAAGAAATGTTACTCGGTTATACCAAATCCGCTGATGTTTTCGTTAAAGATATTTATCGTAAAAATAATCAGATATCTTTATCATCAGTGTCATCTGTATATAATCCACTATCAAGACATAAGACTGTTTATTTGAACGGTCCTAGAGATTGCGGTAAAACAGCTCATGTTAATGAATTTTTGTATTAACACCAACACACGAACATTCGAGCGAAATGACATGACAAGTCGCAAAATCATGTGCGTATCATAGCCTTTTCGGTACAAGAGGGATACATTGACTCCTGAACGAATGAGCGAGAAATATATACCTAAAATAATAATTTGGGATGAAATATACACCGCTATTGTTTTCAGGATACAGTGTTGATACTGTGTGGCAATCACGGTCAACTACCACCATTTATTGGAGTGTCTCCGCATGAATGGCTAAAACAGTTTGTAGATTATTACAAAGAGATGACTGATGATCATCGAACGATTGATCCAGCATTAAAAGACCTTAAAAAATTAGATTACAGTCAATTAAAATTCCGTGTAAAATAATGCGTAAAATAATTGTTTTTTTTAGAAATGGAGACCAAACGATCCGATAGTGGCAAGTAAAAAGATAGTTCGTGATACACTGAAACAGAAATTATTTATATTACGAGAGAAGTTTTCAAATCTAAACGTACCATTATGTTATCTCCCAGGCAATACACGCAAACAAAATATCGACGTTGATATACAAGGATTGTCGGAGAAACAAACTCTTGTGCTAAATAATATTGTGTTAGTTCCCTTTCAGTTTTATCGAGAGTGCATTAAGTCCCGACGCACTCAGCAACGAAACTCAATGGCATCTAAGATATACAGTGACAATCCACTCATCTCAAGGATTAACGAGTCACAGTTGTTCAGTTGTTTGGATCGTCGATGATCGTATCGACTGGTCGCATTTAGTTTGTCTCGCAATATCTCGAGTTAGAAGAATATCTCGGTTACGGGGAAATAACATAGATTTTACCAAAGATAAAATATTCAAACTGCTGCTTGCGCCAGCAACGATGTTGTTAGCGATGATATATTAAGAAAAGAATTAATTACTTATAAACAATGTGGCAACAAAATAAGAGCGACTTCAATCTATATGCTGAATTTATCATGACATTAAAATAAAAGAATAATCATTGTGCAAGTTCTAGCACAGTAATGTTGTGGCGGTATTTAAATAATGATCCAAGACAATTTACAGTAGTCTTGGTCACAGGTGAACAAATGTGATTCTGACCTGTCTTGAGTGCAATCAAAGTCGAGGCGCAAATTAAGTAAAGAGAGGTTGTAATTGTGTATCTTTAGGAATTACTTGTAATTGTTCACGTACACGTCCTCGTTGAGGAGCTATTTAATATAATTTGTATATTACAGGTATATCAGTGGATCTTACTACGCGTATGTGTAGTAACATTCCACATATGATCAGTCGCTCTTTTTACCATCTTCAAATTCACCGGGTTCATACAAGTATCTTACAGTCACATTGCCTATTTCTGGTTGTTTTGAAAAATCATGTAACTGTATTGGTACATATTTATGTGATTGCATCGTTAGGCTCCAGAACAAGTACACAAGTAACCTTAGTATTGAATGTGGTTATCACACTTGGTAGTCTGGTAATCCATTCACGAGATCTCATATCTTTTTTAATTTTTTCCTAGACATATTGATATCCAAACAACCGCTCAGCAAGTGTTCGATTAAATGGTTCAACGATTGCCTGATCACGATGAATTGTGGAATGTCCTATTCGTATTTCGACGTTATGTTTTTACATCAACGATGATACTGCACCACGACATTCTTTGCCAGAATCAACCTGTAGTAGCTGAGGCGTTCGAGGACCACACCGTGGATACAAATTTTAAAACGTAGAGACGACTTTAGTTGCTGTATTTGTTTATAACGGGAATGTTTCTTCATATCTACTCGCAACGTAAACGACAGCCAACGCGTATTTGCAACTGCTTTGAGGTTAACCCAATTTAACAGAATCATGTGGTAAAACTCAAATATTAGCTTGAACTTCGCTAGGAACACTGATATCAGAATGTGAGTACTGAATTTGTTTAGTTAGTGGTGGATGAAATTGTCATATTGCTTGGCGTGAGCAAAAATTGTAAGCAAAAGAACTTATAACATTTGCTGCATCGGCGAGTTTACTAATCGCTGTTCTACCCCTCCAATCTCCTCTTGGGCTATTATAAATAGATTCCATTAATTTATAATCGGTTGACTAATTACCAGCCCCTACTGCTAGCTTACCTTTCATTGCATATTTTATTAAGACGCTAGCAAGTGTCTCTCTGAGAGATGTATTGTTTTATAGATTTTAATAGATGAATCAACATCAAATGTGCTATATGTCGTTGTTGTAAATCTTTACTTTTATAAGCTACATCATGAATACATCACGCTTTATCAACATCAATTCCTGGATACTCTCCGGGTATTGGTTGATCTCGTTCGTGAAGTCAAATATCTAGTAGGGTTCCAGGACCAGAATAATTATGTCCTGAAAGACGTTTTCCTCCTGCGTATGTAGACTTTCTGGAAATTTCGACATTAATATAGCAATATCACGGCCATAATTATGTTGAATTTTAGGTTAAACGGAAACAAAATTCTGTTACAAATTGCCTATTTTCCACCTTATGCTATTTTTCCATTTTTTGCTAAAACCGTGGCTAAATCATTGGCTGGAATTCAAGTATACAACGTAAGCAATATAAATCCATATATTTATAATATAATATGAATGTAATTGATTTCTCAGCCACATCAAAACAAGAACCAGTCAAACAGCATCCAGCGCTACCGAATTCTACTCGAATTATAATAATACGTCCGTCTGGAAGCAGAAAGACACAATTATTACTTAATTTGATAATTAGATGGATGAAGTGAAATAAATTATATTTAGTGGCACCATCTGTCCAAGCCACAATTGGAGGAAAATTTGCTAGACTTCTTGTGATGGATGTTGATGTTAAAGTGATGACAGACACTTTCAAAACATTCATGTCAACAGCTTCCAGGAACATCATTGGCATCCATCACCCAAAACATACATGGGTTACAGAAGAGTTTCCTAATCTGTATGATGCCCAAAGAGATCTCAAAAACACCAGACACACAGCAGGGACAATTAAGTACCAATAAATAAACAAGAATATCATAAACAAACCTGAAGAAGCAAGAGAAGATTGGATATGACAAAAGTGCACATAATAAGAGAGCAGTCTGAAAAAGAAAAACAGCAGAACGGCATTCCAAATAATGAAAGACCTTACCAGAAAGAAGCAGCCAAGACTCAGTACCATTCAAGACAAAAATGGAAAATGCCTCACAGACGCGAGTGAAACTGCACAAAAATGGACTGAGTATTGCAAAGAACTCGACAACCATCCGTCCACAGGAGACGTAGAGGTACATGACGTTCCAAACTCCTCAAAAGATCATGAGTTCTCCATTCTCAAAGAAAACGTAGGGTCAGCAATAAGAGCACTGAAGAATGGGAATGCAGCTGGAGTAGACAACATCTCAGCCGAACGTATCAATAATGGAAAGAATCAGTGATAGAGCTACTAACAAAAATCTGCAACATGATCTGGCAGACATGAGAATGGCCAAACCAGTGAACTCAGTCACAGATTATAACACTTCCAAAACAAGGCAATCTCCATCTTTTCCACAATTATAGAACTATCAGTTTGATCAGCCATGCTAGTAAGGAAGATCATATCGAACAGACTCAAAACACAAGCAGAACAAATAACAGCTGAAGAACAGGCCGTGTTTCTGAGTGGAAGAAGCGCAATAGAAGTAATATTTAATCTCAGAGTTCTGTATAGAAAATACTCACAACATCAACAAGACACCTATCCTATGTTCCAAGATTTCAAACAGGCCTTTGACACAGTGTGGCATGATGCAGTGTGGGCCAACATGAAGAAGTAAAACATATGTCAAAAATTTACCAGTACCATCAAACAGTTATATGCCAAAGCTACCAGTGCAGTAATTGTCCCAGGTTATGTTGGGGACTGATTCCAGACAACAGGTGGAGTTTTTCGTAAGAAACTTTATTTTTAAGTTTTTGGCGTTCTAGCAAAAGGTGGGTTCGTCCTCTCTGCTGCTTTTAATTCGAATCGTAATAGCCCAGCTCTATAGTAGAAACTAGACTGTGATCATCTCCGTAAAAAAGTTTTGGTTCTAACCAGATTAGTAGACTACTAGAACAATATGAGTTTAGATCAAAATCTCTGACTCATTTATACCACCTTCTTTTCAGTCCAGAAACCAAATTGTAATATTGATAGACTGGATACTACAGTCTAAAATAGACTAATACTCCTGCACATTAAATACTCAGTACAGTGATTATGAATGAATCTAAAGCTTTTAATTTATGTAAAAGATCGACAGTAACTTTAACTCTTTAAATATATGAGCTAATACATTATATATATATATATATATATATCTATATATGTATATATGTATATATGTATATATATATATATATATATATATATATCTTATCTGTATATGTCTGTCTCTCTGCCCATGGTATCTATCTACTTATCTATATATGTCTGTCTCTCTGCCCATGGTTTTTATGTATGTATGTATGTATGTATGTATGTATGTATGTATGTATGTTTGTGTGTGTGTATGTGTGTTCGTGCGTGCGTGCGTTTGAAAGTTAGAATGAATTGTTCAGCGCATTCATATACATTGTGCATCGTACTGCAAACTATGTCGTGGACTGGCACGTTTGAAAAGATAAGACTAGTTGCATTCATAATCAGTGTACTGAGTATTATAGCTGCATGAGGTTTAGTCCTGACATCAATTCATGGCATAACGTAGTAAAATACGTCTTGAAAATATTATAAATATGGATATTTAATGACAATGTGATTTTATCTTTTGATTTTGTATTCATTCTCACAGGATTCTGATAAGGATAAACGTATTATATGGTCAGCAAAACAGCTGAATCGGATAGTGATGGAGTGGGGTAAGGGAGATAATTGTCTACAAATTGTGGGTAAATTTTTCAGGTCAAAAATGATATTTAATCATTTATCAAAATGGTAGGTTATATTAAAATTGATATACTCGACTGTATATATTTCAACTTATGATGGAATGCAAAAAAAAATAGTAAACCGTTTATATAAAACATACAACGATCAATTTTGGGTGTCCTTTATAAGTGGTCTTATTTACAAATATATGTCAAACACAAGGTTTAAAATTATAGAATTGGTGCAGCAGACTGTGTCAGAGACACTCAAAGAAAAGTCTTAGAATACAAATGAATAGCTGTCCATTTACAGCTAGGTAGATTGATAGATGAGTTGTTAGGTAGATGGACCTACTTAAGGCATTTTGTTAAGCGGAGAGAGAGAGAGAGAGAGAGAGAGAGAGAGAGAGAGAGAGAGAGAGAGAGAGAGAGAGAGAGAGAGAACACAGTGTCGAATATAGTAATAGGTTTTAAGTATCAAGCTTTAAATTTGGAATAAATAATTGCTAAAGATGTCCCTTAATGTGTAAATAAAGTAGTTCCAAATGTGATATCGTTATCGCGGCGATACAAATGTACGTGGCGATAACAGTGTTCTTACACTGACACATTTCATTGACGCATTATAAAATATAAGATAAAAATATATAATCACCAGCCGAAAGTCGGCTTTCCACATAGACAATGTGCATCTACGAACCTTGACTGGCAAATGATAATAATTTAGTTTTCTTACATATCATGAACTGCTTAAATTATCTAATCGCTTGCGTACGTTACAATTTGTGATTTGGAATCTACAAACAACAAGATTTGAAATGAGATTGTAAAGACACCGTGTAGTCTGACTTATGGTGTTGTTTTCGTGTGTGTGTGTGTGTGCGAGAGAGAGAGAGAGAGAGAGAGAGAGAGAGAGAGAGAGAGAGAGAGAGAAAGAGAGAAAAGTTATATTTACTGTACATGTATTGAGCATAATTTAATTTATCAGATATTTTAATACCGTCATGTTTTTTATTTTTAATATATATATATATATATATATATATATATATATATATATATATTTCAAATTTAAAAAAAATATTTACACATTACAACCCTCGTGCGAATTCCTAGATTGCCAAAGGACATTCTAGCGACATTCAGATGGCGATTCGAAATATTTACTCAACAAAACCCCCATGTGAACTCCTATATTGCTAAATGATATTCTAGCAAAGTTCAGAGGGGGATGCAACATATTTACAATCGTCGATCTAAGGACGAAACAATAATACCTTAATCAACTTATCCTAAGGATGACACAACCCCCATATGAACTCCTAGATTGGCAAACGACATTCTAGTAAAGTTCAGAGGATGCATATAGAACCTAAATTAAATTAACATCACAAGATTAACTTAATTATAAAGATTGCACAGCACTACCTTAGTTATATTGACTGTACAACACTAATTTAAATCCCTCTTATCTTAAGGATAAGACAACACTAACTTAATTATATAGACTGCACAATACATGGACGGGGACTATCTACGTTGGAACAGCATACTCAACACCCCAAAAATAAATCGACCCATGGAGATTCAAAAGCAGCACCCACGACAAGTGATATAGTGAAAAGGTGTGTTTGTCTGTTGTAGTTTGAGAAATTAATAGATAATGCTTATTTTTTAAGAGTTTAAATGGAATTAGTTGAATTAATTAATTTTATATCAGCAATACGTCTTTTTTGTAAATCATTGTTTTATGCAAAACATGATTAATATGACACGCTTTATCAATAGCGCTTATTGGATACTCTCCAGGTCTTGGTTGATTTTGGATATCACGTCGAGTTTCAGGACCATAATAATTATATTCAGGAAGATGCGCTTCTCCTGGGCATTTAGCCCAAGGGGTTCCTGTTCATTTTCCTAAAGATGTAGCGATATCATCGCCAATTTTACTGGTAGAAATGCATTTATAAATTTGTACCACATTTTACACACCTGCCTGTAAGTGCGTGCCTTTTATTGTTTCATTATTGTTGTTACTCTATCTGTAGATGTGGATGCTCTGCATCAAACACAACATAATTCATATTATTTATTATATTTGTATAACATAGAACCAGTCAAACGTCATCCAGTGCTACCAAATTATATCAGAATAATAATAATAGGCTCATCTGGAAGTGGTAAAACGCAATTATTGCTCAATCTGATAATGAGATAATTCAAATGGGATAAGTTATATTTAGTACCATAATCCGTAGATTATCAGCAATGTTTTGAAGTACTTAAAAGATTTTAACGAGAATGCAAAATTGTTGGACGAGAACGTAAATGATGTTGTTGATTTTATCACAGATATTGATGAAGCCCCATTGGTAGATAACCTCGATGGATTTATTTATAATCTCGTAGTATCCGACGACCTTATGGTAGATAAACAATCAAATCCAGCTAGAATATTTTCTCGAGGAAGGCAGAAAAACACAGATACAGGTTGCGATACGCAGCAAAATTCATAAATACCTAATGCAATCAGAGATAACTGTAATATTTTAGACGTGTTTAATGGAGTCGATACACATACTTTAAGAAATATTCATCAGGACTGGTGTAGTGGAGATATGGTTATAATTAAATTTAGAAACTTCTTTTTGAAAGCACAAGCAACCCAGCACGGATTTATAACAATACATGGAAATGATCCTCGATCGCTATATTGTATTGGGCTTGATACAATATTTTGATAAGAGACTGATATAATACATTATAGCAGCAGGGGGGGGGGTGCGACTTCAGTGAGACGTCATATGGGTAACTAAAACATAAAAATGTGAAGAAAAAGAAACTAATGACTAATACAAAAACACAGAAACAAGTCCAACTAGAGAAAATTTCGGTCAGTTAGAGGCTTCGGTTTGGCATTATCAACCTTTCATTTTTCTCATTTTACGTAGATCGCTTTTTTAAGCAAACGAAATTTCAGCACAACGTCTGCTCACCCTCCCAGCTACGCAAACATTAAATAAATGTAACAAGGTACAAATGTTCAAATCAATTAGTTCGATTACTGGTGTGTCATTTAAAATGCAAAAGATTACTTCAGTGACGGGTACAAAGCATTCTGATTAAATAATCATGGTGTCTATACACAGTGTATAAAGTTCCATGTGCGAAAAAAAGGTGGTAACGGGTCTCATTTATCAGGTAATCACTAAATGCAGGCCAACTGTATAGGAAATATCATGGGGTTGGAGACAAACATGATGGCCTTTTACGTTTCCGTGGCTATATGACATGATTTTACTGTTTTCACCAAACTCCACTTATTATAAAATAGGTGTCGCAGAGCAACTGTGTTTTGTTGATATGGATTTACTGTAGATGCATTTCACTCTAAAACCAGTTACACAAATTGTCAACTGAAGTTTTTAAATCATGGTTAACATGCATTTATCCATAATTGTATTATACTTTTTTAGACGTAACCTGATGGTTGTACTGATAATTAGCAAAATAATTAAAAACACTGCAGCTCTGTAATGGCATCAGATAACGTATTTTAAAAAGTTCTATATTTTAAAGGTATTTTATGTACTCTGAACAGATATACCTTTGTCTTAAAAATACGTTGCATTTTGCATAATTACAGCGTGCAATGACGTCATCGACCGCTGCGCGTGAAATGTAAAATGTAACAATGTGAAAAAAATGAATCTGACTGCAGGACATAGGACATTTATACAAATTAAATTATCCCCGCTGTCAGGAAAAGACATGAAACAATCAAAACATTTTCTATTTTAGAAAAGTTGAAATCTCTACAAAATGTATGTTGTTTTACTCATGCGAGGTACGTTAATTTTATATAGAAATCAACTGCGCATACCTTTTTAAGTTCAAAGATCAAATAAAACAGTTGTTCTGTCCAAACTCTATGGCATTGATGGTAGCCTCTGATTCATCATGGCAGCAGCTCTTTTTTATACATACTTGATTGTCATCAACTGGTACTCTAAAGATAACCCAATCAGCAGTGTTATGAATTACTTTAATGTTACCCTAGTAGATACTGAGACAAACTAGATAGAAGTGATTAACAATAGTCCAGTATTGAAAGTACTAAGGAACACACAAGAATGTTAGTGGCCTCGACCGAAAGAAAATGACGAATGGAGTTGCTGCGTCTCAGCTCCAGATATGCAGCCTTGCATATGTTAATTGAATGTTGTTGAAATGATAGCGTACTGCGGCAGTGGCACCTACGTTTCTTAATGACTATAAATGTAGTGTTTGCATTGGGGATACTTGTTGTTTGATGTAAAGGATATAAATAAGAAAGTATCTGCATGGTGATCAAGATGACTTCAGTTTTATCACCACTCATCTGCATCTTGTAAAATGTTATCCACGACTTCACATTGAAATTACACGGCTGGTTGGGTTATCGTTAGAGTACGAAGAAATGAGCACACCTACCCCATGCTCTGTATTCTTCACTGGATACCAATTCGATTCAGAATCGAACACAAACTCTGTTAACTATGCTACATTTGACTGGCTCCAATTCACTATACCGATCTGACCTTGCCAATGTATATACCACATCTAGAATCGTATAATCCTCTTCCGACACTCACATTCTCATTGCTCCCACTATTAACATGAAGTCATATGGACAACCTTCTTTACCACACTAAGATACAGTAGGTAGAACGAATTACCCATACCTCTTAAATAAATGTACACGGGTCACATTCAATATTCTTTTAAAGCACCTATTTTGACTGCAGAACAGACTCAAAAGACAATATAATTTTCCTTCCTTAATTATCATGATTTTGTTTTATAATTTCATTGTACTTGTTTATGTAATCTTTTCTTTGTATATGCTTGCATGTGTTGTATAATATTGTAAAGATCGTAGATCTTCTAAATATTAGGCGTTGTACTAAGTTCACATTATTATTATTATTATTATTATTATTATTATTATTATTATTATTATTATTGGTAGTAGCAGCAGTAATAGTAGTAGTAGAAAGACCCACACAAAATTTTCAACCTGGACTTGTAAAATGTCAGATTCCCCTTGCGTGCGAGATTTTCCCCACCAATATAAAACTAATGCGTAATGTTAATTTTCTATGTGCCTCAAATTGCGGTATATTACTACAGACAGATAGACAGCACGAGTACATACGTGTAGAATATGACAAGTACTTACCTCCTATCCTATTGTTTCAAATAAGATCGTGAAAGGGTATTCTTTGAAACATCCCAACGGCTCAGAGGAACTGAACCAAACACAAGTATCCCATGTCATACGTTACCCGTAATTATCCGCGCAGAGCCTGTTGAGTCATCTTCTATGATCATTACAGTTAACTCAAAGGAAGACTCATATATCTAAAGCTTATACATTTCTTTCTACAACAGTAAGAATGTGTTTCGACCGATCATTACGTAAACATTAATCAAATGAATGCAGTATCCAGTATATATTCATACGATACATTATGCTGTTAAGCATAAAACGAAGGTGGAAGCATGTCAGAGATTTCATCCTGTACTCGTTTTATTTTTGGTGCTTTTCAAACTTAATGCGAATAGTGTACAGTATGCAATGTAAGATTTCGGCCTCCCTCAATGTGAACAGTGTGCAGTATGCAATGTAAGATTTCGGCCTCCCTCAATGTGAACAGTGTGCAGTATGCAATGTAAGATTTTGGCCTCCCTCAATGCGAATAGTGTGCAGTATGCAATGTAAGATTTTGTCTCACTTAATGCGAATAGTATACAGTATGCAATGTAAGATTTTGTCTCACTTAATGCGAATAGTATACAGTAAGCAATGTAAGATTTTGTCTCACTTAATGCGAATAGTGTGCATTATGCAATGACACATCTGGGTTTCTCTTGTTAACAAACGTGTGCATTATGCAATGTCAGGTCAAGGTCTGACGTGCTGAAAAACTTATGCATATAGGCATGCTACTCATTTAAACACCAGGAAGAAAAGAGATCACCTCTTAATCTGTGTAATTATGAGACTATCACAACTACGCATAATAAAGCATTTGTTACACGTCCTAGTTGTTGTAGTTTTACATCTATTTGTCTCATTATAAATTCCATTTCTTACGTTTTACATCATATTTGTCAAGTTGTACATCCAAATTCGCTTATACATCCTATTTGTCATGTTGTACATCATAGTTGTCAGGTCTTACATCCTATTTGTCAGGTTGTACATCCCATTTAGATTGTACACCCTATTTGTCAGGTTTTACATTCCAGTTGTTAGGCTGTACATCCTATGTCAGGTTTTACATCCTATTTGTCAGGTTGTACATTCCATTTAGATTGTACACCCTATTTGTCAGGTTGTACATTCCAATTGTTAGGCTGTACATCCTATGTCAGCTTTACATCCTAGTTGTCAGGTTGTACATCATTTTTGTCATGTTGTTTATTCCAGTTAGGCTGCACATCCTATTTGTCAGGTTGAACATCCCAGTTGTTAGGTTGTTCATCCTATTTGTCATGTTATGCATCCTATTTGTCAGGTTGTACATCCTAGTTTGGTTGTACATCTTAGTTGTTCGGTTTTACATCTTAATTGTTACAATGTACAGTATGTTGTCTGATTGTATATCCTACTTCTTAGATTATATTTGCCAGAATTGTACAGTCTTTCCTGAACGCACAACGTTGTTTTCAAACTGTGCATCATGGTTATCTGGTTAGTTGTCTCATTTGTTAGACCGAATATCCTGATTGCCAGAGGGCACATCCTTGACGTTTAGCTGTACATCCTAGTTGATACCGTGTATATCAAACGAAATATGAACCATATTTATTCATGTAGTGATGATGTTCGTCTGAATGAACCATGTAAACATATCTGTACCATAGCCTAGTACACCAACATACCCAAATTATCCTGGTTAGTTATTTCACGGAAAATCTATACACGATTATATGCTGCTGCCACAGTAAATACTCACAGATCTGAGTCTACAATGACTGTAGTTATATGTAACCTACACACGCAAACATGATATCATATAGTTTTTATAAATGTTTCATTATACTATTACCATGAAATATTTTTGTACTGAATATATGCTAAACCTGATTTGATATCATTTATAGTCCACAGCATTAAACGTGAACATCAAATACCTATTACAATACACCAAGATGTTTTTTGGGTTTAATGCTGTTTTACAGCACATGATACATGGAACCAGCATATATAAGGATGGAAGAACTCGGGACAACTTCATGAAGTATAGCTGACCAATGCGAAACCTTTATATCATACCAACGATGGTAGAGCCCGAAACCCGAACACATCAAAATGGCATTGATATGTAAAGGATGGCACTTTAGACCATTTCCCACCAATCAACCCTACCCATGCTTGCACAAGAAACATATAACAGACCTTATTTTCTTTTATTATATACTCAACGCACGACTTACATACAAATGCATCGCATGTGATGATTGGTTGAGCCAGTACATTTGGCATACATTGTTAACCAAACATATGACGAAGCAAGATTGTTTTGTTGCAATAAAATGTGACATCACAATAGGTCTATCATAATGAAATAGTATGTAAACTGTATCACCTATAACTTGTTTTTATGCATGATTCAGAATGAAAAAAAAATCATTTTAAAAAGATCTTTTGAGTTAAATAGGTGTAAATCAGTATAAATTCAAGTTTTCAATTATAGTGCGTCATCGGATATTGTGATCTCACCTTAGGTATGTGGGGTTGTCAACCTGACGTGTTATACCTCGGTCACGCCCAAATATATCCAACATGACGAACACTACAATCTATAAATATATTACACTATCTTAACCATAATCAGCATAAACGTATATTTGTCATTTTGCATGGCTTTTGTTCTGTGCTGGATCTCAAGGTTCCTGCATGTTCATATCTTGCATTAACTACTACATCGTATTATATCTGGGTCTAATCTATTCACAGTTGACTGTGATATATAACTCATTTAAATACAATAGATTTGCTGTATTGGAAACTAAATGAAACTAAATGTCTTGTCTGGACCAAATGCATCATCAATTAAAAAACACGAACTCAGATTTAAGATGATTATATACAATAAACTGGCAATAAAAGAACCAAATGTAGCTCTAGGTCTAATCTAGATCAAAGACGTCATCAAATCATGAACATGACTTCAGAACATTATGCATGTCGATTGTAATGGTACTCATACACAATAGAAAGCACATTGTTCAGAAAATTGGGTTTCTCGTAAAACACTTGCCCGATAACATTAAGGTAAGGAATAAAAGCACTACTACCGCCCTAATCTTGCCCTCCTAAAGACAAAACAATTGTGCATATATATATATATATATATATATATATATATATATATATATATATATATATACACACACACACAGAGCAATAATATGTGCCCGTTACGTCCACTTCCCAGAGACAGGTGGCTCCAGCTATAAAATGAGCATCATCCAGTAACCGGGTGCTCGCATTGCGTGGTAGATATGACTTTATTAAATTATTATGATTGCGTAAATATTCAAGGAAAACATAAATTACATTTTAGAAAATGCTTTTTTATTCCAGTTTGTTTCTTATTCGAATTAGCGATAAAAGATTACTCATTAGGAGAAAGGTATTGAGCATCCTGCCAATGCATCGATTAACCTCTAGGAAAGGAAATTAGATTGCATATATGAGGGTTAACCCACCCTCCTAACTTGCCAAGTTATATTTGTGAAAAGAAAAGAGTTGAGATCTTCTTACCATATACAACTTCTCTGTGAGTCTATCAAAGGTGATTGTCTGGAAGTTTTGCCGATGTCAGCCTATATATTTATATACTAGATCCAGAGCATGTCGCTGTGGAGAAAAGTCTCGTAGATAAAATCTCGAGAATGTTTACTACATATGACAAACGTGACCTCTGCGATATCTTTGCTAAAGATGTGATGGTTAAAAGCAATGATAGAAGAAGTTGCTCTTATCTCATGACAAGTAATCATCATGAGATGACACTTCTAGTGATATGTCAGAGTATGCCTTGTGTATAACCCATTTCAATCACGTTGGAAGGGCTTGAGGGCACATGTTTTCTTTCTCAGGTTTAAGTGGGAGAAAAAGATGTCATGGAGCTTTGCAAACCGTATTGACGATTCAGACGATACTCGGCACAAGTACGAAATAAAAAAAAATTGTATTTAAGGAAGTTAATTCATTGTCGTGTAAATAAAAATATCATATATGCGGAATGCTGTGCCCGGATATATGCGCACGGCACATTCTGGGTAAATGTGATATTAATTTAATTAAAATCAAATAAATTATTACCGATATTATATCATATTTTAATTTTTATAGCTAAATAACATGCTACACATCATACTTTTATATATGATCTACTTAGTCATCATGCCGACGTTGTCATGGTAGCCTAAAACGTCTTGTATTCGCTAAACAAAATAGCTTTCTTCGCCCTTTATTGAATATTTCATCATAATTCAATGTGTTTATTCTTTATCTTATTGGCTTAAAATTCAGTCTTTAATTTATAATTTAATATAATGTTACGGATATCTTTAGTATATATTAATGTATGATATATGTGTGTTTATTTCGTTAGGTTTAAGGATATATCGTTTCTATTTTCTTAAATTATTTGGCTGGCCAGTAATAAAGGAATGCACGCATGTATTTTTCCCAAACCTTGATTGCTAACGTCAAGTCATCCGTTATTACAGTCAAGTACGCCACGCCTTAGTTCGTATGGAGTTCACCAAAACATCACATGAAATTACAATCGCATTTATCCGAGATCGTGTGTACTCACTAGTTGCCGATGGGATCAATAATTTGAGTAGGTCAGAACATGACTTTAACTTTTTCATAGTTTAAAGATTTGAATGTTCGATAATTTTTTGAATGATTCAGTTTTTAATAAATTTGTTCACATAAAGAGACTATATGAGAATTAAGGAGTATTCATTTGATATACCAGTGTTGTAAGAGACATAACGGATAATCATGATTTATTTATAGTATATTCGTTGGACTCGCAGAGTGAAGATATGTATATTAAAACAGTAACTTGAGACTTACATGAAAGTATTCTTGAATATTTAAATAATCCTGATGGATTGTGTGAAACGTTCAAAGACTTGAACAATTTAATACTTCTGTTGGAATAAGTGAAACGTTCAAGAATTTTAGTGATATTCTACTTTCACGAGACTACACTGAAGCGAAAGCTTTTGGATTTAGAACTGCTTCTTCAGTGGTACTTGTTTAATATAACATAACTACGTTAGAACTTTCATTCGGAATACTTCTGGATAGTTTCCAGATTAAAATAAAATTTTTAGTGCAATTCAGGATAATATTTTTGGAAATCACACAATGAAAAGGTATTTTTAATTATTTCACTTTGTTTGATTTTATAATTTAGATAAATAAATTTTAATTTTGGAAACATGGGTTTGTTCTTATCTTGCCATATAGAATAACCCCCTCGACATAATAACGATACATTTCAATGAGACTAGACAAAAAGGAATGTCATTTCCTCGGATTTTACCCTTATACTGATTTAGTTATATCAGCGGAAGGTATAACCCACTGTAGTTTCGGAACAGTTCTAACACCGTTCGTAAACAACAATAAACTTTGGTACAAATAGTATGTACGCCTTGACAGATGTTATCATGACAATCCTAGGAATGTTTTATTTAAATTGTTTGATATATTCAACCAAGGCATATCTTACATACTGAATCCATCCACAAACTATAGATGACGTGCTGCAAAAGACACAATCACACACTGAAAGAAATACAGCCTGCCCAGTAGAATGCTGTTTAGTACACTTAATGAGTGGATAGGACGATATTTTAAGGTTATATTCGCTTCGAGTAAACGCAATATTTTTCGTTATAGTAAGCACATACAAATTTAAAAACTTTGGTAAACATTGCAGCCGCTGTGAAGATATACCCATGTTCGGTATTGATTTCATCTAATATGAATAAAACGATGTTACGGTGAAGCATAATCGCATGAACTTGATTAATAAATTAAAATACAACCAAGGCTTTGGGGGAGGTAAAAGACAAATATGCATGCACTATGTTGTAGCTCACGGCTATGTTAAATAAAGATAGAAACAACATATTTTGAGCTTGAAGACTCTCCTATTGTAAAAAGAATGTCAACCACTGTGAGGGCATAAATATTCTTTTTGTTTCAAAAAATGAGGACAATGTTGAATGTGTGGAGAAGACGTTTCTTATGCATCGCTGAGTGTATGCAAGTGACATCAAGCCAAACTACAGAACATGACGCACATGTTAGAAGTCACTGACTACACAGAGGATCATGCTTTATTGAGTGAATATTGGATATAGTTCATTGAGTGGGTATAATGCTACTTATTTTCTTGATGATAAACTGCAACTGGAAAAGAAAGAGCTGATTTTTTCTTCGACCAATGTGTGAAGTATATCATTTATTCACTCAGAACAAACAAATGTTTTTTTTTTTTTTTAGGGGTCTCGGAAACGCTTAATTATGCGTATTTGAACGCAAACATTTGATCTGGGACGCAGAAACTCACCCACGCAGGAGTCCTCCGTAGGCATGCAAATAGCTGGGCGGCAAATTAAACGATTTTCAAGTGCTACTTCCACAGCCTACTGAGTGATAATATTTTTATCACGTTATAATTTTAGCTGTGCTGTTATTTACAATCACATGATTCAGTGGTTAAAATATCCCCAAGATGTGCATGCCGTATTTATAAGAGTACATCAAAAGAACATGTTTCAATAGCTATGCGGCAAGTTCAAAGACTTTAACTAGCAGCTTGGGTGGGAAAATATGCTGCAATATACAATGACTGAATTCAGAGGCAGAGAGATCCCGAGATGTAAATGTGGTTATTATAAGAGTACACCAGAACTTTACCTTCTATTATTTGTTCATTTCTGATTGTAGCCAAATAAAAAAATGCGTGCGACCTCAAAATCAAGACATATCAAGACTTAGACAAAACGTCCTTTGCAAATTTGTACAAGTATGTTGGGGTTAAGTGGAAAACGGACAAAGGTTTTAATGAGATTCAGAAGAGTGCTAGGTTTCTAGAACTGACAGTTTGGATTGGAATAGTAGCCAAGTGTAAGAAAATGTGTGATGACTGGCTTATTATTTGGAATACGACCATAACTTGGGCTGACAAACAATGTCATCATCGCCGCCTCGTAAAGTTGTAAACGAGAATCCCAACAGACGGCATTGTTTTAAACAGGTTAATAGTTTATAATCGTAGATATTTACAGACTATCTGCTAGCGCCAAGGCCCAGAGTAACATTGATTTATCAAAATTTGCAACATGAGATGAACTTGTTGATCTGTTGCGTCTAGCCAATGTAGACACAAAGGAGGTAAAATTAAAAACTCGGTGGAATCAATTCCAAAACTCGTGGGTGGGATTGCTGGACGTATTAGAAGAATAAAAATATAATGTATGGCTATCTCAGCGTGAGCATAAATACAAATACCAATGTGAGAGAACCGAAATGACGTGGCAACAAAAACATTAGGTGGACAAAAACGACACCAAGAGCAGAACAGAGATTAGTTGATAACACAGGTGATGTAATGACTGATCTCAACATGAGCGGTAATATAATTGCTAATTCAAGAGAATCAGAATCAAACGATGATGCAAGCAACAAATAAATATGTGGACAACAGCAACATTCCCAAGGTGAACGCGTTAACTACAGCCAATGATGGAATCACTACGTTCAGATCTGAAAATACTAATCATGTAACCACGTTTTCAAATTTTCGTAGAAACATAAATAGAACCATGGATAATTTCTTTGGAAATCTAATGGTTATTAACACCAACTCACACAACAATTGAAATTATTAACAATGATCTCACTAACATCAACTCAAAGATCAATTCGACAAACACTGAACTCGATAACATCAAAGAGATTGCCGATTGTGTAATTCACACGACTCAGATCATCAACATTGAGCAATTTAGAATAATTCCATTCTCTCCTTTGACTTATGGCTCCAAACCTTCCTCTAAAAACATAGCTATCGTGATGGAAAAGATTATTAAGACAATAATCAGACTGGAATCGGAGTATAATATCTCAAACTCGGTTTTATACTACTACTGTCTGGAATTCGTCATGAAGAAATCTTAACTGATTACTTAGTAAAACACATAATGAATCCCACACAATCCTTTGTGTATAATGAAGCATATGCGTTGAAGGCATCGTTGAAAGAAAACCTCGATGATCATATGACAAAACAAACAAAATATCGCAGAAAATTATAGTCATCGACACTGTTGTATATGCGGTGTCCTCACTGGTCGCCGAAACAACGACGTTAATATGTATGTTATCAGCGGCATATGTGATATCGCCGTGGTTGGAATCGGTGTCTCTGTTGATGTCTTTGTTGCTGGTATATTCAATACTGTCGCAAACATATTTACATGTACCAGTAAAGACAATGCATGAGTACACAGAAATAACTTTCACTGCAGCATATGCGATTCTGTCAGCGGGGTAAATAATTGTGTAATACCAGACAATGAATTTGATTCAGTTAGGGATATTTATTATCGGTATCACAAGAATGCAAACAGACCACTGCTAACGTCGCCAATGCCCCATTTAGAATCCGCTGTACAGATAATAATGACCGCATATATATCCAAAAGACTGGAAATGATCATCTCTGAAACAATGTTGCAGACACCCTACAATGATATCAGTAATGTCAACGCGACCGGAATTCAATATTGGTTTTCCAGCAACGATAATCTTGAGATCGCACTGGCACAATTTTGACATTATTATAGTTGGCTAAATATCAGAGAAAGTCATTTAGTGGATTAGACGCAAATACTTCACTTCATAAAACCACCACTAATGAAACTGACGAGTCAGTTCCAATCTTGGAATGATACTGTTTGTGACACTGTTAGCCGCCCAAATATGTAGACAAATTTGTGTAACTGAAACATTTCTGTTATTCGAGACACGGCCAGATAAACTCAGTTAACCATTTGACGCGATCGACATTCCATGTATTGGTATTTGATATTTGTTAATCCCTGAGACGAATGGATTGTTATTGCATATCCCATAGCCCAGCACGAAAGTTTTGGATTTGAAACGACTTGCGTTTCTGACGCCGACAACGCATGTTGTACAGACTCTGCTGGAACCTCAACAATATCATTACAAATTTGTTTTTTTTCGGCATGTTTGCCGCCAGGATATCAACAAGTATATTTTGTCGGCATCTATATGTTGGTCGATAACATAATGAAACTAACTGATCAGAAAATGTTTCCTTATGAAAATCAAGTAATTTACGCTGAAGTAAATCATCAATGTTTTTTCTGGATACAACCATTACATCATTAGGACGCCATAACTTCCAGAAATCTGACATTGCAGTCTCTGAAATTATGGTATGCAGTATTTCAGAATGAACTTTGTCATGCTGCAATCTCATTAACTGTTTCAGTTGTCATAGTTATTCATCCTATGATTGGTGATCGTATAAAACAATTTCATTGTGGATAGCATAGTTGTCCAACCATTCATGTGGTGATGCACCTGTAAACGGTTGAGACTGTCCGTGTTGTCCACACATGATAATTGAATTAGATTTTGTTAATAATCAATCCAGAAATGTCTGTAATGTGTCTTAGATAATGTACAAATCTCATCCCAGATAATTATTCTTTGCCATGTACATATTATGATATCTGCATGCGCTGACACCATATTATCTATTTTCTTTTTCCAGCCGGTGAGTTGGCGTTAAAACAGTCATGTCAGACTTTTTAAATAATTCTATAGCACGTGTTGTTTTGCCAGAACCACTCAGATATACTAAGCTATATCTTGTGATTGGATCGTTTACTGACGGTGATGATAAAATATGTGAGACATCATCGTTGCGATAATAAATATTGTGTTTTTTAACTTCAGCTGATACTAAATATACATGTACTTGTTTATGTTTTTAATTTGCCACAAACCCAAACAAGTATCCGCAGTGTCCTTATAAACGCCTCAAGAAAGTCCATTTTGCAGTGACTAATATAAAACGAATCCGTGGCGACTCTGACGGAGTCATTAGCAAAAATGATGATCATCGATAAATGGTTTATCGATGAGTAGGTGAGCATTGATGATTTAAAATGAGTGAACTGAACAGAATTGCCGTCTTAATGGCTACTGATCATGCCAATAATTTTTTCATCTCGTGTTGTTGTATTTCTCTTATACACAAATAAACTTTTTGCCGCTGTGCCCTGATGACAAAATCTAAACCTGATGGATCCATAATTGATTTTGTACAGCGACGTGATAAACACAGAAAAGTTACTATACTGCACTAACCAAAACATGTTTTTGTTGTTTGTACGAAATTATTGCAGAGGTTACAGTAGTAATGTGGGGCGATATAGCGTCAAGGGAAAATCCAGTTAAAAAGGGTTTGGGCCTGTATAGCGTCAAGATTTATAGCCTCAAGGAAAAATCCAGTCAAAAAGGTCGTGGGCCTGTATAGCGTCAATATGGGCCTGTATAGCGTCAAGGGAAATTTAACATGGGAACTACTTGGGCCTATATGGCGACAAGGGGAATTGAACATGGGAACTAGTTGGGCCTATATAGCGTCAAGGGAAATTTAACATGGGGAATATTATTTGTAGCGACAAGGGAAATGGAAGGCAAAGAAAGCAAATATCTTTTCGAGGTAAATGAGTGGCCCTGAAAAGGGCCGTTATGTGTAATGTTAACAGTATCTTGCTAACACAGAGGACATCTCCCAGATCTTCTTCTCTTCCTAAAACTTCTCCTCACTGTTGGGCCATAGTGGAGAACTCTCTTTAAACAACCTTGCATCTCCACATATTTCCTTCTCTTCCAGAAGGCTGTATCAGTCATATGAGTGATTGTTCACGATGATCTGACATACATGGGTACGTCAGTACGAAATAGCATGGTAGAAACAAGGGTAGAAGATTCTACATTGGTTCACATCTTGTGATGAGAAACAGGTGAATCGAATGCCGTGTACTGTGGTTATTTATAGGGGTAGAGCGGATCGAAACGGATTGAGTTTATTCACCAATCCAATCACGCGTTGCAAAAGTCAGTCACAGTCGTCCAATCGGAAGAGAGCAGTCTGTGACGTCACCTTCCCGATATAGAGGTACTAGCGTCTGTGCGCAGTCAATCGATGCGACAGAGTTGTCAGTCATGTCGGGCACTAACGAGACGATGAATTGGGGTGAGACAGTAGTGGAAACAGCAAGTAATGGGACAGCAGTGTCATGACAAATCTACATCTAGAACAACTTGGTTTTAACTGGGATCTAGTGGATTTTCTAACTTTACAAGAATTTATTCCGGAACCTTCGTTACCTTCTGCTTCTTATGTACACGTCGATGATTTTAAGCAAAGACAAAAAGAAGAATTGAAGCGATTTTTACAACAACAGAAAGAAAAAGAACAAGCTTTTCTCCTGCAAAAGCGGGAAGAAGAAGAAGCAAGAAGGAAACACCAGGAAGAAACAGTAGCAGCAACTGAGAAGAAAAAAGACCAAGGACAGAAAGAGAATAGTGAAAATCAAACGGTCACAACGATACGTTTAGATATTTTAGCAGAGTTAAGGAGTCTGAAACAAATGTATCAGACTTATTTATCACAACCAAAGAAAAAAGACTTTCTTGAGCTAATCTTTCGAAAAGAAATACTAAAAGCGTCCTTTATATTTTTATAACTCATGATGTACGTGTGAGTGTAGGAGTGTGTGAGTGTAGGTCCTTATTCTATAAAAATGAAAACCAAGGGACACTTACATTTTTTATCTCTGGTGTATTCTGGTACACACGTTACAATCCAATATCACAACATAACATAACACAATACCACTTTAGAAAGTTCATAGGTTTCTTCTGTTCACTCTTTCTTTAATTTCTTTACTGTCACAGGTTTTTCTTTTTCTTCTTCCTCCTGACTTTTGTTTCTTCTTTTCTTGTCTTTGTGAACGTGTCGGGGTTCTTCCTTGGGGGAGGGTATCTCTTCTTCATCCTCCTTTTCAGAATTCCTCTCCCCCTCTTCCTCCTGCTCTTGTTGTTTTTTAGGACAGTTTGGAGACCAATGTCCTTTCTCTTTACAATGATAACAGGTATCTTGACTTTTATCTCTTCTAACACCTGTTCCTTTCTTCTTATAGATCTAGCAAGTATCTTGACTTTTATCTCGAAAGGCGGGAGAGTAGTCCATTGGATTGTCTGAAGAAAACTTTTGTACGACACCACGCAAAGCTCTGATGAGAAGTTCAACTTGTGTAGGCTCTTCTATCGTTCTGGTCAATGTGAGAGTAAAATGAATATTGAAAGGTTAGACACTGGTCCTTTATATATATATATATATATATATATATATATATATATATATATATATATATATATATATATATATATATATATATATGCACGGGTCGAACATGAATATATAGGGGTCATGGTCTTAAAAATGTAATCATTAGACTTTTGGCAGGCAAGATGAATAAACCGCATCATGTTGTCGAGAAAGGAGAAGACAGTAAGAGACAGAAACGTGATGTATCACCTCGTACATTAGCTGAAGTCTTGGCTCCAATTCATGCCAGTGATTTTGAAGAGGACATGAGTGAGCCCGAATCCACACCCAGAAAATCAACGTCCAAGCAAACGTCATTACCCTTAGTAAACCCTGAAAAGTATTATCACATTCGAGAGACGTTAAAGCGTTCCTCTCAAAAATTTAGAATTACGGCTTACACGTACTAAAGTTTAAAGATTTCAAGTCCAATGTACGTTTGGAGAATACAGAAGGGTTCATTACCGAGGTGTGGGATTCTTTGTTAACTACACTGAAACAGCAATGCCAATCCAAAGAAGACGATCGCTTGAGACTTTCTACATCACGATAATTTGAAGTCTCCCGTTTGGATGGAGTTTAGTAGCCCATCACAATTAACACCTTCCAAAGTCATCGACAAAAAAATTCAACACGTGCAACAATCCAACGACAAGTTTCACATCACCGATGGAAAAGCCACACTGTTCATGACCCACGTTTCTCTTCCCCAAGGGACCGGACAACGCAAAAAAGTGTTATTAGTCGACAACCTTCGCAGCATTAAGCGAAGCCTCATCCAAATTAACAATTCTCAAGACCAGATGTGCTAAGCCCGTGCCGTCGTCGTGGGACGAATGTATGCCAACAAAAACGAGACGTTAGAATGGAAAAGAGCCTAGAACAGTATTCGACAATCGGGCCGAGCCAAGCAATAAAGTGAAGCAGAACTCCAGTTACAGTAAGCAGGGATATCGAAAGACACCCATTGCGGCATTCCAGAAATGCAACAATTACAAGACGTCTTGGCTCCACATTACACCTTGAAAGTACACCCTCAAGAAGTGTGTATCCTCTGTTGTTTCGATGTCGCGATTTCAAAGATGGAAAATACATTTACGTCTATCATCACGATGAACATTTTAATACCATCACCAGTATCACTGCATTCCTGAGATACAGTTACTACTGTGAAAATTGTGACTATGGTTAAAACAATCGAGAACACCACAAGCATTGTGGATCGAAATGTGAGGGATGTTTGGCCTCTCAACCCTGTCTAGACAAAGGACAAGTACGAGTGCATTGCCCTTTTTGTCAGCGCACATTTGTCAGTTCTACCTGTTACCAACAACATTTCAAGATGCAAGGTTCACAGCAGAAAAGTACTTGTCAGCTTCTGAGATTGTGCCCTACTTGTGGACAAGCCATACGTACCAATAATGCCAAGTGTCACGTTTGTCGAGGGAAGAAACGATGTCACATTTGTCACCAACTCGTGGACTTGGAGCACGAATGCTTCATTCAAATCTACCAACCAGAAGATACCCAGAAGAAAGGGAATTTGATCTCTTTTTATTTCGAATGCATGCAAGAGACCGGCATTCAAATTCCTAATTTCTGCGTGGCTCACCGAACATGTGAGCAGTGCATCCAAGAGCCTATCTTTAGTCATTGCCCTCACTGCAGCAAAATTCCTGGAGGACGTGAAAAAATCTTTCGCGGGTCAAACACGCTAGCCAATTTTGCCCAATGGATCTTAAATCCCATCGACGAAACGTGGAGTCCAGAAGACATCGAACGTTACGGAGATTGTCATCACCATGCCACAGTAATGGCTCACAATTTCTCCTGATACGATGGGCAATTTCTGCTCAGATACTATGCGAAGCAAAGTACCGAACATGACTTTAAACGGAGCCAAAATCATTCCTTTGCAAGTAGGACAAGTACAGTTTAAAGATTCAATGTGATACGTGTCCATGCCTTTGAGTCGCATGCATAAAACGTTTGGAATGACAGAAATGGCCAAAGGTTATTTTCTACACTTTTCAATACCGAAGACAATCAACATGTCGTTCTACCCCATATGTCTGAGGCTGAGGACTACGACCCCGATAACATGTGCGCCGAACAACAAGAAGCTTTCCACGCTTGGTACCAGACTCACGCCTCGGACCCCTTTGACTTTCAAGAAGAAATGTTAAAGTATTGTCGATCTGACGTAGACATTTTACTACGTTGCTGTGGAAAATTTCGAGAATTATTCATGGAGTACGGAGGGATCGATCCATTGAAAGAAACTTGTACTATCGCCAAACCATGTTCCTTAGTGTACTGAAACGATTCATGCCTGAAAATACTTAAGCAGTCATCAGTCCTCAAACGACGAACTTTGTCAAACGTCAATACTCGGTCAAAGCCCTACGTTGGCTACATTACTTGTGCAACAAAGAAGACATATGGATCCAACACGCTCGCAACGGAGGAGACGAAAAGACCATCGGAACGTATTCGGTGGATGGCTGGGACTTAGAAAACCACCAAATCGTGTACGAGTTTAACGGATGCTTATTTCACGGATGTAACATCTGCTACCCTCAACGTGACACCAAAAATCGGTTTTTACAACGAACCATGGAAGACTTGTACCAGACAACTTGTCAGCGACGTTTCAAGTTAGAACAACAAGGATACCAGATAGTGGAAATATGGGAATACGAGTACGATCAGCGTTTGAAAGTCGATCCCTAGTTTAAACGCATCGTAGAAAGTTACAAGTTAGTGGACCCCCTGAACCCTCGGGATAGTTTGTACGGAGGACGGACGAATGCCACCTGTTTGCTGTAACAGACTGACGAGGAGATGGGAGAAGAAATCAAATATTTGGACGTGTTTTCACTGTATCCTAACGTGTGCAAGTATTGTCACTTTCCCGGTGGGCACCCAGAATTGATGACGGAACACATTGACTTGGACCACATCGCCAGTACGAAGGATTGATCAAGTGCAAAGTCTTGCCTCCCACAGTATTTTTGCAGACTACTTGGATACCATTCTGAAACTAAAACAAGAAGCTAGCAGCTATCCTTCCTGGTGTCACACTCCCGAAGACCAAAAGATATTCAAAGAAAAATATCAGGAACAGGAAGGCATCACTTTAGACCACATCGAGAAAAACGAAGGAAGGCGATCGTTTGCCAAAGTGATGTTAAATTGCTTCTGGGGTAAAATGGCACAACGACCGTCTTTACACAAGACGGAGTATTTGTCCGAACCTTCTCGCTACTTTCATATCAGTCAAGACAAAACCAAATACATGAAACACGAGGACGCCATTCGTGAGGACTTGATCTTAGTCAATTACGATGAAGAACTAGACTTTGTAGAAGCCGACAAAATTGGAAATGTCATCATTGCGGCTTACGTGACAACTCACGCTCCTGAAAATTGTACGAAGTGTTAGAACCATTAGGAGATCGTGTGTTGTATTTTGACACGGACAGTTGCATCTACATTCACCGACCGAACCAGTGTAACCCTGTCATCGAAGGAAACCGTTTAGGAGCCTGGACCGATGAACTTCCCGACGACAAGATTCTATGATTTGCAAGTGGCGGTCCTAAAAAGTACGGCTATGAATACCGAGACCCCCAAGGAGAAATGCACACCGAATGTAAAGTGAAAGGATTGACTCTCAATTATCGCAACAGTCGAGTGGTGAACTTTATCGTCCTACAAGAAGCCTTACAGTGGGGACAAGATGAAACTTTTAAAGTGACCACCCACGAACCGCACAAGATTGTCTGTTTACCCACACACCAAAATCGTCAGCCGACCTTTGGAAAAAGTCTATCAAATCGTGTACCAGAAGAGAGTACGACTTTCCAATCACTTCACTTTGCAGTACGGTCACGTTGAGATTGGGCAGCATATAAAAAGGGAAATTGTCCAAGACTAATAGTTCATTTGTAACTACAACGACCAAGCGAAAGAAGATGAATCCATTTAAACAGGCATCATTCAAGTTTATGGATTCTCAAGTGGAGTGCGATGTTAAACCTTGCGATTGCAGTGACGCCAGACGCTGCGACCTTAGCTATTCATGAAGTTGATACGACGGAAAGATAATCAGTGGCGTCGCATTCCAGTATAAAAAATGACTTGAGGACAACAACATGAATCAATATTTTCTGTGCCACTGCTGAACACCCAATGATGTCTCCTCAAAAACGTGCACAGTCACCAAAAAGGAGGTTACTTTGGTAATGTTGGGAAACACATCGTTACCTTTTTGACGAAACGCTAGTTCCCAAAAAAGTAGATAAAAGAGGATGTGTACCAAGTCTTTGACGTTAGTGGTATTGTGGAACGAACAAGCAAAGAGGTCATCTCGCTGAAAACATTCTTATTCACCCCACAAAGGAAAGAAAAGGAAAGGACTACCTCCTCGTGTAGCCAAACATCGACACGTTCTTCGTCAAATGGCTCAAAAGAAAATACCTGTCCGTCAAAAGAAAAAGATGTTGGTGCAACGCGGAGGATTTTTTATTTTTAAAGAAGTGCTGCCAGTTATAAAACAAGTGCTGGCACAACAAAAAAGATAAAAGGGTGTGTGTTCCATGTCATTGACGTCAGTGGTATTGTGGAACGAACTAGCAAAGATGTCACCTCGCAGAAAACATTCTTATTCATCTCAGAAAGGAAAGAAAAGGAAATGACTACCTCCTGGTTTAGACAAACACGGAGACGTGTTGTCCGTCGTGTCCAAAGCCTCTCCACCCATGCGAAAACAAATCATTAAAACGGACTCCAAAGATGTCATTGATACCGTGTGCGAATGTTGTTTGAATGTCTTGAAAGGCACGATACCTTTGTCTCTAAACCAGAAAAAATGCTTAGCCAAACATCGACACGTTTTTCGTCAAATGGTCCAAAAGAAATTACCCGTCCGTCAAAAGAAAAAGATGTTGCTGTAACGCGGAAGATTGTTACCCTTTCTTCTTCCTGTGTTTGGAGGATTAGCGAAAACCGGCATCCTAAATATGTTGCCAGGTTTGATACAAGTAATGGCACGAGTGACATCCCAAAGTTGATCCTTCCAGAAGATAAAAGGGACCCACGGAGCACCACGATCTCAGACGTAACCTTTGGAAGCCCATGAAAGGACGAAAACTGAATTTAGTCCCTTACAAACGATGGATGGAATACCATCGTTGGCAAGACCAACGTACCCCCCCCCCCATTTACCACCCAATCCTGATTTGACCGAGATGTCCCAATTACAACACGAACTGCAATCATTGATGCATCGCCACGATTTGTTCGAAAGCAAAAAATCGCAAAAGTACAGTCAAATCTTGAAACGACTGCAACTCTTTCATCGCAAAACTGTGGAACAAACAGCTCTACCCAATCTGACCAATTTGAAGGCTCTGATGAATAGTTCGTCGCTCTCACAATCTACAGTGGCCAAGACAGACGTCACCTCACCATTATCCAAGGAAGAAGAATCCTATGATATCTTTCAAACACCCACCGCCACTCCCATTCCGAGTAAGATTTCAACTACCTTGTTGACCCCTTCCTTCACTCCCCAACTAGAATTCAAAATTTGGGTTAAAAAGATGATGGCCACTCCTCCTTTGACAGAGGTGAAACAGAAGGAAAGGAAACCAGAAATAAGAAAAGAAAAGAAGACCAAAGCTATCCCATTACCACCTCCACCACTGCCACCACCACTAGTGCCCTCGACGTCGACTCCTGTGGCACATCGGACACGTAAAACCGTTTCCAAACAACCCCTATTTCGCCCCACCCAAAGCAGTATCATCGAAGAGTGGGTGACTCTTGGAGAAGGTATTAGCCAACATGTACTACGATCCAGCCCACCCTGCAGGTTACGGAGGCATTCCAAAATTGTATTGTGCTGCAAAAACTCGCCTGAAAAAGCTCCGTTTACCTGAAGTACAACGATGGTTACAAGAACAAGCTACGTACACTTTACACATACCCATTCGACGAAAATTTCACAAAAGTCGCACTCAAGTGGAAGGCATCTATCATCAATGGCAAGCCGATTTTGCCGATGTCTCTCATTTAGCCACCTACAATCGTGGCTACAAATATTTGTTTTGTGTCATCGACGTCTTTTCTAAATTTGCCTGGGTCGTACCATTGACATCCAAATCGAGCGGAGAGTTAGTACAAGCTTTGTAACTGGTGTTGAAACAAAGTGGTCGTCACCTTCTTCCATGGCAAACTGACAAAGGCACCGAATTTCTGAACCAAGCTTTCCAACGAGAATTAAAGAAACGTGAAATACATTTTTTCACCACCGAAAATCCTGAAACCAAAGCCAGCATCGTGGCACGTTTTCAACGTACCTTGAAAGAGCGCATGTGGAAATATTTTACGCATCAACACACTCTCAAGCACATCTTACCACACTTAGTCCAAGCCTACAATCAATCTTACCAAAGAAGCATTGGACGTGCCCCACATGATGTGACACCTGACAACGAAATGACTGTTTTTGACTGTATGTTTGGTACGTCCCGGACGATGGCTGTCCCTAACAAAGGTAGAGGAGTGTTAATCCCCGGAGATTGGTTCACATTGGCAAAACCAAACGCACGTTCGACAAAGGTTACTTACCCAACTGGACCACCGAATTATTTCGTGTTACTGGACGAGTGCGTGATCGTCATCCTACCGTCTATAAATTGGAAGACATGAACGGAGAAGTCTTAAAAGGAACGTTTTACTTGCCTGAGTTACAACGTGTACGACATTAAAAACATTTTCGAACGAAGAACCCGTAAAGTAGGAAAACGTCGTGTCAAAGAAGTCAAAGTACGTTGGAAAGGATATCCTCCTAGTTTTGATTCTTGGATTGACGCTTCGCAAGTCATCGACTATATATAGAAGTGACCATCATGCCCTTTAATACAGCTTCACCAATGTGTGGCTATCATGGTCAACCACCACCATTTATCGGTTTATTCCCATATAATTGGTTTAAGAATTTTGTAGACTATTATGAAGAAATTAATACTGATCATAGATCCCTTTGATGAACAATTACGCGAGTTCAAGAAACTAATCAGATTACAACCGGATAGAATGCAGTGTGAAATAGCGCGTGAAATAATTTCGGAAACCCCATTCAATGATTTATAGGAAGCGTAGAGACCAAACGATTTAATAGTGGCAAGTAGAAAGATAGTCAAAGACACACTTCAGATGAAGTTATTTAACACGCATAAAGAAAAATTTGCAACACTTCCAGTGCCGCTGTGCTATAGACCCAAGGATACACGAAGACAAAATATCGAAGTTGATATTCCTGGCTTGACTGTCAGAAAAACAGATTCTCGTGTTAAATGATATTGTGTTAGTTGATATCAATGTCGTCGAAGATGCATTGCGTGCTGATAAATCCCCATGGAAGCTAGGATACATTCTTCGCAGGGGTTGACTATATCCGATACAGTTGTTTGGATCATAGATAATCGCATCGAGTGGTCGAATTTAGTTTATCTTGCAGTGTCCAGAGTACGAAGAATAAATCAACTGGGAAGAGTTGTTCTAGACTATAACGACAGTACAATAAATTCACTGGACAACAAATGTTTACAAAAGTCATGTTACTGAAATAAAATTAGTCAATTCTTATAAATTTGTATGTGATGAACACGAATATGACAGTCAAATTGCAAAATTGGCTCTAGTTTTTTTTTTGTAATCTGCAAGAAATTAATGTTTACATAACGAAATGCATTCCAATAGTAAAAGGTCAACTGTAATAATATAAAAAATCAAGTCATTGACTACATCTTAGGTTTCTTCGCCTGTTTCTTGTACAGCTGTTCGGGAGCATCTCTGAGGAGTGTCCAGCAGTAGTCAGCCAGCATTGTAGTGGACCATTTTCCTTGGTATCTTCGTTCCATTGTTGCGATATCTTGATGAAAACGTTCGCCATGTTCATCACTAACAATACCACAGTTGCTAGGAAAGAAATCCAAATGGGAATGAAGGAAGTGAATCTTTAGAGACATATTGCAGCCAAGTTTCTTATACTTCATCAACATGTCTTCTACTAGTTCCTTAAAGTTTTCTGCCCTAACATTTCCCGAGGAAGTTTGTAGAAACTAGGCGAAAAGCATTCCATGCTTGTTTCGCGTCACCTTCCAGCAAGTTGTTGAACCGGTCATCTTTGAAAAGCTCTCGAATCTGAGGACCCACAAAAACTCCTTCTTTAATCTTTGCTTCGCTGAGTCGAGGGAATTTTTCATGCAGGTATCGGAATGCTGGCAAAGTCCGGTCAATGGCTTTCACGAAGTTCTTCATCAAACCTAGTTTGATGTGAAGGGGTGGTAGCAAGATTTTCTGAGCCTCAACCAGAGCTGGGTGTTGGATATTCTTCTCTCCAATGGCTACATTCTGCCTGTGAGTCCATTCCTTCCTCATGTAGTGCATTTCCCTTGCTCGGCTATCCCACTCGCATAAGAAACACATGTATTTTGTATATCCTTGCTGCAGTCCCATTAAAAGGGCAACTACCTTCAAATCACCACAGAGGTGCCAGCTGTACTTGTTATACTCAATGGAATTCAGTAGCTGCCTTAAGTTATCGTATGTCTCTTTCATGTGGACAGCATACGCTACTGGAATAGATGGAAGAATGTTTCCATTGTGCAAAAGCACAGCCTTGAGACTCAGTTTCGAAGAGTCCACAAATAGTCTCCATTCTTGTGGGTCATAAGTGATTTTTATAGCATTCATGAGGCCCTCAATATCGGAACAGAATATCAGATTACTTTCCTTTCTGAAGAAAGGCTCCAATTGCTGGTGGCGCTTTCGATATGCAGTAATTGTGACATCTTCTTCTAGAAGATTCCATTGTTGGAGTCTTGATCCTAGCAATTCTGCCTTGTTCTTTGATAAGTCCAAATCACGAATCAGGTCATTTAGTTCTTCCTGTGTTATTCTGTGTGGGGTTGATGATGCACCACAGTGAAAATCTGGATCACTGCATGCTGATGGACCAGGAGAAGAACAGGTCGACTCACCTTTGTCTTCGTCAGATGAATCAAGAGAATATTCTGCTGGAGGTTCTGGAATAGGAAGTCCCTCACCATGTGGAACTGGTCTCAATGCAGACGGAATGTTTGGGTAGACTATTCTCGACTTCTTTCGCTTCGTTATTCCGCCGGAAAGAGGAGGAATCAAGCAGAAGTAACAGTCATTTAGGTGGTTGCTTGGCTCTCTCCACACCATTGGGACTGCAAACGGCATTGATGACCTTATGCAATTCAACCACTGTGAAAGCTGTGTTGTACATGTAGCACAGCATATATGCGGAGCCCAAGGCTTGTCTTGGTCACCAACCTTGCATCCGAAGTAAAGATGATATGCCTTCTTCACTTGAGAATTCATACTTTTCTTCTGGTTGGCAAATGTCACTTCCCCACAAATATAGCAAAAATTGTCCGCGGTATTAACACACTTTCGAGGCATTACTGTTCTTTATTGTACGTAAATGGATAAAATAATAAGTTTTATGTAACAGTAGCTTGAACTGTCTCGCACAACGTCTAAAATATTTTAAATGCTGAACCTATCTGATTGGGCTTTATATAGTACACTGCTTACAACAGCTTCAGCAGCCACCTGGCATTAGTATAATAGGCCTACACATGTATAGTACACAGCTGACGTCAACTTACTTCAGCAGCCGCATGGCATTAGTATTGCATTGCATCAGAAAATGATGCAATCAACTGTGGATGATGTGAGCATGATGGTATTATGCAATGTTACATCATTATTCCGGATGTTGCTGCAGTCCTACTGGAGAAATTTACACAGTGAAACATAGAAAATGAGGTATATGAATATCCTCAAAACGAGAGCCAATAAAAAAATTTCACGGTTATATTCGTGTTCGGCACACCAAAATACTACAGATTAGGGCCTTTTCAAGTCAGTAATGATTTCACTGTTGCCCAGTGTAATTGATAATGTCAGCGATGATATAATCAGATAAAACTCTCTGGTTATAAACAGCAGAATAAAAAAAAATAACAGAAAATTTGACATTTATGCCGAATTTATAATCACACTGAGACAACAACAGAATAGTCACTGCGCGAGTTGCAATTGTATAATGCGTTGGTGTTGGTCGGATAAAGATCCTTGCCAATTTACCGTAGACAGAAAAAATAGCAGTATTGGTCATACCAGAGATAATGTGATGCAGACTTACCTTGAGTGCAACAGACGAAGAGGTGCTAGTTAAGACCACGCGGTGGTATTTGAGTATCATCGGGTATCACTTGTAGTTGTTCACCAGAAAATCCTCGCTGAGGAGCAGTTGAATCCAACCTATAGACTTGGCGGTCTACCCGTAGATCTCGTTATACTAGATATTTTATGTGCAGTAACACTCCAAATATGATCAGTAGCTCTTTTTTGACACCTTTAAGCTCTCCTGGTTCATATAAATATCTAACAGTGACATTACCGAGTATTGGTTGTTTTGAAAAATCACTTTGCGGTTTTACGGGTATATACTTTTTTTTAATCGCGTTGTTAGGTTTCATGTTGATTGTTCGAGTAATCTCATTATTTAGCGCTGTAATTACGCCTGGTAATATCTTGACCCATTCCCGAGATCGTTTATCCTGAATAAATTCCTTCGCGTATTGATATCCAAATAACCGCTGAGCAAGTGTCCGATTAAATCGTTCAACAATTGCCTGATCGAGATGTAGTGCAGTATGTCCTCGTCTGGTGGTGACATTATGATGCTTCATTGTTGATAACACTGCACCCTGAAATTCCTTGCGAGGATCAATTTGTAATAGATTTGGCCAGTGCAGAGGACCCCTTCGATAAATCCTTTCAAACGCAGAAGCAACTTTAGATGATGATTTCGTCTTTAGCGGCTCTGCTTGTTTGTATCGACTCGCAACATCAACTACGGTTAGCGCGTACTTGTAAAAACCATCATGCTGCAGAAATAATATATCAGCCTGATGAACCTCATTACGTGCGCTGATATCAAAATGCGAGTTGTTAATTATTTAGGCGGTGGTAGATAAATTTGCCATATCGCCTGTTTGGATAACCAATCCACTGCAGTGGTATTTTTCACCTTTGCGGCGTAGCGAGTTTACTGATTGCTGCTTTACCCCTCCAGTATTCTCTTGGGGAATAATAAATAGATTCCATGTTGTTATTAATTACCAGCACCCAACATCAATTTACTTTTCATCGCCGATTTTATCAACCATGAAGCCAATTTTTCTTTGAAGGATTTATCAGTGATAGAATTCAACGCATGAAGCAATTTTACATCTGCGATCTGTCTGTGTTGCAGATTGCTGCTTTCATAAGCAACATCATGAGCGTGACACGCCTTATCAATGGCGTTTATTGGATACTCACCAGGTCAGGGTTGGTTTTGATCATCGAGTCTGATATCAAGTCTGGTCCCGGGTCCACAATAACTATATCATGGAAGGTGTTTTGCTCCTGGATATTTTGCCCATGGTGTTTCTGGGAATTTTACTAATTTGACTGCAATATCACCTTCTCGTTTTTTTTTATAAATCATATGCAGATTTCATAGAAACAAATCTAAAATTTCTTGTACCACATTGTACACACTTACCAGCAAGTGCTGATCTGTTTTTTTTTTAGTTGTAATCGTTGTCAATTCGTTTGTGCTAGTACGCTTCTTACATTTCACACAATATAAATCCATAATTTATTTATAATAACTGAATGTAATTGATTTTTCGGAGACAAAAAAACGAGAACCAGTTAAGCATCATCCAACACTACCAAATTCTATTCGTATGATTATAAACAGACCATCTGGAAGTGGCAAGACACAACTGCTACTTAATTTGATAATGAGATGGATGAAATGGGATAAACTATATTTGATTGGTCCCTAGCGCAGACAATCAGCGATGTTACGAGGTGTTAAAGGATTTTAACGAGAAAGCAAAATCGGAAATCATTTCTTTAGTAGTGCTCAGGCTATCCCGCCTGGATTTATAACTAAATTTATCAAATCCGAATCCACGATCTAGTATCGGACTTTATCAAATATTTTTAACCCCATAGCAGCAGGGAGGGTGCGACATCGACTTTGCGTCCCCAAAGGAAACTTTTTCGAAGGAAGCCTTGGTTTGCCAAATAGACGCTATTTCTTACGATTTTGGAGGAAGCTTTGGTTTGCCAAATGGACGCCTCTATAAAAGGTTGTCCGATTCACCCTCCCTGCTGCTACTGGTTTATAAAAACCATGTTATTTTTGTTGTTGTTGTTGTTGTTGTAGGGTGTAATGTCATTGTCAACACATGATAGGCTATACATGGCGGTCAGTATTAATGGTGAAGGAACAACCGTGGAAAAAACCCGGAAAGAACCATCAAACCACAAGAAGCCACTGGCAAGCTTTCTCACATACCCATGCTTAAGATCACTCGGTCACTCGGGGCCCCTACAAACCATGTAAGAATGAGTGTATCAGCATGATCACCCCACAGAATCTGTACAAATTAAATAAAGCATGGTGACCCAGGAAGTTCAATAAATCATAATGACAGAAATGTGATTCATTAATGTACAATATGTGTACTGGTTAAAGAAAAAGTAGTTTGGAAAAGTATGTTAAATTATATATATAAAATTTATTATAAACAGAAAATATACAAAGATATATATTTTTGTATAATAAGATAAAAAATATGAACTATTTAATTGTGTGATCATTATAATATGTCAGTTATACAATGTCAATGGTTTAGCGTTATGAGACAATTACAATTACATCAGTGCCTTATGTATATGTTCATACATATATAAGCTTTGTAAAAATGTATCATTTCCCAAAAATATTTCCCAAAAATAAGATGTAAATGTTAATATGTAATCTTGCACAATGATACCAATTTTCATTAGTGTTATGTATATGTATCGCTTTCAAAATACATAAACAGGACCCTGCCTCATTAAGGATCACCCAGTCAGGCAAGAGTCTGGTTGAACAAGACTCTCACTCAATGTGGATCACTCAATCAGGGAAGAGTCTGGTAGAACAAGGCTCTCACTGAATGTGGATCACTCAATCAGGCAAGAGTCTGGTAGAACAAGACTCTCACTCAATGTGAATCACTCAATCGGGCAAGTGTCTGGTTGAACAAGACTCTCACTCAATGTGAATCACTCAATCGGGCAAGAGTCTGGTAGAACAAGACTCTCACTCAATGTGAATCACTCAATCGGGCAAGAGTCTGGTAGAACAAGACTCTCACTCAATGCGGATCATTCAATCAGGCAAGAGTCTGGTAGAACAAGATTCTCACTCAATGTGGATCATTCAATCAGGCAAGAGTCTGGTTGAACAAGACTCACTCAATGTGAATCACTCAATCAGGCAAATGTCTGTTTGAAGAGGATCTCACTAGATATGGATCATTTAATCGGGCAAGAGTCTGGTTGAACAAGACTCTCACTCAATGTGAATCACTCAATCAGGCAAGTGTCTGGTTGAACAAGACTCTCACTCAATGTGAATCACTCAATCAGGCAAGATTCTGGTAGAACAAGACTCACTCAATGTGGATCATTCAATCGGGCAAGAGTCTGGTAGAACAAGACTCTCACTCAATGTGAATCACTCAATCAGGCAAGAGTCTGGTTGAACAAGACTCTCACTCAATGTGGATCATTCAATCGGGCAAGTGTCTGGTTGAACAAGACTCTCACTCAATGTGAACCACTCAATCAGGCAAGAGTATAGTAAAACAAGACTCTCACTCAATGTGGATCATTCAATCGGGCAAGAGTCTGGTAGAACAAGACTCTCACTCAATGTGGATCATTTAATCGGGCAAGTGTCTGGTTGAACAAGACTCACTCAATGTGAATCACTCAATCAGGTAAATGTCTGGTTGAAGAGGATCTCACTAGATATGGATCATTTTGTCAAACAAGTGTCTGGTTGAACAAGACATTCAATTATCATTTCAGTGGAAGATGTTAGCTTTTATTTATATAATCATACAGACTGTATGATACAAAAGATTTTGGTTCAAGATGATTCAAATCTTAAACAGCTTGGACCACAAAAGTAGCACTTATTTGTCTCAATTTGATGCCAATGTAAATATTGATATACACTCCAGAACAAATGGGTTGAGCATTTTCATATCTTGTACATGCAATATATATGTTACCTGTACTAATGGTACATAAAATATATACACGTTTAATGGTTATATTTGTACACATCTTTAAATATCCATCAACTTTACTCCATTGCAAATAATAACATTTTTTCATATGCTTCTAATTTCAGGTAAAGCTGACAAAATGTTTCAAAAATGCAGGTGAAATTTTTGTTTATTTCTCTGTAATTTACCTTAGGCGACTCCACAACTGCAAACAGTTAACATTAACACAATTTTGGGACAAAAGTACTATGTAATTAACACCAAGTTCACAACACAATGTATGTTTTTGACAACTAGGATGTACAACCTGAAAACTGGGATGTACAACCAAACATCTGAGAACAACAATCAGACAACACAATATTGTTTTCCACTTAGTCTTCCATACCAAACTTTTTTAAAATACTGAAATATAGAATTGATCCCAACAATTCGCAGATTAAATTACATTAGTATAGCATGCACATTATACATGTGTATAATTCAGAGTTGCTTTACCTGTCATAAATCTTGATTAATTGCTGGAGTGTAAACAGTAGATTATTGTGACCTCTTTTTGCCTGTAATGTTCAGTATCCTCCATAATGAATATCCCCATTTAAGATTCAGAGCTGTATATATAAACATTTCAGAGGAATTGAGCTAAAGTCAAGAAACATGATCATTGGAGCATGAAAGTAAGTCACTGTGACCTCATTTGACTGTAATAAGCATTACTTCCCATTGATGAATGTACTCGTCAAGTTTCATTAACTGTACATGCAATGTAGAGTTCAAGAAAGAACTCAATGCAAAATTTGTTAATATATTCTTTGGAAGACGAAAGTAGATTAGGTTTGATTTGATTGTTTGCTTTGATGAGTAGCACCCTTCACAATAAACATACCCATTAATGTTAATGATTGCATAGATAACCATGATGGAGAAAATGAGATAAATGAAAATTTTAATGTTCATGCCAACATTGATACATTAGCCAAAAAGTAATACCTACATCTATCCATGCTTCACAGCAAGAAACAAATGACCACTAACAAAATCATACAACAGTGTTGTAAAGAAAAAATACTTTATCCAAGACACTGGATGGGCATACACTTTATCTTTAACACCATATGGGCAAACATTTTATCTGAGACACTGGACTGGCACACATTTTATCTGAGACACTGGACTGGCACACATTTTATCTGAGACACCATATTGGCAAACATTTTATGTGAGACACTGGACAGGCACACACTTTACCTTAGATACCATATGAGCAAACATTTTATCTGAGACACTGGACAAGTACACACTTTATCTGAGAAACCGGATTGGTACATCATATAACTTCTTCAAGTTTTAATGCTGGAACTAAATATTTAAAAGCATGCTTGTCAAAATCTCAGTAACTTAGTGACCAAATTCCTGGTTTTAGATTAAAATATAAATCTTAACTCCCAAGGAACTGAATTTAAAAGTTAAGTTGCATAGCTAAGCTATGAAATATATGTCCTGTAAAGATATGCCATAGCTTTTAGTTTTCAAAATAAATTACATTGTTACATCTGCATACCAATAGATACAATTTAATTTAATATCTGGTATTTTATTTTATCATATACCTAATTAACTTCACATAGTGGATAGTGTATTCAATATTAAGTTCTAATCAAATTATAAAGGTCATCAAATATTTCAAGGCCATCTCACTCTAGAGCAATATAATTTATGTTACTCATGGACAGTTTTATAATGATGGAATACTATATATTTAAGTGTTTACATTGTGATATGTGCATGGATAAATTTGTATGCACAAAGTGAAGGAAGAAAATACATTTGAAACAATTATCTGTGCACTGAACACTATACAAACAAATGACAGATAAAAATATACCAGCAGGTGCAGGTTGTGCTATAATTTCAAGTGCACTAAGCATATACACTGTATTCTAATCTGCTTGCGCATTATACATTCTGTCAGAATGGGTATGACCTGTTGACAAACCGAATCACCTGTTGAAAAACTTGTGCATTATGCAATGTCAGAATGGGTATGACCTGTTGACAAACCGAATCACCTATTGAAAAACTATTGCATTATGCAATGTCAGAATGGGTATGACCTGTTGACAAACCGAATCACCTGTTGAAAAACTTGTGCATTATGCAAGGTCAGGATGGGTATGACCTGTTGACAAACGGAATCACCTGTTGAAAAACTATTGCATTATGCAATGTCAGAATGGGTATGACCTGTTGACAAACCGAATCACCTGTTGAAAAACTATTGCATTATGCAATGTCAGAATGGGTATTAAATGTTGACAAACTTGAGCATTGCACAATTTCTGATCATGATCTCACAGGTTGACAAACTTGTGCATTATGCAACATCAGATCTGGATCTCACATGTTAACACACTTTGTGCAGGTTAAGCTATTTGTGTTATTTAAACACCTTCATGAAAATAGAACACCTCAAAATAAACACCTTGATGAAAAGAGAACACCTCAAAATCTAAGTACTGATCATTCTATGACAATTACACATACTAAAACTTTTGTTATACATCCTAGTTGTTAGATTGTACATCCTAGTTGTCAACATGTAGTCATAGTGTCTGATTGTACAGCATAGTTGTTAGATTGTACATCCTAGTTGTCTGGTTGTACATCCTAGTTGTCAGGTTGTATATCCTAGTTGTCAACATGTAGTCATAGTGTCTGACTGTACAGCATAGTTGTTAGATTGTACATCCTAGTTGTCTGGTTGTACATCCTAGTTGTCAGGTTGTACATCCTAGTTGTCAACATGTAGTCATAGTGTCTGATTGTACAGCATAGTTGTTAGATTGTACATCCTAGTTGTCTGGTTGTACAGCCTAGTTATCTGGTTGTACATCCTAGTTGTCAACATGTAGTCATAGTGTCTGATTGTACAGCATAATTGTTAGATTGTACATCCTAGTTGTCTGGTTGTACATGCTAGTTGTCTGGTTGTACATCCTAGTTGTCAACATGTAGTCGTAGTGTCTGATTGTAACGTGTAATTGTTAAATTGTACATCCTAGTTGTCTGATTGTACAGTATAGTTGTTAGATTGAATAATGTAGTTATATGATGATAAGTCTTGTCTAGCTGTATAGCCCAGCTTTCAGACTGTACATCCTAGTTGTTATATTGCACATCCATGTTGTTAACCTGTACATAATAGCTGTTAGCTTTCAAATATTAGTTGATATAATGTTAACCATATTTACTCATGTAGTGATGATTCTCATCTGAATTAACCATGTGCAGATAGATGTGTGATAGACTAGTACACCAACATAGCCAAATTAACCTGGCTAGTTATTTCACGGAAATTTTATACACCATGATTTGCTGTTGGCACAATAAATACTGACAGATTTGAGTCTACAATGACTCTAGTTAAATGTAAGCTACACAAGTAAATATGGTATCACATATTTTATCTACTTCTGTTTCGAAGCTACAATGACTGAGCCATTAAGGCATTGTACTTCCCACCAAAAGGGTCTGGGTTTGATTCCCATTAGCAGGAACTGCCTGGATCATCAACCATATTGTATCATTGGGTAGGGCACTTTTCTCTGTTTGCCTCAAATCAATATCATCCGCAAAGTGTTGATATTCCACAACACCCCCACCCATTCTGTTTTAGATTTCTCTTCTAGAAAAAGGGAATGACCTATATGAAGCAGCTGTAACAAACAGGAAAGTGACAAGATTTATTCATTTGCTGTCTTGGGTATAACAATAGTTACTAATTATAACGCAATTATACCTGATAAGTGGACAAATTCAACTGATCCGATTGATTATTCTAAAATATATTTACAAACTTAAATCTATTTAGCAAATACCCATCTTTACCTAATAAAATAATATTTAATATATCCTCATTTATTTTTATTCCAAGTATGAACCTTAAATATTTATAAAGTATTCAGATCATTTAAGCACCAGACTTTAGCAAAAGAAAAGTTAATACCTATCTTATGACAAAACACTCTAATGATTACCAAGACTTCAAAGTGTTCATCTCCTTTATAACTATTTCATTTTAAAAATAATATGAAACAAATTATCTTTCAATATCAGCCAATGTGGGTATGTGAGAAAGCTTGCCAGTAGCTTCCCATGGGTCAGTGGTTCTTTCCTGGAGGATTTTCATTGGTTCTTCCTCCACCATTTATACTGGTGTATCCTGTGCTGAAAAATGGTGTTAACCCTTACATCAATAACATCAACAAATGCAAAAATATATCAATATCTGCTAAAATAAACAGGATCTGATATAGTGTACACCCTGCAGTACTAAACATAAACTCACATATCTATCACTATTTACCAAATAATTTTACGAGTCAAATGCCATTTATCAGCCCATGATTGGCTAAATGTGGCAGCCAGTATATCTTGTGTTAGAAGAACCTGGGGCAACCCCAGAACATCTGAACCATGGGAAGCAACTGGCAAACTTTCACATTTACCGGTACTCAAGTTGGCTTATCCCAAAATTTGAACTCATGCAGACAGATGCGAGATCTCAGTGCTTTGTGCAAGTGAACGTTTGAGACCACTCTGCTCCCCCCTCCAGTACATAGTATATTTTCTCTTACTATATACCAACTCATGGCTTCTTATGCCAATGCATTGCATGGGATGATCAGTTAAGCCATTAATTTTGACACTTAGTGAGTGTTGTTAAGTACACATACAAAAGTACATTTGCTGCTGTGTAATACCACATCATAATGCAACAGTATGTAAATTTCATTAAAAATTATAATATATATTTATTGATCTATGAGTTTGGGGCTTAACACATATGTCGAGTTCTTCTCTTTGATAATTATAACCAGACATAATTGTTAAAGTTATAACAGGGTCAGCATAAGCTAAAAATATATTTTGTGCATTGGCACACACAGAGAATCTTGAAGAAAACAGGTACCAGACAAAGACCAAAAAAATCATGTGACAACACAATTACGGTTTCTTTTATGAAAACTGCATTTCGTCCACTTGACACAAGTTTGTCTGCATAATTAAATCGCATACAGTTAGCAACACCTGAATAAATCATTACCAAATATTAACATGTCATCGCATTAATGGAGACATTATTTTAGAAGAAAGTCGGTTATTCTATTCCTCGACATCGGGGGAGGGGGGACTTGCCAAACAATTTTATGTAAAAAAAGACTCAGAAAGAACAAGTTTATGTTGAAATGACTCGAATAAACAAAGTCATAACCAATCAGGAAACAGCAATGGAGAAATGGAGCAAATGAAAAGATAATTATGTATGTACTAAGATGTAAATGATGTTTTGGAATGCATTTTCAATGTGCATGACACCAATACCCACTTGCATATCACACTTACGCCAAGAAAAGAACTATTAGCATATATTCAGTTGAAATAAGTTTGTTATTATAACAAGAAGAACACTTTAATGAATAATGTTACTTTTAAATAAAGATATTAAATGCTTTGAAGTATATAGCTTTCTTACTACGTACATTACATATGCTTCTCACAGAAATTTAGTCCTCCTCTCATCAAACAACAAAGATTATGATTATATATGGTCATATCATGTATTAAGCACTACATCATGGTATTTCTGGGTCTACTCTGTTCCAGTGAGATGTGCTGTATTACACATTTAAAATACAGTAAACTAAATTGAAATCATGCCTAGTAAACTAAATTGAAATCATGCCTAGTAAATTAAAGTGATACCATGCCTAGTAAACTAAAGTGAAACCATTTGTATTGCCCAGAACAATTATGTCATCAAAGTATGACTATAATTCTAAATTCTAACATGGAACCCTGCTAATTATCACTTGTCATTGTAACCCCAATTCAAATACATGTGGGTAAATACAGTAAATTTAGAAACTAAGTGAAACATGGGCAAAACAAACACATCACACATAAACATCGCTGCAATTAGAAGAGAACCCTGATATTACACCCTGATATAACACTGGTTCACCGTAACATTAAAACATGATTTTAGATATCACATTTTTAAATACAGTCAACTAAGTATAAGATCTAAATACAGTCAACTAAGTATAAGATCTAAATACAGTCAACTAAGTATAAGATTTAAATACAGTCAACTAAGTATAAGATTTAAATACAGTCAACTAAGTATAAGATCTAAATACAGTCAACTAAGTATAAGATCTAAATACAGTCAACTAAGTATAAGATTTAAATACAGTCAACTAAGTATAAGATCTAAATACAGTCAACTAAGTATAAGATCTAAATACAGTCAACTAAGTATAAGATCTAAATACAGTCAACTAAGTATAAGATTTAAATACAGTCAACTAAGTATAAGATCTAAATACAGTCAACTAAGTATAAGATCTAAATACAGTCAACTAAGTATAAGATTTAAATACAGTCAACTAAGTATAAGATCTAAATACAGTCAACTAAGTATAAGATCTAAATACAGTCAACTAAGTATAAGATCTAAATACAGTCAACTAAGTATAAGATCTAAATACAGTCAACTAAGTATAAGATCTAAATACAGTCAACTAAGTATAAGATCTAAATACAGTCAACTAAGTATAAGATCTAAATACAGTCAACTAAGTATAAGATTTAAATACAGTCAACTAAGTATAAGATCTAAATACAGTCAACTAAGTATAAGATCTAAATACAGTCAACTAAGTATAAGATCTAAATACAGTCAACTAAGTGTAGCTAAGATCTATCTAGAACAAAGACATCATCAATATATGGACATGAATGCAAATTATTATGCATGTAAACTGTCATGGTACTCATAGAAAATTATGATTCAAATTTTAAGAATAAAACAATATAAGTTATTTTTTTCTCACAAGAACACACATTCTTTTAAACAACATGAAATATCTGCCATGCAAGGAACAAACAAAGTAAACTGTAGCACCCATCAACAAATACTACATTCATTTGAATATAGTTTTCTTACACACACCATGAATAAAAATAAGTTCAAGTATAATGCTTATATTTAACATGTCCACTTTTTAAACATAAGTGAATACACACTAAGTCAATTAACCATTCTACAATTGATACATGAACTTTAAAAAAATGTATATACAATACTGTGTTATAATTTAGGTATTGCTCTTTAAAAGTTGGCGCTTTAAAAAAAAAAATAGTTCATTTGTGTTTTACAAGGCCTTGCAAAATTAACAATTATTATCACTTCTGCAGATTTAAAAGCATACTTATTTTAGTCCTTGAAGTACTTATAATAAGAAAAATACCGAAAGAGGCAATACCACAAAGGTAATTCCCATTAGAATGACATTAAACCTCTAAATCTACAAATATGAAAGCAAATGCCTAAGGCATCAATGGCTACTGGTGTCTAGCAGTTGATGTGGTAAGCTTAATGTTTAATGACTTTGTTTAATTAGTTACGGAAAATGATAATCCAAGCACAAGTCATATTCTTTGCATACTAATGAACACATTAAGGAAAATCCCACTGACTGATATTCTCTTTGATTGCTTAATTAACAATTCAAACCAAGATATGTTATTTATGATGACGTTTCATTTGTGATACATTGGAAAGTCAACATCATTTTTTTTAAACCTCTCTAATGACCTCATCTATTCCACTCCTTTCATCTATTACCCAACAGTGATATTCAAAAGTATTTTACATCTTATACATGTCTTTACTTTATGGCTGTATGTACAAAAACTTCAAAAAATTGTAAAGAAAAATGTTGCCATCATTGAAATTTTTATAAAACTGGCCTCATAATGTCTCTTCAGTACTTCAAAGGGAGACACCTGGCTGTGCCCTATTTCTAAGTGGGCAAGTACAGTTCAGACTGATGCAGCTGTCTCTAAGTGGGCAAGTGTATTATAGACACCCTGCTGCACCCAGTCTCATTTCATGCATACAATGTATTCAGAAGACAGGATTTGAGATTCAACAAAATATTCATTAAGATTTTGAACAAACGCTGTGAGATTAGATACTTTTTAAAAATCATTTTTATGTATTAAATAGAAATGAAAAAAGAATTATAGTTCGAATTCAATTCTCATATTATCAAATTTCAGCAGACAAATGTATAATAACTAGATGTGAGAAGAACTGAGTTTGATAAAATGACAGGTCTTCAAAATAACAGTTGACTTTGTTTCTGCAATCAATGAAACCTACATATTTAAGTGTTTAACAGTAATCATGCCACTGTGTAATGAAAAAAGTGAAGTAATCAATCGGTTTCAATTGTCTGCAAGAATTGCTTATGATGCTTTGAGTGATGGCACAACATTGATTCACTCTGATGTTATGACATTTTATTATCTTTAAAATGGAACTTGATTAAACAAAATCGCCAAATTTAATATAATGTTGACTCAAATTGCCTAAATCACAAATTAAATTGCAATAAATACTTTTAGATGTTAATTCAGTTTAACAGAAAGAGCAAATTTAGTGATTAAAACTTAAGAGGTGTGTACTATTGCCTGCTGATAAATGCTGATGTTTGCAGGATTGTATAATTTACATAAGGGATCAAAAAAAATTTTTTAAAAAGTAACACTGAAAAAGCATAATTTAGCAATAACTCAAACTTCTTTGAATGAGTAGAATATAATTTAAGCAAAAATGAATAGGAATATGAGCTGCATCTGGATTGGATATCCAGTAGGTAAATAAAATATCTCTAACTTTTCAGGGCAAAGTCCGACTTGAGAAATTCTAGTGCAAACCTAGGAATATGAGGCATTCGGCACATGAAGCTTTTCACATTGGATGAACACCAACTATTAGAACTTTAACACAAACAATATCTGTAGAATTTATAAAGTTTTTTTTCTAATTAACATACAAACATTGTACAGTCCTACCCACTTATATCGACATCACTTATGTCGAGAAGCCACCTATTCTTACAAAAAAGCAAAGTCCAGTCCCTTGGTCTACTATTAATGCCAAAATTGTCATGCTTATGTCGGTCAAGATAAAAAATTAATATACATTTTAACAGATGCCTGTGGTCCCAGCTTGAACAATCCTTTGTTTTATAATAATTTATGTTGACAAGCTCCCAGTTCCAACTAATACTTTGTTCAACAATTAGTTGATCTTGCCAACCAGACTTTAATTTTCCCGCCTAATCATTCATGTCGACCAGCTTCCAGTTCTGACCCATACATTGTTCAACAATTATTCAATCTTGCCGCCAGGCTTTAAATTTCCAGCCTAATCATTTATGTCAACCAGCTGCCAGTTCTGACCTACTCTTTGTTCAATAATTAGTATATCTTGCCACCAGGCTTTAATTTTCCAGCCTAATCATTTATGACACAAGTGGTCAGTTCCAACCTGGACTTTACTCAAGAGTTAGTTGATCTTGCCACCAGGTTTTAATGTCAAGGTCAGATAAAAATGTTTGGTCTTTTTAAGTTGGCCTATAGCTGCAACTTATATTAAAGCAACAAAAATTTATTGTGCTGTGAAAAAGTTTCTTTTTTAACTTAATTTATATTTACAATGGATACCAACAGCAGTGTAAAATGCTGATTAAATTTACAGTCTCTGGAAACTAAACATCTGGCTGTTATGGAAGTTGTGGGTGGAGCATCTCGCGAAGATGTCCAAACAAATTTTTCACTTAAACAAAACACCCTGTCAGGATAGATGAAAGCTGCTGAGTCCATAAAGAAAAACTATATTTAAGGTAACTGTGCTCTGCAAAGAAAGATGCAGAAGACTGCTAAATTTGAAGACGTGGAGGAAGCCACAACAAAATAGTTCAATAAAACCTGCATTGCACATTCCACCTTATCCACAGATCATGATATGATCGAAAAATCAAAAGAATTTGTGAAAAAAGTTAGTGTGGAGAACATTGTTGCAACAAGTGGTTGATTCAGTCACTTTAAAGTTCTTCATAATATTGGATACAAAAGGATTTGTGGAGAAAGCCAACTCAGCAGACATATCACAGCTTGATGGATAAAAACCCAACTTAATGATATATTGCAGAACTATAAGTCTGAGGATATATACAATGCAAACGAAACAGCTTTATTCTTTAAGTGTACTCCAGACAAAACATACTGCGTCAAAGGTCAATCATGTGTTGGTGGGAAACAGCCTAAAGATCACATCTCTGTTCTAGTCACATCTAACATGATTGACATCGCTGTTTTAAAAATGTGCACCATCTTCCTGTAGATTAATTATTATGCGAACACAAAAGATTGGATGATGTCAGGCATTTTTATGGAGTAAACAAGGAAATCGGACAGAAAATTGAAAGTGCAAGGAAGAAAAATTGCCTTGCTTGTGAATAATTGTTCTGCACACCCACATGTGGACAATCTCCAACACGTCCAACTAATTTTTCTTCCACCAAAATACCACGTCACTCATACAGCCAATGGATCAAGGAATCACCCAGAATCTAAAACTACATTATTGAAAACTTCTTGCCCACAAAAACTTTGCTGCAATTTATCAGCAAGAAAAATTTAAGGAAGATTTGCTTGGGGCTCTGTACAACTTGAGGAAAGCTTAGGGATTAGTGAAGCCAGTGACCATACAGAACTTCTTTATGCACGCTTTCATTCCTTACTGACGAATTTAACTTGCATCTTTTATCAGCTCACCCCACCCACCCCCGCAACACTTATCTCGCCATCCACCTATGTAGACAATATTTCCTGTAGCCCGAGGCTGTCAACATAAAAGGGTAGGACTGTAATGATATTCTTGTTGTAAATGCAACGCAAAGACAAAAGCAACTATAAAGAACAGTTAGCCATCAAAATACAAATGTCATTCAATAAAATGCACAAATTAATAACAATATTTATTTGTATCTACCAATATTTCTTTCTCGGCTGTTGACTATGAGGCTGATAGTATTGCCAGGGGTCCACAGGGGAGATCTGCTGACCTCCATATGCATGAACTCCAACATAGGGATTGTATGCTATATATTCAGCTACATTTTCTACACTGCTATGGTAGACCTGTGGACCCATGTATGCCAAATCATATGCGGAATACTCATAATCTTGTGAACGATCACGTGAGCGTTTCTTGGCTGAGGCTATGTCCTTTGCCTTGCTTGTCCTGGTTGAAGGTCTTCCTCTATTTTGTTCCGACTGAAAATTTAATTATGGGATAATGTTTTAATAACTTGATAATACTGATACATGCAATAATATCAGTGTCAATGTACAGTACAACCAGCTCCAGCAGACCTCCATATAAAGGAAACTCTCCATAAAGGACATTTCAGAACTTTTTTTATGATTTCCAAAACTTACAGAATTAATTTTTTGAGTAATGGACACATATCCCTCGAATGTCCCTTATAGGTAAATTTCAAGGTACATAGATTCAACAATTACACTGAAAAGTGAATTATGAAATTGATATATTTTATAATTTGGAGATAACATAAACATGTCCTGAGGAACCAACCTTTTCTGCTAACAAAATGGGATAATCCAACACAGGTGCTCTCTCATTTAATGTTTTCACAATATAGAAATTGGTCATGATTTTTTTGTTCAGGATTCCCACAACCTTTTTCCCAAAATCTGAAGATAGTGAGATAAAAAGGTCGTGAAAAAAAGCATAGTAAAAAATTACACCAAAAATAAAATAAAACACTGAATTTAATCTAGAATGTGGACTGATGCAAGGACCAACATACAATGTCATGCAAATGGATAGTAAACACCATGATTTGTGAAAGTAAGCTCAACTAAATTGGATGAATTTAAATGAATGAAAAATTAGGTCTTTCATGACAGGTAATGTTTCCAAAATAGTTGTCTGTCAAGTTAGAAATGATTTTTTCACGCTTGTACTTGCAAATATTTGTATAAAACTTATAATAATGAAAAGAAATGTTTTACAAATATCCAAACAAATCAAATTGAAACAGTTTGTGTGTTAAAGGTGTTGTTGTTAGCATGACAATTCTTTAACATGGCTTCTATGCATGTTCTCATATTTCTGTCCACACCCTAGCTTATCTGCAACTCAGTCATTACGGTTGTTTTTTATCTGAAAGCCAGTGAAATAGATGCTCTTGGTTGTAATATATTAATTTTATTTTATTGTGTTATATCAACTACTCTTCTTTCATAATGATTACGGTTTGAAAGTTTGATACATTTATTGTCAAGAAATGTTAAAGCATACAAACAAGCATCTAAATCAATGAAACTTACCTCTGCTGATTTCCTTTTGGCATACTTAGAATCCCTCTTTGCTTCTTTACTCTTTAAGGAAAAAGTTAAAGCAACAGGGTATAGATTAAACCAGTTGTACTGCCTAAAAGAAAATCATCTTAGCTTGCAATTTTTTAGTTTGAATTGAAATAATAGCCAATTATATTTTTTTCTTCCCAAAAATAAATTGTTCCATGAAAGGTCAATTTTCTTAAGTTGCATGGTAACCGCATCTTAGACCTTAGTTAAATGCATGAGAAAAGAATGAATAGTAACAAAAACAGCAAAGTAGGCAGAAATAAATACATCTAATTTGAAGTGAAGAATATCATTCAATATATTCAATTTGATATTAAAAATACTGATAAAAATTTAGAAAATAAACATAATATTTAAATAATTAGTTTGTAATATAAACAAAATTCTAAACATTTAAAAACAAAACATGATTCACAATTTTTGGACAATTAAGAAAACCCAACATCCAAAACATGATGCAACAAAATTCACACTCAACAATGTCAGTAACTAACAGGTACAAAATGTATTAAATACTTATGAAGTGAAACTATAATAATAAAATGTGTACTAAGAAAGGTAAATGACAGTCAAGAAGAATATCTGCAATGAATAAATTTCTGTATAAGAATCTGAATCTTCATGGGCTATAATTAAAACATGCCCTATAATTTTTACAAATTTCCTGTCTCATTATATGACCCTAAAGATCATATCACATGACCTTCATGTGTCCATCATATTGTTACGTGATCATTATATTACTCTGTGTTTCCCTTCCATCTTTGGAGTGCTCATAAAGGAATTTAAACATTTGGAATATGCTGGCACTTCTTTGCAACCTGGCAATGTCATTTGTCTTCAATATACTGAATCAGTTTGTTGGTAACAAGACATGCCTTAGGTAGGCAATATGTTGGTAACAAGACATGCCTTAGGTAGGCAATATGTTGGTAACAAGACATGACTTTGGTAGGCAATATGTTGGTAACAAGACATGCCTTAGGTAGGCAATATGTTGGTAACAAGACATGCCTTAGGTATACATGTAAGCTGTGTTGGTAGCAAGACATGCCTTAGGTATAAACTGTGTTGAGAACAAGACATGCGTGAGTAAGACAATAAGGAATGACTTAGGTATACTCTGTGTTGGTAACAAGATGTCTTGGGTAGACACTGTATTGGTAACAAGATCTGCCTTAGGTAGACAATTTGTTGGTAACAAGACTAACTTATGGTATACACCGTGTTGACAACAAGACATGTCTGAGGTACACAAGGTGTTGATACCAAGAATAGCCTTAGGTAGACAATTTGTTGGTAACAAGACTAGTCTTAGGTATACACTTTGTTGACAACAAGACTAGCTTAGGTATACACTGTGTTGACAACAGGTCATGCCTGAGGTAGACAATTTATTGGTAATAAGACATTCCTTAAGCAGACAATTTGTTGGTAACAAGACACGACTCTGGTAGACAATGTGTCACATAACATAAACAAAATTTCTTGAAAACTGAATGAATCATAATAAGTAGGTCACTATGACCTATTTTGTTACATTAATAAAAGTGCATAATGCAACAAACTGAGTGCCAAATGTAAGCCATTATAACATTTTGCTTATGCTGAGTAGTACCTTACAATACAAATATACGCAAGTTTCTTACCTGTACATACAACTGTGTCAGAAAAAATATGCTAACGGCAACAAGGGTACCATTAACGGTATGTTACATACACACCCAATGAATGAAAGTCCCATTATGTAATCATTAATTGAGCCTGGCTGACCATGGAAATTGCAGTCTAATGGATTCTACTCAGACTGACCTTTGCTCAAAGTATTTAGTCTTGAATTAAACTTACTGTGCAGATACAATTATTTTTGTATGAGACTTACCACAACCTTGACCTTTATATAAAAAATATATAGGCTTCTTTCTTACACAGTGTGCAAACCAGCCATAAAAATGTGTGCAAAATCAATTTTGTATTCAGTCAGTGACCATGACCTTTGACCAGTTTTTCCCAAAGAGAGAAACTTCATCTTTACTTCAAGTAAAAACCATCTAAAAGGACTGGTGCAGGACAGTGATGTTGCATTAATGTTATGATGCAGAAAACTGTTTTGTTCTTTCAGAGTGACCTTAGCCTTAAACATTATGGTGTCAAAATAAACAGCCTTTTTCATTATCCCCAGAGTCCAAATCAATAGCTCTCTTCATTATTCCAAGAGTCCAAATCAATAGCCCTCTTCATTACCCCAATAGTCTAAATCAATAGCCCTCTTCATTACCCCAAGAGTCCGAATCAATAGCTCTCTTCATTACCCCAAAAGTCCAAATCAATAGCACTCTTCATTACCCCAAAAGTCCAAATCAATAGCCCTCTTCATTATCCCAAGAGTCCAAATCAATGGCCCTCTTCATTACCCCAAGAGTCCAAATCAATAGCCCTCTTCATTACCCCAAGAGTCCAAATCAATAGCTCTCTTCATTACCCCAAGAGTCCAAATCAATAGCCCTCTTCATTACCCCAAAAGTCCAAATCAATAGCCCTCTTCATTACCCCAAAAGTCCAAATCAATAGCCCTCTTCATTACCCCATAATTCCGAATCAATAGCCCTCTTCATTATTCCAAGAGTCCAAATCAATAGCCCTCTTCATTACCTCATGAGCAAGACAGGCACAAGGACATAAAGTAAAATCAAAAATATTGTTCACAAATTCAAAGTACATGGTTATTAGTAAAGTTATGAAGCAAAAATAGTTTTCTTCCATATTCATTTAAGGAACAGGTAATATTTGTAACATTTGGTAAAGGTATAGAGTTATTGTACAGAAACAAATTCAAAATATGTTGTCTATAAGAACAGCTAAAAATTATGTAGATTTTGAGCTTTCAGTAAGACAGAGGCTAATATTTATGATGTCTATGAAGACAGAAAGTGTGACACAACTATCAGCGAGGTAAAGTGTGACACATCTATCAGTAAAGTGTGACACAGCTGTCAGTGAAGTAAAGTGTGCCACATCTATCAGTGAAGTAAAATGTGATACAGCTGTCAGTGAAGTAAATTGTGATACAGCTGTCAGTGAAGTAAAGTGTGATACAACTATTAGTGAAGTAAAATGTGATATAGCTGTCAGTGAAGTAAAGTGTAACACATCTATAAGTGAAGTTTGATACAGCTGTCAGTGAAGTATATTGTGACAGCTGTCAGTGAAGTAAAGTGTAAGAGCTTTCGACAAAGTAAAGTTTATGCAGACTGGTTCATATGCTTGGTTTCCAGAGTTACTATTAAGAGATCAATTCTCTCCACAGGTTTACTGTTGTAAATATACAGTTCTTAATTAATGAATGCTTTATTATTTTGGTTGAAATGAACACTGGTGTCATGTTAGTCAACATTAGCAGCATGACCATGATCTAGGCATTCACTTCATTCAAGTTCTAATAGATTTTTCAAAAAGTAAAAAAAAATTATTAATAATATTTGCATGCCTTTCCAGATAAGCAGTAAATTGTTGAATGAAGTTTGGCTTTTTCATTTTATGACACAGTAACACAAGCTACATAGTGACAAGGCAACTGGAATATAGTGCCTTGCCCTAGGCCACCCAGAACTGATTTTTGATGGCTGAATTTAAACCTGCACCCTTTCAGTCAAATCTATACCCTGTAAATCTGGAGTCCAGCAAACCAATGAGCAATCATGGCTCCTATTGGATGAAAGTAATTAATGAAAAAAACACAAAATATATAGGTGTGGTACATAATATTAGATGCAGAAAACTGTGCTTTTCCACAAATTATACTATAGGTACCATAATCCTGCTATTTTGATGGAACTGACATTATGTCCAGAAACCATTCAGGACAGACTAATGCCAACAAAGTAGTAAAATATATTTCTAAAGGTGCAGAATGAACAGAATTTGATTTCCCCCATTTTTATTTTCATTAAGGATGAACACCTGTGATATATTCATGTATTTAACTTTCAAACAAACAACAGCAAATGGTTCAAGCAATCTTAAGTCGCTCTAAAATATTCAATAGTGTGCATTTTTTGAACAACATTAGGTGAACGTCAATTCCAAAGTATGTCTATATAAAAAGGACAATACAGGAAAATGACAGTTTGCTAATTATAAACAAAATAACAGATTGATGTATGATAGATACACTCCACCTAATTGAGACTAAATTGATTTTCTGCACAAAAAAAGACTACATGGCCAATTTATGTCAGGTCACTGGAAAATTCTAAAGTTAATTTTGCAAAGACTTACTGTAATTATTAAATCCTATTAATACTTGTATTATTTATTTAGGGAACAGAAGCCACAATCATGTAATTTTACATCCAATCTTGCAGAGTTCAAAACATTACAATAATACAAGATAACAGTTATGAAGAAAGAATCACTATTAATGGTCACATTACTAACATTCTTCTGGGCCCCGAATGGCCGAGTGGTCTAAAGCGCTCTCCATTAAGGATCACTACCATCTTACCTTTGTCTGCGTGTGTTCAAGTCTCCGATTCAGCTAATGTGGGTATGTGAGAATGCTTGCCAGTAGCTTTTCATGGTTTGGTGGTTCTTTCTGGAGTTTTCCCGGGTTCTTCCTCCACCATTAATAGTGGCCGCCATGTATAGCCTATCTTGTGCGGAAAAATGGCATTACACCATACAACAATAACAACAACTAACATTTCTCTCAATCAACAGAAGAACAGGAACAAAATATTCCTCACATCAATAGCATGCCATGCTAAGTTATCATTGTTCTCTACATTATCCAATCAAAGATTATCCATTTGTGGCTTAAAAGCATTTGCATGTAAATGAAGAACAACTATTTTACAAAATTTTGATAAAAAAAAGCATCTTGATTTAAATAGTTCTGTCTTTTTATCAATCCCAATTAACATTTTAGCTACATTTTATTTGTAAATCCTCATTCATATCACTTAATAAATTCATGGCTGATCTATTGCTTTTGATTTTGCTGTTTGCTTTCGTTCTTTTGTTGAGGATAATAAGAGAAATACAGGCAATGTACCCAAGATGATCCACTGATCCAATATATATCATAAGGCATAACCCCATGACCCCAAGTTCTGGCTCAGTGCTAGATATCACTATAAACTGCCACACTGCAGACATCATAGCGATATGACTAAAATATTGTTAAAGCTATTTTAAAAATCCAAATCTCACACACACGCACGCATGCCTCCAAGTATGGGCATGATCCATTGGAAGGAAAAATACAGAAAGCTAGGGTGAAACTTTAACTAAAAACTTTAAGCCAACATAAATCCCTAACAGCATTCTTGAACACATTATTGGCAATATCATACCAAGAAAATTAAAATCAACATGCCTCTCGCAAAAACATATCTAAGCAGCCAATAGAGTCTGGAGTTTTATAATATTTGACCCCATGGATTACATGTCCAAAGTTCTACCAACCAAGCTACTGTACAGTGGTTCCCCTGTTACCTCAAAAAAGGTGAGTATATGATTTCATACTTCAAATATAAAATGAATCCAGTAATGAGTTAATGAGACAGAATTGCAGGAGAAAATCATTAACCAATACTCATTCAGCAGACTTACTGGACACTGACAACATAACGGCTTGATGCCCCATCTCTGGGGTATAAAAAGAAGGTGTAAAATGAAATGGGAGAAATCAATTTCTGTCAACACACAGCTACATCGACCAACAAATGATCTTAACCTGAACTTGGATTCTTATGATGGTGGACTTGGGTTGAATGGTAGTCATATATTCAAATGGTGATCGAATCTTTTGGCATTGCTGACAAAATATTACCAGAATATCATCTTAAAACATAAAAATATTTATCTGCCTGCAAACGTAATACATTTTAGTTCAATATTTTAAAACAATTTCAAGATTAGACATAGTGACAGGTATGATAGACTCTAGCTTGAGGCATCCTGTATGTGTACATACATGGTTTTCAGACTTTTATGTAAAATAAAATTTGATTTGCAATTCAGAGAATTGATAAGAAAAAGATGCAACTGTATCTATTCTGCATTAAGAAGAATTTTTAAGTTTTTGAAATGCATTTAAAATCAATTAAAGGACAGAAATTGTAATGCAGATTGTGATAGGATCATTTGGTTTTAAAATCTACCATATTGTCAACAACATAAACCTTAATCCAGACCTGCCAACCCAGACAAGTCCATCTCAGCAAGGCAGTCAATTGTTTTCATAAGTTTGACCAGTATTCAGTAAGGTATAACAAAATATCATAAACTGCTTTTGTAAAGCTGGAAAACGTAATTTAAAAGTTCAGTATTCAAAACATTCAATGACAATAAACATTATGTTCAACAGAAATGTTTATAAAGAATGCACAGACTTTATAGTTGCACAAACTAGAGTTTCAAACCCTATGCAGCTCAATAGCTTGTTGCTGCCTCTCAACTTGACATAATTCTTTGAAATTCTTTTTCCATTTTTTTATGACGATGGCAATCATATCTCCCACCACAAGTCACACTCAAACTGGCATGTGATGTCCAATAAACATAATTTTGTCCCTTCCAGCTTTATTCAGAGGAATCTGGATATTCATTTTTATTCTTCAGTGTTCATTATTAACACTTTTCAAGAGGCCTAGTTTCCTGTTTGTTTTTAACATGCATCATTAGCTGTACACCATTTTACATTTTTTTTATATAATCAAGTTTAATCATGCAGACACTTCAAATGAACATACAAATGCAGTTTAAAGCATGTGAGGTGCTCCTGTAAAGTTAGTCTGGTTCCCTGACAAATTTCACTAATTCTAATATTGAAACCCAGATCCTAATTAAGCACAGATGAACAAATTGTATGGAATTTTCAGCAATAATCATTTTTCTGTAGTTTTTGCTTTTCTGCTGTAATTCCTTATTTTAAGGGTAATTTTGTAAGACTTACAGCTCAATCGTAAGGGTTGGCAGGTTTGTTGATCTTCCACTGCATACTATATCAGTACAACAGGGTCTATATTGTTTATTCTACTGATTACATCTAACAAATTGCATTGACCAATATCTGCCAGTGTAAAGCACTAGTTGATGGCAGATAAGGATGTATGCAATCCACACGTGGATCTGACTTGTACACAAGTATATTCAGCATTTATAAACATGTTATATATATATATATATATATATATATATATATATGCACACACACACACGTGTGATAATGAAATTCAGCTAAAATCTTCTGAATACAAAATAATATTGATAATGGTAATATGTTTAGATCTTATTATGCAAAATGCTCATTTCAATCATAACGAATAACCATGTGGTCTTGAATACATGATGTAAATGTCAAAAAGTTATCAATTTATTGCAAATCCTATTGCCCTAACAACTTCTGTTTCCTGTTTAGTCTGTACAATTAATTTTTTTATGATCACAATATCGCGTGCATGCCTTACCTTATATTCTTCATCAGCTTTTCTGGATTTACTAGAAGGTCTCTTGCCCTTAGAATCTTTGGACGGTTTACTTTTGGAATTACTAATTTGAACTTTGGCCCCTGAACTCTGACCTGTATCACAGACTTCATCTTTTGAAGCTCGCTTTAAATTTACATTTTCCAATTTTTCATGTGAAGTACTCTGTTTTTCCCATGAAGAAATGATACCTTTATCACGTGCTATACTTAGTCTTTCTTTTGATGAAGTTAGATCTTGATCATATCTTCTACTTTTATCATATCTAGAATCATTTGGATCCAATCCAGATTTTGGCACTAGATTGTCATGGCTCTGTGACGGCTTCTTCCCAAATATTTGGTAGCCTTCCCCATCTGCAGATGTTCTGAGATTAGTAGATAAAATTGGTTCCAATGCTGTCTGGTATTCACCCTGGCTTTCATCTAGTCTAGAAGCATCTATGTAGTCGTATTTGTGACTCTGTGGATACAGATGAAAATGTTCAAAATAAAAAATTGAAGAGTAAGAAAAAGTAAAACTGATAACTCTGGCAAAAAACTTTTATTTCTACATGATGCTAGAATGAGTATACTGAGTGGATATAAAAATATTTACAAAGTTTATTAAAATTCATTATAAAGTTTAAAATATATGTGACTTCCCAAACCAAAATGCATCCTTGCCGCAAGCTTGTAGCAAGCTTGTGGCAAGCTAATTTGATGTTTATAAGCTAACATGGATGCTTGCGCAAGCTTGTACAAGCAAGTGCAGGCTTAAGGCAAACTAGCTGGATATAACCGCAAGCTTGTACAAGGTTTCTTTTTTGCTTCAGAAAGTAAAACTAGCTTGCACAAGTTTTCTTCTATGTTTCAGAAAGTAAATTTAAACTAGCTTGCAATAAGTTTCTTCATATATTTCCATTCTTGTAAAAGATTAAGACCATGCATGTATCAAACTAGCATGCACATGCTTGCAGCTAGGGTGCACATTCTGCAACCATGGGTAAGCTTGCAGTGAATGAATAAACTTGAACAATGAAATTTATCATAATGTTTATGCTGAACAGATTTGTTTTTCACTACATTGCAACTATAAGATTACATTATTTAATCATTAAATATGCAGGTAGGTCAAGGAACATTTAACCTTCTCAGCATTTAGTAAGTCATAATTTAACTTTGCAATTCCACAAAAACAGGCATATAAGAAAATCAAACTTGTTCCAGAATATGAGGTATAATTACCTGACACAGGGTCAGCTGCTGTCCCAGGCTATCCACACAGCTGTGATCAAAGCCAACCCCCCCAAAAAACTAACAAATGCATAGCTGCCAACTGTCCTTTTTTTTTCTGTATTTCTCCCATCATTTGGACCTGAATACAGGTGTACGTTTGGGGATGGGGGGAGGGGGCAAAAATGTTTTTGAATTAAATTAAATAATAACAATTTCTTTGGAATTTTCAGTTTAGAACGTGCATTCGGTTCTATTTTGATAGAATCACAGGAGTATGACGTTTTATCAATAAAGTACAGCAAAATGTCTGACAACTTGAATTACCCAATAAAGTATGGCGAAATGTCTTGACAGCATGAATTATCCTTATCGGTAATATTACTTATCGGTAAGTATCTGATCTTCGTAATGTTCAGCTTCCAATCATGTTAAATAGGAAAGAGGAATATTCAGAATTTTCTCCCAGAAAAAGAGAAGGAAACAACTGGAAGGACAATTGTGCCGTCTTGTGTAGATTTGTGAAGCCATATAGTAACGGTGAACACTTGACGTTTTGCAAATTGTGTAATGTGATTTTGCTATCAGGCATGAAAAGCTAATAAACGTCAGGTTCTTGCTTGATCACACACAACTCAGCCTGAACTTGCGACATATATAAATACCAGAGAGAACCTTAATAAAATTCGATAAAAATTAGATTTATTAAATTTCTTTCAGAAATAAACCTTCCTCCTTCAGTTACTAGTGTTGCTGGTGAGTTATTTTGCACACGTTTTCCAAACATTAAAATCACAAAGGATAACTCATATGCTTTTGCTTTGAAACATTTTAAAAAGGAATTAGAGGAGAGCCCTAATAGCTGTTTTACTGAAGCTAGCTTCATTGAAGTTATCAACAATAAATGTGCTACAGCTCGCAGGGCATTTAGTCCAAATGATATAATGTACTGCACTTGTTTGTTGTTACTTTGATAATGCTCAATATTATTTTAATTGTGATTTTTCCACAAAGTTGAAGTTAATTAGCTTTATATTTGCAAAACATGGCATCTACTCTAGAGTTACTGAAAGACCAGGACACAAAAAGTTTGAATAAACTTAAAAATGGTTTTAAAAATGTGTGAAAATAGGAATGCCTGAGTGCATGGAAAGTTGATGCAAATGTAGTTGGTCAGTTCATAAGAAAAGTGAACACTAGAGGACTTGCATTTGCAGTTGGAAGAGTTGGGAGCATAAAACAATGAAACCTGCAATGCAGGATATCCCCACCCCTTAATATTTTCAGGTTTTTTGGGGGGTGGGGGACAACAATCATGTTTGATGTTTGAAAGCCCACATGCTTGTAGCAAGAAATCTGTGCAAGCTTGCCACAAGCTAGTAACAAGCTTGCAAAAATAAGCTTGTGCAGCTTGCAAAAATAAGCTTGCGGCAATGTTCCAAATGCAAGCTTGAAAAAATAAGCTTGCTGCAAGCTTTAAAAGAAGCTTGCAATTTTGGTTTGGGAATTCTCATTATTGAATCTGGTCTATTACTAAAACACTGTCTACAGATTAGCTGTTCCATAAGGTTCATTTTTGGAACTGGTAAAAAGATTACACAGAATAACCATGTTGAATTGTCTAGTTCATGATGAAGATGAAGTCAGATTATGAAGATAAAAGAAGAGTCAGTTTACAAGACTACCAGAATTTGCTATCTATTCCAAGAATCTACTGATTTACACAAGATAACTACTGTATAAATAACTCATTATGTAAACTCGAAATTTTATGAAGACAGCATGAGATATGTATTTGTATAAGATCTGTATTTTTTCATACAAAATCCAAATACTATTGTATCACTATTTATTATGGATTTCTTTGTTTCCCTGAAACGCAAACCTTTGGCATTAAAGTCAAAGCATCCACTTTACCTTCAGCTAACCCCTTTACATGTATTTATCATCTTAATTTAAAAAATGCTAGGTATGTGCACCCCCTATGAAAACCTGCACTCAAATGGTTTAAAATACATCGTTGTGAATCCAGCATAAAAACATGTACACAAGACATTTGTAAAATTTGGTCAATTCCACTTGGCAAGTTCTGAAGTGTTATTAAGTTTTGTTTCAGTTACAGAGGCCATGTTTTACAGTGGATCTGCAACAACTATATAAATCTATATTGTTGTCATGCCAATATACTATTTTTCAAGTTTGATGACAACAATTTTGAGAAATTTTAGAGCCCATTTATAGGTTTCCTTATAATTAATGACAGTGGCTATAATGGAAGACAGGTTGACATTTATTTTTTGTTTCTTTTTTTGTTCTGTGGAGTTAATACCCTTTTAAGCACATGACAGGCTATATATGATGGCCAGTACATTTGGTGGAGAAAAAAACCTAGAAAAACCCTGGAAAGAACAAACAACCTACATGAACCTACCAGCAAACTTTCTCACATGATCAGGCTGACCATGCCTACAACTCAAACCCAGGTGAAATGTCCAAGTGATCTATAAAACTGAGTGTCTAAGCCACCCAGGGCCTCTGACATTATGTCATTATCTGTAAAGCGGAGAGACTTCGGCTTTCCACCAGACTCACTATTCATAAACAAATCCATGAAGCTGCTAAGAAGAACATCACAAACATAGTCCATTTTGCCAAATTATCCCACTACAGTACTAAGATCATGCAGAGTCCCAGTTGCAAAGGCTCTTCAAGATTACTAACAAACTAATGTCAAGGAACAAATGTACACCACTTCCAAATACCTTCTCTCCAGTAGATCTTCCTGAACTGTTTGCAAATTTCTTCCATGACAAGATACAAACAATTAGAAATAAGCTTGACAACACAATTTCAATTGACTCATCACCATACAGTTGCAATGCAGTATTTCAGCAACAACCGTTAGCAGCATTTAAAACTGTTTCAGATGGATTTAGTACTGACAATCGTGATGAAGAGTGTACCAAAGTGTTGTGAACTTGATCCAATTCCAACATCAATGCTGTTTGAGTGCTTTGATCCAATATTGCCTTCACAAACTGATGTCATTAATACCTCACTCTCACTCAAGAAATTCCCATCATTTTTCTAAAATGCCATTGTACAGCATCTGCTGAAGAAACCAACACTCTGCCATGAAGATTTAAAGTACTAACGTCCAGTTTCTAATCTCCTGTTCATATCAAAAGTCTTCTAAAACATTGTTCTAACATTTCTGATGTTAATCATGGATGACATGTAACAAGCTTCAGATGAGGCCATTCTGATCACAACAGTAAGACTTTCTCATCACAAACCTTTACCTCAAACAATAAATATCAGCAACACCAACATTAAATTCACACAGTCATTATAAACTTAGGTGTTACTCTAAACAGTACTCTCACACTACACCAACATGTAATGAACATATGCAAGGTTGCATATCTTGAGCTGAGATGCATCAGCTCCATTCCAAATATCTTTCAGTTGATGCCACTAAAATTCTTGTGTGTTCATTAGTACTTTCAAGACTGGACTATTGTAACTCAATACTATCTGGTTCGTTCCTATTTCTACTCCAGAAACTTCAAAAAGTTCAAAACACAGCTGCTCAGATCATCCTTAGAGTACCATGATCAGAACACACCTTCCTGCTTTTCTGTAGCATACACTGTTTATCCATTCGATCAAGAGTCAAACACAAAATTTGTTCTCTTTGCTGTTTTTACTGACAGACTCCAATCCAACATACCTATCTGGCCTCACTCATGTGTACACACCAGCAAGATACTTATGCTCCTCTTCTGGCAATCATAAACTCATTATTCCCACTATGAAAATGAAGTCATATGGACAATATTTGTTTGCATAATATGGGCCAGCAATGTGGATGAATTGCCCATTGAAATTAGACACAAAGAAACAGTGATCCCTTTCAAGAGTGCTCTTAAAACTCACCTTTTTCAACTGCAAGAACAAACTTAAAGACCTAATAATGTTTCCTATCTTAAATATTTTCAGCATTTTTATTGTTTCTTAATTTCATGGTGTTTTTTGTTTTTTGTAGTCATATCATTATAGATCTTGTAAAGTGCTTAGAGCTTCTAAAGATTAGGCACTATACAAAGTCCTCATTATTATTTGTACAAATCTGAACAGTCTGCATATTATGAGGATTTCCAACATGTTTTGTTACATTCTATCCTGCAGTTTTGGAGAAGTCAATTAAAGATGTTTAAAATTTTTGTAAAAGTTATTTTCCCACATTTAGTAACAGTCGATTGGCATCATTTAAAAAAAAAATCAAGGTTTTCATGCAAAAATGCGTTCTGTCAAATTTGATGAAATCTTGTTTAGCAATTGTTTAGGACAATTTATTTATTGTTTTTTGTACTATTATTAGTAGCAGGTCCATAAATGACAGCAAATCATTTGTATAAATATGAAACGCTCTCATGCCAGAATTCTTTGTGTCTAATTTGGTCATAACTGGTCTGGTGGTTTTTGAGAAGTTTAAAATAGCAGCTGTGGACAGACGCATGATGGATGCAGGCTATTTATGCCACAAGCTCAACTGGCCTTATGGGCAGGCAAGCTAACAACATTCATACTCTACCAATGGATTACCTGAACCTTACCCTTATTTGGAGAAAAATGTTTCTGATCAATGGTAAATATGCATACTCTCTTACTCTGTTGCAACTTTCAAAAACTGGGTTATTGCAAATCCTGATGCCTTGACAACTTTGTCAAAACACAAGTATTAGCATTTCAAAAAGCTTGAAGGCTCCAATATATTCAATTCATTGTTCAAGTTGGAAAAATAAACTCTTTTTAAAAATATAAATATTAGCAAAAGATAGAAATAAGGTAATCTGTTTGAAGAAGGAATATTTTTTTCATGTTAATAACTAATTTTATATCTTCCCATTTCTGATAACAGTTATTTACAGGACAAAGAAAATCCTTGTTTAATGTAGCTCAATTCTAGTCAGATACATATACACACTGCTACATGTAGCTCAACTCTAGTCACAAAAATATTCTTACATTTTAAATGCAGCTCAACTCTCATTCTGTTACATGTAGCTCAAATCTAGTCACATACATAAGCTTACTGATACATGTAGCTCAACTCCAGTTACATACACTTACTGTTACATGTAGCTCAACTCCAGTCACATACACTTACTGTTACATGTAGTTCAACTTTAGTCACAGATCTACAATTACTGTACATGCAGCTCAACTCTACTCACACAAATACAGTCATGTTGCAACTTTTGCAAATGAGTTTCATTGGTGACCCTCAAAACATTACTGACAGAAAACAGTATGTGACTATACAAAGACTAAAGCGAAGTGCTTCTAAATTGTTTCATGCATTACCAGATATGTCTAACGCTATGAAAATATCGAAAGAATATTAAATATTAAACAGATTCAAGTGGATTTTTCAAAGTGTAAGATGGAACTTCTAGTACAGTAATTGCATGCATTTTTGATGGCATACAATTTCAAGAGACAATAATTTAATATATAAATAAATGAACAGCCAATTAGGTATGTTTTAGCAAATTAGGTATGTTTTAGCCTGATAGGTGTGCATTAACCTATTGGGTATCCTTTGGGCATTAATGTATCCTTCACCTAATTGACTATCTTTAAGCCAATAAGGCATCCTTCAGAAAATTAGTCATCCTTTAGCCAACAGGTATCTTTTGGCCAATTAGGTATCCTTAAGAAAAGTAGGTGTCCTTTAGCCAATAGGTATCTTTTGGCCAATTAGATATCCTTAAGAAAGATAGGTGTCCTTTAGCCAATAGGTATCTTTTGGCCAATTAGGTATCCTTAAGAAAATTAGGTGTCCTTAAGCCAATAGGTATCTTTTGGCCAATTAGGTATCCTTAAGAAAATTAGGTGTCCTTTAGCCAATAGGTATCTTTTGGCCAATTAGGTATCCTTAAGAAAATTAGGTGTCCTTTAGCCAATAGGTATCTTTTGGCCAATTAGATATCCTTCAGCCATCAGTTATCCTTTTTTGTATGGATAGCTGGCTGATACATATTTCTAATAATGGCTAAAATTAAGAGGTTAACATTGTTTTCTCGGAGTTTATCATGGTATAAACTGTCAGTTGTGAATCATGCATGTTGTGTAAACTGTGTGAGTTAACACCTGACAGTTTATACTAGGTGAATAATTGATGATTTTATTAACTTTTTATTGATATTTTTTTCTTAATATTTTCCTATCAGTGTTAGAGCCTGTTTAAGCATATTATTTCTTGTTGAGACAACTTTTTACTGCTATGTAGCTATTAACAGAACATGGAATTCTCCTTCTGCAACGTAATAGCTACATCAATATCAAACAAACAATTCTATCAATGGTAGGTGATCTGAGGTTTGAACATTCCATAGCATGGTCTTAATCTTTTAGCTAAACTGACTTATGTTTTCTGAGTAGAAGTTCAATATTCAAAGCAAAGGATGTGTTGTTGTTTTTACATGTGAATGAAACTTGGATCTGAAGCTCTCATGAATTCATTGTGAGAAACCACTATAATGCATGTATATTATAGTGAGAATTCACTGTAATACATGTATATTATAGTGAGAATTCACTGTAATACATGTATATTATAGTGAGAATTCACTGTAATACATGTACTTTAGAGTTAGCAAACAATGTAATTGATATGCTTAATATGGAAAACAAATACATTCAGTTCATGTACCTCTCTAGGAATTTTTGATTCTCCAGTATCCTTATCAGTACTAGAGCTAGCAGTTGATATCAACAGTGATGTTGCAGCAACTTCTGTATGATCATGGTCTTTCCTGATCTCTGATTCATGAAGAATGTTTGATATTTTCACATCCTCTATGCTAACATCACCACCACTCCTATTGTTTGGAATATTCTTACTGTACTCTGCAAATTCATTTATTGGTTGACCATCTGTGGCATATTTTTTTTCTACCATCTTTTGCATCTGTCTGTCAGCTTGCAGGAAAGGATTCTTGCTGGAAGCTACAAAGAGTAATGGTAAATTTGTTTTCAAAACTGAACTGGTTGGAAGCATTGATCAAAACGTTAAGGAGATGAATATGTAATGGTTTCATAAAGAGTGGTACCACATGTATTTATCTCTTTGCAATGTGAGTGTGTGTTTTGGATTTTTTAACAATTTTTTACAGTCGTGTTGTGATGATGTCTGCAGTGCTGGGGTTTGAGCTCCAATCTCACATCCAATGCAGATGCTCAAACCACTTGGCCACAGGAGCAGCCGATCCCTTTGCTATATAGATTCAGATATAAACAAAATGTATCTTTCAAAAACACTGTAAATGCTTTGCATGTTAGTTGAATACAGTCTGAAAATTATTTGCATGTGAGATGAATACAGTCTGAAAATTATTTGCATGTGAGGTGAATACAGTCTGTAAATGATATTCATGTGAGGTGAATACAGCCTGAACATGATTTGCATGTGAAGTGAATACAGCTTGAAAATGGTTTGCATGTTAGGTGAATAGTCTGAAAATTATTTGCATGTGAGGTGAATACAGTCTGAAAATTATTTGCATGTGAGGTGAATACAGTCTGAAAATTATTTGCATGTGAGGTGAATACAGTCTGAAAATTATTTGCATGTGAGGTGAATACAGTCTGTACATGATTTGCATGTGATGTGAATACAGCCTGAACATGATTTGCATGTGAGGTGAATACAGCTTGAAAATGGTTTGCATGTGAGGTGAATACAGCCTGAAAATGATCTGTATGTGAGATGAATACAGTCTGAAAATGTTTTGTATGTGACGTGAATACAGTCTGAAAATTATTGCATTTGAGGTAAATACAGTCTGCAAATGTTTTGCATTTGAGGTGAATACAGTGAGCAATTGATTTGCATGTGAGGTGAATAGTCAGCAAATGATTTGCATGTGAAGTGAATAGTCTGCAAATGATTTTCATGTGAGGTGAATAGTCTGCAACTGATTTGCATGTAAAGTGAATAGTCTGCAATTGATTTGCGTGTGAGATGAATAGTCGGCAAATGCTTGATGACCAGTCAGCTATTTAATAATGTTATATTAATCAACAAAAATGCTAAACATACAGAAAGTTTAATCAAGGAACTCACTCTAAGAAGAACTATTGTTGTATAAAAATTCCATTTCTCTTTAGCCACAATGCTTAACATCTATAGCCTTCTCCAATATCTTAAAATTAAGCCCTACATACACTTTGCTCTTGGTATAAGGTCTAGAACTAAAGTTGTTAATGCAAAATACATTGTTCTTGATATTATTCTTGAAGACACAGAAGCAATAAGGAATTATAATGTAAAATGTGTAGCAATACCAGGAGTTCAGAACAGCTGCTGTGGTGACCAAAATGAATGTCAGAACAGATTTCTTTACTGAGCAAATGGCATTTTGATTAAAAGTACAAGTACTATACATGAATCTCAAAAACTTCAACCAAACAAAAAATAAACACACAAATTTGTGCATTTTAGTCGAATCTCTAAATCATTCTAGAATATACCACTGCAAATTTCTGAAGAACAATCCATAGATTATCCAAAGAGAAAAGATTTGGAATTATAATTTCTGCAAGGAATTATAATATCAGCAATACCACAATTTTACTCAGCTGTCTCTTCAGGATCAACTAGACATCATAACAAGTTTTTGTGTGGCAAGGCCATGTTGATTTAAAGTGAGCAGCAGTAACAGGAATTCAGGACAGCTGCTGTGGTGGCCATAATGAATGTAATATTGGCACATCAAAGTACGTCTTCTCATGAAAACCTATGCTGATTAAACCTTACATTAAGGAGGACTACTTAATTTTACAGATAGCCACGATGATTGCTACAATGGATGTCCAGTCAGCATCATTTTCATTTTAGAGCAGTTTGAAACCTAAAGAAGTCTTTCAGTGACAATACCATGTTGAGATAACCATCCCTTCTGCATAAGTAGTAATAACATGATTTTAAAGATAGCCACTGTGACAGCCACCATGAATATTCAAACAGTGCATCATTTTTCATTAGGTTCAATTAGACATCATAATAAATCTTGTGGTAAAATACAATATCAATTTAACTTTCTATTCAGGATCATTAGGCCAATGACAACAAGATATTCCACAATGGTCTTTAAGGTAACCATAGTGGATCGTAATGTGGTACCATTTCATTTAGAACCAACTAGACCATGGGATGAATTTGTGTTTAGTGGAAGTAGCAATAACAAATTTGTAATAATGGACAGTAGCTTATGATAACCCAATATGGAAAGAACATAAAAATCTGCATTTCTTACTGAACTGGTTGAAAATTAGGGTGGTAGGTAGATAATTTTTTTTGTTTTATATATATATATATATATATATATATATATATATATATATATATATATATATATATATATATATATATATACTGTACTAAGTGTGTCAAATACTGGGTTAAACCAGCTCAAATAGATACACAAATCAAAGTTGAGAAAGAAAAAAAAGAATTCCCCTGGGTGGAAATAAGTGCTGAGTCAGTATGAACAGCCAGCAAACCAGAAACACATTTTTTTACGTATCTCATAAATTCTTCTGGTCTGTGAACATTAGAGCTATAAACAGGATTCATGTATCTTATTCTTTGATAGGAAGGTTCGTGAGTTATAGAGGAAGGGATTAATGAAGGAGTGGTGCAATACATGTTTTTGTGTTGTAAAAACCAAAATTAAAAGAAGTGTGTGAGAGAAAATCCCATATGAAAAGGACTATCTTTTCTTGAATAATCATGAAAACATGATTTTCAAAATGGCCACAGTGGCATCATTGTTATGTAGGATCAACTACATATTATAACAAATATTTGATTGCAATCCTCCATAGTAGCAATAACACAATTATCAAGAGGCTAATGTGGTAGACATATCTTCATGACAAATTCTCTCTCTCTCTCTCTCTCTCTCTCTCTCTCTCTCTCTCTCTCTCTCTCTCTCTCCCCAATTTTTCGTCTTAATTCCCTTGGACAGGGGTCCAACGTTTTCTGGCAGTCTGCAAGCCCAATCTACAGGCATCACGGTTTTGAGGATCGATTTTGTTCATCTTCCATGTCTCGCAGTCTTGATTGATTGTTTGCTTCCAAGTTTTCTTGGGTCGGCCAGCTTTCCTTCGGCTTTCCACCTCCACATTTCTACACCTGTTAATCCAAGCTTTGCTTCTCTCTACATGGTCGAACCAGCGTTGCCGGTTGGCCCTTAGGATTTCCTCAATCTTTGGTAGGTGCAGCTTTTCCAGTAGGGTATCTGACTTGATATGCTGGGTCTGGTCTGGCTTGACATTACAAATCCATCTGATCATGGCTCTGTCATTGCGTTGTAGACGGGCGAGTGAGGACTGGGTGAGTGCCCAACACTCACTGCCATATAGCATAATGCTCCTAACACAGCTGCTATACACCTTTCCCCTAGTGGTGAGGGGGACAACTCTTGATGTTAGTACAGGTAATAGTTCACGAAACTTACCCCATGCTGACTTTACCCTTATGGTTGAACTGAGTTCACATCCACCTCCAGCACTCAACATATAACTCAGGTAGCAGAAGGAGTCTACTACCTCCAAAGTGTAATCATCCACTTTCACCTCATTGTAAGGTCGGCCCTCAAGTGGGCGTGCCTGCCCCAGACACCTCTTACACTTGTAGTTGGGGTCTGGTACCAGTTTTCCACACAAGCCACTACACTTTTTGTGCACCCATAGGGCACATAGGCTGCATTGTATGGCATTGGACCTGACACCATTCCTGCACACAGCACATGGGTACTGACCAGAATCTTTCAATGATTGTAATTCTAAGCCACTGACCATCACTTTTGTCTTTGATAGATTCACTCTCAATCCTTTGGCTTCATACCACTTTTCCACATTTTCAGCTTCTCCAGTAATAGTTCCATAGTCTCTGCTATGATGACCAGATCATCTGCATACAATAACTCCCATGGGCATCCTGTCCAGAACTCTCTGGAGAGGGCTTCAAGGACAATGATGAATAGCAGGGGGCTGAGGACCGATCCCTGATGGACTCCGACTTTTACACTGAATTCATCACTGTATGTGTCATTCACCCGTACTCTGCTCCTGGCATTAGTGTACATGCATTTTACCAGTCGGATGAGCCATTCCTCTACTCGAAGTTTCCGCATTGCCCACCATATCACATCCCTGGGAACCCTGTCGAAAGCTTTCTCCAAGTCCACAAATGCCATGTAGAGTCTTCTGTCTGCACCAACATACTTCTCCTGCATCTGACGCAAGATGAATATTGCATCAGTTGTGCCCCTTCCAGGTATGAATCCAAATTGCATTTCATTGATGTCCACTTGCTGTCTGATGATACTGTCTGCCACTCTCTCAATAACCTTCATTATTTGCTCTAAAAGTTTCAGGCCTCTGTAGTTGCCTCTAAGTCGAGCGTCACCTTTGCCCTTATAGCAGTTGATGATATAGCTCTCTCCCCAGCTCTCTGGCACATGCTCTTCTCTTATGATGGCATTTGCTAGGTCTGACATGATCTGACTGCCTTCATTTCCCTCTGCTTTCAACATTTCTGCCACAATACCAGAAGGTCCTGCTGCCTTACCATTTTTCATTTTCTTTAACGCCTTTTCTATCATGTCTGGGCTGATTTTTATTAGTGGGCCTTCCACCGGTTGTTCTTTTGTTAGGTGGTCAGGGTTCCAGTAAAATTCAATATTGAGCAATGATTCAAAGTGTTGTTGCCAGGCCCTATGTTTGGCTTTATCGTCTAAAGAAAGCTGACCCTCATCATCTATTATGCATTTTTCACCTAGAACATCCTGATTTTCCCTCCTCATCTGCTTTGCAACCTTGTATATATCACTACCTTTATGGTCAATGTGGCTGAACTTGACTGTAGTGGCAGCTTGCTTGGCTAAGAAAACAACTTTTTTAGCAGCACTTTTCGCCTGTGTGTACTCCTCTCTGCTGCCACCCTTCTTCCAGGCCTTGTAGCATCTCCTCTTTGTATTGTGATGTTGACTTCTTCATCCCACCACCAAGTCTCTTTCCTCCATATGTGCTTCTTTGTATGGCCACAAACACTGTTAGCACTACTCAGCAGACCCTCTTTGAACTGTGTACTACCAAACTTCATTTATTTCCTCATCCTACTTTAGGAGACTCGTAGCTATATAAAAAATTGTTAACAGACACTAAGCACTGTGCCATCAGATAAACAATTCTGGTTCTCCATTAGTAGAGACAATAATATAAAGATGTTATTTTTCACCTGCATTAATTTTCATCTACTATATATTTGGTTTTATGATTAACCCAAACACAACAGATCCTGATCTGTTGTTGCATAATATGACAGTAGATCGGAGTCCAGGCAGTTTGCAGTGTGACTTGATCTGTAAGCGAGCAAGACCATCCTCCTTTCACACATTAAAACCACTGTCCTGTGAAGCAACCATCCATGCCTCTTAATTAATTATGAATGTCAGATTCCCTATCACACTGTGTATTGATATGATTGTAATGCTTTTTGTAGAAATAATGTGAAGATTCAAAAGGCTCCAAGTTATTGACATAATTTTGGTATAGTCAATTTAATTTCATCCAAATTTATACAATCAGCAATTTACATGAGTGATATACCATATATACTCGCTTATAAAGCAAGTCCAACCGTAAAATGCACAAACCCAAATCTACCATCTCATAATGGACCAGCAAATCTTGGTCAGTGCAATTTGTAGGGGTAATCAGTAGAACAAAGGACATAAAACCTGGTCTGCAGGGGAATTATGCCATGGCAGTTAAGAATCCTTGTTATTTCAAGTTTGACTCTACGTACTTGTGTGGAAGGGGTTTGAATTTTGTATGCAGTTTTAACAATTTTTCAGTCAAATCGCTATGATGATCTGCAGTGTGGCAGTTTATTGTGATGTCTAGTACTGATAAATCATGCCGCAGACAAGTAGCATGATGTCCCACCAAGTCACATTACCCTGACACCAGGCCAACCAGTCCTAACACTAACCTCTTAATGCTGAATGCCTAGCAAAAAACAAGTAGGTTACCACTGCTCTATTCTGTATCAGTCTGCAAGGTATCCAAGTAATCTTTTGCATAATCACAACAATAAATGAACATAAAATACGCAAATCCATGGTAGATTACAAATTTAATGATTAAAAGAAGCAAAATGTTAAACTACAGAGTTTTGCAGCATTATTTTACCCTATAAAATAAGGTTCTGAGCAAATATCTCTGCAAACTGAAGGTATATATATATATATATATATATATATATATAGAGAGAGAGAGAGACAGACAGACAGACAGACAGACAGACAGAGAAAGATACTGGCATTCATCAATCTATCAATCAATACAAAGAGACAACTGTAGGAAGAAAAAAAATTGTGATTAAAGCAAAAAGGTTACAAGACATATTAATGTTTGTTTCTCACTATAAATAGATTTCTTGTATGAATTAATTATCTTGAATTCATGCAATCCTCACAAACAGAACAGAACATACCTACAATATCAGATGCATTATTCTTTCGACTGTCATCAAGGGAATCAAATTTCTGCAAAATTAAAAAAGTTTATTTTGTGGAGAAATGTGTTCAAGACGTGTGGTTGATTGTACATATTTGAGTAAACATACAAGCAGTACTAAAAATATAGCCATTTTCTGTTACAGAGATGTATTCAGAAGAATCATTAATCAATACAGAAATAGGGTATTGCATCATGTCCAAAATATAACTATCAAAAAAAACCACAAAAAACAATTTTGAAAAACCACAACTCTGAGTATAATGAAAGAAATATGATTTTAACTAATGATATGACTGACTGGCACATTACTGTATTTTCGTGCATTTAAGACGCACCTAATTATAAGACGTGGGTTTTGTTGATTTGTGTAAAAAATATTTTAAATAAGATGCCCACAAATATAAGACGCATGTGGCATAGCATCTGCCAAACTGAGCAATTTATCTCCAGTGGATACCTTTCCTTTATCATAAATGAAAATTTGTCCAATGTTCCATCACCCGTCGGATGTAAACAAGGCTTCATTACCATTTTTAGTTGAGATCAAATGCCAATAGTGGATGGGTTTAGTAAATGGTATCTAGATTCTAGAACAATAAATGCCAGATGTAAAGGTGGCTTCATTGATCCGCTAGGCCAAGTCTTCAGCGGGTGGGATTAGTACATAGACCAATAAACGCCCGATGTATGCGGTTAGCATATATAAACGTGGGAACAGTCCCTTGTTATATATAACTTGTTACATATAAATGAGTGATCAATTTGCTTAGCATTTTTAAAATTTAAATTGTCACGATACCGAAGCGAAAATCATATATGGCATGGGAGAAAGTGAAAGTTATGACTATCATCAATGGCTTCAGAAAGTGTGGGATAATTCCCAAACGGCTATCTATATCAGTTCTTCAGACGACGACTCAGCTGCATCCGATACCACTGACGTTAATGAGGATCAATTAGCATCAGTTATTGAGTTATTCTGCGATGACGACAGTGAATCTGATTCAAGTTTCGATGGATTTGAAGCCGAAACTGATGATGATGAAAATGAAGATGAATAGAACAATACGGTACATTGATATTTAATCAAGTCCAACACTGTTTAGTAACAGTTTATTATATTGTGAACACTTACCCAATTGTTTTTACAACTAGGAATGAAAATCGTGAAATGTGAAGATCGACCACAATAATTGTCCTTCAATATCACACACTGTACCATAAGTTCTTGTCAAAAAATACTTAGATAAGATGCCCATTAATATAAGACGCACCTTGGGTGCGGGGTACGTAAAACTTTGTATAAGACGTGTCTTATATACGCGAAAATACGGTACACAGGGTCCTTCTCACAACAAACAGAAGCAGAAAAACTTTGATTTGAAACTAAAGTTATGGAAAAGCTGTAAGGTACATGTCAGTTACATGTAAAAATTTGTTTTGTCATGCCCAGTAAACACATATATGGATTTTGGATGGCAAGCTCAACAGTTTATATTGTATTCCCAGGGTGTATGTTCCTGTTGGTTGGGAAAGATTCCAAAGAAACACCAATACGCTCCAGTCTCAAATCAGTTGAGACTTGAGTCATTTATCAGCCAAGTACATTCTGAGATAAGTGAGAGAAAGAACTTAATGAGTTATTTGAAAAATATATAAAATCACACCTACCATCCCAGGCCCACCCTAAAGATGATATCAAAGTTCTAAATAGAGTTGGCAAAATATACACCTACAGAACTATCAATGACTCAAGTTCCATGTTTTTTTTATTTAACATTATGGAGGATATGAAGATATTGTACAACTATATGGACAGACTGACCAACTGAATCAAACTATCCCTCCACTTCTTTGAAAGTAATGTATAATATCTTGAATGAATTCTTGGAACATAACATAACCTAGTAAGCATGAAATGACCAAGGTTGAGTTCACCATATTTGCTAGTAAAAAAAATAACCTTTTCATTACATACTCAATAAATATACAAACCTGCAACTAACATGGAATATAGTTCATAAAATATGCTATTGATCTATAAAAGTAATTACCAGCAAGTAAAGCATACAATGCTAACAACAAATTGCATTTGGTAGTGTAGTTCACATTTACGTCAAAAAGATAAACCTTGCCTACAAAAATGCTTCAGATGTAAATATAGCACTAGCTACAAATGACATCAATGAGAAAGTAACCTTATGCCAACTCTGAATAGTTTTCAAAGATTCTAAAACACTTATAATAGAAACAGAAATGCAACAAGGAATGGGACACAAATATTCATATATAGTTCAAGTCTAATATCGGATTATTTATGATTTCTTCTTGAAAACGATATGAGGACATATATTTGGGGTGGTTTCAGGTAACCAGTTAGTTGGTGGACTCTCACTGTGTTACTTAGGCACTGTACACTCAGCTTGCATTTCTTGTATCGCAAAGTATTTTCCTTATAAGGAAAGTATCTAATATTAAAATTATATGATAGTGAATGGGTTTAATATCCCTGGATAATGCACATTTTGAATATAAAGATAAATGATGGACTATTTATGGAGTATGTAATAAAAAATATATATATTATGTAACAAAATCCAACATCTAATATTAACCATGGTTTTTTTATATATGGACTACATTCTTTAAAATGAGGACATGTTCAAAGTTTATATCGTACACACCTCGTGAAGCTAGTGAAGTACATCCATCCTTAATACTTACAATTTGACCAGTACTGCGTGAAGAACTCTTTAGAGTTGCTGAATAAGATGCCTTGCTTCGCTTTCTTGCAGCATTAATTTGCTTCATAGCCTCTCTTAACTTTATGAAAAAAAAGAAGCATTTAATATCATTATCATTAAAGGATACAGTAAAATCCATCAACAAATATGTTTACACAGTCATTAAACATCAGCAAATACACTCAGAAAACCAGAAAATTGTGTCTTGTATATAAATGAACAAATTGTTATCAACTACAGAAATGCTAGAAAACTGTGACATGAGTGAATTCACTATATTTTTGTTTTATAACAACACTTTCAGCACATTTTTGGTAATCTTATACCCAGGAAATCACACCTAAGTACCCTTCCCAAAGACACACAAAGGCAGCTGACCTGGGCTGTGCGTTTAAGAATCTGAGTGATCCATGGATTTGACACTCCACCAACAGAGCTACTTTGGCATATGAATAATGGATCTTCCTTACAACATTTTAAATTCAAACCAATGGCACTCATTAACAAATTTATCCAACGTCTTGTTCAGATCAATTCACATGAAATTTGTAATTTGGTTGAATTATACAAAGAAAGATGCTACACTAGATCTATGTACCCCATCCCTTAAACAGTGATTTATAAAAATTTCCAGTTCATGAAATTTAAGACATTAAAGATATATATTATATAAAAAAATTATATGCTTTATAAAATTTTGCCAAAATATGTTAATTTTTTTTTCCTAATTTAAAACAAAGATGAAACTTCTGTTTATCCAAGGGTATGTATGTAGAACACAGACTGAACTGTACAAGGCTGTATTACTCAACAAATGGTCGAGTCTAAAGATAACACCAAAGCATAAACAAATTACATAAAAGATCAGGTCTATATGTAAACAGAAAGGAGACTTAATATTCCTAAAATATTATTAATTTTAAACTTACATGTCGATTGAAGAAGCAATAGAACAAGGATATAAAAAGTCCCTGAAAATGGAGAAAAAAAAAGTTTTAATATGATGATAATAGACATAATAATAATAATAATAATAATAATAATAATAATAATAATAATAATAATAATAATGAGGACTTTGTATAGCACCTAATCGTTAGAAGCTCTAAGCACTTTACAGCATTTGACAACATAAGATAATGCTATGATTATGAAAATCAAACACCATGAATTATAAAACAGAAAATGTTTAAAGTAAATTATTAGGTATTTAAGCCTCTTCTTGATGGCATATATTCCTAATAACACAATGTATGATGTTAAAAGTACAAAATATAGTATCACCTCCATAAACAAACAACAAAGGATGTTCTGGTAATTAAAAAAAAAAATACATGTCTTAAACATTTTGAAAGTGACTATTTAAAATTGCATACCTGCAAAGAATTTATTATTGCAAATAAATATTGAAAGACAACCAGATCTTCATTGACTGACAATATTCCAAACACCCATGTAATTCCTGTGATGGGCAAAAGAACGCAAAGACTTCGTGCAGCAGATCTGGGTAAGGAAATTAAGAAAATATAAATATAATCAAAATTTTTTGTTTATTGAAAAGTAAAAGCAAAATGAGAAAGTGATCTGATTGATGATTACTCATAATTGTTTTAAATAACTAATTTACAAATATTATAAGCTGCCAATAATTTTATTTCAAGATGGAGGGCACACCTACATCCAGAGAAGATGACTCATCAGAGAATGGTAGACGAGACAAAATATAAATATTTTCCTTAAGTACTATCAACATTTAATTATTCGTAGGACTGATTGTCAGTGTTTGCATTGAAAATAAAACTAATTATGCTTGCATAAGAACATTTATGGAGAGGTTAAAAGATAAAAGGAACTGTTAACCATCCCTTAAGGCCCAATGAGGACCTGCATGAAGATCTACCACATGAGCAACCCAATAGGTTGAGGTGAAAAAATGTACAGCCTCAAACCCAGAAGAAAACTGTAACCAGTGTGGTCATAAAAGCAAAAAACAAAATAAACATAAAGCAATACTGAGAACTCTTCTGCATTTTGATTATTTCAAGTTTCATCCTTAATACCATTTAATTGGCTGGAAAATGAATAGACAATAAAATTTGACAAATGCCTACTGAATGCTCTGGTGGCCTAATGGTTAGAGCATCTGCCTTGGATGTAGAAAGTTTCAGGTTCAAACCACAGCCAAGTCATATCAAAGATGTATAAAAATGGTACCAGCATGACAGAGTGTTAGGTGTAAAGTAACCAAACAATGTATTATATTCAAATCAACAAGATAACAGTATCTCTCAAATAAAAATAATTATTTGAAAATTCATTCATTTGAGTGCAAATGACAATCTTTTCACTACCACAAAAAGTTATAACTAAAGCAAGTTATTGTTGTTAGTACTATTTACCCACAAATATCAATGCCCATTTGTATTAATTATGACTACAGATACCAAGGAAACAGAATCCAGGTGGTGAGTAAACACTAATTGTTTGAACTTACTGATAGAATATCAAAGACAAAGAAATTATTTTTAATTATTTTTAAGAGAGCTGACTTTGGATACTTTTAAGCCTGTTTTAAACGATATCAAAGAAAAAGGTCATCTTATTACAAAGCAAGCTGACCTCAGGAGCTGACTTTTAAGTGGGCCAAATTTTTGTTTTTTAATATATAAATTCGTCTGAAATAGGGAAGTTAATTCATCATCAGTATTCATGGGAATTTTGAAAATAAACTGAAACAATGGAACAGTTTCTATAGTGACATAATATAATGCTTTGTGCATAGACATTGATGACCCAGCATTGCCCAGAGTTGGAGAAAATCTACTCATTTGATGAATTCTTGAACTCCGGAAGAAAAGATGATTTTACCAACAATATGGTCATTATACATAGATGACATTCCAGTGTACATTTACTTTGTCCTTATTCCTGGATAGACTATCTATAAGAATGGGATTAAAAGTGTGATAATTAGCATGACTGGTGCAGATTTTAAAATATATCTGACATCAGTCCTTACAGTTTCCGCTTCAGGAGATGTCACTGCATGAGAAACCCAACAAATTATTCATGCACCGAAAAATTGATCGTACATGTGCAGAAGAATGGTTGTGTTGATGAGATGATGGTGACGTGGATTAAAGAGTTTTTTCTCAAGAACACAGTTTTATATTTTTTAAATAAAACTTCATTTGGAGTGCAGTTTCCAACATGTAATTTATTCATGATTTTAAAGGTGTACCACAACTTACAACTGTGTCCCAGGATATACAGTGGATAAAAAGAATGACTTCCAAAATTAATTTATGGTATCCTAAGAAATATGGTAACCCAAAATGTACAGTAAATACATTAACGTCCAAAAAAGACTCGTTGATGTCACAATCAAAAGGTCCATGTATTTATATAAATACCTTTATATAAATACAATAAAATTATAAATTGTTCTAAAAACAAGATAAATACAATGAATATATTTATACGAAAATAAGATTATACTCACTTAGCCTTAACTTTATCGGACTTGGTCAACATGGCAGAGGAGCTAAACATCCGATGGAACACCAATATTATGATGATAAAATTGAGCTGGAAAAGAAAACAACTATAATGTATCAAACATTGCTGATTATAGATCCAGTGTTATGTAAGTAAGCTTTGAATTTACATGTGTTTCACCTACTTCACTGAGGGGGGGGGCCCCAAGTGGCAGAGTGGTCTAAAGCGCTCTTCATTATGGATCACTGCCATCTCACTTCTGTCTGCCTGTCTGCATCATCAGGATTCGAGTCTCAGATTTTACCAATATGGGTATGTGATAAAGCTTGCCAGTAGCTTCTTGTGGGTCACTGGTTCTTTCTCCACCATTAATACTGGCCAACATGTATAGCCTATCTTGTGCTGAAAAATGGCATTAAACCCAACTACAACAATAACCACTTTAGTGAGTTATAAGAATATTGAATGAATAAAACATAAATATATTACAACACACATATACTGGCACAGTTAGTAGCCAAGCTACTAGTTTAAATCCTAAACAGAATGAACATTGCTGTCCTTGATCTACTAGGATATTAATTATGTAAGCAGATCTGGGTCTAAAATTTTGATATTTGTGTGCTATCAATAAACTTTTACATTTGTGCTATCTCATCAATACAGTTTATGAATTGTAGTACAGAATGCAAGTTTCTGTACGTAAATATTTCTTGATTTGGATGCATGAGACAAATTTGAAAGACAATGATTTACATGAAAATGGTCATCCAATTATAAATTAATATCTACAGAAAGGTCATCTAATTATAAATTATTATCTTCAGAATTGTCATCCGATGGTAAATTATTATCTACAGAATGGGCATCCAACTCTAAATTATTATCTACAGAATGGTCATCCGATGGTAAATTATTATCTACAGAATGGTCATCCAACTCTAAATTATTATCTACAGAATGGTCATCCGATGGTAAATTATTATCTACAGAAACACCTACTAGTTTGACATTTTCCAAGTCAAAATATTATCTAATGTAAGGGATGCTTACATGTTCTATAACTTACGTAGTTTTAAGATGTCCCCAACATCATACATTTTATTTTATATTCATTAATTAGTATCATTAATTAATTCATTCATTAATTAGTATCATATTCTGATGTGCCTAACATTAAACTCTAATAAGGTCTGTGTCTAATATTGGATAACTTCAGTATAATAACTAGCAGTATACAAGGTTACATCATCTGCAAACAAATCTGTGGATTCAGTACATAACATTATGGTTGTTTACATAAATAAGAAAGAGCAGAGGGCCTAAACCTAAGACATGAAGGACCCCATGATTAATAATTTGAGTAAGTGAACTAATATTGCTAATGGGTAATTGCTGATGCCTTTGGTTTAAGTATTATTTGATATTGTTTTTGTTGCTGTAGGGGTTAATGCCATTTTTCAGCACACGATAAGGTATGGTGGCCAGTATAACTGGTGGAGGAAGAACATTGGAAAACCCCAGGAAGAACCACTGACCCATGAGACACTACTGGCAGGCTTTCTCATGTGCCCATGTTAGCTAAGTCTGAGACTCGAACACACACAGACAGTGATCCATAATGGTGAGAAATTTACACCACTTGGCCACTCAGGAACCCCAAGTATGATTTGAACCAGTTTAAAAAAGTAATATCAAACTTAACAACAGTTCATCATTTGCAGCTGAATTTTAACTAGGTCAAAAGCTTACTTGAAGTCAAGAAAAACATTTATCAAGCAAATATTATGCAATGGTCCAATACTCTTTATAAAATGAACCTATACCGGCAAAAGAGGTGAATATGTTATGAAACAAGTCTGTAACTAATTACTAAGTGACAAGGAAATGTAGCCAATCTTAAAAATAAGTATGAAAAAATTTATAATCATGTTAGCTTTAATGTAACTTTTTGTATAAAATGATACAAATCAATCTGAGCAAGATACATTTATTGGTCTTTGGAAATTTAATATACTAATTTTAATTAACATATCTGATGTTGAAAAGAAAACATTTCTGGTTCTATTGGATTCCTCTTTTAATGATTTTGAATCCTAGTTTTCTTACCAATATAACTAATGCTGCTGGACCAACAAAAGCCCATATTAGACCATCCTGTATTGATAGCCAACAACTGAAATATAAGAGAAAGTGAGTAATGTGTAAAACAGTGTGCAAATAATAAATAATTATCAAACACCTGCACAGACTGTGTTCATAAGGGTAACTACTGATACAAGTAATATGCTAGTACGTGTCAATCTAGCTCAAATTTAACTAATTTGAGACATAGACAATAAAAAGAAGCTGGTCACCACCTCTACTGTCATTCTAACTCCTGAACCTCAAAAGAAAATATAGATCAGTCAATTACTTTTGATGGAAACATACTGTACTAAGAAGAATACATAGATATATATCAATTGCCATATTTCTAAAGCTAAAAATATGCATGAAACTAAATAAACTGCAAAATTTAAAATGAGTCACAGGAGCATTAAATCTAGGTCAAACTGACCTAGTTTGACAATCTGGTTTTTACCCAACATATAAATAATTTTTAGTAGTCCTCACTTCAATTAGTATACATGTGTAACTTTTATTAAAATGATAATGAACTGGAATTGTGCAATGATCACAGTCAGAGACTCAGAATGATGTGTTACATTACTCTCATATTCTTCTTTTAAAGTGTGTGAAGCAGTGTTGATTTGTTACTTTTTTTGATCTGACATATTTTAAAGTACAAAGCACACAAAAAACTACAACACATGAATGATGGTGGACATGGGTCACAATGTAAATTCACTATTGAGTGTTATATGGATAGCAATGCTACATGACTAGACTAGCTACAAAGATAGCAATGCTACATGACTAGACTAGCTACAAAGATAGCAATGCTACATGACTAGACTAGCTACAAAGATAGCAATGCTACATGACTAGACTAGCTACAAAGATAGCAATGCTCTATGACTAGACTAGCTACAAAGATAGCAATGCTACATGACTAGACTAGCTACAAAGATAGCAATGCTCTATGACTAGACTAGCTACAAAGATAGCAATGCTCTATGACTAGACTAGCTACAAAGATAGCAATGCTACATGACTAGACTAGCTACAAAGAAAGCAATACTATATGACTAGACTAGCTACAAAGATAGCAATACTATATGACTAGACTAGCTACAAAGATAGCAATGCTACATGACAAGACTAGCTACAAAGATAGCAATGCTACATGACTAGACTAGCTACAAAGATAGCAATGCTACATGACTAGACTAGCTACAAAGATAGCAATGCTACATGACTAGACTAGCTACAAAGATAGCAATGCTACATGACTAGACTAGCTACAAAGATAGCAATGCTACATGACTAGAATAGCTACAAAGATAGCAATACTATATGACTAGACTAGCTACAAAGATAGCAATGCTACATGACTAGACTAGCTACAAAGATAGCAATGCTCTATGACTAGACTAGCTACAAAGATAGCAATGCTATATGACTAGACTAGCTACAAAGATAGCAATGCTACATGTCTAGACTAGCTACAAAGATAGCAATGCTACATGACTAGACTAGCTACAAAGATAGCAATACTACATGACTAGACTAGCTACAAAGATAGCAATGCTCTATGACTAGACTAGCTACAAAGATAGCAATGCTATATGACTAGACTAGCTACAAAGATAGCAATGCTACATGACTAGACTAGCTACAAAGATAGCAATACTATATGACTAGACTAGCTACAAAGAAAGCAATGCTCTATGACTAGACTAGCTACAAAGATAGCAATGCTCTATGACTAGACTAGCTACAAAGATAGCAATGCTATATGACTAGACTAGCTACAAAGATAGCAATGCTACATGACTAGACTAGCTACAAAGATAGCAATGCTACATGACTAGACTAGCTACAAAGATAGCAATGCTACATGACTAGACTAGCTACAAAGATAGCAATACTATATGACTAGACTAGCTACAAAGATAGCAATACTATATGACTAGACTAGCTACAAAGATAGCAATGCTACATGACTAGACTAGCTACAAGGATAGCAATGCTATATGACTAGACTAGCTACAAAGATAGCAATGCTACATGACTAGTCTAGCTACAAAGATAGCAATGCTACATGACTAGTCTAGCTACAAAGATAGCAATGCTACATGACTAGACTAGCTACAAAGATAGCAATACTATATGACTAGACTAGCTACAAAGATAGCAATGCTACATGACTAGACTAGCTACAAAGATAGCAATGCTATATGACTAGACTAGCTACAAAGATAGCAATGCTACATGACTAGACTAGCTACAAGGATAGCAATGCTATATGACTAGAATAGCTACAAAGATAGCAATGCTACATGACTAGATTAGCTACAAAGATAGCAATGCTACATGACTAGTCTAGCTACAAAGATAGCAATACTATATGACTAGACTAGCTACAAAGATAGCAATACTATATGACTAGACTAGCTACAAAGATAGCAATGCTACATGACTAGACTAGCTACAAGGATAGCAATGCTATATGACTAGACTAGCTACAAAGATAGCAATACTATATGACTAGACTAGCTACAAAGATAGCAATGCTACATGACTAGACTAGCTACAAGGATAGCAATGCTATATGACTAGACTAGCTACAAAGATAGCAATGCTACATGACTAGTCTAGCTACAAAGATAGCAATGCTACATGACTAGTCTAGCTACAAAGATAGCAATGCTCTATGACTAGACTAGCTACAAAGATAGCAATGCTACATGACTAGACTAGCTACAAAGATAGCAATGCTACATAACTAGACTAGCTACAAAGAAAGCAATACTATATGACTAGAATAGCTACAAAGATAGCAATGCTACATGACTAGTCTAGCTACAAAGAAAGCAATGCTACATGACTAGAATAGCTACAAATATATCAATGCTACATGACTAGTCTAGCTACAAAGATAGCAACGCTCTATGACTAGACTAGCTACAAAGATAGCAATGCTATATGACTAGACTAGCTACAAAGATAGCAATACTACATGACTAGACTAGCTACAAAGATAGCAATACTATATGACTAGACTAGCTACAAAGAAAGCAATACTATATGACTAGAATAGCTACAAAGATAGCAATGCTACATGACTAGTCTAGCTACAAAGAAAGCAATGCTACATGACTAGAATAGCTACAAAGATAGCAATGCTACATGACTAGTCTAGCTACAAAGATAGCAATGCTCTATGACTAGACTAGCTACAAAGATAGCAATGCTACATGACTAGACTAGCTACAAAGATAGCAATACTATATGACTAGACTAGCTACAAAGATAGCAATGCTACATGACTAGACTAGCTACAAAGATAGCAATGCTACATGACTAGTCTAGCTACAAAGATAGCAATGCTACATGACTAGTCTAGCTACAAAGATAGCAATGCTCTATGACTAGTCTAGCTACAAAGATAGCAATACTATATGACTAGACTAGCTACAAAGATAGCAATGCTACATGACTAGTCTAGCTACAAAGATAGCAATGCTACATGACTAGACTAGCTACAAAGATAGCAATGCTACATGACTAGAATAGCTACAAAGATAGCAATGCTACATGACTAGACTAGCTACAAAGATAGCAATACTATATGACTAGTCTAGCTACAAAGATAGCAATACTATATGACTAGACTAGCTACAAAGATAGCAATGCTATATGACTAGACTAGCTACAAAGATAGCAATGCTACATGACTAGACTAGCTACAAAGAAAGCAATGCTCTATGACTAGACTAGCTACAAAGATAGCAATGCTACATGACTAGACTAGCTACAAAGATAGCAATGCTACATGACTAGACTAGCTACAAAGATAGCAATACTATATGACTAGACTAGCTACAAAGATAGCAATGCTACATGACTAGACTAGCTACAAAGATAGCAATGCTACATGACTAGACTAGCTACAAAGATAGCAATGCTACATGACTAGACTAGCTACAAAGATAGAAATGCTACATGACTAGACTAGCTACAAAGATAGCAATACTATATGTCTAGACTAGCTACAAAGATAGCAATGCTACATGACTAGACTAGCTACAAAGATAGCAATGCTACATGACTAGACTAGCTACAAAGATAGCAATACTATATGACTAGACTAGCTACAAAGATAGCAATGCTACATGACTAGTCTAGCTACAAAGATAGCAATGCTACATGACTAGACTAGCTACAAAGATAGCAATGCTATATGACTAGACTAGCTACAAAGATAGCAATACTACATGACTAGACTAGCTACAAAGATAGCAATGCTCTATGACTAGACTAGCTACAAAGATAGCAATACTATATGACTAGACTAGCTACAAAGATAGCAATGCTACATGACTAGACTAGCTACAAAGATAGCAATGCTATATGACTAGACTAGCTACAAAGATAGCAATGCTACATGACTAGTCTAGCTACAAAGATAGCAATGCTACATGACTAGACTAGCTACAAAGAAAGCAATACTATATGACTAGACTAGCTACAAAGATAGCAATGCTACATGACTAGTCTAGCTACAAAGATAGCATTGCTACATGACTAGACTAGCTACAAAGATAGCAATGCTACATGACTAGACTAGCTACAAAGATAGCAATGCTACATGACTAGTCTAGCTACAAAGATAGCAATACTATATGACTAGACTAGCTACAAAGATAGCAATGCTATATGACTAGACTAGCTACAAAGATAGCAATGCTACATGACTAGTCTAGCTACAAAGATAGCAATGCTACATGACTAGACTAGCTACAAAGAAAGCAATACTATATGACTAGACTAGCTACAAAGATAGCAATGCTACATGACTAGTCTAGATACAAAGATAGCATTGCTACATGACTAGACTAGCTACAAAGATAGCAATGCTACATGACTAGACTAGCTACAAAGATAGCAATGCTACATGACTAGTCTAGCTACAAAGATAGCAATGCTACATGACTAGACTAGCTACAAAGAAAGCAATACTATATGACTAGACTAGCTACAAAGATAGCAATGCTACATGACTAGTCTAGCTACAAAGATAGCATTGCTACATGACTAGACTAGCTACAAAGATAGCAATGCTACATGACTAGACTAGCTACAAAGATAGCAATGCTACATGACTAGTCTAGCTACAAAGATAGCAATGCTCTATGACTAGACTAGCTACAAAGAGAGCAATGCTACATGACTAGACTAGCTACAAAGATAGCAATGCTCTATGACTAGACTTGCTACAAAGATAGCAATGCTATATGACTAGACTAGCTACAAAGAAAGCAATACTACATGACTAGACTAGCTACAAAGATAGCAATGCTACATGACTAGACTAGCTACAAAGATAGCAATACTACATGACTAGACTAGCTACAAAGATAGCAATGCTACATGACTAGACTAGCTACAAAGATAGCAATACTATATGACTAGACTAGCTACAAAGATAGCAATGCTCTATGACTAGACTAGCTACAAAGATAGCAATGCTACATGACTAGACTAGCTACAAAGATAGCAATGCTACATGACTAGACTAGCTACAAAGATAGCAATGCTACATGACTAGAATAGCTACAAAGATAGCAATGCTACATGACTAGAATAGCTACAAAGATAGCAATGCTACATGACTAGTCTAGCTACAAAGATAGCAATGCTCTATGACTAGACTAGCTACAAAGATAGCAATACTATATGACTAGACTAGCTACAAAGATAGCAATGCTACATGACTAGACTAGCTACAAAGATAGCAATGCTACATGACTGGACTAGCTACAAAGAAAGCAATACTATATGACTAGACTAGCTACAAAGATAGCAATGCTACATGACTAGACTAGCTACAAAGATAGCAATGCTCTATGACTAGACTAGCTACAAAGATAGCAATGCTCTATGACTAGACTAGCTACAAAGATAGCAATGCTACATGACTAGACTAGCTACAAAGATAGCAATGCTCTATGACTAGACTAGCTACAAAGATAGCAATGCTCTATGACTAGACTAGCTACAAAGATAGCAATGCTCTATGACTAGACTAGCTACAAAGATAGCAATGCTCTATGACTAGACTAGCTACAAAGATAGCAATGCTACATGACTAGACTAGCTACAAAGATAGCAATGCTCTATGACTAGTCTAGCTACAAAGAAAGCAATGCTACATGACTAGACTAGCTACAAAGATAGCAATGCTACATGACTAGAATAGCTACAAAGATAGCAATGCTACATGACTAGAATAGCTACAAAGATAGCAATGCTACATGACTAGTCTAGCTACAAAGATAGCAATGCTCTATGACTAGACTAGCTACAAAGATAGCAATACTATATGACTAGACTAGCTACAAAGATAGCAATGCTACATGACTAGACTAGCTACAAAGATAGCAATGCTACATGACTGGACTAGCTACAAAGAAAGCAATACTATATGACTAGACTAGCTACAAAGATAGCAATGCTACATGACTAGACTAGCTACAAAGATAGCAATGCTCTATGACTAGACTAGCTACAAAGATAGCAATGCTCTATGACTAGACTAGCTACAAAGATAGCAATGCTACATGACTAGACTAGCTACAAAGATAGCAATGCTCTATGACTAGACTAGCTACAAAGATAGCAATGCTCTATGACTAGACTAGCTACAAAGATAGCAATGCTCTGTGACTAGACTAGCTACAAAGATAGCAATGCTCTATGACTAGACTAGCTACAAAGATAGCAATGCTACATGACTAGACTAGCTACAAAGATAGCAATGCTCTATGACTAGTCTAGCTACAAAGAAAGCAATGCTACATGACTAGACTAGCTACAAAGATAGCAATGCTACATGACTAGACTAGCTACAAAGATAGCAATGCTACATGACTAGACTAGCTACAAAGATAGCAATGCTACATGACTAGACTAGCTACAAAGATAGCAATGCTACATGACTAGACTAGCTACAAAGAAAGCAATGCTACATGACTAGACTAGCTACAAAGATAGCAATGCTACATGACTAGACTAGCTACAAAGATAGCAATGCTACATGACTAGACTAGCTACAAAGATAGCAATGCTCTATGACTAGACTAGCTACAAAGAAAGCAATGCTACATGACTAGACTAGCTACAAAGATAGCAATACTATATGACTAGACTAGCTACAAAGATAGCAATGCTATATGACTAGACTAGCTACAAAGAAAGCAATGCTACATGACTAGAATAGCTACAAAGATAGCAATGCTATATGACTAGACTAGCTACAAAGAAAGCAATACTATATGACTAGAATAGCTACAAAGATAGCAATGCTACATGACTACTCCTTAAAGTTCACTTACAATTTTTCATTTCCATATCCTTCTAGTTTTGTCACACCTAGCGATACGGCAACTACTACAGCTGGCAAAACTGAAAGTAGCAAAATAATGCATTTTTTGTAATTCACAAATTAAGATTTGTATCTTATATAATATTTTTCTCATTAAGTCCACAATGAATGAATAATATGATATGCAGAGAAAAGCCATGTTTATTGCACTTCATCTTCTCTGACATAGCATATTATTTTGCTCAGATCATCTCACAACTCAATGTCAAAATTGCTAGCATTATTTACAATACATACTCACTTATAGGTTGGATCCAAATGCAAACAACATACACCCTGATCCATCATCACATAATGTGCTGGTAGATCAGAGTCTATGTTATTATTTTTTTTACTGATTAGTCCAATCAACATGAATATACCCATATCTGCCTGTGCATTATCTGCTGGCAAATCTGGGTTTATGCATTATAAGTGGATAAATACAGTATTTGTTCCATGTTTACAGTTGCATACTAGATTTTATAAGAGATTCACATTAACCATGATATTAGTTAGGCAAGAATTTTAAATGGAAAGCCCATGTTGCAATTAGTTTCAGATCTTAAATATCGTTTGTCAAGGAAACATGTTTATAAAATCTTCACACCAGAACAAAATGATGTATCTATTTGTACAGAATAAATGATTATATGAAGGCAAATCTGAGTTTATACAGTAAGCAGTTGGACCAGACTTGTAACTGAATATATATACGATATTTGTTGCATGCTTATGTTTACATACTGGATATATTCCTCACATAAAATTCAAGGGTTACAGCTATGATATTAAGCAAAAGTTTTATATGGAAAGTCCATGTTGCAATTTGTTTATTAATCAGATGCATTTAACATATTTATATAATCTCCAACGAAAACTGAATATATTTTCACTTTGTTCAAAATAAAAGGTTTGAAAGTTTTGTGTAATCACCACCACTGCTAATAGTCATTAAATACAGTCAATAACATCACATGGTCAATTTACACAGTCATTAAAGACTGTCAATAACATCGCATGGTCAATTTACACAGTCATTAAAGACTGTCAATAACATCCCATGGTCAGTTTACACAGTCATTAAAGACTGTCAATAACATCGTATGGTCAGTTTACACAGTCATTAATGACTGTCAATAACATCCCATGGTCAGTTTACACAGTCATTAAAGACTGTCAATAACATCGCATGGTCAGTTTACACAGTCATTAAAGACTGTCAATAACATCGCATGGTCAATTTACACAGTCATTAAAGACTGTCAATAACATCGTATGGTCAATTTACACAGTCATTAAAGACTGTCAATAGCATCGCATGGTCAGTTTACACAGTCATTAAAGACTGTCAATAACATCGCATGGTCAGTTTACACAGTCATTAAAGACAGTCAATAACATCGCATGGTCAGTTTACACAGTCATTAAAGACTGTCAATAACATCGCATGGTCAGTTTACACAGTCATTAAAGACAGTCAATAACATCACATGGTCAATTTGCTTTACAACAGCTACTACACAGCTGAAATGTATGAGTACAGTTCCATCCAATACGTAACAAACTTTGTACTGAGTAGTTAGACATTGCTAATGATGAAGCAACCATAAAAATGTATGCTCTTAATTTTCAGACCTTTTAAAGCAGATTTGTTTTCAAGTTAAAATTCCAGGGATCAGTGTCTTTTTATTTTTGCTAAGGTTGGATATTGTTGCAAACTAATAAGCTCTCCTTGCAAAAACAAGTGTAACTGAATTAACAAGAATCCCTCAAAGGGACCAACGCTCTACTGGAGAAACTGAATTTCCAGTAATTCAAAATAAAACCATGCCTGATATTCTTCAGCAATATTCAAAACTTAGCTACTGTGGAAGACATACTGGCTGTCAGAGTAGCACCATTTTCAATTAAGATCAAGTACTGGTAGTCATTTCTGAACTCTTTGGGTGAAAATTTCACACCAAAAAGGCCAGTTTTTCAAGGGGGAGCAGTGACAGCAACATTTTCAAGACATTTGTTGTGACAGAAATATTTGATGTTCCACTGCTACCATTTTTGTTTAGGTCAACCTAGGTATCATGTTGACTCCAGTCCAACATACCTATATGGCCTCACCCATGATTACACACCAGCAAGATACTTATTCTCCTCTTCTGACAATCATATACTCATTATTTCCACTATGAAAACAAAGTCATATGGACAACATTCTTTTGCATACCAGGGCCCAGCAATGTGGAATGAATCGCACATTGAAATTAGACACAAAGACACAGTGATCCCTTTCAAGAGTGCTCTTAAAACTCACCTTTCTTGAATGCAAGAACAAACTTAAAGACCTAATAATGTTTCGTACCTTAAATATTTTCAGCATTTTCTATGTTTTCCAATTTCATGGTTTTGTTGTTTGTTTTTCTGTAGTCATATCATTATATATGTTGTAAAGCATAGAGCTTCTAAAGCTTTTTTTGCTTTACAAAGTCCTCATTATTATGATTATTATTAAACTTAACTAAACTCTGATAGGATTTAATTTTGGGATAATAAATGTCTAGCAATATGTAACCATTTTCTGCCATGAGTTAAGAGCCCATGGGTTCAAAATTGTACCCAAATATTCCTGCAAATGTTAATACACAGTGAACTATTTATTATCATTATTCTTAGATGATCAATTGCTTGTTATATAAGATATCGAGTACCTTGAAAAATGTAGTTTTAAACATGAAGAAATGCTGCACTCAAACTTGGCCAAAAATATTAATGTTTAAGTACACTGACTTCACTGTGGTTTGTTTTGTTTGTTTGTTTTTTATGGTTTAATGCCATTTTTCAGCACAATATAGGCTATACATGGCGGCCAATATTAATCGGTGGAGGAAGAACCCGGAAAACCCCTGGAAAGAACCACCGACCCTCGAAAAGCTACTGGCAAGCTTTCTCATATAACTACATTAGCCAAATCTTAGACTCGAACCCACACAGACAGAGGTGAGATGGCAGTGATCTGTAACAGACAGTACTTTAGACCACTTGGCCACTCAGGGCCCCCTACATCACTGTGGTAAATATCCATCAAATCTGTTGAACTCAGCCTGATCATTTAAAATTATTATAAAAGAACTTGACAGTCGAAAAAAAAGAAACTTACTCCATGCAAGAGGCAGCAACCATCGTACTCGTGACCTTGTTTCAAATACATAGACCACAGTCACAGCAAGCTCTATTCCATAGGCTAACATCAGGAAGAAAACAGCTAAGTAAAAATAGTGAAGAAGGGCTGCCACAGCCGTGCAAGCATTCTGAAAGATATAAAAATGGCAGATAATATGTGTCATTTTCCTTGCAATTGACACAAATTTGTATTAGAGTTAAAATTTGACCAGTTTTACTGAGCTTGCTACAGAACTACTTCAATCAACGTGTTATTTTTCTGTAATTTTGTACGGAACTGAAGTATAAAGGATGGATGATTTATTCGGTTTATTGTGTTTCTCTTTGTACTATATGGTCTAAGGAACCAAGTAAAAGACCCAAGATTATTCACCTCAATCAATTCATACCATCAGCTTTACCTGGATTGATGTCCAATTTCGTGAGATGCTTTTAAGTGCTTTGAATAAATGTGGGAAGGGACACAATTACATTTATTGGACATCATGTGTCATTTTAAATGTGTCGCATGGCAGGAGTTTAAATTAAGATTGTCATCGTATATACGGAAGAAAAAATCCAAGAATTACATCAAGTTGTGAGATAGCAACAAGCCAATGAGATGCTTAAGGTTTGGAACTGAAAACTGTGCAACTGTAAAATGTTAAAAATGTGTATGAATATTTGTACAGATGAACATAATTCTTACCGTTGATGCATCAGTTTGGAATACCAGACTTTTTAAATACACATTTTCCAACTTGACAATAGCAGTACATGATTATTCGTTTCATCTTACTGAAAACTGGTCAAAATTATGAAACAAATCTGATGATCTCTCATAACAGGTTGTGTAAAGCTCAGTAATGTTTAATATGACAAAATACTCAGTATTACAATACAATATAATTTTTTCCTAATTTTTTTGTATTCCTCATAGTCATCAAAGAATAATTTATAAAGTAATAAGATACATGGATATCATAAAACATTCCCATTCACGACAGTTATAACATATCCCTGCTGTAATAAAAACTGCAGTTAGTTCTGACCAGACCTTAAAAACAATTAACTTATTTTGAGGCAAAAGCAAAAGGATTAATTCACCCACTACAAATACATATTGCCAACAACTGACATAACCAATCCAATGTACATGATTAGAGCTTTGACCTAACTGTTGCATTAACATGCGAGTTTTAATAAATACAACAATAATAAAGTAATACACAACCGAAACCTTTAGTATGACTATGCAATTAAAATGATAATAAATATTTAAGAGACAATGACCAAACAAACAAGTAAGACTTGTTAAGTCCATAGACAAACAGACAAAATGAGTATTCAATGCCCTACAGTGAAAAAGAAGTGTCAATAGACATACAGTGAAAATGAGTATTCAATGCCCTACAGTGAAAAAGAAGTGTCAATAGACATACAGTGAAAATGAGTATTCAATGCCCTACAGTGAAAAAGAAGTGTCAATAGACATACAGTGAAAATGAGTATTCAATGCCCTACAGTGAAAAAGAGGTGTCAATAGACATACAGTGAAAATGAGTATTCAATGCCCTACAGTGAAAAAGAAGTGTCAATAGACATACAGTGAAAATGAGTATTCAATGCCCTACAGTGAAAAAGAAGTGTCAATAGACATACAGTGAAAATGAGTATTCAATGCCCTACAGTGAAAAAGAGGTGTCAATAGACATACAGTGAAAATGAGTATTCAATGCCCTACAGTGAAAAAGAGGTGTCAATAGACAAACAGTGAAAATGAGTATTCAATGCCCTACAGTGAAAAAGAAGTGTCAATAGACATACAGTGAAAATGAGTATTCAATGCCCTACAGTGAAAGAGAGGTGTCAATAGACAAACAGTGAAAATGAGTATTCAATGACCTACAGTGAAAAAGAGGTGTCAATAGACAAACAGTGAAAATGAGTATTCAATGCCCTACAGTGAAAAAGAGGTGTCAATAGACATACAGTGAAAATGAGTATTCAATGCCCTACAGTGAAAGAGAGGTGTCAATAGACAAACAGTGAAAATGAGTATTCAATACCCTACAGTGAAAAAGAGGTGTCAATAGACAAACAGTGAAAATGAGTATTCAATGCCCTACAGTGAAAAAGAAGTGTCAATAGACAAACAGTGAAAATGAGTATTCAATGCCCTACAGTGAAAAAGAGGTGTCAATAGACATACAGTGAAAATGAGTATTCAATGCCCTACAGTGAAGAAGAGGTGTCAATAGACATACAGTGAAAATGAGTATTCAATGCCCTACAGTGAAAAAGAGGTGTCAATAGACAAACAGTGAAAATGAGTATTCAATGCCCTACAGTGAAAAAGAGGTGTCAATAGACAAACAGTGAAAATGAGTATTTAATGCCCTACAGTGAAAAAGAGGTGTCCATAGATAAACAGCGAAAATGAGTATTCAATGCCCTACAGTGAAAGGCAGGTGTTGATAGACCAATGGCAACTAGAGTACTCAGTGCCCTACAGTGAAAGACAGGTGAGATAAATCAATAAAGTAATAAATGCCCTACAGCGAGAGGTAGGTGAGAAGATCTGTCATTCTCTCATCATGACATTATTGATAATAAGCTGGGTTTTCACAACAATTAAAAGAATGCTGAAACCATTATAATGATGATAAATATTTTTAGCAAAAAATGAGGCTTTCTAAACACTTTCTTCAATATTAGTATATTTTTTATTCATTTTATTAAAGAAATATAATTCAACTTAAATCTGATTTTGACATTCTCAGCTTCCATTGCAACTGAAAATTACATTAATGACACTTGAAAACATGTTCATTCACTTGTTTGAGAATTTGAATTTATTTTAAATAAAAGACATCTGAGTAAGTCCACCTAAAGTAATATGGCTTTAATTTAGAAAAGCATCTAATATATGGGCTGCCAAGTGTGTGAGATATTCCTGAAAATCTGACTTTCTCGTTCCAATGTTAGTTGACCTTGGAACATGCTACATAGTGTTGCTATTTAGGCAGTAATATGGCGACCTAGAAAACAAATATCAGGGAGGCATCTTACCCTGTATAACTAACAGTAGGCATGAGGTAACTTAATTCTTACCATCCCTGTATGGCTGCCTACTAGACTGGTTTGGCTGTCATATGTTGGCATAAAGCTGTGCGTGTCTGAATAGCACTTTGGATATCAAAGATCCCTTTGCTAAGCTTGCCTTTCTTCCATCCATTGTGTTAGCAATAGTTGGTTTCTAAAGTTAATATATGTGTGAAGAAGCATATTAGAGGGGTGGTTCTTGGACTGCTTGCCTCTGATCTTCTTCAAATTCGCCTCCCAAACAGCAATAATATGCCAATTATATGCCAAATAGAGTTATCCTTAAAACCAGAACTTCCTGTAGCTTATTTTTTTAGCAATGTGGAGTTTAAACGCATCACTATGTGTCTAGTTAAGATTAGCAGAGACAATCAACACATTCAACCCTGAATAGTGAAACTGCTCTGTGAATGACCCCAGTCAAAGATGTGTGAAAGATGTCAAATCCAACAATAAATATATGTTGACAATTCTTTTGATGAGGTGAGAATTCTTTTTTTAATCCAATCATAAAAAAGTGAGGCAAATATGTTAACTGATGCTAGATTTGTTTCCAACACCAGGAGTGTGCTATGGTAGGTTATGGAATATGTCTTGTACCACTGTTCATGGTCTGTGATTCCATTTTTGGATAAACAATTCCCTGTGGCAACAATAATGCAATTTCATCATCTCAATATAAATCGAGGCCAATACCTTTCAGGGCAGCAGTGAACAAACAAGAAGCTGACACAGCCACATCATTTCGTCTAATTTGTAGGGACAGCTGGTTTGCGTGCAGCATGGTTGGCAAAGATATCGCTCATGCAGATAGTCTGGCTGGTGCCAGTAGTGGACTTACCATGTGCATGCCTGGATGGGCAGATCTATCACCAAAAATCTACTTCATAATGTCCCAAAGTAGCCTTATGTCCAGCTGGACAAAGGCATGTGGGGACAGACAATTAAGATTTCCATAATGAAGCTGTAGACCCAGTGATATTCCAATCTATCACTTGTATCCACACAATTGTAAGATAATACAAAATGCATCAAATTCATCATGCTGTGTGTTAACACACTAACCCCTGCCGCCTCAATAACTCGTTGCACATTACCTCCCTCATCTCCCGAGTGCTTCGATAATGGGGCTGAGTTTTGCATAGCTTGTATCCCGAGCACCAAGTTTGAGTGGCAGTATTTTACTATGCCGGTATCCAGAGAGACAAGTTAAATAGGTGCAAACCATTGGTTGATTTGATGCCATTTCTTAAATATGCAGGCAGTTTAACCAATAAAATGTTAGCTTATATTAATAGAGTGTACATTGCTGAAGAAAGGGGAAAAAAAATTGACTTTGATAGCAGCAAAATTAGTGGAAATATTTAGATTAGAAAATGCACAAGGTTTAGTTTGCAATAGAGATGAATTTGTATGTACATCAAATGGAGTGAATTTCATGTGTTGATAGTGTTAATTATTCAGTGTGAATTTATCATGGATTTTTATGGATTATTCGTGGCAAGAGAAACAAATTGGTACGAAATTCATTTTATCTGTATGTGTCAGTTTTTATTTCTGCATGTAGTTCGAAATTTTGATACCATTTTGTACATAATTTTATTGAGAACTGCTTTGCCAAATTTTAGCTTAATTAAAAGAACATAAATCTAAAAAAATAACATTTATTACTCATAGCTCTCTGAAAAAAATCTGCAAGCCAAGTACTGTCAGCAAGTCTCAGGGATACTGGCACTGGTAAGGCTACCACTGCCCTAGGAAATCTCTGCAAGTATGCTGTCGGGGACTACCTAGCTGTTTGGCTCAGGGGTTAATGTGTTAATAAGTCATTTTAAAAAACACTCATTACTAACTGGGTGAGTGAGCAATAGGCAAGGTGTGAAAACCAGTAATTAACAATATGCATCAATGATACCATTGGTACGGTGATGACTAAAAATTCCCATGTCCAAGAAAGTGAAAAACTTTCACAAAATTCAAAGGATAATATTTACAACCTATTTAGGACTGAATATTAATCCAAATGAATCCCAAATCCTGTAACAATGATTCAAATTTAACACAAATTCAGATTTGAAAATATGGGGGGGGGGTCCTCATACAAAGTTGTTGTAAGGACTTAGCAAGTTTAAAACCTATCAACACCTGGTGGTCCCAAGGATATGTAATAGGCAATTGTTATTGCCCTTGGTCTATATGAGATACAAAAAAATGTGTGTGTGTGTGTGTGTGTGTGTGTGTGTGTGTGTGTGTGTGTACACATTACCTACATTAGGAGGAAAACCCCATGTATACACACCAACATTAGGAGGACTTCCGACATTAGGAGGATATCCTCCTAATGCTTCCTCCTAATGCATGTGGAGTAACATATGAAAAAAATTAAATATTGGAATTTGTGTGATTTTTGAAGTTAGATCGTAATATAATTTGGTCATATTTGTTGCGCCGAAATCTTGGATGGATATCATAATAGGTAAAGAAAGTGTGTAAAACAATATTTTCCTATGTTATTTGACATACCTTAGGAGGACCTAATTGAAATGTGTACCAATTGTAGCTTAAAAGACTTGCTAATGATATCCCTAATAGCAAAAAATATGTATTTCTTAATTTTCTAAGATTCATACGAATTGTTTTATAAATGAGAGAATACACACCTGATTTGTCTAGTCCTCTCAACATTCAATTTGGTGTGTAAACATGTCGCATTAAAATTCCTCGCAATGTTTGTGGGTAAACAAATTAACTATTGAAATATCTCGTATTGATGTTAATTTCAATGATACGACCTCAACGTTTATTGGTAGTCAGTTCAGCGCGTTATATTGGACACATAGCATGTAGTGTGCTGACATGCTGTTAAACCCTACATTCATGAATGCATACATACTTACATGCATGCATACATGCGTGCGTGAGTGCGTATATACATACATACATACATACATACATACATACATACATACATACATACATACATACATACCACCTTGCTGAGATGTAAATTTAGTGGGTGTAATCTACCTTTAATAAAGTGTGAAGTTACGACTTACTAGTTTAAATTCGCAGGTTCACATATTTAATTATGCAGATAATGTTTAAAATGTTTCGGAAGTCTTTATAAATGTTTCGGAAGCTTATGGACCTGCGCAAGATGGACTGAAGTTATCTTAAATATGATTAGAGTTCGTGATAATAGGCCGAACCGCCTGCTAATGTCAGCAATAAAATTTGCTGAGCAAGTGCAAGAGAAAAACATTTATGTGTCTGTTAATTTTAACAGACAACATCGAAATTTTTTGTCGAGAGTGAGAGTGGCAGTACAATTATTGGTAAAATAACAGAATTTCAAGAAAATAAACTTTGTTCAATACGCTGACCAAACCGCTACGCAAACTGATACATGTATTACTGCCTTGTTACTCGGTTGTTTTGGAATTACATTACTTTGTAGAATATTACTCAGGCATATCTTCGCAGATATCTTGAGTAAACCTGATTACGTAAAAGAATGTAGTTCATTGCAAAATTCCAATCTGTTTTTATTAGAACCATAGATTAAATATATTTTTTCATGCAATAATAATGATACTGTAAGTCGTCCTTTATATTTACGTTCATATTTTAAGCCAATACTTGACTAAGCAGCATCAAATCTGGCCATGAAATTTGTCTTCAAATGTAAGCAACACGCACATTATTTGTGTCCCTAGGCTTTATGATAGTTTCAATGACATTAGTATTAATAGCAAGTACTTTTATGATTGTGATAACAGTGACACGCGCACACAATTCATTCAAATGTTAAAGTTGCACCATTCATCAGTGGCCAACACGACACTTTCAGTAGAAGTAAACATACACATTTTAAGGCCAATGCTGAAACAATGTGGTTACAAAAACATTTTCATTTCTTTGACAAAGTTATCTACATTTATTTTGTATCAAAAGGATAACTGAACGAGTGACCTTAAGGTACATCGATTTCATACACTCATATGCAGCTACGTTCGTGGTGATCAGACCTAACATTACTAGAATATACCTTAAATTTAATTACCATTATGCAAGTACATTTCTTCAACAGTTACACGTTTAAGAGTTTTGCATCAAACAAGAAGAAAACATTAACTTCTTTAAGAAGAACAATTGTTTACATAGGCTACTTGTTTAATTTGCCAGGGGTAGTTGTTTAAAAAGGATTCTACAGTATTTAAAACCAGTATGGAAAAACACGTATTTATTTTATACAATAGAAACACCGATCACAGGTAAACAAAACACATTACCATTTTCAGTGCAGCCAATGAAGGCCCAGCAAATATTTACCTGGCATAAGTCGATTTATTAAGTAGAAAGAGCCTAAAGCTGACAACTTTATTTTGCACTTCAATTTTTCACTATAGATAAGTTTTACAATAGACATTGTGCAGATCACATTTTACCAAATTTTAATATTGAGTGCATGTATTTAAGGTATTAAATTTGGAAGTCTCTGTATATATTAAGTTATTCTTCATCACATCAGAAATGACCTCGACTTTTTAAAAAGAGTTTTTAAAACACGTGTTTTATATTAACAGCATTTCTTGAATAAATAGCAATTTTACCACACCAAGAAAACATATATGCTTGAGTTTCTGGATATAGACTAATACATCGTGTTATTATGCCCCTTCTAAAAAAGATATAAGGTGAGCACATTGTTTTGTTGTAAACATTTAAATCTGCATTCTTATTACCTTAATTCATAAATAGATGAGATTTTCCATTTCCAGACAAATACAGCAATGAATAATTACAGTTCTAAAATTGTCGTTTCACATTCATAGGAAAAGAGTAGTTATGTAAGAAATTGTTACAAAAAGTGTTGCGTAACATCATATAATATGCTGGCCTCAGTATTGATTTCTTCCCATTAGCATATTCCATCTCCAAAATAGTAATTCCTTTCAGAACGTTATACATGGCATTTTATATTCTTATATTGTTTACAATATGTATATGTGGTAAGATAGTTCAATAATGGGATCTAAGATACACTGTTGGATTAACTTGACTGTTATTCAGAACTGAACTACTTTGTAGTTGTTATTATTATTATTATTATTATTATTATTATTATTATTATTATTATAGTGTGTGTGTGTGTGTGTGTGTGTGTGAGAGAGAGAGAGAGAGAGAGAGAGAGATTTGGATTTTTAACATAGCTTTTAAAAAAATTCAATCATATTGCTACACTGTCTGCAGCATGGCCACTTAATGCTGATCACCAAGCAAGGCAGCTGCATGTACCATTTTTTTTAGTGGCTTTGGTATGACTCTGCCAGTGATTTGAACCTGCGACCTCCTGCATCTGAGGCGGATGCTCTAACCACTTAGGGAACAGAAGTGGTGAGATATAAAAGATGAATTAGTATCTGCTTAGTTGGGATGGATTTGGGAGATGGCAGCCTTTTATCCCAATGTTAATGAGATCAGGGAATGTATTTGCTGTAGTTTTTGTTGCTGGGTTTAACACCATTGCTCAGCACAAGATTGGCTTTATATGGAAGCCAATATAACTGGTGGAGGAAGAACCCTGGAAAACTCCAGGAAGAACCACCAACCCACGAGAAGCTACTGGCAAACTTTCCCACGTACCCATGTTAGCCAAGTCTAAGACATGAACCAACAAAGAGAGAGGTGTGAACATAGCTTCAACAAAATAAAATATTAAAGATTACTTGGCTCTGACTTTGAATAAAATTTCTGAAGAAAAAGTATTACATCCCATGAATACCATAATATTTATGTTAGAAAGATATTTCAAATAATTGTAATTTAGCATTATTTGTGACCTGCACTTGTGTGAACTTGGCGGTGTTTGTTGCTGGGTTTAACACCATTGCTCAGCACAAGATTGGCTTTATATGGCAGCCAATATAACTGGTGGAGGAAGAACCCTGGAAAACTCCAGGAAGAACCACCAACCCACGAGAAGCTACTGGCAAACTTTCCCATGTACCCATCTATGCTCCTGTAACAATTCGTTCTGAGGAAATTTAATCCATTGTTACCTAATAAGAACAATTATGTGCACATGTGTAAACATAATTTTGTAAAATATCAGTCAGGATTACCTTGTTTTCTGTTCGATCTACACCAGCCAGAAATATGATGTATGAGATTATCAGGGCCAAACATAAATTCATCAAAAGACTGGTTCTGTCGGACTTCACATATCTGCAGTGAAACAAAACAATATTTTGATTTGCATGCAATGTTACCAAGGTATGCTGATCTGAAAACCTGTATTATCTTGAGTGTGATCAATTGAAGTCACGAACCAGATGAAGATCATACAGCTGTGTTGATTTACAGTATAATGATTACCTTTATGTTAAATATGTCAGAAAAAGAACTAGCTTTTATGATATTAAAAAGGTTAACAACAGGAAATAACATGTCATTTGATTGGTACAAATACACAAATCAGATGTATATTTTCACATTGGTACAGATACACAAAACAGATGTATATTTTCACATTGGTACAAATACACAAAACAGATGTATATTTTCACATTGGTACAAATACACAAAACAGATGTATATTTTCATACTACGGAATCAAAAAATGAAATCCTCTTTTATTTTTGGTGAATGTTCTAGGTACATGATGATGCAAAAGATACTATTTGAAACAAGCATTTCCCATTTTATTCCCCCAGTTTTTTTCAACTGGTTGATATTGATTCTTTTTTGCACAGATCAGTGGTAGTTATCTCTGTTTTGGGATACAGTCATGCATTACAGTGTTGTTTTAGAACAATCTGCACTCCAAATGCTCCTGATGTCTAATGGTTGGATGTGGGAGGTCTTGGGTTCAAACCCCAGCTTGAGTCATACCAAATACTTACATATAAATGGCTGCCTCACTAGGCACTCAGAATTAAGAGGTTAGTGTTAGGACTGGTCAGTCTGATGCCAGGATAATATGACTGGGTAGGAAATCATGCTATAAGACTACACACTAATATAACAAAATCAATCCATTCATAATGATTATGGTCAAAAATGACAGGTGGTCATTCAATGAAGAGATTGCTTAAGAAAATTATACTGTATTAAGAATTTGAGGAAAGGCATGCCCATTAGACCAATGTATCGATTCTTTTTAGTGACTATTGTGATATATCTTTGAAGCCACTATTAATTTCAAACCAGAATTTCTTACAATGTTATGTACAAATTTATTTTTATCATATTAGCTGAGTTATGTTAATTGAAAACAATAACTGTGCATGATATAAAACATCATAAATCATAATTTTCAGACATGTCTCCACAACATATCTGTGGTGTAAAAAGAAGGCTGATCATAAACAGCATCTCTTGACAGTTTTAGCTATTATACATCATTCTGATTTCTTTAAACCAAACACTAGTGCTGACTTTATTAAAAAAAAATGACATTTCCATTTCTATTTTGTCTTGTTTACAGTTTCCAAACATAAGTATAAAGGATACAATTAATGACCATGATTTGCCAAAAAGATTATGGTGCAGAAAAGAAAACCATGGGAGAAAAAACAAAAATGTAAAATTTTAAAAAATTAAAAACTATAAAATGTTCAAAGTCTTAAGATCAAAATGGTATGTATCATTTAGAAATAGGGTAAAAATAATATGTATCATTTAGAAATAGGGTAAAAATAATATGTATCATTTAGAAATAGGGTAAAAATAATATGTATCATTTAGAAATAGGGTAAAAATAATATGTATCATTTAGAAATAGGGTAAAAATAATATGTATCATTTAGAAATAGGGTAAAAATAATATGTATCATTTAGAGATATGGAAAAAATAATTTTATCATTTAGAAATAGGATAAAAAAAATATGTAACATTTAGAAATAGGGTAAAAATAATATGTATCATTTAGAAATAGGGTAAAAATAATATGTATCATTTAGAAATAGGGTAAAAATAATATGTATCATTTAGAAATAGGGTAAAAATAATATGTATCATTTGAAAATAGGGTAAAAATGACATCAATCATTTGGATATAGGGTAATATAATATGTATCATTTGGATATAGGATAAAATTGAAATGTATCATTCATAGGTACATAATTCATCAATACAAAGTCCAACCTTATATTATAGTCAGTGTATTACATTTCATATCCAGCCAGCTTATGAATTTCCATTTTCTTTTTTCATTATATATACACACCTTCAACAGCCAAACTCCTTCCTCTGTAACAAAGTTTTTCATTGCCCCTGTTGACTGCTCATGATTGTTACATACAATGCATGTTATGAATTATTCATGTATTTGAAGACATATATTAAAATACTGACATGGTTTTTATTGTTCTGTTTATAAATGTCAGACTTAGATGAGTCACATTACACAGTTATCTAAACATGGTTATTCTGCATAATTCATTCATCCATCTGCCTATGTATCTATTTATGTATATAATAACTATTGTTACAATTTCAAAAGAAAAATATGAATACATACCTCCAAACGATGAAATGTGCAATCATAGTCACAGAAAGACAGAATATTGATATTGCACATCCAATGATTGATATGATGCTAAGAGGCAACTGGTCCTTACTGGGCTGTAAAAACAAAAATAATGATCAGAAATACAATAGTATGGCCAATGTTAAAATGAGGATGTTACCAACATATAAGTAAATATAAACAAGAGACTAAAGTATGAAAATATGGTCAAAATAATGTAGTGTCGGTGTGCTCAAGTTTATCTTGATATATGCGGTTATTATTGCTGGTTCTAATGACACATATCTTGTCCCTTTACTGGCTATTTCAAGCTGAGGAAATGAGAGTGAAGTGTCTTTCCCCATGGACACACCAAGGCAGCTGACATAAGCTGTCTTGCTGAAAACTGAACCATCATCCCTTAGATTATGAGTCTGACACTCTCCAATCTTAGCTGCCATGGATATACTTGCTAACATTTATCTACATACCAATTTTCATGGAAGCATGTGAAAATATACTGAGGATGAAATGAATGAATTGCTCAAAATCGGAAAATTACTAAAACTTGAAAAGTAGATGAAATAGACTTAGGTTAAATGCAGATAAGTTAATATCTTTGAGATGTAATGACATACCAGTTTTTATGAGTGTCAGTGAAATAGTGTCTAAGATATTGTGGTGTAATAAATAAACAGCAGTTAGGTCTCTTGAATCAACTAGATTTGGTTCCAGGTGGAGTTACTCTTCCTGAGTTGAATTACACTTCAAATAGAGACTGAGGTACTGAAGAGATAAAGCCTAAAGTTGTGCACTTTTTTAATGATATCTTCACAATGATATCATATATTTATTCTATTTGATATCAATAAAAGTGTGACAATTAACACAAGGCTAAGTTTACGGCTTGGAGAAAATTCCATTTGTTCAGACTAACCACTGCCTGTAAATTGTTAATATTTATATCTGAGAAATATGTATCAATTAAAATTTAAAATAAACAAATAAAATGGGACATAGTTGATTTTTATAAACAGGCTACTTTGTAATAATAAAAGCCATGTACTATAATGTTGTTGTTGTTGTTGTTGTTGTTGGTTTCATGACATTTTCCAGCCCATGATAGGTTAAACATGGTGGCAAGTACATCTAGTGGAGGAACAATCTGGGAAAACTGCAATAAGAGCCACTGACCCACAGGAAGCGAGTGGCAAGTTTTCTGACATACCCATGCAGGCCAAGCCAAGACTAAAAACCATGCAGACAGGTGAAATGTCAATGACTTGTACAGGCAAGTGCCTCAGACTATTCAGCCAATCAGGTACCTTGTATTGCAGTGAATTGGAAACAAACTTTACATTGGATTGTGTGGGGGATTTACATTGGATTGTGTGGGGGAAACCAAATCAAAATTGATGATCCATATTTTCTACTGAATGAAGACAAGAAAGACTACAGTAAATCCGATTGTAAAATACACTGAACTTAATGACATTCCAAAGAATGTTATGATTTCAAATGTAATCCATTCACTTTGATCTTACACTGCATTATGGAATGACAGATATGAGTTGAACTTTTCAAAGTTTGTACAGCAGCAGAGGGGGCAAAATGGACACTTTCAAAAATCGGTCTGTTTGCCCCTTCTGCTGCTGAGGCACATTTTCCGATGATACATGTGGTAAAACACAAATCAAATAACCAAATTTCAATGTTAAAACTTAAAGTGCGTGTTGCAACTATAGTCGCGCTGTTGTTTTTGGTCCCGAAGTGCGTGTCGCGACTATAGTCGCTTTCGAGGTGAGCAACAATGATCGCATTCTATAACTTCATCTTGCCATAAATGCCTGTAAAACTATATTTAATTGGTTTAAAAAGGCCCGGAACAAGAATTCTGCAGTACTTTACTATATTATTAACGATGTAATTTTACAAATGCTCGCTTTTAAACACATGGTACTTGTGCAAAGCTAAAATGGCCGACGCTGAATACGAAGGTGATTTCTTGCAACAAATATTCGCTTCTGATAGTGATGCTAATAGTGATTTTGAATAATTTGAGAAAAATGACATCATTGGAGCAAGCGAGGTATTGATGGTAATACATGTGAATGATTTTGAGCCAGCAATTTACGTGGAACTGGAGTCGGATGTACATGCTCGCTTGACGTGAAAAGATAGCGCGCCTGTCAACCCCCATTCACTGGTAATTCAAAATTAAATGTCGAGATTGTGAATAATGAACCTACGAACTACTGAAGACTTTTTCTTAGATAACGAGTTATTGTATCTGATAGCAGATCAAACAAATCGTAATGCAGATCAGAGAGTTCATGGGGCAGACTTGAAGGAAAAAAGTCGCATGAAGAAATGGTGGCCTGTCACACTTGAGCATCTAAAACATTTTTGCATCAATTAAAACAATGGGTTTGGTACATATGTCTGTTCTCGATTCCTTATGAGCTATTGATGATGTGATATCAACCGCATACTTCAGCAAAAATATAAGTATGGGATAGATTTCAAGCTATTCCAAGCAATTTACACCTGTCAGACAATGAGAACAATTCAGGTGACTCTTCACACAAAATCAGCCCAATAACTGAACAAAAATAAAGCCTTTGCTGACGTTTAATCACCAAATATGGACCTTGGTTTGATGATATTATAATAAATAACAGGTGATAGTTTTTCATGAACATTAATCGATGACTGGAGGGTTTAAACTTACCTCTGACATTCATGGAGTGGATTTTTGCAAAACTGTCACCCTTCCTTTACCTGTGATTTTCACAATTTATATGTAACATTGCAACAGACATAACATGTGAATGGTTGGACTACTAAAGAATATAACATTTCTTAGATATATTTGAACTTTTCCATCAAAAACAAACAAAAATACTGATGAAATACAATTGTAACTTGTCATTTTACCTGTATTTACACCTGTACCTGCAAATATGTTAAACCTACCCATGTGTCTTGATGCTAATCTTAAAGTATAGACACATGCCATCATTTTTCATATAGGTTTTGTCTATCAATAGTGTATATTTAATGAAATACATGCAATTTAAAGACTGTGCAGTTTTCTTCTTTTCTCCCCTGAAACAATTCAGCACTGAGGGACCTTGTACTGCAAAACAATGCAGCACTTTAAGGGTTAATTATATTTACTTAATTATCAAATAACAGTATGCTAAATTAAAGCAAGGGCAATATAACACATGATGCATAATATTAAATCTGAATTTCCTCAGCTTACTGTATTTCCAGGACTCATTAGAATAGCAAAGTTTGTGAGGTGATCACATTCACACACAGTAGTGTAATCATTAGTTGAAACAAGCTTGCAGCCTTCACTTGACCATGACCCATTCCCACGTCCACTGAAAGAAAAATTAAAATTATTCAATACAATTAAACTTGAACACAATTTCTTTATTATTATTTCTGCTAGGACACACAAATACAGATAAACATATAGTTAATCAAAATGGAAACAACAATTCTGGCAATATATATTCAGAAAAAAAGTTATTGCAGAACAGAGCCATAATGAGAAACATTATTTACAAACTGAGAATCATTTATGTACTTAACTGCAGTATGGCAGGACTGCTCCAAATTTGTTAAATAACAATATTTTAAAAAGGAAATAAACGTGTACGAACATGCTTCATGTTGAAAGTTTTAGTTCAACCCATGGTATAACATAAAAAAAATCAACCAATAAAAATATCAGTGAAAGCGACCATTCTCAACGAAAGTAAATAGATAGTCATTTATAATAAAGGTGGCCAATGCTCAATCTATTTAATTAGATGGTCAAGCCATTGAAGGTGGCCAATGTTAACCAAATAAATTCAAAGATCACTGAACATGTCCATTGTTCAACCAAACAAATAAACTGATCTTTTAAGTGAAGGTAGCCAATGCTCAACTAAATCAATTAATTGGTTATTTCGCTTATAGCAACCAATGCTCAACATAATTAATTGCAACAACCCTGGGGCATGTTGAATTATCAAACTACAACCCTGGGGGATGTTGAATTATCAAACTGTAACCCTGAGGGATTTTCACTCATACATTAATATTTAGATAAAGAGCATCATCAACATTTAATCAAAAAGTGAGTATATTTTAAAAGGGCACAACCCAAAAGCAGCTAGTAATCTCCAGATCAAAATGCAAAAGAGACACTGCATATATACATCAAAGATGACTTCATGGAGCAATTCTAATTGCTTTTTCACCTGACAGACAGAATCCTGATTAATTAACAGTATAATAATATTAAAAGTTGATCTGGTTTGACCAAATTAAATACTTTTTTTCATATTTCACTGACTTGTTTTATTTCAAACAATGAATTATTTTAATAATCTGAAGCACTTATCTATGTTTTGAATTAATCAATATTAACTTTAAATACTTACTCTGCATTAAACTTCCAAAAGCTGCATACTGGATTTGAATAATATGGCTGAAAAATAAAAATGTCATGTTGATTTACCTACAATAATATTGTAAAGTTATACTCTACAAATTAATATTTTTTGTGAGATTAAACCTTCCAATGTTTTCCACAAACTGATTTTATCTAGGGCAAAATTAAATAAATCCTAGCATCTTTTTCATTCCTGTTAGTCTAGGTAAGTTTTGTTCTGACTTTTAGTTGCTGAATTTTATTATCATCAATATAATTCCCACAATTTACCATACAAAGATTTGTTCCTAAAATATACCAATACCATACTCATTCCTTGACTAAATTCAACTCTGGATTTGGCTTTTTAATGTTGAAAAAATGGGAGCTAAGTGCTTTTCTGAAGGAGGGTGGTGGTCATGTGGCTGGATGGTCTAAGGTGCTCACCTTTACAGATCACTGACATCTGACCTATGTCCATGTAGGTTTGAATTTCGGGCTTGGCCAACATAGGTTTTTGAGAAAGCTTGCCTTTAGTTTCATGTGGGTTGGTGGTTTTTCAGGCTTTTTCTTTGGTTCTTCATCCACCAGATCACAAGCCTTTGAAAGTCTACCACTGTAGTAAATAAAAAATGGCAGAATATCTGTCGGGAAAAAATCCTGTGCATACATATATATTTATAAAAGAAAAGTTTGGAAACATAGCCTGGTAGGGATATAATATAAAGATTCTTAAATTGTTTCAGATGCCTTTCTAAATATTTGTACCAAACATTACTTGCCCAAATATGGCTAATCATCCATTTGTCTATCTAAACATGCTACCATGTCAACATTGATTTGCATTCAAACTTTAAGATGGTGTGATTTGTACAAATATTTGGAATGACACAAAAAATGACAAAATTTTATGTTGTTCCCCTACCCACATAGAGACTAATTTTCCAACTTTGTCTTATATGTAATTATAAGATATTTTTTCCACATTGGATCTGCAATTTTCTTACTATAGTGACAAATTTCAAAGCCCTGTGACCAGATATAATGACCACAATATTTAAACTACATTGTTAAACCCACAAAATCATGAACTACAAATCTTTCCCAAAGACAAACCTAGTACAATGCTATAAAAACTGAGCTACTAGGTAAGGTTCCCATCAAGAAACTGCCCCACTAATATAAATGGTTTGCTCTGAATCTCACTGATCCAGTAATCCAAATACTGTTTTATTAATCTCACTCATCCAATAATATAAATGCTTTCTTCTTAATCTCACTAATTTAGTAATCCAAATGTTGTCTTTTAATCTCACTGATCCAGTATTCCAAAAACAGTTTTCTTAATCTCACTGATCCAATAATATAAATGAATTTATCTTCATCTCACTGATCCAGAAATCAAAATGCCTCTTTCTTTAATTTCACTGTTCCAGAATCCAAATGCTTTTATTTTAATTTTGCTGATCCAGTAATCCAAATGTCCTTTTCATAATCTCACTGATCCATTAATCCAAAATGTTGCTGTTTAATCTCACTGATCCAGTAATTTTAATTTTTCTCTCTTAATCTCACTGATCCACTAATGCAAAATATATTTTCTTAATCTCATGTTATTTATAATGCTAATCTCATGTTCTTTAAAATGCTAATATTATGTTATTCATAATGCTAATCTCATGTCATTTGTAATGCTCATATATCATGTTATTTATAATGCTAATCTCATGTTATTTATAATGCTTATTTATAATGCTAATCTCCTATTATTTATAATGCTAATCTCATGTTATTTATAATGCTAATCTCATGTTATTTCTTGTGCTTTATTATGCTAATCTCATGTTATTTATATTGCTAACTGAATTCTGTTCATGGCATCATAGGTTACATAGCAGAAATGAAATGCAATGGCATCAAATCTACTTTTAGTATCAGCAACCTTGAACTTTCAACTACAGACTCAGCAATATATTTTTAAAAAACCTATTTCCTTCCTTAAAGAGAAACAATGTTATCAAACTTTCACTGTAAATTGTGAACCAGAAGTTCATTATTTTACAAACAAATGAAATTATCATATCTAATTTGATTAAAAGTGGCTCTGATCTTTCAGCTTACTGAACTCCAAAATAATAGATGCTTTCAACAAAAAAACATGATATGTTACATTCAGTGAATTGTAACATTCAGTGAATTGTTGTTGTTGTTGTTGTTGTTGTTGCAGGGATTAATGCAATTTTTCAGCACAGGATAGGCTATACATGGCAGCCAGTATTACTGGTGGAGGAAGAACCCAGGAAAATCCCCGGAAAGAACCACCGACCCACAAGCAGCTACTGGCACACTTTCTCACATAACTTCATTAGCCGAATCTAAGACTCGAACACACGCAGACAGAGGTGAGATGGCAGTGGTCCGTAATGGAGAGCGCTTTAGACCACTCGGTCACTCAGGGCCCCTCAGTGAATTGTTACATTCAGTGAATTGTTACTTTCAGTGAATTGTTACATTCAGTGAATTGTTGCTTTCAGTGAATTGTTACATTCAGTGAATTTTTACATTCAGTGAATTGTTATTTTCAATGAATTGTTACATTCAGTGAATTGCTACTTTCAGTGAATTGTTACATTCAGTGAATTGTTATTTTCAGTGAATTTTTTACATTTAGTGAATTGTTACTTTCAGTGAAACCTGTTCCTTAGAACCTAAGCTACTGTAAGGAAAGGAAAGGAAATGGCTCAGCATGAATTTATAAACAGTGTCCCTGACATTGAGGTACTGAAACCAAAATATACAGAACTGTTTCCTCTTTTAAGTTAAACACAAATGGCTAACTTATATAAATCCCATTCCGAAGAACTTAGTTTAACATATGGAAAAGATACAAAATGGCTAAATCTTTACTACTTTACCACATGCAATGGAAATAAAATTGCCAAATCTTTTTAACATTACCAGAAAAAAGGAAAGGAAATTATGAAATCGTTATTTCTTTACCATGCTGAAAGTAAAAGGTCTAATCTTTATATATTTGTAACATATAACAAAACTCCAAGTTAATGACTTGAAAAACAGTAGGATCTATTGTTGTCAAAAGAAACAAAATCACAAAATGTCAGTGATTATATTTTCACTAGAACCTAGATGACTGTGTGGAATTAAAACTGACATATACAAGGCCACTAAACTGTATAAATAGCATAAAATAATACTACCACCCAACACCAACATTTGTTGGAAGGTTATACAATTAAAGACAAATATTTATGAAGTGTCAAATCGCAATTCACTTACGGAAAAATGTTTAAATGTCAGGGTAAGTGGAGAAGACAGTGAAGAAAGTGGAGGATCAAGTTGCAGGGACAACACAGCTGAATTTATTCCCAGGTCATCTCTGTTTGTGATAGCCCTAATGAAAAAAATATATTCAGTTTTAAACACTGTTAACTTACTCATTTTTAAATCCATATATAGTTATTAAGCTTATGACATTAATGAAAAACAGCATTTCAACTAACTGTTGCTTATAAAGACTAGCTATAATTAGTTTAGAATAATCTGTCCAATTAATAGCATTATATTAAAATTGCTAATTATTGGACAAAAATTAATTATGATAAACAAAATTACACACAAACTGCAATGCCTTATTATGTTTCAAAAAATTTTAAGCATATAACTTTACGGATGTAACTAGTAGAAAATAATTACAAGTCTTGAATAATTTCTTGGGTTTAATATTTTTAAGTATATTCCATGCCAAAAATCACCCTGTAAATCAATGCAAGATATATAATACCCAAATGAAAATTACAGATCTACCATATATAATCACTTGTGAGTCAAATCCAGCTGCTATCCACACAGACCCAAACCTACTATTGCATAATGTACTGTCAGATCTGGTTATATGCAGTTTCTCTGGCAGAACAAACACTAGAGACTCTGATCTGTTAACATTATATATGACAGCTGATCAAGGTCAATGTTTTCTTCAGTTAGATTCCACTTAAAAGTGAGTAGATACAGTATGTGGCATACACCTTTGTATTATTTCAGCAATAATTTGTGATGCTTGAGTACTTACCCATTACTGAGCACATTCTTCCTTATTATTTCCGTAACATTGATGAAGTATGCACCAGAATAAGAGGTAAAATTCCCTAATAAAAGAAACAATAACGATGTTAAAGAGGAAAACATTTTTAAAATGTGTTGCACAGAATACGGCAACTCATCTGTAAATTTTGCTATCAAAAAGCAGCTCCTGAACTGGTGAGGTTATCTGGACACAAATTTTTAACATTGAGTAATAGCTTACCCAAACATCAGTTGATATATGAGGTATCAAACTGTGAAGAATGAATGTATGATAATCATTTCTGAATCTCAAACATAGTTTAAGACATAAAACAAAAAAAAAACTAATCCTTAAAGTATTAAGTTCTATCTGAGATCAAGAGTTTCCTTCTAGATCTCTCTAACGAATGGAGTCTCAATATTTGTGGCGTTTTTTTCATACATGCAGTGGTAGCAATTATATCTCATGATGTTAGCATACAAACAAATGCACACAACATAATGTTGAATAATCTAACTCCTGCCTTTCATAATATTTGCCAAGGAAAGCCAAATATCTTATTTTTTTTTTACCTCCTATTGAAACTTTCAAAGAGACTGATTATGCTCTTCACATTCTTGTTTGCCGGATGACATTTCCAGACTGTGCCGATGCTTGCTTATGCAGGCAGTTTACATGTACGTGTTCAACTGACCAATCCCATTGAGTTTAAAACCTTCATCTGGATCAAAACCATTCCAGCTAATATCAAAATTACTTTTTTTTCAAATGTTTTTGGCTCCACATCAGTTCAAAGTTTGAAGATTATTTTTGTATAAACCTTTTATGCAAAATCAAAATATTCAGCAGGTCTGTAGGATCTGATTCCTTGTGGGTTTAATGCCATTTTTCAGCATGCAATAGGATATATATGGTGGACAGATTAACTTATGGAGAACTTATGAATCTCAAATGATCGTAAAGTTATGGCGCAAAAGGGAAAATGAGAGATGGATTAAAGCACAAGTAGTATACCCTCTGCCATGAGAATACACAAAATACTTCATTTAAACCAATATTCTTTTTCCCATTTTTCCATTGTTGAAAATATTAAAGGAAAACACGCATTCCTACAATATCAAATTAATGATGTTATGTGATCCAATTATTTCCATACAAAATAATTTCCACTGAAAGAAAGCTTACCATTGTTTAAAACATCTCGAGAAAGGAAGTAACCACTGAATGAACCATTTGTAAAAACTGATCCATTTACATTTGCATTTGGGAACTGAATATCATTCATTGGCTTGTATCCAATTTCTACAACTGAAATTGAAAAGAGAATTTTATATTTCAATACCAAAATTATATATATAAAAAATTAAACTGAAATTTTAGAGGTAAGTGGACACTGTCTGAAAAGTCGGCAGGTATGTAATTCAGAGAATATGCTAGTAAATGGTTTCATTTATTAAGTTCTTCAAATTTTTCCTATATTTTTCTCAGTTGACCAAACTATGGATCTGAAGTCCAAACTATTGATCTGAAGTCCAAGGCTAATATACTCTACATGTACCCAATGCAACCTGGTCAGCTGCTGCAACGTATCCTTAGGAAATGCTCCTGGCTTCCATTTCTTCAGCATGATATAGTCAATAAGAAAAGCCATTAAAAAGTATAGAAAGAATGGTCATTTGTTATGTAGAACATTTTTTGCTAATATATATGGTATTAAAGTAATCAATAAGTTTAGCCGGATGTCTCAATAGTTAAAAATTATGCCATATAGAATAAAAACATCAACCCAATGGCTGACAATCCACCATTGTTTAAAGACATTTGGTACCTTTTACATTCAAACACTTATCCCATCATATATTTACTATCAAATGTGTTCATCCTCAAATGTATGTTCTTGCAAAAAACATAGCATAGTATTCAAGATACACTTGAACCAAGAGATTATCTTTGATGAAATAGTGACTGTAATCAATTAAGTATTTCTTAATTAAAGAGTACCTTACTGAACAAAATATACTATTAACATTTCCATTTGAAACATGGTCAGATATTTAATGAATATCTGACATGTAAAGCGTGACTCTCTGCTTTTACTGGACAAGAATGCAAATGTACATATGGATTTATGCAGACCAGCTTTGACCATTCCAACGTTTTAGCTTTTTATTACTTACAAAAATAAAGCACCAATCTGACAGAAGTTAGCCGTGACAAAAATAAGAATTTAATCTTGGCATTAACACAATTTGAAGGAAATAAATAAGCCGTGTTTCAAAATTGAATTTGATAGTGGCATTATGAAAACACAGAAACATTTATCATCATTTTGATCCTGAAATTGTTATTATGCAGTTAACATAAGAGAAGTTGTTACATAAAGTCAGTTTACTGAAATTAAATTGAATCAGTTCTCTATAAAACTGCTCTGATCAATACATTTTGTATGGTTATTATGGCATCTCAGGAGAAGGCAGGTGTGCTATAAAAACAACAATTAATTTGTTGGTTTCTTAAGGTCAACAATGAATTTTCTATGTAATATTGAGCTTCAATTCTTAAACTAACAATGGAAAAGTTATTTTACAAAAATCAAGTTGTAACCAAAATACTTAAGGTTTAAGAAAATGCTTCACACACATTAGTCATACAATCCCAGTTTGTGGCTTGTTCAATAAATATAAACAACTGCAGCTACTCAAAGCTTTTCTTACAAAAGAGCAAACTGTTATGAATTCTACTATGATCTCATTTAAACCAAGATTTGATTTTGATAGCCATTCTGCTGAAAGCCCCAATTCCATGATGATATGCATACAGTGATATAGATGCTAAATCATCAGAACAATACTGAATCTTGAAAGATATTGGTCCTAAACATTGATGGGTTCCGTTAAAGCCAGATAATATATAATTTTGAAAGATATTGGTCCTAAACATTTTTGGGTTCCATTAAAGCCAGATAATATATAATTCTGAAAGATATTGGTCCTAAACATTGTTGGGTTCCATTAAAGCCAGATAATATGTAATTTTGAAAGATATTGGTCCTAAACATTTTTGGGTTCCATTAAAGCCAGATAATATATAATTCTGAAAGATATTGGTCCTAAACATTTTTGGGTTCCGTTAAAGCCAGATAATATATAATTCTGAAAGATATTGGTCCTAAACATTGTTGGGTTCCATTAAAGCCAGATAATATGTAATTTTGAAAGATATTGGTCCTAAACATTTTTGGGTTCCATTAAAGCCATATAATACATAATTCTGAAAGATATTGGTCCTAAACATTTTTGGGTTCCATTAAAGCCAGATAATATGTAATTTTGAAAGATATTGGTCCTAAACATTTTTGGGTTCTGTTAAAGCCAGATAATATATAATTCTGAAAGATATTGGTCCTAAACATTGTTGGGTTCCATTAAAACCAGATAATATTGATGTTCCATCACATTATGAGCCATGTAATGTATCCCTCAAACTGAGATAACCTGTCATTTTCCACATGTGTACAAATTAATCCAGTGTTGATTGGTGGCTTGGGTAAATGCATATCTGGATAAACTGATTTCAGTCAAAAGTTGAACACAAGATTTCATGACAACAACATTGTAAACATAGGAAATCAACACTGCACTATGTCAGGTTGTCTTCATCCAAGTTCACACTTAAAAGTGTCACAGATGATACCTAACCAATATTCACCAGTCTTTTTTTTCTTAATGCATACATTCCCATTTTCAGATCAGCTCTAAAACAGTGGGTCTGCCTCTCTTCATTCCCTCTCATATCAATTTGATGGCCACATACAAATGTTGTTATTGATTAATCACTAATTGAATTTGTCACATACAAATGTTGTTATTGATTAATCACTAATTGAATTTGTCACATACAAATGTTTTTATTGATTAATCACTAATTGAATTTGTCACATACAAATGTTTTTATTGATTAATCACTAATTGAATTTGTCACATACAAATGTTGTTATTGATTAATCACTAATTGAATTTGTCACATACAAATATTGTTATTGATTAATCACTAATTGAATTTGTCACATACAAATGTTGTTATTGATTAATCACTAATTGAATTTGTCGAATGTTTCTCATCACTACTCTTGGAGCTCATCCGAAAGTAACAAAATTACGAACAACTTTGTTCATTGAATTTAGTAGTGACATCACTTAATTCTAAACTATCTGAATATCACTGAAACCTAACATCCTCATTATTTGAAAGAATGATTTATGTCAGATAGCTTTTTAAACAAATCATTTCCATTCTTTCCAAACTTTAGTTAGAACTGAAGAATGGAGAAATTCGTGATAAGACAAATGGTTGGTCACATCAGACATAGACAAATTCTAAAATCTGAAATAAAGATTTTGATTTTGTTTTTTAATGGAATAAATATAAAACATGACCAAACATGTGAACTCCAAATTCGCAAACTTTCACAAATCCTTCAACAAGTCCTTTTTCAAGAACTTTAATGACCATGAAATGGCCACATGAAATTTGACAAACTTTCATGGTCTGTGAGTTCCCTGATTGTTAAAATCTGAGTTACTATGCTAAAAATACCAATTTACTTTATTTCTCATGCAATTATTTTTATTCAATAAAATATCAGAAAATTCTTACAAAGGTTCTTCTTGGTAAATCTTTTCACAGGTTCACCAGTTGAGTTAATTAATTGTGCTTTCAGTCGGCTATACTGCTCCACATTCCGAAGTACAACTGATGCCCCTTCCTTGTTCTCATCAATAAGTGCTTGCCAAGAGGGGATGTTTTTCTCATCAATTACATTGCTAGCAATCTGGAGAAAATTCTGAAAACCAAAACATCAATGAAAGTTAATAATACTTAACATTACTACTAAAATTGTGATACACTTTTTAAAAGTATTATTCAAATTGGTCAGAATCTAAAACAGTATTAAACTAAAAATTTTAATTATAATTCTTTTGCTCTGATTAATTCAAACAAATAAGAATTCTGCAGAATTCTGTTTTGCCCATTCTAATGTTATACATTTTGAAGAGCTACTATAGTCATGGAATTAATAAAAGTGATAATCGTGTCACATTTTTTAACGATATTTGGGAAAATAATTTTTCTGAATCAACATACATTAGGTGTCACATTTTTTAATGATATTTGGGAAAATTATTTTTCTGAATCAATGTACATTAGGTATTTTACGTTTCATACATGCAGCAGCATGTTAGTAATAAAGCTGAACTATACAATTTATGACTGGGCACCACAGCCTAAAGACAACATATCTGCTAACATTTAAGAACCATATAAATGCATTACAAATGAGCACCAGTCATCAAAACATACACTTACAACTTGAGTGCCAAAATGTTCATACAAATGATATTTCATATTATAGCAGGCATTTTTGGGTGATCAGCAATTTTGCACACATTAAATTTAATTTAATTTTGAAAACTTTGCATGCTTTAATAATTATTTTTATGTTGTGACAAAAATAAAGAGATGGTCAAGGTCTATCACTACTTTCTTACAAGTCAAAGCCTACTGCAAACAACATAGATCCTGATCTGACATCAACTAATACACCAGAAGACCAGGATGTATGTTTATTTGTTCTACTGATTCCTAACAAGCTGCAGTGACCCAGATCTACAGGTACATTATGCACCAATTTGTGCAATTCATAGTTAAAACTGACTTATAAGTGGGTATATATTGTACAGTTAAAGATAAAAATAAAATTGTTCTTAGATGAATTAATGAATGGATTCAGTCTCCATAATGTTGATCAAACAAGCAGTTTTTTGGCAAATAGTGATATATCAATTAAGACCTTTCCTTAAACTTACCATAGTGGTTAATATATCTCCGTGCAGATATTGAAGTTATGTTGAGAAAGATGGTATTGTGCTTGCACATCAATTATTTTCAACCAAATAAAATAAATTGCAAGTGATACAATTTTTTTTCGCAAATCTACCCAGAGTATAATTATCAATAATAAACAGTCTCGATTGTATAAAGGTCTAAATTGTTCTATGAGCTAACATTCAATTTAAGATTGCACAGCTTTAGTTAAATATCCAGACATGCTCAAATGTAGCACCAGAGTTAATCTCTACCTGATAAATGCTATCATCAAGCTCTATTATCATGCATGATGTAGCAATGTAATCTTATGCAAAGGTTTTGTCACTCGGAATGTCAATGTAATGGAATTTTATGCAATAACTTCATGGCTGTAAAAGTCAATGCAATGAAATTTTATGCAATAACTTCATGGCTGTAAAAGTCAATGCAATGAAATTTTATGCAATAACTTCATGGCTGTGAATGTCAATGTAATGGAATTTTATGCAGTAACTTCATGGCTGTAAATGTCAATGTAATGGAATTTTATGCAATAACTTCATGGCTGTAAAAGTCAATGCAATGAAATTTTATGCAATAACTTCATGGCTGTAAATGTCAATGTAATGGAATTTTATGCAGTAACTTCATGGCTGTGAATGTCAATGCAATGAAATTTTATGCAGTAACTTCATGGCTGTGAATGTCAATGTAATGGAATTTTATGCAATAACTTCATGGCTGTAAATGTCAATGTAATGGAATTTTATGCAATAACTTCATGGCTGTGAATGTCAATGCAATGAAATTTTATGCAGTAACTTCATGGCTGTGAATGTCAATGCAATGAAATTTTATGCAGTAACTTCATGGCTGTGAATGTCAATGCAATGAAATTTTATGCAGTAACTTCATGGCTGTGAATGTCAATGCAATGAAATTTTATGCAATAACTTCATGGCTGTAAATGTCAATGTAATGGAATTTTATGCAATAACTTCATGGCTGTGAATGTCAATGCAATGAAATTTTATGCAGTAACTTCATGGCTGTGAATGTCAATGCAATGAAATTTTATGCAGTAACTTCATGGCTGTGAATGTCAATGCAATGAAATTTTATGCAGTAACTTCATGGCTGTGAATGTCAATGCAATGAAATTTTATGCAATAACTTCATGGCTGTGAATGTCAATGTAATGGAATTTTATGCAATAACTTCATGGCTGTGAATGTCAATGTAATGGAATTTTATGCAGTAACTTCATGGCTGTAAATGTCAATGTAATGGAATTTTATGCAATAACTTCATGGCTGTAAATGTCAATGTAATGGAATTTTATGCAGTAACTTCATGGCTGTAAATGTCAATGTAATGGAATTTTATGCAATAACTTCATGGCTGTGAATGTCAATGCAATGAAATTTTATGCAGTAACTTCATGGCTGTAAATGTCAATGTAATGAAATTTTATGCAGTAACTTCATGGCTGTAAATGTCAATGTAATGGAATTTTATGCAGTAACTTCATGGCTGTGAATGTCAATGCAATGAAATTTTATGCAGTAACTTCATGGCTGTAAATGTCAATGTAATGGAATTTTATGCAATAACTTCATGGCTGTAAATGAAATTTTATGCAGTAACTTCATGGCTGTAAATGTCAATGTAATGGAATTGTATGCAATAACTTCATGGCTGTGAATGTCAATGTAATGGAATTTTATGCCAAAACTTCATGGCTGTGAATGTCAATGTAATGGAATTTTATGCAATAACTTCATGGCTGTAAAAGTCAATGTAATTGAATTCTATGCCAAAACTTCATGGCTGTGAATGTCAATGTAATGGAATTTTATGCAAAAACTTCATGGCTGTGAATGTCAATGTAATGGAATTTTATGCAATAACTTCATGGCTGTGAATGTCAATGTAATGGAATTATATGCAATGACTTCATGGCTGTGAATGTCAATGTAATGGAATTTTATGCAATAACTTCATGGCTGTAAAAGTCAATGCAATGAAATTTTATGCAGTAACTTCATGGCTGTGAATGTCAATGCAATGAAATTTTATGCAATAACTTCATGGCTGTGAATGTCAATGTAATGGAATTTTATGCAATAACTTCATGGCTGTGAATGTCAATGTAATGGAATTTTATGCAGTAACTTCATGGCTGTAAATGTCAATGTAATGGAATTTTATGCAATAACTTCATGGCTGTAAAAGTCAATGTAATTGAATTCTATGCCAAAATTTCATGGCTGTAAATATCAATGTAATGGAATTCTATGCAATAACTTTATCACTGAGAATATCAAAGCAATGGAATTTAATGTACAGGCTTGAAGATAGCACCTCTGGAAGCCACATCTATTCCAAAACTTTCAGTCAAAACATTTCATAAAAAATATTTTAGAAATATTAAAAATCTTCAAATTAACAACAAGTTAATGTAACAATGACATAATACCTCTACATCAATATTTGTGACGTTTTTGGTGTTGTCAGAAATCTGTATAACATTATCCAGTACACGGCTGACAATTTGAACCTCTGCTTTCTGCAGTTCCACAGTGTCTGTGTTTGTCACATTTGTTAGTTTTACCAAGGAGTCTGATACCGTATTTGGAGCCTGCCCATTTATGATGTTATCAGTCTGAAATAGTCAGAAAATAGTGTCATTTATGTGTTATTACAGGGTATAGTACATTTGTAATACAATTAATTACAAAATCTCAGGAGACTACTATTTGTATTAATATTCCAATCAAGAAAACTTAATTAGGGTAGGAATTAAGAGTTTTTAAAGGCCAGGATATATCCATCTACCTGCCTATCCACCTAACCATCTACCCACCTAACTAACAATCTACCTACCTACCTCATAATCATCATCAGTCCCTTCACCCATGAGGTTGTTGGGGCACCACAGTTGACTTTATAACAAATTCTCTCCATCTTTCCCTGTTCTCTAATGCCCTTTCAGAATCTGCAAGTCCCATTCCTGTCCACTCCTTAATGTTGTCTTCACACCTCTTTTAATGTCTGCCTCTTCTTCTGCACCCACTCACAGTCACAGTGCCTTGGAAGATTGTTTTCTTTGCCAGTCTTGAGACATTACCGTACCACTTCAGTTTGTGCTTTATTACAGTGGTCAAGACATCTTCATATGGTCCAATGGCTTATTAGATTCTGTTGTGGACCTCATCGTTGGTTACATGGTCAATGTATGAGATGCCCAAGATCATGTAGTAACATCTCATTTTGAAGGTTTGAATTCATCTTTGTAGAGCTGATGTGAGCATCCCTGCTTCACAAGCAAACAGAACAATGGATCTGACAATCGAGCACAACAGCCTTTTTTTGGAACCAAGAGCAATGCTGGCATCTTTTTATGCTGGTGTCAACCTACATACCTACCATCTATATATTAATACATCCAGTCATACATTCATCATTACAATTTGTATCAATATCCCAAAGACAACTTATTTCAAGTAGAAATTCACAGATTTTAAAGACATGCATGTGTCCATCTACCTATTTATACATCCAGTCAACCAACCATCCATACATCTTTGAACTTCAGATTATTGTTCTCTTCTCTGAATAACTACTGAACTAGTTAAATAAAAGATTGCTTACCCAGCTATATCTTCAAGTTACTCTCTGGGTTAATCAAGAATATTGCTATCTCTGGCCGATCTTCTCATTCATGCAGATCAATGAATGTGTTATTAAATGCAATATGGATATTTTTACCCAAGAAACATTATTATTAAATGAAACATGGATATTGTTACCATTGACCTATTTTCCTATTCATATATCTGTCTGCTGCAGGCTGTTCAGGCAAATTTGTTATTTGATGCACAATAGACAGTGATACCAATGACCTATTATCCAATTATGTGTTTGTAGTTCTAGCAAAAGTAATATTCTATTAATTTAAATCATGGCTGCAACCAATGTGAAAAATCATCACAGACCCATTCCTCTTGAAAGCCTTCAAAGTCAGCTTCCTTCTATGAATCACTGTCGAAAAGGCATGAAGTCATGCATCATTTTTCATCAACTTGATTCAATTCAAATCCATCATTTGAGTCCAAATCATCAACTTCAATGTTGCAACCCTTGCTGTCAACATTCATATTTACATCTGAGTTGATGTCCATCATTCTATCAATTGATTTTCAAGCCAACAATTTCTTTCCAACCACATTGTTTTTAAAAATATTTCACTGCACATGCTTGTTTTAACCATTTTTGTGCTGATGAAGAAGTACACAAATATTTCTGATGTAGAACACATGTTTCTAGAGACACTACATGCATACATAGTAGAGTATGACCACAATTGTATTCAGGATAAAATGGGATACTTCATCCGCAGGTGTATTCAGGATAAAAAGGGATACTTCAACCGCAGGTGTATTCAGGATAAAATGGGATACTTCAACCGCAGGTGTATTCAGGATAAAATGGGATACTTCAACCGCAGGTGTATTCAGGATAAAATGGAATACTTCAACCGCAGGTGTATTCAGGATAAAATGGGATACTTCAACCGCAGGTGTATTCAGGATTGAATGAGGTATTATGACCGTAGTACTATTTAGAATACAATGGATTAACACAATATGAATATTGTTAACCCTGGTCTAGCATCCTATTAATATATGGGTCTGCAGTTCTAGCAGTATGCTATAAAACAGAATACGGTAGACCTGGGTACCACATACAAATGTGTACCATGCATGAACACCTATCAATACATGTATATACCACAGTGTACCAATATTCTATTAGGAGACAATTTAATATTCTGAGACAGGGACCTGACACTGTTTTAAAGAAATATCTTTTGTCTCCCAATAACTGGAAAATTTGATTTATAGCAAAACAGCACCACATGATAGTTGCAAAAATATATTATCTAGAGATACAAGATAAAAAAAATATATCAGCTCAAATGAAAATTGCAGCTTCCCAGTCTAACTTTCAATGTTCATAGACTAGATTATTTTGCTATTTATTTGTTAATTTGTGTATAAATTGTAATCCAAAAACTTAAAAAAGCAAATAAGCTTAGGTTGTGGCAACATTGTAAAAGACAGTACGCTGATATTAGAGATATTACCAATAAAAATAGGAAGTACTTTCATTGAAGCCTACAATTTACAAGCAAGATTATTTCTGTAATAAACTTGGAAACTTGCAATGGGATGCCTAAACCCAGGCAAGTTTTTTATCAGATGGCAAGCAAATATAAAATGCACTGACTCAACAAATTTTAGTGGATGATTTGCAGTCATACAAAGAAGTGTACCGGTATGTCCAAGACATATTATAACATAAGTGAGAAAATCACTAAAAAAAAGTGACGGTTTACTTTTGTTCCTTAATATGAAAAAGCTTGTGCATTGGAAATGAAAAATACCTTTCATAACATCCCTTTTGGTTACCATGATTATAGGAGAATCAGATCCTAAATATTAATTTATATGTAATATTCAAAACCAATTTGTGATTTTGTTTTTGAACTATTTTGTCATGCAACATGGAACATGCTGTCAACTGTAATAATAATAATAATAATAATAATAATAATAATAATAATAATAATAATGCTTTATTTATAGAGGCTGACTCATTAGTCAAGGACTATTCTCCCTTGAGGCCCTCTTAATGAGAGTATAACAAAATGCACATTATATGAAGATAGCAATAATTAGTGCTTATTTTAGCATGTTTAGTATTAAAATACTAAATTCCATTATCTATTAGAAACACATGCAAGCTCATGATATCTCTTCTTAAATACTCTAATATTTTCAGCTGATTTTACATGTAGTGGAAGCTAATTCCACAGAACTGTACCAGAGTATTGAAAACTCTTTTGAATTGCTCTGTTCTTGGTTTTGGTATTAGAACTTACCATGTGATATTGATCTCAAATAAATACATAATATTAGATTCCTTAGGGATTTCTGTACATTTTTTACTGATGAAAACTGCTGAAGTACCAGTACAATGAAAAAGTACTGTGGTAAGCACCATAAAAAAGAAATTACCAAATTAAACTGGAATACCAGGAAGACCGTGAACCTCCATAATATTGATATTATTACCAATGGCCAATTTTTTTATTCATACCTGTTTCTGCAGATCTAACAATGCATTATTAATGCAGTTGTCATAGGAGGCATCTACCCATACTCCACCTGCTGAACAGTATCGTACAGCTTCACCTAAAACGTACAGAAATCATGTTTTCAAAATTTATTTCTCAACTTCACACATTTTTAACAATTGCATATCACAAGAAGCACATGAAATGTATTAATCGCAATATTTAACCATCATTATACTTTAATATGTGATATTTTATTACTAGCTGAATCAGAAAAATAAATCTTTTGTTACAAAAGTTTTCTGTTTTTGTCATGTTATAAGAAAATAAAAGTAATTTGAGCTGTTATTGGTGGATGCATCACAAAGGATCTCACTAACTACAATTTGCTTGACAGAGCCTTTAACATAGGAACTTTTGAGGGAAATAAGGGAGAATCATGATTCAGGGTCCATAACTCCTCTAAACAATGACCTTCAATGTTGAAAATCCACTTGCTTTAACATCTGATAATACTTGGTAAAGTAATGCTGCAGATAGCAAATCCAGGCCAATAGGTGCTCAGGGGCCATAACTCTTCTAAGCTACACAAAGCCCATAAAATGCAAGACCTGGTCTATGAGGCAATTTACAAGTCAATTTGTATCAGAATCTATTGAATGTTTTCTGTTCTATGCTTGGTACAAGGGTCTCCTGCAGTGAGATTACAATTGATGCTAAAATGTCAGTACATTGGTCAAAACTGGACTTGAAAAGGTGAGATCTTTAAACACCACATCTACATGTACACCAATAAACATGTCCATATAGAGGGAGTTAACTAGAGCATTTGTGCATTTGTCATGTGACCTTCATATGCATATTGAAAAAAATATTTAAAATGACCCATTTTAGAAGATTTCTCATTCAGTTAATTTAACACATGATTAAACAAAACAAATGAAGTGGCACAAAATATATATGTCAAGTCACAAGACCAAAATAACCAAAACGTGTGAAAGAGGGAAACTGATTCATAGTTTGATCTGTTGGAACAGCCAGATTAAATTCAAGATGGCAACAGTCAGCAGGCTAGTGTTATTTCACATGGACTTACAAGCTGACAGTTAGAATTTGATCTCAAATGTTTCTGTACACATTACGGTCCCTTCAACTGACTATATTTCAGAAGACACAAGATTATTTGTGCTAAAATATATGCTGATGTGTTGTAGTCAGAGTAGTTTGCATCGATTGCATGATTCCATAAAAAGGTGTGATCAGTCCAAAAATTCATCATTTTCATTTAGGACCAAACTTAACCAAAGATGACTTTAGGAGAAGTAGCAATAACAAACTTATACTACTGATCAGATCAATGAAGAATCATGATATAATAAGTTATATGTTTTCAGCAAGCTATTGTTTTCCAATTTCATAGTTTTTGTTTTTTGATTTTCTGTAGTGTAGTCATATTATTACAGATGTTGTAAAGTGCTTAGAGCTTCTAAAGATTAGGCACTAGAAAAAGTTCTCATTATTATTATTATTATTATTATTATTATTATTATTATTATTATTATTATTATTTATCCTGGTTTATGATTAAAAAAACTAAAAACTGTACTGTACCTTACTCTGTAATAATATAAAGTTCAAGCAAATCATGGTCTTCAATGTTTTTATTAAATTACTTGCTGAGTCAGTAAAAACAATAGTAAACGCATAGATCTGCTACCGCATTATGCAACTGCAGATCTGGCCAACACAGTTATTAGATGAGTGCATGCAATTATTTTATTACTACTATCATAAGGCTGACAAAACTAATGAAAAACAGTTAAAAGGATAAAGAGTTTTTTGTTTTGTTTTGTTTTTTAATGGTTTAAAGACATTTTTCAGCACAATATACGCTATACATGGCGGCCAGTATTAATGGTGGAAGATTAACCCAGAAAACCCCGGAATGAACCACCGACCCATGAGAAGCTACTGGCAAGCTTTCTCACATAACTACATTAGCCGAATCTTAGACTCGAACCCACGCAGACAGAGGTGAGATGGCAGTGATCCCTAACGAACAGCGCTTTAGACCACTCTGCCACTTGGGGCCCTCATAAGGGTAAAGAGAGAAAATGCAATATATTTAGTAATACAAAGCAACATGTGACATCAACGTGTGGCAACAGTACCTACAGGAACAAGTGTGATGACCAATGCAAGTTATAATATGAAACATATATGCTTATGACCAATGCAAGTTATAATATGAAACATATATGCTTATGACCAATGCAAGGCATAATATGAAATATATATGCTTATGACCAATGCAAGGCATAATATGAAATATGTATGCTTATGACCAATGCAAGGCATAATATGAAATATGTATGCTTATGACCAATGCAAGGCATAATATGAAATATGTATGCTTATGACCAATGCAAGGTATAATATGTTACATATTTGTTTATGACCAATGCAAGGTATAATACGATATATATTTTATCACAATCAGTCTCTTGTGGTTGTTGAGGTGCTGTTCTGTTCAACATCTGACCAGTTCTCTCCAATTGTCTCGATCATGTGCCAGTGCCTGTGTCCCCGCAAAACTGTTCCTGGTCCATTCCTTGATGTTGTCAGTAGGGCATAACCGACTTTTGATCCGGAAATCGGATTCCACCGGATAGTATGAACTTCCAATTAATCGGAGTCGGACAAGGCATGAACGACCGATTCGGATAATAAAAATAATAAAGTTGAATTTCTATAGCACCGTGTCTAACACCGCGTGTCATTCGATAGTGCGTTAATAAAATTAAATAAGAAGTCAGAAAAGTCCAATATGGTCAACACAACCACGCAGTGAGACAATCTATTTGAACTGGCGGGTGAAAACCGGAAATGAAGGCGGATATGGCAAAGTACTAAGTAACATGCTAGACACGGCAAAACCAGATACCAGAAACCCGGAAACGGAAGATGAAATTTTTTAGAAAAAAAAATACGGATTTAGCATTTCCGATTAATTGAATCGTATCCGGAATCGGAAAAATTTCATGCCCAAAATTCGGATCCGGAAATCGGTAGAAAAATGCTAATCAGTTATGCCCTAATTGTCAATCCACTTTTTTCTGTCTACCTCTCCGTCTGCCACCCTGGACTCTGCTCTGCAGGACTGTTGTGGTTAGATTGTTGGGTCTTGTGACATGGCCATACCATTTCAGCTTTCTCTTTTTAATGGTTGTGAGTAGGTCTTCATATGCACCTACTTTGGGCCTGATGGTGTTATGCACTTCTTCATTTGTGATGTGGTCCATGCCAGGAATGGTTCTGTGGCATCTCATTCAAGTGCCTGGATTCTTCACTGTAATTCTGCTGTCGGGGTCCAGACCTCACATGAATACAAAAAGGAGATGACCAGTGCTCTCAATAGTCTGATTTTAGTTTTCAAACAGATATTCTTGTTTCTCCAGATGGGTCTTAGCTTTTACATAGCTGCTGTTGTCTGTGCTGCCCATGACAAAATTTCTGCTCTTGATCCCTCTTTGGCGATCATGGAACCAAGATTTTTTAACTGGCTCACTGTTTTCAGTTCCTGTCCTCTGACTTTAATCTTGGCTGAGATTTGTTTGCCCACTATTTGTCATCAGCTTTGTCTTCTCAGCACTTAACTCCATGTCAAATCTGAAAGATGTTTCATCCAGGTTCTTCACTAAGGTGACAAACTCGTCTTCACTGCCAGCCAGCCCATCAATGTCATCTGCAAAGCAGATGTTGGTGATGCTACAACCTCCAAAGCTGACTGTCCCACTGTGGTTTTCCAGGACTTTGCTCATGATGCACTCTAAGTAGATCTTGACAAGCGTGGGTGACAAGAGACAGCCTTGATGTACTTCAACTGTTGTCTGGAACCAGTCCCCATTGAACCTTGAGCAATTACTGCACTGGTAACCTTGGCATATAGCTGCTTGATGGTATTGGTCAACTTTGGACCAATGTTGTACTTCTTCATTGTGGCCCACAATAACTCATGCCACACTGTCAAAAGCCTTTTTGAAATCTATGAACACAATATAGATGTTTTGTTGATATTGTGAGTACTTTTCACACAGAACCCTGAGATTGAATATTTTTTTCTGTTGTGCTTCATCCAACCTAGAACCTGGCCTGTTCTTTGGCAATTATTTCTTCTTCTTGGCTTCAGTCTGTTCAGGATGATCTTCAGCATCACCCTACTAGCATGGCTGACCAAACTGATAGTTCTGTAATTTTGGCACAGCTGGAGATTGCCTTTTTTGGGAAGTGTTATAATCAGTGACTGAGTCCACTGTGTTGGCCATTCACCTGTCTGCCAGATCTTGTTGCAGATTTTTTTTAGTAGCTCTATCACTGATTCCACCCCCTCCATTCTTGATAAGTTCAGCTGGGATGTTGTCTACTCCAACTGCCTTCCCATTCTCCAGTGCTCTTATTGCTCACTCCACCTCTTCTTTGAGAATGGGGAAGTCATTATCATTTGAGGAGTTTGTTACTTCAATCACCTCTGGGTCTCCTGTGGACTGATAGTTGTAGAGTTTGTTGCAATACTCAGCCAATCTTTCGGCAATGTCACTTGCTTCTGTGAGGCATTTTACAATTCCGTCTTGAATGGTACTGATTCTTGGTTGCTTATATCTGGTTATGTCTTTCACAATTTGGAATGACTTGTTGCTGTTATTCTTTATCAGACTGCTCTCTATTTCTGTGCAATTTTGTCCAATTCACTCTTCTTTTGCAAGTTACTATGTATGTTGTACTAGCTATGGATATATTTGCTTTTAACCAATGCAATGAATAATATGATACATATTTGCTTCTAAGTCAAGTCCAAGTGCAAATTGTAGAGACCCAGAACTGCCATCACATAAAGTGCCACCAGATCTAGGTCTATGCAGTTTGTTAAGAATAATCTATAGACAATAATAACATGATAAACAACATAGACCCTGATATATTGGTACATTATGTGATGGCAGATCATGGTCTATGTATTTTGTGGAGGACTTAAACTTATAAGTGAGTATATATGGTATCACTGGGTCAAGGGAAATGTGTAGTTTTCAACAAAAATCCTAACCAATCAAAACTCCAGAACTTATCATGTGATGTAATAATTAAAAATTAACTTGTCATTATAACTTTACATTACCTGACATTCCTACTGGACATGGCTTGATATCATAAGTGTCTTGCAGTGTTCTTGACCATTTTGTTCCCCTATTATCTGTTTCATTATTACAGGTCATACTCTGTTCTGACCCAAGTAATATTACAGATATATTGGATTGCCTCTTCTCTCCTGGTCCAGCGTTATTTTCCCCATAACATTCATATACAGTTCTAGAAGTTAAATTTCTGCGTGTTAATATGTATGTTGTACCAGTTATGAAGAATGTTTCCTCTGAAATATAAAGACAATTCTAGATGATACTGTGAATCTTTGGATTCATGTTTGTATAATTTAATTGCAATACAAGTTGGTAATAAAACTATTAGATGTATTACTTCATGACACTAAGTGACTATAAGCATTCAGAAAATACATATCCCTATATACTCATATGCTTTATCTCACACCTCCCGAAATTTGTATGTCCTAAAGTTAAATTCCTGATTGTAAGAACAGACCCATGAGTCAATTTTCTTAATTTACCTTCATTAATGAATATATAATTATAGGATGGGTGCACCGCTCCCTTGGGAACCCGAGTCTGAATTACTTGCAAACCTGTTTATAAACCCATTTTTTTCCAGAACATACAAAAGGAATAAGTCTTTATTACATAAAAATTAAGAAAATCACAATTGGCAAATGATACCCTGAAATGTCTGTTCATTTTATTGATGAAAACAATGTTTAGTGTCTGGGAAATTTTCTGTTGTAGTTTATTTAGTTTTAGTGTAATAATAATGTCATATATATGGTCTATTATACTCAAATGGCCAAAGTGTATATCCACCATGTCACACCAAATGTGACAAGTATTTCTATACAAACCTAATTAAGTACTGACATGTTTTGATCTCTGCTTGCATAAGTCTTTGCTGTATTGTTACAATCAGATAAAATTAGACCTGTTTGTTTTATCATACTAATTATGAATTTTGTATCAAATGAAATAAAGGAGGCAGAAACAAAGAGCTAAAAGGTATGCAAATCCTATGTTAAGTCTGTCACAGAATTAGGCGAAAATTGAATTTATTTCTTCTTGAATCACAAACTAATTTCACCATTTTTTTTTTTTTTCGTCGTACATGCGTTACCTGGGGTGAATAAGTGTTTTTCAAGGTAAGCGGTGTGTAACGATTTGCATGTGCCTGACTTTGAATCACTAGCAGAGTAGTCGCTGAATTCTACTGGCCCGGTGTTAATGGCGATGTCACACGGTTCTGTAGGTCGTGCGATGTATGTCAGAAAACCGTATGTAAGGGAAGGGTCACAAGGGTGCCCTTAGGACAGATGCCATTAATAGATACACCGTTTAAAAGAGTGGCAGTAGATATTGTAGGACCAATACACCCAGTTACCGAAAGAAAGAATCGGTATATTCTTACTCTGGTTGATTACGCGACCAGATACCCCGAAGCCGTAGCGTTACCAACTATTGAAACGGAAAGGGTAGCTGAAGCATTAGTTGATATCTTCAGTAGGGTAGGGGTGCCAGAAGAAATCCTCACTGATTGTGGTGCCCAATTCACCTCTGACCTCATGGGTGAAATAAGTAGGCTGTTATCCATCAAACAGCTAAACACTACCCCATACCATCCGATGTGCAATGGACTGGTAGAGAAGTTTAATGGTACCCTGAAAACCATGCTACGAAAGATGTGCGCGGAACGTCCGCAAGACTGGGACCGTTATTTCAACGCTGTTCTGAAGTACCGCAGGAAAGTTTAGGGTTTTCACCCTTCGAACTGTTGTACGGTAGAACAGTTCGAGGCCCGATGCGGATACTACGCAAACTATGGACTGGTGATGTTGCGAACCAGGAAATAAAAACAACTTACCAGTATGTGTTAGATCTGCAAAATAAACTTGAAAGTACATGCCAGATGGCACGTGACGAATTAATTAAATCGGGGCGCAGATATGCAAAGCGCGAAATAGAAAATTTCTTGTAGGAGATCAGGTCCTATTGCTTCTTCCAACAAGTTCAAATAAGTTATTGGTCCAGTGGAAAGGTCCCTATGAAGTTAAAGAGGTAAAAGGTGACATGGACTATAAAATTGACATGGACGGTAATCTAAAGACATTCCATGCTAACATGCTCAAGTTGTATATCTAGAGACAGAGCGACAATCTTGAAAAGGGGGTCTTAAATGTCATTTGTACGGCAGTCGTAGACGATGATGAAGCAGATTCGAATATCGAGAGTTCCCTTAAATGTCCCTTGGGAGTTGCGGGGAAGGGATAGATAAAGTCGATGTGAGTGCGGAGTTGACGAAAGACCAGCGTCAACAGATTAATGCGCTCTGGGCTAAACACTCTTATGTATTCACAGACAGACCAGGTTGTACAACTTTGTTGGACCTCAAAATTAAACTGAATACGTCTGACCCTATTCGAATCAAGGGCTATCCGGTGCCATACAACGCACATGAAGCTGTGGATGAAGAGGTGGGTAAAATGTTGTATCTGGGGGTGATTGAACCCTCCAACTCGCCATATTCTTCTCCAGTAGTGCTAGTCAGGAAAAAGGATGGGACGAACCGATTCTGTATCGATTTTTGGCAGTTGAATAAAATCACTGTGTTCGATGCAGAACCAATGCCAGATATGGAGGGTCTATTTGCAAAGTTGTCTGGAAACCGATGGATTTCCAAATTAGATCTGGCCAAGGGATATTGGCAGGTTCCCATTGTCCCAGAATCCCGAGCATTGACAGCATTTGCGACCCAGAAAGGACTGTATCAATTCAAACTGATGCCATTCGGGTTAGTTGGAGCCAGTGCCACCTGTTGTCGTTTGATGCGAAAGTTGCTTAAAGGTTTAGCAAACGTTGATAGCTTTGTAGATGACATATTCGTGTACACGAATACTTGGAGTGAGCACGTGTCCGTCCTGAGCGAGCTCTTCAATAGACTCTGCAGAGCGAACCTCACAGTGAGACCCACTAAATGCAGTATTGGTTATACAGATTTAGATTGTTTGGGTCATAGGGTCAGCGGTATGGGTCAGTTAAAACCTCATCCCAAGCAAGTTGAAGCAATTAGAGACGCACCAAAGCCAACCAACAAAACGCAGGTAAGATCATTTCTAGGTCTAGTAGGTTTTTATAGAAAGTTTATACCGAACTTTGCAGCCATTGCTAGCCCACTATCTGATTTGACCAAGAAGGGGCAACCAAACAAAGTTGAATGGGGACCGCCACAAGATAAAGCATTTTGTGCTCTGAAAGAAAAACTGGTTAGTGCACCTATATTAAAATTGCCAGATGTCAGCAAACCTTTTATTCTAAGAACAGATGCTTCTGAAACTGGGTTGGGGGCAGTTTTACTGCAAGAGCAAGATGACAGTAAGTTACCCGTAGCTTACTCGAGTAGGAAATTGCTACCCAGGGAGAAAAATTATTCAGTTATAGAAAAGGAATGTTTGGCCGTAGTATGGGGAATTGGGAAGTATCACGCATATCTATTTGGGAGAAATTTCGTTCTAGAGACTGATCACCAACCCCTACTGTATTTAAACAAGGCCAAGGTCGCTAACGCTCGGTTGATGCATTGGGCGCTAACACTACAACCTTATCGTTTCCGTGTAGAAGCAATAAGGGGAGTTGAAAATATAGGCGCAGACTACTTGCGTAGGGCATGATGGGAAAATTGTATGAATTTACCCAGTATTAAATCCAGATTGTAGTATAACCAGTGTAAATGTTGTATGATATCATCAGTAGTTATTTTTCTTCTATTCTGTGATAGTTTTAAAAATGTGTACATTTTTATTCTTAGGGGGAGGTATTGTCACAGAATTAGGTTAGGCGAAAATTGAATTTATTTCTTCTTGAATCACAAACTAATTTCACTATTTTTTTTTTTTTTTCGTCGTACATGCGTTACCTGGGGTGAATAAGTGTTTTTTCAAGGTAAGCAGCGTGTAACGATTTGCATGTGCCTGACTTTGAATCACTTGAAGTCAGGAACATCAGAATCACGGGGTGCATGGTAATTTTGCCGTGAATTCTGCTCACCTATTTGAGGATATATAAGGCAGAATATTTCTGATAATATTACGAACCAAAAGTATCACAGGAAAGATAGCTCGTCATTCTTTCTCCAGCCAAAGGGGTGAGTGTTAAATTTATATTTCGTTTTATTGTGAATTTTATTCCGTTTATCATTTCATGTAATGATGCCTTTATTACAATGCAGATTTAAATGTGGAATATTTGGAATTACTAGTCACTATTAGACTTTAAATGCAATAGCATAATCTAAGTTTTAGATTGTTTTTGAAACAACTACTATTAGTGTGGTTTCTTTATTGTAGCTGATATTGTAGCGGAACGTCTCTGATATTGTAGCGGAACGTAGCTGATTTGTAGCGGAACGTCTCTAATATTGTAGCGGAATGTCTCTGATATTGTAGCAGAACGTCTCTGCTATTGTAGCGGAACGTCTCTGAATTGTAGCTGAACGTCTCTGAATGTCTCTGAATTGTAGCTGAATGTGATTGATTGTGCCGTGATTATGTTGTTTAATTGTGCAATCAAATTGAGGTATCTGACTGTCTGTCTGTCGGATTGTCTGTCCGTCTACATCTGTCGTGATGTGTAAATATCCAGAAATCTAGAAGTCTGAGTGTCGGAGCTCTCTAGAAGTGTAAACATCCGGGGTGGCATCTAGGTATTTGGGACCGTTGGTTCTAGTAGATGCTGTATGCTGTCTGTATGTATAACTGGTGGATCCGTGAAGGGCAAGTGACCGATAAAAGTATTGAGTCAACCCTAGGTATTTGGAGAAGCTGGGCGGCGATTCAATAGTTGGTGAATCGTACGGTTATACAGGGTCGAGACACATGTGTGTGTTGCAATTGTAGTACAATTGAATACATTGTTATATTTACATAGTTACTTCAAATCACAGTAGTATTTCAAGGGATTACATGAATCTCAATAAAAGTTAGCAACTTGATTAAATACATGTATATGTTCGTGCTAGTTGTCGCAATCCATACGTGCGATAGTATAGTTTGATGTTTGTATTTATTATCGCAATTTATACTTGCGTTAATATAACTTTTGTAAAGGTTCCTTGTTTGATGTTTGTATTTATTATCGCAATTTATACTTGCGTTAATATAACTTTTGTAAAGGTTCCTTGGATCTGTGTATAGTCCAGGAGATTCCTTGTATCTGTATTTATTTTGTATTATTATTTAATTTATTTTTGAATTGTGAATAGTTGTGTAGCGTGCTTGTGTGTTGATACATCATTATTTTTCATTAATAATTTATTTCATAAATTTACATTATCTTTCACATATTGTGTTTGTGTTGTTCATTTAATCCACCATCCACTCGGTAACAATTCTGTTACATAGTCATTGATCAAAAAGCTTTAAAACAAGCTTGCAATTTTTTTCAAGTTGATGTAAATGCAGTTTGTCAGTTCATAAGAAAACTGAATGCTAGAGGATTTGCATTTGTAGATGGGAGCATAAAATGATGAAACCTGCAAAGCAATACAGTCATGCCCACCCCTTAATATTTTCAGGTTTTTGGGGGGGCGGGGGACAACAATCATGTCTGATGTTTAAAAGCCCACATGCTTGTACCAAGAAATCTGTTCAAGCTTGCCACAAGCTTGCGCAATCTTACAAAAATAAGCTTGTGCAAGCTTGCAGAAATAAAGCTTGAAAAAGTAGTTTTGCGGCAATGTTCCAAATACAAGCTCGCTGCAAGCTTTAAAACAAGCTGGCAATTTTGGTTTGGGGATCAGCACATGATATTTGTTAAAAAGTAATTTCAAAAGGAGACACTGTCTACAGAATTCAACTGTGTACAAATGCCATAATAAAGATTATTTTGAGACCTTTGTATTTTATAAAGTCGTAAATAATCTAGTCTTTGGCCTCTTGTGTTAATTAACCTACGTGTACAATGGTTCCTCATATAAACCCCATCAGTATACAGCTGCCACCATATAACACACATAGTTCTTACCTCATTAAAACTTATTATATGGTACTTTCACATCATTAAATTCTATGCTTGTGCCTTAATATCAAGACAACCTCAATGAAATACTCACTCACTTATGGGTAAATTAAATGGTTATCATAAACATTATAATGTACAGATGGAGCACATTATATGTTACTCAAAAAAAGCAAGCACCTGTGACATATGATATATGAAATAAATGTCAAATGCATCATAGATCGACATGCAAGACAAACCCAATCATAATGAATAACTGACAGATGTACAAATGGATTTCCAGATATATGCATACCACCACATGATACCCCTAGCCCTGTGATGGAATGAATAATCAGAGGGAGAGCATCAACTGATCAAATAATTCAAACAAATCAAAATTTACTTCACACAGCTTCATATGGGTCATATATACTACATATAAGGTAAAGATGTAAACTAGAACTGATAGTTCTATCACAATGTTTAGTTTTCTGCAGCGTATGATGTGCTTTTAACTAATCCACAAAGGGTTGGTAACAATCTGTAATTATTACTATATTTCTCAAGTTTGTACTTAATACCACTCAAACATGACATCACAGTTGGCAGAACACTTGTCCTTCTAGCTAGCTAGCTCACTAGTTATTGAATAGGATAGATACATGGCTATCACTAAATATGTATGATATCTATGCTGACTTTGTGAAGTAGATGATACATAGATACATATGTGTATACATACATACATACATACATACATACATACATACATACATACATACATACATACATACATACATACATACATACACACATGCATGCATGCATGCATGCACACATGCACAAGACACACACACACACAGACAAACCAGTTTACTGTAACCTACTTATTGGCAACAACATTACAACATGGGTTGACTATGAGTACATATGGTACACCAAAATTAGATCATTATGACTTGCTTTTAAGGGTGATTCTTATCACGGAGCGAGGCTATCTTCCGAGCTTCTGCTTGCTATTTATGTATTTATATATTTACTATTTATATATATGTTTACCTTTCTCATGTAGTTATGTTATCTCTTTTGGGGAATTTGTTATTGTTTTTATAAATATCTGTAACTGTAAACATTGAACCTCATTATGTAGTGAATTCATTAAGTGATGAAAACAAATAATGATAAATTATATGAACATTCAATGAACAGGTTTCACTACAATGTAATAATTCATGCAGTGAGTGAGTGATTTGCTAGCATCAGGACTTCATGAAAACTTTCCTATATGCAGTCCAGTTCTTATATACTTTCCTAAAGATCTGGTGAATATAAGCCGAACTGATGCTGGTGATATATGACACAGCCCCTTAAACTGTCAACAAGAATGAGATTATTAGTAATAGATTAACTATTATTAATATTAATCTCCACAATTTTCAGCTAAATATAGAAACTGATAAAAAAAATGTATGACTTCAAAATTAAAATACATCACCAGTCTTGTAAAATACATTACTGACACTGATGCTCTTCCAAATATTATATAAGTTTTGTCATTCAGTGGAAACAGACAATCAGCAGACAGATAGAAAGATAGAAGAAAAATATATAAAGATCCCATAACATGTACATGTATTATTATTTACCTGGAAGCTTGCTTGTTGAATTGAAGTTAGTACCATTTCTGATCCAAACCATCTGAGTTAATGTTACATTGTTTTCGACCTTACAAGTAATGGTGATTGTGGCTCCAGCATCTACAGTCTGTGTCAATGGTTGTATTGATACCACAGGTTGACTCAATACATAGACAGATATATTCAATGTTGATGGTCGCAAGAACTGATCCGTAATAACACATTCGTAAGTACCTTAAATAAGACAGAAACAAAGCATAATTAAACTATGGCAATGTGAGCAATTTGTACTTATAAATACACTTGCATCTCCCCTACATACCTTTTTTACTCTATGAAGATGAGTCTGTAACAGCTAACTGGAAAATAGTGTGTGCATAAAATGCTTAGTTAACATGCATGTCTTCATATAATTACTCAGTTTCAAAGCAATACATTAAAAAAGCAAGATTCTGTCTTACACTTTATACAGCTAAACGACATAACAAGGAGTAATTGTGGAAAAAAACTGAAATCAAAGTGAATTTGTTTTAATTGCACATCTTTAATGACAGGACACAGTTTCAAAGCAATTCCCTAAAATCTGTCAGACTATCTCTAGTCACTTCACAAGATTTTGTCCTACACTATATCAGGCTACAAGTTGAAACAACTCCAATAAAAAAAAAATCTCGCAGAAGCAGTGATATCATGCACATCAAGCAGTGATATCATGCACATCATGTAATTTAACTGACAAAGTTTCATGATGATTCACTTATATCGGTAAAACTAGCTGCACTCAAAAGATGCTACAAGTCAAAAGGGCAATAACTCTTTCAAAATGGCAAAAACAAAGTCATTTGAACATGCATCTTTAGGTGATGATCATATATGTTACAATTTTTATATTGGTCGCTCCACACATATTATAAACTTCTGAGATAGTGGCAAAGTTGTTTATATTTGCAACATGCACAAAGAGAAAATATTGATACAGTAAAAACCTTTCTTGAGAGACCAATGCTATGAAATACCACCTGTCTTGAGAGACCAGGTTCTCCATGTACAGATTTATTAATTATATAGTATTATGACCTGTAATGAGAGACAGCCTCTCATGAGAGACCAATATGTTTTGGCATAAGGGGTGGTCTTTCAAGACAGATTCCACTTTAAACTTCTATGTTATTTTAATGTACTGTGGTTGAAATTTCATTGGATATTGTACTTGTGGAAAGTGTACATGATCTAAGCACACAGCAAACTAAAATGACTGCTTAAAACTAAATACAGTACTAGTTTTTCTTACCTGAATCTGAAGATTGTATTGGATGAAATGACACATTGCTATACATTTTTTGTGGTGTGTCAGAGTCAACTATAACATCTGAGATGCTTAACCGAGAGCCATTTACAGGATTCATGATATTCGTGTTGTATTTCCAGGTGAACATTGGCTGTGCATTTCCAACTACTGTTGCCATACAAGTAATAGTGAATGCAAATCCATTATGAATACCAACTGCATCAGTGACATTAATAATAGCGTCCAGCATGGAGTATCCATCTGAAATGTATATATAATGAAAAACATTAACTTTGTGTTTGCAAAATACATATATATATACTCAAAATACATATATATATACTCAAAATACATATATATACTCAAGCTATTTTCTGTATAACTGAACTAAAAAGATTTTATACGATGGGATGCTGGACATAATAATGCATGTGATTTGAATTTTTAATGTAGCTTTAACAATTTTCCAGTCATATCATTATGATGTCTACAGCGTGGCAGCTTTAACTGATCTCTAGCACTTGGGCATCAAGCTGCAGACATGTAGCATCATGTCCCACCCAATCGCATTATACTGACATCAGGTCGACCAGTCCTAACACTAATCTATTAATACTGAGTACTAAGTAAAGCGGCTGTTAGTACCATTTTTATGTCTTTCATATGACTCAGCTGGGGCTTGAACCCAAGACCTCCACACATCCGAGGTGGATGCTCTAACCACCTAGACCACCAGAGTAGTTAATAATGAGATCCTAATGGTGGATAAAACATACAACTGAAACATTTCATTTCTGGGTACCTTTTGCAAATGCAGCTGCAATTTCATTTACATAGTCATGTCATATTATTTTTAAACATTTTGCATGTTGATAAATTTTGTCCCATCTCCAAATTAGTCTTAATGATGGATCAACTAAGACGATTTCATCTGGCATTAACACATTATTATCTGTTTTTAACTCAGTTTCTTAGATGGTACCATCCTATAATAAGAATTAACTATGACCCGACATACCTCCTATGTAAGATATAAAATATGTGGAATCAACTGCAATTGTGGTTCCATTGAGTCCAATGAATCCCGAAGACACTGACTGCTGAAGTGCAGCTTGAATGGTACTTATATTCCCGGTCTGGTCCACTGACACTTTGGCATCTGCTATAACACTACCTCTCCTGAATGAAATAAAAGATAATGACATAGTCTATTATCAACCAGTGTTTTTTAGCAAACTGTGCACCATAAATGGTTCAACTTACTACAATTTGCTTAACTGGGCTTTAAACAGGAATGCAGTAGAATAGAAATCTAGGGGCTATAACTCCTCTGAATTGTAAAGCAGAGTAATCTCACTTTTTTAGGGTCTCATCAATGTAAATGTGCATTATAATTTAGTAAAGTTGTGTTGTGGATGGTTAAGATTGGAAGATGAACAATCAAGTGCTATAACGTTGTGGATGGTTAAGATTGGAAGATGAACAATCAAGTGCTATAACTCATGTACATAAGCTTAGATAAACAGTTAAGAATCCAAGCAATTGTAACTAACTTATTAAAAATTTCAGCAAGTACACCAGTACACCAATGGTCATTATAAAGAAATATAAGGGAAAAAAACTTACTCTATCACTAACTGGCCATATAAGCCATATATTTATTTAAAAATGTGAAATGTGCAGTTTGAATATCAGAGGTTTGTCTTATCAAATATGCCATGGAAAATGGTATTTTTCAGTACAACACTGTTACGAAGATCACATCAGTTATCTTCAAACAAAAGCCTGTGCTGATGATTTATGCAAGTCATAAATCACAAATGATTTCCAAAAGTCTTGCATACATTTTCACAGACATTATCATTTTCTTTCACAGAACTGTTAATGCAGTTACTGAAATTGAATCAGAATTGTTCTTTTTTATTGTTTTATAAAATAAAGAAGATGCAGCCATGCCATTTTACATCAATTTCTCCCAGATTTCAAATTTCAAAGCACTATGGTACACTTAGACAAAATGTGATGTCATAACTGTGACATCATAATGAAATTATCACAATATACTTTGAGTTTACAAATGTGATGTCATAACTGTAACATCATAATGAAATTATCACAGTATGCTTTGAGTTTACAAAAGTGATGTCATAACTGTGACATAATGAAATTATCACAGTATGCTTTGAGTTTACAAAAGTGATGTTATATTTTTAACATCATAATGAAATTATCACAGTGTGCTTTGAGTTTACAAAAGTGATGTCATAACTGTGACATCATAATGAAATTATCACAGTATGCTTTGAGTTTACAAAAATGATGCTATAACTGTGGCATCATAATGAAATTATCACTGTATGCTTTGAGTTTACAAAATCAATCCACCTCAAAAAGTCAGAGCTTTTATTTATTTTTTGCTGCAAAAAGGTTTTTAAAAAGGTGCTCCATGGAAGCCAGTGCCTCATCTGTGTCTTTGTGTTAAAGCATCCTTCCTGTATGCAAAGTATCAAGACATTTAACATAACCTGAATACATAAATGTTACCAAAGTTTCAACATGTGTGAGACAACCATAAATATGCAAGTGATATCTATGTCTCATTATGTTTACTCAAGTAAGACCAATCAGCATGATTATATACAGTATATATGTCACAAATGGGTGTATTTAAAACATAAAATTGAACCTGGAACTGGGAAGATGAAAAAAAATAGTTCTAACTGAATTCATTGTGAAGATATAATAATAATGTTATAAAGTAAATAAAAAATACAAACATAATACTTCTTGTCATGAACTTTCAGGTCTCCATATTTAATAGCAATAAACAAGACTCTTTTATGTATATTAATACTACCTGAAACTCAACAGACTGGATCCTGAGTAACCTTGAAAACGTCCAAGAAGCGTGTCAAGCTGAAAAATAGGGAAAAATGAACTGAAATAAACAGAAACATGTAAGTTGAGATGTATGGTATTATAGTATTTTATACAAAGGGAAGAATTTTTTTTTTAAAGTTAACTAATAAAATGTATAAACACCTAGAAAGCTGTCTGGCACATCCAAGACCGAAAAACATTTTAATCATTTATATTCCAGATAGTCACATGTAGTTTTTTCTTCCATATATCTGACTCTAAAAGTCTTGATTTTATACCATGCAGATGGTCATCAATCCTAAGGTTCTATGATATAAGTTTGAATTACCTTGCTATGTTAGAGCCAAAAGACATGTTAATCTAAGAGCTTAAAAACGTAAATGCCAACATATCCCACATTCCACACCCAGGCTAATGAAAGAAATAAACTTTAGTACAGTCTACATTTTAAAAAATGTGATCTTTATTGACTACAGTTGACAAGGGTAATATCTTTTATGAGGATCCTGGAAGCATGACTTTTTATAAGAACCACCTATTCAATACCACAGTATATATATAGAAATAAACTAAATAAAAACACTCTACTAATATATTTTGGGGGTAACAGCAAAATGCGTGTAAGTATAAAAACAACTGTAGAAGTCTTCATCATCCTCCAGGATATGTTCCAAACTTGAATGTTGTCTGTATTTGCATTGACACATCTATGTTTTCAGAAAAACAGGATTAAGAATTCCATCACAAGTGTTATGCTGTTGTCCCTTTATTTGTTTGTTCAACGTTTTATTATAACTTTTTAGAAATATTAAAATTAGAACATACTGGATGCAGACAACGCTGTTTATTTCTATATATGTGTGGTATATCTCAGAATCTCATTCCTAAAAATGGTCCTTTCCAAAAAACAACAGTGAGACATGCTGACTGTTTGGACTGGAAACTCCTGTTTGATTTGAAATGCAAGAAAACAGTATATGAGACCCCCTAGTGATGATATGGTTAGAAATTATAAATAAATTAATTAAAAGACTAAGTCTGCCCAATGTTTATAATATCATTTTACTTTTCTTTCACAAAATTCCTGGGGGGGGGGGGTGTATTAACGGCCATGATTGGGGTTATTGAATACTATAAAACAATAATATATACTATGTATGACAAATACCTCAATAAAAGCATATGAGTTATACATAGTATCAAGCTCTAAGACAAAAAGAAAAAACTCAAACAAAAAAGGAACCAATTACCTCCCCTACAGAAATATGTCACCAATTTCTATGAACTTCTCATGAGCTGCACATGTCAGAATCTTGTTAGAAATGAATGAAAATAGGGTACATTTTGCAAGCTCATGCATGCAGCTTGTTACATCCTGTGATCCAAGGAAAAACTAACAAAATTTCATGTGTGCAAGGTTTTTTAAATCAGAATTTAAACATTCACATAAGAAAGAAGAACTTAGCAAACTATTTTACAAGGCAGAGCTCTAACTTCTTACTTGAGTTATAAATTACATCTTAAACTTGCTCTAAGCTGGATTTTCTCTTGTGCATGGTTCTCATGAGCAAATTTGGACTTAAATAGTCTGTGCAAATGTTGGATATCCAGATTATTGTCAAATAGACATTTTGTTGGAATGCAATATCACTCAAAGACAAGATTCTAATGTTTCAGGGCCCCATCTACACAACAAATTCAGTGTATCTTAAATAATGATATTAAAAAAACCTGAATTTTTTCCAATTTCAAGTAGCAAATTGCTAATGATGCTCTCAATCAAACTGATCATGATTAACTTTTTATTTCCATGAATTTGATTTTGTTATATTTAATATTATAGTAGAACCTGCCTTAAAAGATGTCTTTTGCCAAAAAATGAGGGTCTCTCAAGACAGGTGGTCTTTCCATAACAGGTCACACTGCTATAAAATCAATACATTTTTGCAATGAGAATGTGGTCTCTCAAGAGAAGTGATCTCCCATAACAGTGGTCTTTCAAGACAGGTTTTACTGTACCAGAATTATACTTTTCTGAATGTGGGAAGCATCCAAATTTGTAATAATAATAATAATAATAATAATAATAATAATAATAATAATAATTTTAAAAAATATAATAATAATAATAATAATAATAATAATAATAATAATAATAATAATAATAATAAATAACTGCATTATTCAAACATTTCAGATAAGAAAAAGAATGTGATTGTATTCCTGTTTAATACATTTCCAAAAACAATATCAATGCTGAACAAATGCACATATTTGGCCTAAAAGGGTAGAAAACACAATCATCATTTATAAAATTCCATTTTCTAAAGCTTTTTTATCATCAGGCAAGCTTTTCAATATGCTTGTCCCGGTATTATTACTGTAAGTGCTATTGCGAATAGCATCAAATACTGTATAATAGTTTTGCTAGCATGGGTTACAGAAAGTACTGTTAAAGCAAGTTATTACTGTGTATACTATTTACCCACAAAACATTAAAGCCCATTTGCTCTAGCTATAACTGTTTTACAGTCTGACAAGAGTCACAGTATGGTTACATTCTGTATAAGCTGAATATCAAAAGATCAAAGCAATAACACTGAATACAAGCATTTTTTGAAAAATATACCAAATTTCAAAGCATTCCATCACAAACTATGAAATCAGTTGCAGTCAAAATATCCAGCCATACAATACACCTTGATACAAGTCAAAAAGACCAATGGCACTAACAAAAATTATAAGAGCACAATTATTTATCAATATGTGTATCTTTGGATAACAACCAAAAACCTGCACCAAGTTTCAACGGCAATCCAGCAAAAACTGCTGTACTGACATACAAGTTCCATGCCATGTATAACAACAGCATATCAGTGTTGCTGTTGCTGTTTATGCTGATGACTCCTAACAAACTGCATTGAAGCAGATCAGCCAATGCATAATGTGATGGCAGATCAAAGCCTATCCAATTTGCAGTCAAATATGACTTAAAAGTGAGTATAATAGAGTTTGTGTAGTCAAAAGGTTAAGTAATGGGAAAGACAGATGGATTAATAACTCCTATATTGCTATTTCTCTTAACCAACAACAGATGGATTAATAACTCTAAATTGCCATTTCTACAAACCAATGACAGATGGATTAATTACCTTATATTGCCATTTCTACTAACCAACAACAGATGGATTCATAACTCTATATTGCTATTTCTACTAACCAACAACAGACGGATTAATAACTCTATATTGCTATTTCTACTAACCAACAACAGATGGATTAATTACCCTATATTGCTATTTCTACTAACCAACAACAGATGGATTAATAACTCTAAATTGCCATTTCTACAAAACAATGACAGATGGATTAATAACTCTATATTGCCATTTATACTAACCAACAACAGATGGATTAATAACTCTATATTGCTATTTCTACTAACCAACAACAGATGGATTAATAAATCTATATTGCTATTTCTACTAACCAACAACAGATGGATTAATAACTCTAAATTGCCATTTCTACAAAACAATGACAGATGGATTAATAACTCTATATTGCCATTTCTACTAGCCAAAAACAGATGGATTCATAACTCTATATTGCTATTTCTACTAACCAACAACAGATGGATTAATAACTCTATATTGCTATTTCTACTAACCAACAACAGATGGATTAATAACTCTAAATTGCCATTTCTACAAAACAATGACAGATGGATTAATAACTCTATATTGCCATTTCTACAAACCAACAACAGATGGATTAACAACTCTATATTGCTATTTCTACTAACCAACAACAGATGGATTAATAACTCTAAATTGCCATTTCTACAAAACAATGACAGATGGATTAATAATCTATATTGCCATTTCTACAAACCAATGACAGATGGATCAATATATATAGCATAGAGCTGTTGGTACATAATGTGACAGCAGATATGAGAATATGCAGTTAAACCTGGCTTAAAGGAAAATATGTACCGTAGTTTTGGTCAGAAGATGCTGTCAAGGATGGAAGTAAAGATTGATATATCGACTCCTTTATTGACACTGGGACAAGTATTCAGGCAAAATGCTGTATATAAAGTAGAATACTATAATCTTAATATGAAAATACTTTAAAGAAATTTAGGTAAGACTTTGAAAGAATTTAAAACTAATGAATAATACTCCATACATTTCATGACTTTCTACAAAAAAATGACACCCGAGTAAAACGTGGTCTAAAGCACTGGCCTTTACTGGTCACTGCTATTTCACCTGTATCTGTGTGAGTTTGAGTCTTGGGCTTGACCATATAGGTATGACAAAAAGCTTCCAGTAGCTTTCTTTGGATTAGTGGTACTTACCAGAGTTTCTTAGGTTTATCTTCCACCAGTTATACTGGCTGCCATATATAGCCTATCTTGTGCTGAGAAATGGCAACAAACTCCACAATCATAGGTGAAGGATATCACCATCAATGACCACATTTTCCATGTTCCCAAAGAGTTAGATTTGCATTGCTAATGTACCCTAAATATCTTCTAGCATCTAAATATACTCATCATTTTCCACAAGAATTCAGCAAAGTATACATACAGCTAGTACAAGTCTATCCCTTGTTGTGTTGTATATTACAGTGCTGGGATTTTTCAGATCAACTGTAAAGTCCATTCCTGTCATACGTATGGTGAAAGTTAAGCTTGTTATCACGGGAATGGCTGAAAAAAGAAATTATGAATATTAAGATATCAATAATTATCAAAATAAAACAATTCCAACTATTTTGTACATTCCTAACACATACACTTTAGACCCTTTATAATGATTTTAAAGCAGCTAATATCCGTATTATTTGGACCTTGAAATTGTGTTATCTCATTCCCATTAAGATGGACAGGTAGGAAAATTTTATTGAGTACCCAGCTGAGTTGTATTTCTCCACTCCAATTATTGTCCTGTTTCTTAAACCCTTATCTCACTCCCATTGTTGATTTTGTTTACTTGGTATTCATATTTATTTCCTTTCAATTCCAGTTTTGACTGCCAGAGTAATTAAAATGTTCTAATAATTTGTAGATTTAACTTCATGAAGAAATAAATTTGATTAAAACTGTATCTAGGATGCATTAATGCTGCTCTACACATTGTGTCATGTTATACTGCTCTACACACTGTATTGTTATACTGCTCTACACATTGTGTCATGTTGTACTGCTCTACACACGGTATTGTTATACTGCTCTACACATTGTGTCATGCTATACTGCACTACACATTGTGTCATGTTATACTGCTCTACACACTGTATTGTTATACTGCTCTACACATTGTGTCATGTTATACTGCTCTACACACTGTATTGTTATACTGCTCTATGCATTGTGTCATCTTATACTGCACTACACATTGTTTCATGTCATACTGCTCTACACATTGTCATGTTATACTGCACTACACATTGTGTCATGTTATACTGCACTACACATTGTGTCATGTTATACTGCACAGCACATTGTGTCATGTCATACTGCTCAACACATTGTCATATCAATATATATTCATCAGAATGCAAATGATCAACCTGTTCCATACATTGTGTCACATCATACTGCTCTACACATTATGTCATGTCATACTGCTCAACACATGTTGTCATGTTATAGTGCACTGCACAATGTATCATGTCATACTGTTCCATACATTTTGTCATGTTCTACTGCACTACACTACACATTGTGTCATGTTATACTGCTCAACACATTGTGTCATGTCATACTGCTCAACACATGTTGTCATATTATACTGCACTACACATTGTGTCATGTTATATTGCTCTACACATTGTGTCATGTCATACTGTTCCACACATTTTGTCATGTTCTACTGCACTACACATTGTATCATGTTATACTGCTCTATACAATGTCATATCAATATATAATCGTCAGAATGCCAATGATCAAACTGCTCTATACATAGTGTCATGTCATTATATCTTTGGTAAAATGCCAATAATAAAGGAAACAGCAAATAATTTTAGGCTTATAAAGTAAATCAAAGCTTATTCACCATCATAGATAAAAAGTTGCTTACAAGTCAGGCAAACAACAACATATAATGTGCCAGCATGTCAGGAACTATGTTTTCTGTTCTTCTGATTACTCCTAAGAAACTACAGAGACCTGGATCTGCCCATGTATTATGGGAAGACAGATTTGGGTCTTTACAGATTATAAGGTGGACCTGACTTATAAGCATGTGTATTTGGTATACTGTTTTGACTGCATTGACATGACTAAGTGCAATGGCTTATAAGCATGCATATATGGTATACTGTTTTGACTGTATCAGCATGACTAAGTGCAGTGATTCAGTAGTTAGGTGTGCCTGACTCATGACCAAAGTAGTGTAGGTTTGAATCCTACCATCTTATCAACCAAGGTGTGTCCTTGGGTATTGCACTTTCCTCCAATTGTCTCAACTCTTGTGTTGCTGTGCCATAAGGCAGCAAATCAAACAATCAGTAAACTTGCTTAATGTATACAAGATTGGTCACACTGCTGGCAATGTGGCTAAGGAGATTGGATATGGGTTAACAATGCACAAAGGCAAGGTTAGAGAAACACACAAAGAACATGAATAAGTCTAAACAATGATATTACAATTATGCACAATTGTTTTACTATGTGAATATCTGCATAAAAAGATTATTTATCAAAATTAAACAATTTCTTCAGTGTTTCTGAGTTATATCAAATTTCATTATTAGGTGGAGGCCTAAGTGCAAGGCAACCCTATCTATCATTACAATTAAATCCACAGAGTGAACAATTTTTAAAACAGCCAATCATAATGACCAAGAGAAAAATGTATTAACATATATATTTGCTTAAAAGTTAAATCTAGCTGCAGACTGCACAGACACAGGTCTGCTGTTGCATAATGTACTGGAAGATCAGCATCTATGTAGTTTTGTTAGTAGTTACCAGCAGAAATAACAACATAGTCCTGGATCTGCTGGCATATTTTGTGATGCAGATAAAAGTCTAAGATCATTATTCAAACACATAGTTTAAAAAGTGAACATGAATAGAGAGGTCAACTATGTACACCGCTCCCTTGATAACTCGCGCACAACGGGGTCCAAAAACATCGACCTCACTATAAGTGAGGGCGCGAGTTACCGAGGGACCTATAAAAAAAAACTAATAAAGTGATGGGAGATCGACAGAGGCGAAAGGGGGGGGGGGGGTGCATTGTTAAATACTCGTTTTATAATCGTGCTGACAATAACTGTGAATAAATATTTCTTTACAAAGGTGTTGTTCGTTTTTCTTTATAAATTACCTTTAATTTCTTGAAAAAATATCTTGAAAAGATTGTAAAAACAAACATTATTCCACGAGGTATCAATATTCTTAACATGTGTATCGCTAAACACATTGTGTATTACGTCACTGCTTTTTGTGTTGATTTGGATACATTCAAGTTTTATTGTTTGTTCAAAATGAATCAAGATTTATTTTATCAAAAAAGATAACATTCATATCGAAAAACGATAACGTCAAAACTTGTGTTGATCTAAAACATAAAATTCTGCTATCACTAAATAGATACATAGATTGATTAGATAGATAGATAGAGTAAAATGTAAAAAAAAAAATTACAAAGATAAACCATTACCAACCATGAATTTAATGGGTCTAAATGTCAGACATGTAAAAAAATATATATAAAAAAAATATTTAAATCATCTGATAGCATAGACCAGCCTCATCACAATTATAAACTTGGTCGTCTGTATATCCATCATGGGTCAGTATCTCTCGGAGTTGGTTGGGATAACTAGATAAGGCCGCCTGATTTGCTGAGCGTATCTCTCCCGACAAAGAATTTTGTTTTATTCCATGTCGGCGCTGGAATCTCCAAAGCCATCCATGGCTTGCCATGAAATCTGATTCAGTATCCATAGTTTTTGCCATTTTCTCTGCCTGGACCTTGAGAATTGTTCTCGAAAACTGAACACTTTGTTCACGTTGTTGTGTGAACCAGGTGTACACAGCATCATCTAATTCTGTGTCGTTTGCAGTGCGTGCCCGTTTCCGTTTAAATCCATCATCAGAATCAACTTCATGCAAATAATCCCGAAATTTCTGCTCATCCTTGAGCCAACCTCTGAGTGTTGACTCGGCAAGTTTAAGTTCACTACAAGCTTTTGATCTTGATTCACCATTACGAACCCTCTCTATGACAGTAAGCTTTTCATTCACCGAGTACGCCTTTCGCTTGATTCCCTTGCTCTCCATGATCCCATTTACAAATGATTAGGATAAATTACTGATTAATATATACTTTAATGACAATAAGTACATACTATTTGAAACCATGTTCGATTGGTCCAACTAATTTGATTGATGTTGAGACGTGATATTGACCACAAGAGTTTATGCATGTAGGATTTGCATTCCATTGAACTTTTGTATTGTACGTCTTTTACCTGATTTGATACAAAAGACCGCCTTATAAAACAAAGCAGGTCTATTTTAATTGAGTTTTATAATGCAACAAACACTTCCCCAAGTCGTCGATCAAAACGAAGCCGGCATTTAATTAGGTTCTCACAGATGTGCTCGCGGGCATCGATGTGACGGTCAATTGACTCTTTTCATGTCTGAATAGAAGAGAACATGCAACGATTATACTGCTTACATTGCAACACAATGAAAAGATTAAAACACTAATTTCCCCATATACATATACAGTATTATTATTTACGGTGAACTGAGAAAATATTTTTCCTGATAAAATCTAACAAGATATGCGATTCCTTATTAAAACCTGAAAATTTCACGATGTTGATTCTAACTTTTCGAGCACTAACGGTCATTTTCGACGATAAAACGGGCGATATATCAAGGTTTCATTTACCAGTTCTGATCACGATTTTCTTCATTTTTAAAAAATATTTTCTTTAAAAAAACGGGATCCATGCCAGACACCGCGTTATAAGCGGGTTTGCGAGTTATCAGGGCGCGAGTTATCGAGGGAGCGGTGTACATAAGTGATTGCTATTAACAGATCTGACATGTGTCCCAAAAAGACTAATTAATCAAATTTCTAATCATGTCAGGTTAATTTGATACACTTATTAATTAGGTAACTGACCATCATGCATTGACTCTTGCACTTCCTGTATAATTGCAAAACATCAATTTCATTTTGTACACATTCCTACTATTTCACAACGACTTACTAAAGAAAACAATCAACAAGGCACATTAAAGGTCTATACAGTTTGATAAAAGTAATCAGCAGAATAAACAACACAGACCCTGATCTACCTCTGCATTATGTGATGTCTGATCAGGGACTTTCTTGTTTTCAGTTAAAATAGACTTAGAAGTAAAAAAAAATCCAGTAAAAATTTGTAATGATTTGTGATAAGATATTTTTTGTTTTGGGGAGGATTTTTTTTTTGTTTTAAATTTAGTAACAGTGGCCATATTTGGCAACAATGCAACATTATATATCAAAGCTTTAAATACCTTGTTCAGAGATTAAAGCAAATATACACAAAATTCTGAAGCAAATTTGGAAATAATGTACAGGAGAAGCAACTCAAATGTTTACAAAGAGCTCTACCTTTAGTCCGTACAGTTTTAGTTGCTGTAACATTTCCATACATGGTTACTGCAGTGACACTGATGTTATATAACGTGTCTGCACTTAGACCTGTAACTTCTTTGCTACTGACGATAGGTTGAAACTCGTATCTTATATCAGCTGCACCCCCTTTAACACTGAGGACAAAGCCATTCGTTATGTTTACAAATTCCGCCCTTGCATATTCCCAGCTGACAGAAATTGTTGAGGGGCCATTCGAAACAGCTGTCAGGCTTGGTATGGGTGGAGTCACTGGAATAGATCATTATGTTTACACAATAAATGATTATAGAAAAGCACTTTTATATACAAATATATATCTGAACCAACAACCAGTATCAAATAAACTGGAAGTAAACAGAATAAAGCATCAAAATTATAAACTAGAAGTCCATAGAATTATACATGAAAATTATAAACTGGAAATCCATTGAATTATACATGAAAATTATAAACTGGAAGTCCATAGAATTATACATGAAAATTATAAACTGGAAGTCCATAGAATTATACATGAAAATTATAAACTGGAAGTCCATAGAATTATACATGAAAATTAAAAACTGGAAGTCCATAGAATTATACATAAAAATTATAAACTGGACGTCCATAGAATTATACATGAAAATTATAAACTGGAAGTCCATAGAATTATACATCAGAAGTTTAAACCTGAAGTCCACAGAATTATACATGAAAATTATAAACTGGAAGTCTATAGAATTATACATCAAAATAATAAGCTGGAAATTCATAGAATACTATGCCTCACCTGCTCCACTGAAGCATACTTTAAATACCCAGTGAAATCAACAGTGCATGAAAAATAAGTAATTGTGACTTATTTTGCCTCTGAAGAGCATCACCTGCCACAATGAATTCACCAATCAAAGTTCATGACCAAATTCAACAGTATCAGTGAGACTAAGTTAAATATAAATGAATTCACCAATCAAAGTTCATGACCAAATTCAACAGTATCAGAGAAACTAAGTTAAATATAAAAACATAACATATTGTATGCATATGCTACCAGCAACAACAATGCCCTAAAAAAGTGATAATTGTACCTGTAACTTGTGATAAAAATATTGAGACAAATATATGTTCCAGTTCTTGTAAGTAATAATTTGGAGTACACAGGATGTTTCAATGGGAGATGTAAGAAACAACATCTCTTCAAAGGAAAACACTTCAGGACAGAAGATTCACGTGTGCGGCAGTCAAGACAAAATAAAAATACATTGCTCAAAGATACAAACCCTGGCCATCAATTCAAGATGCAATAATGGTCTTCAAACCCTGGTCATCATTATATCAAGAAGCAATAATGGTCTTCAAACCCTGGCCATCAATTCAAGATGCAATAATGGTCTTCAAACCCTGGCCATCAATTCAACATGCAATAATGGTCTTCAAACCCTGGCCATCATAAGATGTACGAAAGGTCTATAAACCCCGGCAATCAATTCAAGATGATCTTCAAACACTAAATCACAAGGACATTCACTACATTGCAAATGCATTCATCCTAAAAAAAAACAGATCATTTTGGTTGTCACAGCAACATAAATAATCATCTGAATACCATGGAAGAAGTGAGACACTCTCCTTGGATAGAATAATTTGTGCCAAATCCCATAATTCATTACTTACTGCCATTGTGGAAGTGCATGTTCTTCCAAGGTTATGACTGCATGGAGGGCTTGGGGGAATCTGCTGTATTATGGTCAGGTAAGTGTTACTGATTAAACATATTTTAGTCCAAATGGTTTCTTCTTAAAAATATTAACCAATCATAATACAATATAATAATAAAGAGACTAGAGTACAATCTTTACCATAGATTTAGCCCTGTCATTGAGCTTTGTATTTGTATATAAATAAACATCGGTTAGCACATTGTGTATGAATGGGTATGGTGTGGAGAAAAACTTTTCAACACTCCAATTTCAGCAGAAGTAGAGAAATCTGTTTAATGGCATTGAGGCTTAAAAGCTTTCAGATAACTACTGGCAGCAAATGCAGTTAATAAACCAGATTTATTGCCCTTTGTTATATGATTTAGACGAAATAGATGAATTTTCATCTTTTAGTTGGGCAGGATTCAGGAGGCAGCAGATATATATTCTTGATGTTATTTTGATTGTGTCAGTATTCAAAGGATAACCAGAGATAAAAGCAAAAATGTTATATTCATACCTACACAAACATCAACAATAACAATTCTGTCAGTAAAGTGATACCAATAACATGTATGATAAACTGCTTTGCCAGTAAGACAAACACCTAAAACAATTGTATAGCCAGAAATCAGCACCTGTCAGAAGGACTTTTAAATAATGTAGCAAACAAAAAAGAGGACATAAATATTTCTAAATCAATTGAAAAACAATTATTTGTAAATATGATATTTTCTTTTTCATCTGCAACTGTCTTTCATTATCAAAAATTATTTTTAATACAAAATAAAAAAAATCCATGCAATAAGTATTTGTGCAAATGTTTATTAACATATTAACATTAACAAATGTTTATTAACATATTAACATTAACAAATGTTTATTAACATATCAACATTAACAAATGTTTATTAACATATTAACATTAACAAATGTTTATTAACATATTAACATTAACAAATGTTTATTAACATATTTTTGTCTAAATTTAAGGCAATGGCACATCTCAAGGCTTTTGACATTAAATCTAAATTAATATTATATTTTAAATTTGCAAATAATGTTACTAGTATTGTAATTGAAATTGGAGACAAACTTACAATCAAGACACAAAATAAGGCTTGGGCAGATATACAACTTTAATTAGGAGTTCAACTCTGGCTCTAAACTCAATAAGGAGTAAACTTACTTAATGAAAAGCTCAATGAAAATCTCTAACAAGACTACCCATGCCCTGAACAACAGAGATGAAGCCAAACCAACTCTGATATCAAAACCATTCAAACAACTATGCTTTACTCAAATAGCTTATTCTGAGTCCCTAAGTAGACAATTCTCTTGATAAACTCAAAACACTCTAAAATTCAATTACAAACTCCAGAAATAATTTAGTATTGTAATGCAATGAGTTTTTGAAGTTCTTCACTTGTCTGTATTTGTGTGGTATCCAAAAAAGGAAAGATATAAATCATTTTACTTACAATTCACATTGATGATAAACATTTTCTGGAATTTAAGTGTTGGTGTCCCAGAGTCTTGTGCTGTGAAAGTAATGTTGTATCTACTCAATGTTATAGAGAGTAGGCTTTTTGTCCTCAGAGTCAATGAAATATTTTCCTGAAGTTGAAAATAGGTGTCAACTGGAAAAAAAAGAACATTAAACATTATTGGAAATTCTGTTCTATTATTCAAGGTCACAGTTTAGTCACATTATTCCAACAGTAATCAGTTTCATTATAAATGTCAAACTGACCAGACTGTGGAAAATGTATTGGTTGAAGCAAGATAAGGGCACCTGCTAACCACCCTAACCGGTCATGACCTCTCAGTCCCTTTAGTACTGATAACTGGATTTAGAATTACAGTAGAACCTGTCTTGAAATACCACCTCTTTTGCCAAAGAATTAAGGTCTCTCAAGACAGGTGGTCTCTTATAACAGGTAACAATGCTTTATAATCAATAAATGTGTGCACTGAGAATGTGGTCTCTCAAGACAGGTGGTCTCACATAGCAGTGGTCTTTCAAGACAGGTTTTACTGTACAACTACAATTGCAGGTTTTGTATCTCTTTCTGTCACATTCTGTACCTAGTAGATTTGTTGGGGATGCATGTCAACTACTGACCCTAAAACATGTATGTATGCCTATTACCTTGGTAGTCATGTGCAGAAGGTCAAATCAGAATCATTTTCATTTTGGACAAACTACATATCGCAAGAAGTACTTTAGTAGAAACCTCATGGCAATACAACTATATGTTTACAAAAATGTAGTGATAACAATATTTTGAAGATGGTGGCCACACTGGATCTCTGTGCGACACTATTTTTGTTTGGAAAGATAACATATCTTAAGAAAATGTTTAGTGAAAACACCATAGCAATTAGAGGTATACAGTATTACTGGTATAGTATTAACACAGTCATTGCAAATTCATCTACCCTCAGGTAAAGGGGTGGGGCTGCTACTTTCTTTTGAGATGAAATATTTTCTTTTATGATATTAAAATATTTAAGTTTAATGTAATTGATATAATGTTTTTTATCGGCTATAAATCTGTGCAAGATATTTGTTCCTGATATTGACAGATGCAATTTTTATTATTAATAAAATGCCAGACCATTGGTATAGAACATTAAATAGTTACAATTGTGACATACCATGGTATTTATCACAGTATGTTCAGAAAAAAACACAGTATACCATGGTACAAAATTATTTTGGTACCAGATCCAATTTCAGTATGACCATCTGTTTATAAGAAGCAGCTGTAGAAATCTAATTGGTACTGAACAAATACATGCATTAAAATTGTGGCTCAATGAAATGGAATTGTCAGCTTGAAAACAATGTGAGTGTTGTCTAGGGCTAATATTAGGTTACAAGCAGAAAACTAATAAAATATCACTTGATCTTTAATTCCTTAGCTTGTAAGACAGCATCATCTTTCTTTTCCCAAGTGACCACCCTTTGACTGAGCTACAGTTTTACATGTTTTTTTCCCTAAAGTGTAACTCTGACTTACTGACAACAATTTACTGTTTCAAATGGATCTGACATTCATGTTATAAAAAGGCCAATGAGAAATATATATATATATATATATATATATATATATACATTCAACCTCATATTAACAATGTACTAGCAGCAGCTTGAATGTTCAGAATGAAACAGTCAACAATCGCATTTCCTAAGACTCAGAGTTCTATTTAAATAATGTACAAGTGTATACATATAATTTTAAAAACGACAAAGTTTTTCCTTTTATCTATTTGGGATTTTCAAACAATAGTTTCTCCCTTGCCTGCATCTTTGGAGTTGAGTTGAAAAATAAACTGAATGCCAATGCTTGGTATATTCATATTATGAATATTCATATAAATCGAAAAAGGCCTATTTCTATGACTGTCACAGCAAATTCACTTCTATATTCTCTACAAGAAACAAATGAAAACTTAATCACATGTCCAACATCGCAAGTAAAGAATACATTGCTTCCTGTATATTCATAACAGCAATACTCTCATGACCCTTGAAATTAAGAGCACCTCTGAACGCCAGTTCTGATCTAAATATTACTGAGTTTTTATACAAACAGTTTTTATAACACTATATTATTTATCAAACATGAGAAGATAACTATGTCACACATGTTTCTTTAGGCATAATGAGGACTGCTTCCCACCCACCCCAAATGAACAGCTTCTACAATCAAAAAACAGTCAATAAGATTTTACAAATGTAACATTTTTTCAAGAATTCATTGAGATAAATCATTTTGTTAGAAAGGAGTAAAGCAGAAAGAAAACTGTGGGAAATTTAAACACTTTTTGATGCAATAAACTGTCGACTAAAAAGAAATAAACTGTCGACTAAAAAGAAATAAACTGTCGACTAAATTGTATGTTTTGTAATCATTTCCAAATATTTTCAAATACAAAAGCAGAATTCAGTGCAAATAATTAAAAGGAATTCATTTTTTTTGTCTGTGGTTATATCAATTATCACAGATGTTGTGAAAGATGTCCTTTTTCATTGGTACTTAATTTCATAGACTGGAAAAAGGACTTTTCTGTTTCCATAGAAAGATAATTGTTCATTAGGTTTTAACTGGAAAAACCATAACCATGGAACCCAAGGCAAAAAAACTTTACATTAATTTTCCTAATTTTTAATGCAGTTTATAAGCAGGAAAAAGGGACAGGACTAGGTCAAATGCAGCATACTTATATGGTAAGAAACTATCTCTGCTTGGTGCTAAGAAAAATGCATGCTCTCTAAAAATGAAAGACACATTTCTGACTAACACAAAAATAATCTCTTACCATTTGAACCTGAAATGCTGTAACTGACATGACTGTTGTCAGGATTTGTATCCATGTCAGAGCAGACAAAATTAAAGATAACAGTGTCTGCAGCCAAGGTCACACTGGCATTAAATTCTGTTTGTGTTATGTTACAGACTGGGGCAGCATTGATATCAATCACCCGGATGAAGACAGTTACTGTTGATGTCAGTAGAGATTCTGGATTTAGTGCCTGAAAATACAAGATATAGTAAATTCTTTTCCTAATTGTTACCCACCATAATTATTATATATATATATATATATATATATATATATATATATATATATATATATATATATATATACATACAGCCAATATAGATACATACAACACAAATTCATCCATTTATTTATTAGAATATATGACAAAGCAAACAAAGGAGGTTATTAAATACAGAGTATTATTGCAGGTGGCACGGGGTTGTATGACCCTCAATAATTCTGTATTTTTGAGGGAAAACAATATGGACTCTAGGAAATCAATGACATTCCATACATCCTATCAAAAAAGGTGTAACAAGTTTACTACTCTTTAGAGCGTCTTCCATTTCTAAGTTTTCTAGTGAAACTATCAGACTTTTCAATATTATATTGAGAAACTATAAATCACGCATTATTCAATTTGAAGTATAAACTATCCAAATCTTGCACTCTTTCAACTCTACAGAGCTTTAAATCTCACACTGTTTCAATTATATATATTAAGCATGAAATCTCAGTGTTTCAATTATATGTATAGAGCTTTAAATCTCACATTGTTTCAATTATATGTATTAAGCTTGAAATCTCATTGTTTCATTTATATATATTAAGCTTGAAATCTCACATTGTTTCAATTATATATATTAATCTTAAAATCTCACATTGTTTTAACTATATTTATAGAGCTTACATTCTTGGGGGACAACATCTGCTGCGCATATGTTTTCTTTGGGCATTCACTTCATTCCATTTCATTATTCACCCAAGAATCTAATGTCAGCACTATATGGTGTATCCATACTAAACCACTGAGTGAAGTCCACACAGCTACCACTGTCATCCCAACCTATGTTGGACAGCCCAGTCTTCGCTGGGCTCCTTCAGTTTCCGCTGAAGGAACTTTACTCAAGGGTTATCCATAACATTCTGTCAGGGAGTTTCACAGACCAGCTGTGACCTCTGTACAACCATGTTGTGCCATTCAGTAGCCACTGAATCACTCACTGACAGAATGAACCAAAACGGCTTCATAAGTAGCAGCAGATAGTCCTCCTAGCCAAAGAGTATAATTATCAATAAAAACTTAACTGAATCTGTGTTTTGTTGTGTATACATTGACGCTTAAGTGCTTACTTAAGCATGGTTTATGCACAGCAATATGTAACCCACTCACTACCTTTCTTGCAAATAGTCCGCATTTATATGCATGAGATGTATTAATACAGCACTTGCCAGCCAATCGGAACAGACCCAGCTGTCATGTACAGCATCCTTTGTTCTCAGTTGTTTTGGTTTGGAGCTGATAGTGACAGCGTGCTTAATTCAGTTGGAAAAAACCCACCGCCATCCCCATCTCACCGCCTACAGTGTTCCATGGACAAGGAAATGTCTGCTGCTACATGTTACTTACCCTAAAGGGCATTCACTTCATTCCATTTCGTTATTCACCTAAGAATCTAATGTCAGCACTATATGGTGTATTCATACTAAACCACTGAGTAAAGTCCACACAGCTGCCGCTGTCATCCCAACCTACGTTGGACAGCCCAGTCTTCGCTGGGCTCCTTCAGTTTCCGCTGAAGGAACTTTACTCAAGGTTTATCCATAACATTCTGTCAGGGAGTTTCACAGACCAGCTGTGACCTCTGTACAACCACGTTGTGCCATTCAGTAGCCACTGAATCACTCACTGACAGAATGAACCAAAACGGCTTCATAAGTAGCAGCAGATAGTCCTCCTAGCCAAAGAGTATAATTATCAATAAAAACTTAACTGAATCTGTGTTTTGTTGTGTATAAATCTTAAAATCTCACATTGTTTTAATTATATGAATAGAGCTTTAAATCTCATATTGTTTCAGTTATATGTATAAAGCTTGAAATCTCACATTGTTTCAATTATATGTATAGAGCTTTAAATCTCATTGTTTCAATTATATGTATTAAGCATGAAATCTCAGTGTTTCAATTATATGTATAGAGCTTTAAATCTCACATTGTTTCAATTATATGTATTAAGCTTGAAATCTCACACTGTTTCAATTGTGCATATAAAACTTCAAATCTTGCACTATTCCATTCTGTGTAGAAAGGTTGAAAGTTCTTAATTTATTTTATCATTCTATGCATATTTTTAAAGTATGCATTTATGCATAATTGAATAATGGGCTTGCTTTCATTTATATTCACCTGCTGATGCAGCTGCCACATAAAAGGATGATCAATTCTGGTTCTTCTCCAGAATTACATGCATAAATAATTGTATTCCCCAAACCATTATTTGTTTCTACAATTACAAAAATCATATTCTGACTGAACTGATACATTTAAACTCATTAATACTAACAAGTGTCAAGTACATGGAGATGCATGCAACCTTAATTCATTCGGCCAAGGACATTGGGCGTTATCTTTTGATAGTGCCAGGCAGTTTTCTTAAAACACTAGTGAGGATGATCAAAGGTAACAAGCTTACTTTCATTTTCACTTGGGGCTGTTCCATTTAAACATACATGGTACCCAGTGTCGAAGGCAGGTTTTACAAAATATGTCAGGGTACATTGATTGCAAAGAGTTCATATTGAAATGAAAAGAAAATTCTTAATTGCATCTATGGGTGAGGACCCCACATTAGAAATGCCTTCCCTGGGTCCCAAGTATATTTAACTGGTAAGATGGGGATGGAAGATAATTTTTGTTTGTAATTTCTAATTGAATCCAAGCATGTATGATTTAAAGATTTTTGAAAATAGTTTTTTCACATATATTCCTTTCAAATATATTTTTTTCATTTGCACAAAATATCTATGTTACTAGTCTTCAAAGAAAAACTGCATCCTTCTTCTTTTCTCAAATAACACCTGCTCTGGCCTATCACAAACTGTGATATCACAAACCCTGGAAGAAGGGTATTATTTCATGATTCAAAATGATGTCTTTCAGCCTTAACTGGTTAACGAATTTTTCAAAATTTATTTAAAAGTTTCTGATTAATTTTTTTACTTTTGTACAGTTCTAATGCAGAAGCAACAAAAAAAGTCAAAAAAATTCAAATCTGGTTATGTCAGTGAAATTCATCCCTTCTATGTAAATTCATCAAAACAAGGTTATGGTGATTGTCACTCACGATGAGAGTAGAAGAAAAAGTTTTCTTCCTATTTCCATTTGAACACAAATACATATGATTCTGAGAGACTACCATAGGTATACCGCAGAACTTGTTTTTGACAGGCCATTTAGCTCAACCATGAACAAATGGGTGAAATTTGGACATCATCTTACCTTACTGGACTAGTGACTTTTATAAATTATTTTTAAATAAGTTCATAATACCTACCATTACTTGTGATCAAATTGAAGGTTCATCTGATCAATGAAATTTACCATACAATTATAGCAAAAACCTAGTATCGAGTCCCAAACATTTTGTCCAATACATTTTAAAAGAATAAAAACAAGAAAATGCTGCATAGATCTTTCCATCTTTATATGCAACTATAAATTTGATATTCTTCATTCAGTGTTTTCCTACCTTGACTTTCAATGTTACATTCTGGTTTGAAATTGGCATTAGGTCTTTAGTTGATGTCACTACGCCAGTTGTTTCATTGATTCTGAAGTAACTGCCAAGTGTAGAATTATCATCTGTGGAAAATAGAAAAATCAAAATTCAGGAGAAATAAAACATAATTACATGCAATATTTTGATCTGCAAACCTTTATTTTTAATGACACAGTTTGCAGTTATTTAAAAGAAAGTTAATGACATTTTTCCAAAAATATTTGTCCAATTGTTTTTGGAACAATCTGAATCAATACAGATTGATAAAACATTGATTCACATGGACTCATATCTCCAAAATGTAAGAGTCAGTGGTTTCCTACTTAACTTCAATCTACATAGAATTATCCAATCTGTAACTCAGTAAATTAAATGCAACTAAAAGTACAGAATCTGAGGTGTTTACAATTTAACTTTAGTAAAAAATACAGAACTTTAAAAGTATCAGCATGACTGCATAGGTCTTTCCACCATTTCAAACAACACTGCTAAGCACCTACTTTCTACTGTACCAATGTCTATTGAAAGAACTATCAGCTTTTTGCATCGTTTTACAAAATGTATTGACATGTGTGAATTGGTACCATATGCATGAGTAAAAATACTGGATAACCTTTAAGCCAAAATATCGATAAAAAATACCAATTTTGATTTTACTTTTAATTAACAGCTTTTTTTTTTACTTTAAGCAACAAGTTTATAAGATCTGTTTAATTTATGGAGACATTAAAAAAGATTATCAAGTTTAAGGAGAGAACACTGGGGGAATGTCCAGTGTAATTATTCTGAACAACGAATACATTGTATCCTGATCAAGTATGAAATGACACTTCTGTCTGCGATCCATAATGATTACTAAACTCAGCAATACAGTGAAAGCTTGATCTGGATACCCTGTCCACACCCCTTTCATACAGGTCTATGAATTTGGATACTTTTCCATATCACTTTCATACATGTCATCACTGAATCTGGATATCTTTCCCACACCCCTTTCATTCACGTCATCCCTCAAATTTGGATGTTTTTGCCATGCCCCTTTCATAAAGGTCGTCACTAAATCTTGATACCTTTTCCACAACCCTTTCATACAGGTCATCACTAAATCTGGATATTTTTGCCAGGCCCCTTTCATACAGGTCATCATTCAGTCTGGATACTTTTGCCAGGCCCCTTTCATAAAAGTTATTACTGGATTTGGATACATTTTCAATACCCCTTTCATACAGGTTATCACTGAATTTGGATACCTTTTCCATACCCCTTTCATACAGGTCATCATTCAATCTGGATATTTATGCCAGGACCATTTCATACAGGTCATCACTGAATCTGGATACCTTTTCCATACCCATTTCATACAGGTCACAACTGCATCTGGATATTTTTGCAAGGCCCCTTTCATACAGGTCATCACTAAATCTGGATACCGTTTCCACACCCCTTTCATACAGGTCATCACTGAATCTGGATATTTTTGCCAGGCCCCTTTCATACAGCTCATCATTCAATCTGGATACTTTTGCCAGGCCCCTTTCATACAGGTCATCACTGAATTTGGATACCTTTTCCATACCCCTTTCATACAAGTCATCATTCAATCTGGATATTTATGCCAGGACCATTTCATACAAGTCATCAATGAATCTGGATACCTTTTCCATACCCATTTCATACAGGTCACAACTGGATTTGGATATTTTTGCCAGGCCCCTTTCATACAGGTCGTCAATAAATCTGGATACCTTTTCCACACCCCTTTCATACAGGTCATCACTGAATCTGGATATTTTTGCCAGGCCCCTTTCATACAGGTCATCATTCAATCTGGATACTTTTGCCAGGCCCCTTTCAAACAGGTCATCACTGAATTTGGATACCTTCTCCATACCCCTTTCATACAGGTCACCACTGGATCTGGATATTTTTGCCAGGCTCCTTTCATACAAGTCATCACTGAATCTGGATATCTTTGCCAAGCCCCTTTTATACAGGTTATCAAAATTTGAAACCTTAAAATTTTTTATATTTCTGACTTATTAACACTTTCATAAGAATAATTTATCTTGAAGTTCATACCATGCAACAATATTGGGTGAATACTCTTGCACACTGTGAATACAAATGTGTTTCTACATTAGAATTATCCCCTTGTGCATAAAAATTGTACATTCTTGACACCATTCTCGATAACAAAGAAAAATGTGGCATTAACTTATGGACACACCTATAAAACAAAATGTAGCACATGGCCAATGAAACAAGACTGTTTAGTGCTATCTAAAACTTCAACATTTCAGGATCTACATGTTTTAATTCTACCTAATGCATTCATAGATCAGGGTTAATATTTTTAGTGCTACCGAATGCATTCACAAGTCATGGTCTATATTTGTGTGTGCTACCTAATGCAATCATAGATCAGGTTCTACGCTTTTAGTGCTACCTAATGCATACATATATAAGGGTCTATATTTTTAGTGCTACCTTATGCATCCAAAGATCAGGGTCTACCAATTTTTTGTGCTACCTACTGAATTTATAGATCAGGGTTTACATTGTTTTACTGCTACCTAAATGCATCTGTATATCATTATCTACACTTTTAATGCTTCCTAAGGCATTCATAGATCTGGGTCTACATTTTTAGCACTACCTAATGCATTCATAGATCAGGGTCTACATTTTTAGTGCTACCTAATACATCTGTAGATCATGGTCTACATTTTTAATGCTACCTATTGCATCCGTAGATTAGGGTCTTTATTTTAGTGACCCTAACACATCAGTTGGTCAGTGTCTATCTGTTTAATGCTACCTAACACGTAAGAAGACCAGGGTGCAACTGTTCAGTTGTACCTAATGCTATCAGCAGAGCAGGTTCAAGGCTGCTCATTCTTATCATGTTTTAAATCAAACAGTGTGAAATCAGATATGCTGAGTCAGCAGATTATGTGAGGGTAGATATTGGTCTACAATGATTTATAGTTAAGTGTGTATTATCAAAGCTGTCAACACTATCTCCATCCACTCTGGCGATCATAACTGCATCATATGAAAATCCTCAAATAAAACTTAAACATTATTTACACTGATGTATTTACAATGAAGTAATATTTACTGATATATGTGACTTTCAAACTATTTGAAATGATATTATACAGTGGCAGACATAAGTTTCCTCAATTGTGCTAATTGGTAAATTTGTTGGGCTAATTGGTAAATTTGTTGGGCTAATTGGTAAATTTGTTTTCAAAACAGCTTAGGCTTCTTGCCTGCTGTTTAATCTTGGTGACTAAAATTGTTGCAAATTTTCAGCATCTAAGGAGGAGCTTAAAGTTTGTATTCTTTTTCTATGCAATAGGAAATAATCTTTCATTGTCAATGTTGCTGTTCACCAACTGAGAAAGACAGGTTATGTTCAGCAAGAAATCTCACAAACAATGCTTCAGTGTTGGTAGCATACAGGACTTAGAGTAGGTGCTTAAAGTACTCCAAAGCTGAAATCTGCATGTAGTGCTATTGCTGTGTGTCATTTCACATCGTTCTGCCTCATGTATTTGATGGTTGAATTCATGGCAAATGTTTGATATATTCCAAACTAAACATCCCTTTCTGTGCAATACATTTGATTTTCCTTGGTGGTGAAGATGTTTTAAAGATGCAATGCCGAACGGTATTTAAATCCTGTCTTGGTGGTGTATTTGCTGAGACAAATTTTGGTTAGGCCCAAGTTTCTTTCAAAAGCATATGTAAAACAACTCTAATACACTTTGACTAAAATACTCTAAATTGCCTGCTAACCAGGCCAACTGTACCAATCGGCTATAGTTCTACTAAGATTGCGACCAGCAGTACCAGACCATTTCAACAATGGCAGATATCATGACTAACTCCTAACGGGAAAATTTAATTCACGATTCTTTTGCATGTGGTGTGAAGATGTGAATCGCTGTAAAAAGTTGTGAAATTCATGCACAAATCATGAGGGATGGCAGCTGGTTTATTATACAGTTACATAGAATACGAAAAGTGAGAAAATATACACACCAATAATGCTGTAGGAAACTGTCCCAGTTTTAACTGAAGCTGAAACATTCATGATAGTTTGCTGTGCTTTTGTATCTTCTCCAACATCTGCATTATATGACTGTGAACTGAAAAGAGGTGTTGAGGCTTGATATACCACAGGTACTGTCACTGGGTAGGTCACAACAGTCAGATTATTGTTCACAATGACATTAATCTGAAATAGAATATATACTTATTACTATACACATTACTATACTCATTACTATACCCATTATTATACTCATTACTATACTCATTACTATACCCATTATTATACTCATTACTATACTCATTACTATACCCATTATTATACTCATTACTATACTCATTACTATACCCATTATTATACTCATTACTATACTCATTACTATACCCATTATTATACTCATTTTATACTCATTATTATACCCATTATTATACTCATTACTATACTCATTACTATACCCATTATTATACTCATTACTATACTCATTACTATACCCATTATTATACTCATTACTATACTCATTACTATACCCATTATTATACTCATTACTATACTCATTATTATACCCATTATTATACTCATTACTATACTCATTACTATACCCATTATTATACTCATTACTATACTCATCATTATACCCATTATTATACTCATTACTACACTCATTACTATACCCATTATTATACTCATTACTATACTCATTACTATACCCATTATTATACTCATTACTATACTCATTACTATACCCATTAATATACTCATTACTATACTCATTACTATACTCATTACTATACCCATTATTATACTCATTACTATACTCATTACTTAACGCCTTGCTAAGCCCATTACTATACTCATTACTGTACTTATTACTATACTAATTATTATAATCATTAATATATACATTACTTTATGCCTTGCTAAACCCATTACAAACCCATTACTTTGCTCATTACTATTCCCATTACTATACCTATTATTATACTCATTACTAACCCATTACTATATGCATTACTCAACCTATTACAATATCCATTATTATACTCATTACCATACTCATTACTATACACATTACTATACTCATTACTATACCCATTACTATACCCATTAATATCCCTATTACTATTCATATTACTATACTCATTACTAACCCATTACTATATGCATTACTCAACCTATTACAATACCCATTATTATACTCATTACCATACTCATTACTATACCCATTATTATACTCATTACTATACTCATTACTATACCCATTACTATACCCATTACTATACCCATTACTATACTCATTACTATACCCATTATTATACTCATTACTATACTCATTACTATACCCATTATTATACTCATTACTATACTCATTACTATACCCATTATTATACTCATTACTATACTCATTACTATACCCATTATTATACTCATTACTATACTCATTACTATACTCATTACTATACCCATTATTATACTCATTACTATACTCATTATTATACCCATTATTATACTCATTACTATACTCATTACTATACCCATTATTATACTCATTACTATACTCATTATTATACCCATTATTATACTCATTACTATACTCATTACTATACCCATTATTATACTCATTACTATACTCATTACTATACCCATTATTATACGCATTACTATACTCATTGCTATACCCATTATTATACCCATTAATATACTCATTACTATACTCATTACTATACCCATTATTATACTCATTACTATACTCATTACTTAACACCTTGCTAAGCCCATTACTATACTCATTACTGTACTTATTACTATACTAATTATTATAATCATTAATATATACATTACTTTATGCCTTGCTAAACCCATTACAAGCCCTTTACTTTACTCATTACTATTCCCATTACTATACCTATTATTATACTCATTACTAACCCATTACTATATGCATTACTCAACCTATTACAATATCCATTATTATACTCATTACCATACTCATTACTATACACATTACTATACTCATTACTATACCCATTACTATACACATAACTATACCCATTACTATACTAATCACTATACTGATTACTATACTCATTACTATACCCATTACTGTATTCATTACTATACTCCTTACTAACCTATTATTATACCCATTAAATTACCTATTACTATGCTCATTACTTTACTTATTACTATACTAATTTTTTTACTCATTACTATACTCATTACTATATCCAATACTATACCCATTATGATACCTATTACTATACCTATTACTATACTCATTAATATACTCATTACTTTACTATACTCATTACTATACACATTACTGTACTCCTTACTAAACCCATTGCTATATTAACTCATTCGGCCCCGATGCCGAGTTTACGCGTAATCCATTTTCTGCATTCAACGGCCGATACCGTATTTTAGCGTAGATTTTCGACTGCATTCAATGGCCGGTACCGCTTTTATACGGTTCGAATGTATGGTCGAGAGAAAGTTTCTGATTGGTTACAAATGGGGCTTTTCCTAGCATCAGACCCACATGTAGCCAATCAGAAATGAATTTATGTTCATTTGGGCAAACTTTAAATGTTCGGAAACCAAGGATTACTACTTGGGATCCGTTTCAATACACGTGTTTTGTTCTTAAAAAATCGTAAAATGAGGGCCAAAGCACGAGTGGTTTTTAATGGCGGTGAGGGCGAGAATGAGGAGTTTCTCGGGTTTTATCTCGAAAATATTGAGTAATTAGAGGAGAGATATGTTCGACAGTTGGATAATTTGTGAGATTTCGAATGGGACATTGAAGATTCTCGAGATTGAATAGGCAGAAAAAGCGGATGCTGATAGCGAAAATGAAAGAGTTTCTGCCGATCTAGCAGATTGGAGCAATCGTCTTCTGTCTATCCAAATCAATGATTTTAGTGGAATGAATCCTGGAACTACAACATACAATGACAAATTGACAAGGAAAAAAGAGAAATCTATCTTTTTTCACTTATAATTATTTCTGGAGAAACTGTACACGGACATCGCAAATGAAACCAATCCATATGCCTACAAATGCATATTGGTATCACCAAACAAACATAGTATCCAACCTGCAAAATGTGTTTATTGAACAAAGTTCTATCTTAACCAGAAACTGGATGTGAACATTGCCAAGTAATGTATGTACAAATTGTTTCAAACCATATCACATATTAAATTTTCCTGGTTTATTTTAATGGCTGATGATGTGATATTCCTAACAATGTTGCACATAATTTTGTAAAAAAATGTATAAATAAATTGTGAAAGACTTAGAAAAATAGAAAGAAAAATACATCACTGTGTAGACAAATTAATTTGGATTATTGGGTGAAATTTTCATGGATTAATATTGGATACAAGAAGAGAAATTAAAGTAAATGTGAAGGCATGTGCATGATTTCTACAAAATTTTCCAAACAGGTAAAACACTCTGGGGCACAAGCAGCTAGTCACAGCTTAGTGTGGCTGGGGCACAGTAACAGTGTTACTGATAAGTTTCTTGGGGCTGAAAGAGTTAATACTATACTCATTAGTACTGTACATTGCTAAAAAGACAGTCTGAATTCAAATGAGAAACAAGTTGAGTTAGAACAACATTTACTAAGATTTATTTACATGAACAGGAGATTAGAAACTGGGCAATATTGGATCTAAGCACTCAAGCAGCAGTGATGTTGGAATTGGATCAAGTTCACATGACTTTGGTGCACTCTTCATCACAATTGTCCAAAATAAATCCATAAAGACAGGTTCAAATCAATTGCTCCTAATGGTTGTCACTGAAATTCTGTATTGCAACTGTATGATGATGATGGGTCAATTGATCAATCAATACCTCCACATGACCCAAACAATGAAGGCAAGGAAACAAAAAGTATATGAAGAATGACACAAGCTTATGCTAAAAAAACTACTCTGAAATTAAGACATAGTTATATATTATGAACAAGTCTGAAAAATATACAAAGCACAATTGGCTTACCAAGTATGTATTATCATACATAGATCCAACCAGTGTATAGCAAAATGTGAAGACACCATCTGGTGCTGAATCAGTTAGGTTGAAGCCAACACTGAAATTTCCCATGAATGTGTAAAGCAGATGAGATGTCGTTGTACTTGTTGGATCACTGCAGTTCATCATCAATCTCAGACAGGAATTGATAACCCAGGATAATGGTGGAATAGTGGTTGGGTTACATTTGGCAGGGATTTCTCCTGAAATGGAAATGGTAATCAATTTCACAAACTATGTTCCACAAACAATTTAAATTTAACTTATTTCACAGCTTTTGTTTTACTCTTTTAAGGCCCATATGTTAATCAATAGCTTTTGACGTGAAAACAGAAGTTCATCAACTAGTTCTCAAGTTAAATAGAATAGAAGCAGGATTATGTCTGTGACCCAACATCAATACCAATTACTGAATAACACTGACATCAAATCAATGATTGTTGTTTTTGTTAGATAGGCTATACATGTCAGCCAGTTTAAATGGTCAAGGAAGAACCCTGGACAATCATGGAAAGAACTACTGACCCACAAGAAGCTTCTAGCAAGCTTTCTCACCTAACCACATTGGTCAAACCTGAGACTTAAAAAAATGTAGGTGAGATGGCAATGATCCATAACAGTGAATGCTTTAGACCACTCAGTCACTTACAGCCCCTCAAATCATGAAGTAAAACAAACAATTTAATTGCTGAAATGAACATAATTTGCAATGTATTCAAACAAAACTGCTATCTAACAAATCCAAATATCAATATTCTGCAATAACAGCAGCAACTGTGAATTAGCAAAAGAATCAGATTTACTTTATTATTATTATTATATCAAATTTGTCATATTGACACATTGGAGCTACACTGACAATGTGATGGTGATTACAAGCAAGATAAGAAATGTTTGAACATCGATTCTTATGATATTCCTTCACCTAATGAACCCCTTCCTGATGAATCTCAAGTTAAGTTTGTATACACTGAGCAGTCACTGTCTGTAAGTTTCATTGACCACTTAACTCAGTGAAAAATCTTTATTTCGCTAGGAAACACCTGGATGCTAACCATTGAGGACAGGTGACATCTATATAGGAATTTTGCCCAGAGGAAATTACAATGGCTGTTGAGACCAGGTGACATCTATACCAAGGTAACCATTCAGATAGTTTTTGCCTGTATACTGAAATATGAGATAAAGTGCACAGACAAATACTATAGCAGAGAAAGTGTTTGAAAACTGGACAGGTTTTATGGAAGAATTAGCTGATGTGCCATCATACATACATACATACATACATACATACATACATACATACATACATACATACATACATGCATGCATGAATGCATGTGTGCATGCATGAATGCATGTGTGCATGCATGAATGCATGCATGTGTGTGCATGCATGCATGCATATGTATGTACATACGTGTGTACATACACACACACACACACACACACACACATACATACATACATACATACATACATACATACATACATACATGTAATAATGTATCCATATTTTTTTATGCTTTTATCATTTGGAAAAGAGATAAAAATGTTGTCCACAGCCTTTACATGTGCTATTTGCACCCGTAAGCAAAGCAGAATGGCCAGTCGGGATGCTGGAGTCGCTACTATGACGTCGCATCATGAGAGTAACTGCATAGGTGCAGAACTTATGCATACATGGTCACAGAAATTCAGCTCCTAGAACATATTGGCACTGCAGTCACATATGATATCAGAATAAGGTTTTCCTCTATAGTGCTGTTATTATTATGCTATATTGCTGTTGGTTTCTGCTCTTTTTTAAAGTACAGTGATCTTTCTATGAAGATTCACTTGTCTAGAAAACAAATAGAACCAGTAGCATGCTGAGTAATATCCCACAAATACACACTAAGTATGGACTCCTTAGGCAATCAATGATGTTATGCTGTCCTTCAAGGAATAAGGAGACAGAAAGCAACGCAAACTTAACAGCAGTAGATACCAAGCTAAAAATATACCATAAAAATGTCTGTGCAAACATTTCTTTGTTCTCTTGTAATCACCATCCCATTGTCAGTGTAACTCAATGATGTCAGTACGTTAAATTTGATAATAATAATAATAATAATAATAATAATAATGATGGTGGTGATAATAATAATAATAATAATTATAATAATAATAATAATGATGATTATAATAATAATAATAATAATAATAATAATAATAATAATAATGACAATTATGTTGGTTATGATAATAATAGTAATAATAATAATGATGATGATGATGCTGATAATAATAATAATAATAATAATAATAATTTTAACAAATATAATATTCATTGCATGGCATTTTATCGAAATCCAATATTAAAAAGTAAACCTGAATTCTGTACAAAGGTATTCTTTTCTTTTCCCATGTGAAACTACTATTAATAGGTTTGACTGCAATTGCTAATTCTACTCACTCTGGGCTAGCTTGCTGCACTCAGTAATTAGGTAACTGGCAATCAGGTCTCGACTCTTGCACATTCTGTACAATTGTGAAACTGTTTGGAGCAAGGGTCTCAAACATTCAGCCTGGGGACTGTATGTGACCCATGGAGTTATTTCCTGCAGAGCGCAATTTCACCCAGAACTTTTAAAATAATTAATAATACATATTCTTTCTTCACAGTCAGCCAGGTTTTATACAAATTTAATTATTACTTAATCTGCTTCTTGTTTCCAAGATTTAACTGGTTACCTTTTAAATGAGCCGCTTTGGGTGAAGCAAAGATTTTAGCGATATACACAGCCCTCATGCCAATGTACTAGTCCTCATGTGGTCTTCACGGTGATTTAAGTTGGAGACCACTGGTTTGGAGCAATCAGTAGAACAAACAACACAGACTATTATAGTACAGCAGATCAGTGTCTATGCTGCTTGCAATTGGACTCAGCTTATAAGCCAGTATATATTATTCTTTAGAAAATATTCCCATTGAGAAAAATTTGGCTGGATTTCTTAAGTTTGAATGAAGTTATGTGGAAACATCACCATCACCCAGCTCAATTATAACTGGGAACTAGGAACAAAAAAAAAAGCTGAGAGGTGGGAGAGAAAAATTGAGACAAAGATAAAGAGAAGTCGAGAGAAGGTGTGACACCTACTGTTTATTGTGACATTGACTGCTACAATTGTGGATAAAGGAGGCGTTCCTTCATCAGAAACTTGCACCTCTAATATGGTATTCCCAAGTGCCAGTGTACGTGGGAACTTGGTGCGCAGAACTAGATCACCTGTGTTTGTCATATTGAATATTCCAACGAAATCTGCAAGTAGAAAAAGTAATGAAGCAAACTGACCTGATTGTTATTGCTTCTTAACATTTTGAGCAAACAACTGTAATAATAAGTTTTATAAGGGTAAAATAAAATATGCATAGCCTTAATATTACGATGGAAAGACAAATCTTCATTTTTAAAGCACCAAATTTTGAATATAATTTGAAATACAATACTGGAATATGTTTTTCGTAACAAGACCATAGTTTCAGTTAATGTATAGTTTTGGAGTTTTAGTGATCTGATGATAAACATTCATCTTAAATACAATGTATCTTGTCTTGTAAAAAAAAATGTGATATATAAAATTGATGTAAGTTGCAACTAACAAGTGTGACACTGATCACTCTGGTGTCAATGGGCATCTGTACATTTGTAATCTGCCAACATTAAAGATGAACCTTAATGTTCACGTTTTTAACTTAGATAAAAAAAAGGAAAGGCTGAATACCAAATGGGGGTGGAGTTCATCTTTTATGTAATCAAGTCCATTTATTGTTTATCTACCAATTATAAAATAAAAGCAACATCGATAACATGAAAGCAAGATGCTTACATGACATTTTAAATTTTTTATATTTAGTGATGAAAATATGTTGCTGTTATGAGATATGTCAGAAAACAAGTCTATTATTATTATTATTATTATTATTATTATTATTATTATTATTATTATTATTATTAATATTGTTATTATTATTAGTAGTAGTAGTAGTATTAGATTTTATAACAGAAAAGAAGTCATGCAATTTTAATCAACATTACTGCACCTATATCTAACAAAAAAATAATTAACCAAAATTTCAATGAAATGTTGAGTCTGATATGAACATTTATGATTTTTTACTAGATCAAATGATCTGGCTCGTATTTTATGTCAAATGAAAGACTATAAATGGCACACCATTAATGCTAAGTTTGAAGTTAAGCACCAACTTACCCAGATCAGCAAGTTTAACATTGTAGTTTAAACGCTTGTATGCATCTTCTCTGTCGGTGTCATAACAAAAGATATGAAGTAAAGTAACTCCAACTGAAGCATCAAGAGATGTTTGAACTGTCATTTGTGTCTGAGGACATATTGGAACTTCATTTATGTCAAGAACAAACACTGTGGCAGTTGCGTTTCCAGTTAGACCTTGTTTATCTGTGACCTGAAAATTACAACATATTTTGTTATGATCTTTGGTAAGTAACATTTATAAACAATTTATTGGATGAAATCCAATTAATTATTTACATTCTAAGTAACTTTAATTTCTTTTATAATATGAGCAGTATTACTCCATACAGAATAAATGCATTATAATCTTAAATCCTATCTTATGCAAAGAAATTCTAAATCTATGAATTAAACAGATTTTTTTTTTCTTCTTTAGGTAAAGGCTGTTCCATATAAACATTCATGGTACCCAGGGAAGGCAGTTTTATAAAATATGGCAGCAGGGGACATTGATGTCAAAGAGTTCATATTAAAATGATACAAAAATTCCAACATGTATATATGGGTGGGTACCAAATGTTAAAAGTGTCTTCCCTGGGTGTCAATTATGTTTTAATGGAACAGCCCTAAAAGGGACAAAAATAAGTCAAGAGAGAGACAAGCTTCAAACTAGTGCAAAAAAAGTGAAAATAATTTCAGTTTTGCCCAAGTTGTTTAACTTTTTTATATCTATGGGCCATTTCCATTTTGGCACATCCTGATTTGGATATGACCCCAAGTGAAACACAACTTACAGTATAAAAGCTATTTCCTGCCAGTTTTCTTACTGATTAGAGGTGACCGTCCAAGATTTATAAAGTACATCATCCAGGATTTAATGAATAAATGGACTTTCTCCATCAAGCTGTCTATAGGGTAGTATATAAAATACCATATATACTCACTTACAAGTGGAGTCCAACTGCTAACTGTGCACACCGATGCAGCAGTGATCAGTAGATTAAACAAACAACAGTGCCTGATCTGACATGGCATTATGCAGTGGCTGATCATTATCTATGTTCTTTCCAGCTGGACTCAACTTGTAAATGAGTATATATGGCATACCAAATAGAGCATCATTACTTCTTGATTGGAATGAAAATAGTAAACATGTTCTGCAATTACGTATACTAATGACAGACAAGCTAAAAAGCAAAATAAATAATTTAAAAAAAAAAAAATGAATCAATCAATCTTCACATTTTCCCCAAGGGGTATTTCAAAAAAATTCTACACATAATGTTGATATAGTATTTAAATTGATTACAGCATTTATTTGTTTCACCACCAATAGAAAAACACCTTCAACAAAATGCTATTTTTGTGTTGTTCAATACAATAACTATATTGCTGCAAATTACATAGTTTTTATTCTAATGTGATAACTGCTAATTCAATTTAATTTGTGCTAAGTGATATGCTATTGTAAAGTGGGTGCAATAGGGACAGATCAAGGGGAAGGGGCAGGTTCAAGAGAGGGACTACTGAACTGTAATTTATCCTTTAGTATACAGATTTTTAAACAGAGTATAAATTTTGGTTCATGTGGTGTAGGTCAGATTTTTATTGGTGAGAAAGTGTAGGACAGTAAAGTAAAACCTGTTATAAGAGACTGCCCCTTCAGCCAACAAAAAGTGGTCACTCAAGACAGGTGGTCTCTCATAAAAGGTTTGTACAAAAAGACCAGTTTCCAAGCACCAGTTTCATAACAATTTCAAGAAAAATAACTGCAAACACTGTACATATATTCTATTCTTCATTAAAATACCATACGCATTCATCCAAAAACAAAATTATATAGAAATAAATATCTTTGTATAATTAAACATGAAATCACATTTACATTTAAAAATCACATATTTTAGCATAGGAAATAATTTCTGAATGGCGCCTTTTTCTTTATAAATTTGTTTTCCGATGTTTAAACTACTTTTTTGGCGAATAGTCTGACCTTTTTCACTTCTTTTAGTTACAAAAAATATTTTCTCCAGCCTTAAAATTTGTCTCTTTTTAGTTGGAGGTTCATCATTGTTATTAAGGTTCTAAGTTTTAAAATTATTAGTGTTTAGTTGTAATATAAAACATAAAGACAGTTTTGACTCAACTGTGGGATATGAAAAATCTATTAATGTGCATTGCATATCTAACAATTAATGAAATAAAAAGAAACAATTATCTCATCCAGAAACAGAACCATTTACTCAGAGACAAAAGTCAATGGCTTCATTCAAAGTTGACATACAGAGATTAACTCTATAAGCAAAGTGTGTAACCCAGTCATACCAACTTGCATAGATGAAGATTTGTGATTGGGATGTAATCATTTAATATTGGGGGGGAGAAACATCACAAGTCTTGAATGCTATCAGTCGAATCCCGCAAATGATTCTCTCTTGCTGGTTTAACAGACAATGACCTTTTTCAAAAGACAAACAATATATGTGACATGTACATTAGCCTGGTTTACAGACTGTAGCATCTATCACCGGTAGCAACAATACTTTTTTTCTTTTCTTAAGATTACTCTTATGTTTGTTTTTGATCAGAACAATTTTTACTAATCGAGCGGTCGCTGTGACAATTGATTATATATAGGTCAGTGGTGTCTGTTCTCATGATACAGTCATTGGTAAGGATGCCAAGTGCTGCAATAAGGCCAGGAAGCAGGTTAAGTGCGGGAATAATTAGTCTGGTCACCTGCTCTTTATGCTCAGTGCAATGCTCACATCTATGAATAGTGGAGAACAACGCAGGGAGCAACAAGGCAGGGAACCAGACTAGGAAATAATCTACATATACTTTATTAGTCTAGTTTATGACAAAAACTATAAAGCACTATAAGCATATAGCTAGCAAAAAAGTAAGCCATTGGGAGCCAGCCTATTTTTTTAAATTAAAATTTAAAATTTAGAATGGTATAAGCAGTTATTTTTACTGGGATTAAATAAAGGTCAGTAGAGTTTATCTTCATTTTTGTGATGCGGTCATTCATATCTTTATTTTTGTGATGCGGTCATTCATAACAGTGTCGAAATGTATATTTTGCCAACACATCATAGTTGCAGGTTGCGTTCAGCAGGTGGTCACCCATAACAGTGCATTTATATAATAAAATTGATCCGTGCATTACAAATGTGGTCGGAAAAGGCATGTGGTATCTCATAGCCGAGGTTGCTCATAGAAGTTTTTACCGAATAAATTGTGTGGTCATGATGTGAAAATATTGCAGCATTTATTAAATTATGACATTCTATTTCAAAACATTTTACATGTAATACAGAATGTATGATGGAATATATATCCCTGGCTTGTTAAACATTCGGTCAAGAAACTGCACCCTTTTAATCACACATCGTACAGGTTAACCACTCAGCTAATAGAACCTATGGTCTGAAAAGAATATTCATTAAGTATGAAGATTTTGAAAGTGAACTTACCGTGAGAGCAAACTTGTACTCATTATATGTGGTTGCATTCAGTATCTGCCCTCGGTATAAAATGTTCCCTTTCAATACAATAGCCTGTGGATCTGATGGGTACGACACTAAAATGGAACAGATACTTTCACTTGAGTATATGTCATTGTTATCATTGTATTTTACATCGATGTGAAATTTAACTCTAAACCACATATATTTATATGTTACAGTTGACATCTTGACAAGAGAAGAGTGACACAGTGACCTTTGACCCTGAGCCTTATATAATGGATGATTCTGTCACAGATATTGTCACAAAAATTCATACATTTTGGAAAAAGTAAAAAAATCCCTATAATGATGTAAAGATTGACACTGAACCTTACATAATATTAGCCTCAGATATGGTCACAAAAATTCAAACATTTTAAAAAAAGTTTTAAAACTCCTTAATTTTAATTGTCTGCCTCCGAGTCTGCTGCTAGTTGCTTAGTTGTGCTACATTGTTTTTGTCACCCACACCCCACCCACCCACTCCAAAATCATTGAAATTTTCTGAAGATACTGATTTAAATACCAGTGATTCTTTTCAATGTTTGGAATCCTTTACTGAAATATTAAATTTCTTTGCAAGGATATCAAAATTAAAACTTAGCGGCACCATAACATAAGCAGCCCGCACAAGAACCAAGAGTTACTCCATTTCATGACCATCTTGGTTTAAACTTAGTAGGAGACTAAGTTTACATCATTAGGAACTATTTTTAGTGCATTTGGATAAATGGTAATGATTCATTTTGAAATTAAAAAAGTGATTAAAAATTCTTTGAAATACTGGGCAAATTACCCTTAACAAAAATTGATAAAATAACAGTGTCAAAGCTTTAATTATTCAAATTTAATTGTTTGCTTGCCTTGTTACCAAACCCGATGCAATATTTTATGTGATATGTATATGAGAATTAATAGAATTATATTCATCTTTATATTTCAATCAAAAGTTGAGGATAACAGAGGAGTTTTGTTTCCAAGTTAGGTTGCTTGGTGAAAATCAATATTATTACATTTACATTAGCTTTCAATACAACATGAATTTGAAGAGTTCTAAAAAAAATATTTTCAATTCATTTCAATAAGACGTGTGATTTTAAATTCCTATTAAAAAGTGAGATAGTGATGCTAATTACAAGTGAAATAAAATTTTAACATTTAAGGTGTATTTTAGGTTTTATCAAGATGTTTTAAAACTATATTGATATCCAAGACAAAGATAAGTTACAAGACCATCTTAATGTTGATCAAAACTTTATGAAATATTTGATAAAGTATTACCTGGTATATTATTAATAAAGCTTTCAACATGTTTTTAAATAAAATACAAATAAAGTGAAAATTATAAATAATTAAAAACAAATACCTGCAAAAGCAAGAAATTATCAAACTTTCTCAATCACTAAGCTAGCCTTTTTGGTGGGTTAATCATTCACCATGTTTTCAGTAGTTTGCAAACATTATTTAGTTATCCTTCAGTTTTTAAAGACTTTCTCATGCTTCTAAGGCCAAATTAAATTTAAGTTTTGTTGAACTTTTTGAGGTCCCTTCAAACCCTGAAATTATCAAACACAATAAAATATACTTTTTGATACAATGTGCAATTGGCTAGGAAATAGTTCATATTAAAAAAAATTTGTACCCCATACAGAATGTTAGGGCATAACCGACTTTTGATCCGGAAATCGGATTCCACCGGATAGTATGAACTTCCGATTAATCGGAGTCGGACAAGGCAGGAACGACCGATTCGGATAATAAAAATAATAAAGTTGAATTTCTATAGCACCGTGTCTAACACTGCGTGTCATTTGATAGTGCGTTAATAAAGTTAAATAAGAAGTCAGAAAAGTCCAATATGGTCAACACAACCACGCTGTGATACAATCTATTTGAACCGACGGGTGAAAACCGGAAATGAAGCCGGATATGGTAAAGTACTAAGTAACATGCTGGACACGGCAAACTCAGATACCAGAAACCCTGAAACGGAAGATGAAATTTTTTAGAAAAAAAATACGGATTAGCATTTCTGATTAATCGAATCGTATCCGGAATCGGAAAAATTTCATGCCCAAAATCCGGAATCGGAAGAAAAATGCTAATCGGTTATGCCCTACAGAATGTCTTACAAAAGCAACTGTATGGAAGTAATCACATTTAATCATTAACAAGGTACCAGCCTTTAAAAGAAATGTCTTGATGATATGATTTACACATTTACTTAAAGATTAGAGAACTATTATTAAATAAATGTTGACAGTTTTAAAGATAAATTATGGTCTTAATACAAATTTCAAAGTATAATTCAATGTGTAAAGATTTGATCATTTTAAAAAAAAGGTCTGCAAAACAATTTGAAAAATATATACAAAAGTGAAAAACATACTAGAACCGCCTGAACATCTAACCGCAAGTAATTTGCAATGAATAAATGTATGCCAATTATATTTCAGTTTGCTTGTTCTATGTAAGATTTATTTAATACTGCTAACTAGATTTTTGTTCCCAGAAATAAAATGTTTAAAAAAAACCTGCTAAAATGGCCTTAGAATCTATTAAAATCATGTACTTAATGACCAAAATAACAAGTAAACAATGTCTCGGCCTTAACACTTTTAGTTTTTGTTCAATTGTAATAAACTGTATTCATAATTATTGGGTAGATGGCAGCAAAACAATATGCCCCTTCTACAGTGGGGGAATAAAAAAGGTGTGACAAACTAAAGAACTGTGATAAGGATAACTCTATTTTCCAACAATGGTGTCATGGTAAAATAACGATTCTGTTGAAAGGTTTCCTGAAACACATTTTTACCCACTATTTTTGGAACTAGAACAAGAAACAGATGTCATTATAAGCAATCTTTGATTTTTTAAATCACTGAAAATGTGGTTTTATCCCACACAACCAACTCTCATCACTTCCAAGGGACTTCAGGATCTGAAATTTTTATAGCAATGTTCTTAATTTTTGTGAAACCTATGCTATTATGATTAATTCCCCATAACTGATGCAGGTGGGTTTCTAAATACAGGCATTCTATCCTTCCTCATACATCCTCCAGGGTTGTAAACTTTCATTATTCACTGTTCCTCCTTGTAGAACATAATGCCAACTCTGATGAGTTAAATGGCGTAAATAAAAAAAAACAACAGTTAAGCATTTGACTGACATGTTCATGTACAAATAGAGCAAAGCTTGAACATAACTAACCACCATATATCTGCAAATGTGTGGATATAGAATTGAACTTCACGTTTTTGTCATAGCCATTTGCATGGAAGATCTTAATATATGATTAAAATACTCACTGATTATCAAATATATAGGATGTAATAATCTGTCAAAAATTGCAACCTCAAATACAATATTATTATATTAGTATGTTCAGATATTCATTTTAAAATTAATCAGGGATCTGACCAGTGTTTTGCAATATCAATATCATTCATCAGAATTTTGCTGAACAGTCAAACCTGCTAATGCAACCACATGCATACAATGACCACAGTAAAAAATCAAACAATATTGTTAACTTTTATTCATAAATACATATTAACCTGCATTTAAAATCACCTGCTCATAGTGTACACATTTTATTACAAGTTTAGAGATGCAAAAGTATTGAATGAAAATCTTGCTCACAGTTTGCAGTTATGCTATCATTTGACAGCTGAAAAGCTGGTGTACTATTATCTGGGTCAAATGCTCGAAGTGTTATCAGTGGTTCCATTGTGACATTTCTGTAACCCTCGACAGCATAGGCAGTATAATTCTGTGATGAGAAGTATGGAGCCTCATTTACATCATCAATCATTACCATCCAGACAACCTCTGTCTGACCAAGCACATTGGATACAATGGTCTTCAACTGTAAAAGATATTACTCATCTTACTGGAGTCTAATTTCATTTATCGTAACCAAGTTGTTAATGTTATATTTGTCAGATGAACCTGGCTGCTGCAAACAGAATGAATATATGCATACATGAATTAGCATATAATACATATAGTAACACGTAAGCACCATACAGGTAATAGGGTGCCAATTAAAAGTTCAAAATATTTAAAAAGGAAGATATACTTTTCCAAAAAAATGTCAATATAATGTTGTACAAGATAACAGATACGGGTGGTCCTGACTGTGTTATCCATCCATGCCGGGTTGTAAGAATCTAAACCAAATTGGACAATGCGTTGGAATACTATAAATGACAAATCCATTATTAAAAATCAACATTTTAAAGCCATCAGTACTTAGGATCAAGCATATTTGATAATACGAGTAAAACAGTTTAATTTCAGTGAATATGATTTGTGCATCCAAGAAATGGATTAATTCAGCATCATCAAAAGAAACAAGAGTACCTTGTGGGCCTGATGTTGATAACCTGGTTTACCTAACCTGAACATTATCAAAAGTATGTTTACATGTTATAATAAGAACACTACTCTTTGCAAATTCATAAGATCTTGATAATATCAGCATACATTCCAAGTTTAATCAAAACTGGATCATAACTATAACTTCAAAAGAGGTAATATGCTCAGAAAATCAGATAAAATGTCTCCAAATTAATATTCCTGGATCTAATTTTCATCACATCGATGATCTTGATGGCATATATCTACATTCAAAGTTTGATTGATATGTGACCAGAAATGAGGCCTCTATAACAGTAATAAGACAACCAATTGTATTCAAGATCATCGTCTGTGTGGAACACTGGTATGAGAGCTTCAATTTTTTTATGTTTTTATATTGACTTAAGGTTTATAAAACTGAAGAATTTTTTTTAAGTCATAAAATTCCTTAGAATCAGTAAATGATTTACACCAAATAAGTTTAAAATTATCATATTCCTCCAGAATATTTGTTTGGTTTATAATAATAATAATAATAATAATAATAATAATAATAATAATAATAATAATAATAATAATAATTTTGTTTTCTCCAGATGAAGTCCTCCACTCATCAAACATTGCAGAAGACAGATGTATATTTGTAACTAAGGGATAGGACACTGACAAAGGAATCCAGGTAATGTTTCATCAATGTAAAGCTGCATACGAAATGTGGTTCCAACTTCAGCGGCCATAAATCCACTAAATGGAAGCAGATAATTAAATTCCATTGCAATTATATCAGTATCGAACTACACATCTTATTTTCTTGAAAAGGATGTTAATGTATGCCAGGGAAAAACATCTCTGCTAAATGATAATGCAGTGCAATGATAATTCAAACTAAATCAAAGTGTCATCAACACAAAGTGATATACCAAGTGAGTTATTGCATAAAAGGCAAGTTGAAAAGCATAGTCATAAAAGGCCACTCTATTGAATGATGTTACATTCTGAATACATGCCCTAGCAACAATGACAAACTCAGCCATCATCTCATTAATATCAATCGGTCTATTAAATTCGTATAAAATTCAGTATGGGAGTCATTCATGTACAGAAACATAAGTAGCTGGGTCTGACAATTAGAAGCCATAATACTACTAAATGACATATAAACTCAAGGAAACTCTCAACAGCTGTAATTTTGATGACTACTTCTAACAAATGAGTTCAATTGACTATCAGAAGCTGTAATTTTGATGACTACTTCTAACAAATGAGTTGAATTGACTATCAGAAGCTGTAATTTTGATGACTACTTCTAACAAATGAGTTGAATTGACTATCAGAAGCTGTAATTTCTGATGACTAATTCTAACAAATGAGCTGAATTGACTATCAGAAGCTGTAATTACTTGATGACTAATTCTAAAAAATGAGTTGAAGTGACTATCAGAAGCTGTAATTTTTGATGACTAATTCTAACAAATGAGTTGAATTGACGATCAGAAGCTGTAACTTTAATGACTAATTCTAACAAAATGAGTTGAATTGACTATCAGAAGCTGTAACTTCAATGACTAATTTTAACAAAATGAGTTGACTTGACTATCTGAAGCTGTAACTTCAATGACTAATTTTAACAAAATGAGTTGAATTGACTATCTGAAGCTGTAACTTCAATGACTAATTTTAACAAAATGAGTTGAATTGACTATCTGAAGCTGTAACTTCAATGACTAATTTTAACAAATGAAAACAGTGAAGGTCTGATTAATATTAAGCAGCATACACACTTTTGCTAAAATCTCTAGGGTGTTAATGTGTGGACACAAAAGTATAATTGATTCAACAATCAGGAGCTGTAACTCTGCCCAAAGACACTGTAGACTACTGACATTCGAACTCAGCCACAGTCTTACCAATATCTTCCTACATATCAAATTTGGTTGATATCCAATAAGACAGAAAGGAGCTATAGCACAGAGATGGAATTGCAGTGAACCAATGGAATGAAATATGGCAGATAGGCTAAATATACTGTGCCTGCTTTTCCACAGAAAGTGGGTATAACTCAATTCTTTATATGCAACATAAAGTCGTATCATGACAGGAATGCATACCAATTTTCATGAAGATATATTATGAGGAGTTTGGTAGAGAGACATATTTTGACAAATTCCCCTTGAAGAACTCTTAAAATGCTGATTGCACAAATCAGACTCATTCAAAGACATTGTACATGTATTGTCATAATACAACATCGTACCAATCTTGGTGACAATGGTAAAATGGTTAAAGGAGATATTTTAAATCATAAATACAATATTTAAACATCATGTAGGTAATAGTATGAATCCAACAAAACCAGATCATATATTAGTCATACAAAGTCTTGTCATGATACAAATGAAAAATAAATGATTCATGAAACATTAAACAGAGAAAAGTGTCATGGACAGATACAATGTTTAACACATATAAGAACACTCATAAAATGAGGATCATACTTGAGTGTTGTTACAACAAGAACAATAATAGTAATAATAATAATAATAATAATAATAGAAAATAAATAGGTGTACTACACTTACAGTTATAAAAAAATTAAATAACATAATTCCTTACTTGATAGGTATTTATCATGCCCTTTATAGAAGAATTCAGACACACGCTAAGACCAATTTGCCCAATTACTGCTGTAGTTTTCTCTTTAATCTCCAGGAAACTGGTAGCATTTCCAATGGCTTGCCCAACTCGCATTGTTGAATTTTTAGAGGGATCATTTGCAGGGTCAGTACATATAACTTCTTGACCAATGCAACTCGTTTGGTGTGTTTCATCAACAGTCTGATTTATAAAATGTGGATTACAACTTGGGGGATAGTTAGCTGCAATGAAAATTGAAAATTGTGATTTAACTGATAATAAGTATGAAAATGCCTGTCATCAAACCTAAGTTTTTTTTGAGACAAAGCTCCAAGGCAAATTTGGCTGAAATCTAATAATTTACAATGGCTTGAAGTCTACTAATGTTCAAGGATTTCTTCAATGTTCCAAACCATAAATCTGTAGATGAAAACAAAAAATAATGAACATGCAAAACAGAAAGTCCACCCACTTTTTACTTACTTATCTATTCAGCACATTTTGTTAAAGAGTATGATATAAAAAGAATGTCTTTGTAACATCTTTTTCAAAGCTGAATTTTTTTTATCTAACTCTAATGAAAGGAATCAGAGTGTTTTGTTTACCAATCAACTGCAGATATGATAAGTCTTATTTTAAATATATTAACATTAAGTTCTATCGGAAATTAATTAGGTCCAATCTTATATATATATATATATATATATATATATATATATATATATATATATATATATATATATATATATATACACAATTACCTGTCTATAATTCTGTGAAGTAAAAAAAATGAATGGAAAATGGACAACAGACCTAACATCTACTAGTCAGTATCCAGTTAAGCTATAAATGGAATGACACCTTTCAAATGAAACATTTCATGTATGTTTTTTAATTGTGTTTAAAAAAAATTGTTGTTCTATGCATATTCAAAATTTATTACAAGTTCAAACAAGTCTGTCACCATATAACTATTGCTATTTTATCATGATATGTGTACATATAGATTTTTTTCTCTGACTGGCACTTACAGCAAACAAAGTAAAGCCATATAAGTGTGATTAGAAAAGTGTGGAATTTGTTGAAAATAAAAATTTTATACAGCAAAAAGTTTTCTCTATATGAGCTGTTCAATCAAGTATGATACATACTGGTTTATAAGTTGAGTTCAACTGCAAACATAGACCCTGATGTGATATGACATAATATGCCAGCTGATCAAGGTCAACAATATTGTTTGTTCCACTGATTACACTTTAGCAACTGCATAGACCCAGACCTTCCCACACATTATGCAATTGGATAACCATATTCTTCATAATTTTCAGCAAAATTAAAAAAACATTTTCCCTGCCGAGTTCAAACCATTTATACTGTACAGGGCTGCAGACATGGCATTTTCCAGCAATTACTAAATATACAAGGCAATATAAAATAATTATACTTACTATTTACAACAACTGTAAGTGAAGTGTTGAGTCCTCGTGGACTTTGCCGGACATACGTATCATTGTCCTGGACTTTAACTTGAAGACTGTAATTTCCATTTATTAAAGGAAGTTTGTTAGCAATCCTCACATCTCCATTATGACTGATGTTAAACACTATAGGAAAGACATGTAATATAAAATGGAAAATGAAAGAAATAATCACAATCTGCATAAAATAAGGAGAATAATTTTTTTTAAATTCCAAAACTGATTCTTATTTTTTCCATCTCTTAAATTAATTCTTAAACATTAAATTTTCCATTGTTTACGATGAATATCAAATAATTTTTCTCTGAGAATAACTATCCAATGACATTTAATGTTTGGAATTAACTTCTACTGCATGTTAACAAGACATTATAAAAACTTGTGATGGGTGAAACATTTGGATTTTCCTGACAAAAATGATACCCATTTCTAAATGGAAAAAATGAATATTGTGTGCATTTATCATCATACCTGTGATGATGATGATGATGTAGCTTTAGTAACTTATAACTAATTAATGTGCTGACCTATGGCTTTCTTAATAACCCAATTTCTCTTCTAAACTTAATTTTTGGAAAGTCTGATATTAATGTATGCACTGAAACAGAAAATATTGCCTTTTGATAAACATCTCAATGCTTTAACCCCAAAACTAAGCAACAATTCAAACTGTGACCCTGACACCTTAAACCCCAAGACCTATTAATCCTGAAAGGACATTCTAGGTATGCTTAGATTCACAATCAAATGCCTTTCCAAAGATACATGAGTTAAGGCTTTTTTTCCCCAATAAAATGACTGTTATGACCCTGGTCTTGACCCTTTAATCTCAACATCACTAAAAATATGTTATATATCCTGGTAAACATTCTTGATTTGTCTGATCACAATTTGTGTCCTTGACAGCAATAGATAGTACCGACATATCCAAAAACATAAAAGAATTAAGTTAAGTAATTGTTCCCTGCCCTTGACCGCCTTTGCCCACAATCTCCTGGGATGTTCCTTCCCCCTTATGCACTTGATGGCAAAGTATGATAAAGATCTAATGATGGAAATAAAGGAACTTATCCTTTGAAAGAACTTTGTCACAAAACTTTGACAGAATGTATGAAACGTTTTGACTGCTATCTCTTTTTTTACAAAATTCATCATGGGCACGATAAAAACTATGGAAAAATCTACCCTAAAGATTAGTACCTGATATGAGTTAAAGCTTAGTGACAGTGCCAATATCATTTTACCGTTATACTAACATCTCAATTTATAGTACTATATTTTACCGTTACACTAACATCTCAATTTATAGTACTATATTTTACCGTTACACTAACATCTCAATTTATAGTACTATATTTTTCTAATTCTGGAAAGTCAAATGAGGTTTTCAAAAAGTGGATTATAAAACCACAATTAAATTCCTTTTAAGGTGACTTTTATTGCTACGGTTTCAATTATCTAACTTTATTTATTACCTACCTGCTTGTGGTGTTGATGAAACCAACGAGAATACTAGTGCATTGTATTGTGAAGATACGTCTTTGTCCAAGCATGAGAAGCTGTAAATAAGTTTTCCTGGTGAATCAAATACGTCAATGCTCACTTCATCTGGGCTAGGATTCAAGCAAACAGGATCCTTATCATTAATGTCAATGATAATAACAGTCACAGTCGCATTCACTGCAAACTCTCCACTAATGGCCTATGAAACAAGAATTGTTTATTTATCAAAAGCACAGAATTACAAAAAATGTATACCATAATGAAAAATACACCTCCCACTTTCCTGCTGAGTGCCTTGGTCAAATTTGATCACACATGGTCCAACTTGAGAAAAAAATACAGAAAAATATACCATTTAAATGATGTTCAGAAATATTCTGAGAGTGTATATGTTTCTATGGCACTTTTTCAAAACTCAACCACCCATCTAATTTTAACTGGACCATAAAAATACTTATAGTATTCATGCACCTTGCCATTTGTTTGTATCCTCCCCTACCAATTAAAAAAAATAACAATATAAAAAATTCACCATAATTTTATTCATCAATTTATAACTTCTAACCTTTTTGTCACCAGGGGTCCCAAACAATTAACTTATTAGCATTTCAAATCATATGGTAGCTTCTTTAGTAACACAGCATAGCTGTCAACCCCTGACTGCTTGTGACAATAATACTGATTTTCAGGAACAAGTACATGTACTGACTTTGAAAATTTTAATGCATACATAACTATTTACAACATCTACAACCACTAGTTAAGTAGGACCGTATCTTCCTTAAATATTTAATGTCAAAGATGCTTGTGTTGCACTCTTGCACTTTCTGAATGGGCATGCTTTTCCATTTGGGTGCCCATTTAAAAGGTGCAAGAGTGCAACACACACTGAGACACAAGCTGTTTATATAAGTCTTTTCCATACATTATTTTATTCAATCAATATCAATTCCAATTTACAATCTTTCATTGAAGATCTGAATTCTCTGAAAATTTGCAATTTTTATGTCTTGAAAATGCATGCAAAATAAATTGTCAGCAACACTAGTAACTGAAAGAGGAAGGTTCATTTCTAAAATAAATTTAATTTCTTTTCCAATTAGATCAAGGTTCTCTCTGGGATTTATATACGTCATAAGTTTAGGCTGTGAAGCAGCAAGCTGATGTTAATTAGCTTTTTCAAGCTATTATATATGTCATGCATGCATCTATGTCCAATAGCAAAATCACATTACAAAATTTGCAAAACATAAAGTTTTCTCCTTTACTAGATGGTTTCAGAAATCTAAATAAGATAGCACAATTGTCCTTCAATTTCTGTTTTCTTTTCTTTCCTGGAGAAAATTCTGCATGATTAGAAGTGTGAGTGACTTGGATTTTTTAAACAGCTTTATTAATTTTTCAGTTATTACACTACAATGTCTGCAGTGTGACAGTTGATAGAGATGTCTAGCATTGGGGCATCATGCCGCAGACATGTAGCATAATTTCCCACCCAATCACATTATTCTGACACCAGACTGACCTAACGCTAACTTCTTAATGATGAATGCCAAGTAAGGCAGCTGTTACTACCATTTTTGTAAATTTTTGGTATGACTCAGCTGTGGATCAAACCCATCTGAGATGGATTCTCTAACCACTAAGCCACCAGAACGTTCATGATTAGAAGTTGAATATTATGAAGATGGTAGCCTTGATTTCAAATGAACCAATCATATTTTAGAACTCTATTCCTATATACATATGATAAATTTCTATCAGAATGGAAAACAGCCCATTCTACACAGAAAGTTACAAGGAAAGTTTTTATTATTTTTTTCTTCAAAAAGATATTTTTAGAAAGGGAAACTTACGCCCATATTCAGGTTCAAAATACAGGACAAATGGGACACTTGGAAGCTATGATACAGCTGCCCTATTTGCATGGGCTAGTCTATTTTTTTTAAGCAAAAGATTTGATTGTTTAATGTCTAATTATTATATTTACAGTACATGTACATTACTGCTAAGAAATGTACAAATAACTGTACATGTACATTACTGCTAAGAAATGTACAAATAACTAGCCCTAACCTTTAACTAATTTTCAAGAAATTCATAGAAACAACCAATAAGATTTCAGGCCTGGTTTGCTTTGATGTTTTTTACAGAACAGCATCACTGAAAGGCTGTTATTATGCTGAGGCAATCGGTAAAAACTGCCTTGAGTTGGGACACACCATAGATTGTTAATCCAGGCTGATCCAGTGGTAGGACAGAACCCTGCTTGCAAGATCAGCAGGCTAACCACAGAGACCACCATGATTCTTGTCTGTATACAATTTCAATACAATTTACAATTGTGTATAATAGTGTCTGCATGGATATACTGAAGATTGGTTTGAAAATTCAAAATACCTGACAAAATTATAAACTGTACGCAGATTTTACCAATAATGTGGTGTTTAATACTCTGATTTAGATATCCAAGCCTCAGAGAATTTTGGAGAAAACTAAAGTTAATATCTAAAAGATGAAGGCAAAACAAAGGCAGTATGTCTGGCTCTAGTCAGCTATAAAAATATTTTTGGATTCTGATAATACCTGGACAATGAATGTCACATTCAAGCTTGTAAGGTTCTCTGCATCTATCACACCAGCTACGGAAATTACACCAGTGGTTCCATTTAGTTTAAAGAATGCAGGCATACCTGAATAATTAAACATAATGTAACAAACATGTAGAATTTCTAAATTAATAAAAAAAATATAACTGATACAAACACAACTTGCAATAGCTGCTAGAAAACTAATGACTTTTCAAAGTTGAAGTTAGTTATCTGAATACGGATTCTTGTTTAAATTTGTTATTTTTCATAAGCACTGCATGCAGTTCAAAGGAAATCATGTCATGAACATGGAAAACAATGTTCATAAAAACTGCAAGTTTACATGCATTACTATAGCTATTCCCTGTATAAATGATAAACTTCTCTATAATGTAATTCTAGGTAAAACACAGTAATTCTATGAACCCCATGATTCAAAGTGAATAAAACAAACATTTTTTCTTTAGTATTCTAAACACCATTGGCTTTAAACTTTACATCAAATCCATTGTATTTAATTTAGACAGAATGTGTTTTAATCATCTGAATCTGATTCTAATTAAAAAATATCCAATATCATATTCCTTATACCCAAATTTATCCATGTTTCTAATGAGCCAATAATTTAATCTGTCCCTGTCAACTACTGTAAAAGTACACTGACAGCTGAAACGTGCCTTTACCACTAAAGCCACTCCAGATTCATATAAAATCAATATCTCAAAACACACCAGTTTGATTAAATACAGATTGCCATTGAAGAAGATCTAATAGCAACCACTGAGGGATCATGTTCTGATAACCCATAATCTCTAATTTTATCAGTCAATTAGATGAAGTCTAACATCTTCATGTTTGGAGACAGAGCATTGTGGATGAAGAGCATGAATGTGTACCAAACAATTTGATTCACTTTCATTTCTTGAAAGCTGAAATTCTATTGGCTAATTCAAAGGACACCAGAGCATGACTCTTAAGCAATCATCATAAGATCATCACATAGGACAGTGGAGATCAGATTTTAATCAGATTGTTAAACACACCTCACCAATAATACGTAGGTAAAATAGGCCAGTACTTATCCTTTCCGATGTTGCCCAAGTGTTAACAAACAATGGTCTACAATAACCTCATCTTTTGTATGTCATGCAAAGTGATACACTTTAGTGTTCCATTGCAGAACAAAGTGTTTTTTTATCCAATTAGCATTGTGAAATTAATGATTTCTGGCAAATTTTGTTTGCTTAATATTATATTAATAAGGGCCCTTAAAACATATGATGTGACGAAAGTGTCAGTGAAGTGAACCCTTCTGTTTTTTCAGCTTATAATTTTGCACACACAAAATATCAAACAAAAAAGATCAGATCGTATACAACATAAAATCAAAGAATAGTTTAAGTAAGTTGATGGTATATTTTTCTGTGTATGCTAGCAGGCATGGACACCAAGAATGCTCATCATGCGGAGTGAACAGTGGTTATTCTATTTCAATTAGCACTTTGTGTATTCATGCTTGTTTTTTACATATTTAGATTTCAAATGGATTACATGCATGAAATATTGTTATTTCTATTATTGTTTGTTAGAAGTGATATAAGTGCATTGAACATTTTGCAATGTGATTCAGCCACTAATCACCCTGTAGAACTCGTGTATTGAACTGAGAAATGGGAAATGTTTGCTTCACTAAAATATTGCAAATTAATAATTTTAGAGAAAATTCTGTGAATTTAAGTTTTGCCATCTTGGTAACTTGAATTGTTTAAATCCTTGTTACTTCATGAGGTTATATTTCTGTGCTTTTCCACTTAAATGTGAAAGTAAAAGATAAAAAGACAATACACAGAATTCTATAATTAACTGAAAAACGATGCAATATACTGCAGACATAAGAACACAATCAGCTGGAAGGAATAAAGCTGTCTGACAATGTCAAGATCATGCATGCAAAAACATGTGATTACTAAGTCAGTGCTGCTGTTATTTGTTTCCATCTGTTGTTTACTTCTACCTTTACTGATGACTAGAGGTGAGTAAAATATTTAAATGTGTCTGATATTAACATTTTCTATGCATGTACAAAAGTAGATATACTTTTTCGTATTTAACAATAGTATATATATACTACTAAACAATAACAAATGCAAATTTGTAACACATATTTGGCATGTATTCTTAAACAAATATACAAAATAACATTACGGCACTCAAAGGCCTTTTATTATAACAGGGTTTCTGTCATGAAAAAGTATGATCACAGATTAAATTTCATTTAGTGATTGTGAAATTTTAAGCTGGTCTCTTGCTATTGTGGCCAACTAAGGCTCCAACCAACAGCATTACAATGAGGGAGTAATCTATTTCACTGCAAAAGCTACTTGCATGCCACATTTAATCAATTAATTGTGAGATAAAAGTATCTAATAATGATTTTACTATAAATATATCAATGTTACTATATGCTTACTGCAGACTATGTAAAGGTTTTTGCTAACATTTTCATCTGAACTAATCTACTTTTGTATCGACTATTTGATGAATGGAAAACTAGAAAGACTTGTAATCTCTTAACTCCTGATGGTTGTAAATTCATAAATTTACAGTAACAATATTGATAATTTTATTTTAGTACTACATTCCATTTGTTCCAAATTATAAAAGCTAATTTATTTTATTTTCTTAAAGGATATCTTATATAGAGGTTTTGGTATTTTCAAATCTGAAAACATGAAATTTCTACACACAGGATGCGTTAAAACTCCATATATCAGTTTGTAATCAAAAAGGTTTCCAAACATTCTAACAGTTATAAATAAAATAACTGAATTGTATAAAATGTTTTTTTTCTTTAGCAACTAGCAGCATGACACACACACACTAGTTATTTGGCTGGTGTTTAACAGCTTGCCAAATTGTTTATTTATTTGGCATTTTATGGCATGTCAAATTGTTTATTTACTTGACATTTAACAGCATGCCAAACTATTTGTTTGGTGTTTAGCAGCATGCAACAAATTCTTAATTTGTTTGGTGTTTAACAGCATGCCAAATTGTTTATTTGTTTGGTGTTTAACAGCATGCCAAATTGTTTATTTTTATGGCATTTAACAGCATGCAAAATTATTTATCTTTTGGGTGTTTAATGGTATGTTAAATTCTTTATTTGTTTGGCCTTTATTAGCATGTTTAATTATTTGTTTGGCATTTAACAGCATGCCAAATTATTTGCTTGGCCTTTAACAGCATGCCAAATTGTTTTATTGTTTGGCATCTAGCTGCATGCAATATTTGTTTAGCAATTAATGGCATGCAATATTTGTTTAGCAATTAATGGCATGCAAAATTGTTTAGCAATTAATGGCATGCAATATTTGTTTAGCAATTAATGGCATGCAAAATTGATTAACAATTAATGGCATGCAAAATTGTTCAGTAATGGCATGCAAAATTGTTTAGCAATTAATGGCATGCAAAATTGTTTATTTGTTTGGAGTTTAATGGCATGCCAAACTATTTGTTGGCATTTAACAGCAAACCAAATTGTTTGTTTAGTATTTAATGGCAGGCCAAAAATTAAAGTTTATATCATGCCAAGCAACTGGAGTTGAATGTCTAACCCAAAGACAGACCATGAACAATGACCAAACTTGGTCTGCACAGTATTTGAAGACACACATAAGCCCAGTACACCAACCAGTGCACTACTATGACTATCTACAATATGAAAGACAAGCAACTATACAATTTGTGCCTATGGGATCAAAGCCCTCTTGTATGGCCTGCAAAACCTTAAATAAAATGGCAATCAATGGCCTATTTCTAAATAATCTGCAATCTATACACACCATCAGACTTATAACTTATGATCCCAATGGCTCCAGTGTCGGGATCTGAAGCTGAGACAGAAAGAACAGTGGTCCCCAATGGTTTTTCCTCATCAATACTGGTCATGTACTTTGTTGTATTAAATACAGGGGGGTCATTCTCATCCACAACCATCACATAGATGGAAAGTGTAGCTTTCCCATAGGAATTATGCACTTCAATGTTTACCTGAAGAAAAGAAAAAATCAACTTACAGATCAATTTATTTGTCAAAAAACTAATACATTTTTTAATATCAATTTAAGTTCAATATAATTAATTAACAATAGCACTGGATTAATAAATAAATATAAAGAATTACATAGATGATATTTTCTTTTCCTATGTCAATACTGGATATATTTCATCATGTGTAATTAATACATATTTTACTGAGTGGCAAAGCCACAAGTTAAAAATATCAGTTTTGCTATCACAATATCCAACATTAACATAGAAAAAGAAAATTTTCATTTTATTATAACACAAAATTGTTCCAGAATTGAAATTTAGAACATTAAACTCACTCTTCAGCACACCAAGCTCACCCCACTCCCACTTTTGTTGTTGTTGTTGTTGTTGTGGTAGGGTTTAAGCCATTTTTCAGTACAAGATAGGTGTTACATGATGGCCAGTATTAATGGTGAAGGAAGAACCTGGGGAAAAACCCAGAAAGAACTACCAATCCATGAGAAGCTACAGGCAAGCTTTCAGACTTGAACCCATGCAGAAAGAGGTGAGATGGCAGTGATCCATAATGGAGAGCACTTTAGACCACTCAGCCACTCGAGGCCCCTCCCACTTTTGTAAATTCACCTCACATTTATAGGTTGATTGTATAAATATACACAAGTTAAGAAGAAGTGGAAGGATTTCATTGACTGAATCAGTCTCAGTATGTGTGTATGTGTTTTGGTTTTTTAATGTAGCATAAACAATTTGTGTCATATCGCTACTATATTTGCTATGTGGCAGTTTATAGTGATGTACAGCACTGGTCAGTATGCCACAGACACATCACAACATGTACCACCCAGTCACATTGTCCTGAAACCAGGCCAGCCAGTCCTAATGCTAACCTCTTACTGCTGAGCGCTAAGCAACTGCTAGTACCATTATTATAGGTATTTGGTATAACTATACCATGGTTTGAACTCGCAACCTCCAGCATCTGAGGTACATGCTCTAACAACTTAGACCATTAGAGAGGCCTCAGTCACAGTAAATTACATTTCTTGTCATTTGTAAACTATTTTACCCTATTTTAAAACAGTGCAAGTCCGATTCAGTAATGCATCACCTTGTGCTTCTTGTCAAGTAAGGGGAAATAACTTCAGACAGATGCAAATGGTACAAAGTCAATTTGTTTATATCAAAAGATTAATTTCCATGTATGAACTGTTCTACCTCACAAAGTACTAATTTTTGTTGTTATGGGTACAACTTTTGAAGGCACACACAATCCAACATCAAAAATGACATGATGGGAATACAAGGCTATACTTTTCACATGTGAAAATATAGGAATAAATGAATATGCAAATTATTTTGCCATTAATTCTCAATATTTCACACTTGAATATATAATAGATATATGTCTATACATAATCTACAAGCTGATAAAACAATCAATATTTGTTCAAATATGGGAACTGTGATATTAATATTATTTTTATATCAACAATAAAGTAAATGTAATAATCCAAGCAAACAAAGTTAAAGTTATTTCTGGCATTGAAAGGTTTCCAAATATTGGCTTTTTAAACATTAACCTTACTCTGTAGTTGTTCACATATGATACCAATTAAACATACATTTACTTATCAGTTATGTTTTCATAAAAGTTTTAAAAGAATAGGATTTGAGAAATCTGTCCTTTTCTTTTAGAGGCAATACTGCATTTTTCTTTATTATTTCAGACTGATTATTAATTTTTTTTTTACAAAGCAAATAGTTGTGATTTTTCTTTCCTTATCATATTACCAATGTCCAATGCTGTGTTTCATAAATAGACACTCTTATAATTTCAAGTGAAATTTAAGAAACTGTTAATTTTATCTCTTGCAATCTTCTGTGAGGAAAATTTGAAATTATTGTACAAGTTTTACAAATTTCATTTAAAATGAGCACAACTGTAAGTCTATTCATCACACGATGAAACCAAAACTTTATTTAAAAAGCTATAGAAAAGTGTCATGACAATATGATATTCATTCAGAATACTCAGTCATCATACTTTTAACATACAGCTGATGCCATGAGATGTTTTATTAGCCTATACAACATGGCAGTCATGTGATATAAAGTTGTATATCGACAATGATGGAGCAGACATTGAATTCAATAACTTTTATTACCAAACACAACTGCAGACTTTGGCAGCCAATACGTCAAATTTCTCTGTTACATTTTAAAGTACAATGCCTCACACTGATTTGTTGGTATATAATACTGAAACACAATGTCATGAACTGAGAGATAAACCAGTACAACTTAAACAGTCAAATCTAAACAGCAATTCTGTGAAATCTGTAGTCTCAGACATTAAGGACAATAAATCTGATTCTATAGCTCATTACCAATTAGTTCAAAATTATGCCCTAAAAATGGTGAAATTTCTACAAATTGTTTCCTACAAATGGAGTCGAAATAGAAATAATTAACTCCAGCTTCCCAATGAAAACTTGGTTAACACAAAGGCAGACTTTTTAAAATAAGTGAAATTTAACTTACAATTAAGTGTTTTTGCAAGTAACATAGCACAATGTAATGAATTCACAAATTTAAGTATGTTGTTGTAGAAGTAGGTTTTAACACCATTTTTCAGTACAAGACAGGCTGTACATGGTGTCCTATATTAATGATGGAGGAAGAACCCAGGAAATCCCCAGAAAGAACCACCGACCCATGAGAAGCCATGAAAACTCAATAGCAATCAAAGTAAAAGAATTTATAGTATTTGGATATATGTTTTCCAATGTATGAACCAGATCTACTGTCACACAATATTCAAGCTGAACATAATCTATGCAGACACGATGATTTAAAGTGAAAAGTATAGTACTTGATTTCATAAAACATAAAGTTAGAACAGATCCTTACCTATAATGTTTTTAGTCATATGCATGCTTTCCATTAGTAAACAAGATTTCTTTTATTTTTAACAAAACTTTGGGTAGAAAGCGAAAATCTTTAACAGCAAGTTTAATATATGTAATTATATATATATATATATATATATATATATATATATATATATATATATATATATATGTAATTCTAACACTGATTTTAATCTAGTCTGTGGATGGACAGACATGTTCGTGACACCAATGTGATGACTGTCACCCTTCTGCAAAAAGAAGCTCAACAAAAATGATGTATTGAATATCAAATGTAAACAATGACTCTTTAGTGTGAACTCTACAGAGGTTTGTGCAAAGATTATTTACCACATAAATGCCTATTTGTCCTTTCAAAGCGATTTTTGTACATGCAACAAGTTCGTTTGCACTGGCGTTCTTTTGAAAGAAATTGATTGTGCCATTTCCTGTGAAATTGGTGAATACTAGCTGGTCATTGTCTACAGGGTTTACACAGGGATTTCGAACGGGGATGCAAACATTGGCAAGGATATTCTCTGAAATGTTAACTGTGACATCACTAGGGAAACACCTTGGTGGGAAATTACCTGAAAAGATATAAAGTAAATGGTCATAGAGTGAAACCTGTCTACAAGGGGCAGTCATGGGTCAGTACTTTTTTACCCTCAACAGGCAAGTGTCCTTTATGTGGATGTGTCTTCAGAATGAGATATAATGCTTTATGCATACATGTGTTGAAATACATAATTACCAAAAAGTCTTTACAATCAAGATTGACTAAAAATAACAAAATTAGTAAAACTATTAAATTTCAATCCAAAAACATAGATTGTGCTAACAAGTGAACAGGTGATTAAAAAATAAGTTTGCAAGTAAATACTGTACTTAATGTAAGCTAAGTAACAGATGCTATGACCTCATATAAAGTATGCATCATATTACATATAGAATTTCATGAAATAATTGGATAAGATTTTTTTTAAAAGCCATTCATTAGAGCTGAAAATAATAATATACTCACTATTTATGATAATATTAACAGTAACATTGGTCTTCAATCCTCCATTATCATTGGCTTCAATTCTGAATGAAGATATGTTCTCAATGTTTCTCATGTTGCCAATTAGAATAATGCTTCCATTTGAAATAACAACTAATGTATCTGCAAAATAAAAGTTCAATTAACTATCATTATTTTGTTCAATTACTATTAACACATGCACTGAACCATTCATGATGCTTACACAAGGGTCTCATTGCTTTGATGGAATGCCAAGTCCTGTATAGACAATATTATGATGACTTAGCAGATGAAATATAAAAAAATACTAAAAACTGACATCCATGAAAACAAAAGAATCCCATGTATTTAACCTAATTAGTACATAATCATGAGACCTGGTCTAAATTTAGTCTGTGTCCATGATATCTTAAGTTAGTCCATCACCTCACGTATGCAGTTTTTGGATGCCTCTATAATATTTCAACGGAATCCTATGTGTGAATCAATCCGAAACGAGCTTTCAAAAGTAACCTAATTAGAATTGGTCAAAGGTCAATCAGAAGCTCAAAATCAAGAGCTGAATGATTTCCCGGCCAAAAATATTCTCACTCTGAGATTACTATATATGCAATGTTTTTATATTATACATATCCCAGTTTCACCATTGCTATAATGTCAATGTACAAAGCAAAATGCCATGGTTTCAATAAATGTTTGTTACATATTTGGTCTTTAAATCTTAGCCTTGCAATGTTAATTATATATCATCTTTGAAAAAGAAGAATTGTTGAAAAAATATCATGGAAAAGCATGCTCATGAAAAAAAATAACCTCATTAATGATTAGGCATGTATGCTTTCCTTCTTTTCCATCTTGTTCCTTTTTAATTGCAACACAAACAAAACAAGCACATATAATACAGCTAGTTCCAGGTATTTTTTTTTGTACCGTTCACTACTTGTGGTTCTGCAGTAGATATTGTGTATGTGATAGATTTAAACGCTGGGTTGACATCCACATCATCACACTGTACAGTTCCCAGTATTGTCCCTATTAGGGTGGTAATATTGCCTCTTATAGCGACTGAAGACGGACAATTGGGTGGCTGATTGACATCATTCACATTGACAGTTAAAAATGTTGTGGTGAACAGACCTGCTTTGTCTTCTACCTGCAAATACAAGTATTAAATACAAAAAAAAATTTTATAAATACAATAATATTTAGAAATGTACAACTTCTTAGTCAAATATTTAAGTTGTCTTAAGATTGTTTAGTGACCATCACTAAGCCCCACCATTTTCAGCATGTAACCAATGAAACAATAATAGCAAAAGTCATCTAGAGGCAACATATTCCCCTGGTTCCTCAATCATATACAGGCTTCTCCTGAAATTACCCTATGATCCATAATTCTCAATTTATATACTACTTAATATGCCATATGTAGTATCCTATGGTCCATAACCAATTTGTATGCTTCTTAATATGCCATATTTAGAATCATATGGTCCATAACCAATTTGTATACTACTATGCAGTATCCAATGGTCCATAAACAATTTGTATAATGTTTAATATGCTAGTTGTTGTATCCTATGATCCATAATTCTCAATTTGTATACTATTTAATATGCAATATGTAGGATCCTATGGTCCATAATCAATTTGTATACTATTAAATATGCTATATGTGGTACACTATGGTTCATAACCAATGTGTAGACTGCTTAATATGCCATATTTTGTGTCACATAGTCCATAACCAATTTGTATGATACTTAATATACCATATGTATTATCCTATAGTCCATAACCAATTTGTATGATACTTAATATGCCCTATTTAGTATCATATGGTCCATAACCAATATACTACTATGCAGTATCTAGTGGTCCATAAACATCTTGTATAATGTTTAATATGCTAGTTGCTGTATCCTAGGATCCATAATTCTCAATTTGAATACTACCTAATATGCCATATGTAGTATCCTATGGTCCATAACCTTTTGTAGACTGCTTAATATGCTAGGTGTTGTATCCTATGATCCATAATTCTCAATTTGAATACTATTTAATATGCCATAGGTATTATCATTTGGTCCACTACCAATTTGTATACAACTTAATATGCTGTATGTAGTATCCTATGGTCCATAACCAATTTGTATGCTACTTACTGTGCTATACGCATTATATTATGGTCAATAACTCAAATTTTGTATACAACTTAATATGCTATCTGTAGTATCCTATGGTCCATAACCAATTTGTATAATACTTACTATGTATTGCATTGTGCCCAATGATTCAAACTTTCAATTTGTAAACTACTCAATATGCTTCAATATGTAGCATTTCATCATCCATAACTCAATTTGTATACTATCTAATATCCTATATGTTGTACCATATGGACCATAACTCATTTTATATAGGCCTTAATATATTATATTTTGTATCCAATGGTTCATAACTCAATTGTTATACTATTTAATATGCTATATGGTGTATATGGGTCATAACTCAATTTGTACACTACTTTATATCCTATAGGTTGTACCCCATGGTCCATAGCTCAATTTTGTAAACAACTTAATGTTATATGTATGGTCTGTAACTCAATTTGTATCCTGCTTAGTATGCTTTATGTTATATCTTATGGTCCATAACACAATTTGTATACTAATTAATATGCTAAATATTTTATCCTTTGGTTGACAAAACTTTTATACACTTTTTAATAAGCTCTATGTTGTATCATGTGGTCCATAACTCATTTTGTATGCTACTTAGTATGCCATGTATTGTATCTTATGGTAATTTATATTTACTGCTATGCTACTTAATATGTTATATGATGTATCCTGTACTACATAACTCCATTTTGTATACTACTTAATATGCTATATGTGGTGTCCTATAGTCCACAGCTCAAGTCATTGAATGGAAACTTGTGGAAGCAATGGTTTTCAAGTCACAAAGTGGCAACAATGTAACAAATTGCTTTCAAGTCACAAAGTGGAAATGCATGTAACTAATGGATTTCAAGTCACAAAGTGGAAATGCATGTAACTAATGGCTTTCAAGTCACAAAGTGGAAATGCATGTAACTAATGGCTTTCAAGTCACAAAGTGGAAATGCATGTAACTAATGGCTTTCAAGTCACAAAGTGGAAATGCATGTAACTAATGGCTTTCAAGTCACAAAGTGGAAATGCATGTAACTAATGGCTTTCAAGTCACAAAGTGGAAATGCATGCAACTAATGGCTTTCAAGTCACAAAGTGGAAATGCATGTAACTAATGGATTTCAAGTCACAAAGTGGAAATGCATGTAACTAGTGGCTTTCAAGTCATAGAGCAGAGACATGGATATTATGTCCCATGCTTTTAAACAATAAAGAAAAAATAATAATAATAACTGCTTCAAAAGAACTCTTGATCTCTCCTGTGAACCATGACTTTTAAAAACACTGTAACTTGAATTCTGTATATCAGAGCTGTTGTCATTATACTAGCTGACAATATATCTTGTTATATGCATGAAATGGAAAGATAATAACAATGATGTTAATGATGGTGACTTACCCTTATGGTCAAATTGTAAACCTGTTGCATAGAAGCATTTAAGGCCTGAACTACCTGGATGTCAAAGACGACAGTTTTACTCCCAATGTTTATTTCACGCTGTACTATTCTGAAGGGCAGAGAAATACCTGTTGAACCTACAATACACATTAAAACAAATGAAGTTTCAGTTTTGTTTGACAGTAGCCTCCAAAAAGAAGTAAACTCACAAATGAGCATAAACTTCAGATATAAAAAAAATATTATGCACATGAGAAGCTCATGTGCATCAAAATTATCTAAACAATGAAACAAAAATTAGATTTTACTCTGCTGACTTATTGGCCAGCTAATTGAATGTAGTATAGAAGACAATTATCTTGTTACACCTGAAAGCTTGAGGCATACCAAACTCATGAATCTGGGCTACCAATATGCTGAATCCTTACATTCCACTGACAGTATATCAAGAGCTGTCATCATAAAGATTTTGATAATACTTTATTACATCTAATGATATCTCACTAACAAAAAATTAAGCATTGATCTTTAACCCAAAAGAATGAGAAGTTTTAAATTTTACAGTTTAAAAACAAAACTTTCTAAGAACAAAACACAATATTTATTCTTGATAACTATTCATGGGAGTAATAAAATCTCTTAGAGACTAAAACAATACTTATTCTTGATAACTATTCATGTGAGTAATACAATCTCTCTTAGAGACTAAAAACAATATTTATTCTTGATAGCTATTCATGGAAGTAATAAAATCTCACTTAAGAGACTAAAACAATATTTATTCTTGATAACTATTCATGGAAGTAATAAAATCTCTTAGAGACTAAAACAATACTTATTCTTGATAACTATTCATGTGAGTAATACAATCTCTCTTAGAGACTAAAAACAATACTTATTCTTGATAGCTATTCATGGAAGTAATAAAATCTCACTTAAGAGACTAAAACAATATTTATTCTTGATAACTATCCATGTGAGTAATACAATCTCTCCTAGAGACTAAAACAATATTTATTCTTGATAACTATTCATGGAAGTAATAAAATCTCTTAGAGACTAAAACAATACTTATTCTTGATAACTATTCATGTGAGTAATACAATCTCTCTTAGAGACTAAAAACAATACTTATTCTTGATAGCTATTCATGGAAGTAATAAAATCTCACTTAAGAGACTAAAACAATATTTATTCTTGATAACTATCCATGTGAGTAATACAATCTCTCCTAGAGACTAAAACAATATTTATTCTTGATAACTATTCATGGAAGTAATAAAATCTCACTTAAGAGACTAAAACAATATTTATTCTTGATAACTATTCATGGGAGTAATACAATCTCTCCTAGAGACTAAAACAATATTTATTCTTGATAACTATTCATGGGAGTAATACAATCTCTCTTAGAGACTAAAACAATATTTATTCTTGATAGCTATTCATGGAAGTAATAAAATCTCACTTAAGAGACTAAAACAATATTTATTCTTGATAACTATTCATGGGAGTAATACAATCTCTCTTAGAGACTAAAACAATATTTATTCTTGATAACTATCCATGTGAGTAATACAATCTCTCTTAGAGACTAAAAACAATATTTATTCTTGATAACTATTCATGGGAGTAATAAAATCTCTCTTAAGAGACTAAAAACAATATTTATTCTTGATAACTATTCATGGGAGTAATACAATCTCTCTTAGAGACTAAAAACAATATTTATTCTTGATAGCTATTCATGTGGTTATTAAAAGCTCTCAAAACACAAAACTAAAATGTATTGATGATCAGTTATGTGAAAACATTTATGATAGTTATGTGCCTTGTATAATTGAAGATGTGTCATTTTATTTGTTTTATATCACTTTGTTGGATTGCTGATATCTGAGAAATGGTAACCTTCAACACCTGGGTCAAAATAAATAGCAATTGATGTCTTGTTTAAATGGGAAGAATGAGACTGGCAAAAACGTTGAAAAAAGAAAAATCTACATCCAGTATATTTTGGAATAAACAATGACTTAAGTAATGCATTTTTTAAAATGCTCTGTGTAAGAACTGTTCTGTACACAATATACAGTACAGGTTGCTTGGAAAAATGCCCCATGAACGAGTGAATTTTATTTTTTACCTTTATTTTATTTCATGTTGGGAAAATTGAAAATATGCACATGCACAATAATAACATATAACCAATTATAACAGAACATTTTATTAACATGGTAAATGACCAAAAGCTGGAAACTGCTGTGTGCAGTATGGTGACCTTGCCATTTTTGTCTTGACAATGACATGATTTTTTTTGTTTTTTTAAGTGTTGGGACATCAAACATGCTACAATTTTTAAAATGCAAAAAATTCTTAAGACAAGAAGTATTATTCATGTCGCAAGTCTTACCGTCATTACAGTATACAGTAATCATGTTGCAAATAACTGTCTAAACAGATTTTGCCAGTGAATATGTTCACTTTACGGCATAAATTAATTTAATTTTCAATTTTCAATCTGAATTTGTGAGTGAAATTGCATCTATGAAGATTACACTATATTTGATTTAGAGCTAATGACTCAAATACAATGTACACTTGACAAATCTTAATTAATTCCAATTTATTTCTTAAAGTGTTGGCATCAGTAGACATTAAGATAATTTTCACTGATTCAAATTTTATTATATATTATTATTTACAGTATATTTGAATCTTTTTTTTATAAGATAATGCAAGAAATTATTTTTTCTTAATAAAAGCTGAAATAGTGAGTGTGCTGAGTTTTTGATGATACATGTAAAATGTTGTTGTTGTTGTAGGGTTTAACACCATTTTTCACCACACGATAGGCCATACATGGCAGCCAGTATTAATGGTGAAGGAAAAACCTGGGAAAACCCCCAGGAAAACCACTGACCCATGAGAAGCTACTGGCAAGCTTTCTCACATACCCACATTGAGACTCGAACCATCACAGAGAGAGGTAAGATGGCAGTGATCCATAACAGGAGAGCTCATTAGACCACTCAGCCACTCAAGGCCCCCAATGATAAAATGAACATTGTATCTGTGTTATATTTACCAATTTTGAGCACAACTTTAATCACATTCAACAAATAAGAACCAATTCTTTTGGCATTTTCTAGATTTAAAAAAATAAGATCCATGCCAACCCCTGCATTATTAGCAGGTTTGTGACATATCCAGTGGCGAGTTATCACAAGACCTCATACAAAATGTTGTTTCCCTCTATGACATACTTCAAAAAGTTCATGACTGGAGACATCGGCAAAAAATGGACAGGCATGATGGGAATTTAAGGACATGCTGGGGTGTGATGGACAAGTTTGACAATGTGACCTGATGTATTGATAAGCTGGCTTTTGATGATACTGAGCAGCAGAGAGGGTGAATCCTACAACATTTTTTTAGTATATTTTTGATTATACCCCCTCCAAATAACACTAGACCCTTCTCGCGAATAACTAGAAAAAAAAATGAGTCTGAAAACATGAGATTCGCATTCGCGAATCATAAAATGTCGCAACGTCGTTGTCACTCACCCTCTCTGCTGCTATGGGTTAACCGAATATTTTATCAAGTCCGATACGATATCGTGTCCTAGGGTCTGCTAAATTTATTGTCACAAATCCGTGTGGTTTTGACTGAGCGTGACTAAAGAAATTTCTAAATTGATTATGATTCATATCACCGCTGCACCAGGTCTGATGAATATTTTGTAGCGTATGAGTATCAACGCCGTTAAATACACACAACACATTGCAGTTATCTCTGATCACTTTTGGTATTTGTGTGTACCGTTGAGTGACATAGATCACATCAGTGTTTTTATGCCTGCCTCGGGAAAATATTTTAGCAGGATTTTTTTGATTATCTAACATGATATCATCGTATACCACTAAATTGTTAATACTTCCATCAATAGCATCAATGCTCGGGGCTTCCTCTATATCAGTAATAAACTCAATAAAATCTTCATCGATTTGAAATTCTTTTGCTTTCTCGTTAAAATCCTTTAGCACTTCATAGCATCGCTGATCGTCTACACTTGGGGCTATTAAATACAATTTGTTCCATTTCATCCATCTCGTTATCAAATTAAGTAGCAGTTGTGTCTTTCCGCTTCCAGATGGTCCGATTATAATCATTCTAATTGAATTCGGCAACATTTCATGATGTTTAATAGGTTCCCGTCGTCGGGTAGCTGAATAATCAATTATATTCATGCCCGTTATATATAAATTATGGATCTATATTGTGTGAAGTGTAAAAAACGTACTGGCACAGATGACTTGATGACGATTACAACTAAAAATAACCGATCAGCGCTTTCTGGTAAATGCGTACAATGTAGTACAAAGAAATTTAGATTTGTTTCTAAACCCAAGGAACTCAAGGAACCTTTAAAAAAAACGAGGAGGTGATATCGCAGCCAAGCTAACTAAACTCCCTGGAACCCCATGGGCAAAATACCCTCGAGAAAAGCACCTTCCAGGATATAGCTACTGTGGACCGGGAACAAGACTTGATATCAGACTCTATGATCAAAATCAGCCCCGACCCGGTGAGGAACCAATAAACGCTATTGATAAGGCCTGTCACCTTCATGATGTATCTTATAAAAGCAGTAATCTGCAGCACAGGCATCTAGCAGATGTGAAATTAATTCATGCGTTAAATGCTATTTCTGATAAATCTTTCAAAGAAAAATTGGCTTCCTTTTTGATAAAATCGGCTATGAAAAGTAAATTGATGTTAGGTGCTGGTAATTAATAACAACATGGAATCTATTTATTATTCCCCAAGAGGATACTGGAGGGGTAAATCAGCAATCCATAAACTCGCTAGCGCTGCAAAAGTGAAAAAAACCACTGCGGCTCATTGGTTATCCAAACAGGCACTATGGCAAATTTATCTACCACCGCCTAAACAAATCAATTTCTCGCATTTTGATGTGACCGGACCCAATGAAGTTCATCAGGCTGATATATTATTTCTGCCACATGATCGTGGTTACAAATACGCATTAACCGTAGTTGATATTGCAAGTCAATACAAAGAAGCAGAACCGTTAAAAACAAAATCAGCCACTGAAGTGGCTTCTGCATTTGAAAGGATTTATCGAAGGAGTCCTCTGCACTGGCCAAATCTATTACAAATTGATCCTGGCAAGGAATTTCAGGGTGCAGTGTTATCAATAATGAAAAATCACAATGTCACTATCAGACGAGGACATACTGCGCTACATCGTGATCAGGCCATTGTAGAACGGTTTAATAAAACCCTTGCTGAGCGGTTATTTGGATATCAATATGCAAAAGAATTCATCCAAGAAAAAAGATCCCGTGAATGGGTTAAAAGGTTACCAGCTGTGATTACTGCACTGAATAACGAGATTACTAGAACCATCAACATGAAACCTATCAACGCGATTAAAAAGAAGTCAATACCTGAAATGGAAATTCAAAAAGATTTTAGCGTTTCCCAACCAATTCTTGGTAGTAATGTCATTGTGAGGTATTTATATGAACCAGGAGAGCTTGAAGGGGGCAGAAAAAGGGCTACTGATCCTATTTGGAGTATTACTGCACATAAGATATCTAGTATAACACGATCTACGGGTAGACTTCCAATCTATAAACTGGATTCAACTGCCCCTCAACGGGGTTTTACTAGACAACAACTACAAGTAATTCCTGACGATACTCAATTACCACCGCATGGGCTTAACTAGCACCCTTGCGTCTATTGCACTCAAGACAAGTCAACATCACATTATTTCTGACATGACCGAGATTGTTATTTTTTCTGTCAACGGTGAATTGGCGAGGATCCTTATCCGAATACTGCCAACGCATTATACAATTGCAACTCGCGCAGTGATTATTCTGTTGTTGCTTCAGAGTAATTATTAATTCAGCATCAATATCAAATTCTCGTTGTTTTTTTTTGTCTTGTTGTTTGTAACCGGAGAGTTTTTTATCAATAATATCATCTATTGTGGTGTCATTATCATCGCCAATGATTTCATCATCGCCACCAATGATTTCATCATCGAAGACAATTCTTCGAAGTTGATTTATTTTTCGTACTCTAGACACTGCGAGATAGACTAAATTCGACCATTCTATGCGATTATCTACCATCCAAACAATTGTATCCGATATAGTCAATCCCTGTGAAGAGTGTATTGTTGCTGCATAACCTAGCGTCCATGGGGATTTATTAGCACGCAATGCATCTTCAACGACATTGATATCAACCAGCACAATATCATTTAATACGAGAATCTGCTTTTCACGCCTTGACTCTGTCAGGCCTGGAATATCAACTTCGATGTTCTGTTTTCGTGTATCCGATGGCCTATAACAGAGGGGCACTGGAAGTGTTGCAAATTTTTGTTTATGCAATTCAAATAACTTCATCTGAAGTGTGTCCCTGACTATTTTTCTACTTGCAATGATTAAATCATTTGGTCTCCACGCTTCCCAAAACTCATTCATGGGAGTTTCCGAAATTATTTCACGGGTTATTTCACACTGGATTCTATCCGGTTGTAATCTAATTAGTTTCTTCAATTCTTTTAATTCATTATCAAGTGATCTATGATCGGTATCAATTTCTTCATAGTAGTCTACAAAACCCTTTAGCCATTCATGGGGTGATGCACCGACAAATGGTGGTGGTTGCCCGTGATCACCGCACATGACGATTTTTGTATTCTTCAATAACAACCACTCAAGAAATATTTTTAAGACATCTTCGGACACTGTGTCTATTTCATCCCAAATGATAATTTCAGGAATAAATTTCTCTCCCATGCGCTCAGGAGTCCATTTATCTCCCTTCCATCTAAAGAAACTATGATAAGTGCAGGCATTTACCCCTCTCTGTATCATTTCTCTTGCAAGTCTGTGAGTCGGTGTTAGCACAATCATGTTTGGATTGGAAACACGAAATAACTCAATTACCCGGGTTGTTTTTCCTGACCCGCCACAACCGTTTAAATAAACTGTTTTATATCTACAGATTGGATCCGAAATCGGTGGTGCACTAGAAAATTCTGAACATTGATTGCTTTCTAAGTAATTATTTTCAATGGTAACATCTGCTGATGGAATATAATCATGAAGCATTTCCTTCTTAATTCTCCATGACCCCCATTTCTCGTTGCCAGTAGCCTTAAAATCAGCCATTTTGCTATTTATGTAAAATGAGTCAGTAGCAACTCTAACTGCGGTGGTAGGAAATCTATTGATCATTGAAAACAGATTGATAGATGCATAACCAAGCATAGAAGCTCTCAAATATGTGTACTGCGGATGGTATCCATCAGTGTAAGTAACTATTGTACCCAATTTGGTTCCATCAGACATAAATGCGTCCTTACGATTGACATATAAGCCCTTATTCGTTAAATCCGTGATTACAAAATCGTATTCAGCATTGTCTATAATCAATCGTGAAGAATATTTCGTATTATCATCTTTGCCACCTTGGGTAAATTTACCGATTATTCTTCGTCCAAGATTTTTTGCTTCATTGTTTCTGATTTCAAATAACTGTCTGGACCAATCCATGATTTGTTGTTCATTAAAATCAGGAAACAGTTTTCGCTCTTCGCTAATTATTTTTTCTAGATCAGGTTGTGGTAACCAGACTGATTTCTGTGCTCGATAGGATATAATTGCTTCACTGACAATTAATGATTTTAACATCTTACAATCAAGCATATACCGTAATAACACTATTGGCATCCAGTGTTTTTCAGACATGTGTTTACCAATCCAAAGATAACTACACGGATGAAGTCCTGTAGCCATTTCAAATGATGCTACACAAGCGAATCCGGTTAAATCGAAATGTGGCAGTGGTCCATTAATAGCAACACGGGTCATTTCGTGTGTGGGGTGTCCAAATCGTTTGAAATATTTCTCACATTCTCCATACCCAAGAAAACTTCCTGGATAACATGCAATCATATCAACTGAAATAACGGTATCAGCGGTGTATTTTGTGTTCCATAATCCGCCGTGGCTGTATTCAAGACAGGACAATTTGACATCTGATAAAAACTCACTTCGTGTTGGTTTCCACGCGTTTTTCTTTCTAGCAAAATGTGCTGCAACTGATGGTACTGTAAAACAGTTTGCTAATAATTGATCGTTGTCTTCCTCCAGAGAAAACTCACTAGCTAGTTGTTTCATTTGATTATGCAGCTCTTCAGTACGGTACAATTCTCCGTTAGGCCTTACAAACTGATCAAATCTACATTCTTCGTCTGAAGTACTATGAAATAGCCACACTGACACAGGATCGTTTTTACTCAAATGGTAAATAGCATCAAATAATTTCTGCTCTGAAAAAAACTCTTCGGTTTGGGATAGATATTTTACGGTTCTATCCCGTGGGAATATTGTTACTGCAGATGACCACGCGTGTTCGTTATGATCAATAATCTGTATTGGGGTTCCATTTTTATTATATTTCGATTCGTATAATACTTCACCGGTGATTGTCCTTACCGATATTGGAAATCTCAATGATGTTTCTAATTTGGCTATATCTTGAATTGTTGCCCCATGCTGTTTCACTGTCAGTTCCCATTCGGTTATTTTTTTTCGTCTTAGATCAGTTAGTTTATTTCCCCGGGACGCATTTGTGAAGTGTTCCATTATTCGTGCTGCTACACAATTGAGCCCTGTCGAATATTTCATGGGTGCTAGTTTTGCAATATCAGGTTTGTCATTGAGTGGATATATCCCGTAAACAACTACTGTGACAGGATAAGATCTTTCGTAGTAGGGTTTATCAAGTCCAGTCAAAATTCCTGGTTTTGAATCCTGAGTCACAGTGACAGTTTTTTTGTCCTTAAGAATAGGCTCGTATTTGTCCCTAATGATCCATTTTCCATTATCACGGATAAGGAATTTTATTTGAAAAAAATTTCTTTCTTCCCCAACATTTGAGATTATCACTGCTGCTTTTTCATCATTCATGGTAGCGTCAACAACACCATCAATTCGAAATGTTGACCAACAATGAGCTGCCCCATCACGCTTGAATTCATTAAAACAGTCTCTGATTTTACTAATCAAGGTTCTATCAAGAATTTTATTCTTTGGTGTATCAGAAACTCTATCAAGATTGAATTGAACACCTTTCCAGGGCTTAATTTTCGATAATCTCTCGAACTCCTCCATACTATAATTAAAACAAACATTTAAATGAAAGGTTTAAGTATAATGAATCATTGCAAATGGCTTATGATTGGATCAGTGACACCGTGTAACAAATCATGCAGAAATGAATTCTGTTGGTATCATATGCAAAGCTTTCGTCGTGGAAGCCTTGGTCCGTTACCCTGTATTCGATGTGGGGTTGGGGTCAGGGGAAAGTCGCAATGATGTCTTAGGTGTGGCGGCAAACGATACAGGGAACTAAAACGCTATTATGATAAAAGAATAAAAAATACTGTCATTGACCCCAACGATGACAAAATCATAAAGACTCCTCAAGATTATATACAGAGACATATAATTAAACCAAACAATGAATTAGAAAAATAGTGTTATTATACAAATGAACCAAGAATTCAGACCTCACCCGTGCTTGTTAATTATGAAGCATCCCGTAATGGTATTATCAGAAACCGCAGATTGAAGAATCCAGTTGGATTTGTGGTATTTGATCAGTCAGACAGATAGATTAATATGTGAACATTTAATGTTCTCTGTAGGTGTTGAATGATAACTTAATTCTTGAATAATAGAATCAAGGATGGTTATATTGATTCCGATTCTCAGAATAATTCTTTACCATTTCAAAAGAGACAGGACAAAAAATTCGATTTTCGTATGTCTATAACACCAAGGGAGACAACTCTTAAATATAACCAATGGATATAACCAAGGGAGTTATCATTGTGATTTAGCGGCTGGGTATTGTTTTATAGGAAAAGAAATATTTTCTTTTTTTTTAGTGTTTAAGTCAAATATTCTGTCTCACGTGCGATTAATGCGTATTTCATAAACATAGGATGTGATCCGGAGATGCAGGCGTTACAGGATAACACACGTGTATACTTTCTCCCTTAGATTGTGTTAACTTGTTTTATGGGTTATTGCGATCAGCGGCTGGGCATTGTTTTGTAAGAAAAGAAATGTTTTCAAACAATTATATTCTTTGTTTTAGTGTTTAAGTCAAATATGCTGTCTCATTTAAATACTGTGAAACACCATTAATAAGTAATTCAAGAAAATAAAATAGCATACCTTGCGGATTGCTGTATTAATTACCTTTATATACCATATGAATATTTACAACATATATATGTTAAAAAACGTTATTCTTTATGGACGTGAACAGTGGTCTAACGGTATCGTGTTTGGCTTGTAAACCCAGACAATTATTCTTCACATGTTCGCGCCCCATAGCAGACAATTGTCTGATGGTGAAACGGTGGATGTTTTTTTTTTTTTCTATTTAATTGAGGGGAACTCGAGTGGAGATATATAAGGTATTTGTGCTGTCCTTAATTAAGTTAATTAAGTATATGTATACCTACAATTTGCCACAACACTCGAGTGGAGATATATACGGTATTTGTGCTGTCCTTAATTAAGTTAATTAAGTATATGTATACCTACAATTTGCCACAACACTCGAGTGGAGATATATACGGTATTTGTGCTGTCCTTAATTAAGTATATGTTGTGACGTCACCCCAAGCATATCTTCTGGGCGGTCTAAGATGGCGTTTTCCACGTTAGGCCTCCCTTCCGGAGATGTATGTTTCGGGTTCCCTTTGGGCTTACTTGGATGTGAAGGCAACCAAGGAGTTCCAAAGATGTGTTGTCGTATATATGTAACCTCTAGGTCATTTCACGTAAACATACCCTCTTGTGATTCTAACCCGTTATTTGACGAGTTAGATTCACTCTTAGGGGAATATGTTTCCGGTGAATGTAAATATAAATGACCTAAAATAAATAACATCCATGGATGTAATTAGCTCTCCGTCACATTTGGGTAGCCCCGTATGGTGTTCAAAAATGAATTACCGGCCAAATAGTGTCAAATCGAGATCGAAGAAATCTCAGAAAAAAAATGGAAATACTCATAGAAAGAACCCTATGAAAGACACAGTGGCCTATATCAAGGAGGCCAAATGACTGATAACCGCTCATCATGGTTGTTATTTATTTTTGTCTGCATTTATATTTATATATACAGACTGAATTTTTAAAAAAGATATTTATATATACAGACTGAATTTTTAAAAAAGATATTTATATATACAGACTGAATTTTTAAAAAAGATATTTATATATACAGACTGAATTTTTAAAAAAGATATTTATATATACAGACTGAATTTTGAAAATATTAACGGCTCTTTTATTTTTGAAAAATGAATTAGAAATATGTATTATCATATATGAATTCTGAAAATATGAATAGCATCATAGTTGAAATTGCAAAATTGAAAAATCAGGATATCAAATTGTCAGATGGGTTAAATCCTGATCAAATCAAGTCGGATTTTCAGGATATAGAATACGGAGTTAGCACTAACAAGTATATGTTACCAAAGAAATATGCACTCATCAAAAAAATTCAAAATTCTATTCGAGACTCTCTTGCATTTTCCAGTGAAGTAGATGTGTTTGTTCCGTTATATACTATCGTGGAAGGAATACGAAAAGAATTGGGTAACGAATATGAATTGAAAAAGGAAGTTAATTCTAAAATTAGAAACTTACGAGCGTTAATTCAAGAAAATGAACTATTTTGATTGACCGACCCTCAAAAGATTTTGTCAGACAGTAAAATCTCCTTGAGATTTTCATTTTTTTGTCATTTTTTGATTGAATCAGTGAAAATATTTCACACTGCGAAAATAAAATAGAATCCTAACTTTTAAGAACTTTTCCCTATGGAAATCGACTACTTGACCCTACGAGGTTTTTTGATGAAAATCGATGAAAAATGACCAAACATCACTGAAAACAGGCAAAAATTGATGAAAAATGGCTAAAAATCATCAAAAATGAGTTTTAACAGCTTTTCCTTATGGAAAATCCCATGTAAAATCGACTACTTGACTGTAAAATCTCTTTGAGATTGTCAACTGAAAACCACCAAAACTGTCAAAAACAGGCAAAATCAATGGATAAAAAATAAAAATATTTCATAGCAATAAAAAATTGGACCGTTAAGGATGGAATCATCGATGGGAAAAATTGTTTTGCAATTGAAAAATGGTTTCTGATTTCAAATAATGGTCAATGAAGCATTAACGACCCGATTGGCTCGTGAGAGACTAGATGCAATTAAGAAATTTATACCAATTCGCGACTCTGTCAGGAATAAACTGCAAGAACGACAGAGTCTTCAGACTGATTTTGCTGCAGGATCTGAAGAGTTGTTTAAACCAATAACTACAACAACGAAACAGATAGTGTCAACAATCTCTGAGCAAGGAAAAAAACAAGAAGAGACTTTTCTCCCTGTGTTAGAAAAAATAGCAAAAAGAACTAAACAAACAAAAAAGTCTTTAGAAACACTTCCAGTAGATATAGTAGCTACTTCACGGCAACAACAAAAAAAAGAGCAAGTACTAGAAGAACTAGGTGCTATTGCAAGAAAACAAGAAGAGGAAGAAGACGTTACTATATCAAAAATGTATTCACCGCAAAGTATATTTACAAACTATTCATACAACATAATTAAAAGTTTTAAAGATGACAATAATTTAATTAAATTTACCGTGTGGAATTTTCCACTCGATCAAAGAGAAATAGCTGTAAACAAAGAGTATAAAGAGTATATAAAAAACGACAAGAATTGGATAAAAAAAATATACTTGGCAAACCGTGGTAGATCTAGAATCACAGAAGGTAACCGCAATGATTTTGAGAGTTTTAAAGACAAAGTATTGAGTAAAATAAATCAAATGAATATAGTAGTTAAAGAGGATGAAGAGGAGTCAACTGAAGATAAGTATTTAGGTAGCGGAATAGTTGAAAACACTAGCGTTACTTGTCCTGGTAACATTCTCAGTGATATATCACGGTTAGAAGTCCTCATCGGAGGGAAACGAGCCGGAAATAACTCACCGGAAATAATTAATGAAGCAGCTGATATCTGTAGACGATTATTTGCCGGTGGTATCATGGACATTAATGTATATCGAGAACTCATTGCTGAGTTAGTTGAAAATCACAAAGATGCCCATGGTTATTACAGCGATTGATTACTAATTAAAAAACTACTAGTTTTATAACAAGATGATTATACACTACAATCATGATAAACCAACCCCCGTCTATGTAGTTAATTCACGGTTTCCAGTTTATAGAGCATACTACGGAGATGGTTTAGGTAATACCATTTTAGGATTCTTTTCAAGAACGGCCCCAAAAGTGATGCCGTTAGCTAAACAACTAGGAATGAAAGCCATTGATGTTATTCGTGATAAGGGTATTAGTACTGTTGGAGATCTTGCCGGGAAAGCGTTTTCAACTGCGAAGGATAAAATAACATCATTAGTGAGACGAAAAAAGAAACCGTTACCGTCTACAGAAGAAATGCCTGCAAGTGTTAGTAAAATAATAAATAACGCAGTAGATGAAAAACTAGCGTCGATGGTAAATCAAGAGGACCAAAATAACATGACAGCAAACATGATAGCAGGAAGTGGCTTTAAAAAACCACGACGAAAACGCTAGCGTTTTTCACGATGAAATGGAAAATCCGATTTAGACTCTGATAAATAGAATAAAATGTTCAAAAGGTCACCTGATCCAGCATTTGATATGGATGCCCCAGTGCGTAAAGATGATTCTGTACGCGATTTTCAATTTTATTCTTATCACGCAGTACAACCAGATCTCCGATCACGAATTGAACTTCAAGTTCATGATACCAGTAAATACTTTTTGCCTTGTGAAGCGTTTATTGAAGTAGAAGGAGAACTTGTAACAAATGATGCTGCACATAATGATCCTCCATATGACATTAGCCAAACTACCCGAGTTGGTTTTGTTAATAACGGTATCATAGCGTTATCTGAAAGCGCTAGATATCTCATTGATGGAAAAGAAATTGAATCCACTGACCGTGAAGTTGATGTGGCTACAACAATCATAGGGTTAGCAAGATATTCTGATGATTATACAAGATCAGCGGGTCCATCTATGATGTTTTCTAAGGATAATACTGATCACCCTGAACACAACCCGTATTCTAGAGTCAAGGCAACACGAGTTACAGCAGTTGATCCAGCACCAGCCGGATATACAAGACCAGCTGGTGATTTTGATGTCATAAATACTATTACTACTTACAATCTAGGATTTGCAACACGCGTAGCAACATTACAAGGACAGCGTCGACAATTTTCATGTGCAATTCCACTGCATCATATATTCGGATTCTGTAGAAACGTCCAAAAAGTTATTTATGGAGCTAAACACACAGTAGCGCTTGTACGAAAGGGTACTGATAATGATGCAATATGGCGTGATGCTGGTGTTCCTGATGGTAAAGTCGTTTTAACAAAACTATCATTGTGGATGCCAGTGTTAACTCCATCAATCACAGCAGAAGGAAAATTGTTATCATTTATGGACCAAGGAGGAAAGTCGTTATTGAGTTGGTTATCAGTGACTACGGATACTAAACAAGACAATGTTGATGGTACATTCACATGGCACCTGGCATCAAAACAAGGGATTTCAGCTCCACGTCATATATTTATTGCATTACAGAATAATGCACGAGTTGGTAATCAACAACGAAGTCATATGATATTTGATCAGTTAGGTGTTAATGAAGTCTCGCTGAGAATAAACGGACAGCAGGAACCATCTGAAGATGTGCAACTTGATTACGGTCAAAATCATATTGCACGTGTCTATCATAACCTGTTGTCATTTATGGCACGTGATCAAAATGTGAATACCGGTTTGCAAATATCACAATGGGATTTCAAAAGCCTCTATCCGATTTATTACTTTTCACTGGAACATCTTGATTTAACAAGACAATCTGTCGTTGATATACACTTCAGAGCCCGTGTAACCCGTCCTGCTGGTGTTGCTAATTATAGAGCGGTTGCTGTCATTCTCAGTGATAAATCAATGCTACTTGAAGGTGTTGGTGGACGAATGAGATTTATTGATGCACCAGTGGAAAATCTTTGATTGAAAATCCGAAGGATTTTTCCATTAGAATCAATCTGTATTTGTATAATGTCATATAGTAATATCAATGTGTCATTGACACCTGGTCAGTTAAAAAAATTGCAATCAGAATCGGCTAAAAAATGTGGAACCACAATCACGTTGAAACCTAATCAAATGACTGGTGGTGCAAATAAACTATCGCTGACAACTCGTCAGGTGAAACATTTCAATGATGCTTTCAAGGATAAAAAAGGGGTTCAGATTACTCTTTCTGCGGCTGCTATTAAAAATATGATAAAATCAGGTGGTATATTTCCATTGTTAGCTGCAATACCAGCATTGATTGCAGCAGCAGCCCCAGCGGTGGCTAAAGCAGCGGCGTTAGGAGCCGTTGGTACTGCAGCAGGAATGGCGTTGAAAAAGGCAGCTGGACAGGGTTATAAAAAAAGGAGACGATCCGTTCACGGATTGGGTCTAAGACTACCAGGAACCCCGTATTCGTGGTACAGCGGAAAGGGTCTAAGACTACCAGGAACCCCGTATTCATGGTACAGCGGGAGATCCGTTCACGGATCAGGCCTGAGACTACCAGGAACGGTTTATTAATTCAGAAATCTTCAATTTCCGAACCTATGGTTCCCATGTCCAATTTTGATTTAATGGATGCGGCTAAAAAACTAGTGATTAAAAATTTCAGAGGTGTTTTTATGAAAGATCAATTACCACATCAACCAAACAAAACTGAAACAGGTATTATTAATCTCGATAACAGCACCGGACCTGGAACTCACTGGGTTGCATACGCTATTGATCCACGTGGGATTGTCTATTTTGATTCATATGGATTAGCGCCACCAAAAGAGTTTATGCGTTACATAAAACAATTTCCAATGAATACTTGGTATTCTACGCTACCAACACAACAAATCAATGACCCACCAATATGCGGCAGTGAAGTATTAAATGTCCTTGACGCTATTTCAGCATCTAGAAAATCACCACACATTGTCGTAAATGACTACACCAGCAATCGCTTTTTAGAGAGAGAAAGAGTTTTACAATAACATGATTGATATTTGGGGGAGACCTCTGAAACCCAAACCCGATGACACTGCAACTCCTGATTCTATCAAGGATATAAAAAAAAAAATTAAAGATGAAATCGCTGAGACGTTGAACTTAACAAGTGTTGACCCAAATGAAATAGTTGTATTTCAAGACAAACAGGGTAAATTGAAATCTAGTAATATTTCTCTGGATGATATTTTAGTTAAACAACAAAACGCAATCGAGAATACTATCACGTTATTTTCCGATCAGGGTAAATTGAAAACCAGTAATATTTCTCTGGATGATATTTTGGTTAAACAACAAAACGCAATCGAGGATACTATCGCGTTATTTTCCGATCAGGGTAAATTGAAAACCAGTAATATTTCTCTGGATGATATTTTAGTTAAACAACAAAATGCAATCGAGAACACCGTTGCGTTATTTTCCGATCAGGGTAAATTGAAAACCAGTAATATTTCTCTGGATGATATTTTGGTTAAACAACAAAACGCAATCGAGGATACTATCGCGTTATTTTCCGATCAGGGTAAACTCAAACCGGGTGTACTTTTTTTGACGATTACAGATCGATTTAAAACTCTCAACGATTCTGCGTTAGAACTAGCAACACTTCAATCTAAAATCGAAGAACACATAAAACAGTTTACCGCATTTCGTAGAAATATCATTGATAAATTTATTGGAACTACATTCGATAAAATTGAACTAAAACTCCCTGATATTAAAAAATCCATCGATGAGACGAAAAACTTCATCGAAGCCGTCAAAGGTGATCTTTCGAGGATGATAACAACCATTGAAAAAACAAAAATTCCTCATGAGAAAACCAACAACTTAGTATACACGATCCAACACGGATCATTTGAGTGGTCACCTACAAACAACACATTAGATATCACTGCAACCGTTAAGGGTATTTATCGATTAACACTAGTAACACCATTGTCTCAATTTAATATTTCATCGTCCAGTTCATCCGGGGTCAATAATACGATTTCAACGATCATCGACAAGAATACAATTGAAAAGTTCACAATCACATCTACTGATAAACATTTGGTTAGGGTCTCAACAACATGGTATGTGGAATTCGTAGCGGATTTAAGTAAATCGTAATTGAAAACGATAGCGTATTTAAAATAAAAAATGATTTCATCATCGCAATATCGCTATGATCAGGTCAGAGAATATTAAACTAGACTCAAAACCCTGTCTGAGGAGTATGCAATGAAAATTAAAAAATATCGCAGGAGAATTACCGCAATTGATGTTACCGTGTATTCAGTGAGTGGTGTAATCACCGGAGCTGGTATTATACTGTCTTCAGTGACAATGATGGCCCCGATAGCTGTTCCAATTTGCATTTCTGCGGCAACAACAATCGCTGGAATTATTTCAATAATCACAAAAAAAATATCATCATGCAGCCAACGGAAACTACAAGACTACATAATTCAATTTCATGTTGTGTCTACTGCATACTCGCAATTATCCTCATTGATATCGTCATCGCTCGATGATACAATTATATCAGAGAGGGAGTTTTCAGCGATGGTAGATATATATGATTCTGCGATGTCAAAATTAGAAATACAACATGAGTATAATAACAATGACAACACAGATGGAATTACTTCAACAAATAGTGGAGAACACGAACCCAGTACAAACAAGCATGATCTCAATAACCTCAACGAATCCAGAATTCAGTGTGAATTTCCCCTCTCCGGTCCCAGTGAAGGAGATAGCGCTAGCAAAATTACGAGTATACCACAGTTGGCCAAATATTAGGTCAAAATCATTTGGTGGTCAACAACCGAATAATTCCCTGGTATTTGCAAATAAGAATAAACCCGACGGTACCCCAGACTGGAACGTTGTTTCCATACCAACCGGATCATACCAAATCGAACAAATCAATAACGAATTCGCGCGTAGAATAAAATCGATTACTGGAAAAGAATCAAAAATAGCTATAACGGTTCATGAGCCAACACTATCATCTGCCATTGAAATAAGCACAGAGGGTTATGTCGTAGATATCTATCAAAGTTCGATTAGAACCGTACTGGGATGGCCTGAATTACCACCGGAAAAATCCACCACCGACTTAATCACGGATGTACAATCATATCATGAAATCAATCCCAGTTATCGAGATAATTTATCTGATATAAGAAAAGGAAAAATCGGCGATAGATTTATATTCACCAACAAAGACACATTGCAATGGGATTTTATCACTAAAAGAACAGCCGAGTCATCTGTTACTATTTCATTTACGCTAGCTGACGTCCGTGGTTATTTTAATGAGATTAAACAATTATATGACACACAACTAGAACAACTACGGAAAACAAGATCGCAAAAACACGTTGAAATAATAAATCAGCTTATATCTGACATGAAATATATCTATGAACTAATTATTCAAACAATAATTAATGACAACAGCGACAATAAACAACAATTCCTAACCGATTACAATATCACAAAAGACAATCTGCGTAATTTCAGGTTTCCGAAATACAACGCTGATGAATTAGTAAGAATTGTTAAAACCGATATCATCAAAGCGCTACAAAAATCAGATTCAACTGTCCTCCTCAAACATAATAATGACCCAGATGGTGGTGGCAGGCATATTGCTCCGTTCAATGTGAATATTTCAACGGTGATTGCGCTCAATTTAGTATGTGATGTGATCGAAGGAAGCTATCAAATTAATCTCGAACGATCAAATCAAGCTCAGCAGGGATATATTTTGTATTCATTTGCACCAATAGCTCCTCCAGGGTTTTTAATAATTGAGTCCCCGGTGAATCCAGTCTATATGCGGTGTCATAATAATTCATTAACCAGAATTAATTTCAAACTCACTGACCAGTCTAATAATCTGATTGATTTACAAGAGGAGGTTTTACAAATTAGTCTATTTGTGAAATCCTGAAAGGATTTTCGTCGTAAAGACTTTCATCCTAAGGGGATTTTCGTCGTAGTAAGGACTTGATAAAATATTCGGTTAACCCATAGCAGCAGAGAGGGTGAGTGACAACGACGTTGCGACATTTTATGATTCGCGAATGCGAATCTCATGTTTTCAGACTCATTTTTTTTTCTAGTTATTCGCGAGAAGGGTCTAGTGTTATTTGGAGGGGGTATAATCAAAAATATACTAAAAAAATGTTGTAGGATTCACCCTCTCTGCTGCTTACTGATGTGACATGATGTATGGACATGGGCAACAACACTATAATACCCTTCATAAATATGGCAGTAACATACAAAGAAACAATTGATGAAAAAATAAATCCTCAAACTACTTACTAATGGAAGATATCAGTGTGTCACCGAAAGGTAAGTCTTCATCCGTGACAGTCACACTCAATATCGTAGTGTTTAAAGATACATCCTCATTTACAGCTAGTACATTGGTTCCAACAACAAAGTGTGGAGCTTCATTAACATTTGTAACCATCACAGGTATGCTTAAGATGCCAGATCTTCCGTAGTCATTTTCCACAACAGCATTCACCTTCAAACAGTGAATTTTAAAGTAGACATTAATTTTCAATAAGAAAAAAGCACAAACAAGCACAGGATCTCAAAATGAGCAATGATTTAATAATGGATTTATGATAAATTTGATAAATAATTTCCAGTTTATGTGAGCTTTGGAAGCTATTTAAAAAGTTTCACAATTAAATTTTTAACCATTATATATTTGAGAATCTGTTTATCAAATGGTCTTTTTAAGTGGAAAGAGTTTAGATAAAGAAGAACTGATGAGTTTTGGCATTTCATTATATTCTTTGTAGTAATAAAATAGACCATGATGCAAGCTGAATCAATAATTTAGTCAATATAAATTATAACAGTAACATTTAAAAGTAATAGCTTTTGCACATTATACAACAAAGACCAACTGTCCTTCCAAATCAATGGAACATTTGATACAGACATCATTTTTCAATACATGATCTTCAATGGAAATTCTTGTGTGAAGTCACATAGTTAGGCCTACTGGAGTAGTTCATACACCAGATAAATGGATTTTGATAAAGACTGTTTACAACATTTCCACAAAACGTTTTTTGCAACTCTACTGTGAACATTCAGCATAGATGAAGTATTGTATAGCAGTCCAGTTCTTGGAGATTTACATGAAAGGATGAATACTGGATGCAGACATTTTACGTAAATTATAATGGTAATCATGTTGTGTAACAAACAAACCCCTCCCTCTACCACGGAATAAGTATACAAAAGGTGATTAGCAAAAATCACTGAGAGTGGAGAAGATTTCTAAATTAGTAGACCTGCCAAACCTGACAAGTCTGTTTCAATAAGGCAGTTGATTTTTTTCCATAAGATAAGCCAGGTTTTAGTAAGGTGTAACAAAATATCAATAACTGCTATTGTAAAGCTGCAAAACATAATTAAAAGTTTGATGAATCTACGATAAACGTTCAAATGAAAAGTTTTCAAAGTACATGTAGACTTTATTTACCACTAGTACAGTTGCACAAACTTTAGTTCCAAATCTTATGTAACTCAATGGCTTGTTGCTATCTCTCAACTTAATGCAATTCTTGGAAATTCTTTTTCCATTTCACATGATGATATCAATCAGATCTCCTGCCATGAGACATACTCAAATTGACACATGATGTCCAATAAACGTAATTGTTTCCTTTCCAGCTTTTATTCATATTCCTCTTTATTTTTCTGTGTTGATTATTAACACTTTTTTTGAGGCTGATTTCCCTTTCATCTTAACCATGCATCGCTTTCTAGATGCCATTTTTAACAGTTTGACCATGCAGAAAGAAATGATGTTCATGTACAAAACCTCAAAATGTAGCACACGAAACAAAGTTTGATTATATTCCTAGAAACTGGCATGTAGAGTCATTTCAATGTACAGAATAAAAAATCTAACTTTATTTTGCTGACCTGCATTATGTTGCTAAGTGGAAACAACATAATGAACATAAAATAGTTTTGTTTCCTTTCAAACCTATAATTCTAATGAATTGTATGTATGTATGTATGTATGTATGTATGTATGTATGTATGTATGTATGTGTGTATGTATGTATGTGGTGCTTGCTGACTTCTAGAAAACGTCAGACCCCTGACCAAGGGAACTAAGACGATAAAATTGAATAGAGAGAGAGAGAGAGAGAGAGATCTTATAAAAAGTAAACATTTCCCATTATTGTATAAAAAAATAATAACAAAAATAATTAGATTATTGTCTTGTAACATAAAGAGTTTAACCCTGAATTTATCTGTGCCAATAAAATCTTAAACAAATTATTTCAAAGAACTTAATCGCCTTAAGCTGATCTGGTTAAAAATCATTTAAAAAACTTTTTTAGAAGGGTTGATTTAAATTATGACTGTAAAATAACCTTGGATCTTGAGGTATATTCTACAAAATTGTACATACCAAGATTGATTTAAAAAAATTTACCAGAAATCCATCCATGTTAGTGTGGCAACAATGATTATAGCTTATTTAGATCTGATGAAAACTTACCATGAAATTACCAACAATGATTATAGCAGATTTAGAGCTGATGAAAACTTACTGTGAAAATACCAACAATGATTATAGCTTATTTAGAGCTGATGAAAACTTACCGTGAAATTACCAACAATGATTATAGCTTATTTAGGGCTGATGAAAACTTACCGTAAAATTACCAACACGTCCACCTAGTGACTGTGCAGTGCAAACTTTCAAGGAAAGGGCACCATTAGTAAAGACACAGGACAGATTGAAGAAAATGGTGGAGTTAAGAACTTGGCATGTCATACTGGATGACAAATTATTCTGGCAGATGTATGCTACATCTGAGCATAACCCTAATAAAGCATTTTCACTGAAGGAAACAGCAGTCAGATTCTGCGGGCTGCACTTTGGCTTCAAATCCGCTGAAATATAAAGGCCCAGAATCAGGTTGATAGGTAGTTAGCTAGCTTGATCATAAGATTGGATGGTAGTCACGTCAGTATATTAAAACAGTCTGATCAGCAGGTGGATGGATGGTTTGGAATATGGTCATTACGTAAGTGGATGTGTGTGCATGTGTGTGTGTGTGTGTGTGTGAGAGAGAGAGAGAGAGAGAGAGAGAGAGAGAGAGAGAGAGAGAGAGAGAGAGAGAGAATACCATACAGAGAAATGAAGGTGATATGCAAATAACAGAGGAATCATTAGAGTGATCAAAAACAACCACATTTCACTTTATCAGCTATGCCATCATTAAAGCTGTACAATTCACCAGTTATATAACAGCACAGTTTACTCTCCCTTTCTATGAAAATTAAATATCATGGGCATAATATAAAATGAAGTTCTTTAGCTGATAACAAAATATATGCAAAATTAGTGATCTCCCTAAATGACCCAATTCATTTGAGTCATACAAGTAACCTGCTTAATGAGGCCACTTTATTGTGATGCACAACTTTGCTTTAAAGCACAATAGATCTGACAATCACCTATCTTTAACAACAACCTTTGTAAGCTACCCACAATGAAATAGTGCAGAATAAATCTCAATATAAACAGCCACCTGCAGGACAAACCTCCTATAAATTATATCATCAAGACACAATCAGGAACCAAAACTCCTATAAATTATATCATCAAGACACAATCATGAACCAAAACTCCTATAAATTATATCATCAAGACACAATCAGGAACCAAAACTCCTATAAATTATATCATCAAGACACAATCATGAACCAAAACTCCTATAAATTATATCATCAAGACACAATCAGGAACCAAAACTCCTATAAATTATATCATCAAGACACAATCATGAACCAAAACTCCTATAAATTATATCATCAAGACACAATCATGAACCAAAACTCCTATAAATTATATCAGCAAGACACAATCATGAACCAAAACTCCTATAAATTATATCATCAAGACACAATCATGAACCAAAACTCCTATAAATTATATCATCAAGACACAATCAGGAACCAAAACTCCTATAAATTATATTATCAAGACACAATCAGGAACCAAAACTCCTATAACTTATATCAGCAAGACACAATCAGGAACCAAAACTCCTATAAATTATATCAGTACAACACAATCAAGGGACCAAAACTCCTATAAATTATATCATCAAGACACAATCATGAACCAAAACTCCTATAAATTATATCAGCAGGCCACAATCAGGAACCAAAACTCCTATAAATTATATCATCAAGACACAATCAGGAACCAAAACTCCTATAACTTATATCAGCATGACACAATCAGGGACCAAAACTCCAATACATTATATCAGTACAACACAATCAGGAACCAAAACTCCTATAAATTATATCAGCAAGACACAATCATGAACCAAAACTCCTATAACTTATATCAGCAAGACACAATCAGGAACCAAAACTCCTACAAATTATATCAGCAAGACACAATCAGGAACCAAAACTCCTATAAATTATATCATCAAGACACAATCAGGAACCAAAACTCCTATAAATTATATCAGCAAGACACAATCATGAACCAAAACTCCTATAAATTATATCAGCAAGACACAATCAGGAACCAAAACTCCTATAAATTATATCATCAAGACACAATCAGGAACCAAACTCCCATAAATTATATCAGCAAGACACAATCAGGAACCAAAACTCCTATAAATTATATCAGTATGACAAAATCAGGAACCAAAACTCCTACAAATTATATCAGCAAGACACAATCAGGAACCAAAACTCCTATAAATTATATCAGCAAGACACAATCAGGAACCAAAACTCCTATAACTTATATCAGCAAGACACAATCAGGAACCAAAACTCCTATAAATTATATCAGTACAACACAATCAAGGGACCAAAACTCCTATAAATTATATCAGCAAGACACAATCAGGAACCAAAACTCCTATAAATTATATCAGCAAGACACAATCAGGAACCAAAACTCCTATAAATTATATCAGTATGACACAATCAGGAACCAAAACTCCTATAACTTATATCAGCAAGACACAATCAGGAACCAAAACTCCTATAAATTATATCAGCAAGACACAATCAGGAACCAAAACTCCTATAAATTATATCATCAAGATACAATCAGGAACCTAAAATACAGATATTATTTAATGGAAACTGTAATGTATCACTATGTCAAACTTACGGACTCAAGACAAAAAAAAAAGACTTTAAAGAAAAGAAAACATTAATAACAATCTGAACTAACCTCATACAGTTTAATGGCTAAAGAAAAGATAGATTTTTTCCATTAAAATAGACATTGAGATTTTAAATAATTTATATTCAATAGTAAAAATTTTTAATTTTGAAAACATTCCAATTCAGTGAATTTTAGACACGGAATAAATTCATAATATTACTGTAAAAAAAACAATGGTAGTCTCATTTTATGTACAGTACAATCCTTTGTCAACCAACAGGTGTAAACAAAGAATTAACCACAACATGCATTGTCCAGCTGTTTAGTTGTCACAGCATTCACATGCTACATGTACTTAAGTTCGCCTAGATTTTGGATTGCCTCAGTACCTGAGACCACAGACGTAAACATTTTAATGAGGCTACCAAGGGAAAGAGTCTGATAATTGGGAAATGAAAACCTATCAATAAGTTGGTTTTTTTAATTAAGCCTAAGTAAAACTACTATTTTAAAATATGCACACATTTCCATATATACAATGCACATATGTACATTGATTATGTAACCTGCAGAAAAAATAAATCTGTTCCAAGTACTGCTAACTATGGAAAATGCAACACTCAGCAAATTCATTGCTTCAGTTTGAATTGTCTTGAATCAATGGCTGATGAGAATGAGATTGCAGACTCCAATGGCATAGCTTGAGAAGAACTTTCTAATTATGTACATGTGGATGATGAAGCTACAGTGAAATGACTGGCTGTATTTAAAAAAAGGAAACTGTTTATGGAAAGTATCACCAGCATGTATAAAAACATAAGTGCTTTTAAACCGTTCCATTGAAATAAGCGGGTCCGTATGTTAATTGTTCCACAACTTATGCCCAACATAATGAGGTTATTGGCTTCACAGTGGTCAAGATAAGTAGGAAAAAATTAGCATAACCAAAGAAGGAATTTTATCAAAATCAGACCAAAATGCTTAAAATAAACGTGTTATTGGGATAACTAAGGTCAAGATAAGTGGGTCTGACTGTATATGCTAAATCTGGCGGAACATCTCAGATAGTTACAAGATGGGCACAAACATCTTACCCACAGTTACATTCACGGAAACTGAGACCAAGATACTTGAATTTGCTGAGTCAATGGCGGCATCAACATACACTGTTGTTTCATATCTGGTCACATAATTTGATGTCAAAAATACTTGTGCTGATGTATCATTACCGGTTATCTTGAAATTTCCATTACCTTGACAGAAACAAAATAAAGATATGTAATTAAAATAGACATATAGCTTTTCATCTGGCAAATAAATATCCAGGGTTTTAAAAATTCACTGTTTTCCATTCATTCTAAACTGACTCTTCATTCAATTTTCATTACAAAGATAAAATTACCAACATCATGGTCTGTAAGTATATTCTAAATTTACTGGAACTGTATTTAAGTCAAATGGTTGCTGATGAAATTAGACAGAATTCCCAAATTGCTAATTATAAATGCTGAAGCATTTTTATTTTTGATGACAATAAACTTCAAAACTCTCATAAATATTTGCCATTATCAACTCATCGGAATGTATCCCAAAACAAAAATGCATGCTTACCACAAGTTTGCAGAATGTTTACTGCAAGCTTACAACAAGCTAGATGAGGTCGCACAAGCTAGTGTAAGGGTGCTCGCACAAGCTTGTGGAAGTTTGCAAAAGAAATTTTTCCAAGTCTGCAAGCTTGCAAAATTCAATGTTCAAGCTTGGCACAAGCCTGCAAAAGGAAATTTTCCAAGTCTACAAGCATGATGTAAAATCTAAAATACTTGATGTATAGTTATGTGCAATCTTGCAATAGTCAGTTGTGAAAGTTGAAAGTTGACAGTTGTAATTGGTAAGCTTATAATTGGTAGGCTTATAATTGGTAAGCTTACAGTTGGTAAGCTTACAATTGGTAAGCTTATAGTTGGTAAGCTTATACTTGGTAAGTTTGTAATTGGTAAGTTTGTAATTGGTAAGCTTATAATTGGTAAATTTATGCTTGGTAAGCTAGTAAATGGTAAGTTTATAACTGGTAAGCTTGTAATTGGTAAGCATGTAATTGGTAAGTTTGTAATTGGTAAATTTGTAATTGGTAAGTTTATAATTGCTAAATTTCTAATTGGTAAGTTTATAATTGGTAACCTTATAATTGGTAAGTTTATAATTGGTATGCTTATAATTGGTAAGTTTATAATTGGTAAGTTTATAATTGGTAAGCTTATAATTGGTAAGTTTATAATTGGTAAGTTTCTTATTGGTAAGTTTATAATTGGTAAGCTTGTAATTGATAAGCTTATACTTGGTAAGTTTGTAATTGGTAAGCTTGTAATTGGTAAGCTTATAATTGGTAAGCTTGTAATTGGTAAGCTTATAATTGGTAAGCTTGTCATTTGTAAACTTGTAATTGGTAAGCTTACATGGTTTCAAATCTAAGCTTGTGCAAGCCCATATTGCAAGATATTGCCTATGCTGCAATCTTAAAAATAAGCTTGCAATTTTGGTTTGGGACATGCATTTCCCCTCTCAATTGTCAAGAAACAAACTGTTAATTAGTCTCTAGTCCCAACTGTTCAATAAACATGATTGGAAAACTTGTTTTCGCCACCCTCATTTTCCCACCATGTTACTAATTATTTAAAATTGGATAAACAAATGATGGTGGTATGCTCTCATTGTATACGTGCTTAACAACTTTAAAATTCCCAAAATATGGAATAACACCAAAACCCTAAATATCAAGACTATAGACAAATTATAAATACAAAAATTATATCTAAAACCACTGGAGCTTTATAAATAAAATCACCATCTAAAGACTGAGAAGAAAAAAACCCACTAAAACTGATATTTAAAACTGGTAAATGAGTATACGCTCAGACATCCACTACTTACTTGCTTGATTGAGGCTGTAGATCAAGGTCAAATGTCCCTTTTTAATACAGGAAACTGTAGCAACGGGTTTGGACAGATCAGCATTGGTATCTATATAAATAGAATTATTGCCGACCGAACACACTAGGCTGACCAATTTCAGTGTCACATTCCCTCTTGTTACGGCAGGTGGAATACCAGAATCATTCACCTATAGATTAGATCAATGGATGGTTGAATAGATGGATAAATAAAACGACAAAATAGTTTTCAAGTCATAAGGTGCACCAAAATCAAACAAATATTTAGTACTAACAATACAATTAACATTCAGATACATACCGGGTATATCAAAGTCAAACATTTTCCATTAGCAACTAAAATATAATTTGCCTACAAGTCTAAAAAAATCAAATATATCTTTAAGCTGACATTTTATTATTTTACAAAAATGATATACAAAAACAAATATTGAAGTCATTGGTATGGAGTGAGTTCCCTTGCATTGTCACTAAAAACATAGAAACTGTATAATTATGGGTTAGAATAGGTTCTTTATGCATCAAAATAATTTTATACTATCAGAGCTGAAATAAGATAACAAAATTACTTACCATGTATATATAAAAAAATTAAAAAGTTATATACTTGACACTGATACCTGATCAGGTATTGCACATTACTGCGATGTTTGATTTGTTTGTTTGTTTGATTAGGATTTTTAATGTAGTTTTAACAATTTTTCAGTCATATTGCAATGATGTCTGCAGTGAGGCAGTTTATAATAATGTCTAGCACTGGGGCATCATGCCGTAGACATGTAGCATGATGTCCTACCCAGTCACATTATCCTGACACCAGGCCGACCAGTCCTAACACTAACCTCTTAATGCTGAGCACCAAGCGAGGCAGCTGTTAGTACCATTTTTGTAAGTCTTTGGTATGATTCAGCTGGGAATCAAACCCATGACCTCTCGCTTGCGAGATGGACACTCTAACCACTAAGCCACTGGAGCGGTTGCAATGTTTGACGGTGAAACAACAACAAAACTTACATTACTGACTACAATTCTCAGCAATGGGACAACAAATTTCTGAGGGACAAATTGTCATGAAAAACTGAATTTAAAAATCTGCATTATTTATGACAAATTGCATATACAACTTTAAAAGAATTTAAGTATTGATTACTGGCATATTATCAGATGAAATATAAGCATTGTAACAGAATATCTTCTCTTACAACACAGAAAGTTCCAAGCTATGATAATATGTAACAACATATAATGATAATATACTACATTTACATACTTACAGTCCAACTGCAAAACTGCACAGACCTAGATCTGCTGTCACATGATGCACCAATGTGTCAGTGCAGTTTGCTTATAGTAATTATTGAAACAAACAACACTGATCAAGATCTGCAGGCACATTATGCATTGGTGGATCAGGTTCTTTGATTTTTACAGTTTGACTTGATTTATAAGTAAGTAAAATTGTTCACTGTCAGGGTTGTAATATGGCAGCTAAATTACCTAGCATGAGACAAATTTAAACCAATATGAGAAAAAACATAGCACTGATTAGTTCCATGAACAAACATACTAATAGGTTTCTGCACAGTGAGGTACATGTACTGCAATGCACAGAAATGTCTTTGATATTGGGTTATCATTGTTGTTATAGCTGTTGTAGGGTCTTATGCCATTTTTCAGCCCAAGATATGCTATACATGATGGCCAGTATTAATGGTGGAGGAAGAACTCGAGGAAAACCCCAGAAAGAACCACCGACCCACAAAACGTTACAGGCAAGCTTTACCACATTAGCCAAATCTGAGATTCAAACCCAGGCAGACAGAGGTGAGATGGCAGTGATCCGTGAAAGACAGCAATTTAGACCACTCGGTCTAATGAAACAAAAGCAAAATGGTTAGACTTCATTTTTATTGTGTGATACCTTACACATTCTTTTAAAACATGCATAATGGTTTGCAACAGTTAGTCACTTGAGATGTTTGGCCATGATACAATAAAACTCAAAACACCTGAGTGGCAACTTGGTATATGGTATGTATAAGCATACAGTATAATATATATTACAATAATTGAGTCAGCATGAGATATATGAGAACCTGAATAAACCATAAATATACAATTACTTGAATAATACACCCTGAATATATGAATACCTTAACATACCACGAAATAAATGAATACCTTAACATACCACGAATATATGAATACTTTAATATACCATGAATATATGAATACCTTAATATACCACAAATATATGAATACCTTAATATACCACAAAATAAATGAATACCTTAATATACCACGAATATATGAATACTTTAATATACCATGAATATATGAATACCTTAATATACCATGAATATATGAATACCTTAATATACCATGAATATATGAATACCTTAATATACCACAAATATATGAATACCTTAATATACGATGAATATATGAATACCTTAATATACCATGAATATATGAATACCTTAATATACCATGAATATATGAATACCTTAATATACCATGAATATATGAATACCTTAATATACGATGAATATATGAATACTTTAATATACTATGAATTTATGAATACCTTAATATACCACGAATATATGAATACTTTAATATACTATGAATTTATGAATACCTTAATATACCACAAATATATGAATACCTTAATATACCATGAATATATGAATACCTTAATATACCATGAATATATGAATACCTTACTATACAATGAATATATGAATACCTTAATATACCATGAATATATGAATACCTTAATATACCATGAATATATGAATAATACCTTAACATACCATGAAATTAATGAATACCTTAACATACCACGAATATATGAATACTTTAATATACTATGAATATATGAATACCTTAATATACCATGAATATATGAATACCTTAATATACCATGAATATATGAATACCTTAATATACCACAAATATATGAATACCTTGATATACCATGAATATATGAATACCTTAACTTACCACGAGTATATGAATACCTTAATATACCATGAATATATCAATACCTGAATATATCATGAATATTCTGTAGCTAAGTTTGTTACTAACAATATAATGCTTTTGTAATTATCTGACATATGAAACCTGAACTATTCCCAGATAGGAGTATTGAATACAGCAGCAAGGTTTACATTTTAAATTTCTTCAACCATTTTGGTCTATAGAAAGCATTATGGAATCAGAATATTGTTCATATTTACATTAAATCTACAAACTATCTTTGATACATGAATTTAAAACAAAATTTAGAAATGTTCATTTTATGATACGTTTCCCATTTTCCATAACCATATCTAAGTATTTTGATGTCTTGTCACTGAATATGGTTATCAGACTTTTGATGATTAAAAGAACCAGTCTGATGTTATGGGAAATATAACACAAACTAACAGAACCAGTCTGATGTTTTATGTCTTGCAGATGGGAAATACAACACAAACTAACAGCCTTAAAATCTTTAATACTTTTTTGGAAAAGAGATAGAGGTCTTCAATTGTTTTCCTGTATAATTCATGTATACTGTGATATAACAGGTTCAATGTATTACTATATTAATATATTGGGACACTCTTGATGCAATATGCATTGGGATATTCCTGCAGTAGTAGAAATATTGATAGAATAATGTTGTAATTGCATACAATATTGCCATGCCATAACATTGATGAATTGTTACCCCACTATGCAGCCACGTCATGTATTGATGTCTCCCCCATGACAGTGTTATGGCTCTGCAAAAAATGCATGATGTAATTGGCAGTGCTCTATATTCTAATGATGACATTCCATGAGTAAGGTGCCACTGTAGATGGGCTGTAACTAACCCTTTCAACATTTTCTCTCTACCCCAACCACCATGTGTCAAGAAATAATCACATGCCTTGTACAATACTGTGGCTTTTATATTCTACCTTACCTTTATTTGCACAGTGATATCCACACCATTGTCTGGAATTGTGGTTGTGGGTTTTGTTATCTGAAACTGAGCACTTGCTCCAACATTCTTTACAATGCTTTTGTATTCTTGAGGGAAAACACCTAAAATTGCAAGAAGATGCACATTAATGATCTATTTAAATGAGTAAGAACCTTTTTACACTGCTATTGTTATGTTATTAAGTCATTAATAATAATAATAATAATAATAATAATAATAATAATAATAATAATAATAATCATGAAATTTATATGTAATTATTCACTTTTACCTGGTACATAATCTCCTAATCAACAGTAACAGTAAATGGTTAAGAAATTACATAATTCACTGTAGTACAATTTTGTACAAATTTAAACAGACTTTAAATTTTGAAGGAGTTTTGACACATTATTTCCTTTAAACAGATTTTGTTTTTGAGAGAATACAATTCATAACGTGTTGCACAATTTGTCTCTTATTTCTAAGTAGAAACAGTACTTAAAAACAAGATGGTGGATCATGGGTCAACTCTGCCACATGTACATATAAGAATGTGAGACATTAGTAAGAAACCTCAATTATAGCTTTCAAGACTCATTTTACAGTGGAGTGGTGTAATATGCATCAAGTTTCATGGATATATATTTTAAACATTGACAGGTTCAATGTCAAAAAGCCTACTCTAACAAAATTTGTAGAAAAATATGATTTATTGATCAAATGATTTTGCACTTAGTAGCAGTCCTCTGAAGTTGTTATAACTAGATGAAAAAAAAACCCATCAAAAAGTTCAAATATCTGATCTGAAAATACAAATTGTATGGATAATCATAATATTGACCAGATATCAAACTTATTCAAAAATAAAATATGAATGCACCATAAGCCTCATGCAAAATATAATAGTATATTAAATTTTTTAATTATTTAACTTATTTTATACATTTTTTACAGATCATCATACAAGTTCCTCAACATATCACCACAAATACATGCATATTTATGTCAAGTCAAACTGCAAATTGCACAGATCTTTATCTGTCATTGCATAATATGTCATCAGATTGCTGTTAATACAGTTTGTTCGCAGTTTCTTTATAACAAACAAAAATGACCCTGATTTGCTGGCAGATTATGCAATGGCAAATAAGGATTCGTGCTGTGCGCAGTTCAACTTGACTTACTAGCAAGTACATATAGTACTATACCTGTACAACATGCAAAATTTTACCCTAATCTGTCGGTACATTATGCAATTTTAGATCTGGGTCTATACTGTATGCCATTAAACTCAACTTATGAGAGAGTATATACGGTACTATACCAATTATGTCCACCCAAATGTAATGCATTTCCGAATCCACAACTTGGACGGTAAAGTTGAAAGGATTGTCCTTCCCATCCACATTAAAAACAAAGATTGATGGGCTAATTATAGGATCTTTGTTGAAAGTCAACTCCAAATCTAGCTTGGCATTTCTTGATGGTCTGTATTGTACGTCATCTTCTTCAGTAGCTATCAATGTAATCTGAAATGGAAAAGAACGAAGTATGGCATGTATGGAGGAGGAACTATTAAGCTATAGTCAGTATATGTTAGGACAAGTCTTCACATTGTTTATTTTAATGATTTTATTTCAAATGTTAATAATATTTTGATTACTTTTGTTATGATTCATTTGAAACATACTGATTATTATACATCTGTGTAGTTTTAAATTGTGGCGTGCTATCCACGGTATACCAATCATAACTCATTCGCCATGGCTTCAGCTAGGGCGATAAATACTGATACCATCCGAATATAGAAATCTATGGGAACTTCATTTATCCGTACATGATTCAGCGGTCATGAAATTATCTGCCCATAAAATATAAACTCGTAATAAAATTTAGTAGATTTGGATCTTTCGCTTCCCTTAAAAAGAAGTTATAATTATTAAAAATATATTAAAATTTCAGGAATATATAATTGTTTGTCTCTTGACATGGATGCCAGATGCAACCAGACTGAAAAACTCTTAGTGTGACGTTTTATAGTGGAGTTTGTGCTCAGTGTCGGTATTACGAAGCCTGTTCCATACTCAGCTGACCATGCTATGCACGAAACTATCTAACCACAAAATCTAAACTGATGTTTGCATTCCAGTAAAATAAAACTGTAATGTCCATCACAATGTATCCGTCAAGAGAAGATTGGAAACTCAGGATAATGTCGTCTATGCAAATATCATTGCCAACGATTTTACCGTCCAATAATTGTTTCATATGGCAAAGATCCCCACAGGCACGACAGCGTCATCGAGACAATTTTACCATCACGAATCAGTAGGACAGTAGCCAGTTACCCAAGCAAGTTCAGACCCTCCAATGGTCGTCTCCGTTAAGTCAGTAACTATAAAACTCATCGCGACACTAACAATTGGCATAATGCGCAGACATATTTTGTTAATGATAGAATAGCGACAATAATTATCTGATCATGATATCGTTTGAATAACCTATGATTCAGATTTTCAGAACTCATCAGGCAGCGTTGTGAATATTGAATGGGAACAGAGTATTTGATACGACTGTTGACATTATCGCATTCTTGATGCACATAGAGATAGCATGGACCATGTGGACGACACTAGGTATCTCACCCACATCATCATTGAAAGGAATATTTCAAAAAACACCCCGTAAAGCACTGGAAGGACAACTAGGTTTTTTTTAAAAGTCAGTGATGACATTCTAATACTCGGTCGTATTAAGGAAGAATATGACAAATACAATGAAGCTCCTGCATAAAGAAAACAAGAGTTTGCACTAAACAAAAAACGTGAATTGAACAAAACAACATTCACATTTTGGGATACATTATCAACAAAGTTGGGTTTTCCCAGATCCAAAGAAAGTGGAAGCAACTAAAAAGTGTCAATATTCCATAAATATGTCAGAACCAATGCGGTTTTCCCAGCATGACAAACAAAACGGAACGATTATTCCACATTACTAAACTATCAATGAACCTATTCGTGCCCTAACCAAGCAAAACCTCAATGGGAACGGACTGACAGATGTAATCGTTTAAAACATTAGAACAAGATTTAGCAAGTGTTAGTCTCTTAACTCACAATGGAATGGTTATACGTCAGCAGAGTACATTAAGAAGCAGAAAACGGTATTCACAGATGCAACATGGCTCACTCGCAATGGTTTGAAGATGTGAGCACTACCTAGGTTATCTTTTTGGTCATACGTTTGCACTAGTCAGTGACCATAAACCCTTAAAGTCATTCTCAACAGTACAAAATCTAACGGCTTACAAGAATCAAAAGATTGTTACTGACAATAGATGCATTCAGTTCGAAGTGGTTGACGACCTTGCAAAACAAATGCATTAGACTAAATTTCACCACAGAGGTAAACATCGCATACATTTTGAGATTTTCTATTTGTTTTTAACTCATGATTTTGGTTTGGCGCTTCATGGCTATTTAGTGTCGGTGCAATTGACACATTACGGTAGCTGACAAAACAATCACCGAAAGAGCCCACATCATTTTATCAAGTGCCTCAAGCTTTGTTTCCTAATATTTTTATGGCGAATCAACGACTAATATCAATTTGTTTGTGGCGCAACAAGAACAATGAATATTTGAAATTTGATACAAAAATGTCCAATTTGTAATTTTAAGTCCAGAATCATATTAATATTTTTGGAAAATAAAGGCATATTTTATGTTGTACTATATGACATATTTTATATGTTGTGCTATATGGCATATTTTATATGTTGTGCTATATGGCATATTTTATATGTTGTACTATATGGCATATTTTATATGTTGTACTATACGGCATAACCATTTGCATTGCACCTTATAAAGGACGTATATAATCATTTAGCCACTCAATATTGCGTATACTGTATACATCCCTAATGCAATTTGTTCTTCCTACTTCTCCTTTATTTTAATGATGATTACCGGTATAACAATATTGTTTCATCATTTTAGGAAGGAGCGGATGAGGCTCAATGGTTGGTGCGCTAGGCATAAGTTCAAAAGAGCACGAGTTCGAATCCAGTCGGTCAGTCGCTGATCCTTGTACATGGGCGAAGCACTTTACCCTGCTGCCTCAGCATGACGTAACCTTTTATTTGTGTATTTGCTACTAACAATAAAAAATCTCTTTAACTATAGGTATCACGGTACTAATTGTTTTTCCATTGACCTTAATGCTAATGTTTGTGAAATAAATATACTTTCTATCTTACTTCAGCACACATGTCACACGCTGTCACAGAGAACAATCTTAGATTGTCAATTTGAAATGGACAAAACCAAGTACTCCATTGCATTTAAGAGAGATATCTCTGCTGGAACTAAACATGGCTAAGAGTTATCTAGTCACAACTGACCCAGTTTCACCCAGGTGTCCATCATTTTGTTTAAAATCATTAAAAAAATACAAATATGATTTAGATATGAATTAACTTAATCTCACATGTTGCCAAGAGGCTTAACTTTGTTTAAGCCATACAGAAGGTACAACTCTTATACAAATGGTACCGTGAATATACCATTAGAGACTCTCTCTCTCTCTCTCTCTCTCTCTCTCTCTCTCTCTCTCTCTCTCTCTCTCTCTCTCTCTCTCATATACGCAGTGTCCCAGAAAGTTATACAATAAAACGAACCACTGTATACTTACTGTAAATGATGTGTGCTCTACTAAACTGATGTTAGTAACAGCAAGACATGATTCGTTGTTTCCCTTTTGTATTATTTGCAAAAAACTAGATTCATTCCTCAAGGTGTATACGATTCCTTCTCCGGGATTGTAGCAAACGTCTCTACTACTGGTATTCTGCATCGGCAAGCAGATGATATCTATCGGTGTATTACCGGCTTTTTTTAAATCAAGATATATTGGAATGGAATTATTTTGGCAGGTAACAGGGATGTCCACTGAAATGAAAATATGAATAAGGGTATGTATGAATGACTGAGAAAATGAACAGATGTAAGAATATCTCAATTAAGTAGGGGATAGGAGGTACATACTTATATTACGATGAAAATTTATCAGCCAACATATCTTCGAGAGCCATGAAGAGTCGGTCAACATCTTTATTCATCGATATTTTGTATAATGTATCTAGCAGAAACAGCAAACTTCACAAGTTCCAATATTTTCTCAAAACCGCTTATTTTGCGATTATGGCTGTGAGTGGCCGAAACAGCGGTCTCTCTAAACACCGCAAGACACCCCAAGACCACCCCCAAGACACCCAAATATTGCATATATTAGCACCAAATCTCGTAAAAACGTACCGAGAAGCGGAGGAAAAAGAAAGAAATGAAAACACACATACGGACATTGTTACTATCAATGATTTATAGTATTGGTTGATGCACAGGGTCTCGTATCGTTGATTACAATCGACTGGTCCTACATGTACTATATAATAAATATAGTACATGTAGGACCGGTCGATTGTAAGCAATGATACGAGCCCCTGTGGGTTGATGGCCTTATTTCTGATAATCTATGGAAACGAACTCTATGCATCACACACACACACACACACACACACACACACACACACATATATATATATACATATATATATATATATATATATATATATATATATATATATATATATATATAACAATTTCCTCATTAAATGGCGATGTTCCATACTTCTCTCATTTATTTGAATTGTTTAGGCTCCATGTTAATATTTGTCAAACAAAAGGAATGAAGGAATAGTTAAATTGTTATTGAGATAAATATTTTTTTATATACAATAAATTTGCCATTTTGTTTAACTTTTTAACGACTATTTGTGGTATTGCTAATTATTTATAAATGTTGATTAATATACACGTTACTGTACCGGAACACTCTTCATCAAAACGGGAGTTGTTTTCCTTGGCAACTCGCGACCTTACTAATTTTACTGTTACACAAAATATCGCTAAATATTCGCAGTTTTTATTTGTTTGTTTGTTTGTTTTGGGGGTTTTTTTGTGCTGTCGTTGAAATTTTAAGTGAGTATTATGTAAGTTTAAGGTGTTTTTGGAGAGTCTTGGGGGGTGACTTGGGGTGTTTAGAGAGACCCGCCGAAACAGTATCGAAACCCTCGCTATCTGATAGGATGCAGCTGAATGAAACTGGCCCAATCAGATTAGTATTTACCAAAGAAAATATTTCGCAATAATTATCGCCGGGTCCTCAGACAATTGAATGTTTCATATAATTTTGTCATTATTATTATTATTATTGTTATTATTATTATTATTATTATTATTATTATTATTATTATTATTATTGGACATCACTAAAGCGTACTTTGTTATCTTTTCCTATCATGGTGTCGGCCAAAGGTATGAGTTTACACAGAAGTCCTGATACGGAATAAAACAAACCTTCTGATATGAAGGATATGAAGGATACGACCTTGAATGTGCAATGCAAGACGTCGAACGCCAAGCTTCATCAATGTATGTTAAAAAAACATGTTGAGTTAAAAGAAGAAGGGCAAATGCAACTGAAACCTACATTACAGTCCTTGTGTCGTCACCTTGAAGACAAATCCGTTAATGCGGTACTCGATACGTATTTTATAAATTGATACATAGTCATATACAATTTCTATCCTTTTATGACTGTATACTTATAGAGTGGAAAGGAAAGTTTAAGAGAGAAAAAAATCAACATATATAACCGTGCCATTCGCCCGTAAAGATCCTCAATGTGATATACAACGCACGTGCTGATGATGGTATGTATGAATACCAAAATTGCATCCCTTAATCTTAAACAGTTCTAAAGTTATAGTGTGGAAAAGTGAGATGGAAGGAAAGAAAGATAAAAAAAATTTATATGTGACCTTGATAGGACTCCCAGTATGACATTTTCTACGCATTCTAGTGATACTGTACAAATCTACCAAATGTTATCCCTTAATCTCAAACGGTTTTAAAGTTACTGAGCGGAAGGGAAAGTATATTAGTAAAATACTGATCCAAGAAAATGACCTTCACAGATGTATTTCTTTAAGGTATCTTGCACACCATCTAGTGATGATGTACAAGTACAGAACGTTTTGTCCCTGTCAGATTGAAACTAAAAAGTGGAATGAAAGGTGTAATGGAAGCGTAAAATATTGTGATATGATCTTGACTTTGAAGACAGACAGACAGACACACACACACACATGCTATGTGATACACCTTCTAATGACGATATATAAATATATAGTTTCATCCTTTTAATCTAAGATAATTAAAATTTATATAGTGTGAAAGGAAAAATGTTACCCCCCAAAAAAACTTGAAATATCGGGCAGTGCTAATGACCTTGAAGATAGCACCCCGCCGCCCCCAATGAAGTGCGCAACACGTCTTACTATGACGAAGTCCAAGCAAACCTTCCTTTAGACTTCAATGTCTTGAACATTATAGAGCTCTATAAAGCATAACCGAAGGACTGATAGACCGAAACGCAGACACTATACCCCACCCCTCTTATCATAAAACAAAACAAAAAGAGAAGAAAATAGAAAAGAAAAAAGAAGAAAAAAAAACAAAAAACACTCTCTACCAGTCATATACGCCAATTTGATGAAGCTGATCTACGTCCTTTGGTCAGCAACTAAGCTATAAATCTTGCAAACGTTGAAGTGGTGCTGGATAATATGATGGAAAAAGAGAATGAATCCACCCCCACCCCCACAATTTTTATGACATTTATAAAATGCACCCCACAAGCCACTCTTATGACATTTATGAAATTCACCGACTGTTCATTTTTATGACAAATAACGCTCACCTTCACTACAGTTTAGGCCTTTGAAGTCGCCGCGACATTCGCAGTATGGAGCGTCAAATACCACCTGACATGTAACGTATGGTGGACATGGATTAGCGTCGCATGGACCCAGTTCACAGTGCGTACCTGTAAAAAGTAAAACACCACAGATGTTACTTACTTTGAGAACAAGAAATTATTTGGACAATTTATAGGCACATTTTCACACTCTCCATTAATATTTTTCATGCTTTTTCCTTGTGTAGGTTTTTTGAAAGATATTTTTGCAGAAAGGATGGATGTTCATCGTTTGTTCAAACAGTCACTCAGCTAGTCAATCTAAACCACGTGAATTTTCCACATTAAATATTTTCTTTCTTTGCGCGTGCAAACACACACACACACACACACACACACACACATCATTCGTTAAACAATGAACACTAACAAAGTTCAAGAACTCTCATCGTCTAGATTTACTAAGTGTTTCGAAACCTTTCCCCATCCATGCTTTGTTTCTGTTTATCGAAACACGTTATAACCAAAGAAAGCCTTTAAATTCTTGAAAGCCAAATATAATTTCAAACCATCATATTCAAGCATTATCTATTCTCCCCATTCTGTAATTCATTTGTTTCTTTTACTGGTACTCAAAACATGCGAGACAATCAGTAATAATGTAATGAAGGGTACATTTCAGAAAGAGACTCTTTACTTACCTGAATACCATTGTCTACAGCTGCATTCTGCAGTATTAGTGGATGTGCTGAGAAAGCAACTTCCTCCGTTCGAACAGATAAGAGAATTGCAGTTAGCAGGAGATGATGTCGGACTATTTGAGGTAGTAGTAGATGTATTGGTTTTTGTAGCAGCAGTTGTTATTTGTGTAGATTGCGTCGATAATGAAGAGGAAGAACTCAGTGTAGAAGCATATGTTATCGGAGCAGAAGTGTTTGAGTATATTGTTAAGGTTGTAGTTGGGATAATGGTGAACTCTTCTGTGTCTGGACTGTTACGCGTGGTTGTAGTCAATGGCGAAGTCCATCCCCAATGGCTAACGAAGAGCAAGAAAACCAATGACAGTTCTGTGGGATTCATTAGTTTTGACAACATCCTGGAAACGTCATAAATATGGAATCTTCATTTTGAAGTTCTCTACTGTTGGTACCGACAGAAATGTAATATCTGAAATGCATGAGTTGTAATAATTTCAGCCATCGCAGACAGATTTTAAAAATATTTTGGTTTGTGAGATTTGGCAAGCATTAAACTACAGTAACTGCAATGGGCTCACAGTCGAAAATCCACCGAATTCTAGTGCCTATAACAACCCCAACCCCGCATTCCTAGTTCCATCACTTCTGACAGTAACCCATAGAGTCATGACGCAAAATCTGTTACGTATATGATGGTCATCGTGTCGTGATTCAACATATCAATCATGGTTATGAAACATCTAAAAATGTTGTTGTTGTTCTTGTGATTAACATCATTTTTCAGCACACGATAGGCTATACATGGCGACCAGTATTAATGGTGGAGAAAGAACCCTGGAAACCCACCAGAAAGAACCACCGCCCCACGAGAAGCTACATACCCACATTGACCAAATCTGAAACCTGAATTCACGCAGACAGGTGAGATGGCAGTTATCCGTAACGGAGAGCGCGTTAGATCCATCAGTGCCCTTCTAAAAATGTCATTAGAATTGTAATGTGCATATATTGACATGTGACCATCCCCATCCCCATCACGAGAGACCATTGGAGCGGAAGCTGAGAGTGACACATTTCGTGCAGAGGGCAACTGCAGGGGAACATAGCTACAACGTTTCGTGAAATTGTATCCAGCGCGTTAAAAGGAGATCAGGTAAAGGAGAGGGAGACAATGAAACAGACAAAAATTATCAAAATATTGTTTACAAATATGAGCATAAGAAACAGATCTTATTAAGAGTCCCAGACTTTATCCAACATTATTCAGGATCATGCAACGGTTGTCCTTACATCCAGTAATGGTGCATTTTTTCCAATAGGTTTAAAAGTTAATTACACCGTGATTCTGATTGTAACATGTTTGCATTTATCTTACATTTTGAGGCATAGTGCAACAAAGTATGTTATTTGAAGGATAAACATAAAAGCTGTTGAATTTCACGATACCTCATTGTATAATGTATTAACAAGAAAAGGCTAGAAATGGGTTTAAAAATATCAGTCTCGTACCACGGTGCCTTAAAACTTACCTAAACGGAAAACCCAACTATATGTGGCGAAATGACGGACAAAGAATTAGCCATATTCCCATTTAAAACATCATGTTGGAGCATATAAAAGTGACGAAGAGATTGAACTTATCGTATATATTCACACGTTATTGTTGACTCCATTCCCAGCACTGCTTTGCATTCAGGATTCGAAACCTTCGTTGTCTGTCACTGATCCTTGTAAAATAAGTTACTAACATAACCCCTCCACACTTCAATCAGTGTAGGTCTAGTTTAGAGTTTAGGTTAAAAGGAAGACTCCATATTACCTAGATAAATGTGACTTTTGACAGCCACCCCTCCTATCGATCCTCTTAAAACGGCATACCCAATATGATCACCCGCCCTTTATCAGTGTAGTAGAACGGATTGACCTGACCAACTACATAATATCCGCAAAATGGGTTACATACTTAAGCAAATAGTTTACCTATAGCTTTGTGGTTAAAGAGTTATACTCCATCATATTTTTTTTTCAACTCGGTGAGCAATCTACGAAAATATCACAAATCATGGCAAAATGCTTTGACATAGCGCATGTCGTGAAATGTGGACTTTGCTAAATGATACGCCACAATTGCAGCCGAGAACCAGCATCCCAAAAGGTAAACTACAATAGAATATGAACTTGGCTACATTAGAATATGAACTTGGCGTCGCATCGAGAAGATTAAATGAGCAAAACCATCTTACACATAATTTGTGAAACCGTTGTGTAAACCATCCCATGTATTAAGGTTACTTTGAGTCTTTGTATAGCAATTATCCACTTATATGTGGATATGTACAGCTTGCTGTGTTCAGTGGAGGTGAACTCACAACGGTAATTATACGGGTTAACATGGACCATTTAATGTGTTCATTACAAAAAGCACAACGAGTGTACTATCTGAGGTGAAGATTAATTAATCCGACACTCAACTTTTCAACAAAGATGTAGGTCATTTATTTTGTCAAGAAAATGCAGTCTATATTTTCTGTTTTATCTGTAAAATATTTGTTGTGGGAAAATTAGCAATTTTGCCACAACCAGTCTCACAGTTAAAACTTTTCTGTTCAGTTTATATCTTTTTACATACTTTCTTCTTGCTGTAAGCCTATCCCTAAAAAAATGCTCTATTTGTTTCACTTTCTCCATAAACTTTTTTTATTCTCTCTATCCCCTGACTTTGTGTATTGTTCATTTTTATTCCGATCACATTCTTTACTGTCTTGTACTATTGACGCTCGTGGATCAATATATTAAACTTCTTGATTTGCGTATCATTTACTCGATACTACTAAATTTGTTAACGACAGATGTTGTTAATGTATCACATTTTTTGTAAAACTTTGTTATACATGTTCTCTTGAAAATGTTTGCAAAATAAATGTTATTTAAGCTTATGAAATTCACTAAAAGCCAACGGAATAACTGCCTCAGTAGCTATTTCTGCAACAGCTCATCCGGCTGTTGTCAAACCCATACCACCTGAATATGTGGTCAAGGTAATCTCTACTCAATGCAAAGCTTTGTATACTAAGTTTTCTTTCTCGCTAACATTGTACTTCTTGATCCATTAACAAAACGATTTTTATCTCGTAAATTCTTTTCAATTTAAAATTAAAACCAGTGTCATTAAGCAATGTTGAATAAAACGCTGAAGTACTTGGCGACATTTGTTTCTCTTCAAATCTTATATATGAATGTGAGCCACCATAAACCAGTTTTATGGACTCCGTCAATAAATTTGGTTGGTGAACTCGTCATTGCAGCAATGTGCAATATTTGCTTACTCTTAAAGAAGAAATACAACTATATCAGGTCCCAAATAATGGCACAGTAACGGTTGCAATGGTGCATGCATTTTATTGCGCAAACAAAATTACCAGGTAGTTCCCCACATGCTCTTAGATAGTTAATCCTGAACTAAGTGAAACTGGAATAATTAGCTCCATAACTTCTTCAATATCCATGCTTCAAGATGACACAATTGTAAAATTCAACAGCTGTGTTCAACAGCATGTTGTATGCGATACAGAGAGAAATGTTGATAGGTTCAGAGTAAAATGAATACTGTTTTTGGTGTTTTCCTTTCTCAGTCGACATTTTTCTGCCCATAAAAAGGAGGCTATTTAAATTTACTAGAAAAGCAGCTAAGCATTGTAGCAACATAAGCTTTAATTTTAGGTTTGTCTGTGAAGTGTTCTATTTGTTGTAGGGTTAGCGCCAAACTTCTCAGCGCAGGATAAGCTATATACATGGCGGTCACTATAACTGGTGGTTGAATTAATAAGAACATAAATAATAATGAGAACTCCATATAGCGCCTAATCTTTAGAAGCTCTAAGCGCTTTGCAACATATATAATGATATGACAACAAAAATCAAAACCAAACACCATGAAATTAGAAAACATAAACAATTCTGAAAATATTTAAGGTAGGAAACATTATTAGGTCTTTAAGTTTGTTTTTGCAGTCAATACAATGTGAGTTTTAAGAGCACTCTTGAAAAGAATCACAGTGTCTTTGTGTATAATTTCAACAGGCAATCCATTCCACGTTGATAAGCCTTGATGTGCAAAAGAACGTTGTCCATATGACTTTGTTTTCAAAGAGAGAATACAGATTATACGATTGTCAGAAGAGGAGCATAGGTATCTTGCTGGTGTATACACATGGATGAGGTCAGATAGGTATTTTGGACTGGAGTCCATCAGTGAAACGTAGCACAGAGAACAAATTTTGTGCTTTATTCTGGATCGAATGGATAGCACAAGATATGCAGCCTTTCGTATATTCATGACATGTTGGTGCAGTGTGAGGAGAGTACTGTCTAGAGTAACACCTTGGTCTCTTACTGACTGTGTGAATTTAATGTTGGTGTTGCAGATATTTATTGTTTGAGGTAAAGGATGTGACTGAGAAAGTCTTTGTGCTGTGTTCAGAATGGCCTCGGTTTATCATCATTCATTTGCAGCTTGTTATTTGTCATCCATGATTTCAAATCAGAAATGCACCTCTCGATTCCTTGGATGGTAGCATCGACTTCAGTTTGGTTGCTAGACTTGTATATTTGGGTGTCATCAGCGTACAATTGGAGAGACACTGGGTGATTATATATGACACTTGAGAGCGGCTGAGTGTATAGAATGAATGGAAGAGGTCCAAGAACAGACCCCTGTGGAACACCACAACATTGATCAACTGGGCTGGAGTGTATTCCATTTTCAGATACAGTGGGTGTCCTGTTGACTAAATAGGACTTGAACCACAGGAAGGCTGTATTGTGAATGCCATATACATGCTGGAGACGGTGAAGTAGTATATCATGGTGTATTGTTTCAACTTCTGCAGAGAAATCAAAGAGGGTCAGGACTGTAATCTTTCTGTTATCCAGAGCAGAGAGAATGTCATTAACTACTTTCAAAAGAATAGTTTCAGTAATGTGTAATAATTGATATCATCTTTAATACAACCAAGCCTGACACACGCTGTGAATTATGCATGGCGAGAAAGTTAAACACGCTAATAACACATTCTATACAAGACAACTCTTGACCTGGTTTGTCAAATGCGGCTTAACAATTTAGAATGTAATTCTTTTCAGAATTATTAATTTTCTTTTAAATGAAAGAAACAAAGCATTAGCTTTGCTATATTTTCCAGTATTGATAAAGTGATCAATTTCCTCTTTTTTTTGTAACCAGTCGCCGATATTCACTGGATTTGGATTGAGAAAGTTTTATCATTAGCCACTTATGTATGAAGATTTGATTTAATACGTATAAATAAAGCTTTATCATGCAAATATTTGTTTCATTTAATATTCATCTTAATACGTATGGTCTAAAACGTTAATAAATCTAAAAGTTCAGAAGCAGTGCGAGGAACACGTACCATTATCACCGGGGAAATATGACGATTGGAATACACAGCACTATAAAGGGGGTTAATTCGTCTCGGAATACCTGGATATCACAGTGCGGCCCTTTCAGAATTACGCTTTGGTCAAAAAATGTATTATCTAATGCGCCACGGCATTAAAAATTGATATAATTGCTGAGACTGTAATGAGAATTAATGCAGTGGGCACAAGATTGAAGGCAGTATATTTCCTTAAAGAATCATACCGGAAGACTGACCTATAGCATTTTGCCTTAAAGCAGACCATACGGCAAAAACAGAAAGAAAAACATTCAAATGGTATAAACCAGTCAAACATTGTTAAGAACAACTTAAAAAGCAATACCCCATTAAATAGTAAACATAACAGAAAGAAGATTCAGAAAACGATTTTTAATACATAAGTCAAACAAAATATTGAAGTATACTCGACTTAGTTTATTTGAAAAACATTTCTCCCTTTTCTCCAGTTTACCAGTTAACATATATTAGAAAATATTTTTTTTTAAAGATCTGATACACAAAGTAACTATACATTTTATGCTTTGAATTTCCTGAAGAAGAAAAACATTATAAGGGAGTAATTATTTTAATAAGAAAACTGAACTGTTGCCACGTAAATGTTTAAGGAATCGGACCTTTTATATTATGTTGTGAGACACCCCTTTCCAAATTCAATGACTAATTGGTGCTACTGTTTACATTAGATGTGGTATACTCTTTCAGATTTTCGGTACAGAGAGTTCCTATGCTGAACAACTCGAATAAGTGTACATATTAGTGAGACGTAATTAATACAGGTAATTGGGGGTAAAGATTCACGATACTTTTACTAACAAACCTGCAGATTATTCGTTGAGTATATCTCATTTCCTCTACGAAGTAATTACAGTAAAGTATCGCACTTCAGAAAATTCAAAAATAATTACAAGTCTTAACTTTTCAAAAAGCTCTCTTTGGTGAATTCATTGCTAAAACACGGCTTAACAAATTTAATTTGCTTGGAAGAGAAAAATTAGATTAGATTATATATCTATCTAATGCAGATTGCAAATGTTAAGCTGTTGGATAAGTTGTTGCTATGAAGAGAAAATGACACTGATATTATGGTGCACCTGTCATACTTATTTACAGACCGCTCCGGTGGCCTAGTGGTTTGAGCGTCCGCCTCGGATGGGACGCTAAGCATTAACCGGTTAGTGTTAGGATTGGTTGGCCTGTTGTCATGATAATGTGACTGTTGTTAGATTACGGTTTAACACCATGTATCAGCACGTGATAAACTATACATGGTGGCCAGTATGAATGGAGAAGGAAGAACCCGGGGAAAACCCCGAGAAAGAAACACCGACCCACGAGAAGCTACTGACAAGCTTTATCACATACCCACATTGGCAGAATCTGAGACTACAACCCACGCAGACAGAGGTGAGATGGCAGTGATCCGTAAGGGAGAGCGCTTTAGACCACTCGGCCACTCGGAGCTCAGTAATGTGACTGAGTGGGAACATCATGCTACGTGTCTGTGGCATGATGTCTCAGTGCTAGACATCACTAAAAACTGCCACACTGCAGACATCGTAGTAATATGACTGAAACATTCTTAAAGCTACGTTCAAAATCAAAGTCACACATACACACACTTATTTACATAAAAATACACATACTAGACCTAAAGTACATCTTCCTGCAAATGTCAAGTGAACGCAGATTTGACTGACGTAAAGTCATATAGATTCGTAAATATGAATGTAATCATGTAATGTGTGTGTGTGTGTGTGTGTGTGTGTGTGTGTGTGTGTGTGTGAAGACGGATATTAACGTAAATAATACTGACCAAAATGTTAAGTGGCGATGAGGACATTCTAGGGTTTTGATGTTACTGCTTTGCCTAATTAAGACGATTAAATCATAATCAATTTATCAAAACAATGACAACCTTTGCTTCTGTGTGCTTCCTATCAATATCGTAACACCGTTCATTATTGCAGGTCTGAATGCAAAAGCAAAAGTAAAAATCTTAACTTATTACTCTTTCAAATGCAACTACTTCTGCCACAACCAAACAGCACAGAGTAAAATCTTAAAATGTACAAGACTGCTCTGCTGAGAAAAAGAACATCATACAAATTTAAAGGCGCACAAATCCCCAGTTCTGAAGTAATTTGTTTTGTATTTTGCTAAGTGGGCATGCGCCTAATCAATGTAGGTAATAAGGCATATACCAAACCATTACTGCAAAGCGTGTGTTGAGCAAGCATTTGGCTAGATCAGTAGCTATTAATAAACAAAATCCATCAAGGATGCAAATAAAGCTGCAACTAAAATCTGAGTGCAAACTTTATAAAATTGCCATATTGCCCACATGATCACAGAGGCGAATGTATAATGATTGTACTTAGCTTCCTATTGATTCACGTGGTGTATGATGAGACTCAATCAAGAAGTGTTTAAAACGAATGTAAATAAAAAAAAGGGCATTTGAACCAAAACCTAAGGACACGCTTTATTTGCTCAAGATCTTGATCACAGGGTAAATGTTCAAACGAAAATGTCACAAAATGATTCGACTTAGCTTCATAACGATTCGTTCTGCATTTGATGAGAATCCATCGAAGCGATCATTACGTTTATATAAATGTTAAACTATAAGCCCAACTTTAAGAAACTGTTGACGCAATTGACGTTCCCTTCTTCCAGTATTGTGCAGTTTATCCCACAAACTCATTCCCTGTGTTTATGTTTATAAGTTTGTTTGTTTGTTTGTATTTGCTTACATCAAAGTTTTTTTTTATATAACACGTGATCGTGGTATTAGGAACAAAAAAAAAACATGTTGCACACAAGATATGAGGTCTGATATGTGTTGCTTTATTAAAATAACACTTGACAGAGTTATTCTGAAGCCTCAATACTTCACACAACTTAGATTCCCCATGAGGATTCCAAATAGACAAGATGATATTTGTAAATCGATTGCTATAGCTGTTTCAACGATGTATGCCACTCATTTTATTTGAGTGCATAGTTGCTCTGCATACGTCCTTTGTCTATTATTTACTGTTAAAACGTATTAAAAGCCAAAGTAGTATCTTACAAATTTAATACAAAAGAACGAGAAATTAATTTGCTACTTGAATTAAAAAGTATGGTCATTTGATCACCTTTGACAAGACCAGCAGACATATTAGCTATTGAATAGACGCGATACGAAACTGCATCCACACACTTGTTAGCATACACCTTTCATAAATGTCCATACAAAACTTAAGCATTCTTAACCATAATGCTTAAACAAGAACTAAATTGCATATACGACTTTAAACTTACAAATATAATGGGAATATTATCGGAAATATTAAATTAAATAAAGCAAATGATTAAAAATATAATACTTGCAAAACTTCTAACATAAACAGCTAGTATTGTTTACAACAATGAAACACACTTTTCTCACTACGAAGGTGAGACAGGCAAGACAGGTATTCATATCACACAACCGTCAGAACAACAGTAATATCATCTGCAAGTCTGAGACGAATGCTTCCACTGATGTTGTAAAAGATATGCCACGTTCAAACGCTTTAACGCAAAACGTTAGTATTGATAACCACGGTAAGTAAGCATTTGAGTCAGACAAGACAGATCATAGCATATCAATGAATAAACTTTTGAGCTATATATTATAACAGAATTTTAATTCAATGCTGAACTTAATTTAGACATGTGACTTTAAACACTTGGCTATTATTAACGCCACCTGCCCTTACGAAGTGTCTGCTATATCCCACCATGCTTAGATAGACGGCACAAAGAGTATAGTTTTCAATGTTAAATATGTTACAAATCACAAATACAAAGTTAAAAGTTCAATATACTTGGTAGCCTGTGTTCGTGTCGATGTTTCGGCTTGTCCTTAGCTAACAAATTATTCTCATCAACAAACAGTTTAGAAGGACCTTCCAAGGAATAAACATCCCCCTGCTTAGTGCGCATGAGAAGATGTTTTTCAACATACGGATGATGGTACTGACGCTGTCTTGGGGTTTTATTCTGAAACAAGGGGTCGTACAAAATCGGCATTTGCTTGTGGTGTGCATCGTTCGGCAAACGTCGGATATCCTCTTCAAGCTCTCTTTTATGCGCATGAAGGAGATCATTCCAAGTAACGTCTTTGTATTTTTCCCAATCAACAGTGTGTTCATGAAAATTACTTAAATGCAAATCTCGAGGAAGCTCTTTTGGCTCAGATATAATAGGTTCGCGATGTATATGACGCCTTTTCTCACCTACAATCATACCTTTCTTACGCCATCCTTTTCCTGGAGTGGAGCGAGACGTGAACAGGGGATCGTAATCAAACGCTATCGTGCGTGGAGACAATTCGGACTGGTTCATGTTTCGAAATAATGATTCTTGGCGAAAAAGCAAGGAACCGCTCCTCCGTCTGCCTGGTTCATATAGGTACCAGTCACCTGGGGCTCTATAATACACTTTCCGTTTTCCGGAAGTCATCCGCTGGCTTTCGAAGTCATGATAAAGTTCTTGAGCTGCTCCCGTATTCGTTGTGCTGTGCTCGTTTCTTGTCCTTATTTGTTTTAACCTTCGCTGAGGCACGCTCATGGTATTGCTATCTCTTGCATCAAAAGTGTCAGCCATTTTGCTTCAGAATTGTCATTGATAAGTATAGAAACGGAATATTTCTTCTCGCGCCAAATTTATTCATTTACTTTCGTTCCCGATACTTATAGCAGCATTTTCGTGCATTCAGTCAATTAGCTACCAACAATTAGAGAAAACGTACCAATCGCCTTCGTCTTCTTCGTCGTCGCGGAGTCTCACTTGTGCTAGCTGAGATTTTATAGTTATTTTGCATTCATTCACAATGGGTTATATAAACTGTATATCGTGCCCTGTTATAAATCAATTTGCTTTGATATATATCGTGCTTCTTTTCATCACAGAATTCATCGTTGTATTGAAGTTGTATCTGCGAACGTCTGCGTGCGTTCATGTAAGGAAAGCAGCCCAGTCACGTACAGGCAATGTTATAAAAAAAAAATATGTCATTAATAATGACACTATTTTTCAAGTTTAGACGAATTATGGTTGCCTTCTGAATAAATGCGCCATACACTTTAGTTCTTTGTTTATGAGAGTATAAAAAAGTTAATACCTGATTCAACTATCCAAAAAGGTATTGTTGTCGCTTTCAGACCCAAAATAACAACAAACACTGAATGATCCAGTAACTAGGCCATGCAAGAGCTGTCACTCCCTAATTAATATATCGTCTGAATCACTGTCGTGTTTTCAGTAAGTTAAATAGCCACGTTTTATTTTTAAACTTCATCCATCAGTGATCGCAAATATTTGAGGCGAAGACAGCTCTTTTCGGTGCTCCTCTAACACTGTATTTTAATACCGTTTGGTGATCGAATTCTTCCCACTCCGGGTAAACTTCAGATTGTGGTACCCTTAGGTCCCCATCCTTGATCCCTTTGGCAACGAGACACGCCACCCTTTAAACGTATCTCCTTTGGTGGACTCGGTCGTCTCTAATGTCAACCGTGATGTTTCAATACATGTATATTTCATCCAGAATTCTATACTGTCTTGCGCCCTTGATGTTTAAGATAAGACATGAAATTCTATACTATGTCATACACTGATAGATGACGTTCGATATCCGATTCAAATGCTCTGAACAAATGTTTTAGTACTCCAAACATGCGGCCATTCATGATTTGAAAGCAATCTTTTTTAAACCTCACGGCGATGACGGCAATCGTAGGTCGGTATTGAACGGAAAACATATATTTTATTAAAGGTTCCATTGTGTATACAGTCTGCGTATAAAGAAGTTCTCCGTAGGTACATTTACCTGGATATTTGAATTAAATTAAGTTTTCGTTCAGTGAATCATGTGCCTTTTCCATACCTTCTCAATATGCAGCGTTAAGCTTTATAAAAAGCGAGTTTCATATTTGGCACATCGTGACTATATACATGAATTTTATTGTGAGGTAAAAAAAACGTAATCAACAGTTAACAAATTTGTCTGTAATAGTTTGATCATATCTCACTGATTGTGATTAATTACAAGAATATATTTAATGTGTTTGCTTGCAAAACAGAAAACCACATTGAACTATGTCCACGTTATTATAAAACAAGCATGTTTTATGATATAATAGCTGGTAATTTCACATAATCTTCGTGATTGTTACATTAAATGGAAAATGAAACATAAAAAGGTATCTCAATTATGTTGATATTATGCATTTGAGCTGTAAAATAATTACATGTCTTATTATAAGGGGTACGGTTTAATTACATATGTTTTATTATTAGGGGTACGTTTTTTTTCAGTGAACTAAAATTGTTTTGTGGGCAGTCTAAAACTTATTAATGAACTATCTAAGCCCGTGCTGTCCAACCTGAGGCCAAATGGCCCGCCAGACCTCGAGTAATTGTTTTGTGCATTTGTGTAAAAGAGGCCCATGGTCTACTTTCATAGTATATCTTATTAACCAGGTAAACTATTATAAATATTTTTCATAGTCGTTGCTTTTAAGTTTAAAATGCGACCCTCGGCTTCAGCTTTTTAAAAAAGTCATTGGCCATGGTGTCAAAAATGTTGAACAGAGCTGAACTAAGCTTTTGGATGTTTTTTATTTAATATTTTTAAAAGGAAAACAGTTAATTTTTCTATGAAAAAGTGTGTGATTTAGATTTTTAACGTAGCTTTATTTTTTATTTAGTCATATCGCTACAATGTCTGCAGTGTGGCAGTTTAAAGTGATGTCTAGCACTGGGACACCATGCCGCAGACATGTAGCATGATGTCCCTCCCACCAATCACAGTACCATGACATCAGGCTGACCAGTCATAACACTAACCGCTTAATGCTGATTGTAAAGTCAGGCAGCTGTTAGGATCACTAGTTAGATTGTCAAAATATTAGTTCCCTTAACTGTGACTTGATTTAGTGTGCGTGCGTGTGTGTGTGTGTGTGTGTGTGTGTGTGTGTGACGTTGTTTTTGAATGAGAAGAGCAACCAGTGGAATGGTCACCGAAAAGTGAAAATAACGGGTTTTGTGTTGCATTTGGTCACAATTCGCAATAAAAAAAAAATAAAGTTTGCTTTGCTATAGTTTTTGTTTTTCTTATTATTGTTCATTTTTGGGAAGAAAATAGACACATAAAACAACTGAATGATCAAACTGCCGAACTTGGAAGTATTGCTTTGTACTTTGCAAGTGCTGTCTATTGCATTACTTTTTTCTTAAGTCTTGGTCGATAACTTAGATTTGGTGAATCACTGATTTTGGCAACAACGAACGTGTCAGGTTAATGTTTGGATTGTAACTCTTTCATTACAATTACACTAAACAAAATTTAAAAAATCGGCCACTTGTTAAGATATCAACAGATTATGAAGCAACTGAATTTGCCTACGTCCTAATGTTCTTGTGCAACTTGCCATAAAATCAAGCTTCGATATTTTAAGCGGACTGTTCATGTGTTTTTAATGAATTTGGAACTAAAATGTTCATATGAAAAATATGCTTACCTGACATGGGTCAGAAGAAGTTATAAAACATTCTGTTGGTTACACATTTCTGAAGTGTATCATAACAACTACCTTGTTTTGAGAAGATTACAAAATTGAATCATTCGGACCAGAAACAATAACCTTCATTTGTTTCCTCTCCAGATGAATATTAGCTCCAGAGGCACTCAGAAAGAACTGATTCGGACAGATTTGAAGCACTTGTAGCTTTATGAAAAACTGGGTTAAGCAATTATCTTTATTGTACACACGATCGATCTGTTGATTATCGTTATGATTTTATTTGAAGTGCTGTGTTTCACTATCCAACTAAAACATATATTCTTTTCCAGGTATTAAAATTTATTCATATGCTCCTCCTGATTACAGACTTGTTAAACGCTAATAAGGCAATTTATACCCAAACAAGGCCTTAATAAATCTCTCGGTCGTATACACATTTAACATTTAATTGCTTAATGAAATGGAGAGGCTTTCTTGGATAAGTAGAGGGGTATGTGTACCAGTATAAGGTCTACTTAGAAAACAGATAACCAGACTATTCATTTATATCACAATTTGATCTTCTTTACATTATTTTTAAAAATATTGTTTTGGGGCGAGGCTGGTTGGATTACGATGGACAGGTAAATTAACACTATATCACAATTAAAGAAATGAACTTACAGGTGACTCAGTAGATCTTAAGAAGATGACACATTTTAAATTACTTATGACTATATGAATATAGAATTAAAACGAAGTTTAATAATATTATTTAAAAACAATGAAATCTTCGAATCCTTTAAAAATGAAAAGGAATGACGTAAACTAAATAAAAGATTTAATTGCTGCTTTTTCTTCGAAATTAAGATCTGAATTTAGTATAAGAGAACAGCTTGAAGTTTCCTCTGTCGTAAGGGTTGAAAATGTATCGCATGCAGCACATTGAATTCGATTAATTACGACGCAAGTTGTACCAAATTCTCTCTCTCTCTCTCTCTCTCTCTCTCTCTCTCTCTCTCTCTCTCTCTCTCTCTCTCATTTAAAGACTCTGAATTTACATATTTCTTCAAAATCTCTTGGTGTTCTGAAGTAATTTTGAAAACTATATTCTAACAGCCCCGGTTATCTATGTTGGTAAAATGGTACCAGCCGTTGCCCCGCATAGCGCTCAGAGTAAGAGTTAATCTGACCATAATGGCCGGCCTGGAGTCAGGATAATTGGTGGGATATGATACCCAGTGGTCAATATGTTTCTGACATGATGCCCAAGTAGTAGATATAACAATAGCATGTTCCACTGCAGTCAACGTAGCGATATGACTAAAATGTTTTAAGCTACGTAAAACTCAAAAAAAATTATAAAAAACTATATGCCATTTTAGGAACAAAATAGTTAATCGTTAAGCTACTGGTGATTCAGCTGCTTGTTTGCTTTGCTGTTTTGTGCCGTCTGGTATTGTCTTCGAAGGAACATACAGATCATATTTCACCGAAATGTGTCCACTAGAGTTTATTTATCGTAAACAAAAATGATTACTTATTTTTAATTGCGAAATTGCGAATTTAATACCTAAAGGTATTAACCCAACACCCACCCACCCACCTATTCAAGAACCCCACAGCATTTTTATCTTTAGATTAAGTGAAAGACATTATACATTTTACAAAATCTGTCGAATACTAAATTTTAATTCATTTTTGCAGAGACAAAGTAAAAAAGGAGTGTATGTACTGCCCACATTAGTAAGAAACATTACACAACGTCTTGTTAAAGTTACGTTTTGAGGCTTTGATTTGCAAATGTTTTCTGAACTCCCTGATAAATTCTCACCATACATAGAAAAATTGATTAAGACGCCACTACATTTAACCATGTGACGAGCGTGCTCTTCCCTCTGACCTTGACAGCAAGTGCGAAGTCATAGACAATTTCTTTATAAGGTTTCGGTTTTTAAAGAAGAGTCCTACAGCTCTTGATAGATTTGTAATGAGACTTTGACAGCAGTAAGACATCAAATAAATTACCCATGGGGTCCCTGTATGGAAAAGGAAGAAGATGCATTATAAATATTATCAGAATAAATGTTTTATTATAATAATTTTGTGCTAATATAATTTTAGTATGAAGGGATACAGCCTCAAGTAATCACCATACAGGTCCCACCCCTTTAATGATTGATAATTCTGAATGTTCGCTAACAGTTAGTCAGTTATTAACTGAACGCTTTCTGTTTGCTTTTTAATGTGTCGGGAAAATTGTCTGTTTTCGATCTTGCTGTTGATCTGAAATTACTTCTGATATCTAAATAGCTGCGGAAATATTCATACGGCTTGGTCATTATCTTATTCACATGATAAATTGATAACCGTATCCTGATATACCTTAGACGGAGTTAAATATTCAATGAATAATAATAATAATAATAATAATAATAATAATAATAATAATAATAATAATAATAATAATAGAACAACTACTACTACTACTACTACTAATAATAATAATAATAATACTAATAATAATAATAATAATAATAATAATAATAATAATAATATCAATAATTGCAACTCAAAATGACATTTTCAAATAAAATAATCGCACCATTTACATGTAGCCATTGCAGAATGTCAGGTCATGTATGTAACGAAGTTGGGGTAATTATTTAAGAGTAATTTTTCTTGAAAGTTTAAGACAAAATGCGAGTTTTTGAAAGCGCTTTTTATGCATGACTAAAGCGGATGAAGGCAATACTAAAAGCTGATATGGTCAAATCCCATGGACGATCGAAATCACACAAAATGTTGCTAAGATAAAGGTATATAATAAATTTTATTTATCGGGACAAAATGCGAGAAGAAAACGGCAAATAATATATACTAACGAATCCCAAAATCATGCTGATATTGTATATTAATAATGGGCCATAACTCGTAAAATTAGGGTCAAACGTTTTTTAACATATTATATTTGAGACTAGCAAAAATAGAACTCATTAGCTAATATCGTCTAATTAAGCAGAAAATGTTGTTCTTAAGAGTTCAAAACCCAGCAACAACAGTAACGATTGATAAAGGTCATAACTCACTGTAAATGTATAGTGATATCTGATGTTCATAAAATACACGAATATATCGTCGTCAAGTGAACTCATATGAGCCTTTGTTAGGATAAAAGCATTTGCTACGCACTTTTTCAGACGTTTTCGCGTTTTTAATGAATATACATCAATCTATTTAACTAATCAATGTTCCCACCAATTAGAGCCAACATGACATTTGACGCTGTTTAAATGAGCCATTCATAGTTTTTCTTCCAAGCACAATCAAATGACTGTAAAAAAATTGTTACATTGTGCTATTGATGACGCATTTTTCATGTGTACTCGTAAAAAAAAGTAGAAAATCTCATCACATGCAGCCATGGGTAATAAAGGAGCGTAGCGGAGCATTGCCTATGGCTTGCGACAAAAGGAAACAGCTTCCCAGACAATTCGATTTTATTTTAAATGTGTGCTCATCGGCTTGCACTCAGGCAACCGCAATGTGTTATCAATATACCGCTGCATATTTGTACTGGTGGAGGAGTTGAGTACAAGTGTAAAGAAACAAACAGACGGACGAATCGGTCGTGACAATTATTGACTTTCCAGACATTAAAGATTTTGCAGATGGTACAAGTGTTGTATACTTTTTGTACGTTGCAACCATACCAGCTGTAATACAGCTATTGAATGACAACATAAGGTTTCGAAAATCACGAACAACATGTGATCAAGTAAGAATGAAGTAATGCATTTCAATACGTGTGGGATATACGGGTAGTTTGTACGTATACAAGAAATCGAGTCGTGGCAAATCAATACAAGGGAAGTAACCTGTTACGCCTTAGTACAAAGCTGCGTTAATACGTATACAAACAATTCAGACATATATAGATAATGCTACTGGCATGGCTAACCACAAAAATAACTTAAGGTAGACAAATAAAATGTAATAAGCTTCTATTTCCATGATATGTAGTTCACCTAATAATGTTTTAGTGAGTACAGAAGAGAATACAATAGTTGTGGACAAGGTTGTTAAAAATATCTTCAACATATGTACTTGAAGCATTTGTCTGTTCCAGATAGTTTGACTGGTCCAACACAATCCGTTTGTCTTAAAAAGCAACTAATAGAATTGCCCTGCATGCCTCTTAAAAATAAATGAAATACCAGGATGACATGCAGATTCTAGACTGATGTCATCAGTTGTGTATATGTATATATATATATATATATATATATATATATATATATATATATATATATATATATATATCTTTAATGAAACAGGAGCTGATGCAAAACAGAAAACCACATTGAACTATGTCCACGTTATTACAAAACAAGCATGTTTTATGATATAATTGCTGGTAATTTCACATAATCTTCGAGATTGTTACATTAAATGGAAAATGAAACATATAAAGGTATCTCAATTATGTTGATATTATGCATTTGAGCTTTAGAATAATTACATATGTTTTATTATTAAGGGTACGTTTTTTCAGTGAACTAAAATTGTTTTGTGGGCAGTCTGAAACTTATTAATGAACTAACTAAGCCCGTGCTGTCCAACCATAGGCCAAATGGCCCGCCAGACCTTGAGCAATTGTTTTGTGCATTTGTGTAAAAAAGGCCCATGGCCTACTTTCATAGTATATCTTTTTAACCAGGTAAACTATTATAATTTTTTTTTATAGTCGTTGCTTTTAAGTTTTATAATGCGACCCTCAGCTTTATTTTTTTTTAAAAAGTCATTGACCATGGTGTCAAAAATGTTGAACAGAGCTGAACTAAGCTTTTGGATGTTTTTGATTTAATATTTTTAAAAGGAAAACAGATGATTTTTCTATGAAAAAGTGTGTTATTTAGATTTTTAACGTAGCTTTATTTTTTATTTAGTCATATCGCTACAATGTCTGCAGTGTGGCAGTTTAAAGTGATGTCTAGCACTGGGGAACCATGCCGCAGACATGTAGCATGATGTTCCTCCCACCAGTCACAGTACCCTGACACCAGGCTGACCAGTCATAACACTAACCGCTTAATGCTAATTGTAAAGTCAGGCAGCTGTTAGGATCACAAGTTAGATTGTCAAAATATTGTCAAAATATTAGTTACCTTAACTGTGACTAGAGTTAGTGTGTGTGTGTGTGTGTGTGTGTGTGTGTGTGTGTGTGACGTTGTTTTTGAATGAGAAGAACAACCAGTGAAATGGTCACCGCAAAGTGAAAATAACGGGTTTTGTGTTGCATTTGGTCACAATTCGCAATAAAAAAAAACTAAAGTTTGCTTTGCTATAGTTTTTGTTTTTCTTATTATTGTTCATTTTTGAGAAGAAAAAAGACACATAAAACAACTTAATGATCAAACTGCCGAACTTGGAAGTATTGTTTTGTACTTTGCATGTGCTGTTTATTGCATTACTTATTTTTTTAAGTTTTGGTCGATAACTTAGATTTGGTAAATCACGGATTTTGGCAACATCTTACATGTCAGTTAAATGTTTAGATTGTAACTCTTTCATTACAATTATACTAAACAAAATTTAAAAAATCGGCCACTTGTTAAGATATCAACAGATTATGAAGCAACTGAATTTGCCTACGTCCTAATGTTCTTGTGCAACTTGCCATAAAATCAAGCTTCGATATTTTAAGCGGACTGTTTATGTGTTTTTAATGAATTTGGTACTAAAATGTTCATATGAAAAATATGCTTACCTGACATGGGTCAGAAGAAGTTATAAAACATTCTGTTGATTACACATTTCTGAAGTTTATCATAAAAACTACCTTGTATTGAGAAGATTACAAAACTGAATCGTTCGGACCAGAAACAATAACCTTCATTTGTTTCCTCTCCAGATGAATGTTTATGCTGATGTTCGAATATTAGCTCCAGAGGCACTCGGAAAGAACTGAACAGGACAGATTTGAAGCACCTGTAGCTTTATGAAAATCTGGGTTAAGCAATTATCTTTATTGTACACACGATCGATCTGTTGATTATCGTTATGATTTTATTTGAAGTGCTGTGTTTCACTATCCAACTAAAACATATATTCTTTTCCAGGTATTAAAATTTATTCGTATGCTCCTGATTACAGGTACAAGCTAATATAGATTGATTTTAAGGGCACGGGTCTTGGTTTCTTTCTTTCTTTTCGATCCAGCGCTAAGCAACTACCCGCGCGTTTAAATGTAAAGAAAATAAATCTTTTTGATATATAAAATGGAAGGTAGTTTCTATAGATTTTTAAATGTTTGAATTTAAAAAAATAGACGAATAGACTTGTTAAACGCTAATAAGGCAATTTATACCCAAACAAGGCCTTAATAAATCTCTCGGTCGTATACACATTTAACATTTAATTGCTTAATGAAATGGAGAGGCTTTCTTGGATAAGTAGAGGGGTATGTGTACCAGTATAAAGTCTACTTAGAAAACAGATAACCAGACTATTCATTTATATCACAATTTGATCTTCTTTAGATTTTGTTTAAAAATATTGTTTTGGGGCGAGGCTGGTTGGATTACGATGGACAGGTAAATTAACACTATATCACAATTAAAGAAATGAACTAACAGGTGACTCAGTAGATCTTAAGAAGAAGACACATTTTAAATTACTTATGACTATATGAATATAGAATTAAAACGAAGTTTAATAATATTATTTAAAAAACAATGAAATCTTCGAATCCTTTAAAAATGAAAAGGAATGACGTAAACTAAATAAAAGATTTAATTGCTGCTTTTTCTTCGAAATTAAGATCTGAATTTAGTATAAGAGAACAGCTTGAAGTTTCCTCTGTCGTAAGGGTTGAAAATGTATCGCATGCAGCACATTGAACTCGATTAATTACGAAGCAAGTTGTACCAAATTCTCTCTCTCTCTCTCTCTCTCTCTCTCTCTCTCTCTCTCTCTCTCTCTCTCTCTCATTTAAAGACTCTGAATTTACATATTTCTTCAAAATCTCTTGGTGTTCTGAAGCAATTTTGAAAACTATATTCTAACAGCCCCGGTTATTTAGGTTGGTAAAATGGTACCAGCCGTTGTCCCGCATAGCGCTCAGAGTAAGAGTTAATCTGACCATAATGGCCGGCCTGGAGTCAGGATAATTGGTGGGATATGATACCCAGTGGTCCATATGTTTCTGACATGATGCCCAAGTAGTAGATATAACAAAAGCATGTTCCACTGCAGGCAACGTAGCGATATGACTAAAATGTTTTAAGCTACTTTAAACTCAAAATAAATTATAAAAAACTATATGCCATTTTTAGGAACAAAATAGTTAATCTTTAAGCTACTGGTGATTCAGCTGCTTGTTTGCTTTGCCGTTTTGTGCCGTCTGGTATTGTCTTCGAAGGAAAATACAGATCATATTTCATCGAAATGTGTCCACTAGAGTTTATTTATCGTAAACAAAACTGATTACTTATTTTTAATTGCGAAATTGCGAATTTAATACCTAAAGGTATTAACCCAACACCCACCCACCCACCTATTCAAGAACCCCACAGCATTTTTATCTTTAGATTAAGTGAAAGACATTATACATTTTACAAAATCTGTCGAATACTAAATTTTAATTCATTTTTGCAGAGACAAAGTAAAAAAGGAGTGTATGTACTGCTCACATTAGTAAGAAACATTACACAACGTCTTGTTAAAGTTACGTTTTGAGGCTTTGATTTGCAAATGTTTTCTGAACTCCCTGATAAATTCTCACCATACATAGAAAAATTGATTAAGACGCCACTACATTTAACCATGTGACGAGCGTGCTCTTCCCTCTGACCTTGACAGCAAGTGCGAAGTCATAGACAATTTCTTTATAAGGTTTCGGTTTTTAAAGAAGAGTCCTACAGCCCTTGATAGATTTGTAATGAGACTTTGACAGCAGTAAGACATCAAATAAATTATTCATGGGGTCCCTGTAGGGAAAAGGAAGAAGATGCATTATAAATATTATCAGAATAAATGTTTTCTTATAATAATTTTGTGCTAATATAATTTCAGTATGAAGGGATACAGCCTCAAGTAATCACCATACAGGTCCCACCCCTTTAATGATTGATAATTCTGAATGTTCGCTAACAGTTAGTCAGTTATTAACTGAACGCTTTCTGTTTGCTTTTTAATGTGTCAGGAAAATTGTCTGTTTTCGATCTTGCTGTCGATCTGAAATTATTTCTGATATCTAAATAGCTGCGGAAATATTCATACGGCTTGGTCATTATCTTATTCACATGATAAATTGATAACCGTATCCTGATATACCTTAGACGGAGTTAAATATTCAATGAATAATAATAATAATAATAATAATAATAATAATAATAATAATAATAATAGAACAACTACTACTACTACTACTACTACTACTACTACTACTAATAATAATAATAATACTAATAATAATAATAATAATAATAATAATAATAATAATAATAATATCAATAATTGCAACTCAAAATGACATTTTCAAATAAAATAATCGCACCATTTACATGTAGCCATTGCAGAATGTCAGGTCATGTATGTAACGAAGTTGGGGTAATTATTTAAGAGTAATTTTTCTTGAAAGTTTAAGACAAAATGCGAGTTTTTGAAAGCGCTTTTTATGCATGACTAAAGCGGATGAAGGCAATACTAAAAGCTGATATGGTCAAATCCCATGGACGATCGAAATCACACAAAATGTTGCTAAGATAAAGGTATATAATAAATTTTATTTATCGGGACAAAATGCGAGAAGAAAACGGCAAATAATATATACTAACGAATCCCAAAATCATGCTGATATTGTATATTAATAATGGGCCATAACTCGTAAAATTAGGGTCAAACGTTTTTTAACATATTATATTTGAGACTAGCAAAAATAGAACTCATTAGCTAATATCGTCTAATTAAGCAGAAAATGTTGTTCTTAAGAGTTCAAAACCCAGCAACAACAGTAACGATTGATAAAGGTCATAACTCACTGTAAATGTATAGTGATATCTGATGTTCATAAAATACACGAATATATCGTCGTCAAGTGAACTCATATGAGCCTTTGTTAGGATAAAAGCATTTGCTACGCACTTTTTCAGACGTTTTCGCGTTTTTAATGAATATACATCAATCTATTTAACTAATCAATGTTCCCACCAATTAGAGCCAACATGACATTTGACGCTGTTTAAATGAGCCATTCATAGTTTTTCTTCCAAGCACAATCAAATGACTGTAAAAAAATTGTTACATTGTGCTATTGATGACGCATTTTTCATGTGTACTCGTAAAAAAAAGTAGAAAATCTCAGCACATGCAGCCATGGGTAATAAAGGAGCGTAGCGGAGCATTGCCTATGGCTTGCGACAAAAGGAAACAGCTTCCCAGACAATTCGATTTTATTTTAAATGTGTGCTCATCGGCTTGCACTCAGGCAACCGCAATGTGTTATCAATATACCGCTGCATATTTGTACTGGTGGAGGAGTTGAGTACAAGTGTAAAGAAACAAACAGACGGACGAATCGGTCGTGACAATTATTGACTTTCCAGACATTAAAGATTTTGCAGATGGTACAAGTGTTGTATACTTTTTGTACGTTGCAACCATACCAGCTGTAATACAGCTATTGAATGACAACATAGGGCTTCGAAAATCACGAACAACATGTGATCAAGTAAGAATGAAGTAATGCATTTCAATACGTGTGGGATATACGGGTAGTTTGTACGTATACAAGAAATCGAGTCGTGGCAAATCAATACAAGGGAAGTAACCTGTTACGCCTTAGTACAAAGCTGCGTTAATACGTATACAAACAATTCAGACATATATAGATAATGCTACTGGCATGGCTAACCACAAAAATAACTTAAGGTAGACAAATAAAATGTAATAAGCTTCTATTTCCATGATATGTAGTTCACCTAATAATGTTTTCGTGAGTACAGAAGAGAATACAATAGTTGTGGACAAGGTTGTTAAAAATATCTTCAACATATGTACTTGAAGCATTTGTCTGTTCCAGATAGTTTGACTGGTCCAACACAATCCGTTTGTCTTAAAAAGCAACTAATAGAATTGCCCTGCATGCCTCTTAAAAATGAATGAAATACCAAGATGACATGCAGATTCTAGACTGGTGTCATCAGTTGTGTATATGTATATATATATATATATATATATATATATATATATATATATATATATATATATATATATATATCTTTAATGAAACAGGAGCTGATGCAAAACAGAAAACCACATTGTACTATGTCCACGTTATTACAAAACAAGCATGTTTTATGATATAATTGCTGGTAATTTCACATAATCTTCGAGATTGTTACATTAAATGGAAAATGAAACATATAAAGGTATCTCAATTATGTTGATATTATGCATTTGAGCTTTAGAATAATTACATATGTTTTATTATTAAGGGTACGTTTTTTCAGTGAACTAAAATTGTTTTGTGGGCAGTCTAAAACTTATTAATGAACTAACTAAGCCCATGCTGTCCAACCATAGGCCAAATGGCCCGCCAGACCTTGAGCAATTGTTTTGTGCATTTGTGTAAAAAAAGGCCCATGGCCTACATTCATAGTATATCTTTTTAACCAGGTAAACTATTATAATTTTTGTTATAGTCGTTGCTTTCAAGTTTTATAATGCGACCCTCAGCTTTATTTTTTTTTAAAAAGTCATTGGCCATGGTGTCAAAAACGTTGAACAGAGCTGAACTAAGCTTTTGGATGTTTTTTATTTAATATTTTTAAAAGGAAAACAGATAATTTTTCTATGAAAAAGTGTGTTATTTAGATTTTTAACGTAGCTTTATTTTTTATTTAGTCATATCGCTACAATGTCTGCAGTGTGGCAGTTTAAAGTGATGTCTAGCACTGGGGCACCATGCCGCAGACATGTAGCATGATGTTCCTCCCACCAGTCACAGTACCCTGGTACCAGGCTGACCAGTCATAACACTAACCGCTTAATGCTAATTGTAAAGTCAGGCAGCTGTTAGGATCACAAGTTAGATTGTCAAAATATTGTCAAAATATTAGTTACCTTAACTGTGACTTGATTTAGCGTGCGTGCGTGCGTGCGTGCGTGTGTGTGTGTGTGTGTGTGTGTGTGTGTGTGTGTGTGACGTTGTTTCTGAATCAGAAGAACAAACAGTGAAATGGTCACCGCAAAGTGAAAATAACGGGTTTTGTGTTGCATTTGGTTACAACTCGCAATTAAAAAAAACCTAAAGTTTGCTTTGCTATAGTTTTTGTTTTTCTTATTATTGTTCATTTTTGAGAAGAAAAAAGACACATAAAACAACTGAATGATCAAACTGCCGAACTTGGAAGTATTGTTTTGTACTTTGCAAGTGCTGTTTATTGTATTACTTATTTTTTGAAGTTTTGGTCGATAACTTAGATTTGGTAAATCACTGATTTTGGCAACATCTTACATGTCAGTTTAATGTTTAGATTGTAACTCTTTCATTACAATTATACTAAACAAAATTTAAAAAATCGGCCACTTGTTAAGATATCAACAGATTATGAAGCAACTGAATTTGCCTACGTCCTAATTTTCTTGTGCAACTTGCCATAAAATCAAGCTTCGATATTTTAAGCGGACTGTTTATGTGTTTTTAATGAATTTGGAACTAAACTGTTCATATGAAAAATATGCTTACCTGACATGGGTCAGAAGAAGTTATAAAACATTCTGTTGATTACACATTTCTGAAGTTTATCATAAAAACTACCTTGTATTGAGAAGATTACAAAACTGAATCGTTCGGACCAGAAACAATAACCTTCATTTGTTTCCTCTCCAGATGAATGTTTATGCTGATGTTCGAATATTAGCTCCAGAGGCACTCGGAAAGAACTGAACAGGACAGATTTGAAGCACATGTAGCTTTATGAAAATCTGGGTTAAGCAATTATCTTTATTGTACACACAATCGATCTGTTGATTATCGTTATGATTTTATTTGAAGTGCTGTGTTTCACTATCCAACTAAAACATATATTCTTTTCCAGGTATTAAAATTTATTCGTATGCTCCTGATTACAGGTACAAGCTAATATAGATTGATTTTAAGGGCACGGGTCTTGGTTTCTTTCTTTTCTTTTCGATCCAGCGCTAAGCAACTACCCGCGCGTTTAAATGTAAAGGAAATAAATCTTTTTGATATATAAAAAGGAAGGTAGTTTCTATAGATTTTTAAATGTTTGAATTAAAAAAAAATAGACGAATAGACTTGTTAAACGCTAATAAGGCAATTTATACCCAAACAAGGCCTTAATAAATCTCTCGGTCGTATATACATTTAACATTTAATTGCTTAATGAAATGGAGAGGCTTTCTTGGATAAGTAGAGGGGTATGTGTACCAGTATAAGGTCTACTTAGAAAACAGATAACCAGACTATTCATTTATATCACAATTTGATCTTCTTTAGATTTTTTTTTAACAATATTGTTTTGGGGCGAGGCTGGTTGGATTACGATGGACAGGTAAATTAACACTATATCACAATTAAAGAAATGAACTTACAGATGACTCAGTAGATCTTAAGAAGAAGACACATTTTAAATTACTTATGACTATATGAATATAGAATTAAAACGAAGTTTAATAATATTATTTAAAAAACAATGAAATCTTCGAATCCTTTAAAAATGAAAAGGAATGACGTAAACTAAATAAAAATTTTATTACTGCTTTTTCTTCGAAATTAAGATCTGAATTTAGTATAAGAGAACAGCTTGCAGTTACCGCTGTCGTAAGGGTTGAAAATGTATCGCATGCAGCACATTGAACTCGATTAATTACGAAGCAAGTTGTACCAAATTCTCTCTCTCTCTCTCTCTCTCTCTCTCTCTCTCTCTCTCTCTCTCTCTCTCTCTCATTTAAAGACTCTGAATTTACATATTTCTTCAAAATCTCTTGGTGTTCTGAAGTAATTTTGAAAACTATATTCTAACAGCCCCGGTTATCTATGTTGGTAAAATGGTACCAGCCGTTGCCCCGCATAGCTCTCAGGGTAAGAGTTAATCTGACCATAATGGCCGGCCTGGAGTCAGGATAATTGGTGGGATATGATACCCAGTGGTCCATATGTTTCTGACATGATGCCCAAGTAGTAGATATAACAATAGCATGTTCCACTGCAGGCAACGTAGCGATATGACTAAAATGTTTTAAGCTACTTTAAACTCAAAATAAATTATAAAAAACTATATGCCATTTTTAGGAACAAAATAGTTAATCTTTAAGCTACTGGTGATTCAGCTGCTTGTTTGCTTTGCTGTTTTGTGCCGTCTGGTATTGTCTTCGAAGGAACATACAGATCATATTTCACCGAAATGTGTACACTAGAGTTTGTTTATCGTAAACAAAAATGATTACTTATTTTTAATTGCGACCGAGACCTTAAGGTGTTAACCCAACACCCACCCACCCACCTATTCAAGAACCCCACTGCATTTTTATCTATAGATTAAGTGAAAGACATAATACATTTTACAAAATCTGTCGAATACTAAATTTTAATTCATTTTTGCAGAGACAAAGTACAAAAGCATTTTATGTACTGCCCACATTAGTAAGAAACATTACACAGCGTCTTGTTAAAGACTGTCCACATTAGTAAGAAACATTACACAGCGTCTTGTTAAAGACTGCCCACATTAGTAAGAAACATTACACAGCGTCTTGTTAAAGACTGCCCACATTAGTAAGAAACATTACACAGCGTATTGTTAAAGACTGCCCACATTAGTAAGAAACATTACACAGCATCTTGTTAAAGTTACGTTTTAAGGTTCTGATTTGCAAATGTTTCCTGAGCTCCCTGATAAATTCTCACCATACATAGAAAAAATGATTAAGACGCCACTACATTTAACCATGTGACGAGCGTGCTCTTCCCTCTGACCTTGACAGCAAGTGCGAAGTCATAGACAATTTCTTTATAAGGTTTCGGTTTTTAAAGAAGAGACCTATAGCCCTTGATAGATTTTTAATGAGACTTTGACAGCAGTAAGACATCAAATAAATTACCCATGGGGTCCCTGTAGGGAAAAGGAAGAAGTTGCATAATAAATATTATCAGAATAAATGTTTTATTATAATAATTTTGTGCTAATATAATTTCAGTATGAAGGGATACAGCCTCAAATAATCACCATACAGGTCCCACCCCTTTAATGATTGATAATTCTGAATGTTCGCTAACAGTTAGTCAGTTATTATCTGCACGCTTTCTGTTTCTTTTTAATGTGTCGGGAAAATTGTCTGTTTTAGATCTTGCTGTCAATCTGAAATTATTTCTCATATCTAAATAGCTGTGTAAATATTCATACGGCTTGGTCATTATCTTATTCACAAGATACATTGATAACCGTATCCTGATATACCTTAGACGGAGTTAAATATTCAATGAATAATAATAATAATAATAATAATAATAATAATAATAATAATAATAATATCGAAATAATAATAATAATAATAATAATAATAATAATAATTGTAACTCAAAATGACATTTTCAAATAAAATAATCACACCATTTACATGCAGCCATTGCAGACTGTCAGGTCATGTATGTAACGAAGTTGGGGTAATTATTTAAGAGTAATTTTTCTTGAAAGTTTAAGACAAAATGCGAGTTTTTGTAAGTGCTTTTTATGCATGACTAAAGCGGATGAAGGCAGTACTTAAAGCTGATATGGTCAAATCCCATGGACGATCGAAATAACACAAAATGTTGCTAAGATAAAGGAATATAATAAATTTTATTTATCGGGACAAAATCCGAGAAGAAAACGGCAAATAATATATACTAACGAATCCCAAAATCATGCTGATATTGTGTATTAATAATAGGCCATAACTAGTAAAATTAGGGTCAAACGTTTTTTAACATATCATATTTGAGACTAGCAAAAATAGAACTCATTAGTTAATATCGTCTAATTAAGCAGAAAATGTTGTTCCTCAAGTGTTCAAAACCCAGCAACAACAGAAACGATTGATAAAGGTCATAACTCACTGTAAATGTATAGTGAAATCTGATGTTCATTAAATACACGAATATATCGTCGTCAAGTGAACTCATATGAGAGTTTGTTAGGATAAAGGCATTTCCTACGCACCTTTTCCGACGTTTTCGCGTTTTTTATGAATATACATAAATCTATTTAACTAATCAATGTTCCCATCAATTAGACCCAACATGACATTTGACGCTGTTTAAATGAGCCATTCATAGTTTTTCTTCCAAGCACAATCAAATGACTATAAAAAAATTGTTACATTGTGCTATTGATAACGCATTTTTTATGTGTACTCGTAAAAAAAGTAGAAAATCTCAGCACAAGATGCCATGGGTAATAAAGGAGCATTGCCTATGGCTTGCGACAAAAGGAAACAGCTTCCCAGACAATTCGATTTTATTTTAAATGTGTGCTCATCGGCTTGCACTCAGGCAACCGCAATGTGTTATCAATATACCGCTGCATATTTGTACTGGTGGAGGAGTTGAGTACAAGTGTAAAGAAACAAACAGACGGACGAATCAGTCGTGACAATTATTGACTTTCCAGACATTAAAGATTTTGCAGATGGTACAAGTGTTGTATACTTTTTGTACGTTGCAACCATACCAGCTGTAATACAGCTATTGAATGACAACATAAGGTTTCGAAAATCACGAACAACATGTGATCAAGTAAGAATGAAGTAATGCATTTCAATACGTGTGGGATATACGGGTAGTTTGTACGTATACAAGAAATCGAGTCGTGGCAAATCAATACAAGGGAAGTAACCTGTTACGCCTTAGTACAATGCTGCGTTAATACATATACAAACAATTCAGACATATATAGATAATGCTACTGGCATGGCTAACCACAAAAATCACTTAAGGTAGACAAATAAAATGTAATAAGCTTCTATTTCCATGATATGTACTTCACCTAAATAATGTTCTCGTGAGTATAGAAGAGAATACAATAGTTGTGGACAAGGTTGTTAAAAATATCTTCAACATCTGTACTTGAAACATTTGTCTGTTCCAGATAATTTGACTGGTCCAACACAGTCCGTTTGTCTTAGAAAATATCTAATAGAATTGCCCTGCATGCCACTTAAAAAGAAATAAAATACCAAGATGACATGCGGAATCTAGACTGGTGTCATCAGTTGTGTATATAAATCATTAATGAAGCAGGAGCTGATGTGAATAGGTCGTTTCAAGCTGGAAGACTCCAGTTTTAAAGATGAAGAAATTTTAATATAAAACGAATAAACAGATTTTATATATTGTCTATTGGCAATGGATTATAAGTTTTTACTGGGGTCAGAAATGACAGCTCTTCGGTAATGATTGTTTTGTCGCATCCAATGACCAAACCAACTACACTTAAGAAGCCCAAATGCATTTGTTTTGTTTCCTTTAAAAATAAACACTTTGTTTCTAAATTGTAATGTATTCTAACTAATATCTCAGTGGTTTTCTTCCGGTCGAGATAGAAACCTATAATATGCTTTGCCGCCATTGAGAAATATACTCGGAACTACTTTTGTTGGTATGGAACAAACTTGCGGCTGAAGAAGACACATTACAGTTGGAACAAACTCGGCCTTTGCTGTTGCAACATAAGTGGTGCTCTCCGTCAGAGGCGAATCACAAAAACACATCAAACAGATGTGTATACCTACATAAATGTTCGAGGTTATGTCAAGATATGAAAGAATTGGCAGAGCGATGTTCCGATCGATCTCCTGCTAACAAGAAATGCAACGCATTAATTGATAACGGGTACTACGAGAGGCGGACCGGAAATGAAAAACTAAAAAGAACATAAACACGTATCGATGCTTCTTATACTCTACTTATTAACATGACATCTGGATTGTAACGAGAGAGAGAGAGAGAGAGAGAGAGAGAGAATTTCGACATAATTCGTGATATCTGTACCTATACTAATGTTTTCAAACATTATTATCCTTAGATTTTGACAACAGTTTATGGACCAGATATAATCTTACCTGGATTGCACTCTGTGTTCCAAAAAATGTAAAACAGGTAATTATTATGTCAACCTAGAAGTCTGATATGTTCGCAAAGGTCATCCGCAGCATAGTTTAAACACGTACTGTTAAAATTTTGAACAACAAGATATCTAACATAGGAGTGGCTTTAAAGAGGCGACTCACAAGCAAATAAACTGATCAATACGCACTTTCTTTCTACGCATTTAGCTGATTAAAATGGGTATATATAAACATTGATTGAAGAAGAAAATGCACGAAATAAACTGCAAATGCATTTAAGTTTTAAACTAATCAGCGTGTATATTACAATTTTGTAATATTTTTCGTTGTATTTTTTTTTAGGAAGATTTACTTTTAGGGTTGGCTTACTTGCAATTTAAAGTTTCGGTTGGTGTTGAATAAAAAAAAAATAGTTTTATTCTTATCAATAATTGCTTACGTACATCACACGGTTTTAAATAATTCACGAGGTTGAAGAAAGCAGCACTGCTGAAATATAAACATTGGTCGTTTTGTCGTTAAAACATCGCCTTTGAGATACAATCTTCATAGTTTAAAATATCTGTCTCGCTCTTCATATGTCTATATGTCAACATAGGTAATACAAAATAAATATACTTGCTGCATCTCAGGTTCGAGGTAGGATTACGTTAAAACGGGATAATTTGGGGCATTTATGTGCAATATTCGAATTGCTTTACATTGTTATAAATAACAACATTATAATCTCGTACACATAGTATTTTTTCATCGTTGATATGAAAACTGCATACTATAACACTCTTAACTTTATGGGCCACGCTCTGCCTTATGAGCGATACATGGTACATTACACTATTAGCCATATCAAATAACTTTCCGTAACGTTAATCGCTGGTATCAATGGCCGAGTCATTTTTCTTATACCATAAATAGGATTATGCCTATATATTGAGGTTACAAGTCTTCTTGGGCATTTTGATTATATTCCCTCGTGGTGGACATTGTTCATTTATTATTGCTTTTCAATTACATCAAGCTGTTGAATCTAAACCACAAAATTCGGTGTAATAAAATTACCATGACTTCTCAACAGGTGGTAGTTTAAGTCTACACTGCTACCATGGGATAATTACAATCATGCTCATTTTAATTTTAACTTTCTGGATATAAACCTGAAGAAAGAAAATACAGATTGGGTATTCTTTTATATATAAAAAATGATTATACCATATTTCATCTATCCATTGACTACTACATGTATTTTCTCTTTCTGGGGAGAATTTAATTTTGTGCCAATATTTCAAATTGAACTATCACACTTTATCATTTATTTATGAAATAATTTTAGCGACTACTTTTACGTATCTCTGTCTTTCCCTAGTATGCCTTTGATTGATGTGTTTACTATGCAAAGCAGGCTAGCTAGTTTGCAAAAATGAGTGACAGCCGCAAATTGAATGGGGTGTGACCTTCAGGAACGGGAAAACATATCAGGCGATTAGCGTCAGTCAGCTCGTTCTTTAAGTAGCTTAAATGTGTGTAATGAACATTATTAAATACATTGGTTAGAGTAACCTCCCGTGCTTTGTGTCTTATGAAAATTATTGAATATTTTGGTCAAGACAACCTTCTGGTAACACCTAAAAGCATCTTGTAGAACTCCCACCCACCCTAGAGCAGGTTGATACAATATTTTCATCTGATTGGTTGTAGGCCTTGAAGTACGCAATAAGACAAAATAACACTCGCACTTCGAAATCGTACAAGTTTGTCATTATTTTAACAAAAGAATAAAATGTAATATTTCATATTTATTGCTCACCTTCTAATACTGTTTTTAAATTTCATAAAGGATGGCTTTCACAAAATGAATTTACCTCTCGAATAATATCAACACACTATATGTTGTTATAAATACACTAAAGGTGGTTCTAAACATGTATCACGTGACTAAAAACACCAAACGTGGTTCTAAACATGTATCACGTGACTAAAATCAATACACGTGGTTCTAAACAATTATCACGTGACTAAAAACACCAAACTTGACTCTACAACACTCAACGTGGTTCTAAACATGTATTACGCGACTCAGAAAACGCTATATGCGGTTCAAAACATGCTAAACGTGGTTCAAAACATGCTATATGCGATTCCAAACATATTTATATGTGACACTAAAAACACCAAATGTGGATCTTGACATGTGGTTCACAACGAAAATGGCAATCTTCATTAGCCAAGTTAAAAAAAAAACTGTGGAGGAACAACACCAAGGAAAATTCAAACAACAGACACGTCAAAACAATACGCCTTGTTGGTTGAATCTATCTGACGACGTACTGGTATCATACTGATATAAGAAGGTTTGATTCAGAATGGATACGGCGTCAAATGACAGCAGTCTTCAAGTCGAATATTTCTTCTCGCTTTGCAACGACTACTAATACGACCGCTCCGGCGGGCTAGTTGTCCGATCCACTTGCATGCGGAAGGTTGCGGGTTCGAACCTCACTGAGTCATACCAGCATTAAGAGGTTAGTATTAGGACTAGTCGGTCTAGTGTCAGGATAACGTGGCTGGGTTGAACATGATGCTACGTGTCTGCCGCATAACGCACCACTGCTAGACATCACTATAAACTGCTTCGTTAAAATCAAAATTACACACACACACACACACACACACACACACACACACACACACACACACACAAAGAGGTCTTCGGGTTGGTGAGCGGTCTAAGACGCTCGTGTTAGTAGATGAAATTCATCTCACCTCTGTTCGCGTGGGTTATCGCCTCAGCCTCCGCCAACGGGAGCATGTAAGAAAGGTTGCCAGTAGCTTATCTTGGCTCAGTGGTTCTTCGCTATCATTGCTGAAAAATAGTGTTAGCAACAACAATAACTACAACAAACTTCTGTCTGCGTAGGTTCGAGTCTCAGATTCGACTAATGTGTGTATGTGAGAATGCTTGCCAGTAGCTTCTCGTGTGTAGGTGGTTCTTTCCGGGGGTTATCGTGTGCTGAAAAATGGCGTTAAACCCTACAACAACAACAACCTTTATTTTAAAAAGTATTCATTTCATTCATAGTTTTACTTCTGCTCTAAGACAAGGAATCACTTTTATTTCATTTCGTCAGATGTTCAAAATATTCCGGGTATATTACTAAATTTCAGCTATGTTGCGATCTAAGTTGTTTTGTCTTGCTTGGTCAAACACATCAAGTATTCCTGTTTTGTACGAAAACAATTCCTTATAAATAACAACGCAACCACTGTGCTAAATGGGTTAGAAACGTGACTTTTCTATAGATTGCAACATACTGTTAGAGAAACGACGTAGATTAGTAAAGAGGAATGTAATGTGAGACTAGACAACGACCATTCAATTTTGTATGATGGGTTTGAGGCGATAAGGCTGTAATTTTGCGTTAGAATTGGTGTATTTCTCTTGAACCGTATTAAAGAAATAGGATTCTAATATTTTAAAACATCACCTAATTATCAACGGGATTTATAGGCAGAATTGTGCACAACAGAAAGCCTCAAATTTTTCCAGCAAAGGAGGAACTAGAAACGTGGAAAGTAGTTTTATTGCCTTTGAAGCGCACATGACTCGTAAAACCCACACAATTCCACTCCTCCAATATTTTAGTTAAATGTTAGTTCTGATAAGTTGCCATCAACACAATTAACGGAAATAAAAAGACATTTTTGTATGTCAACGGGATACTGCATCGTCTGAATTTTATTTTGAATGAAATGCGAAATGCTCGTATATTACCAAACGTAACACATCGAAGGTATCACAAAAATGAACATTTCTGTCATGCGCTCACCTTTATCTTCAAGGTTGATGTAACGACGTTTATTACGCATCCACTGCTTTATAACATTAGCAATAAAACCAACCGATCATGTGGTATTTATTTTTATTTTTATAATGGACCTGGATGAAACTGCAAAATGTTATCTGTGTGGAACCTAGTAAACCACGCCTGTAGCTGGTTTTCATGTACAAAAGCAGAGGGCTTTGTTTCTGTGTTTGTTTCTTCTTAATGAATAAACTCAAGATCCAGTACTGGTCAGCAAACAACCCAGTAAATACAGAGAAAGAAATATTTTATTGAGAACAAAATATTTATAAATTGACGTGTAACTTACGCACATTACCGTGAGATGCACATCCTAAATCACCCCAGCTTATTATATTTCTATACCTAAGGAAATGTGCAAAGGGAGAATAACATAAACTGCTAAGAAAATATTTCTTTGCATGATTACATGAGAAGTGTTTCCTGTCGGGTCACCAATATAGATTAAATGTTTACATATAAACTATAAACCAAGTGATAAAATACGTATTTGTTTTTACATTTTACCCAGCTCACAACAGCAGAGGCGAGGTATTGAAATAAGGTGTGTGTGTGTGTGTGTGTGTGTGTGTGTGTGTGTGTTTGGGGGATAATAGTTGGATAACAGTTTGCTGGAGTTAAATGACAGCAGTTGAATTATTAAGGGTGGTCCAGGAAAAAAAAAATTTAAGATTGTATAGCTTGCTCTTCTAGCAACTGCAGAAGTATTCAAATAATAATAATAATAATAATAATAATAGAAGAAGAAGAAGAAGAAGAAGAAGAAGAAGAAGAAGAAGAAGAAGAAGAAGAAGAAACGGAAGAAAAAGTAGTAGTAGTTGTTGTATAGTAGTAAGTATGTGATTGGTAGAACGATAAGGCTGCCCAAGAACTAAACAACACACAAATAAAGCATTTAGCACCGTTTGATTAAACTTCATTAAAGTTATACAGTTTTGGGATTGGAGCTTTACATTAACTTCAACACAGGAATTTACACCATGATTTAATTAGGTGAATACGTTCAGTTTATTTGGAGTTTATTCCTACAACGTCTTAAAGCTCTTAACCTCAACATATTCAGAATTATGTTTGTTTATTTTGAAGGAGCTGTTGGCATAACTGACGAGTGTATATCACTTCTCACAAGAACAAATACAGACTTCTCAATTCAACGGAGTGATGTCAATGATAGAAAAAATGATTGAAAAGACTTTTGTTTACTCGTGGGTTAAATGACCAAGTTCGAGCTTGTACTAAAAGCAATTCGTGAATACAGAACAAGGTAAAAAGAAATATATAAATCGATTTATATCTGTGGTGTAAATAAAATATCCAGCCGAACTGTATTTATTATATCCAGACGTATAGCATTACACCCAGCAAAAGGGGAGTTTTATATTTAAGCAAATGTTTTTTCGTTCTTCATTAGGTGGTCAATGGTGGGGTGTGCTTGAGATGGAGGTCTTTTTATAGAGGTGTATACGGTACGGCAACAATATGAAAGTTATATATCGCCAAGGCAAGTAAAATGAAATGTCTTACCCAAAAATACATAATAATAGGCGACCCAGGCTGATCTGATGCCGGGAATTGATAACGAACCATTCTGGTTACAAGCTCAACTACTTAACAATCTATACGCCTCAACTCCGGTTTTCCCCTTTCTGAAGTTGCTTGTTATGACTTATTTACGGTGACTTAAACGAAACATAAAATACGTCTTTACAATGAGTGCGTTGTACATTTTGTAATTTCGTATTCGTAGCTAAACTGGGTAACAGGTGTTGCATTGTAAAGCGTAGTAAACAAACAATAAGAAACCTGAAACTTGTAGAATAGGTTGTTGATATAAAAAAAAAAGGGGGGGGGGGGAAGATGTAAAGAAAATCAGGCACAGAATCAAGAAACGTAACAATTAGAGAAGAAGAGAGGTATGGAGTGGGGATGGGTACAAGTATATTTCTACTCCACACTTTTATGAAATAAGATTCTTTTACATATTGCGAGAAATGGTGAACATCTCTCTCTCTCTCTCTCTCTCTCTCTCTCTCTCTCTCTCTCTCTCTCTCTCTCTCTATATATATATATATATATATATATATATATATATATATATATATATATATATATATATATAGATTAGCTATGGAATCTTATACTGCTAGATTAGCTCGAGAGAGACTAGAAGCAATTAAGAAATATGATTATGTCAGGCGAAAAGTACAAGAACGTCAAGAATCTCAGGATGATTATGCAGAAAGTTCTCAACACTAATTTTAATCTGTTACTTAAACAACTAAACCTTCTTTCTCAACTTGAAAAGAAAAAATTGAAAAAACTGATGAAAGATCAAGAATTTTACAAGATATTCCTGGTCTAATGCCTTAACAAATAAAACCTATTACTAAAAAGAGAAGAAAGAAAAAACGATGAAGAAATATGCGAAGAATTACGTTATAAATTTACTGAAAATGCTTTAAAAATAATCGATATAACTGATCCAGATGAATTTCCATCTCTTGTTGTTGCACATTATGAAACTGAGACAAAAATGCTGAGACCGACATATGGAAAATATATTAACAAAAAACAACATTGGACAGATGTGTCTTATAAAATTAAAACTAAAACAGGTCGAATCGACACAAAAAGTCCATTGTATTTAAAATACATCGACGCGATAAACGATGTGTATAATCAATATGAAGAACAAACACAGCAAAATGTGGAAGAAAGGAAACAACGAAAGAAAGAACAAAACAGCAGAAAACAAGAAAACATCTGTTCAAAATTTAACTGACCCGGAACTGATGAAAAAAGTTAAAGATATGGATCTTTACATATAGCTTTATACCCAGACGATAATTATTCGTCTAATATGCTACCAGAACATCGTGGCCTTTATGAGGATGATTATCGTTAGAGTGGTAATGGTAAGGGTGGTCAAGATTTTGTTAAGTTCTCTGCAAAAGTAGATTAACTAAAAGCAAAACAGACAGAAATTGATCCATCAACAGTTCCACCTTCTAAATTACCTACTAAACGATCATCTCTTTCCAAAATTTCTCGATCTCAACAACAACCGACAAAATTAAATAATCTCAAGAATAAATTTACGTCTACGGGTTTAAATCATAATAAGAATTTGAAGTACGACCAAGTTTTTTTTTGTTTGATTAGGATTTTTAACGTAGCTTTAACAATTTTTCAGTCATATCGCTACGATGTCTGCAGTGAGGCAGTTTATAGTGATGTCTAGCACTGAGACATCATGCCGCAGACATGTAGCATGATGTAACACTAACCTCTTAATGCTGAGCGTCAAGCGAGGCAGCTGTTAGTACCATTTTTTGTAAGTCTTTGGTATTACACGGCCGGGGATTGAAAAGTAGTATATATATCACGTGAATACAGTCAAATGCCAAAATGCGTAAAACCTAGGTATATTGATTCTTGGAAGATTAAAGATGATTGGGTTAGAGATATATATTTTATATTTACTGTTGAACGTGTCAAAGATAATGATTGGCTTTTCTTGATTTTAAACGTGATGTAAAACGAAAGATGAAAGGACTCGAAGACTAATATAACGATGCTCCTGGGCGACTGGGCGACTGGAAAAGGTATTTCTACTCAAGGAAATGGTATTATTGCTTGTTATAAAAATGTCTTTTCTAATGTTGAACGATTAGTAATTCTGACTGGAAGAAAAAGTGCTGGAAATACTTTTCTATAAATTATTATGGAAAAACATGAAATATGTCAACAATTATTTTGCAGGCGGCGTCATAGATATTGTCACGTTTTAAGGATTTACCAGATTTCAACATGTATATGTTAGACCCTGAGGCTAATAATTTCGCGCTGTCAATATGTATGAAGGTCGATTCGGCGAACAATGGGGTGTTCAGCCAGATATTTGACATGGTCATAAACAAAATCGTGCCTGGCCTGATCTTGGGCAAGCAAGTTACGTAATAATTGTCATCACATGTTTCACAGGTAAGTGGTGGAATTCTGTATTCGGATCAAAGGAACGTCAATTGGGGGTTGTAAATCCACCATTGACAGACCGTTGGGATGGGGTAGTGTCTGATAATTATATAAATGAACATCCACTCGGAATTAAGCCAGTTGTGGCCAACAATATAATCGCTAATATGTGGATATCTGTGTACACTTTGTAGAAGTGCAATGTACAGATATAAGTTTGATTATGTGATATTGTTTTGGATAATAAGATTGAGAACACACACATATATATATATATATATATATATATATATATATACCGTGTACACAGAGAGAATGTGTATTTCGATTTGCACGAATGCATGACCAAAAGAAGGTAATGGCTTATCTGATGATATTGTTGTTTAGTGTGAGTTTAGATAGCTAGGAGAATATGCTATGCTAATGTCCTTATGTGTTAATACAGGACGATTTTAGGGACCAGAGGAACTGTAGGAGACAGACAGAATTACCCCAGTGCAGCTGGTCAGAGTCTCTGGGAGACAAAGAAGAAAGAAGAACGGAGTCTAAAGTTAGACAGGCTGGAGGGAATTGGATTACCAGTCCAGAGAAAGATTATACACATGAGTAGGAACACAGGACAGGAGGAAAACCTAGCACACTAAGTCAGGTGATGAAATAGGCCGTCTCTGGGTCGAGTGAAAGACGAGTGATAGGATTTTAATTTAAATTTTATTTGAGAGATGACTGTTGTTGAATGATTTTAAATTGTTGTTTATTTGAATTTTATGTTTTGTGTATTCATTAAGTTAACTGTCGGCACCGCTGACTGGGGGCTCGGAGTTTTGCATCTTTCTATCACTAATTCAATTGTTTGCAAACACGAGCCAGGGTGAGTCTTCTGTAATAATTTTAATAATATTGGAAGCACCCCACCCCAATCTAAATAATGTGAAACCTCTACAAATGTCAACGTTTATCGATGTGTTAGTGATGAATTCGCTGATGACTATCACAGTGATTCAATAAATAAATAACAAATAAGATGATTATACACAATGCTCAAAGCGGACCGTTCATGGTCAGAGTGATAAATTCGCGATTACCTACTTATAAAGCGATCTACGTTCATGAACTCGGTGATGTTGATCAAGGTTTATTCAGATGGATAGCTCCAAAAGCAATACCGATTGCAAAACAATTAGGAATGAAAACTATTGACGTTGCTCGTCTAAGTCTTCTGGTGCTATTGCCAGTAACGCGTGTTCGGCAATAACGAGATTATCAATTGTATTCTTATGACGAACGACAACCAAATCAGCGTGGAAGAATTACATGTTCAGGATACAAGTAGATATTTCCTACCAGCTGCAGCGTTTATTTAAGTACACGGTGATCTTGTAACAGACGTTGCAGCTGATACGCCATATGCAGATAATTTGCGTGACGGCTTTGAGAACATTGGAATTATGGCATTGTTTGATAGCGCTACATATATGATTGATGGAAGAAATATCGAATCAATTCAGAAAGACGTTGACGTTGCCTCGATAATAATAGCCTCAGCAAGATAATCTGATGATTATACAAGAACAGTAGGTCCATCAATGATGTTTGCTAAAGATGTTACCAATCATGATCATGTTCAGTATATTAATTTACGGACAGCGGCACGTACGCTCGAACTACTGATTTTGATATTTTAGAAAGCACTAATATACATTTCAAGTTAAGATTTTCAATACGTGCATCAATGTTATTAGGGTGACGTACAAGATTTTCATGTGTAATTCCACTGTCTCATATTTTTGGGATTTTGTAGTAATGTTCGAAAGGTTATTTTCGAGGCTAAACATACAGTTGTAATCGTAAGAAAAAAGGATGATAATGCCGCATTCTGGCCGGGTGTTGGTGATGATGATGATGATGCTGGTAAAGTAAATATAACAAAGTTCTCATTGTGTATATCTATAATGACTCCAACGATTGCTGAACAACGTCAGTAACTTGCTTTTATGGATCAAGGTGGTAAATCAATGTTGCCATGGTTAATAGTGACTACAGATAGTATTCAAAGGACCATTCGAGGTGCAATTACATGGCATATTACATCACATCAGGGTGTTTTTGCGCCAAGACATATGTTCAATGCTTTGCAAAATATGAACCGATTACACTCGCAAGAACATAGTCATATGATATTTGACCAACGCAGAGTTCCGATGTTTCTTTAAGAATAAATGGCCAACACGAACCAGATGAGGATATATTATTAGATTATACCACATACCATGCGCTGCACGAGCTTTTCATCGCTTGATGACATTTATGGGACGTGATCAAAATATAGATACTGGTTAGTAAATATCACAATAAGATTTTACAAAATTAGATCTAATAATTTTCTCGGGAGCATCTTAATTTAATACGATAAAACTGTCGTTGATATACATTTTCGAGCCCGCGTAAACGACGTTCCAGATGATGGTTACAGAGCAATTGCTGTGATACGCAGTGATACATCCGTGTTACTTGAAGATGCTGGTGGACAAATGAGAGTCATGTATGCCCTATTAGAAACATGTAATTAAATCGCGCATAATATTAAAATGTCACATCTTCACGTTAAGGTAACATTGACTCCTGGTCAGGTGAAAAAAATTACAATCAAAACTTGTAAGTAAATGCAGAGCAAGATAACATTGAAGAAATATGAAATTGCTAGTGGTGGTCCAAAAAATTTATCATTAACTAAAACTCCGCTCAAACATTTTAACAAAGTTTTAGAATCAAAGACCTAGTTCAACTCCATTTTTCTCCGAGTTCCACAAACGATTCGTACAGGTGGTGTACTTTTACTTCATGCATCTATATACCAGTGTTAATAGCTGATACTAAAAAAGCCGTTGCGTTGGGTGCAATAGGAATCGCGGCTAGAATGGCCTTAAATAAAGCAACTGGAAAGGGATTTTAAAAAGCAGGAAGGGCCTAAGACTACCAGAAACTCCACACTAATGGTACGGAAAAGGTCTGACAATTCCCAGGACACTTCTTTAATTCTTCTAATGTCTAATTCTACTACTAAAATGAAAACGTAAAAACTTTAGCGGTGTTTTTATGCGTGATCAATTACCAAAACAACCAAATAATGTTGAAACCGGTATAAATAAATCTTCACAATAGTTTTGGTTCAGGTACTTATTGGGTCGCTTACGCATATGATCCACGTGGTAATTGTTTATTTTGATTTGAATGTACTGGCCCCACCAAAAGTGTTTTTAAAATATGTCGCCACAGTACAAAGTATTGCGCTTCAAACTCCAATCTGGTATTTTACATTACCAGTACAGACAAGAACTGATTCGCCAATATTTGCCGTGCAGTAATCGCTGTAGTCGAAGCTATATCAAAATTATTTTAATATATTTTAATATATTTTAATATATTACGTCTCAACAGTCTAACTTACTTTTAGATCTGCAAAATTTGTTGTTGTTTTTTTTTCTTTCTTTATGTCAGCATTATAATGATGAGATAAAACAACAGATTATTGAAACTATACAACATCTAAACCACGTTCGATCAGAAACAGTTTTTGATAGTGATGATGAAAATGTTAGTCCTACATACTTCATTGGTATTCTACTTTCTGAACCGATCACATTAAAACAATTATTTACCAGACACTATGATATAGCCAAAGCAGACACACCAAACATTTTACTACCAAAGGCTAATTATTGACGAACTAATAATATCAGTCAACGATCTTACTAATGAATACTTTCCTAAAATCATTGAGTCATGGAGAAAAATAAATCCGCCAAAAGGTATTCTCTAACATAACAATACGATGGATATCATCATTATTTCATCAGGAATTGTAAATATAACATCAACGATTGCACTCAGTCTTGCATGTGATGTAACTGACGGCAGCTATCAAGCAAATCTTGAAGAATAAAATCAAGCTCAGCAAGAATGTATTCTATATACATTTACTCCGCAAATACTTCCTGGATATTTGATTGTACAAGATTCCATTAAACAGGTTTATTTACGATGTCATAATCCGTTATTATCAATATATTTTAAACTTCCTGAAAAAGCCGGATACCTTCTTGACATAAGGAATGGAGTTTTATCAATAAATATCTACATAATATCTTAACGATTTTACAATTATTCAAAGGTATATATTATATAATGTACCAGCATGTGAGAGTATTTTTTATACACGACAAAGAGGTACTTGAAAACGCCATCAAAACATCATTTGCACTGCCCTCAGTTGGGGTAGAACAATTTAGTGTTGACTGAATTATTGATGAATACAGCAATGAATTATTTTTGCTGACGCAGGAATAATTAAATGAAATGCAACGAGTTAATTTATTTTGATCAAGTGTGATAGAGACCAGATTCTGAATTATGCACATTTCATCATTAAATTTGACTGAAACAAACACATATTATCTAACTTTTAAGATGGGTGATACAAAATACTTTACACGAAACAAATATATATACAAACAAAAAATATTTTATTTATTTTTCCTGATATTTTTCAAGAAGATGTTTGGTTACTTTAGTGGAAATTGTTTAAATTTTATCATTTTTGGCCTTTATTAATCAATTTTATCATAAACAAATATGTCACATTTATATTTATGGAAGCATCAAACCCCCAGCGATTCACTGATTGCTTTTTGGGATTTGTTAGTCTTAATTACTCTATACGCTAGAGATAATGTATACCCACCTTCAATTTTCCTAAACTGTATGGAAAATTAAATCAGAAATATTTTTTAGGATCAAGTTGATTTTTTTGTACCGTCATGTTTTAATTTTTCAATTGTTGAAATGATATCATTATTATTTTCGTTGTCCAATTTATGATATATACATTGATGAATTTGAGAGATTAAATGAGATTTAACCTTCTAAAGATAAATTTAATCTTGATAGAATATCCCCTGACTTACCGATACGAGATCTGGTTGATCCGACGAATAAAACTTTGAATAATAGTATTAATGACGCCAGAAAAGAATTTCGCAAAGATGGCGCACCTTATGTGTGATAAAAGTTCAAAATCATACGCGACACTAAATATGTTGATGCTACAAAGAACTACCAACGAGCGGCAACGCTTATTCATTATGTGGATAATCGAAAATATCTTTTAAATCTATAATAACGAATTAGCAGAAACGGACAATAAGACCTTGATTATCCGTGACAATCATGACCCTGTCCTTCATAATGAAAATCAATGCCATATTTAATAAAAATTCAAAACCTGGAATGTTGACTGGTATTAACAAACCGTAGTATGAAGGAGCGTATCCTGTAACAGCAGTTATATGCGGGTTATATGCGCTGAATTATAATATCAACGTTAATAATTTAAAAGCAATGACATTGGCAGGGCTAAATTGTGTAGCCCAACGAGTAACCGAGCATTATGCCGTTTCAACTCATGGAAATGGTCTAACGGATAAAAGACGTAACATAATAAACGAGTGGGAAGAAATAGTTAAAGATACCGGAGCGTCTGTCAAAGACGTCGCTGAAATAGAAAACAAATATTCCAATAATAGTAAAACACAACTAATAGGAGATTTTACATGATTCGAACATTATAAAAAAAAGTATTGATTATAATGCACACACGTGGACTAATGCAGGAACAATACTTCCACGAAATCGAACTGTTACATATTATAACGATATTTTTGATTTTATTAACGAAATAAGTCAAAACGATCTTATACGAGTATGGATATTTCAAAGTTATGATGATTGAAACTATGATCAGTTTGTACAACATATGGGCGTTATTTAGCGCAGATGAAGAAATGACAAAACTTGCGTTGAAATATACCGATGATGCTGAAGAGTTTCAGAGTAATTGCTTTACAACTCCGTCAGTTGTGACTCAATTCGCTATAGAGAAAAATTCGTGGAAAAAACTCAGTTTGATTTTCTCGATAGTTTGGTACCGATTTGTGTTGAATAGGGACAATGTAGGTTATGAAATAGTAAATACGATCAAAAAGGTGTTATCTCGGTTTATTTGGTTGCATGTTATCCCAGATGTTTTATTGGAATGGGAGAATGTATACATATTTTAAAAGATTTGGACATCCAACACATGAAATGACCCGAGTATTGATAAAGTGACCATTGCCGGACTTGACTGGAATCGCTTGTATCGAGTAATATAAATTTGCCGAAGATCTTCATCCCATTTCATCTGGTTTGGCAAACATTTTTCAGAAAAACATTGGACTCCAATAATTGTATTACGATATACATGTATGCTCAATGTAATACTACTGATATTTATGAGAGTAAGATAAGAAATTATAGCATATCGTCCGCAGAAAGAAGTTTGGTTACCACAGCGAAAGAAATATTCTGATGATGAAAACCCTGATATAACCGATTACGACAATAAAATCGCAAAAGATCTCGGCAGAAAAATAATCGGTAAATTTAATCAAGTAGGATCATATAATCATACACGACATTGTTCAAGACTGATTATAGACGGTACTGAGTTAGATTTTATAATTGCTGATATAACGAAACAAATACGTTTATAATTATAAATAATGTTAACTTGTCTTACGGAACTAAATTAGGTACAATTGTGGGTTATATTGATGGTCATTCGGCGCAGTCTACCCATTTAAGAATTCAAATTTTCGCGTACGTTTCGATAACTATATTATTTATGATAAATTGAGTTTCTACGTTTGCTGTCAGAATCTGTACAGATTCATTTTATATCAATAACAAGTATTCAGGATTGTCTGAAAATCTGAATTTCGGCACTTATGCATCACGGGGTGATTGAAGAATAAAACACCAAAATATACTTAGTTATTCTGAATATGCAGACTTTGAAATTAAGGATATTTACTGTTATTATCAGACATTGTAGCTATCGTCTGCACCGTCATTGTATGATCCAGTAGATAGACATAAAACAGTTTATCTTAATGAACCTGGCTGTTCTCGTTAAACAGTTCGTGCAATGACTATTTCGGAATTTGATATGGTTGTTGTAAGCCCTACACACAGACTCGCAGGAGAAATGAGATAAAGCGATATTTAAATTATGCACTAATAAATAGTTTCGATGGAAGGGAGATCAATGGACTCCTGAACGAACGGGTGAGAAATATATTCCAAGGATTATCGTTTAGGATGAACCATGTACACTGCCGTTAGAAACATTAATAACATTTCTTGATTGGTTGTTGACAATGGAATACTGCTGTAATAACGGGGGTGGGGGTGGCTATTATGGTCAAACGCCATCTTTTGTTGGATTGTCTCCGCGCGAATGATTGAAAATGTTTGCAGATTATTATGACGAAATAACTCAAGATCATAGAGCGCTTGATCCAGAATTACAAGAGTTTAAGAAATTAAATAGAATAATGCGTTAAGTAATGTCAGTAACGGATATAAGCGATGTTTAGAATTTGTGGACACAAGTAGATTTGATAGTTGCAAGTAGAAAGATAGTTCGTAATACACGTCGACAACAATTACTTTTGTTAGATAAGGAATTAATTCAAACATATCCGTACCATTATTTTATCACCTAACATGTACACGCAAACATAATATTGATGTTTATATAGAGTCAAGAAGGACACAAAATCTCGTGTTGATTTATATTTTTTAAGTTCTTGTCAGTACTGTTGAAAACGCGTTACCAATGGACAAATCCCCATGGACGCTAAGATTCGCAATCACAATCGAGTCATCTCAATGATTAGCTATTACTGATACAGTTGTTTGGATCGTCGATGATCGTAGCAAATAATTAAATTTAGTTTGTCTTGCAGTGTCTCGAGTTAGAAGAATATCTCAGTTGTGGAGGGTTATCGTAGACTATACAGAAACACATTAAAACTGCATAAACGGTGATATAGTTTAAAAGCATAGTTATAAACAATGTGAGAAAACATAATCCTCGACTTTGATCTCGATGCTGAATTTATCATGAATGATATTAAAACAACAGAATAATCATCGTGCGAGCTGTAACACAATAATGGTGTGGTAGTATTCAAATAATGATCCAAGACAATTTACCGTAGACGGAATTGATAGTAATCTTAGTCACACGAGTAAACATGTAATGCTGACGTATCTTGAGTGTAATTGTCGTCGATACGCTACTTAACTGAAGCCGGTGGTAATTGTGAATCTTCAGGAATTACTTCTATTTGTTCACGTACAAGTCCTAGTTGAGGAGCATTTGAATCTAATATGTATATTGCAGGTCTACCATTAGATCATACCACGCTGGAAATTGCATTCGTAGTAACACTCCAAATAGGACCAGTCGCTCTTTTTTACCATCTTCAAGTTCATATAATACTAGTTGTTTTGAAAATTGATGTCATTGTATTGTTTTTTTTTTTTTAATTATGGTAATTGCATTATTGAGTTACATGGCAGTCAACGTTCCCTCACACACACGCGCGCAGCTGTTCATACATTCCTGAGCAGCTGAATTGTCAATCCAACATTAACGTTTGCACGTCTCCGTAATGCTTGCACAATGCAGCGAGCACTGCGCGCACATCTACCATTCGCTTAGAGGGAGCGTTTTTGGCAGTTACACTGGTAACCTCATTATTTAATTCATCTATCACACTCGGTAATCTTTTCAACGCATTCACGAGATTTCATATCCTTCTAAATTATTTCCATAGCGTATTGATATTGAAATAACCGCTCAGCAAGTGTTCGATGAAATTGTTCAACGATTGCCTGATCACAATGAATTGCGGCATGTCCTCGTCTAAGTATCACATGTTTTTTTCATTACACATGATACTGCACCAAGAAATTCCTTGCCAGGATCAACCTGTAGTAGTTGTGGCTATCGCAAGGGTCCTCATTGATAAATTCGTTTAAAGCTAATACAATTTCTGTATCCGTTTCTATTATTAACGGATCTGCTTCTTTACATCTACTCGCAACATCAACTACAGTCAACAAATATTTGTATGTATATTGGCGTTTACCAATTTTGATAGTTTCATGTGGAACAATAGCATATGAGCCTGATGAACTTCATTAGGAGCGCTGAAATCATAATGTGCGTGCTGAAGTAGTTTATGTGGTTGTAGATCAATTTACCATATTGCCTTTCGTGCTAACCTCTTTGCAGCAGCAGAATGTGTAACAGTTGCTGAATCAGCGAGTTTACTAATCGCTCTCCTGCCTTTACAATATCATCTTGGGCTATGAAAAATCGATTTCATTATTTTATAATAATCGGTTCATTAATTACCAGCCCCAAATGCTAGTTTACATTTCGTCTCGGATCTTACTAGAAAACTAGCAAGTTTTTCTCTGATATTTTGTTTAATGGAATTTAACGAATGATTCAATTTGATAACTGTAACATGTCGTTGCTGTAAATATTTTTTTTGTATGAACCTGACATGCTTTATCAATAGCATATATTGGATACTCTTCAGGTTTTGGTTAATCTCGTTCGTCAAGTCGAATATCAAGTCGGGTTCCAGGACTACAATAATTATATACTTCAATATAGTTTTCTGTTGGGTAATTTGCTCATGCAGTTTCTGGACATTTTGACATTAGTGCAGCAATATCACCGCCATCCTAATGTTGAATTTCAGGTTAAAACGAAATCAAAATCTTCTACATATTGCACATTGGCACCATATGATATTTTGTCCTCTCATTTGATGTTGTAACCGTGGCTAAATTAGTGGTTTGTGTTTTACCTCTACAACGTAAGCTATATCAATTCAGCAAAAGATCAGTAACTCTCTCTCTCTCTCTCTCTCTCTCTCTCTCTCTCTCTCTCTCTCTCTCTCTCTCTCTCGCACAAATCTTACAAGACTGTTACGAAAGGGTGTTTGGTTTAGATGTAACACTTTTTTTCTTGATGGCTTAACACATATCGCGGGACCATACAAATCTGCAGGATTTAAACAACAATACGTTCTTACAGCTGAGTTTGCAATGACGACACTTATATAACAATTATTAACGTACATAAAATAGACCGAGTAAGCAATAACAAAATATTCAATAACTTATATATATATATATATATATATATATATATATATATAGATATATTTGGCAATAATTTTTATAAAAAGAAGAAATGCATACTTTCTGAAACTTATTTATATCTTCTAATAAAACTGCTCCGGTGGCCTAGTAGTAATACCGTCTGCCGCGGAAGCGGGAGGCCGTGGGTTCTATACCAAAGACTTACATCAATGGTACTAACAGCTGCCTCGCTTGGCGCTCAGCATTACGAGGTTAGTGTTAGGACTGGTCGGCCTGGTGTCAGGAAATTGTGACTGGGTGTGACACCATGCTATATGTCTGCGGCATGATGCCCCAGTGTTAGACCTCACTATACTCTGCCTCACAGCAGACACGTAGCGATATTACTGAAAAATTGTTAAAGCTACTTTAAAAATCCTAATCAAACAAACAAACAATCTTCTAATAAAGGTGAGGTAATCGTAATTAATTAATACTGCTATAATGAAAAAAAAATATCAGCCATTTATCAAGTCCACGTTGATTTGTTTTTTACCAAGTGTCATGATAGGATGTGGTTTTGGGTCATTTTACCAAATGCATTAGTTCCGGTTTCGTACTAGCCAACCCCAACATACGGTTACGAAAACAGAGTAAGAACAGCAAGGTCGACTTCATGTCCGTCATCGTACTCTATGAATATACCATGACTTAAAGACTATACCACTTATCATGGTCCTTATATACTTCATTCAATTTTTAAAACAATTGTAACTAATTCTAGTTCATAAGTATAACTCCACAAATACTAATAATAATCTTGTGTTCAGCTAAATACAATAAAATTGTTTACATTTTCTCTGATAGGGAAATATCAGAGTAAATCTTAATGCGTTTTGCTTGGAAAACTGTAGCACCTGATTCTTCTTTAGTATATCTGAAACCTAATATACCGCGGTCTCCTGTAACCGTAAATTTGACTAACCTTTACACTCAGTTTACAATTCGGTGGAATGTGAGGCAGCACACCCCAATCACGTGGACGCCCACCAAAAAGTGGATCAGACACTAAAGGGAAACAAGTTGTTGACCCTATTTGTACATTCAAAACCACAAATTTGTTTCTTTTTTGTGACCCTTGGTTTGTAATATTGCAGGTTTGAGGGAGGGCAAGGACGTAATTTGGTGGGAGGCAGGGGTAAGCATCTGCACCAAACACCCACCCGAATTCGCATATGCCGTATAATTGCTGTACTTATTTAAGTTGCCCACCCACCCCAATCAAGTTTTGCACAAACACACAGACACATACACACCTGCAAAATGAAATGACGTCCATGTTTGAAGGTGCCTGTGACACTGAGAAATTTCATAATTATATAGGTTGCAAGCTATTGGACAAAATAAGTGATGAAGACCGAAAAACCAAATGCTTATCAAAGTATTGATATTGTCCATTCGGCTACGAATCACGAAATGATAAAAATTTTACCCAGTTGGTGGAACAATGGGATGAATCTGATCCTTGCCGATCATTTACATCTTCCTGTTTAGTCATGTAATGCCATCAGCAAGGAACTGCATGGAGCATGTCACCCTCAACTATGATAAATGATAATGTGGCGTGTATTCACTAGCGCAAGTGTTGGGAACCGGAATAGTTGTTATATGTATCTGTATTGTGTCTCTTACATAGCTGATTTAAATTACATAATAAATTATATGTAAACTGCAGCATATGAGTTTGCATTATGTATTGCTGTGGGTTTTTTAATGGTTTTTTTGTAGTTTATTTGGGGCGGGGGGGGAGGGGGCGCCCTGATGGCATTTTAAATAGTGCGCCAAACACACAAACATTGTAATGCGGGTTCGAATTCTGCCAAGCCCAGCGAGAAACTTTTCAGAAACAACCACTAGCTTAATAAAAACGATTCATGTGAAGTTGTATTACTGGAAGGGTCAGCTCACACTTGTAACTTTTGGGTCGGGTCCATACTAACGAATATAGACTGTATATATTTTTAGAATAGTGAAATCTTTTTGTGGTGATCTAAGGCTTAAATATAGGCAATCGTGGTACTGATTTAAAGTAAATTGTTTATTTTGTTGAATATGATGACCATTGGTTGATTCTATGCACGTTGGCTGCAGTTTGCAGTAAGAAATCAGGTACTTATGCTGACCTAAAATTAAGTATGTAACCGTATTACATTGCCTTTTTACTCTTCAGCCTCTCCAGAAAAAGACATCTGGATAACCTGTGCCAGTATCTAAACTCTAGCTTGTATAGGTAGCTACCCGTTTGAGGTTTATGCACATATGAACAAACTAGAAAGCTCAGTATTGATAAATACATGTAGAACAAATGTACAGCATATGTGTGTACCAAGTCGATACGAGGTATGAGACGTGGGCGTGTGTGTACCAAGTCGATATGAGGCGTGAGGAATAAACACGTATGTACCCAGCCGATATGAGGTAAGATATATATAGTCATGTTTGTACTGAGTCCATATTAGGTGTGAGGCATAAACATGTTTGTACCGAGTCCGTCTGAGGTCTGAGAAATGCATGTGTGAGGTAATATGCATAAGCATTTGATAGTGCGAAAATGAGCCCATGAAGACTGCCTTGTCTTTGTTCCCGGGCATGGCACTTTAGTTTCCTGCTAAGACATTAGCTTATATGGAGTGAATAGCGGATATAATTCATCGAGTGTGTGTAAATGCCCTTTTTACTCGATAGATGAAATATATCCGCGATCATTCAGAACAAACTAAACGTATCGACAATCAGAATGTATTAAAGATAGACTTGACATATTAATTATAATATCACGTGCGACAATATCAGCCGTGTACTTTTTATTTCTCCATAACTTTGTTTGTATAGTAGGTGCACGGAAAATATCAATGGTAACACTATTCTCTTTCGTAATAGATGAAACAGAAATCAAAAATAAGCCTTTTATCTGCTTTTAAACCTGTTATTCTTGCATGACATGCGTCCGATGTCTGTACTTACCACAAGACCAAGAAGTAAGGAACTGGCGTATCATATGTCTTAAAACGTTATCAATGTATATTGACAGATAAGAAAGAAGAAGAAAATCATAATTCACTGGACTAAATTATCAAAATTAGTTTTATTGGAAAATCAATTAACTCATTAGCTATCAAAATAATTTGGTGCTCACGTGGTGTTGTATCTTTAAAGACTAATATATATATATATATATATATATATATATATATATATATATATATATATATATATATATATATATATATATAATTAAATAAATAAATACATAATACATGAATAAATAAATAAATACATAAATAAATAAATCAATAAATAGCTAAATCAATAAATAAATAAATAAATAAATAAATAAGTCATAATGTTCCGCAAAACAAGAAACAAATCATTCATGTTAACAAATTACTATTTTCGGTATCCATGACGCCTGAAGATGAGAATAGTTGGTTTTCGATAAACAAATTATTGTTTGTTTTAATATTTGTCGATAAAATACACTTTGTGTGCAGGAGCGACAATTTTAACTTTGGGCATTTACTATAACCTCTTCTGACACATTACATAATAATGATAAAATTACATCAGATAAAATTAAACCATATTAAGTTGACAACTATCGTTTAGATCCATTTGGCAGTAAAGATTCCAAATTGTATGCAACCTATTCAGAACACCTCGGGGTTTTCTGTAGGCAGAACCTCATAGATTCCGCGATCATGTCAACTGTACTAGCGTCACAAGAGCAATTTTCACGTGATACAGAAGTGTCGTACCGTACCGCTTTAAGCCACAGGACGGTAAAGTATGGCTTAATACCACACCCCCACCCCGACACATTTTAAGCTTAGAAGATAATATACGTCAGGGCGATAACTAACAGGAAAACGTCGGAGAGATGAAACAGATGTAAATACTTCAATTTTACTGCATGTGTTAGTACTAACATTGGTAACTATATCTTCTTCACGAGGTGGTACTGAGGTGATCATTAATATCTAACAATGGGTCAGCCGGGTGTAATTTACACATAGCGCTTTTTCTGTATCGTCGTTGTTCGTCTGTCGATTCGACGAGGACCTCTCTAGTCATCCGAGAGTTGTAGGGGCTGGTTCAGTTCTATGCGTGCGCGGGTGGCTGATGAAGGGCTTTTCTGGATTGCCCCTTCGGCTCTGTAGCTGATGACCTGCTAGATTCGCACAACTTGGAGCCTTCATGCACGAATGAACGCCAGATGACTCGATCGTTTACCGTTTGCACCCAGGAATCAAGGTTTATGTTGAACGCTTTCAATACAGCTTTCAGATTGACTTTGAAGCGTTTATTGTGACCTCCGTGGGATCGCTGTCCTTGCTGTAGCTACACCATCCACCTTTCGTATTCGTAAAGTAGTGTGGGGAGCACTACTGCCCTGTAGACATGTAGTTTGGTCTCTTCTATTCCAGATGTTGGCATACACTCAGCCGAAAGTTGCGCTGGCTCTGTCAATGCGAAGGTTCACTTCGTCGTCAACAGTGACTCTCTGTGCCTGTGATGCCAAGATAGGTGAGGCGGTTCACTACGTTGAGATTTTGGCCGTTGACGGTGATGTTGGGCTCAATATAAGGCTTTCCAGGGACTGGCTGATGCAGGACTTTAGTCTTCTTGGTACTGATGGTGTGACCAAAGCTTGTGCAGGAGCTGGAGAATTTGTCAGCACTGGGGAATGGCTCAGGTGTCTCTCCATTGTCATGGACTCGTGTCTGCATGTCATCGTGGAAATGCTGCACCATGGATATACATTTTCTTGGGCATCCGTACTTGGTCATTACCTCCCACAAGACTTCTCTGCTGACAGTATCAAAGGCCTTTGTCAAGTCGACATAGATAGAGAAAATGTCCGTGCTTCGCTCTTGACATTTCTCTTCTAGCTATTTCTCTGTATCAAGAAAGAAAATTCACACATTCTCTTTTTAAATCAAATAGTCCTATTATTTAAAAGCGAAATTGCCAATATTTACTTTAGCTTCTTATGCAGAACTTTGCAGTGAACTCATCCACCATAGAAACATATTAAAACAGTGTTTACCTTCTTCTGGGGAATTCTATGCAGTTAAAATGTCGACTGTAGGTACGCGTATAGCATAGTGTTTACCTTCCTAATTAAATCTTCCGCCATACTAACTGATGTAATACTCTCTCCTTTTCAGAATGGTTTACCACAAAAAGACATTATATGTTTGTTTGGAAACAAAAGCAAATTGTAATAAAATGTAACAAATATCCACATATGATACAGAAATCCTTATTTGGAAAACGATTCACCGAGAGAACCATGTCATAGCGGACTAAGTACGATTTGTGTACCGCTCCGGTGGCCTAGTGGTTAGAGCGTCCGCCCCGGAAGCGGGAGGTCGTCGGTTCGATCCCCGGCCGAGTCATACCAAAGACTTACAAAAATGGTACTAACAGCTGCCTCGCTTGACGCTCAGCATTAAGAGGTTAGTGTTAGGACTGGTCGGCCTGGTGTCAGGATAATGTGACTGGGTGAGACATCATGCTACATGTCTGCGGCATGATGTCTCAGTGCTAGACATCACTATAAACTGCCTCACTGCAGACATCGTAGCGATATGACTGAAAAATTGTTAAAGCTACGTTAAAAATCCTAATCAAACAAACAAACAAACGATTTGTGTAAACCATCCAGACAATTTGGGATATATAGACTTGGTAACGCTATAAGAAGCTTGAAATCCAAAATAATACAAGTCTATTTAAGAAATAGATTTCTTCTCAATTCATATTTTACTTTTGCAATAGTATTTGTTTCATTGCAAGTTATAGGATCTCTTGGTAGTTTCGACTATGGCGAGGTCAAGATGACGTAGTTATGTACACCAGGGCACGTGATATATGTCGTCACTCTTTCTTTCCTAGGTTAATGTAAATTGCGTTAAACCAATTAACGTCTTTTTAAACGAGACTAAATGTGACGAATCTAGAGTTTCAATTGCATTTTATGCCTCTTTACATAATGTTCTGATATATCAAATTATTTATTCCAGTTATATATATATATATATATATATATATATATATATATATATATATATATATATATATATTATTTTATTTTGGATTAGAATATAATGTTGCCATTCATCGTTATGAACACTAATGCTACGAAAGAATCGTATCAATATTCAATAATTCCTAGTAAAATACTATTAATATAAAGAATGACGCATGTTTAATAAAATAATAATTTGATTAAAGAAAGTTATAAATCTCCTATAATTATAAATGGATCAGTTTGATGCATATGGATTCTGCCGGATGGCTTTTGGTTTATAATATGACTTGAAGATATGACGGTTACGATATCGCTTACTGAATATAACTTGTTGTAAATTCCTTTTTATATAAATTCAATTCGACTGTTCACAGATGACACTCCTTTAATTTGTATGGCTCTTTTGAATACTTGGAATCCACAATTGAAGTAATCAACTTCTTTGCTATTATTTCACGACTGACACAGAACATTGCCGAAACAAAATCAGTTTAGATAGGAAGCAAGACGTACAGTGCATACATATTTCATCACAGGCGTAAGCTTCAGTGCGTGACTAAATTTAAATCACTTGGCAAGAAGTGTTTGGTCGATCTGGATAAAATGGTAAAAATGAAATTTGAACATACAACAGAAATGATTAAAACTTGTTTAAAACATCGGGAAAAGCGACCTTAAGATCAATTGGCAAAATGACAGTTTTGAAAACCTTAATTATTGCAAAGCTTAATCACTTGTTCATCTCATTATCAAATGCTCAACAGATTTTGTATTATTTATAACCTTTATATAGAAATCAAAAGTAAAGAAAATTATCAGCGAATTTAATTAATGTTAGCTTTGAAAATAACATGTATTCGTAGAATTCTTCTGTATATTTAAAATAATATTTTTAAAAAAAAGAGATAGTGTAATACATGAATGTGTGCAAATCTGCTTGTCTGTGTGTGTGTGTGTGTGTGTGTGTGTGTGTGTGTGTGTGTGTTTTCCTACACCATATTTATTATTTATTGTCCCTAGACTATGTCATATTTACGGTGACCTTGGGATTTACCTAATACAATGGTCCAAACTATTACGGGGACTATATATATATATATATATATATATATATATATATATATATATATATATATTCCCTAGTCTATTTCATATGTACGGGGAATACAATGGTCAAAACTATTACGGAGACTATATATATATATATATATATATATATATATATATATATATATATATATATATATATTGCACTATTATATCTTTATGTGACATCTATAATGAAGACAATCAACCATTAAGCACCTGAAAGAGTTTTGGCAGACCCTCACAACTTTTATAAACGACGAGACAAACTCACATTCAAATGACCACGAACTCTACTTAATATTGTTTTAATATATAATATAAATTGCGTAATAAAATCATTGTGAGAACCATATCGCTAACTTACAGATCAAAATTTGACATTAACTCCGATCGAAAACAAATCATTTTACTTTATTTTGTACACAAGCCTTTTACAACACTTTTTCTTTTTGAAGTTACTACCGAACTAAAACTGAAATATATTAAAACATATTCGGAACCTATGAGTATACTGACTGCTAAAATGATAATAAAGATCACCACTACTGAAAATGGGACAGTTGGGAATAAATATTTTAAATTATCGTGCACTTATCAAAAACCGCGCGGACCAAGTAGACAGGAAGTGTCCATTACAAATTCAGTAAGATATGTATATGGTACATGTGGAAGGGTTCGGAATGTCGTCTTGACGTTGGCTTAAATTATGAGGGGCTAAATGCACAGCTGATTCAAAGAAATCAGCAAGTAATCATCGAGGGGTGGGTGAGTCAGATTTCAAACCGTGAAAGTTAACCTGCGATAATTGGGATTATGGGAAGATGTTATCTTCAGTTGTCCTCTTTTAACTGAGAGACCCAAGTAGCTGTAGTATATTTCTATCTACACAACACTACGTTTAAACCACAGCATGTATGATAAAAGTAACAAACAAGAAGACATCCATAAGTTCTGATTATTACTCCTCAACTACATTTGTATTGTGAAATTTGCATAAAGCTGTGTCAGACCCCTTTGGAAGTTATCCATGTGTCGAAACACGACCTGCAATGGTAAAAAGAGTTATTGTTCTCCTCGGCACGACTTTTACGCACATGTAAACAGGCGTGGCCTAGTTATTGATCGGGGAAACATGGACAGATGTGGAAAGTACGATTGACAATCAAGTTACTTCTCAATACAATGCTCTGTGTAACCACAACTTGAATGTGTATTGGTAAACAAAATTGGGTCCGATATAGATAGCAGTATATTGAGTTAACAGGAATTCTACAGCCAAAAATATAACATTTCACCACTATTTAAAACCAAAAGTGCGTGTAATAATCAAATAATTAATAAGTACATATATGACAAAATAAAAGACAATGTTCCTGATTGTATTCACACTCTATACCACTTCCCGGTAATAATCATGATATTAATGTTCAGCCCCTAGTATTGCAGAATATCGACAAAATACTTATAATCTTTAATTAAAATTAATAAATAAATATATGTGCACGTGTTATATATATATTAGGAAACTCGGGAAACAAATGCCAACTTAATTACAAATCAACAATTTATGATAAATACATGTTAATTACCAAATAAATAATGGAACTGAAAGCTTTTCGATTTTCCCAGATTAGTCTCGAGAGCCTAACTGAACGTCAAAAAGAGAACCGTTGCTAATATATGAAAGGAAGTAAATGCCATATTGTACAAATTTGTCTACACAAACGAATTCTGAGGTATCATTCATAGCCCTACGGGAGAGTGGAAAATATGTCTAAATTCACTAAACTTCCATGTTCAAAAGTATAGTTTCTCTTCACGAAACTAAACTTACGTCTCTCAAATTTTTCAGACAATGTATAGGTTTCATTTGGCTGCTAGTGTCAAATTGCCATCAGAAATTCAATTATAAGCACACACACACACACACACACACACCCGTGAGAAACACGTACTGAAGACAGGGCTGCACGTACTTGTTCAGCAGCTGAAGGTAAGTCTCCAAATGTAAGGTTCATGCACAGAGAGAGAGAGAGAGAGAGAGAGAGAGAGAGAGAGAGAGAGAGAGAGAGAGAGCAGTAGTAGTAGTGGTGGTGCAAGTGATGCGAGCGAGTTATAAAAATACACACCTGTGACATTACTAATAAACTTTCGTGCAAAATTTGATACCATATCTAATAACATATCTAATACTTCCGGAAAGATGATATTTGTGCTTGCTCTCTATCATTGTCTACATTAATGTTTCACCATGCATTGGCTATTCCGTTCGTATGTGTTAATTAATCTCCTTGTTTTGGAAACGAGAACGATTAGAATTTTTCTCAGCTGTTTTGTCCCAATGTTAAGACGTCATTTGTTTTTTAATAAACCGCGATCACGTGACCGCTTACAATACGACGGACCCTTATTAATTGGATTAAATGACCACACATTGGTTCTAGATACTACATTGTGCTCAAGACTAAACGAACTGGGAATACATTCATCATTTCTGAAATAAAAACGGAAGCGAAAAAAGAAAAGTTCTTTCAAAGCTGGCCGGCATAGAACAGGAAGAAGAATTCCAGTTATCTCCCTTTCGCCGGTAGACTCACTATTCATAATGAAATCTACGAAGCCGCTAAGAAGAACGTCACAAACATGTCCATTTAGCCAAATCATCCCACTGCAAAACTAAGATCACGGAGAGTTCCAGCTGCAAAGAATTCTTCGAGATAACTAACAAACTAATGTCAAGGAACAAATGTACACCACTTCCAGCAACCTTCACTCCACTAGACCTACCAGACCAATTTGCAAATTTCTTCGATGGCAAAGTACAAACCATTAGAGATTCGCTTGACAGCACAATTTCAACTGATTCGTCACCATACAGTTATGATGCAGAATTTCAGCGACAACCGTTCGGAGCATTTGGATCTGTTTCTATTGATTTAGTACGGACAATCGTGATGAAAAGTGCACCAACGTTTTGTGAACTTGATCCAATTCCGACATCACTGCTGCTTGAGTGCTTAGACCCAATATTGCCTTCACTAACTGATGTTATAAATATCTCTCTTTCATCATGGGGAATTCCCATCATTTTTCAAAACTGCCATCGTAAAGCCACTGCTGAAGGAAACAACACTGGGCCATAAAGATTTAAAGAACTACCGCCAACTTTCTAATCTCCCATTCATATAAAAAAAATCTTAGAAAAGGTTGTTCTAACTCAACTTGTATCTAATTTGATTTCAAACAGTCTTTTTAGCAATGTACAGTCTGCATATCGCCCTTGCCACAGTACGGAAACTACTCTTCTGAAAGAATTTAGTGACATTCTCTCTGCTTTGCATATTGGAAAAATTACAGTCCTCACTCTCCTGGATTTATCTGCAGCATTTGACACAATAGACCATGATATATTACTTCACCGTCTCCAGCAAGTATTTGGCATTCAGAATATAGCCTTACAGTGGTTCAAGTCCTACTTAGTCAACAGGACACAAATTATATCTGCAAATGGAATACACTCCAGTCCAGTTGACGTATATTGTGGTGCTCCACAGGGATCTGTTCTTGGACCAGTTCTCTTCATTCTGTATACTCAGCCGCTCTCAAATGTCATGGATCATCACCCAGTGTCGCACCAATTGTATGCTGATGACACCCAAATATACAAGTCTAGCCACCCAAATGAAGTTGATGCTACCATCCATGGAGTATAGAAGTGCATTTCTGATGTGAAATCATGGATGACATGTAACAAGCTGCAGATGAATGATGATAAAACTGAGGCTATTCTGATCACAACACAAAGACTTTCTCATTCACATCCTTTACCTCAGACAATAAATAGCAGCAACACCAACATTAAATTCTCACAGTCAGTACGGAACCTAGGCGTTACTCTAGACAGTACTCTCACATTGCACCAACATGTCATGAACATATGCAAGGCTGCATATCTTGAATTGAGACGCATCAGTTTTATTCGTAAATATCTTTCAGTTGATGCCACTGAAACACTTATGTGTTCATTAGCACTTTCAAGACTGGACTATTGTAACTCAATTCTGTCTGGTTCGTCACAATATTTACTCCAGAAACTTCACAAAGCTCAAAACACAGCTTCACGGATCATCTTTAGAGTACCTCGATCAGAGCACACCTCACCACTGCTCTGTACCCTACAATGGCTATCAATTCGATACAGAATCAAACACAAAATTTGTTCTTTGCGCTATGTTTCAGTGACAGACTCCAGTCCAACATACCTATCCAGCCTCACCCATGTATATACACCAGCTAGATCCTTACGCTTTTCTTCTGATAATCGTATACTCATTGTTCCCAAGGTGAAAACAAAGTCATATGGACAACGTTTGTTTGCACACCAGGGCCCGGCGACGTGGAACGAATTCCCCATTGAAATTAGACACAAAGACACAGTGGTCTCTTTTAAGAGTGCTCTTAAGACTCACCTGTTTCGACTGCAGTGACAAACTTAGCGACCTAATATTGTTTTGTATCTTATATGTTTACAGCATGTTTTTATGTTTTCCAATTTCATTGTTTTTGTCATTTGTTGTTTTGTAGTGTAGTCATCTCATTATTGATGGTGTATAGCGCTTAGAGCTACGAAAGATTAGGCGCTATACAGAGTCTTCATTATTATTATTATTATTATTATTATTATTATTATTATTATTATTATTATAAGCCCTGCTGCAAATAATCCAAGAAAGGGCATTCCTACTTTCACAATAAATTATCGTGGTTCTAATCAACATACTAATCCTCATTAATTATACACTGTTTCACTGTGGTGTCTAATCAGATATCAAGTGCAAAAGCAAAATAAACTAATTTCCGCTTTTTTGTTCCAGTGACGTTGCACCGCCATATCTCTCATTGGTGAAGACGTCTAAGATGCACACGTGTTTGACGAGTCGGCTTTCCTCGTGCTGCTATTATATTTTTGCATTTTTCGCACACTACTTTTTTTTAGTTGGATATTCAAACATGTATGTAAAAAAATTCTACATTTTTAAAACAAATCGGTAAATCATTTCTTTCTCACGCATAATTGAAATAATATCCAAACAAATTCGACATTTAGCAATTGAAATCCTGTCAATATCGGGAAGCGATTAAAACAAACGAAATCTGTAAGCTTACTTATGCTTGAAAAATATACCAATATTATCATGTTTCTATTACAAACGAAACGACCCAATATATTCCAAAGTATTCCACAAACTTAGCTAACATATTGATTAAGGATAGAACGTATCATTTAACTTGTGACTCATCT